>OY856413.1:406229878-407517378 GCA_963693085.1 Alisma plantago-aquatica
CGTTTCAAAACATATAGCCGTCTGCGTGTGTGCGCTTATATACTTCTTTCCTCTCTCCATATGTGGTGATTTGAAACTACCATTATTAATTACTCTTGTGTATTAATTTATATGAGTTAAATGTTCTATATGATATGTGTGCTGAGAGGGAGAGATAACATCCATTTATTGTCACATGTCTGAGCGTGCAGTCTATTGGCCTTCCCAATTACAATGAATAATGATTCAAAACTGTTGTCCTTAATTATTCTTTGAATAAATGTCTAACTATTATCCTTCATGCGCCATGCTGGGTGAGGCCCTCAGTGTCATGTTCTATTAAAACATTGTGTATACTAAAGGATTGACCCGCACTAGGTGAGGCCACGGCCTCAGGTGTCCCACTCTAGGCACTGCCATCTCGTGGTGGTGTCTTGAGCTCTGAAACACTACGAGGAAGCTTCCGCATCTCATATGTATTTTGAATCTTTGTACTCTCCTCCTTTTCCATCTCAAGCCATCCCCTTCCCCATCTCAAAGCTCGAGTTTTAATGAGAAATGGATCTAGAGAATCTTCAAAGAGGATTGGGAAGAGATGAACAATATTTTCCCAAGCTTCTTTGGACCAAGGAACTGGTCAGGAGCGTCTCGTAGCTCGCAGCTCGCTGACCTTTGATGTTGTGGTGCAACTATGTAGATTTTGTTGTAGAGTCGGAGTGAGAGAGAAGTCGAGTTCACACATCGTGGCGCCACTCGATGTTTGTCACATCAGCTCTTTGGACTTATGTGGTGCCATTTACTATGTGGTGTTCAACTATTTTGAGCGAACAATCCTAGTAGCTTGAGTCCTTGACCACATATGAGTCATTTTATCAACCTTATCTTAAATATCAGAAAACAAGTTTAGTCGAGAAAAATCATGGAAATCCCTAGGAAGCTCTGAAATTCATCAGAATTACGCCTCGGCTCTGAACAATGTGAGGAACCTTGTGAATTAGTTTTACTTAACTTGTTTTGATTACTTAACTAGTTAGACTAAATATTAGGTAAAGATATATTCAATGGAAGTATTAGTTTTTCGACAACTAGAAAATAGCATGATTGTAAAACAAATCTATAAAATGACTTTTCGCTCCTATCAACATGTAAATAGTCATAACAACCCTAATTCATAACTTTTAATGCTCTGGATATGTCAAATTGATTTTGTATTCTAGATTTTGTTGAGAGAAATATGACTGACACTTGAAATCGTAACTTTATACTCCACGCTATTCACATGGCCAAAAAACTGCAAGTAAAAATGAAAGCAGAAATATTGGGTTAATATTTCAAAATTTAGATCTTATCTCACTTTTATCCTCCAACTAACGCTATGGTCGCCAAGGAAGTCCTGATTCATCCTTTTAGATTCAAAGTACCATATGGCCAATTATGACCCAAACAATAAAAACAAGAGGTCTGCTATCTTGACCTATTTTGGAACCCATAACGGAACCCCATTCATTCTCCACCACATATTTGAGGGTATAAAAATAAAAAATATATTATATTTGTTATACCTTCAAACATGTGGTGGAGAATGACTGAGGTTCCATTTTGGGTTTTAAAATGGTGCCCACCTAGCATATTCATAAAAACAACTAGTTCATGAATATTTTTGAATTTAGGAAATCCTAGATCATAAGTGAGTCGCATGTCTACACTAGACACATCCTATTTAAAGTACATTACCTCATACTAACCTAAATATTAGTATTGAATGACATAAAAATGTGATATGTATTGTTTTGTATATTGTATTAGATGACGTATTTTTCATGTATATTTGTTACCTTCATATTCTTTTATTATAATTGATTTTCAGAACCGTTCATATGATTAATATGTGTTTTATAATAGTTTAGTATGCATTATTACTCATGATAGCATAGTGTTAAAACATGGTTTTTCACTGAGAGAAAAGAGCCCATGTTTGTTAGGCCTTATGCTTGAACCCTTAAGTGGTTGGGACATAATGAATAATGAACCCTTTGGTAGCAATGCGAAGATAGGGATGTCATTAAATATCTTCTAACTGACATTGTATTTTTTGATATGTATTGGTCCTAAATGTCCATGTGTAGATGTTGCACTTTAAATGCAAACCATTAATAATGATGTAATGATTTCCTTAAATACACTTGCAAAATCTACCAATGTTTTTTGTTGTGACCTTTTATATATTAAGAATTTTAGAAGTTTCTCCCATATGATGATGATGAATTTCAATTATCTTATCAGAATGGGATAATCTAAGTCTCACATGACTTCTTAGATCATTATCTATGTTTCTTCTGCAATTAGATTCCTCTTTTATTTTCTTTCTTTAGATTTTGTTGCCTTCTATGCCTAATGTATTGAATACTATTTATTTACATAATACACTCTTTCTGGATACACTGTGTATAATTCAGGTATGGGCACCCGAGTAATCATCATTTTCTATGTTGCAGTAAATGGGTCTAACCAAAGAAAGGGGCGTGTTGAGTTAGACTGTGATAAATTGTACTAGAGAAAATCATATGGGTGATGCAATTCTGGATAAATATAAACACCATTTTTATACTATATGTAACATTATCTATCAATATATCCACAATTGTATTTAGGTGAGTGACCATTATTGCTTACAATATACTTCTTCCATTCCACCATAATCGTAGTTGATGAATTTCCCTCAATTTCAACATGTAGTATGTACAAGTTAATATTTACCAAATTAGGTTTCCCTAACCATAAAAAACTCTCTTATTCTCATCTATTCAAAATAAAATGATCACATACAAGCATGTATGTGGAGTTGGTAGGGTTAAGAATCCTCCCATACTTAATCTCTCATGGCTCATACTACTCCCCTATTTGGGATTAGTGTGAGAGGAAACAAAATAACATGTGCACAAATTCCAAAGCAATCGACACAAAATATAAAGTATGCTATTACGTGGTGATTAATGAGGCAAGGAACATCAATAAAATAACTATTAGATCTAAGGGCTCTAGAGGGGGGTGAATGGAGCTTTAAAACTTGCACAAAACTTATTAGACCTTCAAGTTACTTCAAATAAGTTTAATTACATATAGTAATTTTGATGGCAATTGAAACATACAAAGCAATGATGAGAGATATTGAAGCAACCAAGTTAACACGTCGTTTAGAGTGGTTCCACTCTCCAAACTAGGAGAGAGTCAGTCCACTACCTAGAGAGGTCAAGCTCTAGGATTTCTAAGATGTCTAATCCTTATATTTACTTATAAGAGTTACAACATATGACCTTCCTTTTTTGGGACAAGGATACCCAACTTCCCTTTTAGGCCAAGGGAGCCAACAACTTTACAATCAAGGGCTTACCTATCCAATAGCTAGTCTTCTACCTCAAAAAGGTCTTAACTACTCTTACAATCAGCTGGATGCCTTCACCATGGTCCTCCCCTTCATGCAACAAGTCTTCAACCTTGAGGCTTTACCTACTCAGCTCCTTGGATCTTCCGCCTTGATCTTCTCTATGACGCCCCGCACCACAAACTACACGATAACCCAAAACTAAATGCGGAAACAAAACTAAACAATAAGATTATCGTAAAACACATGAAATTAATACCATTTTCATTAAGCATTCAAACAGAAAAAATCTTTACATATAAGTCCACATAGGACACAAGGTACTTACATCAACATGTTCTCAACACATATGCCATCAACCTGTTACAAGAGAACATGTTCCATACATATATACATGTCCACTATATCTTTACATCAAAAAGGGCACACAAGCCAAACCATGTATCGAAGGAACATCTACAAAATACAACCAAAAACTATCCCAAGGACTTGAGTGTACATAGACGACTCTAGGACTCTAACAACAAAAGGACCACAATCAACACTTCCAACCTTATCAACTGCTATCCTTCTTGCGGTTTCTCAACCTCTACTGCACGATCTCTACCTCCTCGTGCATGTCCACCTAAAAGATGTGGGTGATATTCCAAATCTTAGCGGGAGATATAACTCTCAACCAACACTATTATTAGCACATATCAGGTAATTAAAGAATAGCAGTAAGGCTAAAACTATAACAAGCAAGTAGTCATTACAAACAATATAAGCAATTCCAATTGGATTATCTAATATCTTATATCATAAAAGGAATATGAAGAACATGTATGTTTACTACCGGATATACTGTATAAAATCAAGCAATGCCTCATCTAATATTTTTGCATTTGATCCTAAGCAGTACTACTCGACTGATTACATATTTTATTATGCCCTGAGGATTTGAGTCGTACCACCCAAATCGAACTGACCACTACTAAGTCAAAATTGGTGCCATACAAGGTCTGTGGAAGAGACAGAATCCACGACCTCACCAAACCTTGTGGTCAGTACAGAGTACACAACAGAGACATACTAGTCAACTACAACCTATGACATATAGTCAATAGTGAAAGCCCTAACCCACCTTTGGTACAGGTCACATTGCTAGTGAAATTGAGATGTGGTCATAGCCGCACTCATGCCAGGGTATGACCCACAATAAATCATGTGAAACCTCATAAGAATCATGTCATTGAGCTATGGCCCGCAGCCACACTCATACCAGAGGGTATGACCCACAACCAATCCTTTGATATACTCAATAGTATATGACTCCAAGCTTTCATTAAGGAAAGCCTATTTCACCATCCAACAATTGCTGACACTGAGATGGATCTATGGCATAGGGAAAAACTACATGATTAGGTTCCATTTAATTAGTTACATCAATTAAGTGTCTTTTAGCATCAATCAAGTTACAACATATAAAGCTATAACAAACTCTACAAAGATAAGGGCATAGTACACTTTAGAAAATATAAACGTATAAGGTGTGGACTTGTCACATTATCACCACACGATGCTTGTATCATTGCCATTCACAACATCATCAACAAAGCCACATACCAAGGGATATCAATCCCTCAACTCATCTCATATTATACAATAAGTCACTGCCAGGTCATAGAACTATTTACATCATTCTTGTGTTACAAGTGCCTCAACATGCCATCTCAAGGCTCATTTAACCTATATTATATGATAGTAACCATAACATTCACTATCTATGATTATCGAGCTCATAACAACTACATGGTTAGAATTTCATAAATAAGAGATATAACCACATAACATCATAACTATTCCATGAGAGAGAAATAAGTAGGATCATTGTTCATTATTAGGGTTAGGGTTTCCTCTTAGTCGATTAGAGTGTATAAGACTAGGTTTAACCATCAACCCTAGAACCATCACCTACATCTTCTTGGAGTGTATAAGGATTAGGAAACATCATAAGAGTAGATTAGAAAGCATTCTGAATAGAATTATAAATGGCTTATGTATCATTCATATATGAATATCATTAGGTGTTCACATGTGCTTCTCATCCACCTACCATCACTCAATGTTGACCACATAGCCACATATGTCACGACCACCCATCATGGTCCATGTCATTACCACGACCCTCATTTTTCTTGATCATCCCCCAACATGTCACAACCTCCACCCTCTAGGTCATGTCGTGCCCGTGACATATAGGGTTAGGGTCTCACAAAACATCTCAACCAAAATGTGTCAATGTCTCAAGGGTGTCTCGACCTCCACCCATGTCACGACCCAAGAACATCATGGTCGCGACCCTACATTCTAGGGTGAGTCTCAACTCAACAAGGTAGGAACAAGACACCAACACCAAGGGTGACTAGACCACTTAACACCAAAAGACTTGTCCTAACACCACTAGGTCAAATTGAACCAGAAGGAAGCATCTCGACCAAAAGCTATCAAGGTTGTGACCACCAAGAGGGAAGTGTTGTGACCACACCAGAATGCACCATCTAGGTCTCAAAACAAAACTGAAACAAAGGGAAGAACCAAGGTCACCATGAAGGAAAACTCAAGCAACCGATCGCCAAACCCTAAAGCATAGGTTAAGAAACCACCAAGAAAGAACCTCGTCCAAAGAAGGAAGAACCATACTGTAACATACTGAAACTTTGACATATTCTCTTTTTGGCCCTTTTTTAAGTTTTTCCTTTCCTGTCTATCCTTTTTGGCCTTGATGCTTAAATTGTAGAATTTATGGTGGTTTGGTGAACATTTGTTCAATAATAATACCAATGGAAGGGTTCATGCACATATACCTCAGTGAAAGCTTACTTAAGGATATAAAATGCAAAATCACCACTTAAGTGGAACAATGGTGAATAAATTCGTGCTAGAAGTGTAAGGCCACAAACCTTGCTTAATGTATTGAGTAAGCTTAACTACCATACTTAAGTGATATAAACCTTAATATCACTTTTTTATGTGTTTTGAATCATAAAATGAGCCTAAGACTCAAATTTGATTCAATTTGGATGTTGTTTTTGCAAGTTATGCAATTTTAGGTACATTTAAAATTTACCCAATTGGGAGGTTTTCATTGCAAATTATCACATGCATTATAATCCACATATATTCCCTTACCATGATCGAGATTTTGAACCATGGGGCACCTAGTTTCACTTTGGTTTGAAGGTGTTTCTCTCTAAGGGCATTTTAGGGATTACCCTCATTATAAATGAGCTTATCTTTAAAAGCTATCAACAAATGGGGTTATTTCTTTGATTGGAAGATAGTGGGGATGGCCTAGAAGTCTCCATGGGCTTTTAGAACTGACATTTGATATACAAGAAGCCTCTACGAGTTGTCCTCCTGCATGGCCATGAAGCCCTAGGCTAAGGACACACGAAAAGTCCCATAGACACCTCATGCTTTCCCCCTTCATTATAAAGCCATACCTATCCCTTTTCACCTCCCAATTTGAAAACTCTTGCTCTCCTTATCTTTCCTCCAGTTTAGAGCATTGTTCCTACTCTATTTTTCCACGAAGGTGTTGTCCCAAGGTAAAAGAGGGTGCTTACCTTGGTTAAGAAGGCTCATAGGGTTCCGAATTTTCTCTATTTATGGTTTCTAAAGCTCCTTCTTGATGATTTCAACCAAAAATAGTAAGTTTCCTCCTTCCCTTCCCTATTTTCATGTTGTTCATCTTCCTCCCACCTTTTTCCATGTCAAAACCATGGCCTTCCACGGTGAAACCCCACCTAGAGCCCTTAAACACCTCATCTCTATGTTCTTTTGCTAGGGTTTTTCACCTTTAAAGTGGAGAAGGTTCTTCATGCTCGAGATGGGAGTTTTGTTGGATAAACCAACCTCTCTATCTTGGGAACTTTCTGCTTGAACTTTTCCACCTTCCCTAGAGGTGAGTTTTATAACCCCCTTCTCATATATTGCTTACTACATGCTTAAAACTCATGCGTCATGTTTAAAATCAATTATCTCCATCTCTATTTACCATGTTCTTCTAGGGTTTTGGTTTCTTACTGTTTTACCTTCTCTAGAAGATCTAGTTTGGTTACTTATGTATCTCCAACCCTGATCTTGGGTCAAATGGTGTTTTCTCCCTCTCTCTCCCTCTTCCTCTCTCATGAAGATTTTTGACTTGTCATTTCCTGATTGGTTCAAATTGAAAAATTCATATCTTTTGATCTGCTTACCCAAATTTAACAAATAAATATGTTTTGGAATTAAAAAATTATCATAAATCCAAAATTAACATAAAATATGTTTTCTTGATCAGGAGAACTTAATAAGTTCATTGATATTGTTTTAAGAGTCTAAATTTGAGTTTTGCTAAAAAGGTCTAAAATTAGGGTTTTTCATACATTAATGTGCATTATGAAGTCTAAAACATGTTAAAACATTGAAAATAGGAAAAGAGGAACTTGGACTCAATTAAAGTTGTGAAAGTTAGTAACTGATATCAGTAAGAGAGTTATGTGCATTCTTACACCCTAAGTTGGGATATTTGCAAACCAAACCCTATATTTCCCTAGTGAGGCTTTAATGAACCCTATTTCCTCTATTCATGATTCTTTTGTTAAATTGCCTCAAAATCAGTAATGATATTCTTTTACTTGGGTCTTGTACCCCACTTCCATGTTCTAATTGATATGATGCTTTTACTTGCCATGACTTCTTTTCTAGCATGTTGATTTTATGGACTATTTAGCTATAGTAGTGGTGCTTATGTACAACCACCCATAGATAGGGAATGTATTAATTCACCCTGGGAAATGTATTATTCTCCACCATAAAAATATGTGTAGGTGATTGGGAATGTATTAATTCTCCCCTCACCTATAGGTTGAGGTCCGGTAGGTGCCTCAACCCTACATAGTTAATGTAGTCAATATTAATCATGCATGCAATTCCTTTACTATTTTAATATAATGGAAATCATCTATTTTGATTATGCCTCATACTCTTATTCTTTTCACCTTATGATGAAATCTTATCCTTTATTTTCATGTTATTCCTTATCTTTTGTTCTTGTTCATTATTTGACACATACCTTGTTTCTCTCTATCTTACTGGGTGATTTCTCAACCACCCAGGTTTAGATCGAGGTGTTGAACATGACCAAGGAGAACATAGTTTCCAACATGGACCTAGCTCTTGGAGATGTTGCTTGGAGATATATTTGAAATAGTTTGGACGTCCCTCTACTTAGATCCTTGTGTTCATTTGTTTAATTCTGCTTCTAAACTTCGATTGTTTTGAATACCATTTATTGAAATTTGAAAATTTACACCTATTCCAGCATACCTTTGAGTGTGTTTGGAATGGATGTTTTATTCTTCAAATAATTTTTAGTAGGGAGCGGATCCCCTCTTGGGTCTTGCCTCCTTACAACATGGTATCAGAGCCCATGGTAGTCAGAATCTGACTATTTCAATTTTGTCTCCCTAATCAGAATCCTTGCCTCATATAGTTCCTCTTTAAGTGACATGTTTGCCCCGGAATTGATCTATGCTACTCTTGAGATGATGAAAGATTGACTTAGGATCATAAGATTTTCACATTATAAACATGTTTAGTTAACTGTAACGTGATGAGCCTATTAGGTAGTTATTAGGGCATAAGTTGAAAGCAAAGGTTTCTAGAAAGGATCAGGGTTTGGGGGCTGGCAAGATTTTCCTCCGCACCCCTAGCTTGGTTAACAAGGACTCCTAGATCCATATGATACTTGCCTGGCTTGAGCTGATATTGACTATCTGAAATAGCATGCCTATAGACAGTAGTAGCCTTAGGAACTTAAGTTGGATACTCCTGAGAACCTAATATGTTGATCTTGTCTATTAGGTGTAATGACTTGTTTGAGGATGGATACCCAATATAGTTCTCTTATGTCCCCTAGAACCACATGTTTGGATAGAATATCCTTAAGAACCTAGACTTTGAATTTGGTGTTTAGTAAGCTATCAAAGTGCACAATGTAAGCATGATGGATCTTGTACATAGCTTAGTTAGACTCACCCTTTTACCTCTAGAATAGTTTGTCTTGGTAGGTCAAACCTTTTAAGGGGTGGAGAGTAGTTGTAACATCCCTGACCTGGGTTATGTGCTAACCCTAGGTGTTTTGATTAATTAAGTGATTAGATTCTTGTGTTTATCCTGTGAAATGTAATTAAGGCTTTTAAGGAACCTATATTTCTATTTCAGTCCTTTTTGAATAATGTTGCAACATTGTTTTGTTAATTTTGGACTAAGGTGCAAATTACCCAAGTAGAGGGGTTAACTTGCAATTTGCACATGTTAATATGTTCCTATGATGTTGAGATATCCTAATGATGAATATGATGAAGTGGTACAGTTTTCACAAGCTTGGGTACCAAAATATAGCTTGTAGAGCAATCCTTGTGCTTTAAAACCTAGTTTTGGTGTAAAGTGCAATTTACCCAAAACCTAGGGTTTAACATGTAAAATATACCCTCTAGAGGATCTCTCATGTTTCTTGGCATCAAGTAGAGCAAATAAATGAGAGGGGCACCTCCTTTGAATGATCATGGTAGAAGTGGAAACTACTCACAATAATAATATATTAAGTAATATTCAATAAGGGTGGATATTACTATACCTCTATTAAAAGGTTTTTAGTTATTTTTAAACCCTGGATAAGGGAGGAGTTTTTCATGTGATTAGGAGGAATAAACGTGTCCAAGGATGTAGGAAGCCTGGGTGAATATGTTTGGGAGATAAAAGCAAATATCTATCTCTTTCCATTTTCCTTGAAAATACCCATAAATATATAAGCATCATTTTTCCACACACCAAAGGATCGTTCCTTAGTCCTTTTCTTCTCATCACTTTGCTTTGACCAAACAAAAAGGAGCCCTGGGGCATAGGAAGGACGACCGAGCTGACTTGGTAAGTGTTGATCACCATCTAACTCAAATTCATGGTGGAAATCATAAAACAAGGTTGGTTTATTGGTTTTCTTCACACGATTCTTCTTTCTAGCCATCTTCTCCATCCAAAACTTGAAGAACGAAGCTTGGACAACCACTGGAGATTCATCCACCATTAAAGATACGAAGCTTGGAGCTTTGGATCAGTCCTAGAGGTGGGTTTTATAACTCTAACCCTTAAGCTTTGTTAATGCATCCTTCTTTCCTAAAATTGTTGCTTATACTTCTTCTTTGGACACCTTTGTGTGTTCTTGCTATCATTTCCATGAAGAACAGCCTCGGTTATTGAGTTAGAAGATGATGAAATTAATTCCTATGTTTATCCAAGATTTTTTACTTTAGAAAACGGTCTCCCAACTTTGCTCAAACGGTTTCCCAAACCGTTTGAATGCAAACGGTTTCACAAGAACACATGGAAGCAAACGGTCCAAGACCGTTTGGAGGCGGTGACCAGGCGTTGACCATTTGGAGGACTGTTGAGAATAATGTAGACTAAGTTCCTACTAAAAATCATCAATTAATTCCAAGTGAATCACCAATTGAAGGCCCATCAACCATCTAAACCCTAATCGGGTCAATTGCTGATTTCAATAATTGAATTAAGTTGAAGTTTGGGTTGAATGGCCCAAACGGTTTCAAAACTATTTGGGGATCACCCAAACGGTATCAAGACCGTTTGGTGATCACCCAAGACCGTTTGGAGGTCTAGGGTTAAGTAGGGATGACCAATTGAGAATCCAATGATATCAAGTTGATGAATAATCAATTGCTGATTTGGTGACCAAACCTAGGGTTCAAACCTTAGTTGAATGACTTGGTTTTTGATGAAATAATGGGAAAACGGTCTCAAGATAATTTGTAAGATATCCAAATGATCCCAAGACCGTTTGAGGGTCACCCAAGACCGTTTGGAGGTCTAGGGTTGACTATGGTTAAATGGTTGAAGATCTAAAGGTAATTAGTTGAGGTGCAATTGATTGTTGACCTAGTGATCAAACCAATGAGCCAAACCTTAATTGGATGAGTTAGTTTTTGATGTGGACTTGAGAAAATGGTCTCAAGACCGTTTGGAGGACATCCAAACGATCCCAAGACCATTTGGGGTCAGGTCATGATCAAATTGAATGATGGTTCAATGCTTTCAACTCAATTAGACTCATGTTGAAACTTGTTGAGGGGTAATCGATTCCAATCCCTAATCCAATTGATCCAAGCCCTAATTGATGATCAATTTAGGGTCAATTGAGTGACAAATCAGTTGAGGGTTGACCTAATTAACTCAATTGATGAGTGGCTAACAAATATATGATCGATTGAGGGGTTCAACATTGGAAATCCTAACTCAATTGAAGTGATTGAGACGCTTTTTGGTCCTTGCGGTTTTGAGGTGGTTTGGACCAAACGGTCTCAAGACCGTTTGAGTCCAAATGGTCTCAAGATCATTTGGGACCAAACGGTCTCAAGACCATTTGGGACCAAATGATCCCAAACCGTTTGATCTCATGCGGTTTCAAGGTTGGTTATGTCCATGCGGTTTCAAAGTCAAAGATGACCAAACGATCTTCACCCCATCTTGGGAAAACGGTCTTGATGTGCACTTTACCAAACAGTTTCAAAAGTCAACAATACCAAATGGTCTTCAACACCAAACGGTTTCAAGGTCTATCCAAGATCGGTTGGGGGTTTAGTGTGCAAGACCGTTTGAGGTCTATGAAGGTCAAGATCGTTTGATGCCTTAGAGGTCAAGATGGTTTGGTGGTTGATTAACCTAAACCTCATGGATACCTAATGTGATTAAAGGACCAAGTAATTAGTTGAACAAGATATGATGTAATCAATGGTGACTATAACAAAGGTACCCTTGATGGCATAAAGTGATTAGTACCCTTTGGATGAGTAAGACCTAATGGTCACAATAGTAATGGCTCAAACCATAATGTCAATGTTGAATTGACTTAGCCTAATCAAGGGTGATGCAAACATCAACTTATAGAAAGATGAAATATATGTCTTCTTATATGAATGATAAATCAAGTAGTGGACTTCCAATATGAATGAATACCTAATTAAGGTATGATCCTTCATAGTGAGATCATGAAAACCCTAATTGTAATGATATATGAATCTTAACCCTAATTTGAGAATGATAATGGAAGTATCCCTAATGCATGATGATGATGTGATTCTAATTCATTATGATGACATGGTACACCTTAATTAAAGGTACTTTGTTGATCACTCCTACTTAGGGTGAATAGTAAACCCTAATCATGAGATAGTAATGATAATCCTAATCAAGGATGATTCAATGTGAATAGTTAACCCTAACCCAGGGTAATGTGATGAATATGATAAACCCTAACTCAGAGTATGTTAAATAAGAACCCTAACTTTGAGTGACGTGATATGAATAGTAAACCCTAACCGAGGGTGATATGCAATGAAACTATAAATCAGTCATGTTGATCTCCTGTAGCACGACCGTGCAAAGGTAGCACGGCCATGGTGACTTCCCCTTGCACGGCCGTTCTTGGCTGCACGACCATGGTGTTGTATACTTGATTTGGAAATAGTTTGTATTGTGCTGATATAGATATAATGTGTATATTATCAATTGTGTTAGTTATTCAGGTCTTTATAAAGAAGTGAGCATAGCCAGGAAAGGGTTATGATGTCATATTCATTAAAAGCACTTTATAAGCTTGGAAAGTAATGATTTGCTATGTTGCCTAGTAAAAGGTAACATATGAGATTGATAGGCTGTATGAGCCATGAGAAATATCTGCATTGCTATAATCATGTTCATGTTGTTAAATGACTTGATGGCGATATGTACTTGGTAATAAGTGTTCTGATGATTTAAGGGTTTGAACACCCATATTCCTGAAACATAATAATGGGATGATCAGGGATTGATATCCCAATGCTAACTAGATGTGAAAAGAACTTGATACAGGTAGTACTCTTTCTTTATAGCAGTTGTCTTATTGGTCTATGTTTGAAAACATGCCTGATGTTAAAAGAATGCTATAATGTACTTAAATAATCAAGTATAATGATATCATGTAGAGCCTTGACCATAGATCCATCATTGTCAGAAGTTAAATGATGGTGAAACAGGTTTTCCTAAGGGAACTCCTGGAGAGCATAATTTTGAGTATGTGGGGGTTATGGACGTGAATATCCTTACGTCCTAATGAGGGAATTTATGTGAGATGTACATTTAATCTCTCAATCCTTCATTATATCTGTATGTTGAGATGATGTATCCCTAATTTCCTGATGATGTTGTTAATGCCGCATCGATGTGAGATAAACAAGAAATCCCTCGATGGTGAAGAAAGTACATCACGCCACTATAACTCTAATAGCAAAGTTGCCAGAATACCCTGGAAAGCTACTATGGCAGATACACAAGATGTCCTACATGTTGTACCTCACACTGACTGAGGAAGTGAGGTCATAGGAATCCGGCTCTTCTGATGACCTACGTATGGTACAAATTGCGATTTCGTAATGGTCGGTTGGAGTATGAGAGGTATACCTCATCTCCTCAGGGCATAAATATGTTTGTAAAATGTAATCAGCCGTATAGCATAATTGCTTAGGTTGAACTACGAGAAACAATGATTGATGATACATTATTTATAATGTTCTAGTTGAATAACTAGTATACATGTTCTTCATATTCCTTTAATATATGTTTTGTCATTCAATTTAGTTATAATTGAAATGATTGCACAGAGAATACTGCTCTACCTAGCTTATTTAATGAATTTCCTGCTGTTAAATAATTATAATTCTAATGCTTAGTGTCATTCAATTATTTGCAAAAACAATGCTTATGGCGGAGAGTTATAACTCTCGCTGGGACAATTTTTAATTGTCTCACCCCCATGGGATTCAACCTTTTAGGTAGATGCCGAGGATGAAGGAACCCATCAGTGGGTGAGCAGCAACAGTAGCAGCAACACTAGGGACAACAGTGATCCTCAGGTGGAGACACTGTCAGTTAGGTCTTGTTTATAGAAAGTCCTATGTGTCGTCTCTGTACTCTCAGGTCCTAGGAGTCAGTAGATGTTTAATATAGATCTGAGATTTTTGGCATAATGCCTTGATATTTTTGTATCTTGGCTTGCACAATTAACAGGGCAGTTGATGTTGTGACTCTCGAGATGAGAAATTACAGAGATGTAATGATGAATCAGTTTGTAAATAACTTACCTTGTTTCTTTATAAAAGAGTCCTACAGTTTGTGGACCTTTGTGTAAAAAGTTTTAATTTTTAGTGATTTTCAGTAATTATGCTGCTAATTAATCGCTTCCGCATCATTAATAACGTTTTCTCCGGGACGAGTCCCACAATTTAGTGGTATCAGAGCTCTAGGTTCGCTGAGTCTACAGAGACATATGACTTAGGTTATTGAGTCTGTTCTAGTGTCTTCCAGTATATCTGATAGTGTCTTCTACTCGTATAGGAGGAGAAGATAAAACTAAAGATGTCTGGATCACACGAGGAACACGTTGCAGAAAGTAGTGTTGCTACACCTAGAGAAGGTGCAAGAAACTAAGAAAGAGAAGAACCTGTACCTGAACCACCCCAGTTCAATCCAGCTGACATGGGGAACCCAGCCGTCCAAGCCATGTTTGGGCAGTTTATGACTGCCATGACACACATGATTGATAGGATGCCTATACATGTACCTAGGACACCTACCCACCCAGAAGGACAAGGATCCGGCAAGACATTTGAATGACTTCACCGAGTTGGAGCCACAGAGTATGCTAGAACAGCTGACCCAACAGATGCTGACTTGTGGTTAACTGAACTAGAGAAGGCCTTTAGAATCCTGAACATCCCAGAAGCTGAGAAGGTCAGACATGTTGTGTATCTTCTCAAGGGAAGTGTTGGTCATTGGTGGACCATGGAAGAACAGAAAAGGCAAGGTGTGGAGATCGAATGGGAAGTTTTTCGACAGGAATTTATCAACATATACTTCCCTAAGACATTTCTGGATGAGAAAATCTCTCAGTTTGAGAGGTTAAGGTAGGGACCTATGAACATTAGCGAATACGAGGCTAAGTTCATGGAGCTTTTGCGATTTTGTCCGCACATGACAACCACAGATGAAGAAAGGATTAGGCATTTTGAGAAAGGGTTAAACGCTGAGTTGACTACTCCTGTGTCTGATCTGGAGAACAGAGAAAGGTTTTCTACCTTTGTCGAGTCTGTCAGAAGGGTAGAGAGGTCTGTATTAGAGAAGAGATAGACCAAGAATAAGAACATGTATCCCCAGTTCCAAGGATCCTCATCTAAAGGTTTTAAGAAACTGAGGTTTTTTGTACCTACACCACCATCTAGATTCAGTATCCAGATGTAGTGGACGTCAAATAGGGGTAGAGGACGAAGTTTACCGCTAGAAGGAGCTCATAGCTCAGCATCTATGTCGGTTATAGGACCACCCAGACCACAACAACTGAACAGAAGTTGTTACATATGTGGAAAGGTGGGACATCTGATGAAGGTTTGCAGAGCCAGAGAGGTGAGTGTAACTCAACCCAAAGGCAGAGTCAGCAAGGATATCAAAGGTGATAGTTTCCAGGTAACGCTAGAGGACGTGGACAAGCGTCTCAAGCTGGATCATCGCACCTAGTCATCGAGCACTGAATCAACCACAGACAATGACAAGATTTTACATGATGAATCCACCTGATGCAGTAATCAACCCTCTGGTTGTGGTAGGTCAGATGGAGTTGTTTGATTCTGATATGTCTACATCTTGCATCGTATCTGTTTTAATTGATCCGGGTGCTACACATTCCTTTATCACTCAAAGAGTGATTCTTGACTACAACATAACTATAAGTCATAGAGCAGATAGTTTGTTGTTAGAAACTCCTTTGATGGGATCTGCTGTGTTACAGGAGGTATGTTCTCCCTGCATCCTTTCTTTTCTGAACATCACATTCAAATGGATCTTATACCACTTGAGATGCATGGATTCGATGTAATCCTTGGGATGGATACCTTAGAAAGGTATAAGGTTGTCTTGGATTGTGAGTCCAAGCAAGTTGTGTTCACTGATGATAGTGACACATGGATCTTTCAAAGAGAAAGAAAGATTCTACCAACCTGTCTTGTGATAGCTATGGTAGCTGAGAAGCTGATGAGGCAAGGATGTTATGCATTCTTGGCCCATGTGGTAGATACCACCATGGAGAGTCCTAATCCTGTTGAAGTTCCTATAGTCAGGGAATTTGAAGATGTATTTCCTGAAGAACTTCCAAGCATACCTCCGCCCCAAGAAATAGATTTTGAGATTAATCTAATCCCGGATATACAACCTATAGCACAAACACCATATAGGATGGCGCCTGCTGAGATGGTAGAACTCAAGAAACAACTGTAAGAGTTGCTTAAAAAAGGTTTCATCCGACCGAGTACTTCACCCTGGGGTGCTCCGATCCTCTTTGTTAAAAAGAAAGATGGGTTAATGCGGTTGTGCATTGATTACAGACAATTAAATAAAGTAACAATAAAGACTAAGTATCCTTTGCCGAGGATTGATGATCTCTTTGACCAGTTGAGTGGTGCAACCGTCTTCTCAAAAATAGATTTGAGGTCGGGATATCATCAACTGCGTATTAAGGAGGGTGACATACCAAAGTCTGCCTTTAGAACAAGGTATGGTCACTATGAGTTCATAGTTATGTCATTTCGACTAACTAATGCACCAACTGCATTTATGGAACTCATGAATAGAATTTTCCGACCTTTTCTCGATCAGTGTGTTGTTGTCTTCATAGATGACATTATGATGTATAGTAGAGATGCTCAACAGCATGAGCATCATCTTCGTCAGACTCTAACTTTGCTAAGAGTGCATAAGTTATATGCTAAGTTTAGCAAGTGTGAGTTCTGGTTACCAGAAGTTTCTTTTCTTAGACACGTAATATCTGCCTCAGGCATTCATGTTGACCCTAAAAAGGTAGAATCCATCCTGCAATGGGAACAACCGAAGATGCCAACGGAGATTCAGAGTTTCTTAGGATTGGCAGGCTATTACCGGAGGTTCATTAAGAACTTCAGTTCTATAGCTTTATCCTTGACTAAGTTGACCAGGAAGGATGTTCCTTTTACCTGGAGTGACAAGTGTATCTTTTTAGCTATTGAAGGAAAGGTTGACAAGTGCACAAGTGCTTGTGTTACCTGAGCAAGGGAAAGGATATATAGTTTTCTGTGATGCCTCCAAGAATGGACTAGGATGTGTGTTGATGCAGGATAAATAGGTGATTTCTTTTGCTTCCCGACAGCTTAAGAAACACGAGGATAATTATCTGACACACGATCTAGAACTAGCTGATGTGGTTCATGCTTTGAAAATTTGGAGACATTATCTTTATGGAGAAACATTCTAGATTTTCACAGACCATAAGAACCTAAAGTATATCTTTTCTCAGCATGAGCTTAACATGAGGCAACGCCGCTGGATGGAGTTAATCAAGGACTATGATTGTACAATTAATTACCATCCAGGGAAGGCCAATGTAGTCGTTGATGCTTTGAGTAGGAAATCAGCAACATCAACCCTAGATAAAGCACAGCTAAATTCCTTGGTGTGCTCTAGGAGAGATATGCTTATCTCTTTGAGGCAAAACAATGTACAACTTAAAGTATCGTTGTTAGCAGGGTTGTTAGCTGAGATGCACATAAAACCTACTCTGAGACAACAGATTAAGGAGGCACAACAAGTTCATGCCGCGGTTCAACTAATTAGATCGGAATATGGTAGTGAGAAACGAGATGGTTTCCAAGACTCAGATGATCAAGTAGCTTATTATCATGGTAGAATGATAGTACCAGATGTGGATAACTTACGAAAGTTAGTCCTGGAAGAAGCTCATTCTTCAATGTATGCTATACATCCAGGAAGCACCAAGATGTATCGAAACTTGAAAGATATGTATTGGTGGCCTGGTTTGAAGAAAGTCGTTGCTGAGTTTATTATGCAGTGTCTGGTGTGTCAGCAAGTTAAAGCTGTACATCAGCAGCCTGCCGGAATAATGCAACAGTTATCCATACAACAATTGAAGTGGGATCATGTGACCATGGATTTTGTGGTTGGTTTACCTAGAACAGCCAAAGGTCATGATTCCATCTGGGTAATAGTTGATAGGTTGACAAAGATAACACATTTCTTACCTGTCAAAACAACCTATTCTGTTGAGAAGCTGGCAGAGTTGTTTGTAGATTAGATGGTACGATTGCATGGAGTCCCAGT
Organism: Alisma plantago-aquatica; assembly: GCA_963693085.1. NCBI lineage: Eukaryota > Viridiplantae > Streptophyta > Magnoliopsida > Alismatales > Alismataceae > Alisma > Alisma plantago-aquatica. Next base: position 406,248,516 of record OY856413.1, read on the forward strand.
TACCGTTGTTTCTGACAGAGGTCCCCAGTTTACGAGTCATTTTTGGGAACGACTTCATAAAGCTTTAGGCACACAGTTAAGGTTTAGTACAACCTTTCATCCTCAGACTGATGGACAGTGGGAAAGGACTATACAAACTTTGGAGGACTTGCTTAGAGCATGTGTTCTTCAGTTTACAGGAAGTTGGGATCTACATCTAAGCCTGATAGAGTTTGCCTACAACAATAACTATCAACATAGCATTGACATGGAACCTTATGAAGCTTTGTATGGTATACATTGTAGATCACCCCTATGTTGGTATCAAACTGGTGAATATCAACTTTTAGGTCCTGATCTTGTGCAACAGACCACCGAGAAGATTAAAGTAATACAACAACAGATAAAGACTGCACAGGATAGGTAGAAATATTACGCTGATAAACATCATAGACCTTTAGAATTCCTAGTTGGAGATAGAGTGTACCTCAAGGTCTCACCTTGGAAAGGAGTTCTTAGATTTGGAAGGAAAGGAAAGTTAGCTCCTAGGTTTATAGGGCCTTATCCAATCATTGAATGGATTGGAAAAGTAGCTTATAAGCTAGAGTTACCACCAGAACTACAGAAGTTACACCATGTGTTCCACATTTCCATGCTTAGGAAATGTCATCCTGACACAGAATCAGTTCTGCAACCTATGGAAATAGAGTTGAATGATGATGCATCTTATGTTGAAGGACATATGACAATCCTTGACAGAAGAATTAAGAAGCTGAAAAAGAAAGATATAAGTCTTGTAAAATTCCTCTAGAATCACCGTGGTGTTGAAGAAGCCACATGGGAACTAGAGGAAGAGATGAGAAGGAAATACCCTGCTCTTTTCTCTTAATATGTTTTGTTGATTTCGGGGATGAAATCCTTGTAAGAGGTGGATAATTTGTAACATCCCCGACCTGGGTTATGTGATAACCCTAGGTGTTTTACTTAATTAAGTGATTAGATGATTGTGTTTATCTTGTGAAATGTAATTAAGGCTTTTGAGGAACCAATATTTCTATTTTAGTCTGTTTTGAATAATGTTGCAACATTGTTTTGTTAATTTTGGACTAAGGTGCAAATTACCCAAGTAGAGGGGTTAACTTGCAATTTGCACATGTTAAGATGTTCCTCTGATGTTGAGATATCCTAATGATGAATATGATGAAGTGGTGCATTTTTCACAAGCTTGGGTACCAAGATATAGCTTGTAGAGCAATCCTTGTGCTTTAAAACCTAGTTTTGGTGTAAAGTGCAATTTACCCAAAACCTAGGGTTTAACATGTAAAATATACCCTCTAGAGGATCTATCATGTTTCTTAGCATAAAGTAGAGCAAAGAAAATGAGAGGGGCACCTCATTTGAATGATCATGGTAGAAGTGGAAACTACTCACAATAATAATATATTAAGTAATATTCAATAAGGGTGGATATTACTATACCTCTCTTAAAAGGTGTTTAGTTCTTTTTAAACCCTGGATAAGGGAGGAGTTTTGCATGTGATTAGGAGGAAGAAACGTGTCCAAGGATGGAGGAAGCCTTGGTGAATATGTTTGGGATATAAAAGCAAATATCTATCTCTTTCCATTTTCCTTGAAAATACCCATAAATATATAAGCATCCTTTTTCCACACACCAAAGGATCGTTCCTTAGTCCTTTTCTTCTCATCACTTTGCTTGGACTGACCAAAATGAGCCCTGGGGCAGAGGAAGGATGACCAAGCTGACTTGGTAAGTGTTGATCACCATCTAACTCGAATTCATGGTGGAAACCATAAAACAAGGTTGGTTTATTGGTTTTCTTCACACGATTCTTCTTTCTAGCCATCTTTTCCATCCAAAACTTGAAGAACGAAGCTTGGACAACCACTGGAGCTTCATCCACCATTAAATCTACGAAGCTTGGAGCTTTGGATCAGTCCTAGAGGTGGGTTTTATAACTCTAACCCTTAAGCTTTGTTAATGCATCCTTCTTTCCTAAAAACGTTGCTTATACTTCTTCTTTGGACACCTTTGTGTGTTATTGCTATCATTTCTGTGAAGAACAACCTCGGTTCTTGAGGTAGAAGATGATGATGTTAATTCCTATGTTTATCCAAGATTTTTACTTTAGCAAACGGTCTCCCAACTTTGCTCAAACGGTTTCCCAAACCGTTTGGGAGCAAACGGTTTCAAACCATTTGAATGCAAACAGTTTCATAAAAACCCATGGAAGCAAATGGTCCAAGACCATTTGGAGGCATTGACCAGGCATTGACCATTTGGAGGACTTTTGAGAATAATGTAGACTAATTGCCTACTAAAAATCATCAATTAATTCCAAGTGAATCACCAATTGAAGGCCCATCAACCATCTAAACCCTAATCGGGTCAATTGCTGATTTCAATAATTGAATTAAGTTGAAGTTTGGGTTGAATGACCCAAACGGTTTCAAAACCATTTGGGAATCACCCAAACGGTCTCAATACCGTTTGGTGATCACCCAAGACCGTTTGGAGGTCTAGGGTTAAGTAGGGATGACCAATTGAGAATCCAATGATATCAAGTTGATGAATAATCGATTGCTGATTTGGTGACCAAACCTAGGGTTCAAACCTTAATTGAATGACTTAGTTTTTGATGAAATAATGGGAAAACGGTCTCAAGATCGTTTGGAAGATATCCAAATGATCCCAATACCGTTTGGGGGTCACCCAAGACCGTTTGAAGGTCTAGGGTTGACTATGGTTAAATGGTTGAAGATCTAAAGGTAATTAGTTGAGGTGCAATTGATTCTTGACCTAGTGATCAAACCAATGAGCCAAACCTTAATTGGATGAGTTAGTTTTTTATGTGGACTTGAGAAAACGGTCTCAAGACCGTTTGTAGGACATCCAAACGATCCCAAGACCATTTGGGGTCAGGTCATGATCAAATTGAATGATGGTTCAATGCTTTCAACTCAATTAGACTCATGTTGAAACATGTTGAGGGGTAATCGATTCCAATCCCTAATCCAATTGATCCAAGCCCTAATTGATGATCAATTGAGGTTCAATTGAGTGTCAAATCAGTTGAGGGTTGACCTAATTAACTCAATTTATGAGTGGCTAACAAGTATATGATTGATTGAGGGGTTCAACATTGGAAATCCTAACTCAATTGAAGTGATTGAGACACTTTTTGGTCCTTGCGGTTTTGAGGTGGTTTGGACCAAATGGTCTCAAGACCGTTTGGATCCAAACAGTCTCAGGACCGTTTGAGTCCAAATGGTCTCAAGACCGTTTGGGACCAAACGGTCTCAAGACCGTTTGGGACCAAACGATCCCAAACTGTTTGATCTCATGCAGTTTCAAGGTTGGTTATGTCCATGCAGTTTCAAAGTCAAAGATGACCAAACGGTCTTCACCCCATATTGGGCAAACGGTCTTGATGTGCACTTTACCAAACGGTTTCAAAAGTCAACATGACCAAACAGTCTTCAACACCAAACGGTTTCAAGGTCTGTCCAAGATCGGTTGGGGGTTTAGTGTGCAAGACCGTTTGAGGTCTATGAAGGTCAAGATCGTTTGATGCCTTAGAGGTCAAGATGGTTTGGTGGTTGATTAAGATAAACCTCATGGATACCTAATGTGATTAAAGGACGAAGTAATTAGTTGATTAAGATATGATGTAATCAATGGTGACTATAACAAAGGTACCCTTGATGGGATAAAGTGATTAGTACCCTTTGGATGAGTAAGACCTAATGGTCACAATAGTAATGGCTTAAACCATAATGTCAATGTTGAATTGACTTAGCCTAATCAAGGGTGATGCAAACATCAACTTATAGAAAGATGAAATAGATGTCTTCTTATATGAATGATAAATCAAGTAGTGGACTTCCAATATGAATGAATACCTAATTAAGGTATGATCCTTCATAGTGAGATCATGAAAACCCTAATTGTAATGATATATGAATCTTAACCCTAATTTGAGAATGATAATGGAAGTATCCCTAATGCATGATGATGATGTGATTCTAATTCATTATGATGACCTGGTACACCTTAATTAAAGGTACTTTGTTGATCACTCCTACTTAGGGTGAATAGTAAACCCTAATGGTGAGATAGTAATGATAATCCTAATCAAGGATGATACAATGTGAATAGTTAACCCTAACCCAGGGTAATGTGATGAATATGATAAATCCTAATTCAGAGTATGTTAAATAAGAACCCTAACTTTGAGTGACGTGATATGAATAGTAAACCCTAACCGAGGGCGATATGTAATGAAACTATAAATCAGTCGTGTTGATCTCCTGTAGCATGACCGTGCAAGGTAGCACGGCCGTGGTGACTTCCCCTTGCATGGACGTTCTTGGCTGCACGGTCGTGGTGTTGTATACTTAATTTGGAAATAGTTTGTATTGTGCTGATATAGATATAATGTGCATATTATCAATTGTGTTAGTTATTCAGGTCTTTATAAAGAAGTGAGCATAGCCAGGAAAGGGTTATGATGTGATATTCATTAAAAGCACTTTATAAGCTTGGAAAGTAATGATTTGCTATGTTGCCTAGTAAAAGGTAACATATGAGATTGGTAGGATGTATGAGCCATGAGAAATATCTACATTGCTACAATCATGTTCATGTTGTTAAATGACTTGATGGCTATATGTACTTGGTAATAAGTGTTCTGATGATTTAAGGGTTTGAACACCCATATTACTGAAACATAATAATGGGATGATCAGGGATTGATATCCCAATGCTAACTAGATGTGAAATGAACTTGATATAGGTAGTCCTCTTTCTTTATAGCAATTGTCTTATTGGTGTATGTTTGAAAACATGCCTGATGTTAAAAGAATGCTATAATGTACTTAAATAATCAAGTATAATGATATCATGTAGAGCCCTGACCATAGATCCATCATTGTCAGAAGTTAAATGATGGTGAAACAGGTTTTCCTAAGGGAAATCCTGGAGAGCATACTTTTGAGTATGTGGGGGTTATGGATGCGAATATCCTTACCTCCTAATGAGGGAATTGATGTGAGATGTACATTTAATCTCTCAATCCTTCATTATATGTGTATGACGGGATGATGTATCACTAATCTCCCGTTGATGTTGTTAATGCCGCATCGATGTGAGATAAACAAGAAATCCCTCGATGGCGAAGAGAGTACATCACACCATTGTAACTCTAATAGTGAAGTTGCCAGAATACCCTGGAAAGCTATTATGGCAGAGACACAAGATGTCCTGCATGTTGTACATCACACTGACTGAGGAAGATGAGGTCATATGAATCCGGCTCTTCTGATGACCTATGTATGGTACCGATTGCGATTTCGTAATGGTCAGTTGGAGTATGAGAGGTATACCTCATCTCCTCAGGGCATAAATATGTTTGTAAAATGTAATCAGCCGTATAACATAATTGCTTAGGTTGAACTACGAGAAACAATGATTGATGATACATTATTTATAATGTTCTAGTTGAATAAATAGTATACATGTTCTTCATATTCCTTTAATATATGTTTTGTCATTCAATTTAGTTATAATTGAAATGATTGCACAGAGAACACTGCTCTACCTAGCTTATTTAATGAATTTCCTACTGTTAAATAATTTTAATTCTACTTCTTAGTGTCATTCAATTATTTGCAATAACAACGCTTCTGGCGGAGAGTTATATCTCTCACTGGGACAATTTTCAATTGTCTCACCCCCGTGGGATTTAACTTTTTAGGTAGACGCTGAGGACGAAGGAACCCATCAGTGGGTGAGCAGCAACAGTAGCAGCAGTAGCAGTAACACCAGGGACAGCAGTGATCCTCAGGTGGAGACACTGTCTATTATGTCTTGTTTATACAAAGTCCTATGTGTCGTCTTTGTACTCTCATGTCCTAGGAGTCAGTAGATGTTTAATATAGATCTGATATTTTTGGCGTAATGCCTCGAGATTTTTGTATCTTGCCTTGCATAGTTAACAGGGCATTTGATGTTGTGACTCTCGAGATGAGAAATTACAGAGATGTAATGATGAATCAGTTTGTAAATAGATTACCTTATTTCTTTATAAAAGAGTCCTACAGTTTGTGAACCTTTGTGTAAAAAGTTTTAATTTTTAGTGATTTTCAGTAATTCTACTGCTAATTAATCGCTTCCGCATCATTAATAACGTTTTCTCCGGGACGAGTCCCACAATTTAGTGATATCAGAGCTCTAGGTTTGCTGAGTCTACAGAGACGTAGGACTTAGGTTATTGAGTTTGTTCTAGTGTCTTCCAGTATATCTGATAGTATCTTCTACTCGTATAGGAGGAGAAAATAAAACTAAAGATGTCTGGATTACACGAGGAACACGTTGCAGAAAGTAGTGTTGCTGCACCTAGAGAAGGTGTAAGAAACCAAGAAAGAGAAGAACATATACCTGAACCACCCTAGTTCAATCCAGCTGACATGGGGAACCCATCCGTCCAAGCCATGTTTGGGCAGTTTATAACTGCCATGACACACATGACTGATAGGATGCCTATACATGTACCTAGGGCACCTACCTACCCAGAAGGACAAGGATCCGACAAGACGTTTGAACGACTTTGCCGAGTTGGAGCCACAGAGTATGCTGGAACAGCTGACCCAGCAGATGCTGACTTGTGGTTAACTGAACTAGAGAAGGCCTTTAGAATCCTAAACATCCCAGAAGCTGAGAAGGTCATACATGCTGTGTATCTTCTCAAGGGAAGTGTTGGTCATTGGTGGACCATGGAAGAACAGAAAAGGTCAAGTGTGGAGATCGAATGGGAAGTTTTTCGACGGGAATTTATCAACAGATACTTCCCTAAGATGTTTCTGGATGAGAAAATCTCTCAGTTTGAGAGGTTAAGGTAGGGACCTATGAACATTAGCGAATATGAGGCTAAATTCATGGAGCTTTTGCTGTTCTGTCCGCACATGACAACCACAGATGAAGAAAGGATTAGGCATTTTGAGAAAGGGTTAAACACTGAGTTGACTACTCCTGTGTCTGCTTTGGAGAACAGAGAAAGGTTTGCTACCTTTGTCGAGTCTGTCAGAAGGGTAGAGAGGTCTGTATCAGAGAAGAGACAGACCAAGAATAAGAATATGTATCCCCAGTTCCAAGGATCCTCATCTAAAGGTTTTAAGAAACTGAAGTTTTCTGTACCTACACCACCATCTAGATTTAGTACCCAGACGCAGTGGACATAAAATAGGGGTAGAGGATGAAGTTTACCGCTAGAAGGAGCTCGTAGCTCAACATCTATGTTGGTTACAGGACCACCCAGACCACAACAACTGAACAGAAGCTGTTACATATGTGGAAAGGTGGGACATCTAATGAAGGATTGCAGAGCCAGAGAGGTGAGTGTAACTCAACCTCAAAGGCAGAGACAACAAGGATCTCAAAGGCAACCGTTTCCAGGTAATGCTAGAGGATGTGGACAAGCATCCCAAGCTGGATCATTGACACCTAGTCATCGAGCACCGAATCAACCACAGACAATGACAAGATTTTACGCGATGAATCCACCTGATGCAGTGATCAACCCTCGGGATGTGGCAGGTCAGATGGAGTTGTTTAATTCTGATATGTCTACATCTTGCATCGTATCTGTTTTAATTGATCCGGGTGCTACGCATTCCTTTATCATTCGAAGAGTGATTCTTGACTGCAACATAACTATAAGTCATAGAGCAGATAGTTTGTTGTTAGAAACTCCTTTGATGGGATCTGCTGTGTTACAGGAGGTATGTTCTCCCTGCATCCTCTTCTTTTCTGAACATCGCATTCAAATGGATCTTATACCATTTGAGATGCATGGATTCGATGTAATCCTTGGGATGGATACCTTAGAAAGGTATAAGGTTGTCTTAGATTGTGAGTCCAAGCAAGTTGTATTCACTGATGATAGTGACACATGGATCTTTAAAGGAGAAAAAAAGATTCTACCAACCTGTCTTGTGATAGCTACGGTAGCTGAGAAGCTGATGAGGCAAGGATGTTATGCATTCTTGGCCCATGTGGTAGATACCACCATGGAGAGTCCTAATCCTGCTGAAGTTCCTATAGTTAGGGAATTTGAAGATGTATTTCCTAAAGAACTTCCAGGCATACCTCCGCCCCCAGAAATAGATTTTGAGATTAATCTAATCCCAGATACGCAACCTATAGCACAAACACCATATAGGATGGTGCCTGCTGAGATGGCAGAACTCAAGAAATAGCTACAAGAGTTGCTTGAAAAGGGTTTCATCTGACTGAGTACTTCACCCTGGGGTTCACCGGTCCTCTTTGTTAAAAAGAAAGATGGGTCAATGCGGTTGTGCATTGATTACAGACAGTTAAGTAAAGTAACAATAATGAATAAGTATCCTTTTCCAAGGATTGATGATCTCTTTGACCAGTTACGTGGTGCAATCGTCTTCTCAAGAATAGATTTGAGGTCGGGATATCATCAGCTGTGTATTAAGGAGGGTGACATACCAAAGTCTGCCTTTAGAACAAGGTATGGTCACTATGAGTTCACAGTTATGTCATTTGGACTAACTAATGCACCCGTTGCATTTATGGAACTAATGAATAGAATCTTCCGACCTTTTCTCGATCAGTGTGTTGTTGTCTTCATAGATGACATTCTGATCTATAGTAGAGATGCTCAACAACATGAGCAGCATCTTTGTCAGACTCTAACTTTGATAAGAGAGCATAAGTTATATGCCAAGTTTAGCAAGTGTGAGTTCTGGTTACCAGAAGTTTCTTTTCTTGGACACGTAATATCTGCCTCAGGCATTCGTGTTGACCCTGAAAAGGTAGAATCCGTCCTGCAATGGGAACAGCCGAAGACGCCAATGAAGATTCAAAGTTTCATAGGATTGGTAGGCTATTACCGGAGGTTCATTAAGAACTTCAGTTCTATAGCTTTACCCTTGACTAAGTTGACCAGGAAGGATGTTTGTTTTACCTGGAGTGACAAGTGTCAACAATATTTTCAGATGTTGAAGGAAAGGTTGACAAGTGCACCAGTGCTTGTGTTACCTGAGTAAGGGAAAGGATATATAGTTTTCTGTGATGCCTCCAAGACTGGACTAGGATGTGTGTTGATGCAGGATAAATAGGTGATTTCTTTTGCTTCCCGACAGCTTAAGAAACACAAGGAGAATTATTCGACACACGATCTAGAACTAGCTGCTGTAGTTCATGCTTTGAAAATCTGGAGACATTATCTTTATGGAGAAACATTCCAGATTTTCACAGACCATAAGAACCTAAAGTATATCTTTTCTCAGCATGAGCTTAACATGAGGCAACGCCGCTGGATTGAGTTAATCAAGGACTACGATTGTACAATTAATTACCATCCAGGGAAGGCCAATGTAGTCACTGATGCTTTGAGTAGGAAATCAACAACATCAGCCCTAGATAAAGCACAACTAAATTCCTTGGTGTGTTCTAGGAGAGATATGCTTATCTCTTTGAGGCAAAACAATGTACAACTTAAAGTATCATTGTTAGCAGGGTTGTTAGCTGAGATGCATATAAAACTTACTCTGAGACAGTAGATTAAGGAGGCAAAACAAGTTGATGCTGCGGTTCAATGGATTAGATCAGAATATGGTAGTGAGAAACGAGATGGTTTCCATGACTCAGATGATCAAGTAGCTTGTTGTCATGGTAGAATGATAGCACTGGATGTGGATAACTTAAGGAAGTTAGTCCTGGAAGAAGCTCATTCTTCAATGTATGCTATGCATCCAGGAAGCACCAAGATGTATCGAAACTTGAAAGATATGTATCGGTGGCCTGGTTTGAAGAAAGACAGTTTGTTATGCGGTGTCCGGTGTGTCAGCAAGTTAAAGCTAAACACCAGAAGCCTGCCAGAACAATGCAACTATTACCCATACCACAATGGATGTGGGATCATGTGACCATGGATTTTATGGTTGGTTTACCTAGAACAGCCAAAGGTCATGATTCCATCTGGGTAATAGTTGATAGGTTGACAAAGACAACACATTTCTTACCTGTCAAAACAACCTATTCTGCTGAGAAGCTGGCACAATTGTATGTAGATGAGATAGTATGACTGCATGGAGTCCCAGTTACCGTTGTTTCTGACAGAGGTCCCTAGTTTACGAGTCATTTTTGGGAACGACTTCATAAAGCTTTAGGCACACAGTTAAGGTTTAGTATAACCTTTCATCCTCAGACTGATGGACAGTGGGAAAGGACTATACAAACTTTGGAGGACTTGCTTAGAGCATGTGTTCTTTAGTTTACAGGAAGTTGGGATCTACATCTAAGCCTAATAGAGTTTGCCTACAACAATAGCTATCAACATAGCATTGACATGGCACCTTATGAAGCTTTGTATGGTAGACGTTGTAGATCACCCCTATGTTGGTATGAAACTGGTGAATATCAACTTTTAGGTCCTGATCTTGTGCAGCAGACCACCGAGAAGATTAAAGTAATACAACAACAGATAAAGACTGCACAGGATAGGCAGAAATCTTACACTGATAAACGTCATAGACCTTTATAATTCCTGGTTGGAGACAGAGTGTACCTCAAGGTCTCACCTTGGAAAGGAGTTCTTAGATTTGGAAGGAAAGGAAAGTTAGCTCCTAGGTTTATAGGGCCTTATCCAATCATTGAACGGATTGGAAAAGTAGCTTATAAGCTAGAGTTACCACCAGAACTACATAAGTTACACCCTGTGTTCCACATTTCCATGCTTAGGAAATGTCATCCTGACACAGAATCAGTTCTGCAACCTATGGAAATAGAGTTGAATGATGATGTATCTTATGTTGAAGGACCTATGACAATCCTTGACAGAAGAATTAAGAAGCTGAAAAAGAAAGATATAAGTCTTGTAGAAGTCCTCTGGAATCACCATGGTGTTGAAGAAGCCACGTGGGAACTAGAGGAAGAGATGAGAAGGAAATACCCTGCTCTTTTCTCTTAATAGGTTTTGTTGATTTCGGGGACGAAATCCTTGTAAGAGGTGGATAATTTGTAACATCCCTGACCTGGGTTATGTGCTAACCCTAGGTGTTTTGCTTAATTAAGTGATTAGATGACTGTGTTTATCCTGTGAAATGTAATTAAGGCTTTTGAGGAACCTATATTTCAATTTCAGTCCTTTTTGAATAATGTTGCAACATTGTTTTGTTAATTTTGGACTAAGGTGCAAATTACCCAAGTAGAGGGGTTAACTTGCAATTTGCACATGTTAAGATGTTCCTCTAATGTTGAGATATCCTAATGATGAATATGATGAAGTGGTACAATTTTCACAAGCTTGGGTACCAAGATATAGCTTGTAGAGCAATCCTTGTGCTTTAAAACCTAATTTTGGTGTAAAGTGCAATTTACCCAAAACCTAGGGTTTAACATGTAAAATATACCCTCTAGACGATCTCTCATGTTTCTTGGAATCAAGTAGAGAAAATAAAATGAGAGGGGTGCCTCATTTGAATGATCATGGTAGAAGTGGAAACTACTCACAATAATAATATATTAAGTAATATTCAATAAGGGTGGATATTACTATACCTCTCTTAAAAGGTGTTTAGTTCTTTTTAAACCCTATATAAGGGAGGAGTTTTGCATTTGATTAGGAGGAAGAAACATGGCCAAGGATGGAGGAAGACTTGGTGAATATGTTTGGGAGATAAAAGCAAATATCTATCTCTTTCCATTTCCTTGAAAATACCCATAAATATATAAGCATCCTTTTTCCACACACCAAAGGATCGTTCCTTAGTTCTTTTCTTCTCATCACTTTGCTTGGACCAACCAAAAAGGAGCCCTTGGGTAGAGGAAGGACGACCAAGCTGACTTGGTAAGTGTTGATCACCATCTAACTCGAGTTCATGGTGGAAACCATAAAACAAGGTTGGTTTATTGGTTTTCTTCACACGATTCTTCTTTCTAGCCATCTTCTCCATCCAAAACTTGAAGAAAGAAGCTTGGACAACCACTGGAGCTTCATCCACCATTAAAGCTACGAAGCTTGGAGCTTTGGATCAGTCCTAGAGGCAGCTTTTATAACTCTAACCCTTAAGCTTTGTTAATGCATCCTTCTTTCCTAAAATTGTTGCTTATACTTCTTCTTTGGACACCTTGGTGTGTTCTTGCTATCATTTCCGTGAAGAACAGCCTCGGTTCTTGAGGTAGAAGATGATGAAGTTAACTCCTATGTTTATCCAAGATTTTTACTTTAGCAAACGGTCTCCCAACTTTGCTCAAACGGTTTCCCAAACCGTTTGGGAGCAAACGGTTTCAAACCGTCTGAATGCAAACAGTTTCACAAGAATGCATGGAAGCAAACGGTCCAAGACCGTTTGGAGGCGTTGACCAGGCATTGACCATTTGGATGACTATTGAGAATAATGTAGACTAATTTCCCAATAAAAATCATCAATTAATTCCAAGTGAATCACCAATTGAAGGCCCGTCAACAATCTAAACCGTAATCGGGTCAATTGCTGATTTCAATAATTGAATTAAGTTGAAGTTTGGGTTGAATGACCCAAACAGTTTCAAAACCATTTGGGGATCACCCAAACGGTCTCAAGACCATTTGGTGATCACCCAAGACCATTTGTAGGTCTAGAGTTAAGTAGGGATGACCAATTGAGAATCCAATGATATCAAGTTGATGAATAATCGATTGCAGATTTGGTGACCAAACCTTGGGTTCAAACCTTAATTGAATGGCTTGGTTTTTGATGCAATAATGGGAAAAAGGCCTCAAGATCGTTTGGAAGATATCCAAACGATCCCAAGACCGTTTGAGGGTCACCCAAGACCGTTTGGAGGTCTAGGGTTGACTATGGTTAAATGGTTGAAGATCTAAAGGTAATTAGTTGAGGTGCAATTGATTGTTGACCTAGTGATCAAACCAATGAGCCAAACCTTAATTGGATGAGTTAGTTTTTTATGTGGACTTGAGAAAACAGTCTCAATACCGTTTGGAGGACATCAAAATGATCCCAAGACCATTTGGGGTCAGGTCATGATCAAATTGAATGATGGTTCAATGTTTTCAACTCAATTAGACTCATGTTGAAACATGTTGAGGGGTAATCGATTCCAATCCCTAATCCAATTGATCCAAGCCCTAATTGATGATCAATTAAGGGTCAATTGAGTGTCAAATCAGTTGAGGGTTGACCTAATTAACTCAATTGATGAGTGGCTAGCAAGTATATGATCGATTGAGGGGTTCAACATTGGAAATCCTAACTCAATTGAAGTGATTGAGACACTTTTTGGTCCTTGCGGTTTTGAGGTGGTTTGGACCAAACGGTCTCAAGACCATTTGGATCCAAACGGTCTCAATACCGTTTGTGACCAAATGACCCCAAACCGTTTAATCTCATGCGGTTTCAAGGTTGGTTATGTCCATGCGGTTTCAAAGTCAAAGATGACCAAACAGTCTTCACCCCATCTTGGGTAAACGATCTTGAGTGTGCACTTAACCAAACGGTTTCAAAAGTCAACAAGACCAAACGGTCTTCAACACCAAACGGTTTCAAGGTCTGTCCAAGATCAGTTGGGGGTTTAGTGTGCAAGACCGTTTAAGGTCTATGAAGGTCAAGATCGTTTGATGCCTTAGAGGTCAAGATGGTTTGGTGGTTGATTAACCTAAACCTCATGGATACCTAATGTGATTAAAGGACCAAGTAGTTAGTTGATTAAGATATGATGTAATCAATGGTGACTATAACAAAGGTACCCTTGATGGGATAAAGTGATTAGTACCCTTTGGATGAGTACGACCTAATGGTCAAAATAGTAATGGCTTAAACCATAAATGTCAATGTTGAATTGACTTAACCTAATCAAGGGTGATGCAAACATCAACTTATAGAAAGATGAAATAGATGTCTTCTTATATGAATGATAAATCAAATAGTGGACTTCCAATATGAATGGATACCTAATTAAGGTATGATCCTTCATAGTGAGATCATGAAAACCCTAATTGTAATGATATATGAATCTTAACCCTAATTTGAGAATGATAATGGAAGTATCCCTAATGCATGCATGATGATGTGATTGTAATTCATTATGATGACACGGTACACCTTAATTAAAGGTACTTTGTTGATCACTCCTACTTAGGGTGAATAGTAAACCCTAATGGTGAGATAGTAAAGATAATCCTAATCAAGGATGATTCAATGTGAATAGTTAACCCTAACCCAGGGTAATGTGATGAATATGATAAACCCTAATTCAGAGTATGTTGAATAAGAACCCTAACTTTGAGTGACGTGATATGAATAGTAAACCCTAACCGAGGGTGATATGCAATGAAACTATAAATCAATCGTGTTGATCTCCTGTAGCATGACCGTGGAAAGGTAGCACGGCCATGGTGCCTTCCCCTTGCACGGCCGTGGTGTTGTATACTTGATTTGGAAATAGTTTGTATTGTGCTGATATAGATATAATGTGCATATTATCAATTGTGTTAGTTATTCAGGTCTTTATAAAGAAGTGAGCATAGCCAGGAAAGGGTTATGATGCCATATTCATTAAAAGCACTTTATAAGCTTGGAAAGTAATGGTTTGTTATGTTGCCTAGTAAAAGGTAACATATGAGATTGATAGGTTGTATGAGCCATGAGAAATATCTGCATTGCTACAATCATGTTCATGTTGTTAAATGACTTGATGGCAATATGTACTTGGTAATAAGTGTTCTGATGATTTAAGGGTTCGAACACCCATATTCCTGAAACATAATAATGGGATGATCAGGGATTTATATCCCAATGCTAACTAGATGTGAAATAAACTTGATACAGGTAGTACTCTTTTTTTTTATAGAAATTGTCTTATTGGTCTATGTTTGAAAACATGCCTGATGTTAAAAGAATGCTATAATGTACTTAAATAATCAAGTATAATGATATCATGTATAGCCCTGACCATAGATCCATCATTGTTAGAAGTTAAATGATGGTGAAATAGGTTTTCCTAAGGGAACTCCTGGAGAGCATACTTTTGAGTATGTGGGGGTTATGGAAGCGAATATCCTTATGTCCTAATGAGGGAATCGATGTGAGATGTACATTTAATCTCTTAATCCTTCATTATATGTGTATGCCGGGATGATGTATCACTGATCTCCCGATGATGTTGTTAATGCCGCATGAATGTGAGATAAACAAGAAATCCCTCGATGGCGAAGAGAGTACAACACGCCACTATAACTCTAATAGCAAAGTTGCCAGAATACCCTGGAAAGCTATTATGGCAGAGACACAAGATGTCCTGCATGTTGTACCTCACACTGACTGAGGAAGATGAGGTCATAGGAATCCGACTCTTCTGATGACCTATGTATGGTACTGATTGCGATTTTTTAATGGTCGGTTCGAGTATGAGAGGTATACCTCATCTCCTCAGGGCATAAATATGTTTGTAAAATGTAATCAGCCGTATAGCATAATTGCTTAGGTTGAACTACGAGAAACAATGATTGATGATACATTATTTATAATGTTCTAGTTGAATAACTAGTATACATGTTCTTCATATTCCTTTAATATATGTTTTGTCATTCAATTTAGTTATAATTGAAATGATTGCACAGAGAATACTGCTCTACCTAGCTTATTTAATGAATTACCTGCTGTTAAATAATTATAATTCTAATGCTTAGTGTCATTCAATTATTTGCAATAATAACGCTTCTGGCGGAGAGTTATAACTCTCACTGGGACAGTTTTCAATTGTCTCACCCCCGTGGGATTCAACTTTTTAGGTAGACGCCGAGGACGAAGGAACCCATCAGTGGGTGAGCAGCAGCAGTAGCAGCAACACCAGGGACAACAGTGATCCTCAGGTGGAGACACTATCGGTTAGGTCTTGTTTATAGAAAGTCCTATGTGTCGTCTCTGTACTCTCAGGTCCTAGGAGTCAGTAGATGTTTAATATAGATATGAGATTTTTGGCATAATGCCTCGATATTTTTGTATCTTGGCTTGCACAGTTAACATGGCAGTTGATGTTGTGACTCTCGAGATGAGAAATTATAGAGATGTAATGATGAATCAGTTTGTAAATAACTTACCTTGTTTCTTTATAAAAGAGTCCTACAGTTTGTGGACCTTTGTGTAAAAAGTTTTAATTTTTAGTGATTTTCAGTAATTCTGCTGCTAATTAATCGCTTCCGCATAATTAATAACGTTTTCTCCGGGACGAGTCCCACAATAGTTGGTTTTGATGATGTTTGGTTAGTTACATTTTGAGGATGAAATCCTTTTAAGGGGATGGATTCCTGTAACATACCAAAATCTAGCTACACTGACTCTAGAAACCCTAACTCCATGATTAGGAGGATAGTTTTCTTGGATCCTTAGTTTTGACCAAACAATTCATAGTTATAACATGACATTCTTGTTTATATACTAATGAACATATACTGGTCATCTAATGAATAGTTCACATATTTGAACCCTAATGAATATCTAATCCACATAATATGAGTAACTCACATATAATACTAATAGTGGGTAGACATGAGGCTAAACATATCTTGGACCAATAAACCCTAATGAAATTATGAGCAAGATAATTGTAACCTAATCTTATATTTAATGCATACTAGTAATGTATAGATGAAGAATAATGATCATATTGACCTAAACCCTAAGTTGTTATCATCTAACCTTAAACTATACATCCTTAATGACATTCTTGATATATTAGTGACATTAGGTGTCATAATCGGATATCATACTTTAATACTCATAAATGATATATAATCACCTAATCATGACTTGGTAGGTGAATCAAATAATTAATAGATAGTATATTCCACTTTGTTCACTAAATTACATATAATGACTTCAATATGGATAAGAAGTATCTGGATTCACATAAATGTGCATAATCAATAATAAGAAGTGAATAAATATGAGAAAATGATTAATGATGACATCAATCTAAAAACAAGGTAATGTGAAAATGTTTAATATAGATATAAGTGATTAATGAGACATTATTTATATTAATTGCAACAAATTGGATAAAGTGTCTTATTTCAGACAAAATAATCTGATATAATTCAATAAGGTGATAGTGGAGTCTACAACCAAATTATCTAAGATAATAATCAAATATAATAATGCATATTGGGATAATTGAGTAAACTACAATTGCGCTAAAACTCATAATGAGGTAAATAAGAAATATATATGGTATCAAGAATAATAATGAAATATAACTCTTTTGAGTATAATGAGACACAATTAAAAGAATAATAAGGATGATATAATATCATAATAAATATAATATTAATAGGCATAAAATGTTCACAGTGTTATATCTAAAAAAATATTTATAGTGGAACCCTTAGTGATCTATGAAAACCTGACCTATGAGGATTTTCCTATGATGAATCTGAACTCCCAAGTTAAACAAAAATAAGGAGTTTGAGTAAGTGAAAATTTTGGTGGAAATTTTATGGTTTGGAGGAAATAACCTGGGAGTTAAAGATAAGATGTTGCATACTAACCCTCCTATCCTTGCTTGTTATTTTGAGGACAAAATATTCTTTAAGGAGTGAAGTGTTGTAACATACCGAAACTTTGACATATTCTCTTTTTGGCCCTTTTCTAAGCTTTTCCTTTCCTTTCTATCCTTTTTTGGCCTTGATGTTTAAATTGTAGAATTTATAGTGGTTTAGTGAACATTTGTTCAATAATTATACCAATGGAAGGGTTTATGCACATATACCTCAGTGAAATCTTATTTAAGGATCCAAAATGCAAAATCACCACTTAAGTGGAACAATGGTGAATAAATTCATGCTAGAAGTGTAAGGCCACAAACCTTACTTAATGTATTGAAAAAGCTTAACTAACATAATTAAGTGCTATAAACCTTAATATAACTTTTTGATGTGTTTTGAAATCATAAAATGAGCCTAAATTTCAAATTTGGTTCAATCTAGATGTTGTTTGTGCAAGTTATGCAATTTTAGGTACATTTTGGACTTTTACCCAATTTACCCAATTGGGAGGTTTTCTTTGCAAATTATCACATGCATTATAATCCTTAGATATTACCTTACCATTCTAAATATTTTTGAACCATGGGGAACCTAGTTGCATCTTGGTTTGAAGATATTTCTCTCCAAGGGAATTTTAGGGATTACCCTCGTTATAAATGAGCTTATCTTTAAAAGCTATCAACCAATGGGGTTATTTCTTTGATTGAAGGACGGTGGGGATGATCTAGAAGTCTCCATGGAATTTTATAACTGAAATTTGATATACAAGAAGACTCTATTAGCTGTCCTCTTACATGTCCATGAAGCCCTAGGCTAAGGAAACATGGAAAGTCCCATACACACCTCATGCTTGCCCCCTTCTTTATAAAGCCACATCTACCCCTTCTCACCTCCCAATTCAAAAATTCTTGCTCTCCTTATCTTTCCTCCAGCTTAGAGAATCATTACTACTCTATTTGTCCATGAAGGTTCTATCCCAAGGTAAAAGAGCGTGCTTACCTTGGTGAAGAAGGCTCCTAGGGTTCCGAATTTGCTCTATTTAGGGTTTCTAAAGCTCCTTCTTGGTGATTTCAACCAAAAATAGTAAGTTTCCTCATTCCCTTCCCTATTTTCATATTGTTCATCTTCCTCCCACCTTTTCCCATGTCGAAACCATGACCTTCCATGGTTAAACCCCCCCTAGAGCCCTTAAACACCTCATCTCTATGTTCTTTTGCTAGAGTTTTTCACCTCTAAAGTGGAGAAGGTGCTTCTTGCTCGAGATAGGAGTTTTATTGGATAAACCAGCCTATCTTTCTGGGGAACTTTTTTCTTGAACCTCTTCACCTTCCCTAGAGGCAATGTTTATAACCCCCTTCTCATATATTGCTTACTACATGCGTAAAGCTCGTGCTTCATGTTTAAAATCGATGATCTCCATCTCTATTTACCTTGTTCTTCTAGGGTTTTGGTTTCTTGCTATTTTACCTTCTCTAGAAGATCTAGTTTGGTTACCTATGCATCAACGACCCAGATCTTGGGTCAAATGGTGTTTTCTCCCTCTCTTTCACTCTTCCTCTCTCTCAAAGATTTCTGACTTGTCATTTCCTGATTGGTTCAAATTGCAAAATTCATATCTTTTGATCCACTTATCCAAATTTAACAAATAAATATGTTTCAGAATTAGAAAATTAATCTCTATCTAATAAATATACTTTCAAGATCTGATTTTTTTGGTTTGACGAATGGTGATTTTTGTAAAATTAAATTAATGTGTAAAATCCATAAAGATTACATCTTAATAATCATCATAACTCCAAAATTAACATAAAAATATGTTTTCTTGATCAGGAGAACTTAATAAGTAACTTGTGATGTATTAAGAATCAAAATATGAGGTTTTCTAAAAAAGGTCTAAAATTAGGGTTTTTATACATTAATGTGCATTATGTACTCTAATACATGTTAATATATTGAAAATAGGCAAAGAGGAACTTTGACTCAATTAAAGTGGTGAAAGTTAGTAATTGATATCATTAAGAGAGGTATGTGTATTCTTACACCCTAATTTGGGATATTTGCAAACCAAATCCTATATTTACCTAATGAGGCTTTAATGAACCCTATTTCCTCTATTCATGATTCTTTTGTTAAATTAACTCAAAATTAGTAATGATATTTTTTTCTTGGGTCTCGTACCTCACTACCATGTTCTAATTGATATGATGCTTTTACTTGCCATGATTTCTTTTCTAGCATGTGGATTTTATAAACTATTTATCTATAGTAGTGGTACTTATGTACAACCACCCATAGATAGGGCATGCACTAATTCACCCTGGGGAATGTCTTATTCTCCCCCATAAAAAATGGGTAGGTGATAGGAAATGTATTAATTCTCCCCTCACCTATAGGTTGAGGTTCGGTAGGTGTCTCAACCCTACACAGTTAATGCAGTCAATATTAATCATGCATGTAATTCCTTTACTATTTTACTATTATGGCAAGCATCTATTTTGGTTATGCCTCATACTCTTATTCTCTTCATCTTATGATGAAATCTTATCCTTTACTTTCATGTTATTCTTTATGTTTTGTTCCTATTTAGTATTTGACACATACCTTGTTATTCTCTCTCTTGCTGGGTGATTTCCCAACCACCCATGTTTAGATCGAGGTGTTGAACATGACCAAGGAGAACATAACTTCCAACATGGACCTAAATCTTAGAGATGTTGCTTGTAGACATATTTGAAGTAGTTTAGACTTCCCTCTACTTAGATCCTTATTTTGTATCATACATGTAATCCCTTATGGGATATTATGATGTACTTTTGTAATCTTTTGTGAAAATTGAATATAGTCATTTATTTAATTCTGCTTCTACACTTTGGTTGTTTTGAATACCATTTATTGAAATTTGAAAATTTTACACCTATTCCAGTGTACCTTTGAGTGTGTTTGGAATGGATGTTTTATTCTTCAAAATTTTTTAGTAGGGAGTGGATCCCCTCTTGGGTCCTGCCTCCTTACAATACTCAAGGTAACCAAGACCAAAACTAATATCTATAAAAATTCTAGGTACACGAACACCATGCATGGAAGCAAGATCAAGGGAAAAACTTAGATAAAAACCCTCCATAACTCATCATCTACTAAATCGGGTACACATAGATTAGGGTTTCATATTTCTTCCAAACTAAGCAAGGTATCTCAACCAAACAAGCTCTAGAGATTACCACTAAGACCAATCATGATGAGGAGTTAATCTAGAGATAGAGAGGACAATAATAAAAATCATAAAGAAGTGCAATAATAGAATAAGTTTACTGTTATATAACCCGCCTCAAGTTGATCACCACTAAGAGCTCCAAACTCCAAGATCAAGAGCTCCAAGAACACAATACAAGGGTTGAAGAAGCTTCACCAAAAGCTTCACTCTTGGCCACGAGAGCACATCAAGAAGGAGAAGACACGAAGGTCAAAGCTAGCCCAAGGAAAGAAGCTCTTGGAGGAACCAAAAGAGAAAGGGAGAAAGAGAGGAAAAATCCTCTTCACACTTGGGTCTACCTTGTCAAAACATGGTCTATGACCCTTGTGGTCAGGGGTTTCTATAAAGAGGTGAGAAATCACCTCCTTACTAAAATATGGTAAACAGAACACATTGGAAAGTAGCGGAATAAAAATTTCTGACTAAATCAATGTCATAAAAGATTGTACAAAAATACATGAACAATCTCCCTTTTAGGGTTACATCAACATACATAAACTAGGATCTAGATAGAGGGAAGTCTAACTACCACATTCTTGTCTCCAAGCAACAACTCCATCAACTAAATCCATGCCAAAGCTAAGATCTTCAGGTCTTATCCATCAACTTGCTCATCACCTGGGTGGTTGGGAAGGCACCCAGCAAAAGGGAAAGGAAAAACAAGTATGTGTCACAAAACTATTCTAGGATAACAAGATAAGAAAAATATGTAAAAATAGGCTAGCATTCATCATAAGATGAAGATAACAAGAGAATGAGGCCATATATAAAAGAAGCTTTCAAAATATGCTTGCCATAAACAAAGTATAATAAAAGAATTGCATGCATGATTAATATTAACTACCTCAACTAAGTAGGGTTGAGGCACCTACCGGACCTTCAACCAATGGGTGAGGGGAGAGTAACACATTCCCAGGCACCTACACATATTTCATGTGTGGGGGAGAATAAAACGTTCCCCATGGGAGAAATAACACATTCCCCAACAATGGGTACATAATTACCACTACTATAGCTAGTTAGTCTAATAAAATCATCATGCTAGAATCAATGGAACGTAATAGAATCAATCAAATAGAACATGACAGAGGGGTACCAAGACCCAAGAACAATATTCCAAAATAGATTATGAGGAAAGTATACAAAAGAATCATGAATATAGGGAGAAGGATGGTAGGGTTTGGAATCTGAGGTGGCGGCCAAGGAGGCCGCGACGCGGGGAGATCCTCCACGCACCACCACATCCCGCCGCCATCCAACCTCAATAATGGAGGCAAGGAATCCAACGAACAACTTGATGCAGGAGATACCAACACGGAGGACTCGAGCAATGTCCCTACCCTCAAATCCTACAAGGACATGGTCACCAACTGAACAACTAAGACCCCGTCAGCTCTGGTGCAGGTCTCCCCATATTTGCTCCAAACTGATGACATTAGACTGGATCCCAGCAACAGTTGACCGAGACTCATAGTCAACCTAAAAAAATGCCCCAACTCCTCGAACCATGGAAATATGCCGTGGTTTTCAAAGTCATTGGAACCAATGTAGGGTTCAAGATCCTGATGAACAAAATTGTGATTTTGTGGCAATTGTCTGATGAGTTTCATGCCATCGACCTAGACATGGGCTATTACATCATACAATTGGCTAATAATAAAGACTTCATCTGTGCAATGTTAGACGGCCCCTGGATGATATTCAACCACTACCTCTTCATCCAATCGTGGTTTGCTACCTTCAGACCCTCATATTCGATTCCTAGGAAGCTGGTAGTTTGGGTGAGGATAGCATATATGCATGTATATCTTTACCAAAACTAGCTGCTTGAAAGTATTGGCAACCTCATAGGGAGAATAATCAAGATCGATAACACAACCTAGCAGGGAAATAGAGGCAAGTTTGCACGCATTGGCGTCAAGGTAGATATGGGGACCCCCTACTTCCATCTATCTGTCTCAATGGCATACAATATAGAATGGAATATGAAAACCTACCTACCTTCTGCATGAAGTGTGGCCGTCTCGGTCACAAGGAGTCGGTATGCAACCATGGCCCCACGTTTCCCACAGGAGACCCACTTGCTGGAGTATCTAGCCCCATCACGTTACAGACAATGTACACTAATGCCATTCATGCCAAAATGCCAGAAAGAAGACAGAACAACACCAAGAAGGATCCTCGTGCTAAGGAGGCTAGAGCCCCTATTGGAAAGCAACCTACAGAGGAAAATGTCCCCCGTTCCTCTGAGGACAAAGAGGATGAAGGCTGGGAGATAGTTGTCAATCGAAAGAAGAAGAAGCAACCTAAGAAGGCCACTACACCCCCCAAATAGCCTGCTGTAAAGGCTGCCAAGGTGGGACCTTCCAACACACTACCAAGTACAACAAATACTATGGTAACCTTAGTTAATGATGAAACAAGTGAGGGGCACAACTTTGACTTGGAGTTTGCTAATGCTTTCATCTTCCAAGGAAGCAGTTTCAGTGAACCCTAGTGCTACCTTTGACTAGGGTAACACCACCATCAATACTAGAGGAGTCATCCTCCGGAATAGACAAATAATCTGCCAAACTGTCAGCCCAGGTCGTGAACAGAAGAAGGGTAAACTAGCCAAGCTAGTCGATGAAGCCTATCCCAGGCAGCCGACCACCAGGTTGCTCTCATTCCAGGATGAAGAACTGCAAAATAATGATATGTCCACTGAAGACTAGGCAGTGGGCCTTCTCACTGCAATTCACTAGATTCTAGTATCTAGTGACAGTCGCTGATGTTTATATGACAAACATCATCTGCTGGAACATACAAGGAGCATGCTACAAGGACAAGATCAACCATATGAAACAACTAAAACGTTTGCATCGACTCCACGTCCTTGTGATTGTAGAACCAAGGTGCAGTGGCACAAAAGCTACCAATGTGATAAAGAAGATAGGCTTCAACTCCTCCCATAGAGTGGAGGCCTTAGGCTTCTCAGGAGGCATTTGGATCCTCTAGGATAACCACTGTTGTCAACTTGACATCCTTCAATGTCATAGGCAATTCATTCACTGTAATATGAACAACTCCTGGCTTATTACATTTGTGTATGCTAGCCCTAATCCACAAAAATGAGACCTCCTTTGGAATCGCCTCACATCCCTGACGCCTTCCCCCCTGGAAGCCTGGGCAGTTGTTGATGATTTCAACACCATGCTCAACATCAGAGAGAAGCATGGGGGCAAAAGTTTCGACTACCGTTCAAGTGCTAAGTTCCATGCTACATTATTTTCTACCAACCTGGCTGATACTCATCCGTCGGGCCAATTCTATACTTTCAAGCAAGGTCTACTCCATGAGAAACTAGACAGAGTAGTTGCTAATGCTAACTAGCTAAGCATTGAAAATGGAATGAAGATCCAAGTCTTGATGAGACTCTATAGCGATCACAACCCCATTCTCATCATAGGGAGTGCAGCTCCTGTGTAGAGGAGGCCCTTCTTCTATTCAAAGCACAGCTGGTCCCTCAACTATGATTTCTACAAGGAACTTCTTCCACAATGGAACAATTCACTCTCGTTCCTGGAAACTCTGCCAGGCAACCAAGCCGCTGCAACAAAGTGGGAGGCCGCTAGACTTAAGAAGCACTACAAAAAGAGGAACTCAGTCCTGGAGAGCCTTGGACGATGCCAGGTAAAATCTCTAACTCATCAAACCATAGCTAACGAACTCCTTGCTATTTCCCTGGAGGAAGAATATGCAGCCATACTGCACACTGAGGAGGCTGACTAGCAACAAAAATCAAACATAAATTGGCTGCAACATGGGGATGGAAACAATAAGTTTTTTCAGTCCTATGTAAAAGCTAGGAGATTCCACAACAGAATCCCTTGCATCTGTGATGATGATGGGAGATGGCGCACAGCCACAGATGACATCAAAGCTCATGTTAGGGAATTCATTCAGCTCACTCGCTACGGCCACATCGACCTCTGCTTCTGACTTGAAAACCATCCCAGGTTACTACGACACCTTTCAGGAGGTTCCCAATCTGGATATGATGGCAACTACAACAACTGATGAAGAGATCAAAGAAGTGGCTTTCCAAATGGTAGCGCTCAAAGCGCCTGGTCTAGATGGCATCCACACTGGTTTCATTCAGGATAACTAGAATGAGCTGGGTCCCTCTATCATCCTATATGTCCGCGAGACCTTTGAGAGTGGACGGATCGACCCCAAGCTGGCGCAGTCTCTCATGGTGCTCATACCCAAGACCGCACAGCCCCAACGCTGCAGCGAACTCAGGCCCATCTCTCTTAATAATTGGTGCCTCAAGCTGATCTCCAAGATCGTGATTGAGAGGTTGAAACCACATCTGAATGGCTGGATTTCAGAAAACTAGTCCAACTTCATACCTGGTAGGAGGATAAGTGACAATGTCTTGCTGGTGTAGGAGGTTATACATTCAATGAAAATGAAGAAAGCGGGGGAAAATGGGTCAGCATCAAGATCGACCTATCTAAAGCATTCGATAGAATGCGATGGCCTTTAATTACAGATACACCGAGCAAATTGGGGTTGCCAAACAAGCTTATCTCAATTACAATGCAAATCATATCGTTGGGTCAAACCGTGATTCTCTGGGAAGGATCTCAGCTAGAGGCCTTCAAACCAAGTCAAGGGGTGCGACAGGGGGACCCTATCAGCCTTTACTTGTTTGTTCTATGCATGGAATGACTAAGTCAAGCCATCCAAAGTGAAGTCTCTAATGGACAATGGAAACCCATCATACTGTCGAGAGGAGGCGTTCCCCTTTCACACGTGATGTTCGTTGATGACCTACTTCTTATGGCAAAAGTCTCTTCCTCACAGGCCTCTACCATCACCCGAGTGCTCAAGGAGTTTAGCAGGGTATCGGGACATACCATATCTACTGAAAAATCCAAGTGTTTCTTCACGCCTAACACCACTGCTCACGAGCGGTGGGCCTTCTGCAAGCTCACTAGAATCCCCCAAACCCAGGACTTAGGCAAATACCTGGGTGTCACAATCCTACACCATAGGCTAAACAAGGCAACTCACTCTAGTATCACAACATCGATCAAGGGGAGAATGACTAGCTGGGCGGCCAAAAGCCTTTCCCTTACTGGGCGTATAACCTTGGCAAAGAGCACCTTACAATCCATTCCTTCTTATACAATGCAGACGGTCAAGTTGTCACCTTCCTTATGTGATGAAATTGACAGACATATCTACACATTCATCTGGTCAGGTGGTCGTGAAGGGTGCAAGACTTCTCTGGTCACATGGAAGAAGATCACTGCACCTAAGTCCATTGGTGGATTGGGCCTCAAGAATGCAAGGGATCAGAATGATGCCTTAATGCTTAAAAATGTCTGGCACTTCCTTTCCGAACCCTCCACCCTTTGGGTCAGGGTAATGAAAGGGAAATATATGAGAGACAATATCATTAACAAGAGACAAGGTTCATCCACATGGGCTTTCATTAAATGGAACATCCACACAGTCACGACAATCACCCACAAAGTAATCCTTTCCGGCACCACTACAAAGGTCTGGTCAGACAATTGGATTCTTGGGAAGTATGTGAGGGACATGGATGATGACCTTCTCATACCCTGGGGACTAGAAGATCTCACTGTAAACTCTATGACTCTCCATGATAAATCATGGGACTGGAGCATCATCAATGCCTTCCTACCCGATGAAGTGAAGAACTACCTCAAATTCCTCAATCCACCGGTAGAAAATGAAGGTGATGATGACCTATGGTCCCAGCCTTTTACTGACTCAGGAGAAGTCACAGCTAGCTTGGCCTACAGATGGATCATAAATGAAGTTCACACTCCACATAATCCAAATTGGAAAAAGATTTGGAAACTTTCTCTACCTCTCAAGCACCGAACATTCATCTGGCTCTTGCTCCATGGTGCCATTCTTACCAATGCTGAACTAGTCAGAAGACATATTGCTGCCTCAGAAACCTGCCCTATCTACAACAATGTCTCAGATTCGACACTTCACTGTCTATGGGACAATATCACTGCTATGACAGTTTGGAAGAACCTTGGCATGCCCGATAATTTCTATTTGATGCCTGAAATGGACTGGCTCAACCTCCTGGTCTCCTCTACTCAATGCGAAGTCATCCTCATAACTCACTGCATTGGTTGCTGGGCATTCTGGAGAAATCATAATGAAATCACGTATGGGAATAGTGACACGACTCCTTCCATCCTCCCGAAATTCATCCAAGAGCGTACGAGGTCCATCATGGGATGCAGCCCCAACCGAACCTAACTCAGAGAAAAACGACGACGTTCACCAGGCCCGGGGCCTCCAGCCAGGTGATTATCTTTGTTGACGCAGCATTCCAAAGTCACTCCATGAAGGCTGGGATCGGAATCTATGTCACCAATAGAGCTGGTGAGTGTATACGGGGCCTCGACAACCCTGGATATGCCTCGTTCGCATTGGAAGCTGAAATCAATGGCATTTTGGCCTCTCTGTAGCTGTGCTCGGAACATCGGTGGATTAATCCTACAGTCTATATGGATTCTACCAATGCCATTAAGATTCTCAAAGACCATGACTGGCCTACAAGAAATTTTGAAGCTCACTAGAGGAGATATGCTTCTCTCTTGCTGGAATGTCCCAACATAAAACTGCACCACATTCCCAGAAGCTACAATGGCGTAGATGACGACATTGCAAAACACACCCTGTACTCCTTCTCCCTACTTTCCTTCCTAGGAAACAAACCCCCTTGTCTACCCAAGGAGGGAAACTCTGTACTTCCTCATATTTTTCCCGTAGTAGAGAACATGATGAATAACTAGTCTCTATTTCACCCAAAAAAAAATCATGAATATAGGATATAGGGTTCAAATAAGCCTCATTAAGGAAAAATATAGGTTAAGGAACAAATATTCCCAACTTAAGGTGTAAATGCACATACCTTTAATATTGATTCCAATTATCAACTTGCACCACTTAATCGATTCCATGTTCCCCTTTTCCTAATATCAACACCATATTTATGTATTAGAACTATATTCATTCATTAAACGCCTAAGACCCTAAAGTTACTAACTTTTTGCGCAAACCTTCGAATTAGACTCTGAAAACATCACCATTATCTTAGTTAGGGTTTTCAGATCAAAATAACATATAATATGATGTATTTTGAAGATATTGACTTTTAGGGTTATTTTTCATGATTATTGGTTAATTTAAATCACCACAAAACATCTTGTCGAAAAACTCAAATCAAGCGAAGAAAATATTTTTAATGGATAGATAATCTTTTCCTGATTTCAAAACATATTTTATTTCTATTTGTGGACCAACGAATCAAAAAGATCAAATTTTGAAAACTGACCAATGAATAATTGCCACGTAGGCTTCAGTGTTTGAAAGCAAGAGAGCGAGAGAGAGCAGAGGTGGGCCAGGCCCGCGCCTCGCTAGCACCCCGCTAGCACGGTTCAGAGTTGGGTCCTGAGACCGATCAACTTCAGTCAAAATGAAAGCGAAAGACAATCTTGTCCTCACGGAAGGTAGAGACAAGAAGCATGGAAATCACGGGGGTAAAAGCATAGTACATCGAGGGGTCATCTTCCCGACTTGCATGCAAGCCATTGTCGACGGAGAAGCTTTAGCCAAAATTGGGCAAAATCGCAAATATACACAGAACTTGGAGTTTAGACCTGAAAATGAAAGCCAAAGACAAGATGAATCCAACCATACCTTGTATTTCGCCGGAGGTGAAGAGATGAGGGAGGAAAAGCTGCCGCAAGTTCTGCGCCTTCGGCCGCTCGACGGGGGTCAAAATGGCGACAAAACTTGCGATTGAAAGGTGGAACGGGTTGCAAAGGAGCCAGTTCATGTAGAGGTAGAGGTATTTATAGGCTTGGGGGTCTAGGTTAGGGTTTAGATGTGCGAGGTGAGAGAGAAGCTTCGGGAGAATGGAGAATTCTCCGGATAATCGCAAAAACATAAAAAATATAGGATAATCTGGAGCAGATTTGAAAGAGGAGTCCAACGAGACAAAAATTACTTGATTTTGTTGAGAAACGAGGGAGATATGGCCATCTAAAAATCACAAAAATTCAAAAATTACTATTCACACAGCTAGAGGTAGGGGATGACTCGGACATTTAATACAACTTTCCAAGTTTGTTCTTTTGATGAATTTAATGTATAAATTTTTTTACAATTATTTGAGAGTGCAAACAAAGTACAAATAAACTCAAATTTGGTAGGTTTATTTATTTTGGGGTGAGGAATCCGAATATAAAATTAGATTTGCCTTTTGAGAAAGTTAGATTAGTCAATTAATCTAATTACTATTTTCTCTTTCCTCTCTCAATAATGACTATAAAATCCTCCAAAAATAATGAAACTTCACCCATAAATCATATTAAGTATTTTGGTTACGAATTTGCCATTATTTATATTTTTTTGGTGTATTTTATTATTTAGTTAATGATTTTAATGTTTTGTACACTTTCTCTCTCCTAAATTCACCTTCTTATCAAATATTTTCCAAATTGAGTCAAAATTCATACAAAGATATATTTTAACATATAGAATACGAAATTTGTATTATTTTATTTTTTTGAAGACCTTTATTATTTTATTTAATTCATTTAAATTTTATCATGTATTTATCATTTTAATTTATTAGAGGCGTATAGAAACTTTCTAAAAATATAAAACTTGTCCTATAACAAATACTAAGCGTGAGGAACACAATTTTGACATTAATTAATTTTTTCAACATATATTTATTATTTTTGGTCTTTAAAGCATTTTCTCTCTCTTGAATAAAATAAAATATTTAACATTGACAAAATTAAATAAAAATTCACAAATATACTAATTTTGATAAGTAGATTACGAATTTAGTGTTAGTTTACCAATTTTAGGACGTTAGATATTTTATTTCACCTTATTGGATTATCTCCTATTTTCATTTAATAAAGACTTTAATATATGCATTTATCTTCCAAATTAGGTGATACTTGGCCCTTAAGTTTCTTTTAGGTGATGAATATGAGATTGGGACCCAAATTATCTTTGTGGGTTTCTAATTAGGATTTTTGGAACAATATATTCCTCATTATCTTCTTTTATCCAAAATATCCCATATTATCCCCAATTATTGTATTTATCATCTCCTTTATATATATTTCGAGATTTCCTTTCTTTTTCATATTCTAAAAATTCCTAGAAAGTTATATCATGAATTTCTTTATTCTTTTTATCACTTAAGTGGACATTTACATATTAAACCCATTACTAAGCTTTCACTGAGGTATTTGTGCATAAACCCAAATATTGGTGAAAAAGGTGAACAAATGTTCATTAAACCATCATAATCTCCACAAATTAAACAGAAAGGCCAAAGATGATAGAAATGAAAGGAAAATATGTGAAAGAGGATCAAAGGATAAAATGTCCAAAATTCGATATGTTACAGTTTCCCTCCCAAAATGACCACCATGGAAGAATCATGGTCTAGGGCCGAGAAAAGAGAGGAAGATGAAGGTAGGAGATCAAAAGAAACATCAACTTAGAAGATAAACACTTACCAAAGATGGATGATGAGATCGAATCACCACCACCACTACATGCAAGAGGAGATTGATCCCCCAAGCTCCAAGGATGAACCTCCTTGCTCCACCAAGTTCTAAGAACAATCAAAGAAGGAAGAAGAAGATAAATGGCTGAAAAGTGTTGCAAGCAAGAAGAGATAAGGGGCTATATAGATAGAAGATGAGAGAGAGAGCAAGGGGTGAGGTGTCAACATACTAAGGGACCCAAGGGACACTTTTCCTCACAAATGACCAACATACACCCACATGCAACCACTTAAAAATGACTTGCAAGACATGGTGATACACTCTAGGTAGTGTCTTGAACACCATGTCAACCCACATGGTCGCGTTCGCCACCCATCCATGGGCACCATCTATGGTCGCGACACCACCAACCAACATCACCTCCTCAACCCTAGGTCAAAAAAACCTATACATGGACAACCATCTTGACCCAAGACCACCCTAGACCTCCTAGGTCATGACTAAAACACTTGGAGGAGGTGTCTCAACCACGAAACCCTCAAGAGCCAACCTTGGTCATGACACAAGGTCAAGACAGCACAACCAACATACATGGTCAATGAACTCAACACTCAGATCAACCCTAATCACCACCCAGAGTGATACTCCTCAACCAAGACTCAAAAAAGTATCCTTCTCTTTCTCTTTCCTACAAATGATGTCAAGAAAGAGAGGGAACACTCTAGAGGTGGAAAATTGCACATCAACTCCCTACATTGGGCAAATTACAATTTGTACCAAAACTAACACAGAAAGCAAAAACTTCATCCAAACGAGCTCACACTGGAGACTTAAACTCCCCACAATCCCTAATAACATCTCGAAAGATTAGGGTAAGTTTATAAGAACATGATTAAGAAAAAGCAAATAGGGTTACCCCAAAACTCAGGTCAGGGGTCTTACATTCTCCTTCATTCAGAGTAGCCTTGAGCACCTTCTTCTCCCACTAAAGAAGCATGCTCCTTCTCCTTCTCTTGGAGAATCTTTCACCAAGAAAGATTTTTTGATAAAGTGATGGGAAATATGGATCTTGAGAGCTTTAAAATCATAAAAATGTGCATCTCTCTTCATACATGACCTATCTCACTCATAATGACAAATTGACTTGTAATCAATAGAGAGAAATAGGCTCAAGTGAACTAATAACACTCAACTATAGTAAGGACCTTGACTATGATGAAAGAGCAACCTTGGAATGAACTCTAAGAGATCCTATTTATAGTTGGGGGTGTCCACTAGAGTTTGGGAACACTTATGAACATTTACTAGCCATTTGGAGGGTTGGAATGAATATAATTTTGAGTTTTGCACCCCTCTAACGGTTAGAATCACTTTTTCTGCATTTTCCATACAATGCATTCAGTTGAGTTTCAATAAAGATAACTCCACCAATCACACTATATGACGAAGAAAATTTAAACCATTGGTCGAGTTTGTTCTGGGGTAACTCGGCTGATCCACTTAAATTAAGTTTGCTCTACAAAGGGATTGCTTGAGTTTTGTGATAGTGAAGCTTGACCAATCAACATTCATTCCCAAAATCCATCAAGGATCGGTTGAGTTGGCAACTCGACCAATGAAGTACCTAGGATGAATTTTACAAAATGAATTTTAAGTGATCAAATGTTGGAATTAAGTGTTCCTAATTTTTTCTCATCTTAGTTACAAATCCTATCATCAACACAAATGATTGTAGAAATATTCTAAGATGATTTAGAGTGGTTTTCCAAATTGCACATTAAGCCAAGCTAGGGCTTGAGAGATTTGATCCTTTTTATGTACCTAATGCCTGAAATTAATCTCTAACAAACATATTAGATACATATGAATGGAATGATTAAGTTGTTATCAAAATATAGACAATGTTCAACACTTAGGTCAACTATAACATGCTCACAAATTCCAAAGCAATTGACACAAAATTTGAAGTATTGCGATTACATGATGATTAATCTATACAATGATAATTTGCTGGAATATTGCTCCAATGATCTTTTAAGTGCCACCAGACACCTGATTTGAGATTATGAGGTAATTTGAGGAGGATGGGACCTAACCTTTTAGAAGGGAAAAGGAAAAAGGTTTAGAGATGACGAATAAGAAACTCAAAGCCTAACCCCCAATAATATGATGTCTATCAGTGATT
Organism: Alisma plantago-aquatica; assembly: GCA_963693085.1. Lineage (NCBI taxonomy): Eukaryota > Viridiplantae > Streptophyta > Magnoliopsida > Alismatales > Alismataceae > Alisma > Alisma plantago-aquatica. The sequence continues at coordinate 406,281,105 of OY856413.1, forward strand.
GAGAGTAAAAATGAGAACTATGAAGGAATGCATGTAGACATGTCCCTATAAGATGCATCTAGAGACACTAACTACATATCATAATTAACTTTAGAAGTGAAGGCACCTTTAGTAATTTCTTGAAACTAAAACTAAAAACCTTCCTTGGTGAAGATCTCGGTGAAGTTCAAGATATGAAAGATGCATGGTTGTTGTCCATTGTGTATCCTACTAGAAACTTGAGGTGCCATGATGAAGGTCAAGTCACCTTTGCAAATTATCAACTTAAGGGGTAAGTAAGGCTTCAATGGGTGTAAAACACTTTATCTTGTGTGGGAATTAAAGTTTCTTTGCCAAACACCCATTTCCATCTAAGAAAGGAAGGAGAAAGAGACAATTATTCAACCTTACCCAAGGAAACCTACCCATTTTACATTGCATTAGGGCATTTAGACAATTGTGAGATCATGGCTTCCTGCAAAATGAATATAGAAGAATAAATCACTTTATTTATGATTTAAAACATGCTACAATAATCATAGCACAAACTTGTATACCTCGAGCCTTTGAAAAGTCCCTCAAACTAGACATTAATTTAATAAGGAACCTATGCTTAAGTAAGTAAAATGGTCTCATGTATATAGATCTCACCAATTCATCCATAAATGAAAAAATTGTAAAGGATGAGAAGAAACTACATATTTATAGCAAGGGTAATGAGGGAGAGAGATCATATTGGGTCACCCTTTTGAAGGAGGTGGAATTTAACACAACCAATCAATGTCTCAATTACAGAAGCATGCACATAGGATACTATAAATGTGAGAAGCTTTCTATAAGAAGAAACATCATGTGAATTTTGATTGTTGAAACCTTCAACATTGGAAAACTCAATCTTGGTCTTCTATATCAACTTCCCTACTAAATCAACCCCTTATAAAAAATTCCAATGGTTTAGCCTTTGAATTCAACATAAAGGAAGCTCAGACAATTGAAACATACCCCATTGAAGGCATCTTTCAAATTATGCAAGTTAATAGTATCTATATGTATACATGTAAACATCATAAAATGGTAAAGTATGATTTATTAAAAGTATATAATAATAAGAGTCTTGTGGTTGCACTATTTTGTTGAAGTTCATTCCTTATCTTGAAATATTTCACTTTTCTCAATTTGAATAGCTAAGACATTAGATACATCCTTAGTGATCCTATAATAGTGGGAAAAGTACACATCTTTTAGAAAAATAAAAGAGTATAATATTAATAATGCATAGTTAAATTCATCCTCCCTAGTATGACATTTTATTAAATTTTGGAATTTATTGAATAACTATGTTGTCGCTGCTTCTTGATCTATGAAATTTGAATTGTCTATTCCAAAACCTACACCTTTGAACATACTCTGGAGAAAAAAAAGAAATGAAAATATCGTGACTTCCTCCATTAGATCAAGCATCATCATACCCTAAGGATGTAGATTTTTCCTCATAGTACTTATTGATTGTCTAAGGTGAGTTTCTTATAGAGTTTAAATGTGATCAAAGATTAATTTGACATTATTCCTTAGGATCTCCTTGTAGTAAGTCATGAATGTGATTATTTAATGCTAGTGATATCACTAATATCTCAGAAATCATATACAATAACCCAAATTAACACATTGGATTGAAATAGTTGTAAGAAACATCAAATACATGATTCATCCATTCTAGTACTTTTCCCCATGGATACACAATTCTTAGTTCCAAGAAAAAAGATGGGTACATGCGTATGTGTATAGATTATTGTATGAAAAAATAAACATATCGTCAAAAAATATCCCCTTACAAGAACTAACAACATTTTTATCAAGTTGGAACATTTAATAATATTTTCTAAAATTAATATAAAATTAGGTTATTTTTAACTAAAGTGGAAGATAGTAATATCCTAAAATAAACTTTAACTAGATCTAGATATCATAATTACTAGCAATGCCCTTTGTTGTAACAAACACGCTATAAATCTTCATGAGATATAAAGGATAGTATAATACAACCTCTCCTTGATCATTCATGACATTTTCATATGCACTCATTTAAAAAAAAATGAAACATTTGATGAGAATCCTTGATATATTGTGATCTCATGCATCTCATTTCAAGTTATCCAAGTGTACATTCTGGATGGCTCAGGTAATAATACATGGTCATGTATTAAATGGAGGGAAGATATGTATTGAACCTTTAAAAGTCTTAGTTCATCTTGATAGGAAAGAACATATAATTCCTCTCAAATATGTAGTTTCCTTTGACTATCAAGTGAATTCTTTCATTTTACAAAATTTGGTAAGATATTCATTCCAATGTGAATCTTATCTAAAATATGAGATTATATTCCATGAATTAAAAGGTATACTTTACTTCATCTCTGAATTGTCACCTTGCCTTCTGGAAGTAGATGATTTTGATGTATTTTGATGCATCAAAGGAGGACTTAAAGTATGCTCAAATGAAATATGGTAAGGTTTTAGCTTAACGATATACCAAGAAAAACCTAATGAAATATATTAGTACACTTACGATCCAAATGTGATCAATGCCCTCAATAATTGAAGATATTATTTTGTGGTGTTTCTTTTGATATCTCTATTGTTCACAAGAGTCAAAATTAACATTTGAATTAATAAGCATAAAACTTAGATAAACTACGTATAGAGCATTATAAGGACTATAAATTCACCATTACCTATGATTTGGGAAATATAAATTTGTAGGGAAATATCTAAACCAAAAGAGGGTAATGTAAGAATGTATCAATTCTTCTAAATGAAATGATGTTTACATATTGATTCCCAAATTAATACATTTAGAGAAGCACATTATTTGATTAGCAAACATTAGAATGATTTTCTCAGAATTTCTATAGGCACAATAAAGTAGTTCTACTCCAAAAAATGTCATAAGTATATTGTCAAATCCACTAGCATACCTTATAGTGGGGATATAAACAGTCTTTAAGTACCAAGAATTAATCTGAATGCCTAAAGAGTCACAATTAAACAACTAGATCTTACAAGTAGTACATGATCCAAATATGTAATACACCCTTTATCTAAGAGAAACTTATAAGATCCTAAAATACACTTTTACTGGATAATTCTATCTTTAAGTGTCCCATGTATTGACTAGATAAATGTTGAACAAAAATGTCTGGGAGATTTATTACAACCTTTACCAATCACTTAATGAAAATGGGAGCAAATAATAAGGGATTTTTTGATTGGTCTTCTTAGGATCAATGAAGGAAATTATGAAATTTAGGTTGTAGTTATTCACCTGACCAAGACAAAGCATTTACTTAAACAAAAAAACCAAAGGTTCATGAATACATACATAATAATATATTCACGACGTTGTGTGGTTACATAGTATGTAATATTTGGATGAGTCCCTAAGTTTGTGCCTAATCTTGGATGATTGATTCAGGAAGATATGAGGACTCTATTGAGTAGTAAAGTATATCATCAATAAATAGAGACATCAAAACAAGCAAACATTTAGATTCTATATGATCTCTTAGTGGATTTTGTTATGGATTGGTGAGGTTTTTCATATCACTATATACCATTAGAAGAGTTTGCATATGATAATACCACTAGTTTTTCATTAGTATGCTTCCATATGAGGTGATCCACAACAAACTATATGTTGGATATCGATCCTGGTAATAAACCACATAGAATTATTAAGGACCAAACTTGTGTTTGGTGCAACACTAATTCGACAAGCTCTAATCTCATATGACAAAACATTACGAGCTGGAAGACTTTATAGAAGTCATATTATTATATTCGTTATTATAATAAAGATCAATATTTTATTTCATATACACATTTTTTCCCAAACCATGATCCACATTTTGTGTTAAACATTATATAAAAATATTTCTATCTGACCAACTTGTCAAATATTTCTATCTGACCAACTTGTCAAGTTATATTTATATACAAGAAAATCATCATATTATAAAATATAATTCCATATAAAAAAAAATGCTTCACCCACAACCATACCTCCAAAACCCCAATTTGTAAACTCTATACACACTGACATCTAGGATAACTAAAAGGTCACTTGTCGTGGGATGAAGGCTGTACATATGGCGTCTTAGATTCTACACTTAAAAATTTGTTCATTTGTTGATTAGCCAATGTCATAGCCAACTGATAAGCATATAAGGTAAGTGTTGGCTATATGTCCTGAGAGACTGCATGTGATGATATTAACATGGATGCATTGTATATGATTTGGTTATTGATAAATGTGACCAATTTATTATATTTGTTTCAATATTGAGATAATGAATAAAAATAATAGCATCCTAAGAATGTTTAACTCAATGACATATGGTGTGGGTTGAGGGCATAAACATGATATCATATATATACTTAAGATTATTTATTCTTGTTACATCCCTAGTTAATTATTATTGTGGATATTATAGGAAAAAACAATACATAGGACTAGTGTGTATACTAAGTGATGACTATGTATATTTAGTCATCACATAATGTATCAGCTTAGAAATGTAGATACTTGTTAGAAAAAAAGTTTTACTAGAGAAACCCAATTTGAGATTGAGACATGGAAGCCACACCATGGAAAGTTAGTGTCATATCTCAATTGAAAGTTGTGACTGTGATCCTTAGACTTGAAGTCACTACACTAATCACATGTTGTTCTGCGTACTTTAACACTAGCCCAACATGACTGTTAATAAGGTTTCCATACAAATGGTGATTGGTCTCTTCAGAGATATCTGATAAAATTGGAACAATACAGAGAGATTCACACGGCCCTATACAAGAATGACATGGACAAATCAAGGTGGTGATTGGCACTATGACACTTGTGGATTGCAGTGAGTGATGTAGATGAAATTTCTTTCTCCAATGGAGTGATATTCTAGTCACTTCATAGTGAGACTATGAAATGCATGCCCATTTTCATGTGAGTCAAAATAAGATATTGAGCTTACAGAATCTTTATATTATTATCTCATTTAAAAAAATATATTAAATGTTAAGAGGATGGCAACTCTACGTTTGTGACATACAATCATGGTAACATTGGTCATTTTATAGGTTCATGTTGTTCTCAACTTATTCCCATTATTTGGGTGGCAATGATGTGATTCTAGACACCAATATTTTCTTGTGAAGATATGAACATCACTACCAACATAATGATAAACTTTAGGATGACTTGCATAAGGATGCTTAATGCATTTGAAGTTCACAATCATAAATAATATATGATTAGAATGTTTCTGAATCATGTATGTACTAATTTCCAACCCAAACGGGTGACGAGAAGGTCCAGTCAGGAGACTAGATGTTTTCTTTCAGTGGATCAATTAAATGATGAACACGTTGTTACTTTAGGAAAGTGATAAGTTAGGAGACTCACTAAGAGTTAGTCGGATAGGCCATTAGGGAAAGGAAAGAAAGTTGTCTTGTTCAATATGGAATTGAATTGAAAAGCTGAATTTGACCTGGACTAATGAGTTGGGTGACTACTAAGTAAATCGGGTGACTCATAGATAAAATAAGTCCCAATTAGGAGACTCAATACTTGATTTTGGTGACTGGGATTGCAGTTCAAAATTTCCAAGTTCTATCCTATTTTGAGTTATGAATGAGAACTTGATTGGATATTGGAAATTCCAAGCACATGACCTCCTACATAAATGATGGTGAGATACACAAACAACACAACATTGTGAGATAAGTTTCCTAAGAGTTCTTCCTCTTGGAGAGAGAAAGACTCACCCAAAGGATAGAAATCTATAATAGAAGGATGAGTTTGAGCAATGACTAGCACGTTGAAAACTTTGAGTTTTTCTTTGTATTGGAGACCAAGGTGGTGCACTAAGAGTTTCTACAGCTGTGTGGATGTCATAGAGGCCAAGGTGCTTGGGCAAAGTATTGGGAACAAGACATGGTGTTGTTGGAATTATAAGGCGAAATCAATGATAACTGCTTCAGATCAGATTCAGAAGTGTGAATTCTATATCGACACAAGACATGTATAGTTGATGGACAACTAATGTGCGCTAAAGTATATTTTATATCCCTTCTATATATTTAATATTTTAATATCGTATGGCTACAATAGATCCTTAGTTTTGGTTTTCATCGAGAGAATTTTTTTATATCCACTATGCCCCTCTCCCCAAAATGTAATAGTGATATCAGATCCGAATTCGTAAGCCTTTAATGTCGGTTTGGGTTTTGAATCCACAAATGATTCATCAGACAAATATTATGTGATACATATCCACATTACTGACCAACTATCATATATGATATGATATATCTATATTACATAGACCAATGTGCCATATTTGAAATCATTTTGTTTGGTGGATGTGGATATGGCAATTAGGTCATTGCGGTGAATGCTTGTGATTTGAAACATGTATATATCACTTTTTATTGAGATACAAAAACAATATAACATGTATATGGCTTGCATTCCATGCCTCCCTCTTTCTACATTCTCTTTATAAAATTTAATTCATGCAATAAGAATAGGATGATGTATTGACATCACCAATGGACAATGGTGGAGAGGAAGAGACTATTAGAAGCTCACACCAAAAAGGAACATATTTAGAGTGTCCATGATGAATACGAAGAGACAAATCCATCAATAACTAATGAACTGCCCAAATAGGGAATTCTAGTCAGGTGACTATCTTTCCAGTCAGGAAACTAGGAACCCTGTTAAGGCAGAATTAGGGTTACATTATATGTGAATATCTTGGTTGTTCTTTACAACTCTTGTTGTCTCAAGAAGTTGTACTAGTTATCATATCCTATTTTATTTCTCATGGTGATTGTTTTATTATATGATAGGTACAGTAATATATATAATGGTGATTAGAAACATAAGATTATTATCAAATCCTACAACATAATGTCAAAATTTAAGATGCCTTCCATTATTCATTACACATGAAGACCTCAATCGACTAAGTGTGGGCTGCCATACATTTTGCACCTTCTATCTTGAGGAAGTGTGACAAAAGTATGTAAAGCTACCAAAGCAGGGTGCATAGCTTATTGTAATGGTCTTTGGATTGCACTTTATTGGGTGATCTTAATAAGTTTAAGCATGTAGAGGAATAAAGGTGGAATATACTTCATAAGATGATCTATGACAATGAGTTATGAAACAATCTATCCAAGAGTTGCTTTGTATGCCTTTGGTAACTATTACCTACTCAAATAGGTAAGTTGTGAATGAGAAGACAAAGGATACTCAGAAGTTAAATGTATTATGGATCTTGGCTCACTAGAATGTTGATCACTTAAAATTTTCACATTAATAGTGTGGGCTATGTGGTTTATTAAAAAGTGTGATATTTATTAATTAGATTACAAATTAATATCATCAAACAAAATTAATTTGTAAATCAAATTGTTGACTCTTGTAAATTTAGTTTGTAGACCTAAAGGTAAACATTAATAACAATTTCTTGTTGCAAGAAATCCTTAAAAATAGAAAATTTGAATGGGAATAACTTTTGCAATTGGTATAGGACATTGATTATTGTTCTCACTCATTAGAAATAAGCTTTATGCCTTGGAAACACTAGAAACGTAGTAACCAACTCCAAATGTGATTGTTAATCTTATCATAATCGCAAAAATGATGTTATTGATTTCAAGTGCCTCATTCTAAGATCCATGAATCATGAGCTTCAAAAGCAACATGAAAGTTTTGAATACGTCCACATGTCTTAGGCTTATATTCTAGGAACAAGCAAGGCCAGAGAGTCTTGATGTCTAAAAGGCCCTATGTAAGTGCAACATGACTAAAGAATAATTGTAAGAGAGGTTTGATAGTCCAAATGCATTGTTTTAAGTGCAACATGATTGAAGGAGATACTATAGGGGTAGATGTACTCAAGTTGATTGGATATGTAGAAACCCCTTAACCAATATGATTTTCTTTAGGCCAAGAGTTGGCCACTAATGTAATCTTGCAATCATTGCTAGAATTGTATAGTAAATTTGTCATGAACTACAACATCAACAATTTTGTTCGATGTTTTCAAAGTTTCCTGCATGTTATGAACATCTAAGACCCAAATGAAGAAAGGCAAGACAAAGATGATGGTAAACAAAGTAAAGAGCAAGTCAAAGGGAAAAGGAAAATTAAAGAAGAGTTTGAAAGCTAGACAAAGGTACAAATCACACAATTAAAACTAAAGGAGTAGTAGTCAAGGAAGGAAATTTCACAATTGTCACTAGTATTGACATTGGAAAAGAAATTTCCCTATGTATCTTGTGGAACTAAAGAAGGAGGAAGGGATAGAGGTATTTCATGTAGGTATATATTTTGTAGAGATAACCTTATCTACTTATTCACCTTAGGTGTTGGAAACCAGATGTGGATCTCACTTATGCTCTAATGTGGGACTTGAAAACAAGTGTACCCTTACTAAGGGAGATGTGGGTCTACGAGTATCTATTGGATCAAGAGTTGTTGTCAAAACTATAGGCACATATCATTTGTCTCTTCCCAATGGGCTTGTAATATAGTTATAGAACTACTGTTATTTACCTACTATAAGTAGAAACATTATTTCCATATCTTATTTTTACAAAAACAATTTTGAATTTATTATAAAGAATGGTCGAATTTCTATTCAAGAAATGAGATATTTTATGGACGCTTCCCGATGTGTTATTCTCTCTATTTACTAGAACTTAAGATAGATGTATATATTATAAACACCAAGAAATTAAAACTCAACGACTCAAACAAAACTTACCTGTGTCACTATCGTCTAGGGAACATAAATAAGAAGTGAATTTGTAGACTCCATAATATGTGGACTCCTTTCTTTTAAATCAATAGAGACATGTGAGTCTTGTTTGTTGGGAAATATGACAAAATCACCCCTCACTGGTAATAATGAGAGGGTAAGTGACTTATTAGGACTCACATGTAATAATGTATATGGACATTTAAGAACTAGGTCTAGATGAGTATATTATTACTTCATTACATTAGTCAATGAATTCAGTAGAAATGGATATGTGTATCTTAAAAAACACAAATATGGATCTTTTAAAGTTCAAGGAATTATTGAATGATGCATACAACCAACTTGGCAACAATATTGAATCACTTTGATCTGATTGTTGTGGATAATACTATGCCAAGAGTTTGAGACCCTTCTCAGAGACTATTATTGTATCATAGTTGACTCCACATGGAACATCAAAACATAATGGAGTGTCAAAAAGATAGAATCACACCCTGGTGGACATGGTATGATCAATGATGAGTTTAGCCAATATTCCAGCTTATTTATGAGGAGATTATCTTACAAACACCATGCTTACACTTAATCGATACCATCCAAATCCAGATAAAAAACACCTTTGAGATATTGAATGGGAAGCTTCTAAATTTGTCTTTTATGAAAGTTTGGGGATGTGAAGCTTATTTCAAGAAATGATTCTACGAAATCTTGGACCCAAATTGGATAGAGTAAGGAAACTAAGGGTTACTACTTCTGTATTCCATCTGTCAATAAAGTTTTTGTAGATATAACCATTTTATGTCTTAAAAAAGAATGTATTCCAAAGAAACGAATGGGAGGAAAATAGATCTCGACAATGTTTGAGGCCAACAAGATAACATAGGTACTAAGAAAGTAGATGAGGAACAAAGAGAATTACAAGTCATTTTGGAATCTTAAATTCCTCATGCAATATAAGAACCTTGAAGGTATTAGTAGGAGACATCTAGGCCATAGATATTTGGATTTCTCTTGACTCAATTAGATGATTTGATGGTTGTATATGATGAGACAACAACCTACAATGAGGCCTTGGAGGAAAAAATATAGTAAATGAATTGAGGACATGAGATCTGAGATGGATTTCATGTATGCCAACAAAGTATGCACTTAGATGGATGTACCTAAAGGAGTAAAACCGATAGGTTGAACATCAATCTTCAAGAAGAAGTCTGATATGAATTTTAATGTATAAACCTATAAATTAAGTCAGTTGCAAAAGTTTTCAGACAAGTATAAGGGGTTGAATATGATGAAATATTTTCACATGTTTCCATGGATAAACTTATCGAGAAGATGCCTTCCATCGTAGCTTATCATGACTATGAAATTTAGAAAATGGACATTAAAACCACTTTCCTTAATGGGGATCTCTTATAGTATGTGTACATGAGACAACCTAAGGGGGTCTTTGGTTTAGAATATTATCTAGATCTAGATTTGTCTTTTTGCATCACATAGTTATAGACCCTGACCAACTTAGTGGGGATCCAATCCTACATTATTTGGAAAAAGATGGACTAATAAGGTTCATTTGAGATTCCATAATCCTTTGGTATAGACTAACTCAACCTACCTTTAGCAGGATTAAAAATCCAAATCTGTATTTAGCCATGTCTTATATGCTATTTTGTTTTATATATAACACTAAAAGAAAGACCAATCCAATCTGGATGCCAAATGGGTTGCCAAACAAAACCAAGCTGGATCCAGATCTGACTAATCTGTATATTGTGACTAACCCAATCTCGACCACAAAATCCCTATCTTGAACCAAAGATTGGCTAAAGATTTTATTTCTCCAAGTGAATCTAATAAAGTTTTTAAGATTCAAAGTTCAATCTATAGATTGAAGCAATCATTTGGAAAAATCCTCATTTTGACGAGACACTTAAAGAGTTTGGTTTTATAAAAAATGAAGATGAACCTTGTGTGTACAAGAGTGGTAGTGGGAGAAAAATATGTTTCTCATATAATACATGGATGAGATATTATTGATGGAAAATGACACACCTACTCTATAATTGGCTAAGACTTAGTTGAGCAATACCTTTTCCAAGAAGGACTTAGGAATAACATCCTATATTCTTGGAATAAATAAATAAATAATATATATATATATATATATATATATATATATATATAGAGAGAGAGAGAGAGAGATATTGAAGGCTTCTAGGCCTAATCTAGAATACATACATTGACATGGTGTTGAAGAGGTTTAGCATGCAAGATTCTAAGAGAGGTAACTTAACTATGTGTCATGGGATAAGTCTCTCAAAATCCCAATGTTCGGTCTCTTTTCAAGAGTAGGCACAGATGATTGGGATTCCATGTGCATCTGTAGTCTATCATGTATGAAATGTTATGTACATGTCTAGATGTCTCGTATGCTTTAAGCATGACGAGCATATACTAGTTAGATCCATGTGACAGTCACTAGATTTCTATGAAAAATATCCTAAAGTACTTGACAAAACTATGGATCAATTCTTGACATATGGAGGAAGAATCAGTTGCAAAGGGTCACATTGACACAAGCTTCCAAACTGTCAAGGATGATTACCAACCACATAAAGGATTTGTGTTTTTCTTAAATGTTGGAGTTATAAGATGGAAGAATTACAAGCAAGAGATAATGACTGATTCTACAACAAAAACAAGTATTTTTTTCCGTATCCAATACAAAAAACAAATTAGTATGGATCAAAAGGATTATTAGTGAAGTTGGGGTTGTTCCAACCATTAAAGATACAGTAGAGATGTAGTATGACAATAATGAAGCCATTGCACAGGACAAGGAACTTAGATCACATCAGCTTTCCAAGAACATACTTTGATGACATCATCTAATACAAGAGATTGCATAGAAGGGATATGTAAAGATTTGTAGAAGTACTAACTGAAAGCAATATTGTTAATTTCTTAACAAAAGCACTTTCACTACAGAAGCATGATGGTCATGTTTGATCAACTGGAATTCAATTTATGAGTAATTGGCTATAGTGGAAGTTGGAGTTTGTTAATTGTATGTCTTAAGACTCCTCATGTGATAATTGTAATAGGGGTACATTGTATATGGTTATAACTAAAGTAAATTTAAGTTATATGTATATTAAAGGGTTGCGATAATGAATATGTATAATATCATTAAGAATGTTCTTTCTCAATGATATATGGTTTGGGTTGTGCACTTAAACATGGGATCATTTTTATACTTAAGAGTATTTATTCTTGTCATGTCCCTAGTCAATTATTACTGTGGATATCGTTGGACAACAACATTACGAATGACTAGTGTATATGTTGAGTGATGATTATGTATCTTATCTAGATACATGATATAAACTCTGATATGTGGGTACTTGTTAGAGAACAATTTACATTGGCCTTACACACTTTGAGAGTGAAACATGTAAGCCATTTCATGGCAAGTCAAATTCATATCTTAGTGTAATAGTGGTGATTGTGATCCTTATACTTGAAGTCACTACACTAATCACATGTATTATGTGTACTTTAACACTAGCCCGACATGACCCTAAATAAGGATAGTCATAGAGGTGGTGATTGGGTGTAGTATGATATTTTTAGAGGACTGTAAGATATGTAGATGAAATATGTCCCTCCATTTAAGTGATATTTTGACTACTTGATAACTCGTTCTCATGTGAGTCAATATATGATATTGATATCACAAAATCCTAGTGTTTTTCCTCTAGTTCAAAGAACATATATTGTATGTTAATAGGATAATAACTCCATACCTTAGTTTCAATCTTGATATATGGACAAAGGGATTATATAGTCATGGTAACCCTTCTCACTTTATAGTTTCAATTTGTTCTCAACATATTATAACTACTTGGGTAAAAATGATGTGTTTCTAGAGAAAAATATTTGCTTGTAAGGTTATATACAATACTATCAATTTAGCATGGAACATAAAGGGTCATACACGTAAGGATGCATAAGTGAATTGAAGTTCACTATCAAATATAACATTATAATGGTTTTGAATCATGCATATGCTGATGTCTATCCCAGTCGGGAAATTGGATGTTATGGTTCTGTTATATAATTGACTGTTAATTGACTGACTCATTTTCACTTTGGAAAAGTGATTAGTCGGGCGAGTCACCAAGTGAGTCGGTCATCTGGGCCAAGTTAGGGAAAGGAAATAAAGTTTCCTTGTTTTATTTGAAATCAAATTGGAAAATGAAATTGGACCTGTACTTATAATTTGGGTGACTCATTAAATGAGTGGTAGGCCAAAATAGTCTAATAGAGTGAGTAAATAGTTGAGTTGGGAAATTGAGTATGCTTTATGAGTTTTCCAGCTTCTATTCTATTTTGATTTGTGATTAGGAAATGGATTGGTTTTGGAAATTCCAAGAAATTTAATCACCTATATATAAGGTGGATGTCCATGAGAGGGATACACACAAAAACACAACATTGTGAGACAAGTTATCTAAGAGTTCTTCCTCTTAGAGAGAGAAAAAGTAACCCTAGGACAACAAATAGTAGTAGGAGGAGAAGGAGTTTGAGTGATGACTAGCATGTCGAAAACTTTGAGTTCAACTTCCTCTTGGTGACTAACATGGTGCACCAAGAGTTTGTGCATCCACGAGGATGAAGTAGAGGCCAAGGCCCTTAGGTGGAGGCCTGAGAACACACAACTTATTCAAGAATAAGAAATTGTGTTGCTACGATGACATGTCAATGATAACAACAAGCGCTTTGGATTATAACCAAAATTACAAGTTATACACCAACATAAGACATGTTTGGTTTTTGGACAACTCATGTACACCAAGGTATTTTTGATATCCCTTCTATGCCTTTAATATATGGATCTGTTGGCTTGGGATTCATTGAGAGAATTTTGTATTTTGTTGCTCCAGCACTCCCCAATACCCAAAAGAAAAAAAGATATTATTTGACCCTATAAGTTTGTATTGATGATTTATTATTAACATTTTTGAATTAAATTTTGTAACTGATATAAGTTTCATCAACAACTTGGCAGCTAAAACAATACATATAACAAGTTTGCAAAATATATTCTAATTAGAAGAGTAATATAATCAGATTTTAGTTTGCATTAATATTCTCAGAATCTACTTTACTTGAACCATATCAAGTAAACACAATCATGTTATACTCACAAGCACGACTCACACTCCATGCCTTATAGTTTAGCTAGCTACCCAATAACAACACATAAAGCCATTCCACCAAAGGGTTAGGTAGGCTCCTAAAGCTTCACTGCTTTTTGATCCCACCTCGCTACAAGGTTGGTGTTGAGAACATGTACCAAATAGGTATCATTACCACAATTATCAACTTATAATATAGTTTACAATATTCATAATATATTATCTATATTGGTGTCCCATCCCCTAATTGTCACATGTCAACCTAACTAAGAGTTTTGGGGTCTCACTTTCATCTACATTGAACTTCCCTAGATGAATTTACAAATTTCCCCTCAGGGTCTAATCTACCATGGCCTACTCTACATGTAATCAACCATTGTGAAACTTACCCCCATGGCCACCCCAGTACGAACATTGAGGGAGGCAATGGTGTCCATGGTGTATAACTACATGAATTAAGTTTTAATCCTTATTACATATCTTTCTTATCTTAAGATCTCAACATGAGATTAACAAGTTGATCATGTGAAGCACCATGTAATTGTACTAGAGATTTTACATTAACAAACAACATAGAAGAAATATAAACTATGAAAAAGCATGAATTTAACATAGCAGGCTTTCAGAATGACCACACATATGACGAAATGTCTCATAAGACATAAACAACATCACAACTCGTTCACAATCTTCATAACAAAGCTAAATACATCCATTTTAGTCCTTATCACAAAGCATGAGAGCTAAGAACCCGCCTTATAAGGCTAACACAACACAAACCCTCACTTTCTAAAGGCTCCACAATTACAAAATAGGGCTGCATTGTTTTGTAATCAACCTATCCCCATAGGTTTGAAGCTTCATAACTTTATATATGAATGAAAGTTGTCATATACTAATATTCTAAAGCTTATTTTATGTAAACATAGTAAGAGTAACTGACAAGATCAAGAAGTTGTATGGGTTCTCCAAGACACAAGAAAATTCTAGCCATTTTGTAAAAAAATATTATGACTCAACTTAAGAAAGCATAGACATCAAGGAGACTAAAGAATCTTAGGATTTCCGTACATGAGTACAACAAGATTAAGAAAAAGTGAGATAATCCGGATCTAGTTTTATATATCAAGAATGAGCTTTTATCCTACAAATTTTGTATATCAATCTAGATTAATAGGAGGCTCATAGTGGAGAAAAGCATATGCAAAGCCTGATATATATACTTTCCTTGATTAAAAGGGAAAAGAACAAGAAATCCATAGATCAAGCAAAAATCACATCCAAAATCTTAGTTTTAAGTAGCACTACATGCAAGAAACCTTGAATTAGCCTACTAAGCCAAGAAATTGAATTTTGATGGTAACCAAATAAAACAAAAAGACTTAGACCAACATTTTGATACCAAGAACAAGATAGATAAAAAGATAGATTAGAAAAGCCAGAGAACATCAAACTATGAGAAACTAACTATTGATTTATGAAGATGAGGATAACTCAAGTGTTATTATCCAATAATCCTAATGGAAATGTAAAGTTTTGGTCTTGGTCGCCTAGAATTGTACTAAATCACCTCTATTTAGCTCTATAAGTTAGAAATAAAAGTGTCTAATGTAATTAAATAAAACAAATTTGGTGGATCACTTATATGTCCAACTAGTCAAAAAGTCAATATGGTATTATTCAAGAATTCAACCCAAGTACATAGCTCAAAGGACTCAATTGAGCAAGGAAAAATAGAAAACAATAGGGACACGATTGGAGAATTTATACCTACCAATACTATCAATGGTCACCAATCTACCTATATTCATGACCAAATCTTCAACATATCACATCAAACTAAGAGAAGTTCAAGATTTAGGCTAGGTAGAATTGAATTCATCATAGATTTCATTTATTTGGTCCAAATTCACCTCTCAACTAAGCCATCTAATCCCAACAAAACTTTAACCCAAATTTCTTTTCTCCATCCAGATTTAGTGTAAATTGGACTTGGATTTAGGCCTAAAATAGAAATGAGAAAGAACTTAAGTCAACCTCATTTGCCTTTATCTGCATCAGACTTATTCAAATCTTCCCCACTCATCCCATAACCAACATGACCAAAAGCATGGAAAATTTGAACCATCATCCAAGATACTTAGTCATGTCTTATTTTTAAATTTTATCCACATTAGTTATGTAGTATGCTTATTCCATTCTATATCTTCATACGAGCTCTCATTCAAATGCATTATATTATCATGTAAAATAAAAAAAAACTAATATGCATGTCAGATAATATATATTCTCTCTAATTAACTAAATTTCACATTCATCTCAATCCAAATTAACTATGTATTCAACGCATTACCATCAAGAATATAGTTCCAAAATTATCTCACTATAAAAATAATATACTTAACCATTTCACATAGCAAACAACTAGGATTCAAGATCACATTGCATGCATTCATTGACTTATTACCCAAATTAGGGTTTCAAACTATCTAGTGCAATTATATGACATTATTCATTCAGTTAGGATTGAGCACTATCACTTGAATTGATTCTCATATTAGAGTTTTAGATTAACATAGGTAATAGGTAATTAATCCAAGAAATGTGGGGAACTAGGGTTTAAATTTAACATGACTTTGAGTCATTAAAAATCCTCCTTCCCTTAAAAGGTTACATCCTTGAAACATAGAAAAGCACAAGGTGGACTATTGTCATCTCATTCTCAATCTCCCATGTAGCTTCCTCTACACCATGATGTCTTGAGAACAACATTTTCATGGGTATATCACACTTCATTAGTTTTTGTACATTTATATCCATTATCTGCATTGGTCCCTCTTTGAATGTGCATTGTATACTAACTGTACATATTTCATCTACAAAACTTTCTTAGTCTTAATATGACACTTTTGTAACATAGATGTGTGAAAAACATGGTGCAACTACTACAACTCTACATGTAATTGTTACCTGCAAGCAACTGTGGAAATCATCTCTACAATAGGATAAGAACCAAAATACCTAGTGGTCAACTTATCCTAATTTATAAACTTAGCACACCTTTACAGGGTCAAATTTTCAAAAAGTCATTGTCATCTACCTTAAACACTTGAGGTCTGCATCTCTCGTATGTTTAACTATTTTATCTATCCTATGTGACATTTAACTATTGGCTGATCACTTTTGCCTTTTCTTGTAGTCATATGTATTATTTTGGGACCAATCAATTGCCTTTCAACTACTTCATACCAACATGTTGAAGACTTGCATTTTCTATCATTAAGTGTCGTGTAGGGCACCATTCCTAGGCCCAACTTTAGTTGTTGTTTTAGGAAAACTCTATCAAACTAACATGTACATCCCAATTACTTGGAGACTACAGAATGCATGCTATTAGCATATCCTCTGCTGTGTTAATTGTCCTTTCATGTTGTATGTAATTTTGAGGGTGAAAGGTTGTGTTGAAATTCAACTTAGTTGCCACAACATCAAGTAAATTATCACACAACCAAGTGTAAAGTACAGTCTAAGATCTGAAACAATTGTTTGTGACACTCCATGCAATCTAAATATCTCATGTATATATATCTTCTCTAAATAGTCAATTAAATATGTAGTCCTCACAAGCATAAAATGAGCTAACCAACTTAATATGTCAAGCACAACCCATATGGAATCATATTGTATAGGTGCAAGAGGAGTACCAACTATGAAATCCTTTGTCACATGATCCCACTTCCATTCTAAAATTAAAAAAGGGTTTTAACTTTCAATCCTATCTTTGGTGTTCATCCTTTACCTAGCAGAAAATTTCCACATTGTGTTACATACTTAGTTACAAATTTATTGATTCTAAGAAACCAATACATCCTTTTCAAATTATGGTGCATCTTTGTACTTCCTAGATGTTTAGAATACATAGAAATATGGGCCTCTCTTAGATATGTAAATTTAGCACTCATAGACTTCCTTTCTAATGTAAGAGGTTTTCATAAAAGAAGTGAACATATTCTCTTCTACCTTCTTACACTTTCTTCTTGGTCTCCTATATATGTAGGTCTATTTCCTATTTCTACAATACATGTCTTCTTAAAGTTGACTTTATCTGTAACTTTGTGAGAAGTATATTTCTTTCTATGCCATACTCAATAGACTATTCCTCTCTCGAACTTGCGATATGTCTCTTACTTTTCAAGAAAGATGATATACTCCAACAACCAATGAAGAAAATGACTTATGCCTCAAGGTGTATGCAACAAAAATATCCTTAATTCAATGATCATCAATCTTATAATCATAATAGTTAATCAATTCAAGCCATCTACGTTGTTTCTGGTTCATTTCAAACTGAGTGAATATATTCTTAGACTCCTATGATCCATAAACATTGGAATGACTTTGCATAGAGATATGTCTTCAATTTATAGGATCTAACATGACAATATGCATCTCTAAAATTGTGTGTCTGATAATTATTTCCATGCATCTTCAACTGCCTAGTAGTATAGGCAATGACCTTGACATCTTGCATAAGCAAGAACCCCATACCTTTGCAACACATCAGAATAAACCACCAAATCTTTCCATTCTCATGCAAAGGTAACATTGGAGTTATATTCAACTTACTCTTTGGTTTCTGAAAGCTACTCTAACACTGTTTTGTTAAAAAACATATGTTTCCTCATTAACCTAGTTAACGTCATAGCTATGACACTAAAGTCATTTATGAAACACATGTGTAGCTTGCTAAACTGAGGAAGCTTCAACATTCTATCAGTATCTTGAGATGTTCTCATTGTAACATAGACTCAAACTTTTTGAGATAAACATAAATCCCCTAGCCATAGATCACTTAACATGAAAAGGCAACTTATTGAATCCAAATCATGTACTTGCTAAATTTATCATATTGAAATATCGATGCAAAAATTGTGATGTCTTAGTAAATGAAATCCTACTTCTCTGAATTGAATAAATATATCATGATGTCATTGATGAAAAAAATTAGGAATTGATATAATAATTTCCTACAAATAATGTTAATTGAGTTCATAAAAATTGTGTTACATTGGTTAGTCTAAACGAGATAACTAGGAATTCATAATGACAACATCTTGTGTGAAAAGCTGTCTTTGGCATGTTTTCATGTTTAATTCCTAATGGATGATATCTTAACCTAAATTTTATCTTAGAAGATGTTGTTACCCCATGATTTCATCAAATAAGTCATCGATCATATGCAAATGAGACCTATTCTTGACTGTAACCTTATTAAGTTGTCTGTAGTCAATGCACAACTGCATTGTCCCATCTTTCTTTTTTACAAAAAAATAATGCTCCCCGAGGAGATGTACTAAGTTGTAAAAATCATTTATCTAACAATCCATGTAGCTATGTATTTTGCTCCCTTAGATTTGCTGGCACTATCCATATGATGGTAAAGATATGGGTAATTTACCAAGTTTATTGTTAATCTCAAATTCAACCTCTCTAGGTGGTAAAAACATGCTAACACATAGAGAAACTATCAAACTATAGGTACATCTGACAAGATGATATCTTCATGTCTAGTATAAATTACATGTGTTGGATATTTTTACCAACCCTTTCAACATCTTCTCAGTTATCATCATAGAAACTAAAAATGTATGGAAAACCATTGATCTATGAAAAAATATGCTCTTTCATCTTTGTGGAACTCAATTTCGTTGATAAAACAATTGAATCTCTCCATGTACTACTCTAAATAGATCATGCCTAGGATTATGTAGAGTCTATTTATCCCAAGTGGAAGGAGATCCACTTGAATACTATGACTCCCATTAGATAATACACATCGAGGGCATATCTCATCTATAAAGATAGTTTTTAAATAGGCACATCTACAATTGAATCACAAATAGAGATGCTATTAATATATGATTGTTGGCTATTACATACCCGACCACAAGAGAGTGTGTAGAACCAAGATCTATTAAAATAGTAACATCAATAATGACATTAGTAAGTAATTACATTTACATGTCATTACTGGAGGACATGAAACCCCATCTTTGTGGTTTATTGCATAGCCCATCCATTGTCAATTTTACTATTCCTTTATCACTACCACCTTGTGATGTAGGTTCGAGTGTACTATAGCCTACCTAAGGAGAAGTTATATTATGCTTTGATATATCTACTGAGGTTATTTGATATGGCCCTCTTGACCTTTGGCTAGATTTCTATTGTTGTTCCTATTGTGGGAACTCTAGAATATTTTACAAGGCTTCATCATGTATACCAAGTTAGTGGATTAGGACCCCATCAATGCCCCCTATGTATATACCCACATGTCATACACTATGGATGTGTTGATGCATAATTGGGTGATCCAGACCCTTACAGACTCATAACTATGGATGAGTTAGCACTACTTGCCCTTTGTGGCTTGTACCCTCTACCTATGCCTATATTACCTCTATAATTGCCTCTTTCTTGTTGTTCCTTGATTGTGCATTAAACAAAGAAGATACTCTTCTATGTGGATATCATCTACATGTCCTTTCCTAAGTGTTAGGACCATGTCTAGACATCTCTATGCCTGACCTATTATGCCTCTCAGATTCTTTATTACTCCTACTTACTCTTTCAACTATTTTGGCATTATCAAAAAAAGCATGGAAATATGTGTGACTTCCTTTAATGTCCATACTTTCACACATACATGATATTAGGCCACTCTCATACCTTATAACCTTGTGCTCATCAGTTACACAAAGTATTGGACCAAATGACATTAGATCCCGGAACATGAATGTGTAATCCCTCACCACATTTTACTTTGTTTTGTCGTCTCAAATTGCCTAATATTATCAAATACATATGTGTATAGATATAAATCACCTCTTGATTTTTTTTTTCAAATAGTGACATCAGCTGTCATGTGCATATGTTCTTAGCCATAATAGTGTATAGAACTACACTTCAATAGATATACTACATGATCAACCTTTTGTTCTTGTGGAATGTTGGCCAATGGGAGAATCTTTTTTATTTCAAACAACTGTGCATCATCTATGCTAGGTTAGAACTACCAATAAAATCATAAAACCCTATATTTCTTTGCTATTCATAGGATCTACCCAATTTATCATTGTATCTAGTTGTAGGGCATGTGGTATCATGCCACTTAGTACAACTTGTGTAACATCCCCAAATTTTCACCTTCTCAAAACCCCATGGGATGAGAAGACAAAATCCAAAAATGTTAACCAATTGTATCAGAGTGTGTTGCGGAAGCATATGCGCATAAATGAACATACAACCATAACATTTCTCAGCATTCAACATGTACATTATTACAACACAATTTATAATTGTATATTGAAAGGGAATTTTTACACAAGTCTAAATATGTATGCTAACTAGGATCTTAGACAATAGGTACAACCTGTATAACTTGCTCACATCCTATTCTTTTATCCCATGCTAGTTGTGAACCTAGAAAATATGAGAAACAAAAACATCAACAAAAGTTGGTACGTGGAATTAAAAGCTATACTATGCTGGCATATAAAATACTCGAAATTGAAAAAAGAGAAAGGAAACATTATTTAAGGCGGAGAATAAGGTAATCCCAAGTTATTAGTCACATTTAGAATGAATATGCATTACTATGGTGGACTTAGCACAAACATAAATGGTGGGCCCTTCCCTGTATACCTTGTACTCTAGGGATCTCCCCGTATACCATGTACTCTAGGGAGGTGCTAGTCAACATTAAATCTTTCCCTATCTAATAGGGAGTTTTATGAGCACCACTAGTAACTACATTTCATTTATCCTCATTTATGTTCTTTTATGTTCAAGGAAGAAAATTGTCAATATACATACATCTACATCCAACAATGTATTTCAAATACAAGCAAGCAAGTACATATATTTAACATCCAACAAATCTAGTCATATAATTATATCCACGTACCTGAGTTCAGATATTCCTCACAAATCCATGATCATCTAGATAAACTGGTCAACACCTGATTTAAATAAATTAATCATCACTAATATATGTACACCATATTCTTGGTATTTTAGGTCCAAATTAGGGTTTAGGTCAAATTTAGGTTCAAACTACCTGGAACTTATGTCTGATATTTTTATATTGGTCGGGAGGTCATTCTCAGGTTCTGGTCCAGATTTCATATTTTTCAAATATTTGTTCTAATTTCTAGAATTAAAAGGGGACTAGAAACACATGATTATACTTTAATACCAAAAGACCTAATATTGAGAAATATATTTCAAATAAGGGTCAACCTATTGTCTCCAAATAATATTAGAGTTCAACAATAATTTTCTCAGACTTAACTCAATCATTTGCCAAATATATCAATTAAACTAACCTTAAAATAGAGCATAAGAATCTATATTTGAAACAACCATATGATGTTGTTCAAAAGTCTGATTTAGGGATCTAATAACAAAGGGGACATTTTTATGAGTGTGGAGATATTTTTGGGGGCATTTATTGGCCATGGGAGCTATTTTTAAGGCCTTTTTTAAGTTCTAAGAATTTCTAAGATTTAAATAAAAATTACCTTTTGTCATGGGTCCCACAGCCCCAGACAAAAGACTAAAATTGGTCTGTGCTGGCCATTAGGTGGGGTACATCTCAACATCTTGGTCCATCCTGGGTCGGCCGATTCCTTGCTAGTTCAGTCCTTACTTGGGAGGCTATTGGAGTGAACCGATCTTCTATATCTGACCCAGATCGCTACCCCCTTTCTCGCGTTCATCGCCGCCGACTGTGATCTTCCTCGTGTGCGAGACACATGACCTGGCTGTGGGTGGACCTTCAGCAAGCTCTAGCTCTCTCCTCGCTGTGTGCTGACTATCAATCCCATAGTGGGGTGCGGATAACCCCTACTTGCCGAGGTGGTCGATCCATGTTCCTCTTTTGTGATCACAGTCTTGATGCAAGCATTGGGTTTCTCTCTACTTGTAATAGCCGTCACAGATCCCAGATCTAGTGAGAATGTTGCGAGGATGATTTCCTCATATCTACTCCTCCTTCCACCATCAGGTTCGAGGGGCTTCTAGAAGTTGAGGCACCCAACAACACAGTGTGGATCCATACAGTCTGTTCTGCCGAAGTGGTAGGGGCGAACAACAGATGTATGTTTGGGGGTCTTCATGACTCAAAACAAGGCTTAGATCCATGGATAAGTCAAGAAGATGACCGCCTCTCTTACAGGAACTTGAAGAAGGAGTGTTGATCACGGGAGGAAGCATGGATCTGTACCCAAAAGCTCTCATTCTATTGGCCATGGACCTGAGGTCTCTAGTCATGGTCGAGTTTGATGGCCATAAGTAGCTCTCCTGTGAAGAACTGGAATTCCTAATGACCATGAAAGGCCACAATGGAGTAACAGAGAGGAAACATAGGGAGAGAAGTGGTGACACCAAGGTTTCAAGGCAGGTGTCGTTGAATATGCTCACCCCGCCGTAGGGGATGATGGTCCTGCGAGAGACGATGGAGAAGAAGGGATGCAGTTTCTCAGTAACAGCATCAAGTGAACGACCAATGGGTTTAGATTAATTGTGAGCAAATATCTGGTGATCGTCCCACCTTCATCAGATCCAGATTACACCTCCACCCTATTTTGTTCCTCCATTCTCAGATGTGAGCAACAACCTGTAAGCTATTCAGCCTCCGCTTAAGGTCCCACACAACCCCCCTAACCCAAATGGTAGCGTGAGATTATTGTATTGTAATGGCGACTGGGCCTTATTCCAATGTGATTGAAACCTTACTCCCTTAATGAAATATCCAATATTTTGCACTTGCATAACCTTGATGAGAAACCTCATTTGTTCATAAACTTTAGACATATATTTATAATATCCTAAAGTATATTCAATCAAATTTTGAGGCCCAAAACCAAATATGTGTCCATTAATTGATTCCTCAAATAGCATCATATTATATGGATAGAATGGTCAAATATAATGTATCACAAGTCATCAAATCTTCATCTAACATGTTCAATCTAATTATTATTGTCATTATATCCAAAGACCACTATACAACCATTCAAATTTATGTATATTACTAAATGGATGTTTAATCTCATAAATACTTAAAATAGTTAAAATGAGACATCCATCCTAATTGAATTGAACTAGATGTCACAATCATCAGTGGTATCTATAATCGACCCTTATCGGTGGAATGAGCCATAACTAGGTCGCCAACTCATCAATTTGGTATCAGTCTCCTGTACATATTTCATGGTCCCCAGATACTATATTGGATATCGAACCAGTGAAATCGACGTTATCACATTCACCCCATCTTATATTGAATTTCTTCCTCGAAATTCAACTAGCCACATCGTTAAGGTGATCTCAAGGAGTTTCTATTATCACTAGGTCACCACTTCTAGGTGTCAATGCATAATAGTTATGCAAGCACCCTAAGTTGTTATCTTAGGATTTAGAGCATATAGGGTGTACCCATCCCACCTTATGTTGGTGAAAGCATTTTTTTGAGGATCGTAGCATCACTTAGTGTCTTAGTCATCGTATGACATTCTTATATTTTATGATTTACATCCTCATAGTCCCTTAAGGATAAGGGTTTTGTTTGCTCGTAAGAAGTTAAGGAGGTATTACTAAAGTTTTCATCTTTCATTATACTTGCCTATGTAAGATGATGTCAAGATCTCATATCTTCAATCACTAGAATTATCATGTTTACATCATTAATGTGGTTTATGATCAACATCATACTATGATTTCATCACTAGAGAAAGGCTTGCTTATCATACTTAAATATTAGGGTTTCACCCTATTCAGCGAGTTATCCTTGAGAAGAAGATTATATTTAGAAGGATTGATCCTAGTCACTATATTTTGTGATTATTAATCTACGAGCCAAAAATATCTTTTTTTTAGCTCATGATTTCAAACTTGAATATTACATGCATGATATAAGAAGGGAATATAGAATATGCCAAGCTTATATGAGTGACTCCTCAGGTATAAATAATCTATATAGCTCAAGTGAGGTTTCTTGCATCATATATTAAGAAAGAGAACTGGAGGGAACAACATTTATAAGTATCTTATGCACAAGGCATTTTTCTCTCAAAATTAGAGTTCACATATTACCTCACTTGCAGCTAATGATGAGATTTACAAACATATGTCACTCAAGCTAAGACCTAACTCAAACAAAAGGATTGACTTTATCATATGGGTCATATACCCATCCTTTTCTTTTACCCAATTCTCACATATAGATTTGAATCATGCATAAGGACTCAACTCAACACTCAAGAGTAATCTAGTGTAGGACACTTTTTTTAACACATATCTCATATATTGGAGGCTAGGTCCTATGACCTTCTCCTTGTGGGTCTCACTCTCTCTAGAGTTCACCACATATCTCATCCTACCACTAGACATCCTCCTTGTATAAGAGCTTGAGACTCATGCACACTCATCTCTATCTTAACTAAGCTTATCTTGAGTAGGAAAATGGAATATACTTTTATCATTACGACTTACCATAGATCCTCCAAGAGTGGATTCAGTTCATATATAACTCAAATCTTAATAAGGAAACTTGTACCATCATGGATTAAAGTTAGATAAGATTCTATATGCTTATTTCTTTCATCTTTCTTTTGTCTATTTATGTATCACATAACCTTATGAGGCTCTAGATGTCTAATCTAGATATATTCTCTCTTCTAGACCGATGTCACTCCCTTTCACTTAGATTGCATGAACACCCACTACTTTCCTATGTGAGGGACACATTTTTATATTTACATATATCTAATAAAATATTATATAGTTTTTCTCCGAGAAAGAAGGCATCAGAGAAAACTTTCGAGGAGCAATCCAATTGGGAAACAAAACCAAACCAGAAAACTCGAGTATACAACACACAGTAGATATTCTGGTGCCATGTAACCTAGTGAAATGGTGAGAACATGGTGTAGACTTGTGTAGCTACCCAATACATATGAGCTCTATATGGAAAGGGTTTCATACGCTTGTCTAAACCTAGTTCTCGAACATCTGGGTTCTAACTTAGAGGCTAGGTCAAAACTTATTCGTATAGCTTAATTTACTAAGTTTCTAGGGTTTTAAGTGAAAGTTGAAGTTTAGTTTTATGTTTCATGGTGAGCAATTGTCAGGCGTAGCTATTGTTCATGCTCTGATACCAACTGTAACGTCCCCAGATTTTCACCTTCTCAAAACCCCATGAGATGGGAAGACAAAATCTGAAAATGTTAACCAATTGTATCCGAGTGCATTGCGGAAGCATATGTGCATAAATGAACATACAACCATAACATTTCTCAGCATTCAATATGTACATTATTACAACATGATTTATAATTGTATATTGAAAGGGAATTTTTACACAAGTCTAAACATGTATGCTAACTAGGATCTTAGACAATAGGTACAACCTGTATAACTTGCTCACATCCTATTCTTTTATCCCATGCTAGCTGTGAACCTAGTAAATACGAGAAACAAAAACATCAACAAAAGTTGTTATGTGGAATTAAAAGCTATACTATGCTGGCATATAAAATACTCAAAATTGAAGAAAGAGAAAGGAAACATTATTTAAGGTGGAGAATCAGGTAATCCCAAGTTATTAGTCACATTTAGAATGAATATGCATTACTATGGTGGACTTAGCACAAACATAAATGGTGGGCCCTTCCCCGTGTACCTTGTACTCTAGGGATCTCCCCGTATACCGTGTACTCTAGGGAGGTGCTAGTCAACATTAAATCTTTCCCTCTCTAATAGGGAGTTTAATGAGCACCACTAGTAACTACATTTCATTTATCCTCATTTATGTTCTTTTATGTTCAAGGCATAAAATTGTCAATATACATACATCTACATCCAACAATGTATTTCAAATACAAGCAAGCAAGTACATATATTTAACATCCAGCAAATCTAGTCATATAATTATATCCACGTACCTGAGTTCAGATATTCCTCACATATCCATGATCATCTAGATAAACTGGTCAACACCTGATTTAAAGAAATTAATCATCATTAATATATGTACACCATATTCTTGGTATTTTAGGTCCAAATTAGGGTTTAGGTCAAATTTAGGTTCAAATTACGTGGAAATAATGTCTGTAATTTTTATATTGGTCGGGAGGTCATTCTCCGGTTCTGGTCCAGATTTCATATTTTTCAAATATTTGTTCTAATTTCTAGAATTAAAAGGGGACTAGAAACACATAATTATACTTTAATACCAAAAGACCTAATATTGAGCAATATATTTCAAATAAGGGTCAACCTATTGTCTCCAAATAATATTAGAGTTCAACAATAATTTTCTCAGATTTCATCTCAATCATTTGCCAAATATATCAATTAAACTAACCCTAAAATAGAGCATAAGAATCTATATTTGAAACAACCATATGGTGTTGTTCAAAAGTCTGATTTAGGGATCTAATAACAAAGGGGACATTTTTCTAAGCGTGGAGATATTTTTGGGGCATTTCTTGGCCATGGGAGCTATTTTTAAGGCCTTTATTAAGTTCTAAGCATTTCTAAGATTTAAATAAAAATTACCTTTTGTCGTGGGTCCCACAACCCCAGGCGGCAGACTTAAATTGTTCTGTGCTGGCCATTAATTGGGGTATAGCTCAGCATCTTGGTCCATCCTGGGTCAACTGATTCCTTGTTGGTCCAGTCCTTACTTGGGCGGCTATTGGAGTGAACCGATCTTCTATATTTGACCCAGATCGCTACCCCCTTTCTCGCGTTCATCGCTGCCGACTGTGATCTTCCTCGTGTGCGAGACACATGACCTGGCTGTGGGTGGACCTTCAGCAAGCTCTAGCTCTCTCCTCACTGTGTGCTGACTATCAATCCCATAGTGGGGCGCGGCTCACCCCTACTTGCCGAGGTGGTCGATCCATGTTCCTCTTTTGTGATCACAGTCTTGATGCAAGCATTGGGTTTCTCTCTACTTGTAATAACCGTCGCAGATCCCAGATCTAGTGAGAATGTTGCGAGGATGATTTCCTCATATCTACTCCTCCTTCCACCATCAGGTTTGAGGGGCTTCTAGAAGTTGAGGCACCCAACAACACAGTGTGGATCCATATAGTCTGTTCTGCCGAAGTGGTAGGGGCGAACAACAGATGTATGTTTGGGGGTCTTCATGACTCAAAACAAGGCTTAGATCCATGGATAAGTCAAGAAGATGACCGCCTCTCTTACAGGAACTTGAAGAAGGAGTGTTGATCACGGGAGGAAGCCTGGATCTGTACCCAAAAGCTCTCATTCTATTGGCCATGGACCCGAGGTCTCTAGTCATGGTGGAGTTTGATGGCCATAAGTAGCTCTCCTGTGAAGAACTGGAATTCCTAATGACCATGAAAGGCCACAATGGAGTAACAGAGAGGAAACATAGGGAGATAAGTGGTGACACCAAGGTTTCAAGGCAGGTGTCGTTGAATATGCTCACCCCGCCGTAGGGGATGATGGTCCTACAAGAGACGATGGAGAAGAAGGGATGCAATTTCTCAGTAACAGCGTCAAGTGAATGACCAATGGGTTCAGATTAATTGTGAGCAAATATCTGGTGATCATCCCACCTTCATCGGATCCAAATTACACTTCCACCCTATTTTGTTCCTCCATTCTCAGATGTGAGCAACAATTGTAAGCTATTCAGCCTCCGCGTAAGGTCCCACACAACCCCCCTGACCCAAATGGTAGTGTGAGATTATTGTGTTGCAATGGCGACTGGACCTTATTCCAATGTGATTGAAACCTTACTCCCTTAATGAAACATCCAATATTTTGCACTTGCATAGCCTTGATGAGAAACCTCATTTGTTCATAAACTTTAGACATATATTTATAATATCCTAAAGTATATTCAATCAAATTTTGAGTCCCAAAACTAAATATGTGTCCATTAATTGATTCCTCCAATAACATCATATTATATGGATAGCATGGTCAAATACAATGATTCATAAGTCATCAAATCTTCATCTAACATGTTCAATCTAATTATTATTGTCATTATATCCAAAGATCACTGTACAACCATTCAAATTTATGTATATTCCTAAATGGATGTTTAATCTCACAAATACTTAAAATAGTTAAAATGAGACATCCATCCTAATTGAATTGAACTAGATGTCACAATCATCAGTGGTATTTATAATCGACCCTTATCAGTGGAATGAGCCATAACTAGGTAGCCAACTCATCAATTTGGTATCAGTCACCTGTACATCTTTCATGGTCCCCAGATACTATATTGGATATCGAACCAGTGAAATCAATGTTATCACAACTTGTTCCATTGCTACCATTTCTAGAGTAAACTAGATGACAAGAACCTATGATTTTGGTAGAGGCCTTTCTACTTCCTCTTCATTGGGTATATGTCTAGTCAATTGGAATGGCACAACACTATATGAGAGAGGGGTACGTTCTTAGCATGCCATTATGGAGTTGTCTATGCTCCACCTACACCAAGGTTTAGGTCCACTTGTTAATCTTCTTTACTAGGCATCATAGCTACAAGGTAGAGATATGATTATAGGTATAATAGAACAAAAAGCAGACTCAACAGATCCTACGTTTAGTACTGTCTCACAACCTAGTCTATGCTACAAATATTTCAGAAATTGATGTTGAACCATAAATGATTATAAAGGACTGATCTTGAGGGTTGTTACAACATGAAACACATAATATCTAATCACATATGACAAAATACTACAAAGTGGAAGACTGTACATAATCCATATTATTAGATCCATCATTATAAGTAAGTCAAAAAATTCTCTTTCATAAAAAAATTTATTTATACACCATGATTAAAGGTGTTCTGATACACGTCATATACAAAAAATTTCTCTCTCACAAACATGTCAAATTTCTAATTTTACATACAAGAAAAGCTTTCATATTACAAAACATCATGCCATATAATAAAACACCACTACACCTTCAGACATACCCCAAAAATGCCAGTGCATGAACTCTATATAAAGATAACATCTAGGTAGAACTTCACTTATTTATGAAGTCACTCGGAATGAGATGAAGGTTGGGAGGCTTACGTCTCAACTTTAGGACCTAATTTTTTTCATTGGTTGATTAGCCAATGTCTAAGTGAGAAGAAAACCATATGAGGTAAGATGATATTATTTCACCACCCTCTAAGTTTGTATTTAAGACTGGAAATTAATAGGTTAATCATTAAATCATACAATACATAAATTAGCAACAAATTCAAAGGTAAGCCATATAACAAGTATGTAGAGCTAACTTTAGGGAGAAGAATAATAGATTCACTTTCCATTTTCATTAATCTATGATAAATCTACTTGTATTATACCACACCAATTAAATTGACACTTACTCATTTGTGTGACTCATCATTCATGTCTTAAGGTTTGGACAACTACCCTTAGATAACACATAAAGTCTACGTCCACCACAAGGCTAGGTAGGAACCTAAATCTTCACTACCATCCGGTCCTACTTTGGTACAAGGTTGGGGTTTAGTACATGTATATTTAAGGCATCATTATCCCATTTCCCAACTCATAACACACTTAACAATACTTATATCGTACAACACATACTGAGGTCTCATCTCCTAATCCTCATATCTCACAACAACCAAGACCTATGATCTTAATAAACTAGAAATTGTATATGGTGTTGACATTTTATCAAATGGTTACTGGATAAAAGTTGTTGACATAGGTTACTACCATGGTTTTAGAATTAAAATATATATATATATATATATATATATTTGGCATTTGGGAATCACCTAACAACATCACATAAGATGATCATTATGTTTTAGACAACTGTTGATTTAAACATTTTTAGCTAGAGGTTTTATTTTATAACTGCCACATCATAGATATATTATCCCTTACAAAAAGATCATTCCCAATTTTATACATCCCATACAATGAGAGTAGGGTTTCAAGATTTGAATATTTTGATATGAATTATCTTTGTCACTCCATTCACTGCTTCTAATAGATGTGATTGGATTTGATGTGCTGTCACATGTTGATCATGTTGTCATCATTATATCTGACTCTGAGGGCACTACCTTCTTTTCTTCTTTCTCTACCATCCCTTCCACCTTTAATACCTCTAGTGCAAGATTTCTTCCTTCACCAATATTGCTTCCTTACCTTAAATCAACCACCAATTGGTCTAGGTTGTCTGTGTTTAATGCCTACTTTCTTCCTCCTCCTTCATTTTCTCAGCATGTTCTACTTTAAATGCTAAAAACTTCTTGTTGCAACATGTGCTAACTGTGTCATATACTCTTAAACCTAAATATTTTTACTATTATTGATTTATATTGTTGGACATTATTTTTGGAATGCAAGTGTTAGTCATAGTGTTCATCTCCTATTTATAATGTAGGTTTTTTCACAATGGTGATATCCTATTGAGAATGCAATGCTATTTGAGTTAAATGAATTAGTTTTATATCTTCACGATGAGTTTTTTAATTAATCATTATTCATGTGAATGGCATGTTCATTGAGTATGTGTGATTCATCATATTGTTGCATTAATCAACATATCTTTTAATGTGTAATTTTGTTTTCGTTCTTTAAGAAAAAATTAATATGAACATGAGAAGATTGATTAAGTAGATAAAAGGAAATGCAATTAAGTGTGTATGAATAGACAATGTTTCTATCCCTTAAAGCCTTTCCGGATGTGTTTAAAAAATAATAACTATAATTGCACATATTTGAGGGTTGCACTATTTGTATTTAATCAAATATTTAGTCATTAATATATTAATATGATTTGTATGACATTTTTTTATTTAATGTGTATCACATATATTACTATGTTTAGAAAGAAATCTTTCAAGAAATGGATGGCATGATGCTTATATGCCAATGTGGTCTTGCATGCATGATTAGAGTGTAGATGGATGTCATTGATGGAAGTAGTGATCGATTTGAAGATAACAACATGCACCAGCCATATTATACATGTGGATGATGAGCCATACCAAAAAAATGTTGTATGATGGTTCT
Source organism: Alisma plantago-aquatica (assembly GCA_963693085.1). Taxonomy (NCBI): domain Eukaryota; kingdom Viridiplantae; phylum Streptophyta; class Magnoliopsida; order Alismatales; family Alismataceae; genus Alisma; species Alisma plantago-aquatica. Next base: position 406,313,229 of record OY856413.1, read on the forward strand.
TGTGCACTAGTTAATACATAAGTTGACCACATTGACTGCATTGAGGGACATAATGATAAGACAACTCAAACATGCAAGAAGTAAACACAAATAGTGGTCAGTTGGTTGTCACTATATATCATCTTCAAAATCATACATAGTGTAAACCCTAGTTTCTCTTTCAACATATACATATGCGGAAGCATAAGCATAATGGGAGTATCACAACATTTGGAAATCATTACTATCATAAGTAGCCATTACAAACTATGTGTAATATGTTTTCAACACTATTATTAAACTTAAACATCAACATAGATATGATTTGAAGTGGAATCTTTAACATTCATTTTATCTTGATTATATGAGAATCCTCAAGTTTTGCACCAAAGTGCATCTTCTATTTGCACCAAAATGTCTTTTAGATTGCATCAAAGTGCGAGAGGGAATTCCTTCACATGCTAGGATCAGACCTATCATAGATCAATTGTACTAGACCAATGGTGCATCCAATCTTAACCTCTTAGCGAGGATATTAGAATAAGGTGCATATATTAATTCTAATCTCAATCTTGACAAATTTTTACTCTTTTCTCTTGGTCATGAATATAGTGTTATATAACAATTATTAATAAACACAAACAACATGACCTTGTTCTATCTTTTATCTGTTGGAAAGAAAAGGTATATTGACTAGCATCATAGTTAAGTATCATGTTATTTGTAGAAAAATAATGAAACATGGCCATAATACTTTATTTCTCTATTGACATGGCCAACTTACCTGAGGTGGAGATATAACTTGTATACGTCCAAGTCCTTATCAAGACTAATGAAGCATATTCATCCTAGTTTTAATGGCATTTTTAGCCCAGTTTAGAATTCAAATCACTTTATTCCGTTAGAAGTAGCTTTGTATTGATCTACCTAGGTTTTCATGATAATCTGAAGTAACTTGATACTTTTCTTGACTCCTCTTGTAGGTTTTGATTCTTATAAGATTTTTTCTACTTGAGATTCCATCATTGTAACTTTAGTAAAAAAATTCAAAAAATTTCTATTTCAAAATAACTAAAGCCAATATCTAGCTGGCTTAGATTAGAGATGTCAATATTTTTGCATTATTCAACCCCCTTAAAGACTCAAAAGGACCAATTTTGAAGCTAACCAATGGCTAGAAATTATCCTTTGTGGCATATGAATCTAAATATCATGTTTCCTTGTAAAATATGGTAAGCTATGAAGGAGTTGAGAGGAATCAAACATATTGTTCTTCCTACTGACCAGTGAAGCAATTGCATGGAATTGCTACTTGTATCCACTTTCATTAATTATTTGAGAATAGTGGGATAAGGAGAACAACCCGATGCACTAAATTGAAAATTAAGTTGCATGACAATTTGAAGCCTTTTCTACACTTCTTCCTCCATCTTCTTACCTTCCATCCACCAAAAAGAAATAAAATGTCATAAAATTTTGTGCTAAAACCTAAGTTTTAGGTGGCACAACATCTTCTTTTTCTATCTGCTTCTTCCATATCCCTTGTTATTTAATAGGGGTGTACCACCTAAAACAAAGAAAAGATGTCGATGTGCATAAAAAAAAATGTTGTGGTATATGTATTCGCACAAACAAAAAGAAATCTTGAGTCAAATAGAGGAGAGGTAGACGTTTTCCTTCCCTACCTCCATTTACTTCCTTCTCTACCTATGGACATAACAAATGCCTCAAAATATTACCATTATTTTGACTTACACCAACTTTGGATCAAGTGCATACTTGTTATTATGTGGGCCTCACTGACCTCTCATGAAACTCCTTGTCATGCTTGATGTTGGGATAGTGATGAGAAAGTGTCCTTAGGAAATGAAATCAAGAATGAAAATATTGAAAATTGTGTTCTGTGATCTCAGGAAGTGGGGCATCTTGACCATATTAGGCGGTAAGGAAAACAACATGATGGGAGGATGAGGCAATCACATGGTTCAAAAGTAATAGTTTGGTGATTATTTTGAATTTCGTATTACTTGAGCATGAAAAACATTTAAATTTGGGGTAGTTTGATGAATTCATATTCATCCTAGTTATAATGGTATTTTTATCCCAGTTTAGCATTCAAATCTCTTAGTTTCACTAGAAATAACATTATTTTTCTCTACCTAGGTTTTCATGCTAATATGAAGGAATGTGATACTTTCTTGACTCCTTTTGCAGATTTTGATTCTTATCACTTTGCAGCAAGAAAGCCTAGGGGGTCCCGCTAAAAAGATTGGAACACTTTTAGGAGGCATACCAATCAAGAATTTTTGTGTTCAAGGCCAAAAATTGGCCTACCTATCCACTTGCCAATCGACCTTCAAATTTCATAAATTATCAAGATATGGTGATTGACCCTCTATCCATCAACCTCAATGCTCAAGCATCCCATCGACCGTCAAGGTCAATGACCAAAGATCAAGCTCCAGACTAATCAACCTCTTTTGGTCAACCTTTCAGAATGACAACCTGATCTTGACATCCATTCGATCAACCTGTATAGATCAACCTTTGAGACGGGATGTGTCGACCACCAACCATCCACCTCTGTTGTCCAAGGAGCGGCTCAACAACATGCATCTACCATCAATCGATAACCAAAAGTCGATATCTCCCACTTGACCGACACCTCCAAATGTCGATAAATGCTTAATGTGGTGGGGCCTACATCATTAATCATAGGGCCTAAACCTAATGCTTCCCTCGTGGGATACAAACATACCCTGCAACTACCACCATCGAGGTAGTAGATGTTTGTAAAATTGCATGTATTCCCTTGGTCCTTTCTCCCTTGACCTTTGTGGCAAAGAAGGAAGATCATCCAAATGAGTAAGCATGTAGCATGCTTCTCTTACATTCCCTATTGACCACCATATACCCTCACCTCTACCATAACTATCGACCTCCTTGCTGCCACCAAACAACAAGCGACCACTCCTTCCATCATCGATGACAATCCCATCTACCATCCAAAACTGTTGCCCTAACACCTACCTGGTTCCCATAAGCAATGGTCAATACAAGAGGAAGAAGAAGAAAGAAGACTACCCAATGTATGCCACATCATGTCGTCGTCTGTCTACTTTCTTGAAAATGATTGCACCTTCTTATTTTTAATCATCTATTGATCTTACTATGTGGACCGAGTAGTCGTTTCACTGGGGTGTGGGGACTAGCCCTATTACTCGTTTCTTGCAATTTTATTCTCATTATAAATCTTGTATGAACTTATTTGATTTTTTATCAATTGTTTGATGTCCATTTTTGGATTGATCACCCACTCTACATGACTTACTATACACTTCGAGAGTGAGAACTGCAATGTTTAATATTTGAATATTAATTAGTTTTTATTGATGCACTGGAAAGAACTTTTGATTGAAAGTCTTCAGAGTAGTAGAGATATGATTTGTAAGCATCAAGACATCAAGCTTAATGGTGATTTCTCCCATAAAATTTTCTAATGCCAAAATGGAGAATTTGCATAGCTCCAATTATCTCTTCGTACAAGTTTTGATTTGAATGAATGTGGAGACTCAAATATTGGCGCTGAAACCCGATTTCGCCCCAGTGTTTCTCATAATTAATTTGGACTCAAGTTTATTTCAGCTTTTAATTTGTCTACAATTCGCGTAACTCAAAAAAATAAATTTTGATTTTAAATATTAGTCTTAATTTAACTGGATACAAACTAGAAACTCTTAAAAAATTATCCTTTAGAATTTGATCCTCAACTATACTGCAATAAGACTCTTCCTCTTATGGATGGAATTATTGCACCTTTATTTTGATAGACTCTAGAAATTTTATTCCTTGTGATATTTTTAGTGTGATAGTATCCACATCAAAGACATAGATTTCTTAAAAACAAGTTTGACATACATGTATTAGAATATATTCAAAAGATTCTCAGTAATTTTTGACAATCTACTAATTTCAACTACTTAGTGAGTGATTAATAAAAAAACATGATGGAGTCCCTTTGAGTGTTAGGTTTCCTTAGGTGTCATTAAGATCAACCCATCCTCTATTAAACTCTAATATTATCATCAATCCTAAAAATGTATATAGTCTTCAAATATTTATATCACTATTACTATCTTCAATACCTCATTAAGATCATAACTTCATGTCTCTAAAATAAAATCCTCATTATATAATAAATATCATTTGAATGATACTTTTAGAGTCACTTACCTTTAAAGTAGAATGGTGTTTATCTTTCCTCAATTTTATCTGGTCATTTGATACTCCAAATTACCAAAACATCCTTAACTTGAAAAACTAACATAATAATAAATAAATAAGTAACATAATAAACTATATGAATCAACTTATGAATACCAAACCTCAAGTGTACATTTTCTACCTCAATATAAAATCAAAAGCAAGTTATTTCATTAAAATTTGATATTCTTATTTCAACCTATTACACAATCATCATTATCATATCTATTTCTTTCTATAAAATGGTTTACCTATTAAACATTGGATCAAAAAAAAGTATTATCAACTTAGCATTTTATAAAATATTACACTTCAATGTCTTTCTAAAGATACCTTGTTTTTGTTTGACCCACTACATCAAAAGATATGAAAATCACAAGAACATACTTACATGAACAATCTGGGTTGTTGATTCTTTAGATTTACTTTTTTTTAAAGCAATACTATCTACCATTAATTATCCAAATCGGCTTGGGCCAAGTCAATTACATAAGAAGGAAAAGGATTGGATAAGCTAAAGTATTTGACGCTACTAGCCACCTCCCTTGCAAGCGCATGGGCGAGGCCATTGGCTTGTCCTCTATAGAAGGAAAATGAAATGCTGGAAAAAAAGCTTAAATGTTTTATATCCTTAAGGATTGACCCCAACAAGTCTCTCCTTGTCTCTCTTGAGACGATACTTTTGATGACCACCTCCGCATCAGATTCCACATGCAACTTTTCCAACTGAAGTTCTCAGGAGATCTTGAGTCCTTCCTTGATCGCCCAGGCCTCTATGCAGGCTACGTCTTGAAGATTTGGCTTTGTGATGACCCAGATGTGTAGCACTCTTCCTTCACTGTCTCTCCATTCTAGGCATGCTCCATAAATTCCTTGGATTCCAATGGCAGCATCACAGTTCACTTTAATGTCATATGGATGCAACTTCATCCATCTTTGAATTGGCTTCTCTCCTGTCAGGATGTTTCTCCCGATCTATAGCCCCCTGTGGCTCCTAAGCATCCCTACAAATGACTGATGGGTGATAGTGGTCGGATGACGTTTATTCCCGTAGGTGATATCGTTTCTTCTGGTCCATATAGCCCACAACGTTGCAATCATCTCGTCATCCTCTTCACTATTTTCTGAATTGGTGAGGTTAAAGATCACCTCGCTCATGTGTTTATGAGCCACCTCTCTAATTTGCATCTGCTTGTGTGGTGCCCGTGCTCTCTAGAGCTCCCATGCTCCTTTGCATCTGAAAAGAAAGTGATTAATGCATTCTTTTTCCTCATAGCATATTCCACATATGCCATTAGGATGGCAGTATCTATCAAAGAGATGCCCTGCTGTAGCTAGCACTCCGATCGAACACCGCCATAAAAAGTGAGCCGCCTTTGACAAAAGTCCTCTTCTCCATATCCCATTCCATATTCTCTCTCTCACGTCTCTCAATTCCTGATGCGGCACTGATGAAGATTGTGAAGCCATCCAGTAGGCTGATCAAACCATGTACTCCCCCTTTTTATTTGCCTGCCAGAAGATGTTGTTCGATTGTCTAGATTCACAGAGTGGTATCGCTAAGACTTTAGTTGCTATTTCTATGGTGAACAGACTGTTCACCTAGGTAGTATTCCATCATGTTGGTTCCTTTTCTAGCAGTTGGTGAACGTGAACAATGGTTGTGGATGATACCGCATACACCGCTGAGATGCTTCTGCCAACACTTGGTATCCAGAAATCCTTCCATATATTAATGTTGACTCCATCACCTACCCTCCACTGTAGTCCCTAGAGAATGATGCACCTTGAGTTCCATATACTTCGCCATGTGTAACTGGGGTTAAAACCACTTCTTGCATCCAAGATAGAATCATTTGGGAAGTATCTGGCTTTTAGTACCTTATACACCAGAGTGTCCTTTCTATGGATCAGCCGCCACACTTGCTTAGCCAAGAGAGCTTGATTAAAGATGTTGAGATCTCTAAATCCCATACCTCCTTGGCTTTTGGGTTTGCAAAGGTTCTCCTAGCTTACCCAGGTCAACTTCCTCTCTGTTTCTTTGGCCCCCTACCAGAATCTAGCTATGTTGTTGTTGATGATGTCCAAAAGGTATGCGGGTAGCTGAAATATTCTCAAAATGTATGACGGGATCGCTTGCACATCTACTTTAATTAGGGTCTCCTTGCCTGCCTTGGATAGGAATTTTTCTTTCCAGTCTTGTATCTTCTTCCACACCCTCTCTTGTATGTAGGAGAAGACTTGTTTCTTTGATCTTCCCACTGCCGTGGGCAGCCCCAAATACTTCCCATACTTGTCTACTTCTTTTACGTTCAGAATCCCTTTTATCTCCTCCTTTCTCCCCTCTTGGACACCTTTGCTAAAGACAAATTTAGTCTTGGATAGATTAATCTTCTGTCCTGATGTCTGTTCACATTGGCTGCTAATATCAGCTACCTTCAGGCACTCTTCTCTAGTTGCTTTAACAAAGAGAATCGAGTCATCTGCAAAGAAAATGTGAGAGATTTGGGGGCCATGGAGGCTTGCCCTTAAGCCATGAATAATGTTTTGTTGCACATTTAGATTCAAACAGGTAGAAAATGCTTCAACACATAAGATAAAAAGATAGGGTGAGAGAGGATCTCCCTGGCGTAGTCCGCGAGATGGTTGAATCTTTTTGGTACGGTCTCCATTAATTGTGAAAGAGTGGGATACGGTTGACATACAGTCCATAGTCTTCTTCCTCAATCTGCTTCCAAAACCCAATCTCCCTTGAATGTAATCAATAAACCCCCACTCCACTCTGTCATAGGCTTTGGACATGTCATGCTTTAAGGCCAAATGCCCATTTTTCTTCCTTTTGTCCTCCTTCATGCTGTGGAAGAGCTCGTAAGCAATAAGTGCATTGTCAGTGATAAGCCTGTCTGGGATGAAAGCACTATGATTTTCAGAAGCAATGTCATTCATAAGTGATTTAAGTCTATTAGCCAGCACTTTTGATGCTATCTTGTGGACAACATTGCAAAGGCTGATCGGTCTGAATTCCCCCATCTCTTTTGGTTTTTGCACTTTCGGTATCAACACCACCAGTGTCGAGTTAAGCTCTGTTATACTTCTTTCATATTTCCACCACCCTTTGATGTAATTGGAGACATCCTCACCTACAATGTGCCAGTATTTTTGGAAAAATAATGCTTCCATACCATCCGGCCTAGGCGCTTTGTTTGGATGCATGTGCTTGATGGCAGCTTTGATCTCTTCCTCGGAAATATCCTTCTCTAATTTGTCTCTCGTTGTGTCATCAATTTTCCCAGATATGCCTCTGGCCGCTTCTTCCCACCCCGTGGAGTTAGAAGTCATGAAAAGGTTCTGGAAAAAAATCCAAAATAATCTGCTCAATATATTTGTCTCATGTCATCCACTGACCTGCATCATTTTTTAGGCCTTCAATTTCGTTTATTTTCCTTCTTTGTGAGGCTTTATGGTGGTAGCAAGCAGTATTCTTGTCCCCTTCCTTCAGTTCATTGACCCGGGCCCTAGCATGCCGCATGCCTCGTCTTTTCTATGTCATGTTTGGAGCTCAGTCGCTAAGGTTGTAACACTTCTCAAGATTAACATTGTCTGGGGGTAAAAGTTGCGCCTCTGCCAGATCATTCTCATGCTTCTTTATTTTTTCCTTTGTGCTTCCAAAGTTACTTCAGGATAATTTTTTCAGCTTGACTCCACAGGTCTCCATCTGCTCTTGAATCCCATAAGTTGATCTCTCTGCCCAGGCCTCTTTAATAATTTGTTCACAATTTGGATCATTCGTCCACATAGGTTCAAAGAAGAAGTGTTGTTGCCTTCGGTGTTGTTTCCTCCTACCCATTTGATTTGTCGTGATAACAATGGATACATGGCCCGATTCATTATTGACAAGATGGCATACTCTTGCCCGGTAGAATCTACTCGCCCAAAGAGTGCAACCCAAGGCTCTAACGCTGCCAATATACCCCAAGTCCATGAGGCTACAGTCGTCATCAATGACGTCTCTGAAGTCTTGGATGTGTCTTATTGGCTTGGGTGGAGAAGGCAACAGGCTTCTTGGGCGGAGCCGTAATCATCGTCGGATCCGAAGCTCACCCACTGCCTGTTCGAGGTGCAGCCTGCTGCCTGCAATACAGTGCGGCAGAACGCACTCACGGACGTGGAGGCGGAGAACGGGGAGAATGAAGAGGGAGAGAGAGAGAGAGAGAGGAGGACGATGAACGGGTTAGCAGGATCCCCATTAGGCGGATGGAAAGGAACGCAAGAGAATATGAGAAGAAAGAAAGTGCATAGGCATCCGGATGGCAAGGAAGATTGAAACATCTCCATGATTGCCTGAAATCATGGTAGGTCACAGGCGTCTGGCGCGTCTTGCTTACATATAACATCCATCCTTTAGGCTTTTACCTCTTTTTATATGCAAAGACTCCAACATCTGTAGTCCTTCACCCGCCGGAGATATAGTTTGTAAGGGACTCGTTATAGCATTTACGGCCCAGGCTGCTCTCTTCCTTATCGTTTGGGTCTGGACAAGGTTTACCAAGGTTTTCCCCAAACCCAACTAGATAATGCTGTTTCGCAAACTCGTAGGATCTGATTGTGTATTAATCAAAACATGGTATAAGGTACATGAAGAATAAACTCTCCGTCTTTGCCTTGGCTTCCAAACGGAGAGGGACTCTTGTCTCCTTTGGTTTTCTTCTTCACATTGAAGGAGACGAGTCAAGTAGTCACTATTCTCCTCCTACTTTTTTTTTCACATATCACTTAGTCGAATTGAACTTTCTCCTTAGATCAAGTTTGTTCGATTTAGATCTAGTTCAACACCGGATCAAAATCCAAATATCAACATATCATTTAATCTTAAATTTTATTGTGTCCAAACTAGCATCATATATGTCCGCAAAGGTGTGGCTCACTGGTGATCGGTGATCGGACTGTGAACACAGACAGAGATCTCAGGTTTGAATCCTCACGAAGACGAACAAATTGTAATTTATGTCTGACATGGTTTGCACCAGAACTCATCCTGTGTAATTTATTAGAACCCGCTAGAAGATGATCTAACCTCCTGAACTCGATTGTGGAGGTAGATGATAGCTACATTCATGACATCCTATGGAGGAACTCGACCGAACCATGGAGGGTGACATCCATGGTTAGGGAGCTTAGAAGGGTCCTAGAGGAGTCAACTACCATTGGGTACCTGGTGAAAAAAGTGGTTAACTTAATCCCTAAAGAGCTTGGTGCTTGGGGTAGCGACTTAAATGACTTGTTTATTTGTTCCGAGCCTGATGGACTTCCGATGAGAATTAGGGGTATGTTGATTATGGAGAAATGTCGGATACCATACATTGACATTGCCAGAGCCAATTGTTGACGATCTTTTGTTTTCTTTGGATAGCTTGTATAGTTTTTTTCGAATGGGGGGGAGGGGGGGCTGATCCTGCAAAATTATGAGCGGACGATGTATTGTTTGAGTGTGACAATTTTGCCTACATGAGGAGAGTAGGATGAATAAAATTACCTCCTGACTTTTATAAAAAAAGCACAAACATGACTAGAAGTTATCGACCTGGGCCCACATGTTTTACCCAACTTTTAACAAGGTAAATACAAATGTTATTCACTTAATTGGGTTCTAAGATTGGAGTGTGACACATTTACAAGCTCGTTTTGAAAATTGATACTCTTAGGAGAAGACATGACTATCCACATGACCGACTTTACCTCCCAATAGATACTAGTACATCCATCTAGGTGGAGGGATGGAATAGTAACTATTATCTTATTGTTACTTACATGTATTGTAAGTATTAGTATTTAAGAAAAAATGTGAAACTTCTTAAGGGACTGTAACAAGTTTAAGTAATGAATTAGCAATAAGTATATTATATTGTTATATGGGATCATAATGGATACTTGTTATGGAAGTAGTTTCTTGTGTGGGAAATTACCTTCACTAAGGGTGAATATGGAGGATACATGCTTATACAAGCTTAATTGCTTGAGCGAATGACTCGGAGAGTTGTATTACATTTGTTCATTCAGAGTGGTAGATAATGCAACTATGACATTAGTTGGTGTATGTTACGTTTGTAGGTCACAACTTGTAACAACCACATTAATGTACAGGGTAAAGATGGATATCACTTCTTTCATTGGGCAATTCACTTACCACCTACTCAAGATTCACTTGAGGATGAGATAAAGTTACTGAACAAGTATGTAAGTCATTGTGAACGTAGTCCATGAACTTAAAGGACATGGATGAAATGATTCACAATACTAAATATGTACACCAATCATATCACATAGTATACAGAGTACTATATACAAAATTCAATAGGTTGGAGGACACTAATCACACTTTTGATCCACCATCTCCTTGACTTGATCGAACTAAGTGTATTTGGATCTAATTTTGCCAAGAATAATCGAATTTGGTTGATTATGATATAATGTGTTCTATTTTGTTTCTCAATTGAACCACCTAAAGTCTCTATAATATTGGCCTCTGAACTTCCAGTCTATAGTAAAATTAATTTTATGCAAGCATAAAGGAAAATTGGTTTCTCATGTGATAACTTCAAGTAATTCCTTCATTACTTATGTGTACCTTTGAAAGTTGTGTGTATTGCACTGGAAATGTAGCATTTTTTATGCATCAATTAGAGTTGCATGGTGTTTCAAGCCATCCTAGCTTAATCATTTTTTGTACCACAATGGAAGTCTAGCTTTGCAACCTAGAAAGGTCTCAACATTTGTTGGTCTTGAGGTTATTCGTGTATCCCATCTATACGATTTATCTCATAGTTTGTGTTCTTCTTAGGTTTTTTGGTAGGATAGTTATTCTTGTTGTTGTTATTTCTCCCTGATTGGCTCTATCATCAGATTCAATGTTTATGAATCACACATTTTTCCCTGTGTGGCCATTTATACTAATTAGCACAAGTAAAACAAACAAAATAATATGGAAATAATCAGGTGGTTAGATGCAGTTGAGGAAAACCTTATTCTATGATGGGTAGACAGAAAGAATGATTTGAATTTTAGAATAATCAGAAGGTCCTCCCTTAATGTCATTTTAAAAAATTTCAAGAGTAGGTGTACCTCCATTGTCTAGGACTTCGTTCATTTTTTTATCCTTCTTCTTATGACAACCACAATGTTATTATCTCTATTTTCCAATAGCCAATTCTTCATGGGAGACGAGAATACCTTGAGGGACTTTTCATTATGTTAGCTTTTATTAAACCATTTTTGGTATCAATAACTAACAACATGAAAAGTATGTTAAGTTGTTCTTTTTACCCAAAAGAGATGGCTAATGATGAAGAGAGATGACATTGATTATCCTACAATAAAAGATATTAAGATGAAGGAAATTTGTTGAAAATGGAGACCAACTAGTGCTCAATAGTTTGAATCTAGGGAGGACCTATAAACTATTCTCAAGATTAAATGAATTTTTTTGACTAATTGGATGAAATTTGTAAAACCATCAACATGTCCAAATTTATTTTGGTCATACTACATGTCTTACTCATTATATGTTCCTCATAGTGGAGTTACACTTATTCATCAATATTGACTCAGATAACAAATTCAATGGAGAAGAAGAAATCCACATCAAGAATGAATTTCTTCCCAACCTATACAAATTTCATGTCTTTGATAAAATATGAGGATGAGTTACATGACGTACACCAAATCCAACTACATTTGGAACTACTCTAGGTTGTAAAGTGACTTTCATTCTACCACAATGATTGAGGTTGATTTAAAAGTGAATGAACATATGAGAGTTATTGATATGGTGACTACCGATGAAGCACTCAACAATTTTTTTGGACCAAAAATTAAATTATGTTGTGATTTAAGTCTCTGTGCACTCTGTTATCAATATAAAACTTTTGACTTCTTATATCATTTTAAATGTGAACTTGACTGATTTCACATCGAAAATTTATCTCAAACCATGTTGATATTTTTTCGTTGTGAACCTATATTGTTGTGACCTTATGGAGTTGGTAGATGAGAATAGTTTTGTGGCATTCATTGCAATTATTTTGAATTGGAACAAATGCTTGTATGTTTTGTGGTATTAGACCTGTCAAATTGGGAAAAATCCGTGGGCACCCACGGGCCGACCCATTTAAGTTGGGTATGGATGATGAAATTTGACAACCGCTAGGAATCACCCAAACCCATATCCACCCATTTGTTAGTGGGTTTTGTGGGTAACCCACAGACACCGATGGGTTCTTATTTATCTAAAGTAAATATAATAATAAAAATATAAGAACCATACAACTCTTAAGACATGTCAAACCCATACATGTATTAAGCAACTCAATTGGTGATGTGTAATGTATACAATTTACAGAGATAAAGTTTAAATGCCCTGATTGATATCCTTTGTCAATTGTTTATACAAATTGAAACAAAGTAATTGTATTCTATATTGTGTTTATTTTAATGGGCATAAAGTGTAATGTATATTTATATTTAGTCACAACAATTATATTCTCTTTTTGTTCACTTTATATAGTAGATAACCATAATAACATGACATATAAAGAATTTTAAACATAAGATGAAAAGATATGGTGTTGTTGCGGTAATATATTATGCTATTTGTAACATCTATTTTATTTTATTTTTTGATTTTACATTACAACAATGATTGTTTTCTTTTTGTCTCTTACAACTTATTTAAAAATAATAGAATATATGATACATTTCATTTGACACTAAAAGTAGTGAGAGGTTTCTCTCACTTTCCTGTGTTAACACCCACAATTATTAATGAATCATTTTAGTTTTTGTTTTATAGTATAAACTAGCAATATCTTTTTACTGTGCACATATTATATGGGCACCCGCGGGTGACCCACAACCTGTTGGGTCAAGTTTGGTATGCTACTTGTCCACCCATTGAACATTGCATTTTTTTAACCCACACCCACAAGACTCAAACCCACAATGACCCAACCTAAACCCAACCCACCCGTTTCAAAGTCTCTATGATATTCATTGTGATGTGATATCAAAGAATGATTTCTTGAGTTGTGGTTTATAGATATTTTTTGTCTGTTAATAAATGTATTAAATGAAATGTTGATGTTTTGTTTATGCACTGGTTGGATTTGGTGGCCTGCTAAAATGTATTTCAATAGTTTTACAAGTTCTGTAACCTACAATGTACAAAAGTAACTAAACTATTGCATTGTTGAAATATTAAAATTGCCACTTCATAGATACCATGATGTTGTTTAGAGGATAGAAAATTAACATTACATAAAGATGGGGAAATTCTTATTCTTGAACAATCACCAAAAATATCCATACGATGGTGTTTCAACTATCACAAAAAGTTTGGGTTCTTGTGACACCCACCTTGGTCTCGCTTATGAACTATTAGTTAAAACCATTTTTAACTTTTGCAAGAGATTGTTTTTCTAATAGTATCTACTCTAGGATTTATATACATGGCTTCAAACATTGTGCACCTGACTCATTTTTCCTCCCTAGTGCAGACATTGAGGGAGACTAACGGTGTCCAGGGCATCTAATTATATGAGTTATTTTTCCTCTTATTATTATGCATACTACTCATCTCGATGCATTAAAATAATATTACCAAGCTTCTAAAAAATGTTAAACACTTTCATTTTATCCTTTATCACATAGCTTAAGAGCTTACAACCTGCCTTACAAGGCTAACACAACACAAACATAGCTTTTTATCATTTCACAAAGGCACCAAATTACAAAAGAATGTTTGATTATTACATAATCAACTTGATCCCACATGTTTGAAACTTAACTATAATATATAGGCATGAAAGAAGACTGATCACTATACTCCAAATCTTCTCATATGTAAACATAGAAAGGGTCAACAACAATATCAAGCTAGTACTTTGATTCTCCAAGATGCAAGCAAGGTCTGCCCTTTCTACATGAATCTAACATGATTAAACTTATACAAGCACAAACAACAAAGGAGAACAAAGGATCTAGGATTTTCCATACGTGATTATAGCATTAAAAAAATAAAAATGAGATATTTTGGATGTGATATCATATATCAAGAATGTGATTTTAGCTTACAAATTTGTACTACAAGCTTTATGTCGATAAGAATATGAAATTGGAGAAAGGTATATATGAAGATCAATATGTATATCTACTCACCTTGAAAGACAAGTAAAATTAAAACAAATATGTATCTCAAGAGATATTATCATCATAAATCTTAGTTCGAAGATGAACCTAGAAACAACCTTGATTGAACCTCCTAAGCCAGAATTCAAGTTTTGAATGAAAAGGAGAGAAGAATAGAACTTAGAAAAATGTCCTAAAACCAAGAATAAGATAGGGAAGAAGATGGAGAAGCAACCTAAAAAAAACCATCAAACATAGACAAGCTAATATATATATATATATATATATATATATATATATATATATATATATATATATCTGTGTGTGTGTGTGTGTGTGTATGTGGATAGGAGGACAAAGAATAAAGAACTATATTAAAGAATCCACAATGAAGGGTCAAGCTTTGTCCTTAGTCACCTAGAATTTCCCCAAGTCACCTCCCTAGATCTTCATTGGTTGGAAATTTAAGTGCCTAGTGTAAACTAATGAAATAAAATGATGAGGCTCACTTGTATTTTCAACCAGTCAAATAATAAATGCTACCATATCCAAAAATTTAGCAAAGATTCATAGTCTGATGGGCTCAATCAGGAATAATATGGAAAAATATGTGGCCTTAGGCCTATCATTCTAGCCAACTTCTTAATGATCCACCTAGATTTGTGACCAAAATCTCAACATTTACTATTGAACCAAGAGAGGTTCACAACAAAACAAAGACTTATATTTGGGCCAAGTACAATTGCATTTAGCCCAAATTCTCATTTATTCAGTCCAAATTTGCCTCTCGAATAGCCTCATCCCAACAAAACTTTAAACAAGATTGTTTAGTTTTTTTGTATTTGGTGGAAATTCAACCTAGATTTGGGTCTAAAATAGAAATAAAAAAGAAATTTTAATTCGGTCATGTTTTATTTAATCCAATTTGGATTCAATGAAATCCAACCTGGATTCAAATCTTCCCAACTTGGTACATCATCAAGATGAATATAATCATGGAAAATTGGCTTGATCTTCCAGTATGCTCATTCACAACTGATTTTTAAGTTTTCCTCAACTCAAATTTTCTAGTATTCTAAATCCATTATAAGTCATGATACTTATCTATCATTCAAAAATTTTATGTTATCAAGTAAGATTTCCAACAAAATTTTGAATGCATGTCACAAAATACATTTTCTCTCTTCTCAAACAAAGATCACATTTAGCACAGTTCAAATCAAATATGTATTCAAGTTATTACCATCAAGCATATAGATTTAAAACCTTGTCACTACATCATAAATAAACTAAACCATATAAACTATAAAACAACATGGGTTCACTATTCACATTGCATCCATTCATTGTATTATTGCCCAAATTAAGTTTTCAAATTATCTAGTGCACTTATTTTACACTAATCATCCAGTCAGGGCTCATCCTGTATCACTTAAGGTGATTATCGTAGTAGGGTTTTACATTAACTCAGATAAGAATTAATGTAAGAAAAATAGTATAGTAGGGTTTAAGATTAACCTGAGTTTTGTTCGTTACACTATATATATATATATATATATATATATATATATATATATATATATATATATATATATATATATATACCTCTCTTCACTAGGATAAAGTTGAAGAATGATGACTTTTTAGATCTTGTGAGTTACAAGTGTTATTCCAATAAACTATCCTTATTCAATTAAAGGTTAATTAGGGATAGGATTATCACAAGTCCAATAATGATCTTCACAAGATAGTCGATCACAACCTCACACATATGCCATCTTAAAAATTTTGACCTTTGAGAAATAATCAAGAACAAAGGAAAAATGAGTTCAATAGATGTTGTCCCTTTTGAAATAAACAAGTCTTTGTTAATTCGTGCATATACTCATGCATCGACAACATTTATGTAAGAATTATAGCTACATCTTAATCTTAATCGATAAACCTCAAAAGGTCATTATGTAGTTTTGTGAATATTTTATATGGATAACAAATAAGGACTCATCACATAATTCCCAATGTATTACATTACATCTAACAATCTAACTTTATGTTGTACTTGTAGTAACTTTATGGAAGTAACTCTAGACTGGTATAAGCATCCACTGTTTGATGTTTTTGAGTAGGATCAAAAATTTCATTAGGAATGTGGATTTAATCCATAATTGATGAAAGTGAAATAGTATTGTTTAAAGGTTAATGACTATGATAATGCCCACATACATTGATTGTTTTATTTCAATTTTACCATCTTTACTGATCAATTTAGATGTATTGAATAGATTTTGTCTTAGTATGAATTGAATATGTGTTTATTAAACATAATGTTCAATATTGTGGGAATTATAGGTGGACTATTTTGTTGATATTTTACCATCTTTACTAATCAATGAATGCAAGCGAAAGGGTAATGTTCATTCCTTTTTTGGTTAAGTTTATGGATAACACATCTACATTGACTTGGATGGATTGATGGTACATAGAATAGATCTTTGTCAAATGTTCCTCAAATTCTTAATAAAATTAATCTATCTACATAGACTTTACAAGGTTGGTTTCTGTAACATCCTCAAAATCTTAAACCTATCATTGACCCTTAATCTGAAACCCTAATTTGCAAATTTATGATTTCATCTAATAAATAGAATGAAAGGTGACCTCTACATCCCAAATATATGAAATATTTTCATAACCTCAAATGCAGGCTCAACCAACTCATTAAAGAAAGAATAATTTTATTAATTACACCTTTTAATAATATATGCATTAAAATAGCAACTTATATGGGGTTGATGAACAAAAGTTAATGAAAACCTAAATCAAATGGGATACAGAGATTCTAGAGGTCCTAATTAGCTTGTGGTTCAAATTTGGAGTCAATAGGGCTTCATTTGGCCCTTCAAATCAAATGGGGAAGTTAACATATGATTTTTGAGTACATTAATCAAATATTTCATGATTTAACCTAAGATTTCACATTATTTAAATGTCACATGTGTGATTTCATCGATTTTGGCTATGGTTAAAGTGTCACATGCTCTCTAGATTTTGTATTTAATCTGGGCCGTTGGATGCCCATCAGACACCACTGGAATCGTCTCCTACCTTGAGTAGGAGACCGAGAATAGGCAGCCTGCTCGCGTTTTCTTCTTCGACCCCAATTAGACACCACAGACCCCCATTTTCTCTGGTTTCTTCACCGATGGAATCTTCATGCGATCTGAACAAGTCCAAGTTTGTAGGGACTTCGTGCCTAATCAGTGAAATGCCCAATAGGGCTAGAACTCTGGTCACTTCCCCAAAGTCATAGAGACTTCCACCGACCTTTGAACCTATAAATAAGGATATAGAAATGAGATTCAGACCCCATAGCTTCATCGCCTCCTCTCAATTGGATCTCTAGTGCCCTAAGCTAGTGCCGCCTAATTAAATTTGCTTCCGTAGAATCCCCTTTTCCTTGTTGCTCTCTTTGGAGCCAAAGGCAAAATTGGCCACCAAGAACCTAGGACTTGACCCAGGATCAGGGAGACTAAAATTAGGCTTTTGCTCCAATAAGGTAAGAGGGTCATGTCGTTATGCATTAGTATTTTGGATGAATTGCATTTTAAGTATGATATAATATTCTGCTTTAAATTCCAAATTAATGAATGAGATTAAGATAATGATGATGCCTCAAATTTATTATTTGCTTGTTGATTGATGTAATCATAAGGTCCTATGTATAACACATGGGCCCACTGCCCAAGGCTCTAGTATAGTTTCATCAATGATGACTGGCCCCACAGACCACCACTAGCCTTAATTGTACACTTTTTCCTCCCTCACACACAAGTCAGGGTCAACTTCCCGACTGGTCACCCATCCTAGTACTACTCCAAGATGAGCACGCTTAACTATAGAGTTCTTTAGTGATGGGCTCCCGGAAAAGGAGGTGCACCTTGGTGATATGGGTAGTCCAATCATTCCTTTTAGGATCATATTATCTGAGGCCTGAAATATTGGGACGTTACAATCTCCCCCACTTAGACTCTTGATGCCCTCGTCAAGGCTCAACTATGTGGCCTCATAACATTTCCCCATTTTTGTGTAGACCCAACAAAGCCCATGGACATCCAGCTCCCGATCACTGAATACTAGCGCAAGGGTGGCTACATCACCATGGATAGTCCTTTCCTACATGCCTAGACCGTATGGCTCAAGACTGGCATGCCAAATGCCCATGTGGGTCCCACCTACTAGAGGGGAATTATTTCTGATACCATTTGTAATACCTGGGCCCACTTCCCAAGGCTCTAGTAGAGTTTCAGGAATGATGACTGGCCCCACAGACCACCACTAGCCTTAATTGCGTACTTTTTCCTCACTCACGTGCAAGCCGGGGTCAACTTCCCGACTGGTCACCCATCCTACTACTACTCTAAGCTAAGCACACTTAACTATAGAGTTCTTTAGTGATGGGCTCTTAGAAAAGGAGGTGCACCTTGGTGATATGGGTAGTCCAATCATTCCTTTTAAGATCATATTATCAGAGGCCTGAAATCCTAGGACCATACACTATGCTTATCACTTATGATCATTAGTTTAATGCTATGCTTATGTAATGATTAAGAAATTGAAAAAAGACCCATGTAAATTCATGTAATATTAATTTCAAGATTAAGAGGGAGAAATCCCATGATGGTTAATATAATGTACTTAAGTTTTGAATTGTTCCTCATTATGTTATTTTGACTTTATGGCATTGATGAGCACTTTGGTGCAACTAAGATGATCCTTAACCGGACTGATGAGCACTTTGGTGCATACATTGATGGCAAGATAAGAACAATGATGTTAATGTTAAGTTAAGAGAATTAAGTAACTTATTATATGTTTCTCGCAATGATGGACCTTTATGATCGTCATGGGCTTCCTAGCAATGATGGGCTTTCCGAGCATGATGTGCCCCACGGGGCAGTGATGGAGAGAACATATATAGTAATGTTTCTTAATTCATTTATGTAATGAAATCTAAAGCGTAATGAGAATTCTTAATGTTAAATCATGTCAAGTTTATTTCAGTTCAAGTATATGCTTACTTTCAGTTCTTATAACATGCATAATGCCATTTACCGACGTTGTTGCCTTCTTTTGCATGGCCATGGGACGAGATGTCCCTAGATCAAGGAGAAAGAGGGAATTGAAGTGAGCCTACAAGGGTAGCTGATCAAGGAGACTTTAGCTTAGTGGGGTGCCATCTACCACTCCATAGATTATCCAGTGTAGTTTCAGTTCATGTTTTAGATTTGCTTAGCCTACATGTATTAGGTTTGATATAAGATGAGATAGTTTATGTCTTTCCCTTTTTATGAACAATGTATGAATCTATATTTTAAGTTAATGCAAAGTGTTTCATTTATCTTATTACAATGTATATCATGTTTTTTGGCGTTCCTCCGAGCCAAGTGACCCATGTTATAGACAACATTGGGTTTGCTTCTACTGACTTATATATGTGCTTGGAGGGGCGTTACAGTTTCAATGTTCCACCAATAGGAGATAGCATTTAGATCCACCAAGAAGAATTGAAGTATCAACATCAATGTTCCAAGATGGATGAAGTTGTCTATCAATATGAATGTTAACTTACATTTGATTTATCAGTAATTGACACTAACTTGTCTTTGATCATCATCAACCCACTATAAGTTAATGTTCACTCAAGATTAACTTGTACACTTTGACTTGACCCAAGTTAATGGAACACTAATGTAGAACCCTCATATTTGGAAATGAACCACAATAAATTAGGAAATCGATTGCCAACTCCTCACTAAAAAGGCAATTGGATCCTAATCTACTTCACAGGAACATGGCATTAACCTTCACACTCGCCATCTATGTAAACCTCAACTACATTGAATGGAAAATCATACTTACCAATGTTCCACCTATTAATGTCACCTAGGAACCAATCATTATTGTTGTTTTGTCTAGGCCTGGCGTATGCTAGAAAATTAACATAAACCTTGTTCAATGTTCAACTATTATACTCTATATAGAAACCTCTTCCTTATCCTCAATTTCCATCAATCATCAATTTTCATGGTCATCCTCCATTGGGTCTCAAGGTCTCCCACTTGACCATATGGATATGCTCCACATATTTTTCATTCTGAAGAGTACAACCTTTATTACTAGTGGAGAAATACTTTCTTTGTCATTTGTCCACCATAACCTCTTCTTCTTATCCATAATTCAACACCACTCAACCATAGTTTCACTCATGATTCCTAATACATCTTTACATCAAACCAAATATATATATAAGGATACATGGTAATTATAATATCTTGGAGAAAGTTATAGTTGAACCAAACATCTCAAAGTTTGAAAGGGAAATTTGTATAAATCCTCTTTCTTACTTGTTGTATTATATTCTTCTCCTTTTTTCTTCATCTATTTTTTGTTTATACTCATATTGAGCTCATACTTGATGTATTATCTAAGTCTATTTCACATTGTATGTCGAGACATGTTTACTAGATTGAGGTGTAGAATATTAGTCCCAGTACTTATTATGTGTAACTATATTGACTTTAATGTCATTAAGGTTGTATATTTCTCCTATGCTTGATTTAGACCACATGTATGATTAGATTTCATTTTCTCTATTTGATGATTATCGTATATGGAGAGAGGAATCTAGTACACATCATGAGTAGAGACTAGTAGTGGAATGCATAAGGGTGTTGGACCACCACAGCATTTGTGATGCCCCGTACCACAAACAATGAGATAACTCCAAACTAATTGCGGAAACAAAACTAAACAAGCGAATTACCAGAAAAAAACTAAAAATTAAAACCATTTTCATTAAGCACCAAAGCTGCAAAAACCTTTACATATAAGTCCTAATAGATCACAAGGTGCTTATCACATATGCCATCAACCTGCTATAAGGGAAACCTGTCCCACTTACATATATACATAAAAAAATTTGTTATATCTTTACATCAGAGGGCACATATGCCAAAACCATGCATTAATAGCATAACTACAAAAAAATCCAAAAACCATCACAAAAGACCTGAGTATACAGGGATGACTCTAGGACTCTACACCACAAGACTAGCAGAAACAGTCCCAACCTTATCAGCTATTGTTCTTCTTGCTGCTGCTCTGCCTCAGTTGCACGATCTCTACCTCCTCGTGCACGTCCACCTAAAAGATGTGGAGAAACCCTTGGGTGAGATCCAAATCTTAGTGGGAGATATAACTCTCCACCAATGCTATTATTATCATAGATAAGATAATTAAAGGACATAAGTAAAATTACAACTATGGTAAGAAGATAATCATTACTAAACATTATAAGCAATTGAAATTTGATTGTGGAACATCTTATCATCATTAAAGGAATTAAGATCATGTATATCCATTACCAACTATATTGTACAAAAGCAAGCAAGACGTTATCCAATGTTTCATATTTGATCCTAAGAAAGTATACTACGCTACTGATTACATATTTTATCATGCCCCGAGGATTTGAGTTGTACCACCCAAATCCAGCCGACCACTACTAATTCAAAATCGGTTACCTACAAAGTCTATGGATGATCTGGAATCCACGTCCTCACCAAACCTCGTGGTTAGTACGTGAGTACACGAAAAAGACATACCAGTCAACTTCAACTTGTGACATATAGTCAAATAGTGAAAGTCATAGCCAAAACAACTACAATGGAGGAACCATGGTCTAGATCCAACAAAAGAGAGGAAGATGAAGGTAGAAGATCAAAAGAAACGTCCTCAAGGAAGGTAAACACTTACCAAGGGTTTAAGATGGGTTATGGTCACCACAAGCACCACATGCAAGAAGAGTTTGGTCACCAAGCTCAAAGGATGGATCTCCCTGCTCTATAACGCTCCAAGAACAAGCAAAAGAGAAGGAAGAAGATGGAGGGCCAAAACGGTTACAAGCATGGAGAAATAAGGGGTTATATAGGTGGAATATGAGAGAGAAGGTAAGGGATGTTGTGTCAGAATTCCAAGGTACCAAAGGGATAGTTGTCCACTCAAAAGAGCAACATGCACCTACATGCAACCAATATTGGATATGGTTATAGAAATTATCTAAACCCACCATATGTTCATATAAAATGATATATAGAGTAAGAAAATAACAAATAGGAAAAACAAGTCTAAAGAAATATAGAGTAAGTAGAAGTGAGAAACACAATCAATCAAGATAAAGAGGCCTATATTTGGGTTTAGCTCATATAATTACTCAAAGCATGGACAATGGCCTATCATTCAAACATGCAACCAATATTGGATATGGTTATAGAAATTATCTAAACCCACCATATGTTCATATAAAACAATGATATTGATACAAGAAGGTCATCCTCGCACATAAGATGACCACAATCACCTAGTCAATAAAGAAATATAACTAATGTTGTAAGACCCCTGACCTAAGTTTTGGGGTAACCCAGTTTGATTTGGCAAAATCATGTGCTTAGAAAAAATAAGAGACTTGCCAAGTGACTAATTTAAGAACATATGGTCTGACAACTATCAAATTAGTATGTGTGATTGATCCTATATAGGAAAATTGATTATGTATTCTTTCATATATCTAGTAAGATTTTAGTTTTTACACATTTTAACACCCAATATGGATGGAATTGTGTTTCACAATCTTACTCGCGCTTCATAAGATCCATGCCATGGTTTTGGCACCATCCTCAAGGAATAACCTTTATATGAAACCAAGATCCTCGCACCAAATTAAACCAAGTTGTTATGACAAAAAACTTATAGTTAACAATATTCTAGTTATTCACTCATGTCTCTTTGTATCTTTATATACTTACTTTCCTCCAACCCAAGGTCAATTGTCTTTAGAGATTAAGAGTATATCATGCTTAAAAAAACTTCAAAATGTAGGTCTAATGTGATGCAGAAGGAAGAATTCCACCAACTAAAAAATTTAGGGTGTGTACTTTATGTGTTAAATTTACTTACCATCTATACAATTGAATAAGTGGCCTCTCATGAAAGAAAAAAAATCCAACTATATCTTCTCAAACAAGTCCTGAAAAAAGAAGATTTTTACGTGGTAAATTAGTTGAGAGATGGAGAATTATGTGCTCCCATATGAGAGATATATCCCATATTCTCACATAGAATAATTAAAAATTACAACCAAGGAAAGCTAACTTTCCTAGAAAATAGAATCCTAGGTTTTCCTAACAAATGCAAAAACTTGATTTTTTTATCTCAACTCTCACATTCAAGAAAGAGAAAAACTACTTCAACAAAAAGATCATGGGAATCATGATGTATAATAGTGATACTATAGAGGACCTTAAAAATAAAATAGGGATAACTTATTCTCAAACTATTTGTTTATATAGACACAACAAGCAGATCTTTCAATATCTCAATTACATTTTTGGCCTCATCAAGTAGCCTCTAGGCCAATTCCTAATACAATTAGATGTAAACCCAGGAGAACATTTTAAAATGGTCACCCTCCACTTTAGAAATGTGATTAATGGGATCAAAGAATATGAAATAATCTAAGAAATTTGTTTTTCTTTTGAATATGTTGTTGGCATGGATGATGTTATCTCAAGAAGGTTGCTAAAGAATTAAGAAGTGAGAGGACAACAAGAGACTACCAATGTTAGGAAACCTTGTCACGATAAAGGTCCTATCTTAGAAGTTCAAGATATGGAGGAAGGTATAAAAGGGTGTGAAGAGGGACCATTTCCTATTCTAGAAGAAGGTGGGAAAAATTGCATACATTTCCCCTCATCATGATGAACCTTACTTATAATTAAATGAGGTAGAAGCCTCCCAGTCGAGAGGGGAATATATTGAATTGGAGTTTCCTTAGGTAGCCACCAACCAACAAGTTTCCTTAAACTTTTGTGCTTGGTAGAGAAAAAAAAGAACAAAGTTACGCTTGCTTGTTGTCTCATTCTCCCCTATAGACTAGGATCACTTACCATCCTAGCCCTATAGAATCAAGTTGGAGCTGCATATAATGATAAGAAAACCTTCTAGGAACTCTCACACAGTAGTCATGAAATATAGGACTCAGGAAATAAGTCAATTATGGATGTGTCAAAACTTGTGGATATTGAAAATGTTTCATCAATAAAAAAAATTACACTTAAAACTATACAAGCCATGCCTTATTGTTCCACAATGTCCTATCGAGGAACATATCAAGAATGGTTTACAAAGTTCATTGACATCTTGAAGATAAACCACACGCGTATTCCATCTTTGATTTGATTGTTGAATGGTCAATGTATGCCAAGTTCCTAAAATGCATTGTCACGAGAAATATTAAATAACTGAGGTAGAAATATTAATCTTGCAGCAATATAAAAATATGATAATTTAAGACAAGGTATTTGAGAATCCAAAATACCTAGGTTTATTCAATCATTCATTCTATATTAGAGAGTGTACATGCATGGTATCACAAGAAAGTATTATTTCTGTGTCTCTGTCACTTGGCAAGTCTCTTATTTTTTTTAATGAAGCCTACCAGAACTATCATTAGGGTGAACACTTAAATACTTTCTTGTTTGTCTTGTGGGAGATGAAATAGTTCACATTGGAAAATTATTTATAGCTTTTGAATCAATGATTATGGATTTGATAGATATCATTGATATTCTATAACCATTGGAAGATGCTTTCTTATAAAATTAGTGGCTCTCATAGATGTGGAAGTGGGAATTTTTACATTAAGAGTTAGACCATAGGCATATATTCCAAGACTTTTGATATAATAAAACTACCATTTATTATGCATTCTGCCTACTATATAGAGTATTGTATACTTGTTTCAATTGAACAAAGATAAAGGAAAAACGTTGTAATCCCTAAAAATTATGTTATTCCTGTGTTCAATCTTTTCAAACTCGTGACATTTAAGTATAAGAACATTTTCTTATATTGATTAGGAATACTATTCTCTAGAAAAAGACATTACTATTTTATATCCATGTCTCTCTAAAGAATATAAAGTTTCAAAATACTTTCTCATAAGATCCTTATGGGTGTCCCCATATTTTAATATTTTTGTCATCTTGCAAATTAGTGAAGACAAAAGAATGTGCTCCTCAATTAAAACCATGTCCCTAGTTTTAAATATGACTTTTATGAATAAAATAGGTATCCATTTGGTGTCAAGTCTAACCTAACTTAGAGATATTTTTTCCAAGTGGAGCTTAGACTCTCTAAAAAGCATTCATTTCCTCCATCAACAACTTGAAATACATATGTAAATCCATATACACTCATTGCACTTCATGTAGAAGGTCAAACTCAAATAGTGTGACAATAAATAGACAAATATGAATACAAGTATTCCCCTATAAGTTTTCAAAATCCTCTATGAAATCGTCACTAATAAAATAAGTGATGGCCCATGTGTCATCCATGTCCAAGTAGTCACCAATAAGGACGTATAACTATAAAAAAGAATGAAAATTATGTAGACATATCCACAAGAGTGTTCATGGGATGGAAAATATACAGTGCATAGATCCTTCCTATCTACATTTCTAAGATCAAATACTTGAATTCATTTCTCATCACTCTTAGTTATATTACCTTTATGGTTATTGTGGATTCTTAGAAGTTCCAACTCATTCATATGGATAAGAAAAATAACTTTCTCTTGTCCAGACATAACATTTTTCTACTAGGTATACCTTCAATCTATGTAACATCTGTATAGCTTTCAAATGGTATATGTTGTGATATTGCATGATTATATTGAGAATAGCATAGAGGTTTAGTAGAGGACTTCTCATTTTATGGGGAAGACTTCATGGAGTGCCTACACCATTTTTATCACATTATTTAAAGATGTGGTGACAAAATTTAGTTTGTGCTTGGGTAATATATCATTTCATGGTGAGAAGGGGCATTTTTCTCAGTCATCTTATCTCAAGGAAGTATGTTATGGTTGTCAAGTGTGGAGTTAAAATGATTGAATAACTTCATGTTCCCAAACCACTTTATGATATTACAACTTTCCTAGGTTATGTAACCTTTTATAGGATGTTCCTTAAATATTCTCTCAGATTGTTCGTATTAGAATACACTAATTTGGTTTCTAAATATAAATTTTGATATCAAAGCATTCCAAGTTATCGAGTAATAACTAATATAATCCCTAGTAATCCAAACACTACACTAGGATCTCTCATTCGAGTTTATATGCGATGCAAGAGACAATGTTGTAGGGAAGTTCTTGTACAAAGTATAAATGACCACTACCACATAATGTAATATGTAAAAATGACTCTAAATGATGCCAAAGTCAACTATAAAATCTCCAATAAAAATATTTTCCCCTCTCTTTCAACAAATATAAATCATGTATCGTTGAATCTAAATGCATTGCACATTCTAATCATTTAGAATGAAGTATCTAATGACAAAACAAATTCCAATCTGGGACTGATCCAATGGGCATTGAATTAAAGTTAGTTTGGTGTGAGCATCAAAGTCAAAAAGAAGGATATAAAAGCTTAGTATTTGTCCACTGCTAATGTAGTAGAAGAGAAAACATAGATTTGTCTTACAAAAATGATGCTTACCCATATGAGTCTCTTATGTTTGTCTCTCAAAAAGATGTAGCATGGTATATTTATTTCTACAATGGTCTATGTTTTGATTACCTCCATACAGTCTTACAACCAACACAAGAAGTTTTGTCTATTTGAAGTTATATTTTTATATTAATCACAAACTCTTTAAAAGGTGTACTGGTGTTCTCTACCCCACTACATCCCAAACTATGATATTGGTGAAATTCTTGAAAAGTGTCATTTATTACCCTACATAGAGAACCTTTGTGCTCACAAGACTATGGTCAAGGTTCTTCATTGGGGTTTTTTGTCATATATTTTTCTTACTTTGGTGTTGTAGTGCAAAGTGATAATTGCTACGACATGGAAACATTAAAAAGGAATGAGATGCCTCATCCAACTAGATAGAGGTTGAAATATTTGATGCATGTGGTATAGACTACATGGTCCCTTTATCATCTCTTACAAAACTAAATACACAATAGTTGTAAAACTATATATACAAATGTTTGAATCCTTTTATGCACCTCATTTGACTCAAAGATTTTTATTGAGTTTTTAATAGAACTATATTATTGTTATTCAATGTCCAAAAAGTAGTAGTTATTAATGGTGGATGCCACTACATTAAAATGAGGCAAGACACAATATTAACACATGTTAGAATCCTCATATTTCATGTGATTTTGAGATTTTAAACTAAAAAATAAATATAACACATGAAAAGATTATTTGTAGATCAAGGAAAGATTGGTCAAATAAGAAATATGATGCTCAATGGGCTTATAGAACAACATATAAAGCTCAAATGGGAACCATACATTTAGGTTGATCTATGTAAGCATGAGATATTCTAGTTGAAATGGAGAATAAAGCCTTTGGTCCATCAAGGTCTTGAATCTACATAATAAGTTAACCAGAGAAGAGATTTTACTACAACTATAGGATCTTGAAGAACATGGGCCACATGCTTATTAAAAGGAAAGAATATATTGAGAGAACACAAAAGTACGGAATGGTTACTACATAAATAGGATAAAAATCTATTAAGGAAAGTATTTATTTTCTTTAACTCAATAAGTTAACAATTACACAAAAACTCTAATCAAGGAGATTTTTACTTCATTGTTATATATATATATGTATATATATGTATATATATATGAAGCAATGGATATTCATAGTGAGAATATTAGGATACTAATGAAAATATTCAAGAGAAATAATTAAGATGAAGAAATCTAAACGAAAGATAAATTTCAATGTTGTGGTCCTTTCTTAGCATGATCACAAACTTGAGGGAAAGTGAATGACCTAAAATTAGTTGTTTGTGTGATGATACCTACGTCTTTTTTCTATTCATATTTTATTTTTTATTTCAACTTATATTTTATATTTATATTTTGTTTTTAGTATAAAAAATCTAACACAAAAGTTCATGTTATGGCTTAAAATATGATTGGAAACCTTCCTTATGTGCATGCACTTAGTATTCAACTAGAATATATGTACTAATTGTTCATTGAATCCCTTAACTGTGTTCTCTTGAATAAGCCCCATCTCGGGGGTAATATCAATCAATTGTATATTGGTATCAAATTATGA
The DNA here is from genome assembly GCA_963693085.1 of Alisma plantago-aquatica. Classification (NCBI taxonomy): domain Eukaryota; kingdom Viridiplantae; phylum Streptophyta; class Magnoliopsida; order Alismatales; family Alismataceae; genus Alisma; species Alisma plantago-aquatica. The sequence goes on from OY856413.1 coordinate 406,341,869, forward strand.
AAATATGTGCCCATGAGATTGCGAGGGCTTGTTAAAGGCTGAAAAAGGAATTTGATGCCATGTGCTATGAACTTGAGCCATTGGTATTGACTTCCAACAAGATGTCATAAAGTCCACATAGACTAATGCACCTAGACACCAAATAGGAGACATCCGTTATAATATTATTAAGTTGTCGTACATCCCTAACGGCTCACAAGAAGTGATGTATATATGACAAAGATCAAATATCAATTGACATTGAATCATTAAATTTAGTGTTGAACTCTCAATGATTTCTATAATTCAGTGATGAACTTTGTGGAGTTTGTGATTTGTAAAGAATCTACAAAGCTCCACATCAAGACATCCAACTATGTGTCATTCTGACAACAATAGGACCAAGACAATATTGTAACCTTATAGAATCCATGATCACCTTCCTAACCAATTCATATATTTCCATGTTGAATGATGTTGATGTGTTAGCTATAGCTCAACACCCACACAATTGCATGACCATATATGATTTGGTGTCATAGACAATTTTTTTGGGTCAAGTTGATGTGAACTATCAATTGATATATTAAGTTAGACCATGTTGATGCATTTCTACACTAACCTATATCCTTCCTCAACCTCAACTAGAAGCATTTGAACCATCAATGATAATAAAAACTAGGTTTTTTGTAGCATTTTAAAAGGCATACACTAGGACCTCATTCACCCTAGGTTCTTTGTCAATCATCCAAGAAAGAGGAGAGGTGAATTACATCACTATGTCCTTTAACACATACCCTACTCCTGTTAACCCTATTATTGTTTGTAGTCATGAGAAGAGGTTCTCTTGTTTTTCCATGGATCATCCCTCTCTCTCTTCTTGGTGGTGATGAATTTTCCCTTTCTACACCATTGACTTTTGGAATTTCTTTTGGCGTTCTTCAAATATTTTGAACTACACCCAAAATTCATTCACCACAAATCTAGAGAGAGAAAAATGATCAAGACTAAATTTTGACTTGAGTGTGTGGATACATGTTTCTCCTTGAGTAGTAAGGAATGGCTCCAAAACTAAGAGATTAAAGAAGACACATTTGTGAACTCTATGTACTTGGATCTTGAACTAGAATAGGGGTTTTCACCATTGAGGCATCAATCTCCATTGAAATAAACTTCTGAAGGACGAAGGTGACTTCAATTAGGAAAACACCAAGCAAGAAACCACCACCCAGGGCTTCCACATTACTTAAAAAGAAGGCTTTATCAAAGATAATTGTACAATAACAAAGAAGTTATTAGTTATATGGCCTCAAAAGCAGTTTGTATGCTCCAATACCTATGACCAAGAAACATCATACATATCAAACTCCATAGATGGTTGGAAAGAAAGGAAAGGTATTTTTTTATTCTTATTTAGATAAATTTTCCCAATATTTGGAGATAATTTCTATATTGTAGGAGGATGTGGATCCCTTTAATTTTTAATTATCCAAGATGAGAACACCTATAGGCACACAAAGTTGGAGGGTAGGTAATACTACCATATGTATTATGTTGATAAAGTGAATTTGGACATCCTCAACAACAATGACCACATATGTGACCTTATAAAGTGAGTCGGGATTCTATAGCTTACATGAGAACATGTTTTCATGTATGATCCTTTGAGAAAGAAATCCCTAATATCAATTAAAAGTTATTACCCAAGACTAATGATATCACAAAGGAAAATTCAATAAAATCTCTCTAGTTCTCAACTAGGATGCATAATTCACCAAGGAGAATGTCAATCACTTTAAAGAGCTTGGCACAGAGGCCCATCAAGGCCAAATATGCAAATAGGACAAGGATGTCAATGAGACTAAATCTTGTATATATATATTTGGCATCAATGGTTCCATCTGTTGGGTTGATAAACTAACCATGATACAAACATAATCCCTAAGGATTATCCAGAAGGTTCTTTGTAATACTACCTTTTCCCAAAATAGATAAGAAATTTACCTCGAGAGATATCTACTTTATATGGTTCCACTATGTGAGAAGACGATATACATCAACAATTTCAAAATAGGGTAGAAGAGGGGAGAATGATATTTCCATTGTAAGCCTAATATTAATAAGTGTTAAGCCAATGATCCATGACCTGAAGGTCAATTATTTTTTGACTCCATATGCTAGAACTAGGTCAATGGACATTCCTCTCATGATGAAATAAATGATTGTTCACATGAAGGGAAGAGAATTCATGCTTAGAGTTACACCATTTAAAGTTTCTCATGCCCCTATTTATGTTTCAAAAGTTTGATAAAACATATATACATTCAACTTTGTCATGTTGGCAGGCTAAATCTTGTTATTTGTATGCCTTAAGATCCATGATGTGATGATTGTAATAGATATACCTAGTATATGATTTGATTTTTAATAAAGGCAATTCCACTTATTATGTTTTTTCTAGTATTGAGATGATGAATAAATGTAATAATGTCCTAAGAATATTTTGATACGATGACATATGGTTTGGGTTGAGGAATTGAGCATGAGATCATATGTATAATTAAGAGTATTCATTCATTTTATGCATCTAGTCAGTTATTATTGTGGATGACATAGGATAACAATAATACATAAGACTAGTGTGTATTATGAGTGGTTATTATGTCTCTTTAGTCATGATATTAGATAATGATTCAGATAGTACGGTTCTAGTTAGAAAACAAGTTGTACTAGACAAATCTTGTAACGACCCCACCTCCCAGTAACCCCCAATTAAGGGAGACCAAGAGGTCAGAGCTGTTGTTCCCATTTCTGGATCAAAGGTTTGACAAATAATCAATAATAATTATCAAATTCTACCAACTATACTGAAATCTGGTATAAATTATAAATTTTTGCATACCTTTGAAAAACTTGGATTACTAATCTTCTATCCATATGAGATAGTATTCTAACTAATCCTCCTTGATAGTTAATCCTCATTTAATTCCACATATGCCACTTTACTGTTTGTTCTTTTCACTTGTACCTAAAACGCCGACAAATAAAACGTCGGTCAGCATAAAGATGGTATGTGGGGGAAACAATAATCATGCAACTATGATAATAATGTAATCAGCCAATTATCATTTAACAACCAAGATTACGTCTTAAGCAATACTACTCAATCCTTACCTATCCCCTATCTCTGTGTTGTCCCTATAGTGGACTTGGATACTACCTCTCTCTATGGTAGATCCTTACCCCCATGGCCCTACCTCACAGGTAGCCAATACTTAGGGTTATAGAGTCGCATGGCCCTACCCAAAGGTAGCTCAATCCCTGACTCAAGGTGACTTGATGGACCTACCCCATTGGTAGCCATGTACTAAGTCATCCAATGACCTGATGGATCTACCCCATAGGTAGCCATGTACTAGGTCAAACCATTAAAACATAGAGGGGACTAGGATCTGAGCTAGTAGGCACATATCTTAAGTGATAGTCATATCAACATTATAGTTTGCATGAATTAAATTCATCCAACAGTTTAATTCAAGTCATCGAGGAAAACTTTGGAAAACCTCGAAAAACTAATTCGAGATATTCATAAGCATAACCACATACATGTCAGGCTGATTTGAGACAGAATAATCCATGCAAGTAAGAAATCCAAGCAAGCACACATAATAAGATCCTGAAATAAACATGCAATTCCCTTTTATTACTCATGTCATCAAGATCTATTAAACCTAGCTCGCTTCCTAGGGTTTCTAGTCCACTTTTAGGGTTTCCATTGCAATTAGGGTTTCCCTTCATCTTTTACTATTCTAAACCCTAATTATATCATCTATTATTCATGAAAGGTATTAAGGTTATCTTTTAACAACATATAACCCTGATTTCAAAAAAAGCATAATTAACCATCAATTAAGTCCATTAAGCCTCTTTTACATTAAAACTACCATTTTTATCCTTTTAATCCATGACAAGATCATTATGCTCATTTATTATCAATTCATAGTTCATTATGGTCTAATTCACATATGAACTCTATTTGTCATTAATTCTACCTTATCCATTAGAAAACCCTAATTACTACATTAAGAGTATTTATCCACAATTAGGAGCTTTTATACTTGAAATAGCTTGGAATTATCTTATCTCAACTTTAATCATGAAATTGATCAATTAAAGCCATTAATAGTCTCATTTACTAATATTAGGGTTTCAAGGCCCATTAAAACATATTTATGCACATGAAACACTAAATTAAACCAATTACATGCAAGGTTCATCCTTTTTATTCTTAATGTACCTTTTTACATTTAACAGGTTAATATCAACTGTAATCATCCATTAAACCCTAGTAAACACATTAATCATCTCAAAACAGGGTTTCTTATTCTTTAATTCATTAACGTTGATAACTCACACTATTTTTCGAATTGCAAATAGAAAAAGGATTCAATTATATTTTTATTGAATTACTCGTGTTCTGCTGAGAAAAATTCATATATTATGTGTATACATCTGAGCTACGGTTAATTAGTTATGAATTTTGCAAAATTAACTTACTTTGGGCCAATCAACGCGTGCCACGTCGCTCCTTGCATGCAAGTTGCTTGTCCAGTTGAAAAACATTTTGAAAAGTCATTTTTACCCTTGAGTAAATAGTCAATCCTTCAGACCACAGAGGGGAAAGATGGTCCACGTGCCTCAACCCTTCTTTTTCCTCACGATTTCCCTACTGTTGTCGCTACGTTAGGAGTTGAACGCGGCTCGGCCGCTACTCTCCCTCTCGGTTCTGGACCCAAAGCTCACCGGGGACTGCTCCTCTGCCTCAAACACCCTCCACCACACTCAATGATGCCTGCGGTTCACAGCCAGAATGGCTGGTCCAAGCATACCAGCCCTGCAACCGCGGTTGTGCTACAGCCAATCTGCGGTGCCGTGCGAGTGTAAGGGACAAGGAGGATCACCGTCAGGCTTCTTTCCAGTGATATGGGAGCATCACACCCCCAACAAGTTCCCGTCCAAGGTTCCACTTTGCTTTGGGCTGCATTATCCCCCATGATTAGGGTTGAAAGAAGAAAACAAAGGAGAAGGGGGAGAGAGTTACGTGGGGTTTCTCTTTAAATTGAGCCAGAGGCTCTACCCCTTATATAGGGGAGGGTTTTCACACCCCAAGATGTGCATCCACAATGATGCAAGGTCTTTTCCCCATAGAAATCCAATTCCTTCATTAGGAAGTAAGCTCTCTCTCTCCTTACTATCCCTTTGATATTTCTTATTTCTTCGATAATTAGGAATTCAAAATTCCTCTCACATATTCTCTTTATTCTTGCTTTTTAATCCATAGGCACGAATTTCTATTTTCTTTTAATAGAAATTACTTCCTTTTTAACAATACCCCAAAAACATTCATTATGCATCATATTATCTTCTTATCTGACATTATTGGTATTTTCTCTTTCCTCTTTCTTCATTGGGGCTCCTTGGAACCCAAGAAACTCCCAGATTTTGAAGTTCCTTCATAAGGATACTTATTATCCTTCTAGATGCATCAATATTCATTATTTCACATTATCTTATTTATTTCTTATTAAAATATCTCTTTTGAGGATTTCTCTTTTTCTTTCTTTTTATTTTCCTCATTGGCATTCCTTTTAACCTTAGGAATCCTTTGGATATGAAAATCCACCAAGGATAATTCAATTATACCTAATCGCTCTTATTTTCCACATCTTATCATTGTTTTCAATTTCTTTCTTAATAAAGATAAATTTTATTAATCTTTTCTTTTCTTATTGCTTTCTTTTTGCAACTTTGGACTCCTTGGAACCCAAGGAACCCAAGAGGCACGAAATCCACCTTTGGATTATATATTTCTTCCTTCTAGAGGTTTCTACATTTTTATTTTCTCCATTTCTTATTAATAATGAAGTTCCTTTTGTCTCTTCCTTGTTATTGGGCCCAATAGCCAATAAAGCCCACAAAACAATCATCAAGGCTATTGTAAATGAAATCCATTTATTCAAAGCAAATCTTATCTTTGTTTGTCCAAATATCTTTAATATGAGAAATCACATTTCCCACCAAATGAACCCAAAACTGGGGTTGTAACATCCTCCCCCTCATAGGAATTTTGTCCTCAAAATTCCATCAAGCAAACAAACAATTCAGGATAAGACTTTTACATGTCCATCATTGGCCTCTATGTGGCTTTTCCCTATCCATGGTGCTTCCAAAGAACCTTTATCATCACATATTCCTTTCTCTGAGTTCTTTCACCTTGGCTTCTATAAACCTCATAAGCGACTCAGGTCATTACAGCCTCCCTTGGGGCTCACTAGGTTCATTGCTCTGCACATGGTCTGGGTACCTCACATAGTGCTCTAAATTGGACACATGGAACTCATCACACATCACATTATCCTAAGGGGTAAAGGAAAACCTAACCTTCTCCACCAAACCATGTCAAAAGAACCCATGCATCGGGGACTCAGCTCTCTAAGCTATAACTTGGAGGGGTCAGATTTTTATGTCACATATTCCCCCCCACAGTGAACTGCATGTCAGTCTACTTTGCATCAGCGTACAACTTATGTCGTCCTTGGGATCCTTTCAGCCATTGCATGATCAAGCGACTTCATTTGCACACACTGTGGTCCTTTCTTGACCTTCGCGAGGTCCCTTCACGACCATCATCTTAATCAAGTGGTGACTGATGCAACCTCCCTAGTAGAGCTTCTTTACATCCTGATACTAGCTATGGTGGATATCATCACATCTACCGAAGACAAGAACTGTCTCCATATATCACCCTGAATGAGCACACATGCTCTCATCAGGCCCTCTAGTCTGGATCATACTAACCATTAGTTAGGGGTGATAAGCGGTACTAACATCGAGTTCTTCATGTACCTACTTCCACCTTATGGAAGTGAACCTTTAGGTCATACTCTAGAACTTTTGAGCTCACATCATGGTGTAGTTGACATCTCTCTCATGTGTAGTTCAACCGGATCTGTCCCTTGACAATACACTTTCTTTCTCATGTCATCTAGGTAAGGTGATCTACCATAACCCATATTGCATCTTGACCTTCCTTGGTCTAGTAAATACTTACAACATCCGTAGTGATGAACTCCCATTCCCTCTTAGGGACTCTTTATCCTCTATGCCAATACACTGGGTTACTGGTGTTTGTCCTTCACCTCCTGGCTTGCATGGCAACATACCACATGCAACTTCCTCTTAAGCATCCAAAGTACCACTGTCACTTACTATCTTCGTAGTACCATGGTGTATGGTGATCTTCAATCATGATCTCCTATATTGTCATGATTCCTTAAGGTTGATTCCTCAGAAACCCTAGACCACTCTAATCGGGGTTTCATCACCTTTCTTTCCAGAGAAGGGCATCTGAGGTTCTACAACCATCCTTTCATCAAGGTAAGCCCTAGACTAGATAACCAAACAACCATTAACTTGATCAACCAATATTGTTACTGTAACATCCCTGACCTGGGTTATGTACTAACCCTAGGTGTTTTGCCTAATAAAGTTGATTATATGTTTGTTCTTATCTTTTGAAATGTAATTAAAATCTTTTGATGAACTTATTTTGCAATATTAGTCCTTTTGGAATAATGTTGAAACTTTGTTTTGTTAATTTTGGACTAAAGTGCAAATTACCCAAGTAGAGGGGTTAACTTGAAAATTTCACATGTTAAGATGTTCCTATGATTTTGATACATCATAATAATGAATATGATGTAGTGGTATGATTTCCACAAGCTTGGGCATCAAGATAAAGCATGTAGAGCAATCCTTGTGCATTAAAACCTAGTTTTGGTGTAATATGCAATTTACCCACAACCTAGGGTTCAATATGCAAAATACCACCTCTAGAGGGTCTCTCATGTTTCTTGGAATCAAGTGGAGTAAAGAAAATGAGAGGGGAGCCTCATTTGAATTATCATGGAGGAGAGAGAATCTTGACATTAAAATAATCAAGATTAAAGCACAAATGGCTCTTTAATATAACTTAATGCAAAAAGAAAGGAATTAATTGAGGAACCCTTCAACCAAAAGTTGAAGGATGTGTTTGCAATAGTTTGGACGAGCTTGTGCCATGCTTGGGCACAAAAAGATCTTGGTTGAGTAGAAGCCATTCACATTAATATAATATAAAGCAATATCCAATAAAAGGATGGATATTAATATACAACTCTTTAAGGTGTTTAGTTCCTTTTCTAATATTTCTTGGATAATGGAGAGGTTTTTCATGATTTTGAAGATGGCTTCTTGGCCAAGAAGTGGAGGAGGACTTGGTGGAAATAATTGGGAAATAAAAGGAATTAATCCTCTTTTTCTATTTTCCTTGAAAACCCATATACATATTCCTTATGTATATCTTTTCCAACAACACCCAAGGCTCGTTTCCTTAGTTTCTTTCTTTCTCATCACTTGATTTGGCTGAACAAGGAAGAGATATAGAGCATAGGAAGGATGACCCAACCTGTTGGTAAGTTTTAATCATCTCCTACCTCGGATCCATGGTGGAAACCCTAAAACAAGGCTTGATTCATGGTTTTCTTCGCTTGGTTTCCATTTCTAGCAAGTTTGTTCATCCAAAAGTTGAAGGACGGACCTTGTACAACTACTGGAACTCCATCCACCATTAAAGCAGTGGAGCTTGGAGCTTTGTATTAGTTCTATAAGTGGGTTTTATAACTCTAACCCTTAAGCATTAGTATTGCACTCTTTTCTAAAAGAATCGTTGGTTACTTTTCTTCCTTTGATACTCTTGTGAGCTCTTGATATAATTTTTGTGAAGAACAACACCTATTCTTGGTTGAACATAGGAAGACAAGGATGACATCATTCTAGATAATATCCAAAAATTACTTTACCAAACGGTTTGCTTTTGTTGCTCAAACGGTTTCCCAAACCGTTTGGGAGCAAACGGTTTCAAACCGTTTGAATGCAAACGGTTTCACTAAACCGCATAGAAGAAATGGTCCAAGACCGTTTGGTGGCTTTAACCAAGCGTTGACTGTTTGGAGACCTATTGAGAATAATGTAGGTCAATTCTCCATCAATAATTATTAATTAACTTCAATTGGTTCACTAGTTGAAGGACCAACAATCACCAAAACCCTAATCGGGTTAGGTGTTGATTTGATAATTGAATAAGTTTGAAACTTGGGTTGAGTGACCCAAACGGTTTCAAAACTGTTTAGGGATCACCCAAATGGTCTCAAGACCGTTTTGTTATCACCCATGACCGTTTGTAGGACTAGGGTTAAGCATGGTTGATCAATTGAAGATCCAAAGGTATCAAGTTGAAGTATATTCAATTGTTGACTTAGTGATCAATCTAACGAGCCAAACCCTAATTGGTTGACTTGGTTTTTATGTTTACATGAGAAAATGGTCTCAAGACCATTTGGAGGTCATCCAAATGACCTCAAGACCATTTGGGGTCAGGTCATGTCCAACTTGGGTGATGGTTCAATGGTTTCAAATCAATTAGACTCACATTGATTAATGTTGAAGGGTCATCGATTCCAAACCCTAATCCAATTGATTCAAGCCCTATTTGATGACCAATTGAGGGTCAATTGAGGGTAAACATCAGTTGAAGGTTGACCTAATTAACTCAATTGAAGTATGATGATAAGTCCAATTGATGATTGGTTACATGTATTCAATGGTTGAAGGAACCAATATGGGAAATCCTAATTCAATTGAAGTGGTTGAGACCCTTTTTGGTCCTTGAGGTTTTGAGGGGGGTTTGGACCAAACGGTCTCAAGACCGTTTGGGACCAAACAATCCCAAACCGTTTGGGTTCATGCATTTTCAAAAGTCGACTTTAGCAAACGATTTTGGGGGTCTACTTTAGTAAACGGTTTCATGTGACCACCTTTAGAAAACGATCTCAGAAGTCAACTTTGGCAAACGGTCTACACCACCAACTTTACTAAACGGTCTCAAGTGTGCAACTTTACTAAACGGTTTCAAGGGTTGCTTTTATAAACGGTTTCAAGTGTACAACTTTAGTAAACGGTTTCAAAGGTAACTTTAGCAAACAGTTTCATTGGTTGACCAAGACCGTTTGAGGTCTGTTTTGGTCAAGACCATCTGAGGTCTATATGGCCAAGATCGTTTGGTGGATAATAAACCAAAACTGCATGGGTACTTAAAGTGGTTAAAGGACAAAGTGATTAGTTAATTAATACATGATGTAATCAAAGATGATTATAATAAAGGTACCCTTAATGGGATAGGATGATTGGTACCCTTTGAATGAGTAATCCTTAATGATCATGGTGATAATAACTTAACCCATGATGTCAATTCTCTTTCATGTTGAGATGACTTAGCTTAATCAAAGCTGATGAAAGCATCATCTTATAGAAGATGAGAGAGAAGACCTCCTACATGAATGATAATCATATAATGGACTTTTATTTTAGATGAATGATTGATTAGGGTATGATCCATGATGGTGAGATCATGAAACCCTAATTATGAAGGTTAAATGAATTGTAACCCTAATTGAGGGTATTATTGGAAGTAATCCTAATACATGATGATGGTATGATCTTAATTCATAGTGATGACATGATAAACCTTAATTCAAGGTACTTTGATGATCACTCCTACTTGGGGTGAATAATAAACCCTAATTGTGGTTTATTGAACATAAACCCTAAAACCAAGGTGATGTGATGTGAATAGTAAACCCTAATTGTAGGTTATTGAATTTAAACCCAAATCAAGGGTGATGCACTGTAAAGACCAAGTCTCTACTATTAAACATGATAAACAAATACACCAAATGTGTGGCAGCGGAAGAATTAAAACTTGACTTTATTCAAAATGTATAAAGAGTACATTATAAATTTTTCCCAAAAGGGGTACATCTTTATACAAGGAACTAGGATCTAGGTAGAGGAAGACTAGACTAATACAACATTGTCTCCAAACAAAACGACTTATAACATAAAAGCAATTATGGTCATGAAAGCTATCTATATTCCTTTTCTTCTCGTCTTATCCTTAGCCTTAGGTTCACCAAGCTTCCATGCGCACTCTGATCCTAACCTAGATGGTTGGGGTCATCCAACAAGAGAAAGATAAAAGGTATGTGTTAATAAAAGGATAAAGAGATTTTAGAAAACTGCCACATTTAAATATCAACCAGTATCACATTTGCATGAATATAAATTATGACTCAAAATCCTCTCAATGTAGGGTGAGGCACCTACCAGACCTCACCAATGGTAGGGGGACTAAAACCCCAGTGCCTAAAAAGTGGCAGGGGGACTAAAACCCCAGTGCCTAATATATAAAATGGCAGGGGGACTAAAACCCCAGTGCCCTGTGGGTGGTTTGTACTCATGTACACTACATTGTCAATTAGCCAATAACTATATCATGCATAAACATTCACTTGGCAGTAGAGTGAAAAGTATAACAAGATTAAAACATAGCATTGGGAATAAAACCCAAATAAATAAATGGGCCATCATAGGAAACAACAATATCCAAGAACTCCAAGAAATAAAGGAGCCAACAAAGCAACAACATTATACAATGTTTCCAAGTATTTCAAAAGGATGATCCAACACTGGCCAAGACAAGATTAAACATTTCCAAGTAAATGAGCAACATATGTAGTAGCAAGATTCACATAATTCAAATGAATGGGCCACAATGGCATTAGAAGCATAAAATAAGTAAGGAGCCAATAAATGCAATTAGAAGGATAACAAGGCTAGCACAATAATGATTGTGGGGTTGGAAAAGACCCAACTGAAGGATAGGTAGTTTGCACAATAAACATTCACATTCATCTTTGATAGGATTCATATGATATGATTCACATACATAGGAGCCATATACTAAAATAGGGTGCACATACTGAAATAGGGCTCACATACAAAAATAGGTTCCACATACATGTTTTAATTAATTACCATCATATTCACCAAACTGATTGCATCCAATCCATATTTCCCTAGTTACATTATTACACATGTATTAATATATATAAAGACATAAAACATAGGAAAACCCTAATTTTACAAAACCACGATTTAGGGTTTAAAACCTAGTCCAACCGATTGGTCATATTCTCCTGAATAAGAAAATATATTTTATTTTACAAATTGGAGTTAAAATGAATTAATTAGGTATTTTAGAATACTTTATATACTTAAAAAGGCATTCAAAGAAAACTTCGAAACAAGAATCTAAATCATGACTCAAAAACCATAAAATCGAATTCTACATTAAAAATCCTTTCCATCGACTATTTATTTGCATTTTTCTGAAAATGGATCGATTTACTATGAATTAAGTAAATTTGACCAATCAGATTGCAAGGAAACCATAACGTGACAGTTATTTAAATGAAAATACAATTCGATGTAAATAACAGGTGAAATGACTAAATTACCCTTGCTCGTCAAAACAAATCAATTAAAATGATGAGGGCAATATGGTCATTCAGGGATAGAAAAGAACTCGCAGCCGAGAGAGAAAAACAATAGACGGAGTTACAATAATGCCCATGGCAGCTCAAGTAGCTACCCACTGGGGCTAGGGTACACTAGTCATATCATGACCCAGTTTCTTCCACTCGCAGCAATGGCGAGGGAGCAACCTGGAGCTTGAGCTCCATTGCTCCAGATCGCTTCACTGCGGGTTGTCCCAAGATGAGACTGGGAAGTTGTTCCCCGACATCTCGCAGTCACAGGGAGCTCAAAAACGCACAGAGGCGTGCACAGGCGCAAAGAAAGGAGGCCCAAGCTGGCCGAAAACAGGGGAACAGAGATATATGGAAACAATACCTTGAAAACACCAGGCAACAAGAAACTAAGGTTGTGGTTACCTTCGTGGGACCAAGGCGAGTCGAAAGGATGCATCGCCACGGGCGGAGGAGCACCAGGGCCAGGAAAAGCATGGCGCCGCCAACGACCCCAAAACCGATCTATAGGACCCAATGATAGAGTGCATCACGAGGCCAAGTAACCAGGCGGAAAGGAAGAGGAAGCATCGAGGATGCTTACCCTACAACTAATCGAACGGAGGTGGCTTACTGAGACCAGGGGAGGTCGCCGTCGCCGGTGAAGAAGACTGGGCAGGTCGGGGTCTTCGAGGGAAAATGAGGAGAAATTGAAGGATGAGGAAGAAAGTACGAAGCCCGAAGGTCATTTCTGCAGCCTTATATAGGCAGGGCGAGGCATCTAGTACCTTCTGTGAAAATGTGGCGGCGAAGGTGGTTTAGGCCCAATTGGGCGTTTCATCAAACCAGCGAGGTAGACGATGAGCTAGGGCTCATTCAATCCGTCATCGAGAGCCGAACTCAAAGGGATAAGAACCGCACGAAATAATGAAGGAGGGTGTGAGGACGGTTCCGAGGAACCCAGCGGTCGTCTCTGTTCAGCGACCCACGAACGGTCTGAGGTTGAAGATAGCCTCACATCCGTTAGATGAACGTGTGTGCAAGTGTGGCCGTTGGATGAGCCCCTACGGTGGAACCGAGCGAACTATAGCGTTACCATTCGATTTAAATGAAATCGATTAAAATACATAGTTATACTTTATTAAAAGCTCATAAAATGGATTTGAAGGGTCAAACAAAGTCCAAAAGCCACAAAATTTTAACCACATGTTCACATTAAAGTGTAGCATCATGCTATATAATTAGATTTCATATTTAAGCTCACTAAGGCTCATAACTCATATGTTGTCCATTATTACATGTATTAATATATTAAAAGAGGTGAAATAATATGGAAAACTAATTAATTGAAATATGGGAGTAATATTTCAAGGCAATCATCTCCTAATTATTTCAAGAGAAATAACTCACCATATTATCCCATTTTCACACATTTTATCCACTTAAGAGGAGAGAGAAAATAAAGAGGTTAATATACTCATAATTAATTCAAATGCACATTGTTACTAATATATTTATCCAAAAAGCTCCAAATTAATATTATCTACTTATATCCATCCTTAATGACCAAATTACATTATTAACCTTCACTTATCTCCTTAATTGGATTATTTGTGCAAACACCCTTTCATTATCATGAATGGGGGTAAAAAGGTAATTTAAACATTGAATTGTGCTCAAATTGCACAAGGAGTCCAAAAAGAATATAAATAAGGGAAATTTATGAAAAAGGTCCAAATGGACTAGAAGGCCAAGAAAAGTTCAAAAGTGGGTAAATTGCAGGGAAGACCCTGAGATTCAATATGTTACAGCACACCAGCCCTTAAAGAGGATTTCGTCCCCAAAATCTCAATAAGAGGGAAGAGAGGGTGAGTTTGTAACATCCCAAACTTAAACAACTAGGTGAGTAATAAAAAATCCCTACACATAAGCCAAGTCTTACTAAGATTTCCACAAAGCCTATAAACTTTTATTAAACTCAACATAATTAACATTTTTTCCTTATTAACATAATCTCCATCATGAAGAGGTATCATATATATTATACTATCACTTGTGCCACATTTTATTCAAAAAAATTATATCTCAACATTATATCATATGTATTTCCCTCATCAAGGGTTTTAAGCACAATTAGGGTTTACTAAGCCGTTTCAACATTAATTAATGTATTAGGTCAAAAACCTTAATAACATGAATTCATTTTCTATTATCCTCTTAAAACTATCATGTAGAATTATCACAAATTATTTTGTAGAAAAAGTTAATATTATCCAACAAGTTATAAGCCTATAATAATTCCAAATAATGTTCATATTGCACATTTTCATATCATCTTTCATACTCATATTAATGACATCATTAATCATTTTCGTCCATTACACTTCATATTATAAATTATACATATTTTACTTCACATTAGGCATTTTATGAATATTTATGTGAATCCAATTATTCATTTTAGTGAATAGGATGTAACACATTAAATGAATTTTTTCATATATCAAGTTATGATGTGGTGTTTAGTAGGGAACAAGCTGATATACCTTACATATATATTGATAACTTTGTGACTATCATCCATTTATATGCATTATATGATGATGACACCCAATGTCATTAATGTATCATGAAAGGCATTAAGGGTATATATATGTATATGTTGTCAAGGCTAGATGATTACATATTAGGGTTTAGGTTAACATGATCATTACATGTTAAAGAATCCTTAGGGTACATTATTCATACACATTTTACCATTAGGGTGGCATAGTCAACATTGTGTATATTCACCATTTGTAACTTGTTTATTATGTGCATCAATAATATGTGAAGGTTCAAGCATATGAACTATCTCTATATGACTTACTACGTATTCATGTGTGTATAAACAAACAAGTTGAATTACAAGTATAATGTGTTTGGTAAATTCTTATTCACATAAGTTATTATGTACATAAGTCCACATAGATAGGGTTTCTAACTGTAAAGGTATTTGATTTTGCTTTTAATTGGGATTCCATCCCCCTAAAAAGGGATTTCGTCCACGAAATCAGATTTGCAAAACCAAATAGGGTACTAACACCATTACCCTCACTCCACCCCTTAAAAGGGTTAACTAAATCAAACTAAGCTAAGGGTAAAAGGGTACATAAAACTCAACACTAAAAGGATTTACTACCCAAACTTCAATGTATCACATAGGGTACACTAAACCCTAAACATAGGAGTATAAGGTATTTAAGGATGATTTTTTTTTGTGTAAGAGATCAAATCATCACTTAAGGTTTTCCTAAGGTATTCAACAATTAGGCAACATGCCCAAAGATAGACTATGTCGAGCTGTCTGTATCAGATCAGGTCAGGCCAGGTCATATGAGCTCATGAGTCCTCGTTACCAAGCTAGTGGGGCGGAGGAAAATATTTCCAGCCCCCAAGCTCTGATCCTTTCTAGACACCATCACTTTCAACTTCTTGCTCTAGTAGCTTCTCAATAGACAATTCACCAAAAAATTTGACAAATTTTTACTTTCAATTAATTATTATTATGATACTAAATCAAACTTTCATGCTAGGTCAACTCTAAGGTGAAAAACTAACTAAAGGGAAACTATATAGGATAAGGATTCTATCTAGGAGATAATTTTGAATTAGTCAAGAATCCGAATACCTTGATGCTCTGATACCATGTTGTAAAGACCAAGTCTCTACTATTAAACATGATAAACAAATACACCAAATGTGTGGCAGCGGAAGAATTAAAACTTGACTTTATTCAAAATGTATAAAGAGTACATTATAAATTTTTCCCAAAAGGGGTACATCTTTATACAAGGAACTAGGATCTAGGTAGAGGAAGACTAGACTAATACAACATTGTCTCCAAACAAAACGACTTATAACATAAAAGCAATTATGGTCATGCAAGCCATCTATATTCCTTTTCTTCTCGTCCTATCCTTAGCCTTAGGTTCACCAAGCTTCCATGCGCACTCTGATCCTAACATGGATGGTTGGGGTCATCCAGCAAGAGAAAGATAAAAGGTATGTGTTAATAAAAGGATAAAGGCAATCATAAATCTAAGCATTTCATAACAAAAGATTCCACTAAGGAATTTCAAGAAGTGAGAGGAAAATGAGTAAATAAGATTTTAGAAAACTGCCACATTTAAATATCAACCAGTATCACATTTGCATGAATATAAATTATGACTCAAAATCCTCTCAATGTAGGGTGAGGCACCTACCGGACCTCACCAATGGAAGGGGGACTAAAACCCCAGTGCCTAAAAAGTGGCAGGGGGACTAAAACCCCAGTGCCTAATATATAAAATGGAAGGGGGACTAAAACCCCAGTGCCCTGTGGGTGGTTTGTACTCATGTACACTACATTGTCAATTGGCCAATAACTATATCATGCATAAACATTCACTTGGAAGTAGAGTGAAAAGTATAACAAGATTGCAACATAGCATTGGGAATAAAACCCAAATAAATAAATGGGCCATCATAGGCAACAACAATATCCAAGAACTCCAAGAAATAAAGGAGCCAACAAAGCAACAACATTATACAATGTTTCCAAGTATTTCAAAAGGATGATCCAACACTGGCCAAGACAAGATTAAACATTTCCAAGTAAATGAGGCTACATATGTAGTATCAAGATTCACATAATTCAAATGAATGGGCCACAATGGCATTAGAAGCATAAAATAAGTAAGGAGCTAATAAATGCAATTAGAAGGATAACAAGGCTAGCACAATAATGATTGTGGGGTTGGAAAAGACCCAACTGAAGGATAGGTAGTTTGCACAATAAACATTCACATTCATCTTTGATAGGATTCATATGACATGATTCACATACATAGGAGCCACATACTAAAATAGGGTGCACATACTGAAATAGGGCTCACATATAAAAATAGGTTCCACATACCTGTTTTAATTAATTACCATCATATTCACCAAACTGATTGCATCCAATCCATATTTCCCTAGTTACATGATTACACATGTATTAATATATATAAAGACATAAAACATAGGAAACCCCTAATTTTACAAAACCACGATTTAGGGTTTAAAACCTAGTCCAACCGATTGATCATATTCTCCTGAATAAGAAAATATATTTTATTTTACAAATTGGATTTAAAATGAATTAATTAGGTATTTTAGAATATTTTATATACTTAAAAAGGCATTCAAAGCAAACTTCGAAACAGGAATCCAAATCATGACTCAAAAACCATAAAATCGAATTCTACATTAAAAATCCTTTCCATCGACTATTTATTTGCATTTTTCTGACAATGGATCGATTTACTATGAATTAAGTAAATCTGACCAATCAGATTGCAAGGAAACCATAGTGTGACAGTTATTTAAATGAAAATACAATTCGATGTAAATAACAGGTGAAATGACTAAATTACCCTTGCTCGTCAAAACAAATCAATTAAAACGATGAGGGCAATATGGGCATTCAGGGATAGCAAAGAACTTGCAGCCGAGAGAGAAAAACAATAGACAGAGTTACAATAATGCCCATGGCAGCTCAAGTAGCTACCCACCGGGGCTAGGGCACACTGGTCATATCAAGACCCAGTTTCTTCCACTCGTAGCAATGGTGAGGGAGCAACCTGGAGCTTGGGCTCCATTGCTCTAGACCGCTTCACTGCGGGTTGTCCCAAGCTAAGACCGGGAAGCTGTTCCCCGACGTCTCGCGGTCACAGGGAGCTCAAAAATGGACAGAGGCGTGCACAGGCGCAAAGAAAGGAGGCCCAAGCTGGCCGGAAATAGGGGAACGGAGATACGGGGAAACAATACACTGAAAACACCAGGCAACAAGAAACTAAGGTCGTGGTTACCTTCGTGGGACCAAGGCGAGTCGAAAGGATGCATCGCCGTAGGCGGAGGAGCACCAGGGCCAGGAAAAGCATGGCGCCGCCGACGACCCCAAAACCGATCTATAGGACCCAATGATAGAGTGCATCACGAGGCCAAGTAACCAGGCGGAAAGGAAGAGGAAGCATCGAGGATTCTTAGCCTGCAACTAATCGAACGGAGGTGGCTTACTGAGACCAGGGGAGGTCGCCATCGCCGGGGAAGAAGATCGGGCAGGTCGGGGTCTTCGAGGGAAAACGAGGAGAAATTGAAGGAGGAGGAAGAAAGTACGAAGCCTGAAGGTCGTTTCTGCAGCCTTATATAGGCAGGGCGAGGCGTCTAGCACCTTCTGTGAAAACGTGGCGGCGAAGGTGGTTTAGGCCCAATTGGGCATTTCGTCAAACCAGTGAGGTAGACGATGATCTAGGGCTCATTCAATCCATCGTCGAGAGCCGAACTCAAAGGGATAAGAACCGCGTAAAATAATGAAGGAGGGTGTGAGGACGGTTTCGAGGAACCCAACGGTCGTCTCTGTTCAGCGACCCGCGAACGGTCTGAGGTTGAAGATAGCCTCACGTCCGTTAGATGAACGCTTGCGCAAGTCAGGCCGTTGGATGAGCCCCTACGGTGGAACCGAGCAAACTATAGCGTTACCATTCGATTTAAATGAAATCGATTAAAATACATAGTTATACTTTATTAAAAGCTCATAAAATGGATTTGAAGAGTCAAACGAAGTCCAAAAGCCACCAAATTTTAACCACATGTTCACATTAAAGTGTAGCATCATGCTATATAATTAGATTTCGTATTTAAGCTCACTAAGGTTCATAACTCATATGTTGTCCATTATTACATGTATTCATATATTAAAAGAGGTGAAATAATATGGAAAACTAATTAATTGAAATATGGGAGTAATATTTCGAGGCAATCATCTCCTAATTATTTTAAGAGAAATAACTCACCATATTATCCCATTTTCACACATTTTATCCACTTAAGAGGAGAGAGAAAATAAAGAGGTTAATATACTCATAATTAATTCAAATGCACATTGTTACTAATATATTTATCCAAAAAGCTCCAAATTAATATTATCTACTTATATCCATCCTTAATGACCAAATTACATTATTAACCTTCACTTATCTCCTTAATTGGGTTATTTGTGCAAACACCCTTTCATTATCATGAATGGGGGTACAAAGGTAATTTAAACATTGAATTGTGCTCAAATTGCACAAGGAGTCCAAAAAGAATATAAAATAAGGGAAATTTATGAAAAAGGTCCAAATGGACTAGAAGGCCAAGAAAAGTTCAAAAGTGGGTAAATTGCAGGGAAGACCCTGAGATTCAGTATGGTGTACACCTTACAAAAGCGTCCCTCTCCCAGGATGGGAGGAAACTATCTCTTCACAACAAGGTCACAAACATCATAAGGGTTTACGTCCATATGAGCATGCTTAACCCAGCAGCTACTAAGGCACAAGCAGACCGCCTGCTAAACCATGCTAGGTCATACTTGTTCTCATCCTCAAGCTCATACCTTCTCATGCCATCACTTAGCTGTGGGGGTTCATCAAACATACCTTTAAACTTAAGGGGTTTCCCTCTCCTCTAACCATGATGGGTACCATGCTCGAATCTATAGAAACTCAAATCTCATCATGAGCATCAGGTACACCACTTCCCCTCTTAGGCTTAAGAACCCTAGGTTCATTTCTTTATGCAACAGCTATCCAACTGCATGCTCCACCTTTAACCATGAGCCAAGCCTGTACAGGGTATGACATGCACGTTCCAAGATCCTTCTGCTTGAGCAACACTTCAGAGTTGAGTCCTCCTCAAGGACATCCAACAAGGTACAAGGCCTCAAAACCTGTTACTAAACCTCTCCAGGCCTAAGGAACTCTTCTTCCTATCTCAAAAGGTAAACACCTATACCATAGGCACATAGGTACTAGAAACACCATCCTCTCTCTAGGGTTAGGTTCCTCTAATGGAAACCCAAATATCATCAGCCTCCAGGGATCAAGCATGAGGCAACCACTATCATCCACTTAGGTCGCATTGTCCTCAACTCCCCACTGTTCCTCAAATCTCAGAGTCTAGGCTTCCAACCTTCTTGCTCGGGGTCATGCTCTCTCTCTCTAGAGCTAACCCTACAACGAGCCTCACTATTAGAGGTCCTTTCTCCATGAAGGTGGGTCAAGCTTACAAGCATACCCTCACATGGTGAAGCCTATGTTCCAACTTATGTTTGCTCAAGGTTACCCCTAGCCCGTTTATGCTTATCTCATCAGCTATCCAACATACTCCCTTAGCCAGGGTTTTAGCATGACTGACATATTATGGGTGCCTACTATGCCATGCTCATATAAGCTCATGGGGTTTCCATAGGTTCTTCTCTAACCTCATCAAAGAAGGAGCTATCCTTCACTCTAACATGCATGACCCTTCCCAGGGTTGGGTCGCCAAAGGTACTCGGTCATCCAACCTCTCATGGCTCATATGACATCCAAGGCATGTCCATCCAAACACCTGGTCTACCAAGACATCTAACTCATCATGTCATCTCTCTCTAACCTCCCCTTAGGGTTAGGTTTAACATCATCCTCAGAGGATGTGCCAGGTCTCTACATATAATTGAGGTCTCTACCTCCAAGACTAACTCTCTTTACTTATCCTCCTGACAAGAAGGTCTAGCCTCAGGTCTCTCCTGAGGGCATGACAACTTATGGCATACGACCTAAGCATGTATCTATTCTTTTACACTTAATCTATTAGGCTTATGTCCATGACATCTTATTTACATTCTTTTTATTAATTTGGTGGAGGATTCCTTAAACCTTATCAACTTTACCCATACCTCAAGAGGGTGAGGAAAAGAAAGAAAACCCTAATCCTTAACAACATTTGAGTTGAGAAGGGATGAACAAGATGAGAGAGTCCTAAAGGTATCTTATTTCGAGTCAGATCCTAAGACATTGGCTAGGCAGTCACACTAATCTAGGAGTCCTCATATTCCGACTAGCGGTGTAGAGGAAAATCTTGCCAGCCCCTGGACGTGATCCTTTTCTAGATACCTCTATCTTTCGGAAATTCCTCTAATAACTCCCTTGGGTTCTACAGAGTTTGTAAAATTTAATAATTATTAAAGACTAAATGAGGAACCTACGCTCTGATACCAAATGTAATGACCCCACCTCCCAGTAACCCCCAATTAAGGGAGACCAAGAGGTCAGAGCCATTGTTCCCATTTCTGGATCAAAGGTTCAACAAATAATCAATAACAATTATCAAATTCTACCAACTATACTGAAATATGGTATAAATTATAACTTTTTGCATACCTTTGAAAAACTTGGATTACTAATCTTCTATCCATATGAGAGAATATTCTAACTAATCCTCCTTGATCGTTAATCCTCATTTAATTCCACATATGCCACTTTACTGTTTGTTCTTTTTCACTTGTACCTAAAACACCGACAAACAAAACGTCGGTCATCATAAAGCTGGTATGTGGGGGAAACAATAATCGTGCAACTATGATAACAATGTAATCAGCCAATTATCATTTAACAGCCAAAATTACTCCTTAAGCAATACTACTCAATCCTTACCTATCCCCTATCTATGTGTTGTCCCTGCAGTGGACTTGGCTACTACCTCTCTCTATGGTAGATCCTTACCCCCATGGACCTACCTCACAGGTAGCCAATACTTAGGGTTATAGAGTCACATGGCCCTACCCAAAGGTAGCCCAATCCCTGACTCAAGGTGACTTGATGGACCTACCCCATTGGTAGCCATGTACTAAGTCATCCAATGACCTGATGGACCTACCCCTTAGGTAGACATGTACTAGGTCAAACCATTAAGCCACATAGGGGACTAGAATCTAAGCTAGTAGGCACATATGTTAAGTGATAGTCATATCCACATTATAGTTTGGATGAATTAAATTCATCCAACAGTTTAATTCAAGTCATCGAGGAAAATTCAGAAAACCTCAAAAAACTAATTTGAGATATTCTTAAGCGTAACCACATACCTGTCAGACTGATTTGAGACAGAATAATCCATGCAAGTAAGATATCCAACCAAGCAAGCACACATAACATGATCATAAAATAAACATGCAATTCCCTTTTATTAATCATGTCATCAAGATCTATTAAACCTAGCTCGCTTGCTAAGGTTTCTAGTCCACTTTTAGGGTTTCCATTGCAATTAGGGTTTCCCTTAATCTTTTATTATTTTAAACCCTAATTATCTCATTTATTCTTCATGAAAGATATTAAGGTTATCTTTTAACAACATATAACCCTGATTTCAGAAAAAGCATAATTAACCATCAATTAAGTCCATTAAGCCTCTTTTACATTAAAACTACCATTTTTATCCTTTTAATCCATGACAAGATCATTATGCTCATTTATTATCAATTCATAGTTCATTATGGTCTAATTCACATATGAACTCTATTTGTCATTAATTCTACCTTTATTCATTAGAAAACCCTAATTAGTACATTAAGAGTATTTATCCACAATTAGGAGCTTTTATACTTGAAATAGCTTGGAATTATCTTATCTTAACTTTAATCATGAAATTGATCAATTAAAGCCATTAATAGTCTCATTTACTAATATTAGGGTTTCAAGACCCATTAAAACATATTTATATACATGAAACTCTAAATTAAACCAATTACGTGCAAGGTTCATCCTTTTTATTCTTAATGTATCTTTTTATATTTAACAGGTTAATATCAACTTTAATCATCCATTAAACCCTACTAAACACATTAATCATCTCAAAATAGGGTTTCTTATTATTTAATTCATTAAAGTTGATAACTCATACTATTTTTAGAATTGCAAATAGAAAAAGGCTTCAATTATATTTTTATTAAATTCCTCATGTTCTGTTGAGAAAAAATCATATATTATGTGTATCCATCTGAGCTACGGTTAATTAGCTATGGATTTTGCAAAATTAACTTACTTTGGGCTAATCAACGCATGCCACGTCGCTCCTTGCATGCACGTTGCTTGTCATGTTGAAAACATTTTGAAAAGTCATTTTTACCCTTGAGTAAATAGTCGCTCCTTCAGCCCATGGAGGGGCAAGATGGTCCACGCACCTCAACCCTTCTTCTTCCTCACGATTTCCCTACTACTGTCGCTAGGTTAGGAGTTGAATGCGGGCCGACCGCTACTCTCCCTCTCGGTTCTGGACCCAAAGCTCGTCAGGGACTGCTCCTCCACCTCCGACGCCCTCCACCTCACTCAGCGATGCCTCCGGTTCACGGCCAGAACGGCCGGTCCAAGCATACTAGACATGCAACCGCAGTCGTGCTGCAACCAATCTGCGGTGCCGTGCGGGTGTAAGGGACAAGGAGGATCACTGTCAGGCTTCTCTCCAGCAATCTAGGAGCATCACTCCCCCAACAAGTTCCCGTCCAAGGCTCCACTTTGCTTCAGGTTGCATTATCCCCCATGATTAGGGTTGAAAGAAGAAAACAAAGGAGAAGAGGGAGAGAGTTACGTGGGGTTTCTCTTTAACTTGAGCCAGAGGCTCTACCCCTTATATAGGGGAGGGTTTTCACACCCCAAGATGTACATCCATAATGATGCAAGGTCTTTTCCCAATAGAAATCCAATTCCTTCATTAGGAAGTAAGCTCTCTCTCTCCTTACTATCCCTTTGATATTTCTTATTTCTTGGATAATTAGGAATTCAAAATTCCTCTCACTTATTCTCTTTATTCTTGTTTTTTAATCCATTGGCACGAATTTCTATTTTCTTTTAATAGAAATTACTTCTTTTTTAACAATACCCCAAAAACATTCGTTATGCATCATATTATCTTCTTATTTGACATTATTGGTATTTTCTCTTTCCTCTTTCTTCATTGGGGCTCCTTGGACCCCAAGAAACTCCCATATTTCGAAGTTCCTTCATAAGGATACTTATTATCCTTCTAGATGCATCAATATTCATTATTTCACATTATCTTATTTATTTCTTATTAAAATATCTCTTTTGAGGATTTCTCTTTTTCTTTCTTTTTATTTTCCTCATTGGCATTCCTTTTAACCTTAGGAATCCTTTGGATATGAAAATCCACCAAGGATAATTCAATTATACCTCTTCTCTCTTATTTTCCACATTTTATCATTGTTTTCAATTTCTTTCTTAATAAAGAAATATTTAATTAATCTTTTCTTTTCTTATTGCTTTCTTTTTGCAACTTTGGACTCCTTCGAACCCAAGAGGCATGAAATCCACCTTTGGATTATATATTTCTTCCTTTTACAGGTTTCTACATTTTTATTTTCTCCATTTCTTATTAATAATGGAGTTCCTTTTGTATCTTCCTTGTTATTGGGCCCAATGGCCAATAAAACCCACAAAACAATCATTAAGGCTATTGTAAACAAAATCCATTTATTCAAAACAAATCATATCTTTGTTTGTCCAAATATCTTTAATATGAGAAATCACATTTCCCACCAAATGAACCCAAAACTGGGGTTATAACAAATCCATTTTGTCAATGACACATGGAAGACATGTCATGACAGTCAGAGCATTAAATGTGACAATGGTGATTGTTATCCTTAGACTTAAAGTCACTATAGTAATCATTTGTTGTTTGATGTACTTTAACACAACCCAATGTGACTCTGAATAAGAGTTTCCATATAGGTGGTGGTTGGATGCACTATGACACTTGTGGATTATTATGAGTGATGTAGATGAAATTTCTCCTTCATTGGAGTCATATATTATCCACTTAATAAGTGAGAATACGAAATGCATGGCCATGATCATGTGAGTCAATATATGGCATTGATCTCACACAATATCAATAGTTTTCCATAGTTCAAGTAACAAATGTTAGATGTTAAGAGGACAACAACTCCTCGCCTCAATTTCAAAATGGATATCTATGACAAAGACATTATATGTCCATGTTAACATTTTTCACTTTATAGGTTCAAATTGTTCTCAACCTATTCAATGAATTGGTAGTGATGATCGTTTCTAGACATCAATATTTGATTGTGAGGTCATGAACATCACTACCAACACAATGTGGAAGCTACAAGATCACACACATAAGGATGCATAAGAGAATTAAAGTTTGCAATCAAACCTATGACTAGCATGGTCTTTAATCCTATACCGAATGATTTCCTATCCAATCGGTGGAGTACAAAAGCCAACTACTTGACTGAATGGTTTAGAACAATTGGTTGATTGACTGTGAATCAATCAATTGATCACCAGTTTGGGAAACTAGCTAGTCAGACTACTAGATTGAAGTTAAGAGACTGTAATGAGTGTGTCGACTAATTCATTTGGAATTAAATTGGTCAATTGAAATTAAACCTAGATTGGTCATTTGCTCGATTGGGTAGCCCAATCAAATGAATGGATGATTAAATCTATATGAGTCATTCGATTAGAAAATGACTAGGACTAATATTTATGCCAGCATTCTGAGTTTGATTATATGTTGAGTTGTGATTAGGAATAGGATTGGATGTATGGAACATATTTCCATGACATAAAGGGGTCAATTTTCAAGTGGATATGCGCACTTATGAGACAAGTTGCCTAAGATTTATTCATCTTAGACATAGAAAAGACACACCCCAAGGACAATAGTCTACAATAGGAGGAAAATGAGATCCAACAACACAACACATTAAGAACTTTAAGTTCATCTTCATCTTGGTGACCATGGAGGTTTACAAAGATTTCATGCATCTGCGTGGACAACGTAAAGGTTGAGGTCCTTTGGTGGAGGCTTGAGATCAAGTAGCTTCTTCACGAATAAGACAAGGTGTGGTGATGGCAAGGCAACAACAACAACAACCGATTCAGTTCTTGATCCAAATGTGCAATTTATACATCGTCATAAGAGGTGTCTATTTTTTGGACAATAAGTGTGTGCTATATTTGATATCCATTTTATGTCTTCAATATACTAACATTTAATGGATAAAACGGATCTATTGTCTAAGTGTTTTGTTGGGAAAATTATTGTATCTTTTGTTGTACCCCTCCCATCAAAATCCTACATTAGTATCAGAGTTGATGGCGTATCTCTCTAACGCATTTTTTGATTTCACATATCATTGATGAATAAAAAATTGTGCAATATGTCTCTATAGTAATCTCCAACTATTGCATATGATATGACATATCTATATTACATAAACCAAGTGATGCCTTCATCATTGCTTTTTTGGTGGATGTAGATAAGAAAACTAAGGATTTGGTGAATGCTTTTGATATGAAACATATATCATGTGTTTTATATTGTGATCCAAAGCAACATAACATGTATATGGCTTGCATGACATACCACCCTCTAAACTCTCCATTTTTTATTTTGGAAATTATAATGGAATGAAGTATTGACATCATCAATCAACTACGGTGGAGAGGAGAAGAAGACCAAAATCTCACATAAACAAGGAAGGTCCTTGGAGGTTTCTCAATTATGAAATTATGACTCGATCAACAACTAAAGGACTTCTCAAACTAGGAATCCAATCAATTGACTGGAAAATCATGTAAAGGCATATTTAGAGTTATAATATATGTGAATTTCTTGGGGTTTTTCCTAGAAGTAATGTTGTCTTAGTATGTACCAGTTTCCATATCATGTTTTATGTCATGTGGTGATCACTTCTATATATGATATGTACAATAATTTATATGCAATGGTGATTAGGTATATATGATTATTATATCGAATTACTCAATATAGTATCAAATTTTAAGATGCCTTTCTTTATGTAGTGCACATGAAAACCTAGATTGAATACATGTGGGAAGGACAAAGCATGAAATACCATCTATATTGGGGGAGCGTGATAATAAGTATGTAGATTTGTGAAAGTAGTATGACTACCTTACTATATTGGTCTTTGTATTTGACTTAACTAGGTGATTTAATCAGATCAATCACCTAGATCTATAAAGATGGTATATACTTTATTAGATTATTTTAAACAAGGAGTTGTTAAACCATCTATCCAAGATTTGCATTATTTCAATTGCTAGTTACTATCTACCTATGTAGTTAATTTGTGAGTAGTCATCCAGAGTTGACTCATAACTTAATCCATTATGAATGTTGGTTCACTATGAGATTTCTCACTATAATATTCTGAAGTAAAGTTAGGGATATAAATTTGATCTAAATAGTGATAGTATTATTAATTATACGCCGACTTAATATTGTCAAATCAAATTAATTTTCAAAACAAATTGTTGACTCATGCAAATATTTCATTTGTATATCTAATAGCAAACACACATAACACCTTCTCATCACGATCAATCCTTGAGAAAGAAAAGTTTAATGGGATTAACTTTCATGATTGTTATAGGACATTGAGAACTATTCTCACTCCTGAGCATGAGCTCTATGTCTTTGAAACACTGAAACCTCCAAATTCACCTAGAGCAAAAAGGGAATCTTATCATAAGCATACATATATGCTACTGATGTCAAGTGCCTCATGCTATGTTGCATGAATCATGAGCTTTAAAAGAAACATGAGAGCATGGAATTTGTAGATATTTCTATACATCTCAAGAATGTGTTCTAAGAACAAGAAAGTCAGGATAGGTATTATGTTTCAAAGGCCATGTTTAAGTGCTACATGACTGAAGGTGATCCAGTTGGGCCCCATTATTGAATTTGATTGGGTATGTAGAAATATTCTAGAGAGACATGAGTTCCCTTAAGTCAAAGAGTTGACCATTGATGTAATCTTAAATTCATTTTCAAAATCTTATAGTCAATTTTCATGAACTACAACATGAACAAGTTTGTTCAATCATTTTCATAGTTTCTGGGCATGCTGGAAATGTTTAGACTCAGATGAAGAAACATAAGAAAAAGGTTGTGTTGATTTTCAACAAAGGAAAGTGAAAATCAAAGGGAAATCCAAATATAATAAGAGTTTTATATATGTCCAAAGGTCCAAGTCTTCTACACTTAAAGCTAAAGGAAGGGTAGACAAGGAAGGAAATTGTCACCATTGTCACTAGTATGGACATTGGAAAAGAAATTTCCCACTTTACCTTGAGGAACTAAAGAAGGAGGGGATATAGATCTCCACTTTAGGTTTATATTTTATAGATAAAAACTTATCTACTTCTTCATATTGGATATCAAGTATCGATAATCACACATAAGTAAACTTCTACTAAAGGGAGAGGGGAATCTATGAGTGTTAATGAAGTAAGGGTTGATTCCACAGCTATAGGCACCTTTATCACACATATACTCAGTTGGCTTGTAGTAGAGATATACTATTATGTACCAGCCATAAATGAAAGCACTATTTCTAAACCTTGTTTGGATAATAATGGTTTTGAATTTATAATAAAGAATGGTCAATTTTCTATTTCAATAGATGATATATTATAGGGAAGTACCCCAATGTATTATGGTATGTATATATTTGAACTTCAGACAAATGTATATAACACAAATACCCAAGAGTTGAAACTTCATGACTCAAACAAAACATACATACGACACTATCTTCTAGGGCACATAAACGAGAAACAAATTTCTAGAATCCATGAAGATGGTTATCAAGACACTTTTATTTTGGATCAATATATACATGTGAACCTTGTTTAGAAAGATGACAAAAGAACACTTCACTGGTAATAGTGAGAGGGAAATTGGCTTATTAGGACTCATACATATCAATGTAATGGACCTTTTAGCAGAAGTTCAAGGGTGGATATCAATACTTCATCACATTCAATGATGACTTCAATATGTATGAATATGTGTAGCTTATGAAACTGAAATCTTAATCTCTTGAAGAGTTATAAGGAATTCTCTAACAAAGTACAAAACCAAATTGGAAGTACTATGTTCTGATTGTGGTGCAGAATATCTAAACCAAGTGTTTGATGCCCTTTTGAATCCGCTCTGCTTATTGTGGAGAATATCTGACCTGAATGTTATAGGCCCTTCTAAAATATCATGGTATTGTATCATAGGTAACTTCACCTGAAACCCAACAAATAATGGTGGGTCAGGGAGAAGGAATCTGACCTTATTGGACATGGTACAAAAATGTTGAGTTTAGCTAAGCATATGACTTCCTTACGGGGACATGCTCTTGGAATCATCACGTTTACACTTAATTGAGTACCTTCTAAATTTATTCAAAGGACACCATATGAGATATGGAATGGGAAGCATCCTGATATGTCTTTTTATAAAATTTTGGGGATGTGAATCTTATGTCAAGAAACAATTCTTTGAAAATCTTGGACACAAATTTGATAAATGTTTCTTGTTGAATACCCAAAGGAAACTAAGGGTTATTACTTCTATATTCCAGCTGACAACAAAGTTTGTGTCCACAACTGCTATATTTCATTATCAAAAGAACTGGTGGGAGGAAAATAGATCTTGAAAAAGTTCAAGGCTAATAAAATAACAATTAACCTACGAAGGTAGATGAGGAACAAAATCACAATTTATTGTGAAATTTCAAATTCCTCATATAGAAGAACAATGTGGAGGGTCTAGGAGGACATGTATGTAGCCAGAGAATTTTGGATTTTTTTGTCACTCAATCAGATGATTTATGGTCATAAGGATGATCCAAAAACCTATAATCATGCCATAAAGGGATCAAAATCTAGAGAATGGATTGAGGTGATGAGATTTGACATGGATTTCATGTACACCAAAAACGTTTGGGCTTTGGTGGATGCACCTAAAGGGGTAAACCCATAGGGTGAAAATGGGTCTTCAAGAAGAAAAGTGACACGTAGGATAATGTACAATCCTATAAAGGAAGATTGGTTGCAAATATGTCCAGAAAGTCCAAGATGTTGACTATGATGAAACATTTTCACCAATTGCCATGGTTAAATTCATTAGGATCATGCTTTCAATTGCAGCTTATCATAACTATGATATATGGCAAATGGATGGTAAAACTAATATCCTTAATGGGAATTTTCTAGAGGATGTGTACATGATACATCCTAAAGGTTTTATAACTCCAAATGAAGTCAATAAATTATGAAAACTACAAAGGTCAATATATGGATTGAAGCATGTGTCTACACATTAGAGTCCTTGTTCTTATGATAGAGATAAAGAGTTTGGCTTTATATAAATGAAGATGAACCTTGAGTTTATAACAACGTTAATGGGAGCATAATTTCATTTCTCATATTATTTTGGGATGGCATATTATTGATAATTAATGACATACCTACTCTAGAATATACTGAGACTTGGTTGGGCAACAACTTCTCCACAAATGGCTTAGGCCCCTATATTCTAGATATCAATATCTATATAGATAAATCTATAAGGCTTCTTGACCTAAGCATAGTACATGCATTGACAAGGTGTTGAAGAGGGTAAAAATGTAGGATTATAAGAGAGGAAAGTTACCCATGTCTCATGGAATAAGTCTCTCTAAAGCCTAATGTCCCATCTCTTTGGAAGAGAGGGCACCCATGAATAAGATTCCTTATGCATCTGCAATTGGATGTATCATGTATACAATTTTATGCACACAGCCAGATGTCTCATATACTTTGAGCATAACAAGTATGTACTCGATAGATCACATTGAAGGTACTACATTTCTGTGAAGCATGTCCTGGTGTACTTGAGATAAATAAGAATCAATTCCTTATATGAGGAAGAATTAGTTGGAAAGGGTTACACAGATGCAAGCTTCCAAACCAACAAGGATGATTGTTGATAACAATTAGGTTTTGTGCTTTTCCTAAATGTAAGAGTTATAAGTTAGAAGAGTTCCAAACTAGATATAGTGATTTATTCTAAAATAGATATCAAGAACCTATGTTATCAGCATAATCATAGTGCATGACAACTATTAGTGTTTGTGCTTTACTTCTTTGGGGGTTCATTGAGGCCGGTGGAGTTCTAGGATGTCAAATATGGGTTTAAGTTGTGCATCCACTAGTTTGTGATGATAAACTTTAGATTCTTTTCTTTTAGGTCTTGAATGCACTCAAAGACTATCAATTGGGTTGAACCATTCAGATATAGTTTGGTAGATTATGATAAGATTATGAGTAGATGTGATGGAAATCATCTTCAAACCTACTAGTGCAGGAAAGGATGATAATGTTTTTAATATTTTTTCAATATATATACATATATATGTTGTTATTTTCAGTGCAAGGCCTTATACTGATCTAAAAATCATGAAATAGATCTCATCTTTGTTCCTCCATGGATTGTTGGTGAACAAAGAAAGTGAAATAATAAATGTCATTTCTAGATAATAACTAGTAATAATGAGAAACTTGAATAGTAAAAATGGATATAGATAATAACATTGAAATCTAAAATATGGATTTCCTCACAAAATAATTGTATTTGGGTTCATCATAACCCTAATTCAATAATTAGGGGTAGAATTGTATGGGTTTTTCCCTTGTGATTAGGAATCTCTTAGCATGGGATCTTCCTTATAGGATTCTTTATTGTTCTATAAAGTAAAGCTAGCTTATCTTTTATTTTTGTGTTTTTTCTCTGTACATCCAAAAATTAAGATCACAATGATTCGGTATTAAGATCATTACTACTAAAGTAAGGGTTATGTTTTTTGGAGTGATGATGAATTTGTTATGACTTTGTAGTGAAATATCTATTTCCTATTTGACTGACCTACTATATCATAATATTATAGTTCTATTAGGTAAGAAAATGAATTCTCAACATCCTATTCTTTACTATAGGGAGAAACTAGATGATTTCTGTTTACATTATTGACATAAATTTTATGCTTCAAAAATTCTTGGTTGAACTATATAGAAACAAAAACTATGGAATACGAGATTTATTTCCACATATATCACATGCTTTAATCATTTCACCTATGGTCTAGAAGCTTGGGAAAATATTTAAATTTTAGACTTTCACGTCTAGATGATTGTGTGTTGGTGCTTTTCTATCATGTGATATTTGATCTAGCTTTACATTTGACATGTTTGCACTCTTGACTTCATAGATTCCATCCTTCTTGCAGTAGAAGCCTCTAACTCTTACACAAGACTAGTAGATATATTATTTTGAGAATGATTCCATGTGATATCACTTGTAGATATATCATTTATGACATGAACACATATCTTTAAGTCACATATTATGAATGAACCATATGTTCTTGCATTAAGAAGAGGATTCCACTTATTTTAAGACCTAGAAAGAAGTTATTAATAAGAATACATTCAGGTAAACTATATGAGGACATTCCCTTTATTATCCTATAAATCTCCCTGGTGCTAATTAACATTTTCCATAGCACCATATTTGAATTTACTAAGTTCAACTCTATAATGACCGATCTTTATACATGTAAAAAACTTCTTTATAAAATCATCATGAGATCTTTCTGATAGGTAATAGTACCAGCTAGAATAGAATTATATCATGATTTCACCTTGTCACATAGAGAGAAATTATACATATGCATGTAAACATCCAATGGCCCAACTCCATTGTATGAGCTAGGTAAATTGTGTTGGATTTGTAGAATGCAACCTATAGACTACCTCATATGTATGACACTAATAAGGCCAGTGCGGAAATGATTACTATTGAAGTTTAGAGGAGGTTTAAGAAAACCCCATAACAGAATATCTGCCTTTAGTGCATCAAAGTCCTTTGAAATACATATTGGAGCATAATTATTACTATTGAAGTTTAGAGGAGGTTTAAGAAAACCCCATAATAGAATATTTGCCTTTAGTGCATCAAAGTCCTTTGAAATACATATTGGAGCATAATTATTTTTGGGCCTCCTCACCTCCTCATACTTTTATTCTTGATATACCATCTCAAAATTATTGTATTTATCAAGAACCTTCTACTTAGATCACAAGTTTTAGTAGACTAGTTTGTCTAACCCAAGTTTGAAGCTATTCCATTTGACTAGAGATAAAATCTTCTCAGCATGAGATACTTTGAGGTACCAATAGGAATTAGATTAATCAATTATAATACATAGGAGAAACAAGTTTTAATAATGTAAAATATTAAATAATTTGTGAAATAAACTAATTAAATTAAGTATCTATTTAAGTTCGTCATGATCCTAGATAATGGTACCAAAAACTTGATGTGTTTGCAAGACATCATGAAGAATTGGGTCTGACATTCTCGAATAAATATGAGATGTTTCTCCCAACTATAAGCACAAATTTTTAAATTGATAAACTGCTAATGCAATGTTTAATACTCAAAACTGTATGAGGTTAGTTATAGTGGATTTAGTATTGTTCATAGAATCTTGATAGGTGTAAACTGCTATCACATTTTAATTAGCTACTTTGGTTTCAAGGTATATATAGTTTGATTCAATATACAAACTAGATCTAAGATAAGTAAATTAGGTAAAATAAACTAGACATATTCATTTGTAGGAAAACTTGTGTAAATAAATTCTTAGAGATAGACATCCATATTAGAAACTTATGCCTCAAGATCATATTCCCTCATCCATTTGTGACTATTGTAAATATATAAATCAATTCATATTGATTTGATCATCAAGATCATTGTACTTCACCTTCTCTCAAATTTGAGCAAACCACAAACATTTGGTGGACTCCACCTCTCTCTCAACTAAATGTCAATACATATAGTGATATGGTACGACAACCTCAAGGCTTAATGTGACCTACTATTGGGGTCAAGGCAGATGTAACGACCTCACTTCCCATTAACCCCCAATTAAGGGAGACCAAGAAGTCAGAGGCGTTATCCCAAAATAGGATCAGTGGTTTTGCAAATAATCAAAAATAATTATTAAATTCTATGAAAGACTAAACTTAAAACTGGAATAAAAATTTCTTTACACATACCTTTCAAAATTAGGAATCTGGAACTTGTACATACTGTAAATTTCTAACTAACTAAATCCTCCTTTAATAGATTAACTTTATTCCTCACAAAAGCCACTTTACTATTTGTCCACTTTCAGATATACCTAAAACGCTGAAAAACAAAATGTCATTCATTATAATGAATTATACTAGTATGTGGGGGAACCAATAATCTTGCATTTATTTATAACAACATATTGCAAGCAATTATGATTTAACAAAGCAAACTTTATGCTTTAAAAATGACTACTCAATCCTTACATACCCTAGCCTCTATGTTGTCCCTGGAGTGGACATGAATACTACCTCTCATATGGTAGATCTCAACTAACACCCATGATCCTACCTTACAGGTAGATCAATACATAGGGTCGTGGAGTCGTATGGTCCTACCCAAGGGTAGACCAACACATCAAATCATGATAACCTGATGATCCTATCTCATGGGTAGACCATGTACTAGGTCATCTATCTCATCATCATCAGAGCTATAGAGGAGGACCAGGATCTAAGCTAGTCATGCATGTATAATTATGGTGATAGTCATAGTCACTTTATAGTTACATGAAATAAATGTCAACCAAGCAATTAATTTCAAGCAACCGGTAAAACTTGGGAAATCACCATGAAACTAGAGCAATTAGTCATAAGCGTAACCACATACCTATCTTGGAGATCTCAAAGAAGTAATAAGTCCAAATCCAACAAGATGTCCAATCAAGCTAGCATTGATCCTGAAAACATGTATAACACCTAGTTGTCACCATCTCATCCCAAACAACTCTTTATTGACTTAGGATACCTTTCTAGGGTTTCTAAGTCTCATTATGATGCATTAGGGTTCCTTAGATCAATTTCTCAAACTTTATCGTTTTTAGGTCAACACACCATAAAATAGCTTTTCTACTCATAAAAACCCTAATTGTTCAAACTATCCATATTAAGGATCTTTTATACTCAAATTGACATAGGATCATTATATCTATATTTATTCATGGATTTGAACAATTAAAACCATTAAAAGTCATCATCACCTAAAATAGGGTATCTAAGCCCATTAATGCATATTCATGTATATGGAACCCTAAATTGAGCCAATTATGTACAAAGACCATTTTTTAGATCTAAATCATCCTTTTTATTAACAACATGTTAATTTTTCTCATAGATCATTCATATTAATATTCTCAATTTCATCAATCATCAAATTAGGGTTTCTTACTCATAAAAGCATTAAAGATTGTAACTTTAACCACTTTTCGTACTATGATCACATTCAGGCTCTAAAACTATTTTTAATTGATTCTACGTCATTTTTTGATTAATTTTCATATATAAAATGTTTCCATCGGAGCTACCAATAATTAATTAGGATTTTTGTGAGATAAGTACCTTTGGGCCAATCGCTGGTGGCCACGTGACCCTTTTGAACTTTCTTTTTCTTTCTAAACTTTTTTGGTTTGTGGATCCCCCTCATGGATCTGGATCCTTTGTGACTCGACTGACCCACACCCGCATCTCCTTCTCCTGCGTGTGCTACTCTATTTCCTTTGGAAAATAGAGTGTGCAGAGAAGGGTGATTCTACCGGCAGGCTCTGATATTCCACCCTCTCTAGATGTCGATCGCTGCCTCCCTAGATCTGGTGTCCTTCTCCTTCAGCCTGAGTTGTGGTACCACCACTAGCTCTTGCAGCCCCATGATCGCGTGGTGCTCTGCTCCCATGGAAAGATATGGTGGCGTTGTCAACTGCTCCATCCACCGCATGGGAGGAGTCAGAGCTCCGGTTAGGGCCAAGGTGGCCCTCACCCTAGCACCTCATCCCGTCCTAACACTCCCGAACATACCTCGGTGGCTGGGTGTCAATCTTGAACCACCTGATAGCTCCCAAAGGCAACAGTAGAGTGGAAGCCACCCAACTCCACAAGCTTCTTCCCCCTCAGACTCGCGAAGAGCCAGCCCACGTTGTTCTATGACTCATCAATCATCGAGTGTAAGCACATATATATATAGGTTCCAGGGAAAAGGATGGATGGATACGCACCCCCACTATTCCTAATCTTCTTGGGGTAGGTGACAAGGGTTGACCTTAGATTGCTGATCTGATGGTCAGAATCCGCTAATCAATATCCCAATCAAATTGGACATTCGACAATTAATGTGACTCCCATCACTTTAGGGAAACTCCAAATTTTGTATCTCCCGAACTGCTAATCATTTTGATCCCAAATTTTAAGGGAAATTCCATAATGACTTAATACACGTGTGTTCCAAATTTGGGACTCAAAATCAAAAGTATGAGATACTTTTTTTCATATGCAAGTTATCACTTATTAAGACATATTTTATGCATATTTTCTCTCTCTTACTGTTTTATTCTCTTTATTTGGATTCCTTTTACCATTATAATCCATGTGGATTTGAAATCTCATCCATGATGAGTCATTCACACATCTTTCCCCATATTTCTCATACTTTCATTATATTCTCAATTTCTTTTCTTATTTATGCATTATTTGATTTCTTCTTTTTCTTTTAATCATATTGGACTCATTATCATATTATGATCCACGAAATCTCATGCACAAAGGAAATATTGCAAATGAAATCCATTCAATACATATAATTCATACAATTCCCATAATCATACATTTATTGGGAAAATTGCATTTCCAACCAAAAGAACCCAAAAATTGGGGTTGTAACATCCTTCTCCTCTTTAAAGAATTTTGTCCTCAAAATTCCATCAAACATACAAACAATTCAGGATAAGATTTTTCAATGTCCATCATTGCCTCCCATGTGGCTTCATCCTCTCCATGGTGCTTCCAAAGAACCTTTATCATATTCTATTCTTTACTCCTGAGCTCTCTCTCACCTCGGTATCTCGTACCCTCATAGGTGACTCAGGGTTAGTTAGCCTCCCTTGGAGTTCACTAGGTTCAATGCTCAACACATGGCACAGGTACATCACATAGTGCTCTAGATCAGACACATGGAACACATCATACATC
Organism: Alisma plantago-aquatica; assembly: GCA_963693085.1. Lineage (NCBI taxonomy): Eukaryota > Viridiplantae > Streptophyta > Magnoliopsida > Alismatales > Alismataceae > Alisma > Alisma plantago-aquatica. Next base: position 406,379,169 of record OY856413.1, read on the forward strand.
TATTATCCTGAGGGGTAAGGCTAAACATAAGCAACTCCACCCACCCATCGCAAATGAACTCATGTATCGGGGACTCAGCTTTCTCAGCTATAGCTCAGAGGGATCGGGTTTTCATAACACATGTTCACCCATAGTGAACTGCATGTCAGTCTGCTTCATATCAGCTTATGACTCCTATCAATCATGGGCTTCCTCAACCATTTCTTGATCAAAGTGACATCATCTGCTTATACTTGTGGTCTCTTTCTGACCTTCACAATGTCCTCTTACCGACATCACCTTAGTGAAGTGGTGACTAACACGACCTCCCATACAGAGCTTCTTACATCCCGATACTGGCTATGGTGGCTATCATCACAAGTAAACTAAACTAGGGGCAAGAACTGCTCCCATGAATCACCCTGAATGAGCACACATGCTCTCATCAGACCCTCTAAAGTCTGGATCATACCCTCTTGACTTTCCATCAATCAGGGGTGATATGCTGTACTAAACTTCAATATAGCATCGAGTTCTTCTTGCACCTACTTCCACAACATGGAAGTGAACTTGAGGTCATACTCAAGAACCTTTGAACTTAGATTACAGAGTAGTTGAACTATCTCTCTATCATATAAATATAGTTCAACCAAAATTGTCAAACTGACAGTGCTCTCTCTTAGTCAAGGGAGTAGGTCAATTTGGTAAGGCGATCTACCATAACCCATATTGCATCATGACCACTCTTGGTCGATGGGAGACCCACCACAATGTCCATGGTACTCTACTCCCATTACCTCTTTGGGACTATTCATTATCCGTAGCAACTCACTGGGTTACTGGTGTTCAACCTTCAACCTCTGGCATGCATGGAAACTAGCCTCATACAACTCTATATACTTTTTCATCTCAGGTCTTCATAGCACTGTTATAAACCTTAACTATATTAGTAGTACCACGGTGTATGGTGTACATAAAATCATGAACTTATGCATGTCATGTTTCCTCGAGGTTGACTCCTCAGAAACCCTATAACACTCTAGTGGGTTTCACCGCCTTCTTTTCCTGAGAGGTGTATCTGAGGTTCTTACAACAGTCCTTTTATCTCATCAAATTTTGGGCTGGCTAACTGAGTAACCACTCACTTGACCAATGGGTCTAGTTGTATTTGAATGTTAACCATTTAGGTCTGAGTCTTCTAATGATCTTAGGGTTCACCTAGCAACCTCTTTCAACTCTCTCTATCAGCTAGCCAATTGTAACGACCCCGCTTCCTGATAACCCCCCAATTAAGTCCGACTAAGAATTCAGAGGTGTTATCCCAAAACAAGATCAATGGATTTGCAAATAATCAAAAATAATTATTAAATTCTACGAAAGGCTAAACTTAAAACTGGAATAAAAATTTCTTTACACATATCTTTCAAAATTAGGAATTTGGAACTTCTACCCACTGTAGAGTTCTAACTAACTAAATCCTCCTTTAATAGATTAAATGTATTCCTCACAAATTCCACTTTATTGTTTGTCCAGTTTCAAATATACCTAAAATGCCGACAAACAAAACGTCGGTCAGTATAATGAATTATATTGGTATGTGGGGGAACGAATAATCTTGCATTTAATTATAATAACATATTGAAGCAATTATGATTTAACAAAGCAAACTTTATGTTTTATACATGACTACTCAATCCTTACATACCCTAGCCTCTATGTTGTCCCTGCAGTGGACATGGATACTACCTTTCATATGGTAGATCTCAACTAACCTCCATGATCCTACCTTACTGGTAGATCAATACACAGGGTCGTGGAGTTGTATGGTCCTACCCAAGGGTAGGCCAACACATCGACTCGTGATAACCTGATGATCCTACCTCATGGGTAGACCATGTACTAGGTCATCTATCTCATCATCATCAGAGCTACAGAGGAGGACCATGATCTGAGCTAGTCATGCATGTATAATTATGGTGATAGTCATAGTCACTTTATAGTTGCATGAAATAAATGTCAACCAAGCAGTTAATTTCAAGAAACCAGTAAAACTTCATAAATGACCATGAAACTAGAGCGATTAGTCATAAGCATAACCACATACCTATCTTGGAGATCTCAAAGAAGCAATATATCCAAATCCAACAAGATGTCCAATCAAGCAAGCCAATCAAGCTAACATTGATCCTGAAAACATGTATAACATCGAGTTGTCACCATCTCATCCCAAACAACTCTTTATTGACTTGGGATACCTTTCTAGGGTTTCTAAGTCTCATTATGATGCATTAGGGTTCCTTAGATCAATTTCTCAAACTTTATCGTTTTTAGGTCAACAAACCCTAAAATAGCTTTTCTACTCATAAAAACCCTAATTGTTCAAACTATCCTCATTAAGGATCTTTTATACTCAAATTGACTTAGGATCATTATATCTCTATTTATTCATGGATTTGAACAATTAAAACCATTAAAAGTCATCATTACCTAAATTAGGGTATCTAAGCCCATTAATGCATATTCATGTACATGGAACCCTAAATTGAGCCAATTATGTACAAAGACCATTCTTTTATATCTAAATCATCCTTTTTATTAACAACATGTTAATTTTTCTCATAGATCATTCATATTAATATTCTTAATTTCATTAATCATCAAATTAGGGTTTCTTACTCATGAAAGCATTAAAGATGGTAACTTTAACCACATTTCATATTATGATCACATTCATTCTCTAAAACTATTTCTAATGAATTCTACGTCATTTTTTGATTAATTTTCATATATAAAGTGTTTCCATCGGAGCTACCAATAATTAATTAGGATTTTTGTGAGATAAGTACCTTTGCGCCAATCATTGGTGGCCACGTGGCCATTTTGAACTTTCTTTTTCTTTCTATCCTTTTCTGGTTTGTGGATCCCCCTCCTAGATCTGGCTCCCTTGCGATGCAGCTGACCTGCGCCCGTGTCTCCTTCTCCTGCACGTGTTACTCGATTTGCTCTAGAAAACAGAGTGTCACAGAGCATGGTGATTCCGTCGACAGGCTCCAATATTCCACCCTCTCTAGATGTCGATCGCCGCCTCCCTAGATTTGGTGTCCTTCTCCTTCGGCTTGGTTTGTAGTACCGCTGCCAGCTCTAAAAGCCACATGACCACGTGGTGCTCTGCTCCCATGGAAAGATAGGGTGGCACTGTCAGCTGTTCCATCCACCGCACGGGAGGAGTCAGAGCTCCGATTAGGTCCAAGGTGCCCCTCTCCCTAGCACCTCATCCCATCCTAACACTCCTGAATATACCTCGATAGATGGGTGGTGATCTCAAACCACCCGACAGCTACCGAAGGCAACAACAGAGAGGAAGCCGCCTGACTCCACAAGTCACTTCCCCCTCAGAGTCGCGAAGAGCCAGCCCACGTTGTTCTATGACTCATCAATCATCGAGTGTAAGCACATATATATACAGGTTCCAGGGAAAAGGATGGATGGATACGCACCCCCACTATTCCTAATCTGCTTGGGGTAGGTGACAAGGGTTGATCGTAGATTGCTGATCCGATGGTTAGAATCCACTCATCAATATCCCAATCAAATTAGACATTCGACAATTAATGTGACTCCCATCACTTTAGGGAAACTTCCAAAATTCGTATCTCCCAAACTGCTTGTCCTTTTGATCCCAAATTTTAAGAATTTTTATAACGACTTAATACACGTGTGTACCAAATTTAGGACTCAAACTCAAAAGTATGAGAGACTTTTCTTCATATGAAAGATATCACTTATTAAGACATATTTTATGCATATTTTCTCTCTCTTACTCTTTTATTCTCTTTGTTTGATTCCTTTTACCATTAGAATCCTTTTGGATTCCAAATCTCATCCATTATGAGTCATTCACACATATTTCCCCATATTTCTCATACTTTCATTATATTCTCAATTTCTTTTCTTATTTATGCATTATTTGATTTCTTCTTTTTCTTTTAATCATATTGGACTCATTATCATATTATGATCCACGAAATCTCATGCACAAAGGAAATATTATAAAGGAAATCCATTCAATACATATAATTCATACAATTCCCATAATCATACATTTATTGGGAAAATTGCATTTCCAACCAAAAGAACCCAAAAATTGGGGTTGTAATAGCAGACTTCTCATATTATGGTTTGTTGGTAGAGTGTGGCCATCATGAACAACCTAGAGATACTTTTGATCAAGAAATAAAATTTGGTAGGAGAAAGTAGCTAAAGTCCATATTAAATGGTAATTATATATGAATAAAAAGTAAGATAGAGAAATAGGAACCACGGTCTAGAGATGGAAATTGGTCACTCATGTATGAGTTATCTTTATAATTCTCTTAGATGTAGCATAGTTGCATCACTAGTTGCACAAAGTTGGGGAGCTTTTAACCATGGACTACAAGGGAAAATATGATTACGAGCGTGCATGAGTTAGGTCAGACAATATATGGTGTGACTGTATGCCTATCCCAGTAGTGTTTTTTTGGTGGCATGGATGGTAACGACGGAGTGGAGTGGGAGTATGTGGTTAATTGGCATCATTGTATTTTTTTAAATGTCATGTTGTCACGAGCTAAAGGTGGAAGCAAATTTGGGGTCTGGTGCACATGAGGGTGGAATTTTAAAGCTAAAATGCATTTGTGGAGGGGCTCTGTTTATATGTGTGTGGCCTAGATTCATGGTATACGAGCAATTTCTTCATCATTTGAGAGGAATTTTATTGATGGGGGAGTCCTAATTTCTAGTTGGCAATCTTTGAAGTTTGGATCTGATTAAATGAAAAACTATTTAATTAAATTCTTAATGTCTTTGAAGGTTGTTCCTTGTATTGGGTTGTATGCGCTTGTAGTATTCTAAATGACTTTAAGGACTTGGAGTTTGTGGCTTTGTCTTCAATTACTTGAGAAATTCTTAACATGGCATTGTCAGTATGCTCGTTGTCTAACTAACTGTAGAGAACCCCAGCTAGTTGAATATCGTTAATGGATGATTTTGGATTCTTCAACTTAAAGAAGCTTCCTCCAAGCTTTTCACATGATAAAGTAGGGTCATGGGGTGCCTTTAGAAGACAATTCAGATATGTCTCAATTTTGTAAACAAAAGTGAGTTCTTTGAGAATTCTATATAGAAATAGAGAATATCAAGATTCAAGCAAAAAATGTGGATATCTCTCTTCATTCTTAGCAAATTGTAAATATTTATAACTATCACAATAGATAAAAATGGATGTGATGTGATACATAAAGTCCAAATATGTAGTAGACTACCCTACAAGAACTAGAAATGTGCTAAAGATAAACTATTAGTAAACTTGTAGGAGTTAAAATAATACAACACAAAATTAAACATAAACTGTTTAAAATTGGCATGAAAAACTCAAGGAACATCATTACTTAAATATCTAGTCACTTAATTGATGGATTTATATTTTCCATGGTTATTTTTTTTACACGTACTTAGTTACAACTATCAAGAATAAATTCCAAATGACCAACATCATAAGTCTTAGGGTTTTGAATGTCTCTAAGACTTGTTACACATCTGCCTAAATAGAGTAACTTACTTGAAGGGTAGATACCTAACAACACTTGTACACTTAGTAGTTTGGGTACTTGAAATTGAGTCCTAACTATGATGATGTATCTTAGGGTTAGTAATGTTAAACACGATGATTCTCAATGTATTCCAACAAGGAAGAACATGTTTAACATCACACGCCCTTCTTATTACAACTACAAAGTGCAACCTGAGTTATGGGTTAAGTCCTTTAAAAAAGGACTCATACTTACTTGAATTCATTTAAATCTAGGAGTACCTAGCCATATGAGGCGTTGATAACTCCCACATATGTCAATGACATATAATTCTAATAAAATTTCTCACAACCGTTTTGACTACTATAGTTGTACATGTTTCACTTCCTATGGCTAGACCTCAATGGAAGATGTACCGCACTTAGGAAATCTTAGAAACGATGAATTACACTTTCACATGTTTATTGGTCCACAAGACTCATCTTACAAGAATATGTCAATTAACTTTGATCGATGTTTTTGTATTCCAATTCTTACTGTACTTATCCAAAACTAGCTCATTTTTACATATATGAACAATTCTACAATAAAAAATCACAAGTCATCAATAACGTGCTTTGCACATCATTTTACTCATAAGGAGTCATGTACAAGATATTTTTAAAATAAAATCATATCAAATTCAAACAACTTGCTTAAGGAATAAACTTTTTAGCATTTACACACAATGTGAAAACTATGAATTGTTATTTAGTTTTCTTCCAACTGCTTGTAGTCATTTCCTTGAGAAATTCACATCTATGAGAACTATAAGGGAAATATTATTTTGAATTTTACATATTCCCAAATACACCTAGTTAAGGATTTTTAGCTTAAATCCACATTCAAAATTAATACTTACATAGTAAAAGAAATTAAATGGTATCTAACCACTTACATATCCAAGTGGGTGAACCAAAAATAAAATTTCATCCATCTTCACCTAAGCTCTTCAAATTGATTTTTTCTTCAAAATCCAATACTACGATCTTGAACTAGGCAAAAAAGGAAGAACTAATATTTAGAATTAAGCAATAGGGTATTTACATGAATTTATAGAAAAACTCATCCAAATGGTCAAGGTGATAAAAATAGAGGAGAGGGATCAAGAATCTACAAACATACCCCCAATAAGTGATTGATTTGGAAAGAAACCAAGTTGTGTAAATCAAGCAAAACTTCCAAAGATATCCTCCAAAAATCTTCCAAGATTCATATATTTTACACTAGTGAGATGATGTTCAAGCATGTATAGGGTCAAATTCAAGTATTATACATTTGTCTTTGGTTAATTATATGTTTTCAACATACCAACCTTCTTAGATAGTTGACTAACCTTGCCAGTGAAGTAGACTAAGGAACAACATCATATATGACTAGTTGTTAACAAGTTGGCACATCGTTGGGTGATTGCTAGAGGATCTTTATTTATCACCCTTGATAGCAACAAGTTGTTTAACTAAGGCCTACTGATCTACCAAGTCGGTTTGAAGCTGACTTACCATTAGTGGATGGCTTAGTTTAGTTATACTATACTAGCATCTAGTCATCCAACTAAAGACAATGTTGGTCTATCCCTCAATCCAACACCACTCATGATGGGCCAATTGTTTCTACTGGGAAACTATCATGTAGGTTGTCCTACTAACATGGTAGTTGGCCCAACTTATGGCATGGACATAGGCAAAATTTTAACCACTTTTGCAGTGACCTCCTAGGGTCCATAAGAAACCATGGGGTCTTGCAAACCCCAATAAAGGTTGAAAACATCTTCAAATGGATATATAGTTCTTCAAATATATGTGGATTGTTTATTTATACATATTTCGTTAGATTATTAATAGCAAAATTATTTAATTGATCAACTTTTGACTGAACCAAATCATGAGTTGCCTAAATATAAATATAGATAGCTTATACCTAAGTATTAAGGTAGTAATATGATTTACAAAAAAAATATTTCTATGGTTGAACATTATTTATGACTTAAATATTAAACAAATATGTCAGTTCTGACAGTAGTGGTGTGAGATAAGGTATTGCATACCCTGAAGTTCCATTTCTTTTCATTCAAAATGAAGTGAGTGCATTTGCAATATCCAAGGATGGTGTAGAGGCTTTGTATCCATTTGTCCAAGGATTCCTTTACCCCCAAAAAGTCATCCATGAAGACTTCCTTTGCTTGATGTAGACAGATGATATTATCATCATGCATCTATTGAATGTGGTCGGTTCATTCCATAGGTTGAAGGGAATATTTTGGTATGCATACATCTTGTATGCACGTGAGTGGAATCTTCTTATAGTCATCAAAATGGATGTAAATCTAACAATATCCATAGTATCTATATAATAAGAAAATTATTGAGTGAGGTGTGAGTCATTTGAGGAATTGTCAAATAGTGGGAGAGGGAAAATAATTGTTCCTTGTCATAGTGGTCATATTGTGGTAACATATTCAAATCATCCATTCAATGATGATCTTTGTGGGGACTTCCTTGTTACTATATCATTTTGCACTACCATAGTGAATTTCTTCTTTGATGTTGCTTGTATCGGGTGGACCCATTGGCTGTCTAAAATTGAACAAGGGATTAAGGTCTCAAGCAAATGTGAGTACTCCTTAGCAACTACATCCTTCATGTTGAGATTCAAATCTATTTGATGCTATCTAGGATTATTATTCTCTTTCATGTTCATGTGGTGCATGCTTATAATCTTGATGACATTCTTGAATAAGTAGTAAATAACCATCTTATGATTGTAGATTACTTGGATCAAGTGGACCCTTTGGTCTTCTGTGTATTGGATTATGGTGGCTCCTTAAACAATCAAAAATAAAACTTTTTACCATGTTCCCATGCCCAAATACATCATGGCTAATATGTAGATTCAATTAAATGACAACGTGGGTAGAATGATCATACCTTAGACTGTTCTTATTGTACAACAATGCACATCTTTTCATTGTTGTGTTGATCTTCCATATTCCAAATGTGGTGTTGGGCATTGCATAAGCATTATCGGTCTTCTAGAAGCAATTGGGGGCAACATGTTTTCTCCTTCAATGAATATGATCCTCCAGCCTCTACACATGTTCAAGAGGTGTTTACGTCATCCAAAAAATATTACAAGAACCCTAGGGGAACGTTCAGGGCATCATCAAGGAGTAATTTATGGGCATATGTCTGATAACATCAAATCAACATAACCTCTTCGTCTAGTGTTATGTGTCATTAATGGATTAATGTTCTCAAAGTCAAAGGGCATGTATATCAAGACATTGAGACCACCTTCACTTACATATAGTGTGTTAAAAGTTTCACCAAACTCTAAGTCTCTTCCCAAATTGGATAGAAACATTTGGATGACTTGATCATCATTCTAGTCTATCAATTGCACAACTCTCATGCTTGCAGATTATATCTTAGTCGACCAACTGACATCCTGATTGACTAGATAGTCCAAGAAATCAATTGAACTCTAAATCAATCAATTCAGATGTTTGCAAATGTTCTCATCATTAATCAATTAGTTAATTGTCTTTCAACTGATTAATTGGAATTCAATCAAATCAATCATATGTAACCTGATTTTCAATACGCCAATCAATTGGTCATTAATTGATTGGTTTTGATTTCAACATCAATCGATCAACTAAACTTTTTTAGCAATCAGCTTGTGCAATTTGTATTCTAAAATGATGTGAATTCATATGGTCCTAATCTACAAGGATGTATTTGAGAAAATAGTATGATTAGATAATTATGTAGATGTCGATTGTGAATCCATATGCCCTAGTTTCTTTAATTATTGATTCATTCATCTCTCTACCGTTCATTTCTTTCTCTTGTATTTCATTAATCAACAATCAACCAATCTTTTTCTAAACATTGATCTTAGCCCCTTGGATTGGATAACAATTTCTTAATAAAGTTTTCTCTTGGGTTTGACCCTATAATCTATATTGCAATAAGATTCACACATTTTTTGGTGAGTTGCACGTAGAAATAGGATAAACTTGGGGTTAATTGCCTTGGATATTTTCTCATGTAGGAAATTTGCACATCACATATCACTCAAACAAGTTGGACTAGTTCCATATATGTCACTCATAAAAATTTACATGTGTCACATTGCACTTAATTAGTATGTGGTGACCCTTATTTTAAGTAACATTGAGTAGTGTTTAAGTACATTGAACAACATGTGATAATCAGAATGACTTTTGGTCTAATGATCATAGTCTCCAATATAACTTTGAGAAATGGTTATGACTACCATTCCATGGTTTCTATGTATCATTCTCAAGACATGGTTGTCCAGTACACTTGTTCTCTAACAAGCACCTATGTGTTTGACTTGATATCCAATATTATGAGTAATGAGACCTAGTCATCATTCACCATACATACTAGTCTTGATGTATAATTGTTGTCCTAATTTCCATAACAATATCCAACTAGGGACTAAACAATCGTAAATACTCTTAGCATTTTCTCATGTTCAAATCCTCAACCCAAAAACATATGTCATTGATTCAAATATTCTTAGGAAATTTTTATGATTAATCATAATCTCATTTTGAAACAAATTAATAAATAGAAATACTTTATAAGTAATCTAATAAAGTACAAAGTATCCAATGATATTCATCACATCAATGTCTCTCATGGAAAACACACCAATAGTCTCCCACTTGCACTAGATCTAATCACTCATGAATCTAATTCCCAAGTCATCTAACATGACCATCATGCTTTTACTATAAAAGTGCCTCTATTACTGGGTCAGCAACATTGGTTTTGGTTGGTACTATGAAAATCTCTTCATCTTCTCATTAAGTGATATATTTTACTAGATGGAAATGCCTAGGTCTGGTTTGGAATGATAATGCGATATGGGATTGATAATATCATGCAGTAGATCCATTTTTCCATAATATAGCTCAACAACATCATTAACGATGGAACCACCCTAATTTCACTAGTGAACTTCTTGATCCATACATATTCCTTTTCTATGTGAAGGTAGCATTATACTCATTCTCTTCTACAAATTGATCCATTTTCTCTAGCTTTGGAACTTTACTAGCATATAACTATATTGTCTAGGCTAATCATGAAACCAATTTTTGATTGGTAATCATCCTTTTCAGTTTGGAATCTCACATCAATGTAACCACTTACATACAACTCTTTCTCAACTCTATAAATCATGAATTGATCGATAGTTCTTCTCAAATACTTAAGAATGCTCTTTATTGCAGAATAGTGCCTTCACCAACATCTAAGCAGTATCTACCTATCATTCTCATATCATATGAGACTCCATGATGTATGCATAATATGAGATACATTATAGATCCAACTATACATGCATGTGGAAGCCTACACATGTGTGCCCTCTCTATTGAAGATCTAGGACATTGAGCTCTAAGAGACATATTCAATGAGATATAGTTAGGGTTTCTCTCTTAGACTCTTTCATGATGAACCTTCTCATCTTTAACATACCCAAACTTAGGTACATATTCAAAATTTCCACATTACAATATGATATTTTTATTTTAGAACCCTTTTCATAATTTAGACCATATTAGGATGTTAGTAATCTCTGAAAATAGAGTTTTAACCAATAAAATACTTATTTATGGCACCAATACAAGAAATAGGAATAGTATACTATCATGGGCCTCACCAAATTGAAGGATTTAAGTTAAAAATAATCTTTTCGATTTTTCCTATGGATAGGTATAGGTAAGGGAGAATCACATACAAAATTTGGGTATTAAATGATAAAGGAATAAATACAAATGTTAAAATTTTACATAGGCATTAAGTTAAGTATTGATGGGTTTAGATTTTTCAAATGCTAAAAATGATAGCAAAATTGAATTCTCACCCCTCAATTAGCTAACCTACCAAATTTCAGCTAAAATGGACTTCAAATGCACCCTCAATTGGACAAGGAAAGATTTAAATAATCATTGCATCAAAAGAATAAAGTTTCCTAATCTAAATCTATCACGTTAAATTTTTGTCTTTTTTGCTAGCACATGCGCGATTAGGACTATTTGTGTCATGAAACCTGTAAGGACCCAGACCTCCATTTTGGGTTTACCCTATTTGCTTTGCCTAAACCTTGTGCTTAGATGTTTTCTAATCACCTGAGTTGTGATTAGGGTTTGTTTGTGCTTTGTTGGGAGGTTGAGGTGCAACTTGCAATTTACCCAAGTTTTAGGGTTTGTGTGCAAGTTTGTCACCTTGAGAGATATATTTCTCTCTGTGTGCATCCTCTAGGGTTGAGAGGATGAGTTGGGCACCTTGCTTGAGTTGCTTTTGGGCCTCGTTTAAGCTTGCGAAGCTTGGGCGTGTTGTTGGGATTTCTTGGGCCTAGTTTGAGCTTGGTTCCGCCTCCATGCTTGGTGTGTCGGGCAGGGTGTGCCGGTTGAGAGGTGTGTCGGGCAGGGTGTGTCGTCCAAGAGGTGTGTTGGGCAGTGGTGTATCAGCCATGGCACCATGTTAGGTGATACACACCCTTCTTGACCTAGCCTCATTTGTGTCACCCTTCTTTGGACAAGTGGCTGTTGCTTTTCTAGTTGGTGGCAAGTCATGAGCAAGTAGTTTGGGGTTCTAGCAAGGTGGCATAGTTTGGACAAGTGGTGGTTTGGGTGAGCACATGTGGAGCAATCCCCTAGTGGACGCCCACTTAACCCCCTTGTATATATACTCCCTTCTTTGCTAGCTTGGGATCCCTTTAGCTCCTTAGTTGCTTCCCTTCTTTCTTGGTGGTCGATATCTCCTTGGTGGAGTCTTCTTATTCCACTAGTGGTGGTTGAAACCATAGATGTTCCTTGCTCCTTTTCCTCTTGTGGTGAGTATCTCTCCCTATCCTTGGCACCTTATTCTTCTTCTCTCTTTCTTTTTGGCCATGGTGGTTATGGAGTTCTCTTCTCCCCTAGTGTTGGCCAAAGGTGGTGCCTTGGAGCTTGAAGCTTGGTGCTTGGAGCTTTGGAGATTGAGGAGTGTGCTTGAGGTGGGTTACATAACTCCTAACCCTGGCTATACTACCTTCTTTATATACTTCTTGTTTACATGTTATCTTGATCGGCCATGCGTACCTTGTTAGTAATGTTCTTGCTCTAGTATGCGCCCTTGATCTTGTTGGATATGGCGACATGGTTATGTTGTTTAGATGTGTTCTTGGACCTTGTTGTCTGAACCTTGGATTAGGGTCCTTAGGTAAAAACCTCTCTCATAGTTGTTGAGAGGTGAGCCTAGGGTTTCCTAATCCCATGGTGTGTGTGGTGTGTTCTTGGGGCAATATCCCTCTCTCTCTTTGGTCTTGAGAGGTGAGCTTAAGCTCTAGTTGTGTGGGCAAAGCCCCTCTCTCACTTGGTTGTTGAGAGGTGAGTATATACTCTAGTTGCTTGGGAAATACCCCTCTCTTACCATGGACTTGAGAGGTGAGCCTTTGGTTGGTGTTGATCTGGTTGAGGTTGGAGGGTTGGCTGTTATGGTGATGACCCGCTCTGTTGCCCGATATGTGATGGAGATTATGCAAAACCCCTCTCACTTAGTTGTTGAGAGGTGAGCCAGTTCTCTTGATCTATTAGGGTTTCTTGGTGGCGGTCTTGAGGATGACGATGACCAACCCAATATGGTGTTTTTTCCAATAGAGTACCTTGCCCGATAGGTTGTGTGGTCTTTTGGCCAACATGGTTATAAGGTTGCCTTTTCTGATGCGTAATGAGGTGTGTTGGATGTTTGAGTTGCCTGATATCCTTCTTCTAGGCTTTGGGCGATATGCTAGAAAGACGTTTTGTTGACCTCTTGACCGATATGGGATATCCCAACCCTAGATGGGCGACATGGGGTCTTGATTGATAAGGATGTTGAGTAATCCAGTAGATCCTACCTTGGGTGATATAGTGCTTGTTCCCTTGACTGATATGAGTATGGTAGGCAGATCTTGCGTTGGGAAATATGGCTTGTACCTTGCACGACACTCCCCTAGTTGTGCTTCCCGACATGGTGTCCTAGTGGCTATGTTGCCTTGAGTGATATGCAGCTTGGGCGCTAGGGTTTGCTGCTTTGGGAAATATGGGGTTTATCCTTCATGCCCGATACCCTCTTACGCCTAGATGTCTAGTGCTTCCCGATATGGCTATTGGTCGATATGAAGGTTGACCTATATGATGGGTGGTGCTTAGGGTCTGTTTGTACCCGATACCAAGGTGATAGTGGTTGCCCAACATGGTTGTTAACCTTGGATGGGTGCTGACTGATACATTAAGTGGTGGTTATTTGCGTGCTAAACCAATACAGTGATGGGCGTCACACTCTTTGATGAGGTGTGTCTTACCTTCACTGAGGTTTATGGTGCCTTTGGTGAGGGTTGTCCCTTACCTGTTATACCTTTGGTAAGGGTTGTCCCTTATACGATATATCTATAGTGAGGGTTGTACCTCGTGATTGGTTGAAAACCCTAATGCTTTATTGAAAATTTATATATGATAATGTCATGCATAGATATGTTCATCCAATAAGCATAATTATATCTTTCTCAATATATGCAATAAGTTTAAGATGTTCCTTGTATGAGCATAGTGTACCTCTATGCTTATGTTAACCATGCAGGTAACAGTTGTACGATGAGGCCATGGTAATGGCATGATAGTTACATGATGAGGAACATTCAAGGGTTATGATGAACCCAGTGATGTATGATGGGTGTTACCCATGGAATGGAAATGTGTGCCTTGATGATGGGATTGGATCCCTATGATGTTAATCCTTGTGATGAATCTAGATGATTGGCAAGAGGCCAAGTGGTAACATGTGATGTTGGATCCTTATGATGGATCAGGATGATGTCGATGGAACTGAAGGCCTTAGTGACAATGTAACACAAGATAATGTGTTTTATGTTTATTCATTCTTGTTATAGTTGCATGTTACATAACTTGGTTGAATCTTGCAATCCAATTAAAATGCATTAATTAATTACAGAGAAACTTTTCATGTAGTTTGCCCAGGCCATAGATCCATCATCGTCAAGAGTTTGGTGATGGTGAAACAGGTTCTCCTAAGGGTTAACCTAGAATGCATATTGTTGAATATGTGGTATGCGCATACACCCTAAGTATTAGTGCATGTTTAGAGAACAATTTTAGGCTTGTGTCTCAATGTGGTTAGAGCATGGTGAATAGCCCCATGGCTCAGGATATGTGATAAAGTATGGTGGATAGGCCCATGGCTCAATGATGATGGAGCACGTTGAACAGGCACGTAGCTCAGTTTTCTAGCTTCAATACCTGTATCAAGATGGGCTAGGCAGAGGGTAGCCTGACCCTGTGTGGCTAAGGCCACTTAAACATGAGACTGCGGTCATGCTTGTTGGTTCTTGTGCACTGACCATAAGGGAAAGAGGTCATGGAACCTGACTCTCCCATTGACCTTGTATGGCAATCGATTGTGACCAAGTGGTGGTCAGTTTGGATCTGAGTGGTATGACTCACTTCCTTAGGGCATAATAAATCATAACCCAGTCATATAGTATATTCTACTTAAGGCAAACACAGAGCATTGGTTGATGCCTTGATTCCTTATTTATATAGATGCCCTAGTTTTATTTTGCAGCTAATTATGTGTTCCTTAGATGTTATGATAAGTTCTTATTAGACTTATCTTGTCAATCATGTTCCATATTATTATCTGTGCATGTACTTCCTAAAATATCTCGGTAAGAAGTTATAACAAGTTGGTTCTGCTCAGTATGCTTCTCATATACAATTTGCTTATATCAGTTACCTGGTTTATCTATTCTAGCTCTCCTTTGATGTTTAATAGTTTCAGCGGGGGTTATGTTTCTCATTGGGACTATGTGTCTCACCCCATTGGTTTAAAACCTTTTTAGGTGATCGAGCTAGATGTGGTGGTGATCGCGGTGTTGCAGATGAGCAGCAAGAAGAACAATAGAAGGAAAGAGGTGGTTATGTTGTTGTTGTTGGATGTTTTGTAGTAGATTCCTAGAGTCATCCCTATACTCTCAAGTCCTTGGAAGTGTTTTGATGAGGTTTCACGATGTATAGTTGATATGGATTTCTTATCCTGTTGTTGACCTGGCTAGGTCTGTTATGTATATAAATAGGTGATGCTTCCTTTAGGGATAAAAGATAGTTGGATCATATGAACCATGGACATGTGTCAAGTTGATATATATTTATACAACATGTTACCTCATAGGATGTGGATTTGGATGTAATAGTTCCTTTCTTATTTGCCTTCTGCGATCGGTTTTAGTTAACCCGTGTTTTTGGTAATACGATGTTTATGACGGTTCCGCACATTTTTCACGTGGCATTTCATTGTCTGTGTGATAGCGGGATGTCATATATAAGGTTCGTATCAGAGCTCTAGGTTCGCTGAGTCTACAGGGATCTAGGACTAGGTTTATGTCTGTTCTTGTGATTTTCTCTAGATTTTCTCATAATGACTTCTGCCCCCAGCAGAAGATAAAGCTAAAAGATGTCTAGAAATCATGAAGAACACATTGGCGAGAGCGGTGTTGTTGCATCAGTTGATGGAGTGAGTGTGTAGGCACATGAAGATCGGGGGCCTGAGGTCCCCCAAATCGACCCAGCCATTCTTGAGAATCCTATCTACTAGCACCTTATGGGACAGGTAATGGCTATGATGAATCTCATGGTGGAGAGATTGCCAGTGCCTCCGCCAAGAGCACAGGCTCCCCATGGTGAATCTTTGGGTATTGGGAAGACCTTTGAGCAGCTTCACCAAGTCAGAGCTTCAGATTATGTTGGAACGGCTAATCCGGCGGATGTAGATCTTTGGCTGATAGGTCTTGAGAAGGCCTTCTGGATCCTTGACATCCCTAAAGTAGACAAAGTCAAGCATGTTGTCTACCTTCTGAAAGGTAGTGTTGGCCACTGGTGGGCCATCGAGGAAGAGAAGCGACCCAGTGAGGTGATCTGTTAGGATGTCTTCTGGCGGGAGTTCGTGAGTCGATACTTCCTGAAGACGTATCTGGATGAGAAGATCAGCCAGTTCAAGCATCTGTGCCAAGGTTCTCTGAGAATCACTGAGTATGAAGCCAAGTTTATGGAGCTGATGAGGTTTTGTCCTCACATGGTGGCAACGGATGATGAGAGGATTAGACGGTTTGAGAAAGGTTTGAGTGTCGAGTTGTCGACAACTTCTACTTCTTTAGAGAATCAAGAGTGGTTTTCCACATTTGTGGAGACTGTCTGAAGGATTGAACGGTCAGTCAAGGAGAAGAGAGAGACCATATCCAAGAAAAGGCTTGCTCAGTTTTAGAAATAGAGGTTTGACGGCCGTAAGAAGCCGAGATTTTCTGCACCTTCTGTGATGCAAGGCTCTAGTACACTGTCTCAATGGTCACCAAGTAAAGGAAGAGGGCGTGGTTTTTTGCCATCCAAAGCCTACAGTACAACTTCAGTGGCAGTGATAGGACTGTCTGGGCCGCAGTCGAGAGACCTGTCATGCTTTCTCTATGGACAGGTCAGGCATATCAGGTGGAATTGCCCAAGGAGAGACGTCGAAGTGACACAACAACCGAAATAGAGTCAACAAGGGTCAGATAGACAACAGGGTAGTGGTTCCAGAGGGCAAAGATGTGGTCAAGCATCACAAGCTGGATCATCTGCTCAAGGAAGCAGAGGGCATGGACGACAGCAAGCAACGGCTTGATTCTATACTATGAGTCAGCCGAAGACGATAGTCAACCCATGAGTGGTGGAAGGTCAGATGGAGTTGTTTCATTCTGATTTGTCTTCTTCTTGCTTTGTATCTATTCTGGTCGACCCAGGTGATATACACTCTTTTATCACTCGTAGTATGCTTGATAGTTATCTTTTACCTGTTAGTTGTAAGAAACATAGTTTGTTGTTAGAAACCCCTCTTCATGGTTCCTCAATGCTTCGACAAGTGTGTCCATCTTGTGTTCTATCCTTTTTGGGACACAACATACAAGTGGATCTCATACCACTTGATATGCATAGATTCAATGTAATCCTTGGGATGGATACCTTAGAGAAGTATAAGGTTTTTCTAGACTGTGGTTCCAAGCAAGCGGTGTTTGCTGATGATGGGGAGAAGTGGATCTTCCAGGGAGATAGGAAGATTCTTCCGACATGTTTGGTATCAGCTATGGTGGCAGAAAAGTTATTGAGGCAAGGGTGTGGAGCATTTTTTGCTCATGTTGTAGATACCAAGGCAGAGGGTTCTAGCCTTGAGGATGTGCCTATTGTCAAAGAGTTTGTGGATTTGTTTCCCAATGAGTTTCCCAGTGTTCCCCCACCTCAAGAGATTGACTTTGAGATCAATCTAGTACCAGAGACACAACAAGTTGCTCAGACACTGTACATGATGGCTCTAGCTGAGACGGCAGAACTGAAGAAGTAGTTACATGAGTTGCTGGATAAAGGTTTCATCATACCAAACACATCACTGTGGGTGCTCCAGTTCTATTCGTGAAGAAGAAGGACAGATCGATGTGTCTGTGCATAGATTATTGGTAGTTGAACAAAGTTATGATAAAAAAACAAGTATCCTTTGTCGAGGATAGATGACCTATTTGATCAGTTGCATGGTGCTACAATATTCTAGAAGATTGATTTGCGGTCTGGATATCATCAGCTCAAAATCAAGGAGGATGACATACCAAAGTCAGCTTTTAGTATAAGGTATGGTCACTTTGAGTTTGTGGTTATGCCGTTCGGGCTAACCAATGCACCTGCTACTTTCATGGATCTGATGAACAGGGTGTTCCATCTATTTTTAGATCAGTTTGTTGTGGTCTTTATAGATGACATCTTGATCTATAGTCAGGACAGTCAACAACATGAACAACATCTTCGACAAGCATTGACTCTCCTTTGCCAGCATCAGTTGTATGCCAAGTTCAGCAAGTGTGAATTCTTGCTGAAGGAAGTGACTTTCTTGGGACATGTGATATCAGCGGAAGGAGTCAGAGTGGACCCCAAGAAGGTAGAGTCAGTTGCAGAGTGGGAGAAACCAAAGATGTCGACTGAAGTTCATAGTTTTCTGGGTTTAGCAGGATACTACCAGAGGTTTATAAAGGACTTCAGTGTAATCGTGTTGCCATTGATGAAGTTGACCAGGAAGGATGTACCTTTTATTTGGGATGATCGTTGTCAGAAAGCTTTTCAGAGCTTGAAGGAGAAGCTGACTAGTGCTCCAGTGTTGGTGCTTCCAGAGCTTGGGAAAGGATATGTTGTTTTCTGTGATGCTTCCAAGAAAGGCTTAGGTTGTGTACTTACACAAGAAAATCATGTGGTTACTTTTGCTTCGTGACACCTTAAGAAACATGAGGAGAGTTATCTGATGCATGATTTGGAGCTGGCAGCGGTGGTCCATGTATTAAAGATTTGGAGACACTACCTTTATGGGGAAGTGTGTCAAATCTTTACGGATCATAAGAACCTGAAGTATATCTTCTCACAGAGTGAGCTGAACATGTGACATCGTCACTGGATTGAGCTAATCAGTGATTATGATTGCACCATTGAGTATCATCCTGGTATGGTGAACGTGGTAGCTCATGCGCTTAGCAGGAAGTCTTCTTCTCTTCCTATGAAGAAGGCACAGTTGAGTTCTTTGATATGCCATAGGCGGGATATGTTTGTCTCTTTGTGACAGATGAATGTATGTTCGTCTCTTTGTGACAGATGAATGTATAGTTGGAAGTATCTTTGTTGGCAGGACTATTGGCACAGATGCAAGTGAAGCCTACGTTGAGGCAGCAGATCAAAGAAGCACAGCAGGTAGATGCTACAGTCCAGTTGATCAGATCAGAGTTTGGCAGTGAGAAGCGTGATGGCTTCCATGAGTCCGAGGATGGACTAGTTTGTTATCAAAATAGGATGATGGTTCCCGATGTGGATGATCTGAGGAAGTTAGTGCTTGAGGAAGTGCACACATCGATGTATGTTATGAATCCAGGTGTCACCAAGATGTATCACAATCTAAAGGATATGTATTGGTGGCCTGGATTGAAGAGAGATGTGGCCGAGTTTGTGGCTAGGTGTGCGGTATGCCAGTAGGTTAAGGCTGAGCATCAGAAGTTGGTAGGTATGTTGCAACCCATGCCAATACCGCAGTCGAAATGGGATCATGTAACCATGGATTTCGTAGTTGGTCTCCCGAGGATAGCTAGGAATCACGATTCCATCTGGATGATATTGGACAGATTGACGAAGTCTGCTCATTTCATACCTATGAAGACAACATATATAGTAGAAAAGCTTGCTCAGGTGTATGTGGATGAGATAGTGCATTTGCACGGTGTGCCGGTAACGATAGTCTCTGACAGAGGTCCCCAGTTCATGAGTCATTTTTGGGAATAGTTGCACAGAGCGTTGCGAATGCAGTTGAGGTTCAGTACTGCTTTCCACCCACAAACAGATGGACAGTCTGAAAGGACTATTCAGACTTTGGAGGATCTTCTCCGAGCTTATGTTTTGTAGTTCCTAGGTAGTTGGGACGTGCACCTTAGTTTGATAGAGTTCGCCTACAACAACAGTTACCAACGGAGTATCGACATGCCACCTTCTGAGGCTTTGTATGGCAGGAAATACAAATCTCCTTTATGTTGGTATGAGTCTGGTGAGTATCAGCTTTTGGGTCCCGAGTTAGTGCAGCAAACGACAGAAAAGATCAAGGTAATACAGCAACAGTTGAAAGCAGCACAAGACAGACAGAAGTCGTATGTAGATAATCGTCGATGACCTCTAGAATTCCAGGTGGGATACAAGGTGTATCTCAAGGTTTCACCATGGAAAGGCATGCTAAGATTTGGCCGGAAAGGCAAGATGGCTCCCAGGTATATGGGGCCATATCCGGAAATAGCACGTGTTGGCAAAGTAGCTTATAATTTAGAGCTACCACCAGAGTTGCACAGGTTGCATCCAGTGTTCCATGTCAGTATGCTGAAGAAAAGTCATCCAAGCACAGAGACAGTGATACAACCAGTTGAGGTTGTGCTTGATGAAGATGTGACCTACGAGGAAGGTCTGGTGTTGATCCTCGACATGAGTGTGAAGAAGCTGAAGAGGAAGGACCTGGTTCTTGTGAAGGTTCTTTTGGCATCATCATGTCGTTGAGGAAGCCACATGGGAGCTTGAGGAAGATATGAGTATGAAGTATCCCTCACTTTTCTCTTCAGATTTCGGGGGTGAAATCCTTTTGTGGAGGTTTATGGCTTGTAAGGACCCTGACCTCTATTTTGGGTTTACCCTGTTTGCTTTGCCTAAACCTTGTGCTTAGATGTTTTCTAATCACTTGAGTTGTGATTAGGGTTTGTTTGTGCTTTGTTGGGAGGTTGAGGTGCAACTTGCAATTTACCCAAGTTTTAGGGTTTGTGTGCAAGTTTGTCACCTTGAGAGATATATTTCTCTCTCCTTGCATCCTCTAGGGTTGAGAGGATGAGTTGGGCACCTTGCTTGAGTTGTTTTTGGGCCTCATTTAAGATTGCGAAGCTTAGGCGTGTTGTTGGGCTTTCTTGGGCCTAGTTTGAGCTTGGTGTCGCCTCCTTGCTTGGTGTGTCAAGCAGGGTGTGTTAGTCGAGAGGTGTGTCAGGAAGGGTGTGTCGGCCAAGAGGTGTGCCGAGCAGTGGTGTATCAACCATAGCACCATGTTGGGTGATACACACCCTTCTTGACCTAGCCTCATTTGTGTCACCCTTCTATGGACAAGTGGCCATTGCTTTGCTAGTAGGTGGCAAGTTATGAGCAAGTAGTTTGGGGTGCTAGCAAGGTGGCTTAGTTTGGACAAGTGGTGGTTTGGGCGAGCACACGTGGAGCAATCCCCTAGTGGATGCCCAGTTAACCCCCTTGTATATATAACCCCTTCTTTGCTAGCTTGGGATCCCTTTAGCTCCTTAGTTGCTTCCCTTCTTTCTTGGTGGTTGATATCTCCTTGGTGGAGTCTTCTTCTTCCTCTAGTGGAGGCCAAAACCCTAGATGTGCCTTGCTCCTTCTCCTCTTGCGGTGAGTATCTCTCCCTATCCTTGGCACCTTCTTCTTCTTCTCTCTTTCTTTTCGACCATCGTGGTTATGGAGTTCTCTTCTCCCCTAGTGTTGTCCGAAGGTGGTTCCTTAGAGCTTGAAGCTTGGTACTTGGAGCTTTGGAGCTTGAGGAGTGTGCTTGAGGTGGTTTACATAACTCCTAACCCTTTCTATACTACCTTCTTTATATACTGCTTGTTTACATGTTATCTTGATCGGCCATGCATACCTTATTAGTAATGTTCTTGCTCTAGTATGCGCCCTTGATCTTGTTGGATATGGTGACATGGTTATGTTGTTTAGATGTGTTCTTGGACCTTGTTGGCCGAACCTTGGATTAGGGACCTTGGGCAAAACCCCTCTCTCTTAGTTGTTGAGAGGTGAGCCTATGGTTTCCTAATCCCATGGTGTGTGTGGTGTGTTCTTGAGGTAATATCCCTTTCTCTCTTTGGTCTTGAGAGGTGAGCTTAAGCTCTAGTTTTGTGGGAAAAACCCCTCTCTCACTTAGTTGTTGAGAGGTGAGTCTATACTCTAGTTGCTTGGGCAATACCCCTCTCTTACCATGGACTTCAGAGGTGAGCCCTTGGTTGGTATTGACCTGGTTGAGGTTGGAGGATTGGCCGTTATGGTGATGACCCACTCTGCTGCCCGATATGTGATGGAGGTTGTGTAAAACCCCTATCACTTAGTTTTTGAGAGGTGAGCCAATTCTCTTGATCTATTAGGGTTTCTTGGTGGCGGTCTCAAGGATGAAGATGACCAGCCCGATATGGTGCTTTGCCTGATAGAGTAACTTGCCTGATAGGTTGTGTGGTTTTTGGCTGACATGATTATAAGGTTGCCTTTTTTGATGCGTAATGAGGTGTGTTGGATGTTTGAGTTTCCCGATATCCTTCTTATAGGCTTTGGGTGATATGCTAGAAATACATTTTGTTGACCTCTTGACTGATATGGGATACCCCAACCCTAGATGGGTGAAATGGGGTCTTGGTCGATAAGGATGTTGAGTAATCCAGTAGATCCTACCTTGGGCGATATAGTGGCTTATTCCCTTGACCGATATGAGTATGGTAGGCAGATCTTGTGTTGGGTGATATGGCTTGTACCTTGCATGACACTCCCCTAGTTGTGCTGCCCGACATGGTGCCCTAGTGGCTATGTTGCATTGAGTGATATGTAGCTTGGGAGTTAGGGTTTGCTACTTTGGGAGATATGGGGTTTATCCTTCATGTCTGATACCCTCTTACATCTATATGTCTAGTACTGCCCGATATGGCTGTTGGTCGATATGAAGGTTGACCTATATGATGGGTGGTGCTTAGGGTCTGGTTGTGCCCGATACTAAGGTGATAGTGGTTTCCCAACATGGTTGTTAACCCTGGATGGGTGCTGACCGATACAGTAAGTGGTGGTTAGTTGCGTGCTAAACCGATATAGTGTTGGGCATCACACTCTTTGATGTGGTGTGTCTTACCTTTAGTGAGGTTTATGGCACCTTTGGTGAGGGTTGTCCCTTACCTGTTATACCTTTGGTGAGGGTTGTCCCATATCCGATATATCTATAGTGAGGGTTGTACCTTGTGATCGGTTGAAAACCCTAATGCTTGATTGAAAAGTTATATATGATAATGTCATGCATAGATATGCTCATCCAATAAGCATAATAATATCTTTCTCGATATATGCAATAATTTTAAGATGTTCCTTGTATGAGCATAGTGTACCTCTATGCTTATGTTAACCATGCAGGTAATAGTTGTACGATGAGGCCATGGTAATGGCATGATAGTAACATGATGAGGAACATTCAAGGGTTATGATGAATCCAGTGATATATGATGGGTGTTACCCATGGAATGGCAATGTGTGCCTTGATGATGGGATTGGATCCCTATGATGTTAATCCTTGTGATGAATCTAGATGATTAGTAAGAGGCCAAGTGGTAACATGTGATTTTGGATCCTTGTGATGGATCGGGATGATGTCGATGGCACTGAAGACCTTAGTGACAATGTAACACAAGATAATGTGTTTTATTTTTATTCATTCTTGTTATAGTTGCATGTTACATAACTTGGTTGAATCTTGTAATCCACTTAAAATGCATTAATTAATTACAGAGGAACGTTTCATGTAGTTTGCCCTAGCCATAGATCCATCATCATCAGGAGTTTGGTGATGGTGAAACAGGTTCTCCTAAGGGTTAACCTGGAACACATATTGTTGAATATGTGGGGTGTGCCTATGCCCTAAGTAGTAGTGCATGTTTAGAGCACGGTTTCATGCCCGTGGCTCAGTGTGGTTAGAGCATGGTGAACAAGCCCATGGCTCAGGATATGTGATAGAGTATGGTGAATAGGCCCATGGTTCAATGATGATGGAGCACGGTGAACAGGCTTGTGGCTTGGTTTTGTAGTGTCGATACCTGTACCAAGGTGGGCTAGGCAGAGGGTATCCTGACCCTATGTGGCTAAGGCCACTTAAGCATGAGACTGCAATCCTGCTTGTTGGTTCTTGTGCACTTACCATAAGGGAAAGAGGTCATGGAACTCGGCTCTCCCATTGACCTTGTATGGCAATCAATTGCGACCAAGCAATGGTCGGTTTCGATCTGAGTGGTATGACTCACTTCCTTAGGGCATAATAAATTGTAACCCAGCCGTATAGTATATTCTACTTAAGGCAAACACAGAACATTAGTTGAGGCCTTGTTTGTATAGTTGCCCTAGTTTTATCTTGAAAATAATTATGTGTTCCTCAGATGTTATGATAAGTTCTTATTAGACTTATCTTGTCAATCATGTTCCATATTATTATCTGTGCATGTACTTCCTAAAATATCTCGGTAAGAAGTTATAACAAGTTGGTTCTACTCAGTATGTTGCTCATATATGATCTGCTTATATCAGTTACCTGGTTTATCTGTTCTAGCTCTCCTTTGAGGTTTTATAGTTTCGGTGGGGGTTATATTTCTCACTGGGACTGTATGTCTCACCCCGTTGGTTTAAAACCTTTTTAGGTGATCGAGCTAGATGTGGTGGTGATTGCGGTGTTACGGCTGAGCAGCAAGAAGAACAGTAGAAGGAAAGAGGTGGTTATGTTGTTGTTGTTGTTGGATGTTTTGTAGTAGAGCCCTAGAGTCATCCATGTACTCTCAGGTCCTTGGAAGTGTTTTGATGAGGTTTCACGATGTATAGTTGATATGGCTTTCTTATCCTGTTGTTGACCTGGATAGGTGTGTTATGTATATAAATAGGTGATGCATCCTTTAGGGATAAAAGACAGCTGGATCCTATGAACCGTGGACATGTGTCAAGTTGATGTATATTTATATAACATGTTTCCTCGTAGGATGTGGATCTAGATGTAACAATTCCTTTCTTATTTACATTCCACGATTGGTTTTAATTAACCCGTTGTTTTGGTAATACGATGTTTATGATAGTTCCACACATTTTTTGCATGGCATTTCATTGTCTATGTGATAGTGGGATGTCACAAAACCATTCTTACCCTAATCCCAATCCCACTACCTGGGTAGGTAGTGTTAAAAGGATTAAAATACATGTCTCTGAGTGGCCCAAAGATCAAACACACATGATATGTAAAAATAAATAACATTTCATTTATTGAAAAGAAACATAAAGTCTATGAAATCTAAGCATGTAGGCAACATGGAAAAGAAAAATATAACAAGGTGAGAGAACTACATATTAGATACTACATCCCATTTACTTATAATCCCATGTGGTAAGCATTCTTCATTCTGGAAGATGTTGGTAAGAGTATAGTAGATCAGCATGTATCAAGTCTTCATGTCAAAATTACGTAAATTAAGACACAATCAATGAAAATGCTTTGATATGCTTTGAAAAGAGAAATATTGAACAATTGCAAACATTAATATCAAAATATTGTACTTGGCAAGACTTATAAGCAAAATAATCAATGTGATATTCAAACTCATATTTATTTCGAGTAATTCAATTGTTATTACAAATTTCCTTATTATGTTGAAATCAACATGTATATATATGGCTCCATTGCCTCAATAAGATGGGGAAGGTCACCATCTTGTACAAGTTCCACTCTCTTATATGTGGAGGGTGCTTGTACCCAATATCAACATTGTTATTTGTTGATTTCCAAATGCAAGCGAGTTTTAAATAATAATAATAATATCAACTCGTCAATCACCCACAAGCATACAAGATCAATTGTAGTTGAGGTCAAACCACAAGGAGCTAGGCTAGCTAGGCGCAAAATTGATATCTTTCAACAACCTAAGTTGGATTGTAATAGTTGAGTATTTATTAAGATTAGTTAACTAGAAAATAAAAGAAAAAGAACTAAATTAAGAGGATTTAGCTCAGATTTAGGAGATCTTAGACATAAGATTTCATTTCCATACCATTACATCATGTACAACTACAAAGTTAAACATGCTAATCAACTTGCAAGGAAGGTTGCCATCATCATGAACCTCCTGGTGACATGATATGGTTCTCATCTTCACACAACACTTCCACATCTATGTTCGGATTCAAATGCAACTTAGGATCCTCAACATTCTCCAACCACGCCCATGGTGAAGAATTTGTTTCTAAGAGATTTACTTCATACTCCTTCATATATTCTCCCAAATCACATAATGAAGCATAAAACAAGCATATTTGATGGCCAGTAAACCATACAAGCAATAAAACACCATAGAAGCTCTTGGAGAAGCAAATTAACTAGCATTAGATATAAAACTATGAGTTCACATGAGTAATAGCATGGGAGCTACTCCCCCATGCCCAAGAAAAAGAGTTTTACTTACACAATTTGCAAACATAAGAACATGCCACAATTTTTAGAGTTTTCCATGATTAGAAAGAAAAAAAGATAACAGAAATAAAGAGTAAAGTGGAAGGAGTAAAACTCCAACTTGAGGATGAAGTTCTACCCTTGCAACTGATCCAACTCGGACTTTCTTCCCTCCTGAGGAGCTTGACCGGAGTAGAGAAGCTTTGTTTCACCCTTGGATAAGAAAAGGAGAAGAAAGTGACGGAGAATGGAGGTTATTTACCAAGAAACCTCTCCTTCTTCCCAAAAAATTTTCTCTATAACTTTCTCTTATTGTCAAGTGTTTCATTGACGAGTGATAACCGCCCCATATGACTGGTCTCATCTTTCAAATGAGGGATGGTTGTTTTCAAGAATCTACAAAAGTTGATAAAGACATGGTGTGTCTCTCAATGTAACTGTCGGGTGAATTACTTTTTGTGAAGAGTACACGGTGTGTCACTGATGAGAGATGTTGTGTAGTTGTAACTAGAGTTGACCTGGGTGGATGGCACACGTCGTGTGTTAATAAACACATGACGTGTACTCCAGTAGAACTTTGAATCTCAGCTTATAAATGTGCGCACATGTCGTGTCTGTGTAAACAGCGTGTCGTGTCTTCTGTTTTGCAATTGGGGACAAAATCCTTATGGAAATTTACACACCATGTGTTAAAGAACACACGCCTTTCCTTCTGCTTTGTCATTGAGGATTGCCCTTCCTAGAAAGCTACACGTCGTGTATTAAATAACACACAGAGTGTC
The DNA here is from genome assembly GCA_963693085.1 of Alisma plantago-aquatica. Lineage (NCBI taxonomy): Eukaryota > Viridiplantae > Streptophyta > Magnoliopsida > Alismatales > Alismataceae > Alisma > Alisma plantago-aquatica. The sequence continues at coordinate 406,406,418 of OY856413.1, forward strand.
TTATTTAGTTTCTTCAAGATCAACTCTATATCAAATACAAATCATCAGGGAATCCAATTAAGGTCGGATTTGGATTGGATTATCCCCATTTCATCATCTTTATTGTGTACCTACGATCACAGACATGTAACAGGTAAAACCACTAAAAATATGGAAAATTAAGTATGATTAGAGGCCAAATGGAGATCAATATAAACTAAAGTTTTGTGCGAAAGTGTGCAAAAATTAGATATGAAATGCACACATCAATTCCCTCTAAGCTTGAACTATTGCTTGTCCTCCAGCAAAAAGAGCATAGAAATACAAATCAACGAATTGTCAAGTTCATGCATATATATCTTGATTTGTTATAAATTTTACAGGTAAGGGAATTTCTTGTTCATTTACGTACTTACTCCAATTCCAAAAAGAATAAGCCTCCATTCCAAGAAATTAGTTCTTCTACAAAAACACCAATCAAATGTAGTGACAGATGAATATGAGACCAAACCAACCATAATCAACAGGTTTATACTCATAGCCTTGATTTCAACTTGAACACCCAAGAAAGAGATTTTTAGTTTAGCAAGGGTGGTAACAAATTAAATAAAATTGTCAACTAGGCAACACTAGATGGAGCTTCGATGACCAAGACAAACAATTAGTGAGTTTTGCAACCAAAACTCTCAGCTATTAAGGATGCAAGATATAATCTTAGTCAATGTTAACAAAATTTTAGCTTTCTTTCTTTGTTTTTAAAATAATGATAATGGGTTATGGGTTTTGACACTCGACTGCTAATGTTGGCTTATGTTCACGTGGAGTGTCAGTTGGGGTGTTTTACCCTCTTCAAGACATACCACCTAACCGTCGTGTTCAGATCGGACTTATAATAAGCTAGTATTATATGTCGGCAGTTTAGCCATCTTTTCATGGGGTAATTAAGAAGAAGTGAACCAAAAGAGATTTTTAGATGAAATTGGGTTTCACTTGTTTTCCCAAAAACAAAGCAGAGTTAAGTAAACTACAACATTAGCAACATTCCATTCATTTGATTTGAAAATTTTCACCAAAAAAGGATGGTTAAAAAAGCACTAATAGTTTGGAAAGGGCATCCTATGTTCTATGTAGTGTTACAAAGTTGATTTATTCACATAACTTATTACCATTACATGTGTTAAGAATCAAGGATGTGAAAGGTGAAAGCCCAGGATAAAGCATAAACTCGAAACTAAACACATGTTGGTGGCCATGAAGTTTCATTTGATTAATGCATGACTTTTAAAATTTCCACAAATGATATTTCTCAAGAGGGAGGACAATTTAGTTCAACATAGAAGGAAATCAATCCATTACACAAGATAGACCTTATATCATACTAGATTTTCCATAAGAAGAATAGAAACTAAAACAAGTACTAAGGAAAAAATGATAAAAACAAACTACAACCACATTACTGACCGGTTGCACCCCCTAAGCTTGAAATCTGTAGTGTCCTCACTGCATCAAACAAACTCAAGGTGATATCAACTGGATACCTTTCATGGAGAATGATCAAGATGAAGGGTCATCTCCCTCATGAGTAGTTGGGAAGAACTGGTTTCACAAATCATCATTGTCAGCAATGTCCACATGGATTGGCTCTGGAGGAGGGGGCTCTACCTAAGGTGGAGGCAGTGGAGGTGCAGGTTGTGAAGGTTGAGACATGGGATAGTGGCCTTGAGAAATGTGCCACATGTCCATCTGTTGGATCATGTTGTACATAATAGAACATTGCTAACTCATAAGATCCAAGCGGGTATCTAGATGGTCAAACCTCTATTGGAGATAGTCATACAGGTGTTGGACATCAGACGTGGACCAACTGTACTTTGTCTGCATGCCAGTGGAGGGAGGTAGTGGGTGTGCACCGGCCGAAGTAGGTGCATCTGTTGCATCCTCTTGCTCATCAAAATAAAAAAGAGTCCATTTCTAGTTGTCTTTGTTCGTTAGAGTCGTTGCTTCCAAATCAGGCAAGTGAATATATTGGTCATCATCAAAATATTATCTAAAGTTAGAGTCATCATTGGTAGACAACTGCAGTTGCGACTGGGAGAGTGTGTTGGCGACTAGTATGCTGACAGGAGGGTGTGACTCCTTCCAATTCCTTGTGGGACAAGGAGATTGGAGTTCCAGGTGGTCCGTGTGGACTACTTCAGAGGCGGGAGGTTTCTGCCGCTAGGAGGACAGCCTTCAATCCTGTCAGTCCAGGTGTGACTAGGAGCTGTACAGACACCATCTAAGACAGGAGGTGAAGACCGCGCAAGGCGCGAGGTATTGTCGTCGAGCAAGCCTCGGGACAAGGTATGATTCCACAAACCATCCTTTCCTATTTTATAGGCGTTGTTGCGTTTCCTTGTTCTGGGTTTGGGGAGGGAAAAAAATTTGTTTCCGCTGCCTTCTCTGCCTCCCCTAAAACCCAACAGTGGTATCAGAGCCACGTCAACTACTCTATACTTTGGGAATATCGATATGATCGATTTTGGTTTGTCACCTTTATTTATTGCATACGATGTGAATAAAATTGGCTTTATGCATGTCCAATCCTAAATCCACAAATCGCAATTTACATATATGATATGTCTTATTAATGCACTCGATACGCGTCACGCTTAAACGAGTTTTGTGGTGGATGTATAGCATGGTTATGGCCAATAAACCCTATCTGTGTATGGTTGTATGTGGTTGCTTGCATCTCGGTCTGCGCACCGATCTTCCTTCTCCTATTCCTGATGTAACTCGAAATAATTCGAGACTTCTTTCCTACCTTTGCTCCCCTCGAATGTAACTCGAGGTTTCTCTTTTTTATAATGTAAAATAGGATAGAATTTCATTTCCTGTTATGTCAAATAACGGAGGACATCCTGACGACAGCTGAGACGATCGGTTCAAGGCGTGAACCGATCGGTTGACGTTCCAGACGATCGATTCAAGGAGTGAGCTGATCGGTTGATGACCGATTCAAGGAGCAAGACGAGTGGGTGGCGGCCATGATGAGATGCATGACGACCAGGCGAACCGATTGGTTGGAGGAGCTAACCAATTGGTTGGAGGAGCTAACCGATCGGTTGGTGGCACCCAGACGACCGGGCCAGAACGAGCATGTCCTTCATGTGATGAGTTGATCTACTCAGAAGGCAAAGCACAGAGTTCATCTTGTACAGGTTGCATGTGATGTAGACCTAGATGATCGTGATTCCTCTTGGCTCGAGGAATCACATTAGGATGGTCATATTCATCGCTTTTATCGTTTTGCATGTTTTTGTGGGATATAGCATGTATATGATACGTACTATGTATTGTGGTGATTGGATACGTATATGTATATAAAAACCAAATCCCTCATTAAAATATTAAGTCTTATATGCCTTCCATTAGCCTCACACATGAAAAACTCGATCGACCAAGCGTAGGTTACGCCAAAGCATGGTGTGTCATCTATATTGTGGACGTATGAAGGGTAGACATGTAGGTTCTGCCAAAGCAGGGTGCATGTTTACCGTGTCAGCTTTTGGGTTAGACTTAACTGGTGATTCTTAGAGCATCTAAGCCCAGAGGCAAGGAATGTTCATGGAAAGGTGTTGTGCATGTTCATTCATCAAGAGTTTCATATGATGCAATTGGCAAGAGTTGCCTACCTGGGAGATCTAAGTTGTGGGTGACAGCCCTAGCTGGTCCATGACTTAGAGGATTTTAGGATCTTTCCCACTAGAAGGTGGTACGCTGCAATCTTTTGAATTGATGGTGAGGGATATCAATTTGAAGTAAAATAGTGGGAGCGATAATTAATTAAAGGCCTAATTATATCGTCAACTTTTCAAATCAATCAAATAAGTCAAAAATGAGTTTTTGGACTAAAATTGCATATTTTCCTTTGTAGTACAAATGGCAAAAATCACTTTTCTTTGCGATCGGTCCTTGAAAAGGACAGCCTAAATGGGACAAACTTCCACGACTAGTATAGGACATTGAGAATTGTTCTCACTCAAGAGCAAAAGCTCTATGTCCTGGATACTCCAATTCCAGAGGAACCGGCTCCTAATGCACCAAAGACAGAAAAGGATGCTTACAAGAAGCATTCTGATGATGCCATTGATGCAAAGTGCTTTATGTTGTGCTCTATGAACCACGAGTTGCAGAGACAACATGAGAACATGGGTGTCATTGAGATGATTCAGCATCTCAGGAACATGTATGAAGATCACGCACGGCAAGCGAGATACAATGTCTCAAGGGCACTGTTCAAGTGTGTCATGACAGAAGGAGATCCAGTTGGTCCTCACACACTCAAGATGATTGGGTATGTGGAGAACCTACAAAGACTGGGATTTCCACTGATCCAAGAGTTGGCTACTGACACGATATTGCAATCGTTGCCAGAATCCTACAGTCAGTTTGTGATGAACTACAACATGAACAACTTTGATAGGCCACTGTCAAAGTTGTTGGGCATGTTGAGGATAGCCGAGATACAGATGAATAAGGACAAGCCTAAGTCTGTGATGGTGATCATGAGCAAGAAAGGAAAGTCCAAGCGCAAGGGCAAGGGCAAAGCTAAGAAAGGTTCTGATGCTAGCCAGGAGCCCAAGTCGTCTTCAGCTCTCAAGGCCAAGGGAGGCGTGACCAAGAAAGGCAATTGCCACCATTGTCAAAAGCCAGGACATTGGAAAAGTAATTGGCCTCTCTATCTGGAAGAACAAAAGAAGAAGGAGGCAACTCATGTCTCCACTTAAAGGTGTCATGAAAGTAAACTTGTAACACTTTTGAGGTATATGATACCAAGATGTAAAGTGTAAAGCACTCATAATTGGGGCAAGTGTTGCTGCCATAGATAGGAGTACTTTAGTTTATTTTCAGCCTAAAAGGCATGTAATACAGTTATGAACTGCTATTTCATATTTTTCAATAGATAGAAACACTTTAATTTTGCATATTGTATGACAATGATGGCAATCAATAAAGAGATGTTTCAATTTATAAAGATATGATCTTTGTGGCAATGCCTTTTTTATCTTGTGGTATTTGATACACATAAGATAAAATGATACCTAAAAGTTATAGATAACTCAAACAATCAAATTAGCATCAATCATGAGAAATTCATTTCTAGTTTCCATGTGATGGATAAATCTAGACTCTTTTGGTTAGAGAACCAGTAAGAGACATGAATATCTTGGACATGATTAATCAATCTTCACTAAAGGTAGTGGGAGAATGATTATCTTATTAGGTACGATACATGTGATGTATTTACATACCTATTAGAACAAATGCTAATACTTCAAATGGTGTTTAGAGAAATACCAATATGAATATCTTGAAGTGTTCAAGATTATCATAGATGAAGTGCAAATTTGGTAAAGTGTTAATTCTTTATGAGATCAATGAATGAAATACTTGGACCAAATGTTTGAGATCCTTATGAGTGATTATGATAATGTATCATAGTGAACTCATGATTAAGGCATGGTGATGTCTAATTCAAGAAGGAATCATACTCTAAGGAGTTAGAGAATGATTATCAAATAACTGAATTCTTCTTAATAAAAGAATACCCCACACTAATAAAAGAAATTAAGAATCACAAGGGTTGTGAGTTCTTATATCCTTAACAGATACACCTCAATTATCTATATGATGAGTTGTTCATGTGATGAGGAATCGAATTTTGAGTTATGGTTTATGATCATTACATCCTAAATGACATCCATGTGAACCATAAGGTATGACCTTGATGGTAGCACTCATTGGATGAAATCCATAAGTGCAAATGAGTCTTAAGTGTTAAGACACATGGATAACATTTTGAGAAGGATGATGCTTGTTGATTGCAACTTAATGACTAAGGAATTTGGCATATGGATAGTAAAACCGCATTCCTATGAGGAATAAAACAAGGATGTGTACGTGATACAACCTATTAGGTTTATGAATCCACTAATGCAAATGAAGTGTATAAGTTACAATGGACTAATCAATGTGATTGATTGAATACAAGCAACTCAGAATTGGATCTTTACTTTGATGATATAGTCAAAGGGTTTGACTGATATCTCAAAGATAAAGAAGGAATCTGCGATTTAGTGGGAGCGTGTTCACATTCCACATATTGATGTGAAATGGAAATGTTCTAGATTGGAAATCCAAAAGTGGAAATTATCTTTAAGGAAGATAGAGATGTTTCCTATGTGATAGGAATAGAGATCTACAGGGATAGTTCTCGAAAACCTCTTGACCTGAAAAGAGAAAACATACATTGGCAATCTGTACTGAAGGGTTCAGTATGCACAGATTCAGTGGGAGAAAACTTGTCCATGCTACATGGAGTTAGTATCCCAAGGCCAAGTGTACAATTCTTATGAAGAATGGAACACTAAGAATAGATATGGATCTATCATGTATGTAATCATCCCATTACCTTGCATGTATTGACATGGAAAGAACAAAATGCATTCATCATCTTGTATGTAGGACATGGAAATATGATGTGCTCATCCTGATAACTCGTATGTGGGACATGACGAGTGGATGTCTGTCTACTCCCAGTAAGGGTTACTGGAATACCATGAGAACTTGATTAGTACTTGAGAAGTATTAGTTCTATGGAGAAAAGGAAGAGTTCAATGTAAAGAGTTACATTGATGCGAACTTCCGAAAGGACAGAAAATTAACCACAATATATATATAGGATATATAAAAGTGAAAGTTTGTTGATTATTGGAAGTGTTCCAATAAAACCTTTTTAAAAGGAAATGTTGAGTATCTATGTGTTAGAGAACAGCAGTAGATACTATATGGATCTAGAAGTTCATGAGATGAACTTATAGATATTCCACTCATTGATGACAAGTATGGAATCCTTGATCATGAAATGTGGCTAAAGGTTAGCAAAGGAATACTAGATCGCATATTACGGCAACTCCATCTCATACGTGTGACGTACAGCAAAGAGATGAGAGACATGCAATTTATAATGACTTTGGCAAGGTGTTGCCATTACTCACTATGTTCGCACTAGAGCACGGTAACATGTGGGACATGTTTGAAGATCACTATGAATATGATTCAAGGGTGATTGGCTCGCAATGCAAGTGGGAGTCTGTTGGTATGTATGCCCTGAGAGCCAATCATGGGATGATTGGTGGGATACATTAAGATTGATTTGATAAACATAAAAGGCAAGCTTCCAATTCTTTCTGGTTCAGTCATATGAGATAGTGACAGAACAGATTGAACGTCTAGAGAATGACAATACTCAATGATGTATGCCTTTAGGTTCAGGACCTAAACGATGAGATCATACGGATGCTAAGAGTTTGTACATTCTTGTTATGTCCCTAGTCGGATGTCATTGTGGAAGGTAGATAGACAGCAATGACACACAAGACTAGATTGTGGTGTTGGTTGATGACATAATCTCATTAGTCATGATATAGAGATATCAAACCAAACACATAGGTACTTGTTAGAGAACAAGTGTACCGGACAGACCCACCGTGAGTTTGACACATGGAACCATGACATGGTAGTCACAGTCAGTACTCACAGTGATGGTGGTGAGTGTGATTCTTTGACCTGAAATCACTACACTCAACACATGTCATTGGGCACACTTTGACATCATCAAACGCAGTCCTGAAACATGGGTTGTTATAAAGGTGATGATTGGGTGGCTTTGACACATGGGGCTTTTGAGGGGTGAGTGATAGATATGGGATTTGTCCCTCTTGAGGGAGTTTGATATCCATGGCCACTTGATGAGTAGGATTGAGAAAGGCATGCACGCATGTGTGAATCAGTATGTGATATTGATGTCATACATATCTCTTCCAATCTACTTTGAGATCAAGAAAGTGAATGAACGTTGACAGGATCACTGTTCCATGCCTCAAGTTCATTCAGGATATCAGTGACAAAGGAATTATACATTCGCTGTAACACCATTCACGGATTGTAGGACTGAAAGTTGTTCTCCAACTTTCTACTTTCACTTGGGTAGCATTGATGTGTGACTAGGCACCGCTCTTTGCTTGTAAAGTCATAAGTGTTATGGACTTTCACTGCCAACGTGAAATGGACCTGCAGGACACACACATAGGATTTAACCTGGAAGAGGAGTTTTGTCCACAAACAATGTTTAGATTGATTACTAAATGAGTTTAGTAGTTCAATTAAACACTCAATTAATTGATATCTCAAAATCATAATGTTCAAGGTGTTGGACACGTTGATTGGAGTATCGGATTGATTGAAATCACAATTGACAGATTCTGCACAATCTGCACTCCCAACCGATCGGCTCATGTGATGAACTGATCGGCTAAGCTTGGTGAACCGGTTGGCTCAAGTGTTGAGTCGATCGGCTCATGGTCAGGGTGAAATGATTGCTTCAAGTGTTGAAACGATCGATTCAACTGGTGCAACCGAGCAAGTTGGGAAAGTAGGATTGGTGAGAATTTTCCTTTTGTTTCACTTGCCCAATTTGATTGGGAAATAGGATTGGTATTCGATACCAATTAGAAACAAAAGAAGGAAAGTCAATCGGGAACTGGTCAGGACCACGAACCGACCGGTTCAGAAGTGAACCGACTGGCTCATGGGTCCCAACCGGTCGGTTGAGGTGTCAACCGACTGGTTCAGGTCCCCAACCGACCATTTTAGTTGTGAAACGATCGGTTCAGGTTGCGAGTTGGTTGTTTTTGTGGAAAATCTCGAACCCTTCTACTCCTGCTTTTAGTCCTGCATTGCCCGGGATAGAGAACCCTGTCCAATGACCCTCCTATATATAGGGGTATTGGGGGATTCTCAAAACATAACTCAGTGCAACCAGTTGCTCTACAAAGTTGTCGTTCTCTCTGGTTTTGGTAATCGAGAGAGCCCGACCAAGTGCTACCCGAAAAGGGAGGCACAGCAAGGGAAAGACAACTGCAATTGCGACTGGTAGCAGGAGAGTGTGTTGGCGACTAGTATGCTGACAGGAGGGTGTGACTCCTTCAAATTCCTTGTGGGACAAGGAGATTGGAGTTCCAGGTGGTCCATGTGGACTACTTCAGAGGCGGGAGGTTTCTGCCTCTAGGAGGACAGCCTTCAATCCCGTCAGTCCCGGTGCGACCAGGAGCTGCACAGACACCGTCCAAGACAGGAGGTGAAGACCGTGCAAGGCACGAGGTATTGTTGCCGAGCAAGCCTCGGGACAAGGTATGATTCCACAAACCATCCTTTCCTATTTTATTGACGTTGACACGTTTCCTTGTTCTGGGTTTTGGGAGGAAATTTTTTTTGTTTCTGCTGCCTTCTCTGCCTCCCCATAAACCCAACAGAACGTCAACACGTGCTCAGAAACATTTTCATAAGAGCCCAACATCTTTCTTATATCCATACTATGCCAAGAATTTGATACAAATTGTTTTATCATCTTAGAAACCACATATATACATAGGAGAACAATATTCATATATGCCACACAAACATGTATTAATATGCTAACAAAAGTCTGATTCGTTCGAAACACCATATACAAACTTTTTCTCACCCGAACCTAAGAGTACAAGGAAGACTCTAAGACACACTAGACATCTAATCAACTTTATCAAAGATTCATTACTATAGATCCACTTTGATGCCACATGTTTGTTTTTTTCATTTCCATTTACCTAAAAAAATGTGGCGAACCACAAGGGTGAGACCCATGTCCCAACAAGAGATATAACCTCCAACATCGTTTATTGATTTCAACATTTTTAAGCAATTAAATAGTTAAGTAGTTTAATCATAGATAACAAATAAGATCAGCAATATTGAATTAACAAAATACATAATGGAGTAGATAATAATTATCATCATTAGCCAGACTATAATCCTTTATCTTGTTGACAATATAAGCAATTCGGTAGCATATGTAGTTCTAGAATCATGAGCAAGTCTAGTAACATAGCATAGCTAACAACATGAGAATGTCTAATTGGTTGAACATATCAACATCATAAGAAGAGATAACAACATAAGCACAACTACCTGGATAACCATAATTAGTAGTATATTCATCTCTAGTTACAAAGGCATGGCTAGCATGCTAAACATAACTAACAACATGAGATAGCTAACATCATGATTATAATCAGCAGTAGCAATATAGTTATCAACATAAGCATGGCTATTGTATGTATGCATCTACAATCTTAAGCATATCCACAACATAAGTATATCTACTATCTCTTAATTGCACTAAGCATCATCTTTATGTAAAGATAACAAACAAGGGTTATAATCCAATGTGAAATGTTGTGTATAACCCTAAATAAATACGCTACATGGCTATCTTACATCTTTTATTATGCTCTGAGGAAATTGAGGATACCACTCAAAATCCAACTAACCACTGCTAAGTCAAAATCAGTGCCATATAAGATCTAGGAAGAGTCAGACTCCTAAGATCTTCTCCTCCCCCGGTCAGTACGGGTCTGCCACAGTGAAACATAAGGTCAAGTTACTCACAGCCTAGTCCATCCTTGGTACAGGTCATGGCACTAGTGAAAGGAGGTGGGTACGCATACCCTACCATCCGAGGTACAACCGCAGTTGTCCTCCAATCTTGCCACATATATAATCACCAAGACACGACCGCATCCCTTCTCAATCACATTAGATGTATGAGGCATGACCATAGCCAACCTCCACAGTCTGCATTGTGGATGACAAGGACATATCCTCAATTTGCCACCCCCACATACTCAATAGTATGTGCTTCAAGTTTCCCTTAGGAATACTCGTTTCACCATCTGGCAAATTCTGACACTCAGATGGATCTATGGCACAGGGCGCTATATGATTAGAGTTTCACTTGATTAGTTATGCCGATTGGGTTAGTTAAGGCTGCATCAAACAAGTGGACATACAAACCCTAATTCACTTCTAACAAACATATAAATATCACAACTTCAAAAGATATAAAATGTGTGAAACATAATTTCTCATCTCATCATCACATGGTACTATTTACTTGCCATTCATGAGGCTACACTAGTCATCATACTATCACAAGATATAAATCCTTTTTCACAATATCACAGGGTATCAACCCTTATCAACACAAGAGGATTACACCTCATTCAGGGCTCAACCATGCCCAAAGGTCATTAAGTCCATCATACTATCCATGTAAGATCATCATTATCTTTACATGCCTTATAACAAGGCTCAACAACATTACTTACATATAATACACCAGATCAACACAGTATTGTATTAATGAGCTAGGAGATATTCATAAACAATGATAGTAGGGTTATATTAACAATAGGAATATTCATTTATTACACCAACATGCAAGGAATCTAGATATGATAAACTCTCATCACATTCATTATGCACATGTTTAGCATAAGAAAATATCAACCATGTGGATATGATAACCACCAATTAACATATAAAGGTTATGATCATAGTAAGGAGGTTATTACACCATCATTCCATCATATAAGAATGTTAAACATGAATAGTCATCTTTATCTAGTTGCATTAGAGTTAGGTTCACAAGATAAATTATATTAATGTTACTAATCAGCACTCATACCCAAACCCTAACTCACGACATCCCCATTAGATCATGGATGCATAAGGTGAAGCATCACCATCACATTCCATACCATTCTCAAATATGAACCCACACATAAATCAAGGTGTAACCATCAGGTTATAGCATACTAGGGTTTCAGCAACAGTAACAGAATACTCCATGATTGTATTAGTCATTCAAGGACTATTTATACCCAATTATCATCATTTAGTTATATTAAATCTAGGTATAACAAGCTATACCTCATTAGGGTTACATATCAACACAATATGGTTATCATCCATTCTATTCATATGATTTAATAGGTAAGACTACCTTATTAAGAATACCCCTCCATTTGTTCCATCATCATTCAACCCATATCACCATACCACAATGTCACCCAGAACCATTGGATGTTTAAAAGGTAAGACCATTGGTTGTTTACATAAGTAAACACCTTAGATAAACCACCTATGAATTCCTTTATTTGTGCTCTATAAAGAGTCACCGCCTAACCCTAGACATCCCTTGATTAACAACACAAAAATTTCCATTGAGAGTAGGGTAAAACCCACAATCGACTGTTCAGTTAAAACAAACCATCCATTGTCAATAAGTAAGCTCCTTAAGTTGACCATATAAAGGAAGACATCTAAATCCCATTATTAGGACCAACATATTACATTATCCATCATTCCACTTTATTGGAGGAATAAACATTAGATGTTGACCATTGGGTCAAGTTCATATATTAAAACCATCAATTACAGTATAGGTTCGACCATTGCATCAAGTGACCCAAGAAACCATTGGTCTAAGGCTTAATTGATGCTAAAACTATATGATTAACTCACCAAAGATTTTAGAGACATGATCCACCATCATTAGTGATCATTAAATCACTATAGGTTGTTAGATCAACACTATATTCATTAATCAACATCAAATATTAAGCTGATGTCATCATTGATTGATATCATTAGTAGGGTCCTTAATGGTTGATCATTATACTTCTAATTGATCCAAAACCTGACCTAAGGGGGTTAAAATAGGTTGTCACCATAATTTGACACCCTTTATTACGACCATGAGTTGTTATGAAGACAACACCATAGGGTTGTTGTAATGGTACCAACATTGGGTCATGGTTTATATAGAAGAAATCAGCTTTAAACCCTAAAATTGATCATTGTTTGATAGGTGCCTAGCACCATTGGTTGTAAAAACAACCTGATCCAAGTCATATAATACCTTAGGAATAATTTACACATGATCACAGGTTCATATATAACTAAAATCAGAATAGGAAACATTATAAAAATCGAAATCCTAGTCAAGTATAGCTTTTTAGTGCATGGATCATAATTTTCAAGCAAGAACATGATCTAGAAAGCTTATGGTAAGCAATAAACATGGAGTAAGTTATAAAACTTGCCTCTAATGAGAATATAAAACCCCACACAGAAGAAATATCGAGCAGGTAGGGTAGAAAATCCAAGATTAATCTATGAATTCATACACCTAGCACCTTTCTTCATCAAATGAGCAAACCCTAAGCATAAGGAGCAAGAAAGGTAGGGTTTTAGATCTTTAGAGCAAATTATACCATGGAAAGGCAAGGTTATAACCTGGAGAAAGCTAGGAGGAAGGATAAAAAAGAAATAGACCGAGGAAAGAAGGGAATTCTTACACCTTTAGGTCAAGATCACTAGAAGGAAGCTTTTTCAACCCTAAAATGAAGTCAATTTCAACCTTAGAGCCTTTCTCCAAGAAGATCCCCACTTTCTTCTTCCTTTGGTAGAAAAATTCTCAGCTGAACAGAGGGAGAATGAGTTTGGGATAAGTAGGGAGGTTGTGGAGAGAAAATGGATCATTTTTGTGCTTGGGGATAAGTATATGACACTTTAAGATAAAGAAAAGGGAAAAGTTGAAGTTCTAGTATCTATCCAAGTGTCCATGGCCTTAGTTTATTAAGAACATATAATAACACACACAAGAATATCCCCTACCATGTGTATAGACCTTATTATCTTTCCTTTTTCAAATTTCCCAGCCAATCAAAAAATTCATTAGTTGATAGCTACTAAAGGTAGCTCATCTGTGAAGCGGAAAACCCTAAAATACCCTTGGATCAAACACCTTCAAAAAAAGGTTTAAATAGGCATACCATGGCTCAACAAGATCAAGAATGATGATACAATATCCAAGGAACATAATTCAAGTGATAAATTGCAAATAAAACCTCTCAATTGGGTAAATTGCAGAAAAGTCCAAAATTGTGTATAAAATTGCATAACTTGCTCAAACAGTGTCCAAATTGGACCAAATTTGAAACTTAAGCTTGTATTATGATTTCAAAGAATATAACAATGTTATATTAGGGTTATAAGTATTCAATTATGATAATTAAGATTGTTCAACTCATTTAGCAAGTTTAGGGGCCTTACAACTATAAACCCCTAACAGGGATTTTGCTCCCGAAATCCATGGTAAACAAAGATGGGTACTTCCTATGCACCTCATCCTCTTACCTTCACATGGTTACTTACATATCATGGTGATTTCACATCATTCATACATATCTCATCTTAAGTCGGCACAAAAACCCCCACATAAGAAGACATTTGGAAATATGGAACTTAGAAACTTGTTGTGCCACCTGCACAGATCTAATAGTAACTTTCAACTTTGGGACTCGATTGTCATCTTGAACTATTCTATATGTTGTGTCACACATAACTCAGAGGCAACACTCATTGGATCTTACCAAACATAAAGCATCTGGTATCTATTATCATATGCAACTTTACAAGGTTTCATCTCTATGCTCCTTTAATGGTTGTTGTAATCAACAACTCAATCAACCATGTAGGCACACCCTAGTTTTCAAGAAATTATGAGGAATATGTTTTTAGAGGATTCTCCAATCATATCAATGGTGGATTGACCATATATTTGGTTGAAGAATCATATACTTGTATATAACTGTTAATAAATATAACTTCCTGATTGACCTTGTTAGGGGTGGAGCAACGACATTGTCTTCATCTTATCAGGACTCACATAACATACTTAACAGAGGTATCATAACTCTTAGAGGATACCCTAGTCAACCCCCAACTCACTCTTGTTCAACTTGTCTCATAGCTATTACTACTTTGACAACCCTAAGGTTTTTGAAGAAATATTGATCATATTTTTGACCATGTTTTAAATACTTTGACATGTCATCATTCAAAGCTTGCTACAAGTTGTAAGACATTACTTGAACACTCTATTCCTCCTATTCATAAATTCTATTGGTACATTGGTTAGTCTAAAGGACATAACTCTAAACTCATCATGGTCATGTGAATTATATCATCCAATCTAACTCTTATGCATTGATATTTGATCATAGTTTTATCTTAAAGGAACACATTATCACATATCTATTAACCAACAAACCATCTATCATTGATAGTGGTCTTGCCCAACTATCACTGAACCATACATAACATTATAGAATCACTTTTGTTTTTCCTTCCAAACAACATTTAGAGGGTCATTATCAACTCTCTCTCCCTCTCTCTCTCTCTACAGAAGAGGAATGCTTGGTATGTTCATTTAATAAACATATCCAACCTTCACATATTTCTCATATTATTAATACATCTTGGATACTAGGATTCATTACCTTGGTATCCACCTCATGTGCTATAAGCAACTCACATCCTTATATCATCTACTTTTACCAACATAACAAATATCAAGACATATAAGAGGAGTCTTCCTAATTATTGGAAGGCTCAAAAGCAAAATCATCACAAACTTTATGATCTTGGAACCATAGTCCAAACAACCTTATGCTATAATAAGCTATCCACCCTCATGTTTATAATGAATCCACACATACCAAGTGGCAATGATCCACTTGAAAGTTGTTCCCTATAAAGGAAAGAGACAAAGGGAAACACACTTTCCACATCATAGCAACATCGTTTAACGATCACTAGCAAAAAGGTAACCAATTCTATTTTCATTATGCATGTTACAACTTCTTATGTATCATTTTACCTTTTTCATTTTGGGTTCCTTGCCATTAGCATAGGAATCATCATGATTAACATATCTAATTACTCCTTCCTTGATGACTATTTATCACAATTGGTATGTTCTCTTATTTTATTATGTTTTTCAACCACTTATCGACATGTAAATCATCATATTCCACATTTTCTTCATTAAATGGGGACCATCTCACTTAATTTCTTTCACATGCCATGCTGATTTTTCATTAATACTTTCTTACACACATAGGTTGGTCTGAGATTAACTCAGGTTCCACCTTATTCCTTTGTCATTGTTCTAATTTATCTTCTCATTATATGCTTATGATTGGAGTTCTCTCCATCTTATGTGGATTTCATACCTTGAATCACTTTATAAGCATAGACTTATCTGTCTTTTACTTTATTTTCTTCTTGAATCACATCTTCAAGAACTCCTCTTTTCCTTATTTGTATTCAGATTTAGATTTCATGGTGTTGTATCTTTCTCTAATAGTCACCAAACATTCAAGTTTTGATAGATTATGATGCAATTCTCATCTTCTGTAAGATAGGATTGAGATATTCACACCATGATTTGTTATTTGTTATGCTCTTTAGATTGTCTCAAAATGACTACTTGATCAGAGTAATTAGAAAGATAACAATCTAAGAGTTCCATACTTACCTTTCTTCAATAATTGAATACCTGGCCAGGGCACCCAAATACTGAGATTAGGCAGTATGCACCATATTTTTGTGTCATATTCTTAACTTAGACGTCATCCTAGTCTTAAGTCCTAATGTCCCTATAGACTCAGTGAACCTAAAGCTCTGATACCAACTTGTGAGAACACGTTACACTAAACTAGATTACTCAAAATATAAAACACAATCAATCACTAATTAATACATAACCAAAAATATAGGTAAATTAAAACCGATTTCAACTTCAACACCCGCTCAGAAACATTTGCATAAGAGCCCAACATCTTTCTTATATCCATACAATGCCAAGAATTTGATGCAAATTGTTCTATCATCTTAGCCACCACATATATACACATGAGAACAATATTCATATATGCCACACAAATAAGTATTAATATGCTAACAAAAGTCTAATTCATTTGAAACACCATATACAAACTTTTTCTCGCCTGGACCTGAGAGTACAAGGACGACTCTAGGACACACTAGACATCTAATCAACTTTATCAAAGATTCATTACTATAGCTCCTCTTTTCTACCACATGTTTGTTTTTGTCACTTCCATTTACCTAAAAAAATGTGGCGAACCACAAGGGTGAGACCCATGTCCCAGCAAGAGATATAACCTCCAACAATGTTTATTGATTACAACATTTTTAAGCAATTAAATAGTTAAGTAGTTTAATCAGAGATAACAAATAAGATCAGCAATATTGATGATTAACAAAATACATAAAGGAGTAGATAATAACGATCATCATTAGCCAGACTATCATCCTTTATCTTGTTGACAATATAAGCAATTCAGTAGCATATGCAGTTCTAGCATCATGAGCAAGTCTAGTAACATAGCATAGCTAACAACATGAGCATGTCTAATTGGTTGAACATATCAACATCATAAGAAGAGCTAACAACATAAGCACAACTACTTGGATAACCATAATTAGTAGTATATGCATATCTAGTTACAAAGGCATGGCTAGCATGCTAAACATAACTAACAACATGTGATAGCTAACATCATGATTATAATCAGCAGTAGTAGTATAGTTATCAACATAAGCATGGCTATTGTATGTATGCATCTACAATCTTAAGCATATCCACAACATAAGTATATCTACTATCTCTTAATTGCACTAAGCATCATCTTTATGTAAAGATAACAAACAAGAGTTATCATCCAATGTGAAATGTTGTGTATAACCCTAAACAAATATGCTACAAGGATATCTTACATCTTTTATTATGCCCTGAGGAAATTGAGGATACCACTCAAAATCCAACTGACCACAGCTAAATCAAAATCAGTGCCATACAAGATCTAGGAAGAGTTGGACTCCTAAGATCATCTCCACCCCCGGTCAGTATGGGTCCGCCACAGCGACACATAAGGTCAAGCTACTAAAAGCCTAGTCTGTCCTTGGTACAGTTCCCAACACTAGTGAAAGGAGGTGGGTACACATACCCTACCATATGAGGTACAACTACAGTTGTCCTCCAATCTTGTCACATATATAATCATCGAGACACGACCACATCCATTCTCAATCACATCAGATGTATGAAGCATGACCATAGCCAACCTCCACAATCTACTTTGCGGATAATAAGGATATATCCTCAACTTGCCACCCCCACATACTCAATAGTATGCACTCTGAGTTTCCCTTAGGAATATTCATTTCACCATCTGGCAAATTCTAACACTCAGATGGATCTATGGCACAGGGCGCTACATGATTAGAGTTTCACTTGATTAGTTATGCCAATTGGGTGAGTTAAGGATGCATCAAACAAGTGGACATACAAACCCTAATTCACTTCTAACAAGCATATATATATCACAACTTCAAAAGATATAAAATGTGTGAAACATAATTTCTCATCTCATCATCACATGGTACTATTTACTTGCCATTCATGAGGCTACACTAGTCATCATATTATCACAAGATATAAATCCTTTTCACAATATCACAGGGTATCAACCCTTATCAACACAAGAGGATTACACCTCATTCAGGGCTTAACCATGCCCAAAGGTCATTAATAACATCATACTATCCTTGCAAGATCATCATTATCTTTGCATTCCTTATAACAAGGCTCAACAACATTACTTACATATAATACACCAGGTCAACACAGTATTGCATTAATGAGCTAGGAGATATTCATAAACAATCATAGCAGGGTTATATTAACATTAAGAACATTCCTTTATTACACCAACATGCAAGGAATCTAGATATGATTAACTCTCATCATATTCATTATGTACATGTTTAGCATAAGAAAGTATCAACCATGTGGCTATGATAACCACCAATTAACATATCAAGGTTATGATCATAGTAAGGAGGTTATTCCACCATCATTACATCATATAAGAATGTTAAACATGAATACTCATCTTTATCTAGTTGCATTAGAGCTAGGTTCACAAGATAAATTATATTAATGTTACTAATTAGCACTCATACCCAAACCCTTACTCACAACATCCCCATTAGATCATGGATGCATAAGGTGAAGAATCACCATCACATTCCATACCATTCTCAACTATGAACCCACACACAAATCAAGGTGTAACTATCGGGTTATATCATACTAGGGTTTCAACAATAGTAACAGAATACTCCATGATTGTATTAGTTAGTCAAGGACTATTCATACCCAATTACCATAATTTAGTTATATTAAAGATAGGTATAACAAGCTATACCTCATTAGGGTTACATATCAACACAATATGGTTATCATCCCTTCTATTCATATGAGTGAATAGGTAAGACTACCTTATTAAGAATAACCCACCATTTGTTCCATCATCATTCAACCCATATCACCATACCACAATGTCACCGAGAACCATTGGATGTTTAAAAGGTAATACCATTGGTTGTTTACATAAGTAAACACCTTAGATAAACCACCTATGAAGTCTTTGATTTGTGCTCTAGAAAGAGTCACCATCTTACCCTAGACATCACTTCATTAACAATACAAAAAGTTCCATTGAGAGTAGAGTAAAACTCACAATCTATTATTCAGTTAAAACAAGCCATCCATTGTCAACAAGTAAGCTCCTCAAGTTGATCATATAAAGGAATGCATCTAAATCCCATTATTAGGGCCAACATATTACATTATCCATCATTCCACTTTATTGGAGGAATAAATATTAGATCTTTACCATTGGGTCAAGTTCATATATTAAAACCATCAATTACAGTATAGGTTTGACCATTGCATCAAGTGATCCAAGAAATCATTGGTCTAAGGCTTAATTGTTGCTAAAACTATATTATTAACTCGCCATATATTGTATAAACCTTATCCACCATCATTAGTGATCATTAAAATACTATAGGTTGTTAGATAAACACTATATTCATTAATCAGCATCAAATATTAAGTTGATGTCATAATTGATTGATATCATTAGTAGGGTACTTAATGGTTGATCATTATACTTCTAATTGATCCAAAACCTGACCTAAGGGGGTGAACATAGGTTGTCACCATCATTTGACACCCTTGATTATGACCATGAGTTGTTATGAATACAATACCATAGGGTTGTTGCAATGGTACCATCATCGGGTCATGGTTTATAGAAGAAATCAGCTTTAAACCCTAAAATTGATCGTTGTTTGATAGGTGCTTAGCACCATAGTTTTGTAAAAACAACCTGATCCAAGTCATATATTACCTTAGGAATAATGTAAACATGATCACAGGTTCATATATAACTGAAATCAGAATAGGAAACAAAATAAAAATTGAAATCCTAGTCAAGCGTAGCTTTTTAGTGCATGGATCATCATTTTCAAGCAAGAACATGATCTACAAAGCTTATGGTAAGAAATAAACGTGGAGTAAGTTATAAAAATTGCCTCTAATGAGAATATAAAACCCCACACAGAATAAATATCGATCAGGTAGGGTAGAAAATCCAAGAGTAAGCTATGAATTCGTCCATCTAGCACCTTTCTTCATCAAATGAACAAACCCTAAGCATAAGGAACAAGAAATGTAGGGTTTTAGAGCTTTAGAGCAATTTCTACCATGGAACAGCAAGGTTACGACCTGGAGAAATTTAGGCGGAAGGATAAAAAAGAAACAGATGGAGGAAAGAAGGGAATTCTTACACTTTTAGGTCAAGATCACTAGAAGGAAGCTTTTTCAACCCTAAAATGAAGTCAATTTCAACCTTAGAGCCCTTCTCCAAGAAGATCCGCACTTTCTTCTTCCTTGGGCAGAAAAATTCATATCTGAACAGAGTGAGAACGAGTTTGTGATAATGAGGGAGGTGGTGGAGAGAAAATAGCTTATTTTGGTGCTTGGGGATAAGTATATGACACTTTAAGATAAAGAAAAGGAAAAGGTTGAAGTTCTAGTATCTATCCAAGTGTCCATGGCCTAAATTTATTAAGAATATACAAGCACACACACAAGAATTTCCCCCACCTTGTGTATAGACCTGCTTAGATTTCCTTTGTTGAATTTCCCAGCCAATTAAATAATTCATTAGTTGATAGCTACTAAAGGTAGCTCACCTGTGAAGGGGAAAACCCTAAAATACCCTTGGAGAAAACACCTTCAAACCAAGGTTTAAATACGCGCCCCATGACTCAAAAAGCTAAAGAATGATGATATAATACCCAAGGAACATAATGCAAGTGATAAATTGCAAAGAAAACCTCTCAATTGGGTAAATTGCAGAAAAGTCCAAAATGTGTATAAAATTGCATAACTTGCTCAAATAGTGTCCAAATTGGACCAAATTTGAAACTTAAGCATGTCTTATGATTCAAAAGAGTATCACAAGGTTATATTAGGTTATAAGTATTAAATTATAATAATTAATCTTGTTCAACTCATTAAGCAAGTTTAGGGGCCTTACAATCATCACCAACATCTTCATCACCATTCTTACCAGCCCAACAAGAAGAACAAATCATGGAAGATGATCATCCCCTAAAGAACTTCATTGTTCCAGATACTAAAAAAATCAATGGGGCTATCACTATCCCACAAATTGAGGCAAATGACTTTTCTATCAACCCCACAATTATACAGATGATACAACAGAACCAGTTTGGAGGGACACCAATGGAGGATCCTCCACATTGCTAAATTTATGTAGTATATTATCACTTTCAAGTTAGACGGTGTTCCTACCGATGTAGTTTGTCTTCTTCTTTTCCCCTTCTCTTTGAGAGATAGAGCCAAGGCATGGCTCTATTCATTGACAAGAAACTCCATCAACAGCTGGGATGAACTCCTCAAAGTTTTCTTGGCCAAATACTTTCCACCAAGAAAGAATACACAATTAAGGAGTCAGTTCATTAATTTTTCTCCAAGGCATGAAGAGACCTTGTATGACACATGGGAAAGGTTCAAAGACCTTCAAAATCTTTGTCCACACCATGGTTTAAGAAACTAGCTTTTATTGCAAACTTTTTATAATGGCTTATTCTACAATACAAGGATATCTATTGATGTTGCTACAAATGGTGATTCAATGAACAAATCATACAAGGACGCTTATGCCATTATTGAAGACATGGTACTTAATAATTGCCAATCAAGTCCTGACTAGAGAAGCCAACCGTCTTCTTCAAGCTCTATTTTTGGTAAGCAAGACACTGAAGTAATTTGTGATGCATGTGGAACAATGGGACAAACTCCTTCATGTTTTGCCACACCATCACAATTTGAAGAGATATCAGAGCTCAACAATAGTGTCAGCTACAATTTCATCCAGTAACAACAACATTTGCATCACACACCGAGTTTGGTGTCCATGCTTGAGTCCTTTGTTCAACTCAAATTCAGCAAAATGATGAGCTTCACCAACAAAGGGAGTTGCTAAAGGATGCTATTTCACAACTTTCTTCAAAGGTGGATGGAGTAGCCACTCACACTAGGATCTTAGAGAATCAAATTTCTCAACTAGCTCTTACCAATCAATAAGCACCTTTTGGTTCCTTGCCTAACCAACCAGTGATGTGTTCAAGGGAGACATTCACATCAGTTATCTTGAAGAGTGGAGCTACTATGGGAGAATGTTCTTCACCATCAAAGACAATATCATATGAAGTTTTTGAATCCAATGTAAGAAATAATAATGATTCTCAATGGAAGAAATCAGGGCCTGCACCACAATATGATTTTTCAAACAAGCCAAGTGTCTCCTTGCAACACATCTTTGAGATAAGGCTTGGTGATGAGAACATTCTATTTGACTCCAATTCTTGTTATTTTGAAGAATTGAATTAAGGGACAAACAACATATATGTCCAGAATCCTATTCCTATTGCAAATCATAAGTGTATATCTTTTTCCTAAATTAACAATACATTAACAAAGAGGTGCATATCTATGGTGCAACAATTTTCAGCCTCAAATCAAAGCATTGGACCTCCCTCTACATCATTCACCATGATAGGCATCTGGTTGGAATCCCATTGAGTTTGATATATGCAGTAAGGACATAATTGATTTCAAGTTAGGAGGGGACCAACTGGCCGTTAGTGTAGTGTAGTTTTATTTCCCTTATATCATCATTTTCATAGTTGTTGTTTTCAGTCTTTCTCTTCTTGTGTCAAATCCAATATGATATGAGGCTTATCTTTTGTATTTGGATTGAACTCGTATGCTTAACTGAATGTCCTCTTTTGGTTAGAAATATTATTTGTAGAAATTGTAGAAGGCGTACATTAATCAAATGAAACCTTTTGGACATCATCATGTGATTAAATCTGGTTTATTCTTCTATCCTGATAATTCATCTTTCATGTCCTTGATTGCTTAAAACATGTAATGGTTTCAATTTTTGTGAGTAAATCAACTTTACAACATCATTTAGAATATGGGATGCCCTTGCCAAGAACTTAGTGCATTTTTGTGAGAACTCGTCACACTAAACGAGATTACTCAAAACATAAAACACAATCAATCACTAATTAATCACATACCCAAAAATATGGGTAAATTAAAACCAATTTCAACGTCAGCACCTACTCAGAAACATTTGCATAAGAGCCCAACATCTTTCTTATATCCATACTATGCCAAGAATTTGATACAAATTGTTCTATCATCTTATCCACCACATATAGTAGAATATTATCTCTATTAACATGAATAAGTCTAGCATCATAAGCACATCTAACAACATTAGCATGTCTAACAGTTTGAACAGATAAATACCATAAGCAGAGCAATCAACATAAGCATGAGTATTTGCATAATCATGATTAGCAGTATATGCATTTCAAATTATAGAGGCATGGCTAGCATGATAAACATAACTAACAACATGATATAGCTAGCATCCTAATTATAATCAGCAGTAGTGTAGATATCAACATAAGCATGACTACTGTATGTACACATTTATAATCTTATGCATATCCACAACATAAGTATAATTACTATCTCTTAATTGCATTAAGCATCATCTTTATGTAAAGAGAACAAACAAGGGTTATCATCCAATGTGAAGCATCGTGTATAACCCTAAACAGATATGATATGCGGCTGTATTACATATTTTATTATGCCCTGAGGAAATTGAGGATACCACTCAAAATCCAACTGACCACTACTAAGTCGAAATCAGTGCCATATAAGATCTAGCAAGAGCCGAACTCCTAAGATCTTCTCCGGCCTTGGTCAGTATGAGTCTGCGATAGTGAAAATTAAGGCCAAGCTACTAACAGCCTACTCCATCCTTGGTATAGGTCACGGAACTAGTGAAAGGAGGTGGGTACGCATACCCTACCATCTGAGGTACAACTGTAGTTGTCCTCCAATATCATCACATATATAATCACCAAGACACGACCGCATCCATTCTCAAACTGAGGGCTAGGTATGACCGCAGTCATCCTCCCTAAATACATGAATTCAGGATGACAAGCACCCCACATACTCATCAGTATGTGCTCTGAGTTTCCCTTAGGAATACTCATTTCACCATCTGGCAAGTTCTAACACTCAGATGGATCTATGGCACATGGCACTACATGATTAGAGTTTCACTTGATTAGTTATGCCAAATGGGTGAATTAAGGTTGTATCAAACAAGTGGACATACAAACCCTAATTCACTTCTAACAAGCATATAAATATCGCAACTTCAAAAGTTATAAAATGTGTGAAACATAATTTCTCATCTCATCATCACATGGTACTATTCACTTGCCATTCATGAGACCACACTAGTCATCATACTATCACAAGATATAAATCCTTTCCACTATATCATAGAATATCAACCCTTATCAACACAAGAGGATTACACCTCATCCAGGGCTCAACCATGTCCAAAGGTCATTAATACCATCATACTATTCCCTACAAGATCATCATTATCTTTCCATGCCTTATGACAAGGCTCAACAACATCACTTTCATATAATACACCAGATCAGCACAATATTGCATTAATGAGCTAGGAGATATTCATAAACAATCATAGTAGGGCTATATTAACATTAAGAACATTCCTTTATTACATCAACATGCAAGGAATCTAGATATGATTAACACTCATCATATTCATAATGCACACGTTTAGCATAAGAAAGTATCAACCATGTGGCTATGATAACCACCAATGAACACATTAAGTTTATGATCATGTTAAGGAGGTTATTCTACCATCATTCCATCATATAAGAATGTTAAAAATGAATACTCATATTTATCTATTTGCATTAGAGTTAGGTTCAATATGATAAATTATATCAATGTTACTAATCAACACTCATACCCAAACCCTAACTCACGACATCCCCATTGGATCATGGATTTATAAGGTGAAGCATCACCATCACATTCCATACTATTCTCAAGTATGAACCCACACATAAATCAAGGTATAACCATTGGGTTATAGCATACTAGGGTATCAAAAATAGTAATAGAGTACTCCATGATTGTATTAGTCATTCAAGGACTATTCATACCTAATTACCATCATTTAGTTATATAAAAGCTAGGTATAACAAGCTATACCTCATTAGGGTTACATATCAACACAATATGGTTATCATCCCTTCTATTCATATGAGTGAATAGGTAATACTACCTTATTAAGGGTAACCCTACATTTGTTCCATCATCATTCAATCCATATCGCCATACCACAATGTCACCTAGAACCATTGGATGTTTAAAAGGTAAGACCATTGATTGTTTACATAAGTAAACACCTTGGATAAACCACCTATTAAGTACTTGATTTGTTCTCTAGAAATAGTCACCATGTAACCCTAGACATCCCTTGATTAAAAACACAAAAAGTTTCATTGAGAGTAGGGTAAAACCCATAATCGACTTTTCATTTAAAACAAGCCATCCATTGTCAACAATTAAGCTCCTTAAGTTGATCATAAAAAGGAAACCATCTATATCACATTATTAGGACCAACATATTACATTATCCATAATTCCACTTTATTGGAGGAATAAATAGTAGAGCTTGACCATTGGGTCAAGTTCATATATATTAAAACCATCAATTACAGTATAGGTCCGACCATTGCATCAAATGACCCAAGAAATCATTGGCCTAAGGCTTAATTGATGATACAAATACAATGCTTGACTCAACATAGGTTTTAGAGACCTGATCCACCATCATTAGTGACCATTAAATCATCATAAGTTGTTAGATCAACACTATATTCATTAATCAGCATCAAATATTAAGCTAATGTCGTCATTGATTGATAACATCAATAGGGTACTTAATGGTTGATCATTAAACTTCTAATTGGTCCAAAACTTGACCTAAGGGGGTGACCATAGGTTGTCACCATAATTTTACACCCTTGATCAAGACCATCAGTTGTTATGAAGACAACACCATAGGCTTGTTGCAATGGTACCATCATCAGGTCATGGTTTATAGAAGAAATCAGCTTTAAACCCTAAAATTGACCATTGTTTGATAGGTGCTTAGCACCATAGGTTGTCAAAACAACCTGATCCAAGTCATATTATACCTTAGTAATAACGTACACATGATCACAGGTTCATCTAGAATTGAAATCAGAATAGGGAACATTATAAAATCGAAATCCAAGTCCAAGCATAGTTTTTTAGTGCATAAATCATCATTTTCAAGCAAGAACATGAGCTAGTAAGCTTATGGTAAGGAATAAACGTGGAAAAAGTTATAAAACTTGCCTCTAATGAGAATATGAAACCCCACACAGAAGAAATCTCGAGAAGGTAGGGTAGAAAATCCAAGAATAAGCTATGAATTTGTCCATATAGCACCTTTCTTCATCAAATGAGCAAACCCTAAGCATAAGGAGCAAGAAAGGTAGGGTTTTAGAGCTGTAGAGAAAATTCTACCATGGAACAACAAGGTTTCGACCTGGAGGAAGGTCTAAGTAAGGAGAAGAGCAAGAGAAATGGAGAAGTGAGGAATAAAATAACTTTCCATGGTCGAAATCCCTAGAAGATGACCTTGGAAACCCTAGGTATGGCTAAATGGAGCTCTAGGAGACCTTCTTGTCCAAAAACAAGTTGTCTTCTACCTTAGAGCACTTTAATCCACAGAAAAATAGAGGGGAGTCATTTATACAGGTTAAAGTAAATAGAAATCAAGCATAGTTTCTAATTTGGGCAAGGAGGAGGTAAATATAGCCCGTGGATAAGGATGGGAGCAAGCATGAGGCGTAAAAGTAGCTTCCCCATGTTTCTATTGCCTTAAACTATTAAGAATATACACGCACACACACAAGAAGATCCCCCACCATCCTTATAGACCTTCTTAGATTTCCTTTGTTGAATTTCTCAGCCAATCACATAATTCTTTAGTTGATAGCTACTAAAGGTAGCTCATCCGTGAAGGGGTAAACCCTAAAATACCCTTGGAGAAAACACCTTCAAACCAAGGTTTAACTAGGTGCCCCATGGCTCAACAAGATCAAGAATGATGAGAGAATATCCAAGGAACATAATGCAAGTTATAAATTGGAAATAAAACCTCTCAATTGGGTAAATTGTAGAAAATTCCAAAATGTGCATAAAATTGCATAACTTGCTCAAATAATGTCCAAATTGGACCAAATTTGAAACTTAAACTTGTATCATGATTTCAAAGCATATAACAAGGTTAGATTAGGATTATAAGAATTCAATTATGATAATTAATCTCATTCAACTCATTAAGCAAGTTTAGGGGCCTTACAACTATAAACCCCTAATAGGGATTTCGCCCCTGAACTCCAAGGTAAACAAAGATGGGTATTTCCTTTGCACCTCATCCTATTACCTTCACATGGTTATTTACATATCATAGTGATGTCACATCATTCATACATATCTCGTCTTGGGTCAGCGCAAAACCCCCCATCTAAGAAGACATTCTCAATATGGAATGTAGAAACTTGTTGTGTCATCTATACAACTCTAATAGTAATGTTCAACTTTAAACTCTAGATATTATCCTAAAATTATATCTATTGTATCAATACAATACTCAAAATTCATACTTGCTAGATTTTTACCAATCATGGCATGTGTCCCACACCATTCCTTGAAGCATAAAAAAGGCAATGTATCCATCCTTTTTTTATATATACACTAACACTAGAACTCTTATCAGTTCTTTTTCAGCATCAAAAGAAATGTTGACTCTGGAAGCTATCATTCCATACAAGGAAACATCATTCCTGGTCAACCTTGTTAGGTGTGAAACAAAAATACTATCTTCACCTTACTAGGATTTACACAACCTACTTAGAAGACATATCATGATCGCATAAAGAAATTTAATCAACCCCATCTCACTCTTGTTCAACTTGTCTCATAGCTATTGTTTCTTCGGCAACCCTAAGTTTGTTGAAGAAATATGGATCATATTTTTTACCATATTTGAAATAATTTGACATGTCATCATTCAAAGCTTGATATAACTTGTATGACATGACTGGAACACTCTGTTCCTCCTATTCATAAATTCTATTTGTACTTTGGTTAGTCTGAAGGACATAACCATAAACTCATCATGGTCATGTGAATTATTTCATCCAATCTAACTCTTATGCATTGATATTTGATCATTGGTTTATCTTAAAGTAACACGACACACATATCTATTGACCAACAAACCATCTATCCTTGATAGTGGTCTTGCCCAACTATCACTGTACCATACACAACATTATAGAATCACTTTTGTTTTTCCTTCCAAACAACATTTAGAGGGTCATCATCAACTCTCTCTCCCTCTCTTTAAGGGGAAGGAACACTTGGAATGTTCATTTAATAAACATCTCCAACCTTCACATATTTCTCATACTGTTGATACATCTTGGATACTAGGATTCATTACCTTGGTATCCACCTCATGTGCTATAAGGAACTCACATCATTATCTCATCCACTTTTACCAACATAACATATATCAAGACATCTAAGAGGAGTCTTACTAATTATTGGAAGGCTCAAAAGAAAACTCAACATGAACTTTATGATCTTGGAACCATAGTCCAAGCAACCTTATGTTATAATAAGCTAACCACCCTCATGTTTACAATGAATCCATACATACCAAGTGGCAATGATCTACTTGAAAGTTGTGTCCTAGAAAGGAATGACACGAAGGGAAACATACTCCCCACATCATAGCAGCATTGTTCAGGGGTCACTAGCAAAAAGGTAACAAATTCTATTTTCATTATGCATATTACAACTTCTTATGTATCATTTTACCTTTTTTATTTTTGGTTCCTTGCCATTAGCATAGGAATCATCATGATTATCATATCTCATTACTCCTTCCTTGATAACTATTTATCACACTTGGGTATGTTCTCTTATTTTATTATATTTTTCAACCACTTATCAATAGGTAAATACTCATATTCCACATTTTCTTCATTAAATAGGGATCATCTCCCATAATTTCTTTCACATACTATGCTGATTTTACATTAAAACTTTCTTACACACATAGGTTGGTCTAAGATTAACTCAGGTTCCACCTTATTCCTTTGTCATTGTTCTCATTTATCTTCTCATTTTATACTTATCATTGGAGTTCTCTCCATCTTATGAGGATTTCATACCTTGAATCACTTTATAAGAATAGACTTATCTATCTTTTACTTCATTATCTTCTTGAATCACATCTTCAAGAACTCCTCTTTTTCTTATCTGTATTCAGATTTAGATTTCATGGTGTTGTATCTTTCTCTTATAGTTACTAAACATTCAAGTTTTGATAGATAATGATGCAATTCTCATCTTCTTTAAGGTAGGATTGACATATTCACACCATGATTTCTTATTTTTTATGCTCTTTAGATTGTCTCAAAATGACTACTTGATCAGAGTAATCAGAAAGATAACAATCTAAGAGTTTCATACTTACCTTTCTTCAATAATTGAATACCTGGCCAGGGCACCCAAATACTGAGATTAGGCAGTATGCACCATATTTTTATGTCATATTCCTAATTTTGACATCATCCTAGTCCTAAGTCCTAGTGTCCCTGTAGACTCAGTAAACCTAAAGCTCTGATACCAACTGGTATGAGAACCCATTACACTAAATGAGATTACTCAAAACATAAAACACAATCAATCACTAATTAATCACATACCCAAAATATGGGAAAATTAAAACTGATTTCAATGTCAGCACCCGCTCAGAAACATTTGCATAAGATCCTAACATCTTTCTTATATCCATATTATGCCAAGAATTTGATACAAATTGTTCTATTGTCTTAGCCACCACATATATACACAGGAGAACAATATTCGTATATGCCACACAAACAAGTATTATTATGCTAACAAAAGTCTGATTCGTTTGAAACACCATATACAAACTTTTTCTCGTCCGGACCTGAGAGTACAAGGACGACTCTAGGACACACTAGACATCTAATAAACTTTATCAAAGAATCATTACTATAGCTCCTTTTTTCTGTCACATGTTTGTTTTCGTCACTTCTGATTACCTAAAAAATTGTGGTGAACCACAATGGTGAGACCCATGTCCCAGCAAGAGATATAACCTCCAACAACGCTTATTGATTATAACATTTTAGGTAATGAGACCGTTTAAGCAGTTTAATCATATATAACAAATAGGCTCAGCAACACTGATGATTAACAAAATACATAAAGGAGCTGATAACAATTATCATCATCCACCTGACTATCATCATTTTCCTTATTAACCATATAAGAGATTCAATAGCATATGCATAACTAGCATAAGAAAGTCTAGTAGCATATTATCTCTATTAACATGAATAAGTCTAGCATCATAAGCATATCTAACAACATTATCATGTCTAACAGTTTGAATAGATCAATATCATAAGTAGAGCTATCAACATAAGCATGAGTATTTGCATAAGCATGATTAGCAGTATATGCATTTCTAATTATAGAGGCATGGCTAGCATGCTAAACATAACTAACAACATGATATAGCTAGCATCCTAATTATAATCAGTGGTAGCAGTATAGATATCAACATAAGCATGACTACTATATGTACACATTTACAATCTTATGCATATCCACAACATAAGTATAATTACTATCTCTTAATTGCACTAAGCATCATCTTTATGTAAAGAGAACAAATAAGGGTTATCATCCAATGTGAAGTTTCATGTATAACCCTAAATAGATATGTTATATGGTTGTATTACATCTTTTATTATGCCCTGAGGAAATTGAGGATACCACTCAAAATCCAATTGACCACTACTAAGTCGAAATTTGTGCCATACAAGATCTAGGAAGAGTCGAACTTCTAAGATCTTCTTTTCCCCCGGTTAGTATGGGTCCTCCATAGTGACACATAAGTTCAAGCTATTAACAGCCTAGTCCATCCTTGGTACAGGTCACGGCACTAGTGAAAGGAGGTGGGTGCGCATACCCTACCATCTGAGGTACAACCGCGGTTGTCCTCCAATATCATCACATATATAATCACCGAGAACAACCGCAGTCATTCTCAAACTGAGGGCTCAGTATGACCGCAGTCATCCTCCCTAAACACTTGAATTTAGGAAGACAAGCACCCCACATACTCATCAGTATGTGCTCCGAGTTTCCCTTAGGAATACTCATTTCACCATCTGGCAAGTTCTGACACTCAGATGAATCTATGGCACAAGGCACTACATGATTAGAGTTTCACTTGATTAGTTATGCCAATTGGGTGAATTAAGGTTGCATCAAACAAGTAAACATACAAACCCTAATTCACTTCTAACAAGCATATACATATCACAACTTCAAAAGATATAAAATGTGTGAAACATAATTTCTCATCTCATCATCACATGGTACTATTCACTTGCCATTCATGAGACCACACTATTCACCATACTATCACAAGATATAAATCCTTCCACTATATCACAGGGTATCAACCCTTATCAACACAAGAGGATTACAACTCATTCAATGCTCAACCATGCCCAAAGGTCATTAAGACCATCATACTATTCCCTACAAGATCATCATTATCTTTCCATGCCTTATAACAAGGCTCAACAACATCACTTACATATAATACACCAGATCAGCACAATATTGCATTAAAGAGCTAGGAGATATTCATAAACAATCATAGTAGGACTATATTAACATTAAGAACATTCCTTTATTACATCAACATGCAAGGAATCTGGATATGATTAACACTCATCATATTCATAATGCACATGTTTAGCATAAGAAAGTATCAATCATGTGTCTATGATAACCACCAATGAACACATTAAGGTTATGATCATGTTATGGAGGTTATTCTATCATCATTCCATCATATAAGAATGTTACACATGAATACTCATAGTTATCTATTTGCATTAGAGTTAGGTTCAATATGATAAATTATATCAATGTTACTAATCAGCACTCATACCCAAACCCTAACTCACGACATCCCCATTAGATCATGGATACATAAGGTGAAGCATCACCATCACATTCCATACTATTCTCAAGTATGAACCCACACATAAATCAAGGTATAACCATTGGGTTATAGCATACTAGGGTTTCAACAATAGTAACAGAGTACTCCATGATTGTATTAGTCATTGAAGGATTATTCATACTCAATTATCATCATTTAGTTATATTAAATCTAGGTATAACAAGCTATACCTCACTAGGGTTACATATCAACACAATATGGTTATCATCCCTTCTATTCATATGAGTAAATAGGTAAGAATACCTTATTAAGGGTAACCCTCCATTTATTCCATCATCATTCAACCGATATCGCCATACCACAATGTCACCCAGAACCATTGGATGTTTAAAAGGTAATACCATTGATTCTTTACATAAGTAAACACATTGGATAAACCACCTATCAAGTCCTTTATTTGTGATATATAAAGAGTCACCATCTAAACCTAGACATCCCTTGATTAACAACACTAAAAGTTCCATTGAGAGTAGGGTAAAACCCACAATCAACTTTTCATTTAAAACAAGCCATCCATTGTCAACAATTAAGCTCCTTAAGTTGATCATATAAAGGAAACCATCTAAATAACATTATTAGGACCAACATATTACATCATCCATCATTCCACTTTATTGGAGGAATAAATGGTAGATTTTGACTATTGGGTCAAGTTCATATATTAAAACCATCAATTATAGTATAGGTCCGGCCATTGCATCAAATGACCCAAGAAACCATTGGTCTAAGGATTAATTGATGATACAAATAAAATGCTCGACTCAAAATAGGGTTTAGAGACCTGATCCACCATCATTAGTGACCAATAAATCACCATAGGTTGTTAGATCAACACTATATTCATTAATCAACATCAAATATTAAGCTAATGTCGTCATTGATTGATAACATCAGTAGGGTACTTAATGGTTGATCATTAAACTTCTAATTGGTCCAAAACCTGACATAAGGGGGTGACCATAGGTTTTCACCATAATTTGACACCCTTGATCATGACCATCAGTTGTTATGAAGAAAAAACCATAGGGTTGTTGCAATGATACCATCATCGGGTCATGGTTTATAGAAGAAATCGGCTTTAAACCCTAAAATTGACCATTGTTTGATAGGTTCTTAGCACCATAGGTTGTCAAAACAACCTGATCCAAGTCATATAATACCTTAGGAATAATGTACACATGATTACAGAATCATCTATAACTGAATCAGAACAGGGAACATTATAAAAATCGAAATCCAAGTCAAGCATAGCTTTTTAGTGCATAAATCATCATTTTCAAGCAAGAACATGAGCTAGTAAGCTTATGGTAAGCAATAAATGTGGAGAAAGTTATAAAACTTGCCTCTAATGAGAAGATGAAACCCCACACAGAATAAATCTCAAGCAGGTAGGGTAGAAAATCTAAGAATAAGCTATGAATTTGTCCATCTAGCACCTTTCTTCATCAAATGAGCAAACCCTAAGAATAAGGAGCAAGAAAGGTAGGGTTTTAGAGCTTTAGAGCAAATTCTACCATGGAACAGCAAGGTTATGACCTGGAGTAAGGTCTAAGGAAGGATAATAGCAAGATAAACGGAGAAGTAAGGAAGAAAATAACTTGCCTTGGTTGAAATCCCTAGAAGATGACCTTGGAAACGCTAGGTAGGGCTAAATGGAGCTCTAAGAGACCTTCTTCTCCAAAAAGAGGTTGTCTTCTACCTTAGAGCACTTGATTCCGTGTAAAAATAGAGGGGAGTCATATATACAGGTTAAAGGAAAGATAAAGCAAGCATATTTTCGAACTTGGGCAAGGAAGAGGTAAATATAGCCCATGGATAAGGATGGGAGCAAGCATGAGGTGTAAAAGTAGCTTCCCCATGTTTCTATGGCCTTAAACTATTAAGAATATACAAGCACACACACAAGAATCTCCCTCACCATCCTTGTAGACCTTCTTAGCTTTACTTTTTGGAATTTCCCAGCCAATCACATAATTCATTAGTTGATAGCTACTAAAGGTAGCTCATCCGTGAAGGGGTAAACCCTAAAATACCCTTGGAGAAAACACCTTCAAACCAAGGATTAAATAGGCATACCATGGATCAAAAAGATCAATAATGATGAGATAATATCCAAGGAACATAATGCAAGTGATAAATTGCAAAGAAAACCTCTCGATTGGGTAAATTGTAGAAAAATCCAAAATGTGCATAAAATTGCATAACTTGCTCAAACAGTGTCAAAATTGGACCAAATTTGAAACTTAAGCTTGTATTATAATTTCAAAGAATATCACAAGGCTATATTAGTGTTATAAGAATTCAATTATGATAATTAATCTCATTCAACTCATTAAGCAAGTTTAGGGGCCTTATAATTTTCAACCACTCTTTCAGTGAAATATTTTCAAAACAAATGAATGAAATATTTTCAAAACAAATGAATGAAATATAGCTAATGTTGCAATTTAGTTGACTCTCCTATATTGTGGAAAAAATTTTAAAATTTCTTTTGCCTTATTTCACCCTCATACCCCATAAAAATGGCTAAATGACCCACATATCGTGCTAGCCTAGTGTAAGTCTGATCTGGCCATGATGCTTAGGTGGTATGTCTTAAAAGAGGGTAAAATACCCCAATTGACACTCCACGTGTGCATAAGGGTACATTAGCAATCGAGTGCCGGAACTAGTAAACCATTGTCATATCTTTTTTAAGAAAGAAGGAGAGTACAACTGAAATTGTTAATTTTGACTGAGATTTCATCATTTGTATCCTTAATAGTTGAGAGTTTGAGTTGCATATCCACTAATTGTTTGTCTTGGTCATCCAAATTCTACTTAGTGTTGTTTAATTGATTGATTAATTTAATTGTGACCACCCCTACAAAACTAATAATGTCTTTCTTTAGTGTTTAAGTTGAATTGATGGCTATGAGTATAAACATGTTTATCATGGTTAGTTTGATCTTATACACATCTTTCATTTAATTTGATCTATGTATGAACTTGACAATTCCTTCATTTGTGTTTCTATGATCTTTTTTCCAGAGGAAAAGCACTGGTTTAATCTTAGGGGGATTTGATGTGTTCATATCATCTTTTGGACCACTTTGGGTTGCACTTCCAAATCATTTTCACCCAATAATAACTCTTAATATTGATAGATTTTCCACTTTGTTGTTATCTTTACTTGATCTATGTTTTAACTACCTTATGCTTATATATACAACCCCAAGTCATATTGGGATAGTTATCATGACATATTTTGGACCATTTGGAGGGGGACTCGAGCAAGGACCAGCTAGGAGAAGTTAAGGCATCCAAGGAGATAAAAGGTGGTTTCTCAGGAGGGAAACTACTCCTTCCTTCATCTCCAACAATTGAATAAGGGATCTCTATTGTTCTCTTCTCTCCACTTTGGTGTGAAGCTTTCTGGAGAGTTTCCAGAAGAAAGGATGAAATTGTAGCTCCTTGATTGGAGTTCCAACTCTATCCCACTTCTTCCATAGACATCTAAGTTTATTTCCTTTTTCTATGATGCCTAGCACTACTTTTCACTTCTTGTATCTACTTTCTACAGCCATGGACAAGTAGATCTACTTTTCTTGGGCATGAGGGAGTAACTCCCATGTCATAACTATGTTGAACATAGATTTGTATATAATGATAGTTGTTTCACTATTATAAGGTTCATTGGTGTCTAATTCTTCCTACATGCTTTACTTGCCACTTTGTATCTTTGATTTCTTCTATTTGTATAATATGGGAAGATATGCATATGAGTAAAGAGATGTGCCTTACATGTGCTACCTTGAACATGAGAGTGGCTTGCATGTGTTTGGGAGCAAAGGTTTGTAATTCAAATATTAGTATGTCCATGAGAGTGGTATACAAAGTTAGGTTTGCTTTAAATTACCAGGAGGTCAGTGTAGGATACAAACCCCCCTTGTGTTATTACTAGCATTGTCGATCATTGTTGTTCTTTATGTTATGATGTGGATGTGAAACCTTGTTATCAATAAATCCAATCAAATTTAATCCTTAATACAAGTGATTCTATTTTAGTTCATTTCTTTTAATTGTTTAGTTAATAAAACAAAACTTCTCTTATTAAAAAGATTTAGATTGTTGAAGTTTAATACTCTTGCACCTAAGAATACCTTACTCCTTGAACGACCTTGATAATACTACATGCACTTGTATACTTGTGGGGTAGTGTTTGAGTTTATAATTGTAAAACTTGCTCATGCAGCTAACAAGTTTTTGGCGTTGTTGCCACATACCACTTTTTATCATCTTTTGGACCACTTTGGGTTGTATTTCCAAATATATTTCACCCAATAATCACTCTTAATCATGCTAGATTTTCCACTTTATTGTTATCTTTACATGATCTATGGTTCAGATTGTAGGTACCACATTTCGACATCAAAAAGGGATGAAAACACCATCATATCATCCATCAACACATTCTCCAATCATCTAGATATTCAAAAAATCAATATTGTTGAAACTGACAGTAACAGTGCAAACACACCGTGTCAAATTTTAAACATGTCGTGTCCCAATCCATAACTTGGATCCAAAATTCCTTGAATTGCAGCAACACGCTGTGTCTAACTTAATACACATCATGTGACTTTCCAAAACTTGGATCAGGTTTCATTTATCACAATGAACACTTCGTGTTGTCCATACAACACGCTATGTGACCTATAGGTTTTACTCAAACACGGATTTAACTATCTCACGCTTATATATATGAACCCAAACCATCTCGGAACAATTATCATGACATATTTTGGACCATTTGGAGGGGGATTCGAGCAAGGAATAGGGAGGAGAAGTTGAAACCATCCAAGGGGAGAAAAGGTGGTTTCCCAGGAAGGAAACTTCTTCTTCCTCCTTCTCCAACAATTGCAATAGGGATCTCTATCGTTCTCTTCTCTCTACTTCAGCATGAAGCTTTTTGGAGAGTTTCCAGTAGAAAGGATGGATTCGTGGCTCCTTGATCGGATTTCCAACTCTATCCCACTTCTTCCACAAAGATCTAAGTTTATTCCCTTCTTCTATGATGTCTAGCATTGCATTATACTGCTTGTATCTACTTTCTACATCCATGTATGAGTAGATCTACTTTTCTTGGGGATGGGAGAGTAACTCCTATGTCATAACTATGTTGAACATAAATTTCATATATAATGCTAGTTGTTTCACTATTCTAAGGTTCATTGATGTTTAATTCTTCCTACATGCTTTGTTGGCCACTTTGTGTGTTTGATTTCTGCATTTTGTATAATCTGGAAATATATGCATATGAGTAAGGAAATGTGCCTTATATGTACTACCTTGACCATGGGAGTGGCTTGGGTGTGTTGGGGAGCAAAGGTTTTTAGTTCAAATCTTAGTATATCCACGACAGTGGTATACAAAGTTAGGATTGTTCTACACTACCGGGAGGTGGGTGTAGGATACAAACCTCCCTTTTGTTATTTCTAGCATTGTCGATCATCGTTTTTCTTCATGTTATGATATGGATGTGAAACCTTATTCTCAAGAATCCCAATCTAATTTGATCCTTAATACAATTGATTTCTATTTTAGTTCATTTCTATTAATTGTTTCATTAACAAAATAAAATCTCTCTTGCTAAAAAGATCTGGATTGTTGAAGTTCAATACTCTTGTGCCTAACAATACATTGCTCCTTGGATGACCTCGATAATACTACATGCACCCATATACGTGTGGGGTAGTGTTCAAGTTTATAAATTTAAGACTTACGCATGCATCTAATAGTAAGCTAAGCCATTCCCATAGTGGCAATTCCTTGTATACTAATTTGCAAGCTTGACCCAAAAGATAGAAATAAATAATACCATAGATCTCAAAATGCTTTTTTGGGTCATCCTCAAACCTAAGAGTAGTAAGGAAATCATAAGTTAGCATGGGATAGGTGTTGCTCACAGTGCAGTAGGTATACCTTAGTCCAAGCTCCTCTAGTAAACCAAGGACTTCATCCTTGAACTCCAAAGCTTCAATAGTCTATTCGACAAGAAAATCTTATAGAAAGAACCCTACAAGAAATCAAAAATGTATATATGGGATGTTCTGCTTTAGTGATGTGGAATGGGTGGTGGAGACATAGGTGGGGGTTGAGGAAGAGCTCTCTCCATGTTGTCATTTTGATGCTTGCTTGATTGGAGCCATTGGAGTTGAGGTTTGGCTTCTACAGTCAGAGACACGGTGTGTCTCTTTAGGCACATGATGTGTCTTCTAGATGGCAAGCTTGAAGCAAATGAACTACATGACACACTGTGTTTTGAAAAACACACGATGTGTTTTCTGGAGATTGGGCGAACTCAAAGGTTGGGGAAGACAACGCTGTACAATGTGTTTTTTCTTGCCCATGGTGTATTCTCATCCCAGTGATGAACTCTAGATCGGTGATAGATGAGCTTCAGGCTTGACAGTGTTGCTTGCTTTGTACGGATGAACGGAGAATCTGATGGAGTGTGGAGGCGAAGGATTTTTCTCGACAGATGGTGTTGTGCTCCAGACCAGACTCCAGATGTGTAGCGGCTGGTCTAGCTTGCTTGCTTACAATGATGGGTAGATTTGATGGAGGAGATGACGTGTGTGAAGATGGATGCAGGGCTCGTCATCATCGAGTGGAGGAGTAGTGGCGGACACGGCTAGAGAGAGCTTGAACACCACTGGAGGCAAGTGTGGAAGTGAGGCCGGAGCTAGGTATTAGGGTTTAAAACCCAATTTTGAACTTGTGAAAATGGTGTGTCTTTCATGGTACACAGTGTGTTCTAATGAACAATTCATCTTCTCCCTTTGATATTTTCCTTGCTTAATGAGGACATAGTGTGTACAAACAAAGACACGCTATGTGTTTTTCTAGAGAACTAACTGAAGTTGCTGAACTGATAACAACACGACGTGTACAAATAAGGACACGTCATGCGTTTTTCCAGAAGATATTTGGCATATGAATGAACTATCATACACACTTTTTTTGAATAAAGACACGTCATGTGAGATTCTAGTGGACTTCCTAGATTCTTTGAGCAGATAATGACATGTCATTTTTGAATAAATACATGCCATGTGACTTTTTAGAAGATCTTAGCATTTGTTTGAACTAGAGGACACTATGTGTTTGAAATACTACACATCGTGTGAGTTTCTAGCGATCTATTTCTATAGTCACACATGTCGTGTTTTATAATAAACACAATGTGTGTTCTAGAGTTTTGCGTGAATTTTCTATATGTGAAGGTAGACACATCGTGTTCCACAAATGACACATTGTGTTTCAATGAATTTCTACAGAACTTGTCTTTCTTTTGTTGGGCACCTACAAAGATGATTATATATGTCTATGAGGGTCTAAATTATTACCTTCATCCACGGAAAATTTATTTGGGGAATGAAAATGTTCTTGACTGAATGCTAATAAAGAAATATATCCTAGATGTGGGGTCAACTCCCACAAGATCCTCCCTTTAGAGTCTGGAGTGAGACTCTTCTACTTCTGAAATCATGCATCTAAGAGGGAGAAAAAGGCTCCCTGGTTAATCTTCTCTCTGTCTATATATAGCTTACATCGCTGTCCATTGACTTTGAAAATGGATTGCTTTCCTTGTAACTCTATTTCTCCATATGGGAAAACCTTTAACACTAGGAAGGGTCCAGACCACTTGGATATAAGCTTCCCTAGGATGAGTTTCAATCTTGAGTTGAACAAAATCACTTGACCTCCTTCAATAAAATATCTCCTACTAATCTTCTTATCATGCCATGTCTTTGTCCTCTCTTTATAGATATTTGCATTCTCATATGTGTCTAGTCTGTGTTCCTCAAGCTCTTGGAGTTGTAACAACCATTTTTCACCTGCTTTCTTCATGTTAGAATTTCGGAATTTAATTGCCCATAGAGCTTTATGCTCTAGTTCCAAAGGAAGATGGTAAGACTTGCCATAGATAAGACAGAATGGTGTAGTCCTGATTGCAGTCTTGTAGGTTGTATGAAATGCCCTAAGAGCATCATCTAACTTGAGTGCCCAGTCCTTCCTTGAACTTGAAGCCATATTCTCTAGGATGTTCTTCAGTTGTCTGTTTGACACTTCAACCTATCCAGTTGTTTGGGGGTGGTAGGGGGTAGAGATTTTATGTGTCACCCCATACTTTAAGAGAAGACTATTGAATTGTTTATCATTAAAATGTGCCCCTTCATCTGAGATAATTGCCTCAGAACTCCAAAGCAGGGAAAGATGATCTTTTGGAATAGGTTGAGTACAAACTTTGCATCTGAGGCTTGGGTAGGGATAGCCTCTACCCAACTTGAGACATAATTGCATACAACCAAAATGTACTTGTAACTACAAGAGTATGGGAAGGGGTCCATGTAATCAATGCCCCATATATCAAACACTTTAATCTCAAAGATGGAGTTAAGAGGCGTATCATATCGCTTTGATATCCCACATGTCCTTTGACACTGGTCACATGCTTTGACATAAGCATTAACATCTTGAACAAGGTAGGCCAATAGAATTTATCTTGAAGGATCTTGATAGCTATCTTCACCCCCCCCCAAAGTGACCTTCATAAGAATAAGAATGGAAATCAGAAATGATTCTTGATATCTCCTCTTCGGCTGCACATCAGAGAATCAATCCATCGATTCCTTGTTTAAACATCATTGGATCACCCCAATAGTAGAATTTGACGTCATGTAGAAATTTCTTATTTTGTTGGTAGATAAGATCAGGTGGAAGATGTATGATGGGAAGGAAGTTTACTATGTAGACAAACCATGGTGCTTGATTTGCATCAATGACATAGAGTCTTTCAATGGGTAGGTAATCATCAATTAGCATTGTGTCCTTTGCATCTGTCGACATCTAGATAGATGATCAAAAGCATTGTTCTATAGTTCCTTTCGTATCCTTTATCTCAAGATCAAATTCTTAGAGCAGCAATATCCAATGAATTAGATGTGGCTTGGCATCTTTCTTATTCAACAATTATTTGATGGCTTCATGGTCAATGTAGACTACAACTTTGGATCCCACTAGATATTGGAAAAATTTATTGAAAGCATAAACTATGGATAGTATATCCTTCTCAGTTGTGGCATAGTTTACTTGGGCCTCATTAAGTGTCTTGTTGGCATAGTGGATGGCATGCAGCTTGTTGTTATTTCTTTGCCAAGGACTAGCCTATGGCGTAGTCACTCGTGTCACACATCAGTTTGAATGGTGCATCTAAATCTGGTGGCTAAATTATGGGAGCTGAGATTAGTGCATCCTTGAGTTTTTTCAAAGTGACTTGACATTCTTCATTAAAAAAAATTCAACATCTTTGGCAAGCAATGAACTAGAGGTTTTTCTATTTTAGAAAAATCTTTGATGAAGAATTTGTAGAAACCTTCATGTCCAAGAAAAATCCTAACATTCTTAACATTAGACGGATTTGACATCTTCTCAATAGCTTCCACTTTTGCCTTGTCAACTTCTATACCCTTGTCACAAATCACATGGCCTAGTACTACCCTGGATTATACCATGAAATGGCACTTCTCCCAGTTTAGTACTAGGTTAACCTTTTTACAATGCTCAAGGATTTTAGATAAATTAGATAGACAATCATCAAAAGAATTCCACTGAAGTCATCTATAAAAACTTCCATCATTCATTCAATACAATCTGAGAAGACAACCATCATGTAACAATGAAAAATTGTTGTTGTGCTGCGAAGACTAAAAGGCATGCGTCTATAGGTGTAGATACCATAAGTGCATATAAAATTCATCTTTTCCTGATCCGATAGATAAATTGGTATTTGGAAAAATCCTAAATAGTCATCAAGATAATAGAAATAAGAATGATTGGCTAATTTCTCAAGCATTAAATCAATCAAAGGAAATGGAAAGTGGTCTTTACGGGTTGCTTTGTTTAATCTCCTAAAGTCTATACACATGTGCCATCCTATGGCAACACATGTCTGAATCAATTCATCGTTGTCTCCTTTCCTGACAGTTGCACCCCCCCTTTGGATACTACGTGAATAGCACTCATCCAGGGGCTATCACTAATAGGATAAATGATCCATGTATCTTTTAGTTTAAAATCTCTTTCTTAACAACCTCAAGCATGTTTTGATTTAAATGCCTAGGAGGTTCAATAAAAGGTTTGGCATCTTCCTCTAAATTAACTCTGTGCATGCAAATGGAGGGATTAATACCTTTCAAGTCATCGATAGAATAACTGATTACTCTCGTATGTAGACGTGATTCATTTAGTAGTTTGACTTCTTGTTCGTCGGTTAAAGCAACATTGATGATGACGGGAGAAGTAGAATTTGGGTTCAGAAAAGCATGCCTTAGCCCTAGTGGAAGGGGTTTGAGTTCTAACTTGTTCTCCTTGGTGATCTTGCTAGAGTCATCTTTTAATGGTGAAGTATCTTCATGAGGAAGAGGTGATGTGGCACTAGAAATAGCCTCCAGATTTTTTGTAGCCATGGCAGTTCCTCAAGGATACTTGATGGTGTGATATGCTAGTTGAATGGCCATCTTGGTTGGTTTCAAGTATTCAATATCAAGTTGCTCCCATAATGTAAATGGAATGAGGCTTATGATGATCCCAAGGTTAACTAAACCTTTATCAAACATTGTGTCATCAATATTTCATGGAAATGTGAAGACACCTTGATCATCATGTTTCTCCTATAATCTATTTTGAATGATGGAACTCGTTCTTTCAGATGGCATGACAGTTTCCACTTGATCTATCCTCCTCCTCTTGGTTAAGATATATTTTACAAACTTTACATAGATAGGCATTTCATCAATGACTTATGCTAGCGGAAGGTTGACATATAGTTTTTTAAGAATGTTTGTGAACCTATGAAATTTTCCTCCTTTCTCACATGCAAACCTTTGACGAAAAGGGGTAGTAGGCTCGTAAGATGGTTTCTCTTCAGATGTACCTTTCTTCTTTTGACTTTTCTCCACATCAACTTCTTTATCATCTTCAACTTTCTTCTCATCTACCGGCGATGGTCTTTCAATAATGTTCCCACTCCTCAAGGTAATGGACTTACATTCATGGGGGTTCATCTCTGACTGACTTGGAAATCCACTAGAAGAATCTATTTGCTTTGCTAAAGCATGCTGGGCAATATGATTTTCTAGCATCTTTACGTGAGTGGAAATACCATCTACCTTGGAAGAGAGTTGAGTGATAGAATCCTTCAAGAGTAACCCATGTGCACGGAACTCATCATTTTGCTGAATTTGTGTTGATACAAAAGTTTCAAGCATAGTTTCTAAAGTTGACTCATGTTGATGTTGATTGTAATTTCTTTTTGTTGTTGAATCCCGGTGGTTGGTTGTTATTCATGGACTAGCAGTTTCTCACTTGATGTTGCTGATTCTAACCTTGGTTCTGTTAGTGCTGATTTGATTGTTGGTTCTGAGGATTGTTGTTCCTGTAAGAGAAATTCATATGATCTCTCCATCCTGGGTTATAGGTTTTGAAGTAGGGATTATCAAGCTGCTTATTAGGAAAAATCCCTACAACATTTTCTTGCTTCTATGCTTTTCCAACATTCATGTGTGGGGAAAAACAAGAAGAAGAGTCATGATCGAGAGCTCCACATGCTTCATATATGAGTTCATCTGCTTGGACAGAGTGTGTACTCAAATTTTCAAACTTTTGTGTCAAAGAATCTATCTTAGTTGTAATTAGATCAATTGTATCAATGATATGTTTCCCACTTAACTTCTCAAAAGTGCCACTTGATGAATAGGGATGGGTG
The DNA here is from genome assembly GCA_963693085.1 of Alisma plantago-aquatica. Taxonomy (NCBI): domain Eukaryota; kingdom Viridiplantae; phylum Streptophyta; class Magnoliopsida; order Alismatales; family Alismataceae; genus Alisma; species Alisma plantago-aquatica. The sequence goes on from OY856413.1 coordinate 406,450,563, forward strand.
GTTCTTTCAGAACTCTATTGACAATTATTTAGTGCCATATCTTCTATGATGTTATATGCCTCTCTATAAGATTTGTTCATCAGTGCTCTATTTGCAGTGGCATCCAGAGTCATACGGGTGTTGTAGTGTAACCCATTGTAGAAGGTTTGTAATGACATCCAATTGGTCAAACCATGGTGAGAACAAAGGCATTGCAGATCCTCAAATATCTCCCATGTATCATAGAGTGTTTCACCTTCTTGTTGCTTGAAATTGGTGAGTTGGATCCTCAATTGAGTGGTCTTGTTAGGAGGAAAATACTTGGTAAGAAAAGCATTCATCAGCTCATCCCAACTCTTGATAGACCGCTTGGGCAAAGAGGAGAGCCACGCCTTGGTTGGGTATCATAGTGTGAATGGGAATAGGAGTAGACGTACTCCTTCAGCTCGAACGTTGTTAATATTGAAGTTGTTCATGTACTATAAAAACTCAGCTATGTGAAGATTCATATCTTCCATAGGAATTCCTCCAAACCGATTCTGTTGGATCATCTGCATAATGGTAGGGATAATAGAGAAATTGTTGGCCTCAATAGTTGTATGATCAATGGCTCCATAGATGTTGATGGAATCCGGCACAACAAATTCTTTAAGCGTGAGGTTTTCCTCCATCTTCATTTCTTGATGGTGATGGGGTGAAGGTGGTGGTGAAGGTGTTGAATGGGGTGATGGTAGTTGTGATCCCTCCAAGCTTGAAGAATTATCACCCTTCTTTGCTCTCCTTCAGCTACAAAAGGTTTGCTCAATTTTTTGGTCTAGGAAGATGGATGTTTCAAGACCCCTCTTAGAGCAATGCATGAAACCTACAAAAGCAAAATTTGAGTGAAAATCACAAGACTAAAAAGGTATCACCGTATGAAAATTGGAAAATGATGACTTAGTCTCGAATACTAGTGAGTGCTTTTACTCTAACTAAAAATTATAGTAACTCCCAGGCAACGATGCCAAAAACTTGTTGATTGCCAAAGGCAAGCTAGTTTTAAATAATAATAATCTCAAATCTTCAATCACCCGCAAGCATACGGGATCAATTGTAGGCTAGGTCGAACCACAAGGAGCAAGGCTAGCTAGAAAAAAATTGCTAACTTTCAACAATATAAATCATATTGCAATAGTTGAGTTTTGATTAACATTACTTAACTAGAAAATTAAAGATCAACAACTAAATTAAGAGGATTTATCTCAAATTTAGGGGATCTTAGACATAAAATTTCACTTCCATACCATTACATCATGTACAACTATGAAATTAAACATGCTAATCAACTTGCAAGGAAGGTTGCCATCATCATGCACCTCCTGGTGACATGAGATGGTTCTCATCTTCACACAACACTTATGTGTCTATGTTCATATCCAAACGCAACTTGGGATCAACATTCTTCAGCCACTCATGTGGTTAAGAGTTTGTTGCCAAGCGATGTACTCCATAATCCTTCATACATTCTCCTGAATCATGTAAAGAAGCATAAAACATGCATATATGATAGCCAATCAAGCATAAAAATAATAGAACATTGTAGAAGCTCTTAGAGAAGCAAATTAATTAGCATTAGATAAAAATTACGAGTTCATATGAGTAATAGCATGGGAGCTAATCACCCTTGCCCAAGAAAAAGAGTTTTACTCACACAGTATGCAGAAACACAAGTACATGTCACAATTTTCAGAGTTTTCCATGATTAGAGAGAAGAAAAGCTAAGAGAAACCAAAGAGTGAAGTGGAAGGAGTAAAAATCCAGCTTGGGGATGAAGTTCCACCCTTTTAACTGCTCCAACTTGGACTTTTTTCCCTCTTGAGGAGCTTGACCAGAGTAGAGAAGCTCTTTTGCACCCTTGGAGAAGAAAAGGAGAAGAAAGTGATGAAGAATGGAGGTTCTTTACCAAGAAATCTCTCCTTCTTCCCCAAAATCTCCTCTCTTTTGTTCTGCAACTTTTCTAGTCGTTAAGTGTTTCAAATGATGAGTGATAAATGCCCCATATGGCTAGTATCATCTTTAAAATGAGGTTCTAGAAAAATTGATAAAGACACAGTGCGTCTTTGGGAAGACACGACGTGTTGCTCAATGTAATTGTTGGTTGAATTGCTTTCGACAAATAGTACATGGTGTGTCACTAACAAGACACAACTTGTAGTTTTAACTGAAGTCGAACTTGGCGGATGGAACATGCCAGGTGTTAATAAACGCATGTTTTGTACTTTAGCATAACTTTGAATCTCGGCTTTTGAATGTGCAGACGCACCGTGTCTAGGTAAACAATACGACGTGTCTTTTGTTCTGTAGTTGGGGACAAAATCCTTCTGGAAACATACATGTCGTGTGTTAAAGAACACATTCCAGGAATGTTACACACCGTGTATTAAATAACACACAGTGTGTCTTCTTCAATTTCTTCATGATGAACTCTATATCGAATGCAAATCATCAGGGAATCCAACTAAGGTCAGATTTGGGTTGGATTAGCCCCATTTCATCATCTTTATTATGTACCAGTGATCACATTCATGTAACAAGTAAAACAACTAAAAAGATGGAAAATAAAGTACGACTAGAGGCCAAATGGAGAGAAAAATGAATTGCATTTGTGTGCAGAAGTGTGTAAAAAGTAGATATAAAATGCACACATCATTATCATAAGCATTATCAATATTGAGCATTCATAAGGGGCATTATCATATATGTTTAAGTGTTTCCATGAATATATATACAAATCAAAAGATTACTCATTAGGGTATATTGTAGATCAAACAAATACATAGCCAAGATTTTCAACAAGATCACATACAAGATTATCATTCAACATCACTGGTATGTTCAAAAAGGAATCAATCTAAAAGACTACCTCTTGGAGTCAAAATAGAGTATTGGCAATATCCAATATTGATGTAAGAGTTCAAATCTCTTCCCATATTGCAAGATATAAATCATTTGTTAAGATCTTGGAAAATACAAGTCATATGTTATTATTTCATGGTAAGGGTTCTTAATTCCTAATTTATCCCTAAGGTGATCATTCATCATATTATTTCAAACTTCCATTATCAATACTAGTATCTAGTATTAAAAAGCACGAATGATCCTCCTAGTTATTTTACAAAATTAAAGCAACCCTAGTTATCCATGTGCACATTATTGCCATTAGTCTTGGTTGTGATCCAAAATTCATTGAGTGTGATCTAGTATCCACTGTTTGATCAGAGTCTGACATAATTATGATATGGAAATTTAGAAATTAAAACCAAGTTTTGGGCAAGGTTAGGGTTTGAATAATAATAAAAACCCTAATTTAAATGTACAAAATAGATTTTATTTATCATCATAGAATTATGTTGTAACATGGCAATGTAATGGTGTCATCTTAATCTAGACACTTTCCTAAAAAGATTGGTTTTTGTGAGTATTTTTCTAATAACCAAGCTATTTTTAATTAATTTAAAAAATATGGACCAATTAGGTAATTGGTAGGTAATAAAAATGAAAATAAAAAAATTAGAAATGCTAGCTTGGCTTCACGGATCAGGGGAGGGCTCTGACTTCACAGATCTTCTTGTTGACCCGCGAGCCATAGCTTCTCTCAAGGGGAATGTGTGATAGGGGCAAAACTACCAAAATTCCCATGCCACAAAAATAACAGATGTGATACAAAATGGGCATATGAGAGAAAATGTGACCCTAAATCTTGTAATAACAACACAAGACCTTAGATCCTTACTCGCCCAATTGAAGCATGAAACAAAGGATGAAAGCCACAACCAATATGGCGAGTTGCATTGGTTTTGCAAGATCAACTAAGATCCATGGTGACTTCATGATAGTGTGGTGGATTCAGAGAGTCGTCATTGACCAAATAATAAAGAAGCAGAGAGGCAACAAGGAGTTTATTTGTAGGTGTAAAGAAAGAGACAGATTGGGGGATATACTGCAAGAAGAAGGGAGCTAGGAGACTTGGAAGATTTATTATTGCTCGAGGAGTTGTCTTCCACTTTTAGCTCCAAGTGGCGGCGTTTGATGCATGTTTCTGGTGGGATCCATGTGAGCAAGGGAGAGAGGGGTTCATTATTTGGACGCCTTTGGCCATCATGACTTCAACCAATGGTTAAGGAAGCTCCATAGTGGGTCACTAATGATGGAGGAGTAAGAAATTGGTGGGAGGATCTCAATATGATGAGTTGTGCTCATAGGTATAGGTGAAATAGGATGTTCAAGGGTGGATAAGAAAAGGCTAGGAGACAGTCATTTGGAGGGTCAATGTGACTAAAAAGAGGGTGGCGGATGTTGTGGAGGCATTAAATAACACCCTAGTGGTCTAGGGTTAGCTCTATGTCCACCTCCCTTGTACCCAGGCTACCATCGTATTGGGTGTTTTCAATCTAGAAAATAATATGGGGTTTGTTCATGATCATTGGAAAGAGCAGTAAAAACCAGATATAGTGCAAAAAAATCTAGCGGATGAGAATTATAAGGGAGGGAGAATGGTCAATCTAAAACTTGCATGTCCTATGTTTTCTCTCCTACATGAGAGGTGGGAGAGGAAGATGACTCATTCATCTCCTCCCCCAGATCTGGATTCGGGTCAGGGTCTGGATCCAACTAGGGTATGTATTTAGGGTTTTAAATGTATTTCCTTCCAAAATTTGTATATTTCAATTGTAATATCCAAAAATTAAGAAGTTTTAATCAGTGCTCTATCAAATTCATACCAAGTTTTATAAAAAGTTCCAGGTCCAAATGATTAAGTTGGAGTCATGAATAAAATAAATTGATTAAAAACAAAAATTTGACAAAATTGAATGTCACAAGGTACATATTATGATATTTGGGCAATAATAACTAAAGTTTGGGTGTCAAAATCATTCAATGGTCATGAGAGTGATGAATTGAGGTTAATTGATAAATACTAGATAATAGAAGGGCATAGTTATTTGGAACATAAATGTGGAAGAATCCACTTTATCATATCCTTACATCCTTAAAAAAATTATCTGCAAAATTTACAAAATTTGCATAACCATCAATCGAGATTGAGACTTTAGATGACACATATCACACTGTTTCATAATCAAGAAACCAAGCATCATGGTTAAAGCATAGTCACATTGTTCATAAATTACCAAAGATCATCACATGAGTCACAAATTAGGAGAGATCATCCTACAGATCAAAAATTTGAAGAGATCATATTTTTAGGTCAAACAAATAGAGCTCTTGAATCAAGTGCACAACATGAATTTTGATCTTGATACTTTAGGGTCCTAGATTATACATTGGCCTAGGTGGGGTTATACATCCATGATTCAAGATTTCATGTTTCGACAATTCAAGACAACATATTAATATCAATATCATGATTTAGTACTCAAAATTAGTGTAAGGTCCCACCCTAGTCCTCATGAGGGATAAACCCTAAGTTTTAAACTAAGAGAATTGACATAGTCATTATTTCAAATTCTCAAGATTTAGGAACATGAAATTCATCAGTCATTAATGTGGGCCAACTCAAGATCTAAATAGTGTGATCATAGGATTCACATCATTACTGATAATGATAATCATGAGTAAAAACTTCATTCGTCAATATCGAGAGTCAAGCTTTTTTTATTATTAGAAGTCTAGGTCCAAATTTTGAAGATAGTGTTTAGATTTCTAGTGTAGACCACACGGATGATCATTCATCCATATACAAGAATTAAGCAGTAATCGAGAAACATTTCAAGATATTAGTATCGAGTTCATTATCATGGTATTCAAGATTGATGAATAATCTAGACCTAGGTCTTTCTAGGAAGTCAACCACAAGCCATAGTCAACATTGTCATATTTCAATATCATCATTAAATCAAGATTTAAGATCGAGTACCAATATCATCATGGATTTAACCTATTAGAGACTTAGGTCATGAAATCAAAATAGGATGAAAGGAGTTACCTTTCCAAACTCTAAATAATCAACAAGGTGAACATTTAGAGGTAGTCATAATAGGGATGTGACCTAGGTCATGAATTAACTACCACCCTAATGTAGAACATTAATCTACATTAGTCGTGAGCCATCAATTATCAATGATCAAATCATATCCCACAAGTTCATACGATCAAAATTCAGGATTTTAACAGGGCAACCATGTCAATATTTTGTAGGATCAGGGTCATAATTTGGAAATCGATAATTTGGATTAGGCATTCAAAAAATCAAAGCATAATAGTACAATATTGAGATCCATATCCATCATATCATACAAAATCAAGATTACAAATAAGCATAAGAATCAATAGGGGAAAGTGTCATTTGTATCAAAGTCATACATCATGATTTTGAGGGCCCTAAGGCATAATTATTTGATGGCATGATCACGATATGTATCAAATAGGGTAAAAGTTTGCTTAACTATGATTGAGGTTTAATAAACAATAGGGAAACATGGACTCAATCAAATAGCGACCTCATCAACCATGAGCTATAAGATATAAATCATACTTATTTCACCATATCAAGATTATTATCAATTACCTCAAATATGGGAAGCATGTAGTCTAGTTTTGGTGAAATTGTTTTTACATTATATGAGAGGTTATACATGAGTATTTGACTTAAATATTACTTTCATTAAGAAAAATAGTGTTTCATTTTAATATCATATCACGACGTTGTCATCTTAATCAATTTTCATGATTTCAAATGAATTTAGCTTTTACCACGTTAAGCTACCCATAATCGAGAAATCATGTGGTAAATAGTCATGATAGATGAACCACATGAGGAGATGAGAAGGATAAATAGTAATCTACTTGGGTGGCTTAGGTAGTCCTTAAAGAAAATATGAGAAGTTAGAAGACTCTCTAGGGTTATAAAAAATTCCTTCAACCCATTTCTAGATCCACTAAGGCTAGGTGGATCACGGGGACCTTATCCATCTTAATTAGATAGATAGGAGGAATTACTTCTAGAACCCATGTATGGTCTTTCTAGGCACCTCAATTTCACCATAGTGAACTTAAGGGTTTTCCCTTGGTTTAGCAATTAGGAATATAATTTCATTAATGCATAAAAAATTGTCTACGATGGCTCTAATACCAACTATCATAGAACCATTCTTATATTAATCCATATCCCACTACCTAGGCAGGCAGTGTTAAGGAGATTAGAGCACCCATATCCTAGTGGCCGGGAGATCATAAACACATGATATACAAAAACAAATAACATTCCATTCATTGAAAAGAAACATAAAATTAATTACATCTCATCCCATAAGCAACATGGAAAAGAGAAATATAAAAATTGAGAGAACTATGAACTAGATAATATATCCCATTTATATGTAATCCCTTGTGGTAAGCATTCTCCATTCTAGCAGATATTGGCAAGAGTATAGTAGATCAACATGAATGAAGTCTATAATTCATCATGCCTAAATCAGGTAAATCAAGAAGCAAACAATGCAAATGCATCAATACACTTTGAAAAGAAATATATTGAACAATTGAAAATATTTATATCAAAATATTTTACTTGGAAGGACTTATAAGCAAATTACTCAATGCGATAATCAAACTCATCTTTATTTTGAGTAATTCAAATGTTATCACAAGGTTCCCCCATTATGCAGAAACCAACATGCATATATGTATGGCTCTGTCGGCCCAACAAGATGGGGGTCAACATTTTATACAAGTTCCACCCTCTGTTATGAGGAGGTCGCTTGTACGCAATATCAACATTATTATTACAAGCATTATCAATATCAGGAAGTCATAAGGGGCATTATCATTTATGTTCTAGAATTTTCAAGAATATATATACAAATCAGGATTACTTAGTAAGGAACGTTGTAACTCAAACAAATACATAGCCAAGATTTTCAACAAGAGTATATACAAGATTATCATTCAATAGAAATATTCAGTTAAAAGAGGAATTAATATAAAGTTTACCTCTTGGAGTGAAAAACGGTATTAGCAATATCCAATATTGATCCAAGAGTTCAAATCAGATCCTAGATGGCCAGATATAACTATTTTTTCAAGATCTTAGAAAAAATACAAGTCATATGTTATTATTGCATGATTAGGGTTGTAAATTCCTAACTTATCCTGAAGGTTATCATTCATCTTATTATTTCAAAATTCCATCATAAATATCACTATCTATTATTAACAAGGATTAATGATCCTCCTGGGTATTTTAGGAAATTAAAGTAACCATAATTATTGACACGCCAAAACCGTGCATAAAATGCAAGTGCACGCGTCGAGTAATATAGGCCTATGTGAGGCTCGAGTCGAACTCAGGGAGACGTACTCTCAGTGACTACTACTAACTATAGTACAATCAGCTAAGCTGGTTAAAAATGTTGAATTGAGTTTTAATCAAATAAAAGAAAATTAAGAGAAAATGAAAATGGTTGATTCGAAAATGGTTGAATTCCATAGGGTTACCAATTTCACCACAGGGTCCCGTTGTATATTATCTCTACTGAATTAACATAAATTCCTACTTTTAACCCGGTTAGAAAGCCTGTAGCCTAAATTGCTCGCTCTCACGATACAATTCACTACCTAAATCTAAGCCAATTCCATGTCAGTAGTAATTTATTCTTAGTGTAGGTGCAATAATGAAAACTCTGGGTTCTTTCCACTACTCGTACGTCACCTATTCTAAGGAGTGTGTAGGGTAATGTACAAGTTATGGTTTTCTAATCGTAAATCCCCCTTACAGAGTGATTATTGGTCTAATACCTTATCGATGGTGATCAAGCAGCGATAAGTCATTCAAATCAACACTTATATATCCAGGAATAAAGAGAAACTTATACTAAATCATGTAAATAGTCAATACAACGATTCCCCGGGCTACTCCCGAGTCCTAAGGAAAAGAGGGGCTTAGCCCTGCATGGTTTTCAATTGAAAATACATCGAAAGAGAGAAGAAAAACATGGGAAACATGAAAGATATTCGTGTAACCCCTGGAAAGACGGTGCTCCGGATGATCCTCCTCAAGAAACATGCATTTTGTAGTCTTCCGACAACAGAAACGTCTGTCGGAGGTGCTCGAATTGTTCGATTGTCATCCTTCGGCTCTGTGCTTCTCTCCTCCTCTTTTCTGGCTGTTGTGTAGTGAAAAAGATGATCCTTTTTTAGGTATGGCCGGCTCCCTTTTTCTCCTAGGTCACTTATGATACCCACTAATGTAGACCGTTTGATCGGGGTGGTCAGTATAGATTGTTGACATCTGATAGAGTCAGTGGCACCGACAGCATCGGGCTTTTGTCGATCTCTGGCTGAGTCAGTGCCATCGACTGGAATGTTAGTGGCACCGAGCTGAGGTGAATTTTCTCCCTTTCTCGTTGAAGCTAACTCGATGGCACTGACCTATGTGGTTGATGCCATCGACTCATCTGGTTGACCACATCCATCATTGTAGGTAACTCGGTGGCACCGACTTTAGGGGTCGGTGCCATCGACTCTTTTGGTCGATTGCAGCCTTCTCACTGATCTTATCTCGGTGGCACCGACTTCAAGGGTCAGTGGCACCGATTCTGCTTTGTATATAAAATACCTGAAAAAATGCAAAAAAACATATATAAGTCCGAGGAATATATAAAATCATATAAATATGATAAAATAAGCTTTGATGCAAACAGAGTGTACATGCCAACAATAGTGATTTGTGTGAATATAATCAAGAAAGTGACAAACTAATACACAAAACACGTATAAAATCGACCTATAAAAGCGACTCAAAACCCATGCATCAAACTCCCCTAAGTTGAATCTTGCTCATCCTCAAGCAATAATACCTTTGGATCTGATTGTGATAAGTCAGCTAGAGGACACAATGCATAAGGTACGTCTAAAAAGTCTCCACCTTTCGGTTCTCCTTCTGGCCTTTACTGACCACTGAACACTAACTGACCTATAGGCGACCAAAAATCTCTATCCAAGATGTCCACCCCATAATCAATGAGACGCTATCAGTTAAAGCAGTTAATATGATAAAATCATTAGGTTCATACTTGATGTATCATGTGATCTCCTATCTACGTTGCTCTTTCTCTACCTACCATCTACATGGAAGCAATTCTCCTAATAGAATAATGAATGAGGAGACAATCTTTTGAGTGGCCTACCAATAAGTGCATCGGGTGGTTGAAATAGGTGGTTGCGGAAGACTCATGAGCACATAAAATCATTCATGCAATCAAAAATCATGATGAACCTATGATGATGCAATTTTTAGAATGCTCCTATTGCCTAATCATTGTGGTGGAATGATTCATGCAACTATTATTTCATCTCGAGATAAGACAAAATATCTACAAAACTAAATCATGTGCTAACTTTTCTTTATAATTAGGTAGAATTGTGTCGTTGAACTTTCATAAATATATAAGTACTTTTTTTTCATTTAAGACCCTTCTTTCATGATGAACTTGCTTTGGGCTTCTAATTGCACTACACCTTTAAATTTTTTTATGAGTGCTTTCTCTCTTTTTTTTCAAAGAATGGCCACAATCACTACCTTTTTATTAAGAGAGAAGAAGTTAGACAAGATTTTCATGCAAGAAGATATGTAATGCTTATGCATCTATATGACATGCACCATGATTTCGTTGTGCATGTATGATTTTCTACATTTTTTTATATGCGTTAATGCAAGAAAAAATAAACAACTACTATGCAAAGTCTATTATGCAATGTGTGTGATCTTTGACAAATTTGCATACATCCCGACATCATTGGTGTAGGTTGGAATTGCTTCCACCCACTTTGACACATAGTCAATGGCCAACAAGATATAAAGGTAGGAATTAGAGGACACAAAGGGTCCCATAAAATCTATTCCCCACAAATCAAAAACCTCTACCTCTTGGAACACATTCAGGGGCATCTCTTACCGCTTGGATATGTTACCAGACCGTTGGAACGTGTTGCACCTCTGCACAAAGTCGTATGTGTCTTTAAACAACATTGGCCAATACAAACCACTTTCTAGAACCTTTGCATCTATCCTAGAACTAGCGTGGTGCCCTCCTGTAGGTAGAGTGTGACAGTGTTTCAACACACTCTCATACTCACTCTCTTGCACACATCTTCTCAAAATACCATACATGCATTGTCTCAACAAGATTGGATCATCCCAAAAATAATAACGTAGATAATGGAAAATTTTCTTATTTTCTTGATACCCCCAATCATTAGGAAACTCCTTGCAAGCAAGATAATTCACAATATGAGCAAACCAAGGGTCCTTATGATTAAGAGCAAATAATTGTTCATTGGGAAAGGTCTCTAGGATGGGTATGTCAAGGTCTTTCTCATCTACCCTCTCTAGCCTAGATAGGTGGTCAGCCACCACATTCTCAATCCCAGCCTTATCTTTCACCTCAATATCAAACTCCTACAATAAAAGGATCCAATGGATAAGTCTAGGCTTGGCATCCTTTTTCTACAGCAAGTACTTGATGGCCGCATGATCCATCCACACCACCACTTTAGCTCCTACAAGGTATTGCCTAAACTTTTCAAAAGCAAAAACAACAGCCAAGAGTTCCTTTTCTGTGGGGGTGTAATTCAATTGTGTGTCGTTAAGAGTTTTAGATGCATAATAAATGACCGTAGGGACCTTGTTGATACGTTGTACTAACACAGCCCCTACCACGTAATCTGATGCATCACACATCAACTCAAATGATTGGCTCCAATCTGGAGCCTACACAACTGGTGCGGATATTAGCTTCTCTTTCAAAATCTCAAATGCTCTAAAACATTTTTCATCAAACTTAAATTCCACATTCTTTTCAAGAAGCTCAGATAATGGTTTAGAGATTTTTGAAAAATCCTTGATAAATCGACGATAAAACCCGACATGGCCTAGAAAACTCTAAACTGCCTTCACCGAAGATGGTGGAGAAGGTTTAGAAATTGCTTCTATCTTAACCAGATCTACCTCTAGTCCTTTGCTAGACACCTTGTGTCCTAGCACAATCCCCTCGCTAACCATCATGTGACATTTTTCCCAATTATGCACTAGGTGTGTGTCCTCACACTTTTGTAAAACCTTGTCCAAATTTTGCAAGCACTCGTCAAAAGATGCCCCATAGACTGAAAATCATCCATGAAAACCTTGAGGCACCTCTCCACCATATCTGAGAAAATTTCCAGCATACACCGGTGAAAAGTCACAGGCGCATTGCACAACCCGAACGGCATGTGACGATAGGCAAACGTGCCATAAGGGCAGGTGAAGGTAGACTTCTCTTGATCCTTAGGCTTGATATAAATCTGATTATATCCTAAATATCCATCTAAAAAGCAAAAGTGGGAGCGACCAAAGAGTCGCTCCAAAATCTAATCGATAAATGGTAGTGGAAAGTGATCTTTTAGTGTGGCAGTGTTCAATCTCCTATAATCAATGCAAACATGCCATCATGTCACTAATCTAGTTGTAATTTGTTCATTAGATGAATTAGTAGTGACGGTGATTCCCCCCTTCTTAGGCACTACATGTGTCAGACTTACCCACATAGAGTCAGAAATAGCATAAATGATACCTGCTGACAGTAGCTTGATGACTTCCTTCTTCACTACCTCCATCATAATGGGGTTGAGGCGACACTGAGGCTGTATGACCAGCTTTGCTCCTACCTCTAGCCAGATTTTGTGCTGGCACAGCCTAGGCAAGATTCCTTTGATGTCGGCTATCGTCCACCCAAATGCACCATAATGGCACTTAAGCATGGCAATCAATTTCTCTTCCTTAGACTCGCTCAATGATGAAGAAATAATGACCGGTAGCTTTTCTTCAGCCACTAGAAACACATACTTGAGGTGAGGGGGCAGCGGCTTGAGCTCTAGCTCTGATGGGCTCATAAGTGAAGAGACCAACGGTGGTGGCAATGGTCTCAAGTCCTCAAAATGTCTAGAATAGTAGCACGGCAAGACCTTCAGTAGCCTTGCACACTCCTCCAAGGACCGACTCCTCACACAATCATCCATGATGTTCATGAGGTATGCCTCTAGAGGTAGTTGTAGAAGTATCTGGACTAGAGAATCCTCCATGTCATCCTGTGTAGTAGAAGAAATCAGCTCCTCTTGCTCGTCATCTTGGTATCTCACCGCCTTGACAAGTGAGACCACCTTGGTGTTCTCCATGATGTCCACGGCTAGCGTAACCCTATCCACCTTTGTCATCACATGTTCCATATTCAATAATGGTTGTCCCAAACATAGCGAAATGATGATGTCCTTGTGTGTCATCACATTGCATTACTCATGATCATCTGATGACTTTGAGTTATTCGGCATGTTTATCTCAAACCTGACATCCTTGATCCCCATAGTTAAGCGACCTCTACCCATCTCCAAGATCATATCGGTTGTGGCTTGGAAAGGTATTCCCAGTAGAAGCTCATTGCCATGGTCGTCTTGCATTGCCATTTCCACAATATCTGTGGGAAATACAAATCTATCCACCTTTACAAGCACATCCTCACAGATACCAAAAGGCCTTACCACAATATCTGTGGGAAATACAAATCTATCCACCTTTACAAGCACATCCTCACAGATACGAAAAGGCCTTACCACCAAATTGTCTGCCAATTGGATAGTCATGCTGCTCTTCCTAGATGTTTTTAGGCAAAGCTTTTTCAAAGTGGTTAAAGGCATAAAATTGATACTCGCCCCCCGAGTCACACAGTGTGTCGCCAAACTTGGTCTTCCTGATATAGCAGGTGATGTTAAAGCACCTGGGGTCCTGTCTCTTAGGTGGAAACGTACCTAGAATGAAAGCACTAACTTGCTCTCTAAGTACCACTACCTCAACATCTGGGATCTTCCTCTTCTTATTGATTATTTCCTTCAAAAACTTGTTGTAGGATGGGATCTACTCAATGGCATCTACTAATGGAATGTTCACTGAAAGCTTCCAAAAATTGTCTAGAAACTTCTTGAACTGTTGATCCATCTTTGTAGCTTTTAGACTATTAGGATAAGGGATCGGCACTTTCTGTGTCTGCTGATGAGGTGGCACATAAGACGCCATAATATCCACCTCAGGCTCCTTGGTCTGCTCCTCCGCTGTGATCTCTACCTCTTTTTCAGCTTTTATTGGCTCTACCACTGGACCTACACTGTCAGTCGGCTTGGTCACCTCAGTAGCCACGGGCTGTGGAGTCAATGTCTTCTTCCCGCTTCTTAGCAACACTGCCTTGACTTGTTGATTCCCGATTGGGGCATCAGTATTTCACAAAAACCCTTGTTGTGATGGTTTCTTCAATGCGGCCACATCCGCTACAAGCTGAGATAATGTAGTATCAAAAGTTCTCATCTGCGCACTATGGTTCTGGAGGTCCCGCTGAACATTATTGAGTAGCATGTCATTTTGTTCACAATTTTGTTCAAGATATCATTAGTGCTCTCTTCTGCCACTGGGTGCTGCTGTTGCACCGGCCTATGCTGATTCTACTGATCCAGATCCTGCAAGAAGTTGTTTGGATCCTTCCATGAGAACTTGGAGTCATTCCTCCATGTGTAGTCATTATTACGGTACCCCTACTGACACACATATTTCACATGCTCTTCCTCTTCAGAAACATGATTGTCCTTCTCAAGCAGCTTCTTTGCAATAAGGTCCAACTTTTCATTCAAGGATGAAATAATCTTGGACTCCCCCACACTCTTTATCTACTTTGGGCGGTCTCTATCATTGACCCATGCTTGGTTCTTTGCCATGTTTAACAAGATTTCCTGACACTTCGCCGGTGAGTTGTTCAAGAATAACCATGTACATGTGCTTTCCAGTGTGGTCCTATCATTCAAGTTCAGCCCAAAATAGAACATCTTGACTTGGTTCTCCAAGTCAATCCCATGATGTGGAACCTTCCACGGCATGTTTTGAAATCTCTCCCATGCCTCAGAGTATGATTCAACAGCATGTTGCTTGAAGTTGTGTATCTTTCTGACCATGTCATTTGTCTTCTCATGTGGAAAATAACGGGCAAAGAAAACATCCACCATTTGGTCCCACGTCTTTACAAATTCCTTCTTGAGGTTGTGCAACCACTTCTTTGCATTTCCATCCAGAGATGATGGAAACAGCTTTAAGTATATGTCTGTCTGAGGGAATCGGTCCACCTTGATCATGTCACATGTTTCTACGAAATTGCTAATGTGGGCGACAGGATCTTCATGGGCATGGTCATGGAAAGCTTGCATCCTCACTAGTGCTATAAGTCCTGGCTTGATCTTTTAATTCGATATGTTGACCGCCTACTTCTTAATCGGGCCCATCTGTGCTATATAGGATGATGCCTTGATTTTGTCCCATATCGTATGCTCTTCAGCTGCTACACCGTCTGCCCTTTTCTGGTTCTACGGTAGCAATAGGAATGCCTTCAACAAGGGGTTGAACCATCTCGTCGTCTATGACGGGGATCTCAGATGTTAAACCACCGTATTCTGTGGTCCTAGTGGCCACCATACACTAATACATGATAGATAAAAAAATTATTAGTTCCGGCACTTAATCACAAAAAATAGTATGAATTTAAATTTAATGATTGAATGAGTAAAAGTAGAAAAAAATAAAGGTGGGCTAGAATGGCCGTCCGCAACACTCGTAGTGTTGAACGTTGTCGTCTCCCCGGCAACAGTGCCAAAAACTTGACACGCCAAAACCGTGCATAAAATGCAAGTGTATGCGTTGAGTAATATAGGCCTATGTGAGGCCCGAGTCGAACTCAGAGAGACGTAATCTCAGTGACTACTACTAACTACAGTACGATCATCTAATCCGGTTGAAATTTTTGAATTGAGTTTTAATCAAATAAAAGAAAATTAAGAGAAAATGAAAATGGTTGATTCAAAAATGGTTGAGTTCCTTAGGGTTACCAATTTCACCATGGGGTCTCATTGTATATTATCTCTATTGAATTAACATAAATTCCTACTTTTAACTTGGATAGAAAGCCTGTAGCCTGAATTGCTCGCTCCCGCGATACAATTCACTACCTAAATCTATGCCAATTCCACTTCGGTGGTAATTTATTCTTATTTTAGGTGCATTAATGAAAATTCTGGGTTCTTTCCACTACCCGTATGTCACCTATTCCAAGGAACGCGTAGGGTAATGTACAAGTTATGGTTTTCTAACCGTAAATCCCCCTTCCAAAGTGATTATTGGTCTAACACCTTATCAATGGGGATCAAGCAGTGATAAGTCATTCAAATCCACACTTATATATCTAGGAATAAAGAGAAACTTATACTAAAACATGTAAATAGTCAATACAATGATTCCCCAGGCTACTCCCGGGTCCTAAAGAAAAGAGGGGTTTAGCCCCGCATGGTTTTCAGTTGAAAATACATGGAAAGAGAGAAGAAAAATGTGGGAAACATTAAAGAGATTCGTGTAACCCCTGGAAATACGGTGCTCTGGATGATCCTCCTTGAGAAACGTGTGTTCTGTAGTCTTTCGACAACAGAAACATCCATCGGAGGTGCTCGAATTGTCTAGTAGTCCTCCTTCTGCTCTGTGCTTCTCTCCTCCTCTTCTCTGGCTGTCGTGCAGTGCAAAAGCTGATCCTTTTTTAGGTCTAGCTGGCCTCCCTTTTTGTCCTAGGTCACTTACGGTACCCACTAATGTGGACCATTTGATCGGGGCGGCTGGTATAGATTGCTGACATCCGATAGAGTCGGTGGCACTGACCTGGTGGTCGGTGGCACCGGCAGCATCGGGCTTTTGTCGATCTGAGGTGAATTTTCTCCCTTTCTTACTGAAGCTAACTAGGTGGCATTGACCTGTGTGGTCGATGCCATCGACTCATCTGGTTGACTGCATCCATCACTGTAGGTAACTCAGTTGCACCAACTTTAGGGGTCGGTTCCATTGACTCTTTTGGTCGATTGTAGCCTTCTCGTTGATCTTATCTCGGTGGCACCGACTTCAAGGTTCGGTGGAACCGAATCTGCTTTGTATATAAATACCTAAAAAATGTAGTAAAACATATATAAGTCCGAGGAATATATAAAATCATATAAATATGATACAATAAGCTTAATTTGATGCAAACAGAGTGTACAGGCCAACAATAGTGATTTGTGCGAATATAATCAAGAAAGTGACAAACAAATACACAAAACATGTATAAAATCGGCCTGTAAAAGCGACT
Organism: Alisma plantago-aquatica; assembly: GCA_963693085.1. NCBI lineage: Eukaryota > Viridiplantae > Streptophyta > Magnoliopsida > Alismatales > Alismataceae > Alisma > Alisma plantago-aquatica. The sequence continues at coordinate 406,467,773 of OY856413.1, forward strand.
CAAAATGCATGCATCAATTCTCCATGTACACATTATTGCCATTAGTCTAGATTATGATCTAAAAGTCATTGAGTGAGATCTACTCTCCATTATTCGATCAGAGTCTTACATAATTGTGATATGGAAATTTCGCAAAGGAAAATTGAGTTTTGGGCAAGATTATGGTTTGAATAATAGGAAAAATTGTAATTAATATGTTTGAAAGTCTATTTAATTATTATCATTGAATCATGTTGTAGCAGTTCATTGTAATGGTCTCATGTCAATCTTGACATCTTCCTAAAAAGAACAACATTTTAGGGTTTTCTAATAATTGAGCTATTTTTAATTTATTTTACAAGATGGATGAATTAGATAATTTCTAGGTAATAAAAATGAAAACAAAAAAAGAAACCACAAGTTAGGTTTGTAGATCAGGGGCGGGATTCGAGTTTGCAGATCTTCCCACTAATAGGTGAGCCTAATCTTGGCTCAAAGGAGTGTGTGATAGGAGAAAAAAGACCAAAAAGCCAATGCCACAAAAATAATAGGCATGACACAAATTGGGCATCTAAGGGAAAATGTGACCTTGAATCTTGCAATAACAATGCAATATCTCAAAACCTTACTCATGCCATTGAAACATGGAGTAGAGAACCAAATCCATGACCAACCTGGAAATTTGCAATGGTTTGTTGAGATCAGCGGAGATCCATGATGACGTCACGTTAGTGTGGTGGAGTCAAAGAGTTGTTGTTGTCCAAAGAATTCAGAAGCAAAGAGGTAGCAAGAAGTTCAGTTGTAGGTGTAAAGAAAGTATGTTCCATGGGATATTACATGAGTAGAAGGGAGCTAGGAGTCTTGTAAGCTTCTCAGTCACTCGAGGAGTTATCCATCATATTTAGCTCCAAGTGGTGATGCTTGACACATATTTCTGGAAGGATTCATGTGAGAAAGAGAGAGAGGTCATTGTTGGGACACCCTGGGTCATCATGACTTTAAAAAATGGTTGGGAAAGCTCTGTCATGGGTTAATGATGGTGGAGGATGAAGTAATTGGTGGGAGGAGCTCAATACGGTGAGATTTGCTTACAAATATAGGTAAAGGTGGTTTTTCAAGGGTGGAGAAGAAGAGGTTGGAGAGTTGTAGGGAAATATAGCTATGAGATAGGTAGTGGAAACAAAAATTTATCTACCATATTCCAATGACCAACAAATCATGTCAATTACTATAAGATTGGCAGGATGGTTTCGAGGATATACCTAGTCCTAGAGCAAGTCCAACGACAATCCTCGTCATAGTAGATGCAAAACTCTGACTCCTGGTTGCACTGGGACTCGTCTAACTGTTGCACCTCATGGTCTGCACCACGTATTGTAGCCATGGACTTTGTCTTCTTCAACAGCTCCTCTTGTCACAAATTACTGGTTGATGTTGTCCTCCAAGCGGCAGATAATGGCCTCCCGCCTCTAGAGAAGTCCAAACAGACCGTCTCTTGTTGGTGTACTAGTCATCAACTTGCTCTCCCACAACAATGATCTCAATTGCTCTCTCCCTTGGCTATCCCTACATAGTCGGGTAGGACTTGCATGGGCTCTCTTAGTTACCACAACCAAAGAGGAAAATGTTTCTTAAAGCAACTATTTCTCAATTGTATGTTTTGTGTTCTAGGAAGACCCCAATAATCCTCTATTTATAGATGGGGTTTGGGTCCAAGTTTCCTGTTGATGAAGGAGTGGAAGGGACTGGAAGATCTCAAATTTTCACAACAATTCTGGAATTTTCGCAACCTATAACAGCCCAGATGGTCATCTAGAAACCCACATGGTCATCTAGCATGCAATATGATTGTTTGGCACATCCTAGATGCTCATTTAATTGTTTCCCAATTGTAGATGAAATTGGTAACTCAATTCCCATCAATGTTGGACATGGATTTCCTTGCACAATAAGTAATGCACAAGTGAAACATATAGTGAAATGCTTAGAACCTTCCCTAGACCAAACTGGACCATTTCGCCCATGCGAGACAGCCATCTTGATCACCTAGATGGTTGTCTGGTGACCTGAGTCGAGCCAGTCAGTTGGGACAGTTTGCTTCTTAGCCAATTTCAACTCAAAATAGGCCTGACTCCCCAAAACACCCATCTCAAAACTTGATATGGATGTTTGGTGCTTCCAAACGGCTGTCTCAGATTTTGAGAAGGGTATTTGGGAGTGTTTTCAGCCTATTTGTTGTGTGAATCAAATACCTAAACACTTTAGTACTTAATTCAATTGTCATTCAAAATCTAAACTGCTCTTCTAGGTCGAGACCTATGTGTGTGACCCTATAGGTCCCATATTACGTTCGCAGTGAATGTCCATAATGACTCACATGTGCATGGTTATGCATTTCTTAGTCTCACTAATCAGGAGGCCTAGAACATCAAACTCTTGTAGGAGGTACAAATCCCATATTATCATGCACAGTCTATCCCCATGTGTCAAAGCCACCCAATCATCACCTTAATAACAATCCATGTTTCAGGACTGCATTTGATGGTGTCAGAGCGTACCCAATGACATGTAATTAGTGATATGATTTCAGGTCTAAGAACCACAACCACCGCCATCACTATGAGACCTGACTATGACTTCCACGAAGATGGCTTCCATGTGTCAGTCTCACAGTGGGTCTATCTGATGCACTATTCTCCAACATGTATTCATGTGCTTGGTTTGATTTTTCCATATCATGACTAATGAGATTTAGTCATCAATCAACTCATACTCTAATCTTATATGTTATTGTTGTCTATCAAACTTCTAGAATAATAACCAATCAGGGACATAATGAGAATATGTATATGTACTCTTAACATCCATATGATCTCATTCAACAAGGCTAATACGTCATTGAGTAATACTATTCTCTAGACATTTATAATGTTACATCATTATCTCATAACTGAATTAAACAAAATAAATTGGAAGCTTGTCTTTTATTAATAATCAAATTGTTTTACATGATATTCCATTATAATCATCACATGATTGGCTCTCTGGGCATACATAACCAATAGACTCCCACTTGCACTTAGAGTCAATCAACCATGAATCTTATTCTGGGTGACCTAACATGATCGTCATGCTTATGTTGTGAATGTGCCTTTATCAAGGGATCAGCAACATTGTTCTCAGATGGTACTTTGTAAAACTTTACATGTTGCCATTGTATACTCTCTCGTATGAGATGGAACTGCCTTTGTATATGCTTTGAGTGTTGATGTGATTTGGGTTCCTTAGCTTGTGTAATAGGTCCATTATTGTCACAATATAGCTCAATGGTGTCGTTGATGCTTGGAATGACCCCAAGTTCTGTAATTAAGTTCTTGATCCATACATACTCCTTTGATGCACTCGATGCGGAAATATACTTGGCCTCTATTGTAGAATTGGAAATTGTCTCTTGCATGGAACTCTTCTAGCTTACAACTCCATTGTTGAGGCAGAACATGAATATTGATTGTGACTTATAATCAACTTGATCAATATGGAAGCTTGCATCGGTGTAACCCATTACCACCAACTCTTCCTCTATGTCGTAGACTAAGAACCAATCCTTAGTCCTTCTCGAGTACTTGAGTATGTTCTTCACGGATGTCCAGTGAGCATCATCTGGATCTGACTGATATCTGCTCATCATGCCCAAGGCATACGAGACATCTGGACAAGTACACAACATTTCATACATGATTGATCCAATTTATGAGGAATATGGAATCAAACTCATGTGCTCCCTTTCTTCCCAAGAACTGGGACATTAAGCTCTAGAGATAGGGACACCATGATACACATGCATGTTTCCTCTATTTGAGTTCTTCATGTTGAACCACTTCAACACTTTTTCAATGTATGTTCTCAGACTTAGTCTAAGAATCCTTCTTGATCTATCTCTATATATCTTTATCCCCAAAATGTAGGATTCTTCTCCCAAATCTTTCATAGAGAATGTATTTACAAGCCATGTCTTTACCTTTTGTAAAGTAGGGATGTCATTCCCCATCATTAGTATGTCATCTACATATAATATGAGGAATTTCATTGTGCTCCCACTAACCTTCTTGTACACACAAGGTTCATCTTCATTTTGAACAAAGCCAAACCCTTTGAGTATCTCATCAAAATGGAGATTCTAGCACCGAGATGCTTACTTCAATCCATTGATTGACCTTTATAGATTATAGACTTTATTTGCATCCTTAGATTTATAAAACCCTCAGGCTATGTCATATACACATCCTCAAGAAGATTCTCATTAAGGAATGTAATTTAACATCCATCTTCCAAATTCCGTAGTCACGATAAGCTGCAATAGAAAGCATGATCCTGATGGACTTAACCATGGACACTAGAGAAAAGGTTTCCTCATAGTCAAGACCTTGAACTTGTTTGAAACCCTTTGCTACCAATCTACCCTTATAGTTGTGTACTTTTCCATCCATGTCAGTCTTCTTCTTGAAGACCCACTTGCACCCTATGGGTTTTAACCCTTCAGGTGGATCTACCAAAGTCCATACTTTGTTGATATACATCGATTCAATATCAGATCTCATGTCCTCGAGACATTTTTAGACTATGGTCCCTCAATAGCATCGTTATAGGATATTGTCTCATCATCTATGACCAATCCATTACCTTCCTGAGTTACAAGATATCCAAATCTCTCAGTATCAAGGTGTGTCCTATTAGATCTATGAGGTTCATGTGTTACTTGAGGAATTTGAGATTCCACAACACCTTGTAAATCTCTTTGTTCCTCTAGTTCATGTATTGGTTCAATGTTTTCTTGTTGGTCTCAAACCTCTTTGAGTTCCACTTTTCTCCCACTGATTCCTTTGTAAATGAAATCCATCTCAAGGAACACAACATCCCTGGGAAAAAACACTTTGTTGTCAATTTAGGAATAAAAGTAATATCCTCTTTATTCTTTAGGATATCCAAAAAAATAACATTTATCAGATTTAGGACCAAGCTTATCAGGAAACATTTTCTTGACATAAGCTTCACATACCCAAATCCACATAAAAGACATATTGGGACGCTTCCCATTCCATATCTCATATGGTGTCTTTTGAACCGATTAAGATGGTACTCGGTTTACTGTAAATGTGAGTGTTTGTAGAGCATACCCCCAGAAGGTAGTTGGAAGCTCAGTTAAACTCATCATTGATCACACCATATCTAGCAATGTGTGATTCCTTCTTTCTAATATGACATTATTCTGAGGAGTTCCAGGTGGAGTCCACTGGGATATGATCCCATGGGCTTTAATAAGGTTCTCAAACTCTTAGTTTAAGTATTCTCCACTTCAATCAGAATGAAGTGCCTTAATAATTTTACCAATTTGGTTTTGTACTTCGTTCATAAACTCCTTTAACTTATTAAAAGATTTTGACTTATGTTTCATCAAATAAACATAGACATACCTATTGAAGTCATCAGTGAAGGTTATGAAGTACGAGTACCCACCTCTAGTGATTGTTCCAAAAGGTACACACATATTAGTATGTATGAGTCCTAATAGATCACTAGCCCTCTCATTGTGACCAGTGAAAGGGGTCTTACCCATCTTGCCCAACAAAAAGATTCACATGTCTCTATTGATTATATAACATGCTTGAATCTAGGTGTATATTTTAAACCTCCGTCTTCTAGGCTCTTTTTAGTTAGTATAATGTTCAATCTTTTTTGCCCTCTTTTTGGATTGGGATTGGGAAGAGTTTTAATTAGATAATACCATACATGTAAAAATATAAATTAATAGAATAAAATAGCAAAATGAATTCATTAGTACGGTTAGGATACACCAATTAATTACTTTGACCTAAATTGGTATCCTAGAATCATTATTAATTTATTTTAATAATGTAAATATAAAACATATGCTAATGCATCAGAACTAATTACGAAATTTATTAAATGTATAACTAAGTACTTAACTTATCAATAAAGAGATATAATAGAAAATATTTTCTAAAATGGTAAATTTTGTTGAGAGTGAGTTCATCACATCTTAATTAGTCTACATGTAAACTTTTTTTTGGTCACACAAATCCAATTTGATCATTCATTTTATGAATTGAATTCTCATCTTTCATATGCATTAATCATATCTAATTTCCATTATTGGTTTAACTATTTCCTCTGTGTGTGTTACCTATTCAACACTCTCCCTGTGTTGAACCATGCAGGCGTGATTCCACCAGTGCCGCCGTCCTGTTGTCCACCCCTTCCTTGGTCTCTTACACATCTCCTCTCCCTCGTCTCCTCATATCTATTTCTTCCCTCATCCTCCACTTCCTTACAACCCTTACCCCTAGTTCCCTTCCCCCTCTATTTCTACCTTCCTCACCCAACTATGTCCTACCTTTCCCATCTACCTCACGATGGCCACCTAAATGTTGAGTCCTGAAGTAGTCGCCTCCGACTCTAGTGGCCAGTGTCAGTCCACAGTTCTCCCGCCTCCTTCACATGTGGGTGTCACCTTGTGGAAATCCAGTGGCCAATGACATAGTTTCTTGCCCAGAATGTAGCCATGATTTCCCCCATCTCCTTCTTCCATCCTATTCTTCACCTTGAGTCCATATCTACCCTTTCCCTTCATCTTCCATAGCTATGCAAAACCCCTAGAGATCCTACTCCTTTATCTTCCCTTGCACTCAGTCGATGCGGCAATAGAGATGCCTCCACCGCCCATTGTGGGCCAATTACTAGCCGCCACCCCCCAACCATGGTCATCCAGTCACAGATCGCCACACAGAGAAGTGACTCTTTCCCTACATGAAACACATGAGCCATTCTTGCATGCTCGACCTCCAAGTCGACCTTGTTCAACCTTGCAACTACTACAGCCGCAAGATCTTCCCCCTTCATCTTCTCCCTTCCACCTGACCTATTAATTCACTACCATCATTCTACCCAGGTTGTAACCAGACCACTACAAACCTGACCATCATAGAACCCCTACAACTCACAGCATCCTCCATCCCTAATCCATCAAAGTTGTAGACCACCATTCATGCCCCCCTTCTTACTATTGTTTCGATCCAATGGTTGTAGGTGTCTTTGCTCAAATTGAGGTATTGCCATCATGTTCTTCCTCCCCCTCTGGTCCTCTTCCTCACCCATGCCTAGCAGGCAACACTCCCTCTCCCTATAAGTGCCCAACAACCATCACCGTGAGTCATGTCGATGTCTATGGTTGATGGTGTTTCTGCAGGTACCATATCAAAAATAGTTCTCCTCTCCTCCACTTCTTCCTCCTCACATCTTCCATGGACACAAACCCTAGCCACGTCTCCTCTTTCTCCCTCCATGAATCAGCTACCTACAAAACACCTCACCATCCTACTTGGCCAGAGAGATGGTCGATACCCAAGGCTGTTAGCAAGGTCGGTCACCAAAGGAGCACTACTGCCACTTCTCGTATGGTCGGCATCACTGTCCATAGAAGCATCAGAAGACTATGGCAATTGCCCATAAAGCAATTTCATGTAGGGGACATTGACCCTAGGTCTGCATGTTGAAGATCATTTCTAAAAGGTTCATCATTTATTATACAAGAGAAATTTTTCATTTGTCAAAAACTCTTTTTGATTTGATTTGAAAATGTTGACAATATTAATTAGGACTTTAATTATTATTGCCTCCACTATTTTATTCAAATTGATATCCCTCAATATCAATTTGGAATATTGCATCTTACAATATTCTAGTTGGTCAGATCCAAGATATTTCAATTGTGGCCCGATCAACACCGCAAACACAGTCAACCATCAAGGTAGGCAATTCTTGTTAATTGTATCATATGTGATTCTAGATAGATGATATGTGCTATCCCTTTCCATAATCATTTGCGTGCCTCTGGGCCCAAATGCTTTGAGAATCACCAGTCAAGTCTGACCCAAAAGCCAACACAATAATAATGCACACCGCTGAGGCGGAACCTACATTATTACCATCACACTTCCACGACATAGAGGATGCACCCCATGGAGGTGGAACCTACGCTTAGTCTATCAAGATTTTCATGTGTGTCGCTTTTGAAAATCATCTAAGACTTGATATTTTAATTGAAGGAGTTTGTATTTATAAGTATATTCATATACTTTATCCAATCACCACATATATAGTATGTGTCATATACATGCTCTATCCCATTTGTATGTATAAGTATATTCATATACTTTATCCAATCACCACATATATAGTATGTGTCATATACATGCTCTATCCCACAACAAAAACATGTAATAAATGAAAGTGGTGGTTATGGCTAGCCTAATGTAATCCCTTAGAGCCATAAAGAATTACGTCATCTAGGTCAACATCACATGCATAAAATTGTTGTTGATGAAGATCTGTTCTTGCCAATCTGGGTTGATCGGTTCACCCCTTGAACTGATTTGCACGCCTCTTAGCCGGTTGTTAGGTGGTCTCACTGGTCATCTAGTTCCATCAGTCCACCATCTGTTGGCTCCTCCAACAGATCGGTTGGGTCCACCAGGCAATTGGTTCAGCTTTTCCACTATGTCCTCTAAGGTCCTTCAGCTCATCTTTGGGACATCTTCATATTTGACATAACAGGAAAGAAAATTATCCTACTTTTACATAATTATTGAGAAACCTTGATTTACATTCAAGGGGAGTAAGGGGAGGAAATAATTAATTTTACATTGAGGAGATAAGATAGGGGTTTGATATGCATACTAAAATAAATGGATAAGCCAACCATACAACCATGCCTAAAAATTTAGGGGTTATTGGCCATAACTATGCTTACACTTCCACCATCAAAACCTCTTTTAGGGAGACACGCGCAAATTGCATATATATATATATATATATATATATATATATATATATATATTAGTTTGGGATTATCGTGGTATTTGATTTGACAATATATTATATGCATAGCATGTAATAATATAATGATAAAACCAAAATCTGATCATATCAATTATCCCATAATATAGTAAATTGACATTGGTTCAGATACCACTTATAGGGAAATATAGCTACGAGATAGGCAACAGAAATATAAAAAATTCTACTATATTCCCATGACCAACGGATCATGTCAATTATGATAAGACATGAAGGATGGTTTTGAGGATATACCTGGTCTTGGAGTAAGTCCAGTCACAATCCTCATTGTTGTAGGTGCGCAACTCTAACTCTTGGTTGTATTGAGACTCGTCTGACTATTGCGCCTCCTAGTCTGCACCATGGACTGCAGCCACGAACTTTGTCTTCTTCAACAACTCCTCTTGTCATGGACTAATGGTTGACGTTATCCTCCTAGCGACAGATAGCGGCCTCCCACCTCTAGAGAAGCCCACACAGACCACCTAGAACTCATGTTGTCCTGCTAGAATAGACAGAAAGGAGTTGTCCCTCCCGTTGGTGTACTAGTCACCAACTTGCTCTCCCACAACAACAATCTCAGTTGCTCTCTCCCTTGTCCATCCCTCCCTAGTTGAGTAAGACTTTCCTAGGCTCTCATGGTTACCACAACCAGAGAGGACAATGTTCGTCAGAGCAACTATTTCTCAATTGTACGTGTTGTGTTCTAAGAAGCCCCCATTACCCCTCTATTTATAGGCGGGGTTTGGGTCCAGGTTCCCAGTCAATGCGGGAGTGGAAGGGTCTGAAAGATCTCAAATTTTTGCAACAATTGTGGAATTTTTACAACACGTGATAGCCCAGAAATTTGTATGGCATGCCACATGGTCGTTTGGCACAGCCCAGATGCCTATTTGGTTGTTTCCTAGTTGTAAATGAAATTGGCAACTCAATTCCCATAAATGTTGGACATTTGTTTTCTTGCATAACAAGTATTGTACAAGTGAAACAAATAGGGAAATGTCTAGAACCTTCCCTCGACCAAACTAGACCATTTATCCCATGTGAGACGGTTGTCTTGGTCACCCAGACAGTCATTTGGTGACCTGATTCGAGCCATTCGGTTGGGTCAGTTCGCTTCTTAGCCAATTTCAACTCAAAATAGACCTGACTCCCCAGACGTCCATATCAACACTTGAGATGACCATTTGGCACTTCCAGACTTGACAATATTGTTATCCTATTTGTTGTGTGAATCAAATACTTAAACACTTTAGTACTTAATTCAATTGTAATTCAAAATTAAAACTCCTCCAGTAGGTTGAGACCTATGTGTGTAACCATATAGGTCCCATATTACATTGGCAGTGAATGTCCATAACAATTTATGACATCACAAGCAATGAGTGGTTCCTAGTCGCACATCAATGCTACTTAAGTAAATAGAAAGATTGGGAACAACTTCAACCTACAATCTATGTATGGTGTTACAGTGTTTGTATAGTTCCTTTGTCACTGATGTCCATATTGAACTAGAGGCATGGAGAAGTCACCCTCATTATTATTTGATCATGTTTATTGAACCAAGAGCAGACTGTCTGAGATATATGTAAGCTCAATATCACATATTGACTCACATGTGCATGGCCATGCATTTCCTAGTCTCACTAATTAAGAGACCTAGAAAATCAAACTCTCATAGGAGGGACAAATCCCATATCTATCATTCACAGTCTATCCCCATGTGTCAAAGCCACACAATCGTCACATTTATAATAACCCATGTTTTAGGACTGTGTTTGATGATCTCAAAACATACCCAAGTACATGTGATGAGTGCAATGATTTTAGGTCTAAGAACCACAACCACCACCATCACTGTGAGACCTTACTATGACTTCCATGAAGATAGCTTCCATGTGTCAGTCTCACTATGGGCCTGTATGATACCTTGTTCTCTAACATGTATATGTGTGCTTGGTTTGATATCTCCATATCATGACTAATGAGATTTAGACATCAACCAACTCACACTCTGATCTTATGCGTTATTATTGTCAATCAACCTTCCATAATAACAACTGATCAGGGACATAATGAGAATATGTATATGTACTCTTAACATCTATATGATCTCATTCAACAAGGCTAATACTTGAAGACATACATCATTGAGTAAAATTATTCTCTACACATTTATAATGTTACATCATTATCTCGTAACTGAATTAAGTAGAATAAATTGGAAGTTTGCCTTTTATTAATAATCAAATTGTTTTACATGATATTTCCTTACAATCATCACATGATTGGCTCTCTGGGCATACATAACCAACAAGAGGATCAATCATGACTAAAAATATGGTGGCGGAGGTAGTGGAGGCATCAAATAGCACTCTAGTGGTCTAGGGTTATCTCTATATTCACCTCCCTTATACCCAGGATGTTGCAGTATTGGGTGTTTTAAATCAAGCAAACAATATGGGGTTTGTTCATAATCGTTGGAAACAACAGTGAAAACTAGATCTACTACAACAAAGTCTAGGGGATGAGATTATAGGGGAGGGAGAATGGCTTATTTTAACTCATGCATCTTATATTGTCTCTCCTCTGTGAGAGGATGGTGAGGAAGATGACTCAGTCATCTCCTCCCCCAGATTCATATTCGGGTCAGGGCTTGCATCCAACTAGGTTAGGTATTTTAGGGTTTCAAATGTATTTCCTTCTAAAATTTTCATCTTCCAATTGCAATATCCAAAAATTAAGAAAATTTAAACATGATTTATTAAAGTCATACCAAGTTTTATAAAAAAGTTTCAAGTTCAAATGATCAAGTTTGATTCATGAATAAAATCAATTTATTAAAATAATAATTTGGCTAAAATTAATTTCATGAGGTACATATATGATATTTGGGCATCATAACTAAATTTAGGTGTCAAAATCATTCAATGATCATGCGAGTGGTGAAGTGAGGTCAGTAGAGCAATATTGAACAATAGAAGGGCATAGTTGTAATAAGGATCATAAATGTGGAAAAATCCACTTCATCACAGTCAGATCTCAATCATGCAGCCCGCAGCTAGCGTTTACCTTGGGTAGGAGGCAGGGTGGGTTGTGTGAACAACATAGTTCAAGGAGGCTTTTTTTCTTTTCTTAATTGTCTCTCAACAAAATTTCTCAAAATAAAGTTTGATAGATTCCTTGATGTAATCTGCACAAGAAGGATATAAACACATGCCCTAGTTTCCATTTTTGGTGATTTGCCTAGTTATTTTTTCCCAATCTTTCAAAACCCCACACCCAGAAGCCATTAGACAAAACCTATATATACTTAACCCTACCCTTGGTTCTGCCTCATCGCATACAATCACCCTCTAAAGTTAATTGTGTCTCATGCTACCATTTTTATCACTATAGAGCTTATATTTGGTCTGATCTTCCAGAGCTTGTCATCTCTAGATCCTTGCGTAGTTGATAAATTACCTTGGGGTAAGGAATCACAGTCCCTATTCTTCATTTTCGTCTCATCAGAATCAAGTTTGCTCACTTGGGTTGGAATTCTCAAATATCGCACCCGATCTACAGCAAGCATGGACACGACCATGGTGCAGGTAGGGAGGTAGACGACCCCCCCTATAGGTTTACACTTTTACCATTCTACTCCTTCTAACTTTTTTCACACATGGATTTTCCTAGATTTGTCACAAGAATCTAATCTAACCATCACACAAATGATCGGATGTGATGTGACAAATATGCCATGTCCTGTTCCAAACTTATGAATAATAATACAATGCTAATCTAGTAAATTGAATATTTTTTTCCTAATCAAAGTAATGGATGACATAAATCTAGTAAAAATCATAAATTTTTATTAGAAACCTCAAAGTTGTAAAAACAATATGTTCTGGGAATGTGAGATTTTTCTCTGTCCTTTGGTCCAGTTTTCATCACTTGATTCCAAAGTTTCAAAGACGTGATTTTTAGGATTTTACTCTCCCTTACTCTCTTAATAATAATTAAGGAAAATTATCATGAATAAAATTAATAACTTGTAACATACATATAATCAATAACATTGAACCCTCTTGCTAGATTGATAACATGAACTAATTTAGGGTTTTCCAAAGATGTGGATATCTAGAATTTCATCATATGAGACATAATTGAACCTTAATTTATGTACAAATATTATATGTAGATTTAAGGTTATATTAGGCTTGGAAGGACAGAACTTAGTCTCTGGTCCAAACATTCAAGTCAAGGTATATTTATCTTCCCAATTATCTAGGCATTACTAATATGACCAATAAATTGTTTCTAATATGAGACATCTCTTAATCAATCCCACTATTGAATCTATTTGAAAATTCTATTTCCTTGATATTATTTCCTAAATTGATACTATGTATATGAGACTCTTATTATTGAAGGTCCTCTGACCTATTTGTATAAAATATTTGGATGATATAATTCTCTCTATTTGAATCAAACTGATCATGATTACACTAATTTTTTGCCTTTATATTTTTTGTGTGTACAATAGGTTCAGTTTATTTATAGTAGTAGTATATATGTTCTTCCATAATATTTGGACATGTGTACTTCTTCTCAAGTGCACGTATTATACTCGTATGTATAAGGTGTGCTTATTTTGTCTAGGGTGTGTGTATTCCACCTAGGGTGTCCTTTTTCCACGCAATGCTTAGGCTTGAGATTTTAAGGTCTCGACCCTACTTAAGTAAAATTAATGTGATTTTTTAAATGCACTAATTATGATTTGTTAATGTTGTTATATGGTAAGAATCCTTTTGGATAGTTGTATCCATTTTTATGAATGTCTCATCTATTGACTTGTTAATTCTCTTTGGAACTTCCTCTTTTGAATATTCCATTATTGATGTATCCATCATTGACCTTACTTTTCCCTAAGAATTTCCTAGTTGTTATAATATTGCACATACACATATTTGTTATTGTCCTTCTCTTGTTTGCTTCCTCTTCTGGGTGTTTCTCTCAATCCACCCAGAGGGTGCTCAGCTTGAGGTCCAAGAAGTAGGAGGTGTTACTCAAGACTAGGTTCAGGATGTCTTCTGAAATGGGCAGGTTTCTCACCACATATAGATCCTACTAGTTTAGATTACATATCTCACTAGTTCTCCTTGGTAGCCCCAATGTCAAACTTGGACAAGAATTTTGTAATAGTTGTTGAAGACTATTATTAAATATTTGTGAACGAATGGGGTTTTATGCAATTATTTTCTTAAATTAAGTAAGAAGTGGATCCCCTCTTGGGTCCCACTCATTACATCATTACTTTGGTACTTTGACTTATACCAAGAAGTCATATACATCTCTCTATGAATCTTGATTCCAAGAATATTGGATGATTCACCCAAGTCCATCGTAGAGTACATATTTCCCAACCATATTTTCACCATTTCTTGAGTAGGAATTGCATTCCCCATTAATAGTATCACTGCTACAGAACAGGCCTTTGGCATCGGTTGTTTATGCCCTTTTAGCGACGGTTCTATAGCGACGCCTATGTGGGCGCCGCTAAAGGTCGAACTCTTCGGCGTCGGTTGTATAACCGACGCCAAAAGACTTCGTGCCACCGAAAATGCACCAGCAGGGCACCAATAGGCGTCGGTTATTTATAGTAAGCCGACGCCAAAAGGCTTCACGCCACAAAAAGGGCACCATCTAGGACACTATCTGCGTTGGTTTGCAACTAAAAAATCGACGCCATATTCCCAAACGCCACGGCCGTTTTAGTACTATAGGCGTCGGTTTTATACGAATAATCGATGTCATTTCCACCACGGTCGTGCTTTCCTGCACGGTCGGGTTATTTGTCACATTAGGCAGCGGTTTTTATCCAATAACTGACACTGTAAGCCTTTGATGATGGTTTTCTATAAATAACCGACGCCTATGTTTTAATTTTTTTTCTTATCAGTTTACAGGCCTGCTGTGGCTAGTCAGCAGGATGAGAACCTGCGGTTCAGTTTTCTAAACTACAGGTTTACGACATCCATTGATATCAGCCAACAAACAGGCCACAAACCTGCAAAATCAACAAATATACTTTTCACACAAGTAGATACATTCAGACATCAATTCAATTCTCACATTCACACATGTAGAAACATTCTAATACATATAGAAACATTCAAATATGTATAAACATTCAGAAATATTCATTTACAAAATATCATTCAACATCGCTATCAGCATCCCAATTATATCTTACAGTCCCCACTGTTTGTATGGCTCTTGCCCATTCTTCTCTTACTTCATTTAATACTTCCATCGTATATGGAGCATGTACATCTTTTAAGCGTTTACCTATAGTGTGGTCAGTTTTAAACACCTGCAAAGAGAATGATGTATATATATAAGTAATAATATAAAATTAAGATTGATATATTTCATACTAACTAATGAGACTATATATAATACCTCATGTATGGTATCGATGTCCAATGCGGCATATTGGATAATCATCTGCATAAATCGCATCACATAGTATGTGCATTCCCAACCGTTGTCTTGTGTAGTGCACTATAAATTGAAACATACAAAATATTAAAAAATACAACTAAGCACAGTTCACATAAATAATATATACAATGGAGTCAGGAACTTACTTTCACGTTCTCCTAAATTATTGGCTGGTTCTTTTTCCTGGGGACCTTTCCTCCAGCCTTTTTGAATGCATCTAAACCCCTACATGTTAATGTAACACAGTAAATGTTGGCGTATATGCACATAAAGCCATCCCAAGCGATTTCATGGAGTTGGATATTAATTAATCAATTAATGTGATTATTTGGTTAATTAATGAATTTAGGAATATTCTAATTAATCCACGAGCGTTTTAATTAATGCAACGTTTCTGTTTACCGATGAGTTTAGGAAACCCTATTTCCCTTCATATCCTGTTTAAAGGAGGATTGACGGTCGATATCTATATAAGATAGAGAGAGATGCTTTTCCGTTTACGCTCACGCACATAAACCCTAGCCGTCATCGTCCTTAGGAGAGAAAGGAGAGAAACGCACTGTTAGCACGCCGCCGCAGAGACATACTCCTTCCTGTCGGCTTAGGAAGCGCGACGTGGAGTTCCGTCCATCCGTGTGGACGAAGTAGAGACGCAGACGCATTGACGCCTGCGTTCGGAGGACGTCGACGACCACCTGTATGTGCTACGAGCGGCGGACATCACGGCCGCAAAGGAGCGCCACCGGATCAACCTGCGACAGCGAACGCGAGAGAAGTTTCGTCAGTGTCAACAAGCAGCGTTGCACCGTTGTGCAGTGGGACATCGCCAGACTTGCTCCGCGATACCTATATTCCGCAAACAATCCTTCCAAATACGTTGTTGTCAACGAGATCCTGTTTCGGGTTGCGTGAATTTTATCGCTTCCGCCGCGCATGTTTTCTCCACAAAACCCAACAGTAAATTGCATAATTAAATAGTAATGTAATAACATATGTTAACGGATACAAAAATGAAATATTTCTCACCAGAATAATGGCAATCTCATTACGTGTCTAATTTTAGTATTCAATGTACTCCCCACAGGATCTAAATAATAAACAGTGAACGTCCCGGGGAGAATAACTAGTAAATCCCAATGCCTACCGCTAGAGGTAAAAAAGTTAAAAATTAATAACTCAAAAGCCACAATAAAATTTTAATTTTCTTAAGTCCAAATTATAAGTAAAGTAAACTTACTTGACATTGAATGGAGCTATTATTATCGTCTTCTTTTGCTGATCGAAAATTGTAAAAGCATCTATACAATATTGTTGAACACTATCAGGGTCTTTAGCTACCATACTAATCAATGATGGAATCAAAAACCACACATGGTCAAATGCAAATTGTTTACATTGATTTTTGATTAAGTAGCTTCAAAAAAAGTATTACATATGCATTAATATATAAGAAACCAGATCACCGGATCTTACACAAGGTATATGGATGTATAAACAAGATCTCACCTTATCCATGTCTCTATCATTGATGTATTCAGCCAATCATATATAAACAGCTCAATAATATCTTGTATAAATAAAGAGCTTTCGTATGATTGACCTGCATAATTTGCTTCTAAAGAAACAATTATAGGGCAATGTATATTATGTGCTTGTAGCCAACATGTCATTCCCCTACAAGCAGGACCTAACGGATATTTTAGGTCAGTTGGAACCCAACTTGGTAATGCAGGAAGTGGAGGTGGAGGCCTAGATGCTCTGGGTGTCTTCTTTTTAACATGTATATATAATTTCAGATCAATTGACCTCATATATACATATTAACAATCTAAAGTAATGTAAATTTATCTTACAATTTCAGTAGTATAGACAACATCTGCTTTGGGCCACAATATCACCCCGCCTTCTGCCTCAGCAAGTGTATCAATATCTGGGTGGGCATATGGCAATGTAGCTTCCATCCAATCGGGGAATACACATATCGGGCTCACACGAACGTAGCCCTGTGGCATTGGAGTCCCGTGAAACGTTGCCCCAGGAAAGGATGGGTAAGCATGTGCCTCTGCAACAACATAGTCTTTCATTCTTAAGTGGCATGGCTTCAACGCCTACAAATTTACGTAAAGAATGTTATACATATATACATATCATCTTGAAAATACTAGCTACAATGTCATAAACAATACTTACAACAGATGTGTTAGGCGGTGGGTCTACAGGATTACTCGCAATCTATGCATCAGGAGAAGAGTGGGTCACCACAGGCTGATTGGAAGCCTGAGATGCCTGCCACCGCTGCATTATATCCTCGACTTTCTTAGAAACTAAATCCTTGACTCTTTTATTCTCCTATACATGGATAAAAGAAACATTAGCTTCTTATTATTGAATTCCCTTTTGCAGTAACATTCTAAAAAAAGAATAAGTTACCTCTTCTTGTAAAAGTCTCGCTCTGGGTTTGCGCTGGGATGGCCCAAAGAATTCTTTGATGCCCACACCAGCGCCTGCACCCCTAACATGTCCAGGATGCTCTGGGTTACCCAGAGCAATTGTCAATTCATCCCTTGTGCCCTGAGGGATGAACGTGCCTTGTTTCCTCTGCTCGTGCAGCTCCCGCTAATCACCATAAATAGAAATTGGTAAGTTAACACCACAAATAATCAATATTCAAATGATTTCTCTAAGAGTTGTATTTTACCATTTTTGCAGTCGCCTCAACAGTTACAGGCTTCTTTATTTCACCCTTCTTATTTTGCCTCCCAGCTATCCAGACATCATGGTGAGGTATGGGTGTGGCAGATGTAGTAGAGGATTCCTGAGTAGCAGCAGACTCCGCCTGTAGTCTTTGGTGAACACTTGCATAGCCCTTTGGACCCATAGTGTGGTCATGCACATTAAGTGCACGCCTTGCTTTTTGCGCCTCACTTAATACCTTGAATTCTTCATATTTTCTTGAAGCAACAAACGTGTCCCAATCTTCTTTGTCCAAGAAGTTCCACTGTTTAAGTGCTGACTTCTTCTTCTTATCACCATCTTTTATGTATTCTCTGTTGAGATTTGTCCTATAGTTCCTTAGCATCATTCCAGCGCATTGCATCACGCTTTTACAATGCAGCTTCTCATCCAATTCAAATAGATTCTATAAAATAGAATTGCTATTAACTAGTATCCAAAAATAGAATTGCAAATAATAGAATTTATAATCTACAAAATAGAATTGCAAATAATAATAACTCATGGATAAATCCTTCCATATCATGTCTTTCTTTTCCTGAGGAACTTTATGCCAATTATCATACTTAACACCACAATGGCTTCGAGTGACAACCCCAAGATAGTTTACAAAATTATTGTGGTTCACTCCAATTGCATTTCCTCCATTATCAAACTCCACAGCCAATCTGGATCCACTGCCACTTGGTGCTATTAACTTCTTCAATAGAGTGATGCCCCTTTTCTTATTAAGTTTTTGGTGATGCGCATCAAGTTCCTCCAGTGCTTCAGTGGGTACATCAACCTAAAATTTGACAAAAATAAACACACTGAATTAGCCCAATATAGAAATATAGGATATATGACATAACTAGAAGATAATGAATTTTATAGAAATACAGGATATGTTTTTAGAACTTACATTGGTATCCTCTCCATGCTCATCATGGACAGCATGCTCATCATGGACTTCATGCTCATCATGGACATCATTCTCATCATGGTCAGCGATCTGAAAATGTCATTAAAAAGGCAAACATTTAGCATTTGTATTAACTAGAAGATAATGAAACATCAAATCTGAAAATGATATTGATATTAAAAAAGCAAACATTTAGCTTCAATAAAAAAATATAAACATGCATGCCTCTAAAATTGTGATCTTTTATCAATTAACAATCCTTCATTGTGATCTCCATGCACATATAAGTCATCATTAGCTTCAATATTTTGTGGAGTTGGAAACCCAAGTGAGAATGGACTGGAGTCATCATACTTATCATAGTACTCTTCTTCATCTATAGGATCTTCAACAAACTATCTTTTACCATGAAGAACAATCGACCATTTATCATTTGCAGGATCATCGATATAGAATATTTGTTTCGCATGTGATGCCAATATGAATGGTTCACCCTTCTTGCCCATCTTTTCAAAGTTCACTAAAGTGAAACCCAATTCATCCACTATAACTCCTTTGGTGTTATCAACCCAATTACATTTAAAGAGAAGAATTCTGAAATCTATGTAGTCAAACTCCCATATGTCTTCAATGACACCGTAATATGACATTTTAGCTTCACGTGGACTCTTATCCTTTGCACTTGCAAAATACATAGTCGGCGTTTGAAGAGTGACCCCACTATTTTGGACAACACTCTTATCATTTTGGCACTTTGTGTAATATGTGAACCCATTAATGTCAAACCCTTCATAAGACATAACATTCGGTTTTGGTTTAAAGGTGAGGCATTTGATAGTTTCTGTAATATCATTTGGTGTTTGAGATAGTTGATGTAAGACTTTATCTTCAAACCACTTAGTAAAAGTCTTGTTATGGTCTCTAGCAAGCCACATTGAACTTGCCCGAGGATGTTGTCTCTTGATGTAATTGGTATGTTCCTCGATATAAACACTCACTTCGTCCATGTTGTGTAAAATATACAAGTGACCTTGTTCCAACTGCTCATGGCTGATTACTTTCACCTGTGATCCCAAAATTCCTTTGCCCTCCTCAATATTCTTGTCATTAACAGGAGTGTTATTACCACTCAGAAAGTCATTGCAAAAATCCATAACCTCTCTCGCCGTATAACCTTCAATAATACTCCCTTCATGCCGATAATGGTTTCGAACATCACCTTTAAAAATGCTCATGTATCGTTCAAAGGGATACATTCAATGCAAGAAAACTGGTCCCAACATTTTCACTTCCCTAGTCAAGTGGACAACAAGATGTACCATGATATCAAAGAACGAAAGAGGGAAATACATCTCAAGCAGACATAGGGTAACAACCACTTCTCTTTACAAATTATCGAGAGTATCAGGGTCAATAACTTTGCTGCATAGACTGTTGAAAAAGAAACAAAGTCTAGTGATTGCAAACCTTACATGCTTCGGCAATATAGATCGAATTGCCACAGGCAATATTTGTTGCATTAGAGTGTGACAATCATGAGATTTAAGACCTATCAACTTCAGATCTTTCATTGATACCAATCTACATATGTTGGATGAGTAACCCTGTGGCACCTTAACATTTACCAAGCATTCACAAAAAGCTTTCTTCTCCTTTCTAGACAACGTGTAACAAGCAGGAGGTAAGTATGTTCTTTTATTACCCATTTCATGTAATTCTATTAATTCTGACCTTATTCCCATTTCACATAGGTCCAGTCTGGATTTTATCCCATCTTTAGTCTTACCTAGTATATTTAACAGAGTACCAATGACGCTATCACAGACATTTTTCTCAATGTGCATTACATCGATACAATGCCTGATTGTCAAAGAACTCCAATAAGGAAGATCCCAAAATATTGACTTCTTCTTGAATGAAGAATTATCACTCCGTGTGGCCATACTACATTGTGATTTCTTACCAAATTCATTGACAATGTCTTTTACTCTTTCATAAACAAAATCCCCTGGTATAGGTTTAGGTGCACTTCGTTCATCATTCCATCCATTGAATGCTTTGCGCTTCCTACGATACAGATGGAATTTTGAAAGAAACCTTCGATGACCAAGATATACAGTCTTTCCGCCATGTTTTAGTCTTATTGAATCAGTGTTTTCTTCACATATAGGACACGCTTTAGCTCCTTTGACACTATATCCAGACAAATTACCGTATGCTGGAAAGTCATTAATAGTGCAAAATAACATAGCGTGCAAACGAAATGTCTCTCTTCCTGAAGCATCATAGGTCATCACACCTTCATCCCAAAGTTTCTTTAAGTCATCAATCAGAGGTTCAAGATAAACATCGATATCATTTCCGGGTTGTTTAGGGCCCGATATCAACAACGACAGCATAACGTACTTATTTTTCATACACAGCCAGGGAGGAAGATTGTATATAACAAGCATGACTGGCCAAGTGCTATGTTGGCTGCTCAATGTCCCGTAAGGATTCATCCCATCTGTACAAAGCCCAAGTCTTATATTCCTGACTTCTTCACCAAATTCAGGGTACAATAGATCAATATTCTTTCACTGTGAGGAATCAGACGCATGTCGTAGGATCCCATCATTATTTTTCTTAACATCTGCATGCCACCTCAAATTCTTCGCATCTTTTGGATTTGCAAACAAGCGTTGAAACTGTGATATTATAGGTAAATATCACATAACCTTGGCAGGAGAACCAGTTTTTGACTCCCCCAAAGTCATCAATTTATACCGTGACGCACCACATTTTGGACAATCTTTCAAATCCACATAGTCCTTTTGAAATAATACACAATCATTCAGGCATGCGTGTATCTTCTTGGCCTCCATTCCCATTGGGCACAATAATTTCTTTACCCGGTATGTTGAGATTGGCAGCTCGTTTCCTTCAGGAAGCATTTCTTTCAACAAAGTCAACAATGAAGTGAAGCTTTTGTCGCTCCATCTATTGTTAGCTTTCAACTTATACAATCTCAACACAGCGCTAAGCTACGTAAACTTAGCACAGCCTATGTATAACGGTATCTCAGCATCATGCACAATGTTTTTAAAGATAGGAGGTGGATCGGTGTGCTCTACCCTACAACTATCCAGCATCGCATTAACGATGTCTACTGGAACTGGTTCATTCACATCTACGTCATCGGAGGCAATTTCTTCTTCCACCCAAGCACTGCTATCGACATCCACTGGTTTCGAGTTTGAAATATCTCCATGTCAGTGCCATTCTGTATAGCCTTGTACAATCCCGTTGCACATGACATGACTTTTGATTTCGTCACCAGTGCTGACTTTCAAGTTGTTACCATAATGCCTACATGGACAGTATAACCTATCTCCAGGTTGTTTCCTATATTCCTCGGCAAATCTAATAAATTGATCAAGACCAGATATAAACTCTGGGGTGCAGCGATTGCGAATGGACATCCATGATCTATCCATTCTATGATCAAAGAGAAAACAAGTATATATTAGGACAAGATTAGGGTCTACGGTTAACAAATGCATGTGATGACATTCTTATATATAATAAATGTGTACCACCTATCCCATCCTTGAACACCTAATCTCACTAGTAAGTGTATAATGTGTACTGGGTTTTCAAGAAAATTTTACTCCTAATGTGAGATTAGGTGTTCAAGAACAGTCCCAAACCAGGGACTATCCAAGATTTACTCCTAATGAATAAATCTTGGACGGGTTTCTAGGCCAACAAATACATGTGTTGTCATTCTTATATATAATAAATGTGTACCACCTATCCCATTCTTGAACACCTAATCTCACTAGTACGTGTATAATGTGTATTGGGTTTTCAAGAAAATTTTAGCAGCATTTCCCCGTTGTTCTCCAAGTACATATGTACTTAGAGAACAAATGGGAAAATGCTACTGAAATTTTCTTGAAAACTCAATACACATTATATACTTACATCCTAAGTGAGATTAGGTGTTCAAGAACAGTCCCAAACCGGGGACTATCTAAGATTTACTCATTATTTGTAAATCTTGTACGGGTTTCTAGGCCAACAAATACATATGTTGTCATTCTTATATATAATAAATGTGTACCACCTATCCCATTCTTGAACACCTAATCTCACTAGTAAGTGTATAATGTGTATTGGGTTTTCAAGAAAATTTTGGCAGCTTTTCCCCATTGTTCTCCAAGTACATATGTACTTAGAGAACAAATGGGGAAATGCTGCCAAAATATTCTTGAAAACCCAATACACATTATACACTTACATCCTAAGTGAGATTAGGTGTTCAAGAACAGTCCCAAATCGGGGACTATCCAAGATTTACTCCTAATGAGTAAATCTTAGACGGGTTTCTAGGCCAACAAAATCATATCATTCAGAGCATGATTTGATGTTAGGTCATCATAGGTCATAATAATCCACTAGAATGAGCAAAAAATGTCTCGTGGTGTTAAAATAGCATAAGAGTATTAGATCTTGATTCTAGAGTGTACAAGACATAATAGTGACTACTGATTTTGTGGGGTGATATCATTTCATAGGATTTATAGATTCAAATTTAACAACTGTACAAGTTGCATCATTTTAATACTCTAAAGGTGACTAGTGGGTCATAGCACATAAAAGATGGCATTACAAGGAAAGTAAGAAAGCTAGATCAATTAACACTCATCTCAAGGGAACATTAGTTACTTAGGGGACCAGGAAAGAGTGCTTTTAATCACTAGGATCATACAAGTAGCAATGTTGATTAAGTCTATGTGATTAAAGATCAAGTAGTGTAATAAAATAGGGTTTTGGGGGATGTTTACCTCTATTTGAGCCCAGTCGGGCGTCAGCAGGGAGAGAGGGCGAGACGGAGGGTAGGCAAGTAGGAAGGCAAGCAGGCAGGTGAGCAGGCGACGGGCAGGGAGACGGCGGGCAGCAGTAGATGATCAATTAATTCCTGAAACAATACATAAATAAATACAAACAGTAGATAAATAAATACAGATCAATTAATAAATAAAGTTAAATCAGTTGATAAATAAAGTTAAATAAGTAGATGATTAAATAATAACCAAATCAGTACATAAATAAACACAAATCAGTAAATAACTTAATTTAAAAAATACACCCACCAGCATTGTGCCTTGGCGTCGCCCAAGCGTCTGCCCAGGCATCCCAGAGGCCTAACTAGGTTGGCCGCCTGGGTTTGGGACCCTAGGTGAACGCCTGGGTGCCGCCTGGGTAGGTCGGCAGGTACCTGGGCAAGCGAGGTCGAGCAGCAGGTGAAGGCGAGGTGAGGTCGAGCAGGTCGAGCAGGTCGGCGGCGAGCAAGGAGTCGGCCGGAGTCGGCCGATGTCAGCCCGGCGTTGCAGTAGGAGCGCCAGGTGGTGGCGCGCAAGCAGAGGGAAGGAGCGGCAGAGAGCAAGGAGAACGGCGGCGGTGGTGGTGGGCGGTGGTGGCAAGGAGAACGGCGGTGGCGGGTAGTGGCGCACAGAGGGAGTTTGCTTGCTCACCGGAATCGCCAGACCCTAAAATCGACTTTCAATTGCAATGAAACAGAGAAAGGGGAAGAGTCTACTTTGCGTTGGTGCTAATAAGTCAACAATCGGCGTCGGTCATTACAAAAAATCGACGCTAAAGCAAATAAGCGTCGGTTGTTAGGTAAAACACCGACGTTGTATATTACGCAAAATTTTTTACTCGAAAATTTGATTTCGCGGGTTATTTTAGTCGTCGGTTTTGTTTTACCCAGCCGACGCTGAATACAAAGCGGTACCCATGTCTGGATGGTCTTCGAATATAGACGTCAGGTTTTCTAAATCACCGACTTTGAATGTTATAGGCGTCAATTTTCTTAAATAACTGACGCCCAGTAAAGCGACATTGAATGTTGTTTCTGTAGTAGTGTATGTACTCTACATATATTATAATGAATATTATAATTTTCCCACTAACCTTCTTGTAAACACAAATTTCATCTCTATTTTTTATAAAGCCAAACTATTTGGTTGTTTCATCAAAATAAATATTTTGATGTGCTTATTTCACTCTATAGATTGACTTTTGTATCTTACCTTTCTTTTAACTTTATTTGGAATGATAAAACCTTTTATATGTGTTATGTAAACAACTTCAAGTAGATTATCATCAAGGGATGCAGTTTTGCATACTACTTTCTAGATCTCATAATCATGATAAGTTATAAACGCAAGCATGATCATTATGGATTTAGTCAAGGAAAATGATTAAAAGGTTTTGTCATGGTCAAGACCATGAACCTTTTTAAAATATGTTGTAGCCAATATCCCTTTGTAGGTTTGTACATTACCATCCATGTCAATCTTCTCCTTCATGATCCATTTGCATCCTATGAGTTTTTCCCATTCTGGTGGATCCACTAAAGTTTTTACCTTGTTGATATACGCAGTCATCTAATCTATCATGGTTCTATCCACTTCTCAATATATCGTCCGTCAATATCTTAATTATAGGTTGTTATCCCATCATCATCCATCAACAACATATATCCTTCTTGAGTCATGAGAAATCCAATTTTCTCTAGATCCTTGATGGTCCTAGTAGACCTTTGAGGTTTTTCTACACATCAGGATTTGATATTCTACAATAACGTGTGGTTTTTCTTGTTCCTCATATACCTTCATAGGTTAAATGTTGTCTTTTTTCTCTCAAACTTCTTCATCCTCCCACGGGTTCCAACAGAAAAAAAATTCATTTTCAAGGAATAAACACACACACACACACAACACACACACACACACACACACACACACACACACACACACATATATATATATATATATATATATGTGTGGGGGGGGGGATTAAGAGAGGCATTCTCTCCCCCTATTCTACACTTGTGGCGGAGGCTGAACGCCCGGGAGGGTGGTAAATCAAGGCGGCAACTGGGATTCGAACCCAGGTCCCTTTATTAGGAGACATCGTCCTTGACCACTTGAGCCACTCCTTGTCAGCATATATTTATCCTGGTTAATCCACATTGGGCCATATATACCCATCTGAATTCAAATCCATATATATATTTGTGTGTGTGTGTGCGCGCGCGCGCGTGCCAACAACATTTTGTTGTTAGATGGAATAAAGAAGAAATATCCCTTGGCTTCCTTAGGATATCCAACAAAATAACATATATCCAGTTGATGCCAAGATTTTTAAAAAAGTGTTTCCTAACAGAAGCTTCACATCCCAAAATCTTTATGAGAGCTAAATTGGGACGTTTCCTAGTCAATATTTCATATGATATCTTTTGAACCAATTTTAAAGGTATGGTCTTAAGTTTAAATGATGTAATTTCTAAAGCATATTCCGACAACAAGTTGTATGGATAGTAACCTCATCATGTATAATACCATGTCCAACATGGTGTGATTCCTTCTTTGGACACACCTTTATGTTGTTATATTCTAGGATGACATAATATTCTTGCCAAGTTGATTATGCACTTCATTCGTGAATTTTTTGAACTTTCCAACGAATTCTGACTTGTTTCCGTTAGATACACGTAGACATGTCTATTTAGGTCATCAATAAATATCATGAAGTATTGATATCAACTTATGGAATTTTTGCTAAAAAGGTCCATACACGTCAAATATCTGTTAGTCCTAGTAAGTCACTTGATGTTTCATTGTTACTAGTAAAAGATGATTTTGTCATCTGGCCAAAAAAAATAAAATTTGCATATCTCTATTGACTCAAAACTAGATATGTCTAGATATCCATCTTTATGGAGTCTAGAAATGTGATTCTCATTTATGTGGCATATATACAAATGTAATATCATGACCGTTAAAGACCTATTTATAAAATAATCATTGTTTGATAATTAATAAATTTTGAGAAGTAAGGATTTAATTAATATCTTGAGACCTTTTGGAATTA
The DNA here is from genome assembly GCA_963693085.1 of Alisma plantago-aquatica. Classification (NCBI taxonomy): domain Eukaryota; kingdom Viridiplantae; phylum Streptophyta; class Magnoliopsida; order Alismatales; family Alismataceae; genus Alisma; species Alisma plantago-aquatica. The sequence goes on from OY856413.1 coordinate 406,494,714, forward strand.
CATGGTCCTCAAAAATAATAAATTACTAGTGAGTTGAAAGAATTTTTAGTAGATGATTCTCCGAATAATAATTTATGCACAGATTTTTCAAATATCTTAAAAAAGGTTTTCAGTGTGAAAAGAAGTGATATGGAAATACAACATGGATTTTATCAATAAATGTTTAAGAAGTGTTATGGAAATATAGCATGGATTTATATCATATATTTGGTGAGTCGTAGTTGACATGTGTTTTATCTTTGGTCAAAAGAAAGTTTATTTAGAAGAACTTTGATGGTCAATGTTGGTTTTTCATTTAAAATTGTGGTTTATAAATTACGAAATGAAAAATATGGTATTCTGAATAAGGAATTTGTTCTAGAAAATAGTTAGGCCTTAATTATCAATTAATAGATCAGACCAACCACACGTTGCTTTCACATGTCCGCAGATGATAGTGTTTGACCAATAATAGGGACTAATAAGGAAAGGAAAATCTTCAATTTGGGAGAGAGAAAGAGAGAGCGAAAGAACCCAAACAAAGAGAGTTGATGTTATATTTTATTTGACGTGGTAGTGGAAAGAATGATTAAAGGAAACAAGGACATAAGAGCCGTGGCAGAACCAGAAAATTACATAAAGGGAGGCTGAAATCATACATGGGTACATTTTTAGCATATAAGGGGGCTGAGCCCAAAAATTACCACCACTAAAATTGGAACCCACGCCACTTATTCTAGGAAACTAGCTATCTACCACTCCAACTAGTCCCTTTCTTTATAAACAAGTACACAGTTAATATATTTATTTATAAATTGAGCTAAACTTAATATTAAAAAGATAACTATTTATATTATTATTTTGGGGAGGGATTGCTAAAGCTCCTACAGTCTCCTCCTAACTACGCCCCTGCATGAGAGAAAGGAAAGGCTAAGACGAGTACGTACATGGAAGATTTGTCATCCACACTCATGCTATATACCCCCACCCATTCTCCCTCAAAATTCGGCTCCTCGTTTCTTTCTGTTCTCGTCACCGCACCCTCTCATCTGCAAACCACATGGTCCCGAATGCCTTTCATGTGTAATCAGCAACCCCTATGATTTGCAGGAGGCTCTTACACCATTAGCCTGTGACAAGAAGTGGTGGTATTGTTGCCTGTCCCGGCACCCGGCGACATCATTCTGTTGCGTTTGCAGAAGTGTAATGGTGATTGTCAGTGGCATCTGCCCATGGACCACTGGGATCTGAGCTCTTGGCGTTGGGATGGAGGCACGCTCATCAGTCATCACCGTGAGTAGTCAGATCTGGAACAGCGACTGCTGCAGTGGAGCCACAAAGTCGGAGGTTGTGGCAGGGTAGCTGGAAGCACTTGTGCTTGAGGACCCTGCTAAGATGGGAGGAGGTCTCTGCCCTGACGAAACAGTGGGAGGAACATGAAGGACTCGCCGGAGGAGGACCAGGCGGAGGCACCTGGGTCAGGGGACGCCCGCGCGAGCGTTGATCGGGAGAGACCGCCGTTAAAGTGTCTTGAACGCCGAAGGGTCGAGACAGAAGATCTGTTGTACTGTTTGGGCCGTGCCAATGGTCAGCCTGGTTGGGGAGGGCCTCGGCCTGTCTGGCATGACAAAGCTAAGGCGTGCCTGGCCGGCTCAACCCATTCTATAGAGTAAAAAGCCGAAAGAGGTAAAAATCTTATACATATAACTCATCTTGCAAATAACCTAGATCGTGCTAGGCATGCCTGATTAATATAATATTATATACAATTTCGATCATCTAAACGAGACCTACACTGCCATGACCTTAGATTTGGTGTTTAAAACTAATTGTTTAGGAAGTAAAGATTTATGTGTTAATATATGTTACAAATGATGTTTAATGCCGTATTTGATTAGTGAAAGATTGCATACACACCCTGATAATCCTAACTTTATTTAATAAATGACTTGTACTGGTGATATAAGAAATTTTGACATGGACAATGGGTCATGATGTAAATCCTAACTTGACGATGAAACATGATAAGTTAATGATGTTTGTAACATATAGTCATGGGTTAATGGGTTTGATTTAAGCTGACTCTAAACACACCTAGAAACTAATCGTGTCGTAATATTATTCTAGATATGGCACCTGATATATATTTTTGGGTGTATGTTTTAATCAGGTCGACCGAGTTAAATAACTTCAAAATTGATAGGAAATTCTGAATCAGGTATGTGAGACTATCCTCTTGATATATGTCTACTCCACTTGGACTAGAAGTATAATATTCTGATATACTTAATGTTCCTCCCTAGACATGTTTATTATTATACTGTATTGATTGGCATTATTCTATTGTTTGAGCTATCATGTACTATAAGATTAATCATTTCATCTTGGATATACATATTTTGCAAATGTACCCAAACATAATCAAGATTGTCAGTGTACTCCTCTCCTACCTTGTTAGCGTTTGTTTTGAAGCCTTTTTCTTATCTTTGGATTTGGGTTAACTGGAAATTTTTTTATATAGACTTTCCCTTTGGTCAAGTGGCACTTCGGCCTTTTCCCTGGGGTCAAGTGGCACATGTTGGTCTCTTCAACCATGCCTCATAAATGTGAGGTGAATGGGTGACCTTCGTTTGGAGCACACTACAAATTCAAAATAAAATACATCTTGTTGCATAACAAACTACTTTGAACCATATATTATTTTCATTTTCCCTATATATTCTACCAAGCTATATTCTGTTAGTAATGCAAATTATGCTCCTTTCTCTATAGCTATATCCTTTATGGGCACCACGTATTGAACACATTATTTGATTTTTTTCCACTATATTAATATTTACATGTTCAGATTTAGCGAGGATATGGGAACTTGAATTGTGAAGTGTTGTGAGAAGTTGATAGGTGGAGCATGTCGTAGATCATCCTTGTTCTTGTACATGTTCTTTTACAATATTCACTATAAAGATGCAACCTAATTTTGTAACAAGTTATGTAAATTTCAACATATGTACATGTTGTATTTTGTTTGGTGAATGTTATATTGTTCAGGCACATGTCTCAGTCTTATGTTGTGCATTGTTGATGTGATATGTAGCATTCTTGGGTTCTTGTGTTGCAATTTTGGGGATGTTAAAGTTGGTTTTAGAGCATGAACAACACTCATGCACCTTAAAATTTCTCATGATACAAAAACTAACAAAAATAAAAACTTGGAACATTAGAACCTTAAGTATCTAGGCTATGTCAAACTTATCCTTTAGGGTTAGAGATCTAGATGTTCTAGAACTAGGTGTAGGCTTGTGTAATATCGTGAAGTCTTTCTCTTCTTCATTTCTTCTATCATATAGTATGGGTTATAGGTTTAGAAGAGTGAGGGAGGGGAGACCCTATAGAATGCAAACCCTAGACATATGATCATGACACGCGCTTAGGGTGGATACACAAGCATCATGCTCTTACTATTTCTCCATGTGCCATGGTATTTGGCTTCCTGGTGAGTTTGGTAACTCACTTTTTCTTTTGGTTTCACTCGAAAGGAGTATGGTGGCTTCCATCACATGCTTTAACATTAGAGAAAACATTTTCCAAATGATTTTATATATGTATATGAGTATGAAAGTGTTACCACATGAACTAAGTACAAACATAGTGAACACTATTGTAAATTCAACTCCTTATAAAGAGAACTCATCTATGACTCCCCTAATCTAAAATTTACAAACAGGCCAATCCTTTTTGCCATACTAACTCTATATTTGCTCATTCCTTGATGTTGTCTTCCATTCCTCTCTCTACAAATATAGAAACATGGTGTTGAGTAGGCTATCAAGACATGTTCATTCCTCTTGGCCATTCCATACTTCTTGATCATTAGTCTTGAACTATTACCCATGTCCACATCCATGACTTTGTGCCCCATCATGATCTACCAAACTGAGTATGTGTATTAACATTTGTTGAAAGTGTGGTCGTGATCTTCTTCCCTAGAAATTTTGAATATGTATCATACCACAACTCTACTCTACCCATGGTGGGAAAAGAGTTGTGTAGAATCATGTATAGGCAACAAGTCTGTTTCGTCATCCTCTTGGTCCAAATGTGTCTAGAGATGTAACTTGGATTTCTACTGGCTATGGTCAATGTAACATCCTCAAAATCCTAGATTTATTAATGTACCGTAATGTGAAACCCTAGTTTCCAAGTTTAAGCTTTTATCCAACAAACTAGAATTTTATGGGACCTCTTAGTCCAATGTACAATGAAATAATCTCATAAACCTAGCTTTGTCTCAAATAGTCATTTAATAAATGATAATTCTATCAATGTCACATTTATATAATGCATGTATTAAACTAGCGACCTACATGAAATTGATGAATGAACGAGCAACAAAATGAAAATCCAATTGGATAGAGAGATTCTAGACCCTCTAATTAGATTATGGTCAAAATTTGAGCCTAATCGGACTTTGTTTGACCCTTCAAATCCATTAGGGAAGTTAACATATAGTTTGGGTTATTTATTCAATAATATTTTGATTTATCCGCCTAAGTTTCCTTTTTTTTAATGTCACGCGGCCTCTCTAGTTTTTGGTTTTGTTCTGGGCCGTTGGATGCCCATCGGACGCCTCAGACCCGTCTCCTACCTCGGGTAAGAGACCGAGAGCAGCAGGTCTCTAGCGTCCCCTTCCCCGGTCTGGTTCTCTCGCCACGATGGTCCGTTTTAGGTTATTTCTTTGCCGATGGAACCGGGAGCAAGCCGCGGTCCCATTGATCCCTAGTTTGACGTGTTTTGGTGCCCTTTTGAGAAACGCCCAATCGGGCTTGGACTCCTTCACTGCCATTGCTTTGCAGAGGTCTCGCCAGCGCACGAAATCTATATAAAGATGTTCTAAAACGTCCGATAGCCCTAGAACAACCATCATATTCTCTCAATTTAATTGCTTGTGCCCTACACCGCCACCGCCTACTCAGTCTTGCATCCGGTGACCTGCACCTCGCCCGTCCTCCTCTGGCCGCGCGGGACAAATTGGCTCACAGGTGAGCATACTGGACCCTTGTTCTTCATTTTCGTGATGTTGGTTTGTCTTGGAACCCCCCGATCCTCATACCCTATAGGAGCCCCATTACACAGCACCACCGCTCGTCATCTCAGCATCTCGATGTGTCTCCTACCAAGGATATGCGCGCCCCATTATTGCCTCACACCTGGGATCGTGCTTCGATCGTTACAGTTGTGTTTCTTTGTGGTTTCTGATTGGTTTCCCACATGTTACAGTTTTTCCGAGTTGCTCTCTGTTCTCCGGCGGGGCCACAAGGACACAGCTATCCTTGATGGTTTGGGTCTGTTCCGGTGAGTTCTTTGACATTTAAAGCTTGTCTTTGGATCCCTCACGCTTGGTCGTTTTTCCATTCTCGTCTTCACAGGCTTTCCCTTGATTTCACGAAACCTGACCTCGCTATGTTCTTCACGAACTGGAGGCTGCATCTCAGGGTTCTAGGCATCGCAGTGCTTGTTTTGGCATCGCTGAGTTCAGAGGGAGATGTGGTTGATGATTCCATAGTTGATTTCTTGGGTTTTCGCAGTTTTGAGCAATCAACTCCCAGTCAAGATCTCCCCGATTTCCCCTGACTCAGGTTCTCCTCCTTCGATTTCTCATTTCTACAAGGATGAGCAAAGGAGGCTCCTCACCTACATGGTTGGCTCTGATTGGCCCAGCCAGGCACGGGTCCCAGACCATGTGGAAGCAAGGAGCGATCCGATTGGCCGATCTATGAAAATTCTTAACTTTTCATTGGTAGATCATATGGGAACAAGTTATATATGAATTTTTCTCAATTTTTCGAGATCTATCCAATGGTCAGGGTTTTGAGATATGTTTTGGTTTGGTTTTCATGAAGTGATAGGTTTGAGACAATTAGGGTTTAAGTTGTAATTAAATTAATAATAATGCAAACCATGATTAATTTCAGGAACCTAGGACTTGACTCAGGATCAGGGAAACTGAGATTAGGTTTTGCTCCAATAAGGTAAGCGGGCCATGTCATTATGCATGTGTATTTTGAATGAGTTGCTTGTTATGTATGATTTAAGATTATGCTTTAGAATTTCATGCTAATGAATGGAATCAAGATAATGATTATGCCTTTGATTATATGCTTGTTGTTATGTCCATAAATTCATATGCTTATCACTGATGTTAATTAGTTTAATGTTATGCTTATGCAATGATTAAGAAGTTGAATAAAGAATTATGAAAATCATGTAACGTTAATGTCAAGATTAAGAGGGAGAAATCCCATGATGATTAAGATAATGCACTTAAGTTGTAAATTGTTCCTCTTTATGTTATTTTGTCTTTATGACATTGATGAGCACTTTGGTGCAACTAAGATGAGCCTTAACCGGCCTGATGAGCACTTTGGTGAAATTATTGGATGAGGACAATTTACATGGATGGCAAGATAAGAACAATGATGCTAATGTTAAGTTAAGAGAATTAAGTAACTTGTTATATGTTTCTCGAAATGATGGACCTTTATGGTCGTTATGGGCTTCCTAGCAATGATGGGCTTTCCAAGCATGATGTGCCCCATGTGGGCAGTGAGGAGGGAACGCATATAATGATGTTCTTAATTCATTGATGTAATGAAGATTAATGTGTAATGAGAATTCGTAATGCCAAGTTATGTCAAGTTTATTTTAGTTCAAGTATATGTTTATTCTTAGTTCTTATAACATGCATAATGTCGCTTACTGATGTTGATGATTTCTTTCGCATGGCCGTGGGACGAGATGTCCCTAGATCAAGGAGCAAGAGGGAGCTGACGTGAGAAATCAAGGGTAGCTAACTCAAGGAAGATCTTAGCTTGGTGGGTGCCATCTACCACTCAGTAGATCCTCTAGTCTAGTTTATCTTTCCATGTTTTAGATTTGCTTAGTTTATACATTTTAGACTTGAGATCAAGATAAGACAGTTTATGCTTTAGTTTTGCTCAGCCTACATGTATTGGGTTTTGATATCATATGATATAGTTATGTCTTTCCCTTCCATGAATAATGTATGAATGTATAATTTTGAGTTGAATGCATGGTATTTCATTTATCTTATTGAAATGTATATCATGTTTTGTAATGTTCCTCCGAGCCAAGTGACCCATGTTATGGACAACATGAGGTCTCCTTCCGCTATCATGTATGTGCTTGGAGGGGCATTACAGTCAACTTCCACAAATCTTCTGTATCCTTATTTAGTCACCGTCTCCAGATGTGATCCTACATGAATTTCCAATATGGAACTATTACATATGAGAAGAAGCATCAAACTAATACTCATTTACTTAGGTTTAATTTCTTTAGTTGATTTCATCTAATCCATCTTGTCTTAATGTCTCCACTTATGGCATTTACCTAAAATGTCACAATCAAAACATGGATCAATATATTATTATATTGTGTACGTGGGGGTGCATACATAAGTGTGAAATTAATATAAAAACATAAAATCAATCAATTACTTACAAACAAGAACTGATACTTTCATTACATATTCTAACCCATAACAGGCCCTTCCAGGGCTCATGTGCAACACCCCTTAATATATGTCATCCTAGGGTTCAGAAATGATATCTTACTTTTTGTGATACTCATAGTGGTGTTATAATTGAATAGAATGTAAATAAACATCCAACAGTTTGTTTCATCAATATTTGAGAAATCCTTGGCAAACATCGGGAGTTGATAATGTGAGTATTCATAATCATAACCACATACCTCATTTCCATTTAGAAACCATGCAACATGTACTTCAAGAATATATCCAAACATCCAAGCATTCAACATAATCAACCAAAATTATCTCTTTGTGGGACATGTGACATGCCCTAATTGGGCCATGCCACTGAAGCCCATGGCTAGCTATTCATGACTCTTTGCTGGTCAGGACCTGAGCCAGATGGTCCACTTGTTAATAGACCAGTTAGGCCGCAGTTCAAGGTCTAAACCATGCCAAATATTGGGAAAAGACGGCCAATTTGATACTTGGTCTTCCCAGGCCAACTCCTTCTACCCCCTGTCACAAAACGTTGTAGCACAACGCCTGAGTCCAAGGTGCATGTGTTGTCACCACCATTCTCCGTGAAGAGACTAGTGATCAAGGATTACTGTTGTGTCTGACCTGACTCTCTCTCTCTTTCTCGTTCTTCCAGCCATGTTGATTCCTAGAGGAACTAACTTCTATAGACCCTTCCACTTCACTATCATTATCCGCTAGAAGAGACCATGTTTGTCGATCTCAGACACTGAGGATGTAATCCTCCCTCCTTGACTCGTCTGAAGGTTCCTCTGATTTTCTACCATCAATCCACAAGTCATCTGCTATCATCTCTCTAGAGTTCCAATTCCTCTTGATCAGCCGCTCATCCTCAAGAGTTAATAGTCTTCTATCAACACCATTGTTCGGCTACCTAGAACCCTACTGTTTTCCCATGGTAGAGGAGCATCACCTTGACCCCGACCATCCTCGAGTCCATCTAGGTCTGCCTTTAGTAGATCTATCTCCCATCACCTGCTTGGAAATGGCATCCATAGATACTAGTGTGAAGGAGGGATGATTCTTGGGCCACTGGTCAGTTTGCTTCACTTGCATATTGAAAGTACAGTTGGCACCACCCATGCTTCTCAAGATCAATGGAGAGGTGGTTGAATCGTGTCAACCAAGGATTCTCTTACAATCAACCCAGGGTTGTAGTTGGATTTTTTTATGAAGGGTGGTGCTTTAACTCTCTTATATAGGTTGTATGTAGAGCCTCTAGGGTTATGGAGAAGGAGGACAATGAAGAGAGAATGATGGGAATCAGTCCAAGATCTATTTCCTTCTGGGACGTAAGGTAGGTGCAAGTCTTATACATGAAGTGATTGAATCACATTAAAAATTAATGGTCCTATCATGCAATATTGTCTTAAAATCTGATATCCACTTATGCTAACTTCCAAAAACTAATTACTACTTTCCTATCCTATAATTTCAAACTTAACCATGTCCCTTCTCAAAAGCATAATACTTGATTGGAAAACCAAAAGCCTTCAAGGAAAGTATATATATGTAAGGCACATATTGGATAACTAAAGCATAAAATTATTAGTAAAGTCTTTTCCATCTCAAACTCTAGAATTACCTTAGTTTCCTCATTATTTTTAAGTTCTCTAGATATCAAATTGAAATATCTTTGTTTGATGCCCACAACTTGTGTTGCAAGCCATGGTTAGATAATTACTCCATTAATTATCCCAATCCCGCATAATCTTAGAATATTTTGGAAACTTGTCTTTTGTTCCATATTTCAATTATCTAACAACTCACAAGGACATTATTACTCATTTATTCATGAAATCTCTTTTTTCTCAAAGTTGTGCCACAAGTACCTATTTGCAAAGAAAATGGTCTCATGGGCCTCAGTTGGGCCATGGGTTGAACTCATTCCACACAGTGGATAGCTTTATTATTCTACCCATTACAGTTAAGGAATTTGCTTGTTAAATCAAGCCTTCTATTTATAGAGTTCAAATTTACCAAATTTTAGGATTTTACATTTACCCCTCCTTAAAAGGAATTTTGTCCCCAAAATTCAAACTGAATCAGGTTAAGGTGAATGATAACTTAATTATCTTCAAACCTTAGGGTTAGCAACCCTACTTGGTTATTGATATGCAAATCTCTCATATTACTAAAGTTGGGACCCAAATACAATTCATGGGTATATCCACACCCTTATTCATGACCTGATATTGTTACTTAGGGACTGCATTTTCACTTGAGATTTCAATTTCCCATGGTGACTATTTTTTCACCTATATTTCCAAGATATTATTTGTTTCTTTTCGTATAAGGGTGATATAACACCACAAAACACTATATTATATCATTAAATCCAACTTTAAGGTATTCTCCCTCATATCTCAATTTCTTTAGCATAACATGTGTCTTCCCAATCCCTCACACTCATAACAAGATGAAATGACGCATTTGGTTGTATCCCAAATACAAAGTTCATCACATTCTAAGAGTAGAGATGGTGTGTGCACATATTAGCTCCTAATTTTGCATTTTGGTTGAATTATCTTAACGATAATATCAAACCTTGAATACTTTCAATTCCACAATATTCTTTTCATTCAAGAAGTCAAGTGCCTTTCTCACTCTTGAGTTTGCGTACAACTCCCTTTAAGATTTTATTCAAACATTATGACTCCTTGTATTCCTTATATTTACATATCATTTGTCATTAGCCTTAGTCATTTCACTAAGGTATTTAGGGGTACAGGTACATCTGGAGTGACCTTATCTTGACTTTGTGGGCATGATGCACTTATGGGGTGTCTCTAGCATTTATCCCTTGCACCTCATAAACTCATGAATGTGGCCAATCTACTAACCCCATGGGCCTCGGGCAACCATGGGCCTCAAGAAAACATGGATGGATATCTCCTAACTTCATGGTCTTATGCACTTAGAGCACGATCACCTCCTAACCTCATAGGTCTTATGTACATTTGATCATCCCTACTTAACATTGGGATTGACTTAGCACTCTACCCTGCCCAGGTTTATCTAGATGTTATAATTTATTACACATTTTTCTCGAGCACGTTATTTTCTTATCTAATTCTTTAACATGATTTACTCCATCTCTTATGGTACACATTATTTACTTTATGTCCATGCATTGATCTCATAACGACTTTCCCTCATGGGCTTGGTTTTCATGGCAGCCTTCCCTTCTGCACTTAGCTTCGCATCGACCTTCCCTTCGGGGCTTGGTCTTCATGGCGGCCTTCCTTTCTAGGCTTGTCCTCTCAATGACCTTCCTTTATGGTCCTGTCTTTATAGCGGCCTTCCTTTCCAAACTTGTCCTCTTAGTGACCTTCCTTTTTGGGCTTGGTCTTCATGGTGGACTTCCTTTCTATGTGTGGCCCCTTCGTGACTTTCCTTTCTAGGTTTGATCTTTATGGCGGCCTTCCTTTTCAAGCTTGGCCCCTTGGTGACCTTCCCTTCTAGGCTTGGTCACATACTTTTATACACTTCCTTAGTTACTTTTCCTTGTGTCCCTTAGAGATGGCATAATTGGGTTCAAAGAATGTGTGTGCTTTCATGTTCTGCATACTTAATCCTTCATACTTTAGGTGTTATGAAAGGTTACCTCAATTCTTAAATTGATTATTGAACTCACCCATCGAGGGAAGGTCCTAACTAGGGATGCCTTCTTCTCATGGGAGGATGTTAGGCTTTCTAGCCATGACCTGACCCCATAGGTTTACAGTTATGCCTCCCATGTAGGTCATTTTCCCATTCATGGGATAACCCACCCCAAGCTGGTACACCATCCCTAAATGTTAGTTGAGGGTCTCACATTTTCATTCTTATTCAGTCATTAATCACTTATGTTTTATCTTTACATATTCAAAACCCTTCACATCCCTCGTTCATGCATAACTCCACATACCATGCATGGGAAAACTAGGTTATCCAAACTCACTTATATATTTTTTTTCTCGTTTCTTTTTTCATTTCTTAGGGTTTATTTGGGTAGGGTTAGTATTTTACTCACCCTACACCCATTTCCTGGGATTAAGGTTTAGGGTCCGGGTTAGGGACTACACACTGCACCTTAAGGTTTTATGATTCCCTTAACCCAGTAAGGGTTTTCCTAAACCAACCCTAGATCCATATGGGGTTCACCCTTGTAAGGAAAAACTGATAAAACTTTCTTCTTTACTTTATAATTATTTCCACATTACATGTCATGAGTAGTAATGTTCTGATAAGGTCTTGTACAACCTTTCTGAGGAACGCAAGTTTCTTTGTGCTAGTAGGCACCTCAAATCATATACTAATGAAGGCTCTCAGCCTACCTTAGTATGTGTTGACACCACATAAGAGGCCTTAAGCAAAGAGATGAGAAGAATATGAAGTTAAAGATGAGAAAACTTAGAGGAAATATTACTTCAGGCAAAACCCTAGGTTCTGGCCAGGCAGGCATCACATTGGCTAAGTGAGTCCTCATATACCAACTTAATGGTGCGGAGTAAAATTGTTACAACCCCAATTTTTTTGGTTCATTTGGTGAGAAATATAATTTCTCATATTAAAGATATTTGAACAAATAATTATATAATTTGGTTTGAATAAATGGATTTCGTTTACAATAGCCTTGATGATTGTGTTGTGGGCTTTATTGGCTATTGGGCCCAAATAGTAAGAAAATTCAATTAGTAAATGAATAATTGAATATTTGAGAAAAGAAAGAGGTAGAAACCTCTAGAAGGCAAAGAGATGTAAACCAAGGATGGATTTCGTTCCTGTAGGGTTCCTTGGGTTCCAAGGAGTCCAAAGTTGCAAAAAGAAAGCAATAAGAAAAGAAAAGATTAATTAAGTATTTCTTTAGTAAGAAAGAAATTGAAAATAATGTTAAAATGTTGGAAATAAGTGGAAAAGGGTATAATTGGGTTATCCTTGGTGGAATTTCGTATCCCAAGGATTACCAATGATAAAAGGAATACCAATGAGGAAAATAAAAGAGGAATAAAGAGAAATCCTCAAAAAGAGATATTTTCATAAGAAATAAACATGATAATGAGAAATAATGCATTTAGATGCATCTAGAAGGATAGTGAGTATCCAATAAAAAGGATTTCAAAATAATAGAGTTTCTTGGGATCCAAGGAGCCCCAATAAAGAGGAAAGAAGAGAAAATACCAAATTTGCAAAATAAAAGGATAATGTGATACATTATTAATGGATTATGAGGTATTGTTAAAAAGAAAGTAATTTCTATTAAAGGAAATAGAATTTCGTGTCTATTGGTTAGAAGGAAAGTATAAAAGAGATTAAGTAAGAGGATTTTTGAATCCCTAATTATCCAAGAGATATGGTTTATTAAAAGGATGTTGAAGAGAGAGAAGTTTGCTTCTTATTTAAGGGAATTGCTTCCTATTAGGAAAGGGGCTTGATTCCCCTTGTATGAGCGTCTTGGGAACGTGGATACCCTCCCCTATATAAGGGGTAGAGTTTAGGGTCATGTTCAAAGGGAGTTCCACGCAGCCATCCCTCTCTTCTTCTTCCTCTTCATCTTCTTCGTCAAAACCCTAACTGGGAGGAACATCGAGAATGTGAAGTCACGAGGCGACAAGTATGGGCTGCAATGATGGCTTGGTGCTCCACGGTGCCACAGAGCTGTGTTTCCATTGGGGACATGCCCTAAAGAAGGCACAACTGCAGCCGCATGGCTGCAACACCAGCAGTAGGTCGCAGGTCTTTTTCTCCTAACCTAGCCACATGGGCCACGCACTGGGCGGCACCCCAAGTGCGGATAGAGGTGGCAGGGCTAGGGAAAAGTGGGGCAGCAGCTGTCGAGGTCCAAGGGAGAGTGGAAGAGTCGCGTAGGTCGTAGCTAGGGCTGCAGCCGGTGGGCAAGCGAAGCTTCATGAGGTTGAAGGCAACCTGGAGTGCATTGGACGGTTTTGCCCTTCACGGGCTGAAGAGATTATCTACTTAACCAAGGGTATAAGTGACATTTCGAAATGTTTCCTAATTGACAACATTACATGGAGCGGGGTGACGTGGCGCTCCCGGATTGGCTCAAGTAAGTCTAATTTGCAAAATTCATATCTAATAATCGGTAGCTCGGATGGATACGAATAAAATATGCTTTTTGCTCAGAAAAATGAGAGGAATTCAATAAAAATATGTTTAGAAGCTAATTCCTCTTACAATTCAAAAGTAGTGTAAGTTATCAACTTTAATGAATAAAAGATTAAGGAACTCTACTTTGAGATGGTTAATGAAAGTAGTAGAATTTAATGGGTGATTAAAGTTGATAGTAACATGTTAATTGTAAAAAGATACATTAAGATTGAAAAGGATGAACTTTGCATGTAATTAGTTTAATTTAGAGTTTATGTGCATAAATATGGTTGAAATTTGAAAAGTACATAAAGTTATCATCTTTAATGATTTAATTAATGAAAAACTCTTAGATTTGATGATAGATGGATTTAATGATGTTCTTTGGATAATTCAAGCCAATATTAACCTATTGTTAATAAAAGTGAAAATAGGATCTAAAAAGATGATCTTTTTATATAATTGGCTTAATTTAGGGTTTCGTGCATGAATATGCATTAATGAGCTTGAAAACCCTAATTTAGGTGAATATGTCTTTTAATTGTTTTAATTGTTGAAATCCATGAATAAATAAGGGATATGATGATCCTAAGTCAATTTGAGTATAAAAGACCATTAAAATGGATAATTTGAGCAATTAGGGTTTATATGAGTAGAAAGAGTATTTTGGGGTTGTTGACCTAGAAGGAATAAATTTTGAGAAATTGATCTAAGAAACCCTAATGAATATTAATGAAAACTTAATTCGGATTGGAAACCCTAGAAAGTGAATCCAAGTCAATAAAGTAGATTCTTGATAAAGTGTGTAGTAAATAGAGTACATATTCTTTTCAGGAATTATGTGATTCTTGAATTGCTTGCTTGGATTGCTTTCTTTGTTGGAATTGCTTAATGCTTGTGAAATCATCAAATCAGGTATGTGGTTATGCTTATGAATAATCGCTCTAGTTTCACGGCGATTCTCGAACGTTTTATCAGTTGCTTGGAAATAACTGTTGGATGCCTTTTATTTCATGCAACTATAAAGTGACTATGATTATCACCATGAATATATATATATATATAACTGGCTTAGATCTGAATCCACCTATGTGGCTTGTAAAGGCTAAAAAGGGGGTAACCTAGAGTAAGGTCTAGGTTATCGTGGGTTAGAAATTGGGATACTAAGTGTAGTGCCATGAGACCCTTTAGCATGCCATGAGTTAAGGAGTGGGCTACTTACGAGTAGTGCCATGTGACTCAACCTTAGAAATTGGTTCACCTATGGGTGGGACCATGAGGGGTTTAATGGGGATCTACTATAAGGAAAGTAGCATCCGGGTCCACTACAGGGACAGTGCAGAGGATAGGGAATGCATGGATAGCACAGTTATATTTAAAACGTTAAATTATTTGTTAAATGGTAATTGGTTGCAATACATTATTATCATAGTTGCACGATTATTGTTTCCCCCCACATACTAGCTTTATGCTGACCGACGTTTTGTTTGTCGGTGTTTTAGGTACAAAGCCAAAAAAGACAAATAGTAAATCGTCATGTTGTGAAATACATGAACTAAAATACAAGGAGGATTAGTTAGAGTAGAATTCATTCATGGATAGAAGTTTAAAAATCCAAGTTTTCAAAAGGTATGCAAAAGTTTATTTTCTTACAACTTTCCAGTTTAGTCTGTTAAAATTTAATAATTGTTCTTGGTTAATTGTCGAACCTTTGATCTGGAAATTATGTGTGCAGCTTCGACCTCTCGGTCTCCCTTACTTGGGGGTTACCGGAAGGTGGGGTCGTAACATTTGGTATCGGAGCGTAGGTTCCTCACTTAACCATTAATAATTATTAAATTTTACAAACTCCATAGAACCCAAGGGAGTTATTAGAGGATTATCCGAAAGATGGAGGTGTCTAGAAAAGGATCACGACTGGGGGCTGGCAATATTTTCCTCCGCACTGCTAGTCAGAATACGAGGACTCCCGGATCCGTATGACTGTCTGGCCAAAGTCTTAGTGTATGATTCGAAATAAGATACCTTTAGGACTTTTTCATCTTATTCATCCCTTCTCATCACAAATTATGTTAAGGACCTTAAGGATTAAGGTTTTCTCTCTTCACCTCACCCTCTTGAGGTATGGGTAAGGTTAACAAGGTCTAAGGAATCCTCCACCAAATTAGTGAAAAAGTATGTAAATAAGATGCCATGGACATAAGCTTAATAGATTAAGCGCAAACTAAAGGATAGATACATGCTTAGGTCATATGACATAAGTTGTCATGCACTCAGAAGAGACCTGAGGCTAGATCTTCTTGTCAGGAGGATAGATAAAGAGAGTTAGTCTTAGAGATAGATATCTCCATTACAAGTAGAGACCTAGCACATCCTTTGAGGATGATGTTAACCCTAACCCTAAGTGAAGGTTAGAGAGAGAAACGGCATGATGAGTTAGACCAGGTGTTTGTATGGACATGCCTTGGATGACATATGAGCCATGAGAGGTTGGATGACCTAGTGCCTCTGGCGACCCAACCTTGGGAAGGGTCGTGCATGTTAGAGTGAAGGATAGCTCCTTCATTGATGAGGTTAGAGAAGAACCTATGGAAACCCCATGAGCTTATATGGGCATATTATGCACCCACTATGTATCAATAGTGCGAGCAATAGGTTGAAACCCTAGCCATGAGAGTTGGATGGATAGCTTATGTGATAAGCATAAGTGGATATGGATAACCTTGAGCGAACATAAGTTGAACATAGGCTTCATCCAGGTAGGGGCATGCTTTTGAGGTTGATACTTCAGGGAGAGAGGACCCTAATGGTGAGGATGGTTGTAGGGTTAGCTCTAGAAAGAGAGAGCATGAACCAAGCAAGAAGGTTGGAATCCTAGACTTCGAGATATGAGGAAAAGTAGGGAGTTGAGTATGATGCGACCTAAGTGGATGATAGTGGTCGCCACATGCTTGATCCCTAGAGGTTGATGATGTCTTGGTTGCCATGAGAGGAACCAAACCCTAGAGAGAGGATGAGTCTGTTGGTACCTCTGTACCTATGGTATAGATGAGAAGAAGAGTTCCTTAGACCTAGAGAGGTTTAGTAATAGGTTATGAGGCCTTGTACCTTGTTGGTTGTCCTTGAGGAGGACCCAACTCTAAGTGTTGCTCGAGTTGAAGGATGACAGGAAGTGCATGTCATGCCTTTTGCATGCTTGATTCGTGGTTAAGAGATAGAGCATGCAGTTGGACACCTAAAAGTGAACCTAGGGTTCCTAGGCCTAAGAGGGGAAGTGGTGTATCTAATGCTCATGACGAGAATTAAGTTGCTATAGTTTCGAACATGGTACTCCTCATGTATAGAGGAAAAAGGGAAACTCCTTAAGTCAAAGGTATGATGAACCCCTCACAGCTAAGTTGATGACAAAGGAAGGTATGATCTTGATCCAATGTTGAGGACGAGAATAAGTGCGACCTAGCATGGGTTAACAAGCGATCCGCTTGTGCCTTAATGGCTTGCTAGGGTCAAGCATGCTCATATGGATGTAAACCCTAAGGATGTCTGTGACCTTGTTGTCAAGAGTTGTAGTTTCCTCCCATCCTAGGAGAGGGACCCTTTGGTAGGGTGTATACCAGTTTTGTGGGTTTTGAGGAAACCTAAAGAGGTATCATAGGATCTTGAGAAGCTAAGTGAAAAGTACATGGTATGAGAATGAACCTATAGACCCATAGATAACCATCTCTAAGTGCATGTGGATGTGTTACCATGGAGGTAATCGGTATGGGGCCTGACCAAGGTAGGTAGGTCACCATGACCCCTATGAAAGGATGAAAGTCCGCCCTTGAATGCAGAAAGAGAGATGATGAAGGCTTGGGTAAGGTTATAAGTTGGACATGTACTATAATGGAATCCTAAGTCTATCCTAGGGTCAGGTAGGGATAAGATCGATGGAAGTAGGAGTTGCCTAATTCCCTAGTTGTGCTGGACCATTGGGTCGGGAGGTAACAACTATCATTGTCTGAGGGCCATGGGTTAGAAGATTGATCACCTTCATGAACTCATGGGACCCAAAGGGAAGATGAGTAGGGCACTCTCTGGATGCATAAGGGAAGAGGGATGACCCTAAAAATGTCGGCACCCTATAGACCTAGAGGAGATGACCAAGGATTGTGTGGTGACCCAAGTAGGTTCGAGACCAGTTTTCCATGGAAGTAACTTTGATATCGAGATGATTGTGATGAAGTGACACATGAGGCACGTTTCAACTTAGATTTAAAGGTGTACTGGCAAGGTGGGATGTACCATCTCTACTCTTGGAATAGGAAGAACTCTATATTTGGACTGCATCCAAATGCTTATTTCCTCTTATTATGGGAGAGAGAGATAGGACAGTACGCATGCCATACACCAAGGATAAAGATGATGTGGGTTGGAACATTTCCACGAGATATGGGGACAGATAAGCTAACATACCCTAGTGTAGTGAATGATACATGGACAATTTACCAACACTAAGAGAAATGAAGTAGTCATCTCTTGAGAATATTTTATCATGAGCTATGTGGAACATACAAGTTATACCAGGTTGAGTTTTGATCACCATGATGATGAAATCAGAGAGTGTTCTTAATGAAGATAGACATAGAGTTTGATGTGAGATGATAAGTGAAATACATGGAAGTGTATGTCTTTAGTGTTACCTAATACATAAGATGGTGAATTGGTAATGGATGCTCTGATTGAGATATATCTGCCTAGTTTGGCTAGAAGAGGTTGTTAGACTAACCCTAAGTTTGGAAAAGAAGATATGTTTGGCTAACACTCTGATATAACGAGATCAGTTAATGGTTGTCTGGTTAGCCAGTCTAGTCCTTGATGCAATGAAAGGATGTTGGTAGAACCTCAGATGCACTTCTTTGGAAAAGAAGGTGATGAAACCCCGACTAGAATGGTTTAGGGTTTTTTGAGGTATTGATCTTGAGGAATAATGACACACATGAGATCATGAGTTTAAGATCACCATACACTATACTACGAAGATAATAAGTGACAGTAGTACTTTAGATTCCTAAGATAAAGTTGCATGAAGTATATGGCCATGTAAGATGAGGGAGAAGGACGAACACCAGTTACCCAGTGCATTGATATAAAGGATAAAGAGTCCCCAAAAGAGAAAGGGAGTTCATCACTATGGATGTTGTAAGTCTCCTCTGGACCTAGGAAGGTCGAGATGCAATATGGGGTATGGTATATCGTCTTACCCAGATGACATGAGAAAGAAAGGGTTATGTCCAGGGATAGATTTGGTTGTACTACTCATGAGAGAGATGATTCAACTACACCATGATGTGAGTTCAAAGGTTCTTGAGTTTGACCTAAAGGTTCCCTTCCAAAAGGTGGAAGTAAGTACATGAAGAACTCGATGTTAGTACAGTTTATCACCCCTAACCAGTGGTTAGTATGATCCAGACTAAAGGGGTCTGATGAGAGCATATGTGCTTGTCCAGGGTGATAGCTAGAGACAGTTCTTGTGCTATAAAAGATGTGATGATAACCACCATAGCCAGTATCAAGATTTAAAGAAGCTCTGTAAGGGAGGTTGTGTCGGTCACCACTTCAATAAGGTGATGTTGGTGAAAGGACCACGTGATGGTTAGAAAAGGACCACAGTGTGTGTACATGAAGTCACTTTGATCGTGCAATGGCTAAAAGGAGCCTAGAGACGATGAGAGTCGTGGGCAGATTCTAAGTAGACTGACATGCAGTTCACTGTGGGAAATATGTGACATAAAAATCTGACCCCTCTGAGCTATAACTAAGAAACATGAGTCCCCGATATATGGGTCCATTGAGATGGATTGATGGAGAAGGTTAACCTTACCCCTCAAGATAAAGAAATGTGTGATGAGTTCCATGTGTCCAAATTAGAGCACTATGTGAGGTACACAGACCATGTGCTGAGCAATGAACCTAGTGAGCCCCAAGGGAGGCTGAAATGGCCTGAGCCACCTGTGTAGTTTATAGACGTCAGGATGAAAGAACTCAGAGAAAAGAATATGTGATGATAAAGGTTCTTTGGAAGTGTCATGGGTAAGGTAAAGCCACATAGGGGCCAATGATGGACATGGAAAAGTCTTATCCTGAATTGTTTGTTTGCTTGATAGAATTTTGAGGACAAGAGGGGATGGATGTTACAACCCCAATTTTTTGGGTTCATTTGGTGAGAAATGTAATTTCTCATATTAAAGATATTTGAACAAATAATGATATAATTTGGTTTGAATAAATGGATTTCGTTTACAATAGCCTTGATGATTGTGTTGTGGGCTTTATTGGCTATTGGGCCCAAATAGTAAGAAAATTCAATTAGTAAATGAATAATTGAATATTTGAGAAAAGAAAGAGGTAGAAACCTCTAGAAGGCAAATATATGTAATCCAAGGATGGATTTCGTGCCTCTAGGGTTCCTTGGGTTCCAAGGAGTTCAAAGTTGCAAAAAGAAAGCAATAAGAAAAGAAAAGATTAATTAAGTATTTCTTTAGTAAGAAAGAAATTGAAAATAATGTTAAAATGTTGGAAATAAGTGGAAAAAGGTATAATTGGGTTATCCTTGGTGGAATTTCGTATCCCAAGGATTACCAATGATAAAAGGAATACCAATGAAGAAAATAAAAGTGGAATAAAGAGAAATCCTCAAAAGGAGATATTTTCATAAGAAATAAACATGATAATGAGAAATAATGCATTTAGATGCATCTAGAAGGATAGTGAGTAACTAATAAAAAGGATTTCGAAATAATAGAGTTTCTTGGGGTCCAAGGAGCCCCAATAAAGAGGAAAGAAAGAAAAAATACCGAATTTGCAAAATAAAAGGATAATGTGATACATTATTAATGAATTATGAGGTATTGTTAAAAAGAAAGTAATTTCTATTAAAGGAAATAGAATTTCGTGTCTATTGTTTAGAAGGCAAGTATAAAAGAGATTAAGTAAGAGGATTTTCGAATCCCTAATTATCCAAGAGATATGGTTTATTAAAAGGATGTTGAAGAGAGAGAAGTTTGCTTCTTATTTAAGGGAATTACTTCCTATTATAAAAGGGGCTTGATTCCCCTTGTATGAGCGTCTTGGGGGCGTGGATACCCTCCCCTATATAAGGGGTAGAGTTTAGGGTCGTGTTCAAAGGGAGTTCCATGCAGCCATCCCTCTCTTCTTCTTCATCTTCATCTTCTTCGTCAAAACCCTAACTGGGAGGAACATCGAGAACGTGAAGTCACGAGGTGACAAGTATGGGCTGCAATGATGGCTTGGTGCTCCACGGTGCCAGAGAGTTGTGTTTCCATTGGGGCCATGCCCTAAAGGAGGCGCAGCTGTAGCCGCATGGCTGCAACACCAGCAGCAGGTCGCAGGTCTTTTTCTCCTAACCTAGCCACATGGGCCACGCACTGGGCGGCACCCCAAGTGTGGCTAGAGGTGGCGGGGCTAGGGCAAAGTGGGGTAGCAGCCATCGAGGTCTGAGGGAGAGTGGAAGAGTTGTGCAAGTCGTAGCTAGGGCTGCAGCCGGTGGGCAAGCGGAGCTTCATGAGGTTGAAGGCAACCTGGAGTGCATTGGACGGTTTTGCCCTTCGTGGGCTGAAGAGCTGATCTACTTAACCAAGGGTATAAGTGACATTTCGAAATGTTTCCTAATTGACAATGTTGCATGGAGCGGGGTGACGTGGCGCTCCCTAATTGGCTCAAGTAAGTCTAATTTGCAAAATTCATATCTAATAATCGATAGCTCGGATGGATACGAATAATATATGTGTTTTTCTCATAAAAATGAGAGGAATTCAATAAAAATATGTTTAGAAGCTAATTCCTCTTACAATTCAAAAAGTAGTGTAAGTTATCAACTTTAATGAATAAAAGATTAAGGAACTCTACTTTGAGATGATTAATGAAAACAGTAGAATTTAAAGGGTGATTAAAGTTGATATTAACTTGTTAATTGTAAAAAGATACATTAAGATCGAAAAGGATGAACTTTGCATGTAATTAGTTTAATTTAGAGTTTATGTGCATAAATATGGTTGAAATTTGAAAAGTAAATAAAGTTATCATCTTTAATGATTTAATTAATGAAAAACCCTTAGATTTGATGATAGCTGGATTTAATGATGTTCTTTGGATAATTCAAGCCAATATTAACATGTTGTTAATAAAAGTGAAAATAGGATCTAAAAATATGATCTTTATATATAATTGGCTTAATTTAGGGTTTCGTGCATGAATATGCATTAATGAGCTTGAAAACCCTAATTTAGGTGAATATGTCTTTTAATTGTTTTAATTGTTCAAATCCATGAATATATAAGGGATATGATTATCCTAAGTCAATTTGAGTATAAAAAACCATTAAAATGGATAATTTGATAAATTAGGGTTTATATGAGTAGAAAGAGTATTTTGGGGTTGTTGACCTAAAAGGAATAAAGTTTGAGAAATTGATCTAAGAAACCCTAATGAATATTAATGAAAACTTAATTCATATTGGAAACCCTAGAAAGTGAATCCAAGTCAATAAAGTAGATTCTTGATAAAGTGTGTAGTAAATAGAGTACATATTCTTTTCATGAATTATGTGATTGTTGAATTGCTTGCTTGGATTGCTTTCTTGGTTGGAATTGCTTAATGCTTGTGAAATCATCAAATCAGGTATGTGGTTATGCTTATGAATAATCGCTCTAGTTTCACGGCAATTCCCAAACGTTTTATCGGTTGCTTGGAAATAACTGTTGGATGCCTTTTATTTCATGCAACTATAAAGTGACTATGTTTATCACCATGAATATATATATATATATATATATATATATATATATATAACTGGCTTAGATCTGAATCCACCTTTGTGGCTTGTAAAGGCTAAAAAGGGGGTAACCTAGAGTAAGGTCTAGGTTATCGTGGGTTAGAAATTGGGCTACTAAGTGTAGTGCCATGAGACCCTTTAGCATGTCATGAGTTAAGGAGTGGGCTACTTACGGGTAGTGCCATGTGACTCAACCCTAGAAACGGGTTCACCTATGGGTGGGACCATGAGGGGTTTAATGGGGATCTACTATAAGGAAAGTAGCATCCAGGTCCACTACAGGGACAACACAGAGGATATGGAATGCATGGATCGCACAGTTATATTTAAAACGTAAAATTGTTTGTTAAATGGTAATTGGTTGCAATACATTGTTATCATAGTTGCACGATTATTGTTTCCCCCACATACCAGCTTTATGTTGACCGACGTTTTGTTTGTTAGTATTTTAGGTACAAAGCCAAAAAGGACAAACAGTAAATTGTCATGTTGTGAAATACATGAACTAAAATACAAGGAGGATTAGTTAGAGTAGAATTCATTCATGGATAGAAGTTTCAAATTCCAAGTTTTCAAAAGGTATGCAAAAGTTTATTTTCTTACAGCTTTCCAGTTTAGTCTGTTAAAATTTAATAATTGTTCTTGGTTAATTGCCAAACCTTTGATCCAGAAAGTATGTGTGCGGCTTTGACCTCTCAGTCTCCCTTAATTGGGGGTTACCGAAAGGTGGGGTCGTAACAAAAACCAGTCCCCAAATCCATGATTCTTTCTAGACACCATTATCCTTATGTTATTCCCTAATAATTCTCCTTATATTTCTACAAATTACTTAAAAGTATCAACTATAAAATATTATTTGAAAATTGTGGGGCTCTAATGCCAAATGTAATGACCTCATTTTTCAGTGTCCCATAATTAAGGAAGGATCTCAAAATCAAGAGACATTACCTAAATTCCCAAAGATCCAGATTTAACCAATAGCAAATAATTTCCACTATTTCACAAATATTATTTACAAGATGTATATTAATGCTCCTATGAGGAGTTACATGAACTTCCAATATGGGACTAATACATATCAGAAGAAGCATCTAAGTAATCCTCCTTTACTTATCTTTAATGTCTTCAATTTATTTCATCTGGTTCATTATGTCTTTATATCTCCACATATGGCATTTACCTAAAATGCAACAATTAAAATGTGGATCAATATATTGCTATACTATGCACTTGAGGTGCATACAGAAGTGTGCAAGTAATATAAAAACATACAATCAATCAAATAATTGCAAACAAGAATTGTCATTTTCATTACATATTCTAACCCATACTTGATATTCTATCTTGGGCATAGTCATTATCTCTCTATGGGATCATGTGCATCACGCCTTGATACATGTCATCCTAGGGTTTAGAATATGATATATTACTTTATGTGATATTCATAGTGGCATTATGATTGAAGATAATGTAAATAAACATCCAACAATTTGTTTAATCAATCTTCAAGAAATCCTGAGCAAACATCAGAAGTCGATAATGTGAGTATTCATAATTGTAATGACGTACCTCATTTCCATGCAGAAACCATGCAACATGTACTTCAAGCATATATCCAAACATCCAAGCATTCAACATAATCAGCCCACATTATCTCTTTGTTGGAGATGTGGCATGCCCTAATTGGGAAATGCCACTGGGGCCCATGGCCACCTATTCACAGATCTTTGTTTTTTTAGGACCTGAGATAGATGGTCCACTTGCTAATAGACCGGTTAGGCCATGGTTCAAGGTCTAAATTAGGCCAACCGTTGGGAATGAGATGGCTAGTTCTATACTTGGTATTCCCCGACTCCTTCTACCCTACGTTGCATAGCATTGGCACGCCACGCCTAGGCCCAATGTGCCTATGTTGTCACCATTGCTCTCTATGTTGAGAAACTAGTGACCAAGGATGATTGTTGTTTTTGACCTGATTCTCTCTCTCTATCTCTTTCTCATTCTTCCATCTACATTTGTGCCTAGTGGAACTATACTTCCACATACCCTTCCACTTCAGCATCATTAGCCTCCAGAAGAGATCATGTTGTCAATCTCAGATGTTGAGGATGATACTCCTCCCCACTTGACTCCTCTAAAGGTTCTTGCAGTTGTCTGTCACTAATCTACCAACCATCTTCTATCATCCCTCTGAGGTTCCTCTTCCTCTTAAGCAGCCTCTCTTCCTTGAGAGCTAACAGTCTACCATCAACGCCATTGTTTGGCTACCAAAACCCTATTGTGCACCCATGGTAGACGGGCACTTACCTAACCCCAACCATCCTTGGGTCCATCCTTAGGTCCTCCTTTGGCAGGTTTGTCTCCCAACACCCTGCATGGCAATGTCATCCCTAGATACTAGTGTGGAGGAGGGATGATTATTTAGCCATTGTTCATTTTGCTTGACTTGCAAGTGAAAAGTAGGGTTGGAACCACTTGTGCTTCTCAAGATCAACCCAAAGGTGGCTGAACTCGGGTCAACCATGGATTCTCTTATGATCAACCCAGGATTGCAGTTGGATTTTTATATGAAGGGTAGTGCTTTAACTCCCTTATATAGGCTATATGTGGAGCCTCTAGGGTTTTGGAGAAGGAAGATGATGAAGAGAGAATGATGGGCATCAAGTAAGGATCTTTTTCCTTCTTGGATGTAAGGTAGGTCCTAGACTTATACCATAAGTGATTGAATCACATTAAAATCAATGGTCTGGACATGCAATATTGTCTCAAATTTTTGATATCCACTTATGGTAACATCCAAAAACTAATTACTCCTTTACTATCCTATAATTTTGAACTTGACCAAGTCCCTTCTCAAAATGATAATACTTAATTGGAAAACCAAAAGCTATGAAGGAAAGTATATATATGTAAGACATATATTCAATAACTAAAGCATTAAACTATTCGTAAAGTTTTTTCCATGTCAAATTCTAGAATCACCTTAGTTTCCTAATTATTTTAAGTATTCCAAATATCAAATTGAAATAACCTTGTTTGATGCCCAAAAATTGTGTTGCAAGCCATGGTTAGATAATTACTCCATTAATTAATTAAATCCCACATTATCGTAGAATATTTTGGAAACTTGTCCAGTATTCCATATTTCAATTATCTAACAACTCGTGAAGTCATACTTATTCATTTATTCACAAAATCTCTTATATCCCAAACTTGCACCACAAGAACCTATTTGTACAGCAAATAGTCTCATGGGCCTCACTTGGGCCATGGGTTGAACCCATGACACAAAGTGGATAGCTTTGTTATTCTATCTCTTCCAATTATGGATTTTTTTATCAAATCAAGCCTTATATTTATAGAATTCAAATTTACCAAATTTTAGGATCTTACAACTCCCTTAACTTCTTGCCATAAGCTTTACATGATGTTGATGACTCATTACTACCCCCACTCTAATCTTCTATTTGAAGTCCAGACCATGAGGGTAACTACCCTCGTACATGTAGCCCAGATTGTGTTTGGAGTCTGCATATGTATAATTCTCATCATTTGCCCCCATCTTTCAATATCATCTAAATTTTTACGATTCAAACCACCCTCTTTTGTTGGTAATGCTAGACTAGCACACTTCATTGGGTGGTGAGTGCACACCCATACAAAGTTAGAGATGATCATATCCATTATCTCTGGTACTGGAACTGATATCTATCCCATTGAACCCAAAAAATAAGTAGGCCTTCTACTATTGATCTCATAAGAGTAATTCCTCCCACCATAGATGTCTTAGTGGTAGACCATTTGTTAATCATCTCCTCAAGTTTGTCCGTGTACTTAGAAAAATTAGTAACTTTCAGGTGCCCCTTACCAGCGGAAACTGCATATATTTGGTAGGTAATGTGTGAATTCTCACCCCATCACCTCGATAAATCCCCCCCTTACTACTACAATTTTTTGAGAGAAACATTTGTGTCATTCATGCAAAATACAGTTTTTTTTCAAAATCTTTCAATAGTTTCTCCATATTATTTAAATAGTTCTCTTTTGATTAAAATAATGACATCGTCTGCAAATATAATGTGGCTTTCCTCCTTTATTTTATGCACTATGTATGCTTCAATCTTCTTTTCTTTTACCGTGTTGTTCATATTTTATGTTAAGTACTCCATCACAATGGTGAACAAAAGTGGGGAGAGGGGGTCTCCCGAACTCAAACTGTAACTACCTCTAAAATGCATGTAGAGATACCATTAACCAACACCGGCAGCCAATGATGGTGACACACTATTTTATCAAGTCTATGCATGTCTCCTGGAATCCCATTTGTTGCATAATCCACCAAATCTTGTCCCATCAAACACCATCACAAGACGTACAATTTCACACATGCTTTATTATGTCCTCATTGCATGTTTAAGTCCAAAAAAAACTCTCATGTTAGCAAAGCATAATCACTAATGCTCCTCCCAGCAATGTATGCTCCTTAATTTTCCAAAACCAGTGTGGGAAGTACCATCTTGAGCCTCTCTAGCAAAAAAAATTCAATAATTTTATATTGTCTCGAGCAAAAATCTACGGGTTTGAAATCCCCCAAAGAGAAGTCAGTTTCTTCTTGGGAATGAGAACTAGGAAGGAATAATTTACATGTCTAACAATGTTCCCTTCCTTAATGAACCACGTGACACTTTCCACTACATCCTCCATAATGATGTCCAACACATGTTTTAGAAGTGGGTGTTGAATCCATCTGGTCCTAGAGCTTTTCTTATCCCAATGATCCATAGTAATTTCTTAATTTCTTCTTCATTGACCATCTTGCATAAGATAGTATAATGAGTACTGGTCAGCTTGCTTTTACATTGTATTTCTTCCTCTTCTATCATATCTATGTGTTCCTTGTTATAGAGCCATGTATATAAGTTATTTACCTACTTTTACAGTTCCTCCTAGTTGTTTACTACCCTCCCATCACTATCAATCATATCTAATATAATATTGGTGTCTTCTCTCTTTTTAATGGAATTGTGATATAACTTTGTATTTCTATCCACATCCTCCATCCATCTCTGCTTGCTTCTTTGCCATAGAAAGATTTACTCTTCCTTCTTGAGATCTTCAAAAATCTTATTCAGCTTCATTTCCTTTTGAACCAAGTCTTTGACTAGGGGGTTAGTAAGGATTTTCATCCTAACCACCACACACTCTACCTTGTTGTCTTCTAGAAGCTTTGGAATATTTACCTTCTCTTTTGACCATCCCTTCAGCGCCCACTTTGTAACCATCAATTTTTTTTGCAAACCTAAATATTGGGTTGAGTTTTACCTCATTCCTCTATGCATGTGATACTACCTCATTGAACCCCTCCCAACCGGTCCAAAATTTGATGAATTGAATGGCCTACTCTTCTTCTTCTTTTTTATCATCTTCATGATCATGGGTGCATAACCATTGATATATGCATTCCCCTACTTTAATCTATGTATGTGGTATTTTTTATATCCATTCTTCGTTTGCAAGGGCTCTCTATCAATCTTACGTGCAATTCTTGTGTCATGTACGTTGTTTAGTGTGAACAAATCCCCCCTTACCATACAGATCTAACACATTCCATCCCGATATATTGTCTGATTAAATGCATTAATCATTGTTGTAGGTACTAATCGACCTCCTCTCTTATCTTCCTCTAATCTAACATTGTTGAAATATCCCATCTCCAGCCAAGGTAATGTGATGGTGCTTTCACTACATACAATATCATCCCATAGAATGATCCTTTGAGAGTGTAAGTTGAAGGTGTACATTGAAAATAGGCATATCAAGAGTCCCGCTTTGTTTGTGCATTCCAGTGTGACCATCTGATCTTTCATTCCCAGCAGCTTGGTATCTCATACATTTGGGCTCCACCCCACAAATATTCTGTCTAATTCCACCTTCTCGTGATTTGACAAACTATGCCATCTTCTTTGAAAGATGTACTCCATCGACCTTACCTTACACCTTTTGATTTTCATCTCTAGTATAGCTGGAATAGAGACTTTGCTTACATATATCCAGTTTCTAACCTCCTACATTGTGTTCCCACAAATCATTTTCACATTCTAGACTAACACAAACATTAATTCTAGTTTTTGGCATGTGTCCTCTTAGTTGGATCCTTGTTCTTCCCCTTCCCTTGGTCTCCTTTGTTCCTATTTTCACATATCAATTTTGCTTCTTCTCTGTCTAAACCAAGTAGAGACTCGAACTTATTATCATGTGCCACTTCTTACTTCCTAGTCTTTGTGTGTTCATATGATGTGATTGTCTCACCACTACCTTGTGTCATTGACATGCCATTACCATTTGTCCTCCAATAATATGCTTCTCCTTTAGTGTTACCTATGTCTTGTGTCCTCTTCTGGATCTTTTTCTACACCTGGGACCCCTCTTCAACTGCCTCAGCTGGAATCTTCTCCTTCTCATGGCACTCTTTCTTGCCTTTCTTGAAAATGTAGCATATTTTGCATATTTTTGGGTTATGGTGATACCAAATATCAAAGGGGATATTTGGTCTTCCTAATACCTTGAACCAGGCCCTATCTGTTTACTTTCTCCTTATCTCCAGATTAACCAGTACTCTAACCTCCTATGTTGTTAACACTTATCTGATATGAAGGACTTTGCTCACACCATACACTGCAATACATGTGGCATTCCTTGTCCATGATTTTCATGTGGATTCTATTATGATCCAAGTAGGGATAGAAGATAGTGTGTCCCTCTTCAAGTCATCTCCTTTCTTGTATTCCTTCACCACAACTAGTTGTTCATGAAACAATTGTGGCCCACTCTTCATATTGGTTCTCTTGTCCTCTTATGTTGCAAACCTGATTGTTGTCATTCTTGGAGATAACTCCAAATTCTCCTTTTGGCCTCCAATTCCTTCAGATCCAGGGAACTAGGATGTGGATAGAAGGGCCTATTACCCATAACATACATATCAACCATATTTTCTCATATGTCCTTCATGCGGTCGTACTCCTCCATGACCAATGAGATTAAAACTCACCCTTCCACATCTAGAATTAGGTCAGGGAACACCAATTCTTATACTTCCTTCTCTTATTCCATACTTCTCTTCAAGACCTCCAACCAAGTTTTATTTGCACTGTGGTTCCCTCCATATTCAATAACCCATTCCATTTGGTTAGGGTTCCTTGGGCTCTTAGATTGGGTTGTCTCAGTGTTGGCGTATGTGGCTGGTGGGTGGGAGAGCCAACACCAATCATGGTGTTTTTCTGTGTTGCCTTCCCTTCCTGGTCACTAGGAAGATTGTGTGGAACCCAAGAAGAAGGGGGAACATGTGTGGGGGGGTGTACTCGTTACTTAGTTGGGTAAAATAAATTAGTTATCCAGTGACTCTGGTTACAATATGAGCATTTTGGTTATAATTTTTCCATTCTAGTTACAATATTTCACTCTAGGTAGAGATTTAGGCAGAGACTTTTTTCTCCATAAATGTCAATTTTACTATGTTCATAGAGAACAATACAAAATTGATGTTGTTTTTACAAGATGAGTCTTTTTATTACAAATTTGGTTGTCTCCTTACGATTTGGTGCCTTCTTATTACAAAAGTGGATCCACAAGTAATAACCTTGGTTACCTAACTCGGGTAATGAATATATGGCCTATATATACATACATATATACATACATTGTACATGTGTATATATGTATATGTATATGTATATATCTATATATACATATGTAACATCCCAGGCCTTAAGTCTTCAAACAAATTGATTTTAAAATGAATGATTGGACTACTCATATCACCATGGTACACTTCCTTTTTAGGAAGCTTATCACTAAAGAATTTTGTGGTTAAGTTTGTTGATCCCACAGTAGTACTAGGATGGGTGACCAGTTAAGAAGTTTATCCTAGATTGTGCATGAGTGAGGACAAAGCATGCAGTTAAGGGCAATGATCCGACTTATGTGTGAGTGAGGATAAAGTGCACAGTTAAAGCATTGGTGGTCTATGGGTCCATTCTTCATTCATGAAACTCTACTAGAGTTTGGGCAATGGGCTCGAGCATTACAAATGATATCAGAGCCAAAAAAAACCTCTAATAGGTGGTTCCCACATGGGCATGTGGCATGTCAGTCTTAAATTGTGTGGTCCAGGCAGTTGTAAAGGGCTATCCATCATGATGTAGCCACCCTTGTGTTGGTAGTTGTGATCGGGAGTTGGGTGTAAATGGGTCATGATGGATCTACACTAAAATGGGGAATGATTATGGGGCCTTATAGTTGATCCTTGATGAGGATATCAAACATCTAAGTGGGAGAGATTGTAACATCCCAACTCTTGAGGCTTTAAATAAAATGATCTTAAAAGGAATGATTGGACTACTCATATCACCAAAGTGTACCTCCTTTTTAGGGAGTCCATCACTAAAGAACTCAATGGTTAAGCATGCTCAGTCTAGAGTAGTACAAGGATGGGTGACCAATCAGGAAGTTTATTCTAGCTTGTGTCTAACTGAGGATAGAGTGCATAGTTAAGGCCAATGGCCCGACTTGTGTGTGAAGACAAAACACACAGTTAAGGCCAATGGTGGTCTGTGGGGCCATTCGCCATTCATGAATCGTACTAGATAATTGAGTAGTGGGCCCGAACATTACAAATGGTATCAAAGCCAAAAAAACCCTCTAGAAGGTGGGCCCCGCATGGGCATGTGGTTTGCCATTCTTGATCCATACAGTCCAGACATATTGGAAAGGACTATCCATGGTGATGTAGACGTGATCGGGAGCTGGGTACACATGGGTCATTATGGGTCTACGCTGAATTGGGGAATGATTATGAGTCCTTATAGTTGAGCCCTGAGGACCATGTCAAGAGTCTAACTTGGGGATATTGTAACATCCTAGGTATTGAGGCTTTAGATAAAATGATCTGAATAAGAATGATAGGACTACTCATATCACCAAGGTGCACCTCCTTTTCAGGGGGCATCACTAAAGAACTTTGTGGTTAAGCATTCTCAGCCCAGAGTAGTAATAGGATGGTGACCAGTCAGGACGTTTATTCCAGCTTGCGTGTGAGTGAGGACAGGGGCATAGTTAAGGCTAGTGGCCCAGCTAGCACGTGAGTGAGGACAAAGCGTGCAGTTAAGGCTAGTGGTGGTCTATGGGGCCAGTCATCATTTTTGATACTATACTAGATCTTTGGGCGGTGGGCCTAGGTGTTACAATACACACACACATATAATGTATATAACATATGTACAAATATGTATATTTGTGTATATGTGTGTCTATGGTTGTTAGTGTCAATGTGTGTTTTGTGAATGTGAGTTTTTGAGATTTCATATGTGTGCGTTCATGCATGTGTTCGTGTGGGTGTATGTACATGCATATGTGTGTGTCATCCATTTGTGTGTGTGCCTACGTATGTGTGTATGCATGTGTGCAAGTATGCATGTATGTGTGTGTTTTTCTATGTACACGTGAGCAAGTGTGTCCTTATGTGCATGTGTGTGTGTTTGTTCATGTGTGTGTGTTTTCTATGTGTTTGTCTGTCTACGTAATGTGATGTTGGTGTTTATGCATGGATACAAGTTATATGTGTTGTCTAACAGTAAAAATTGTGACTCGAAACCTAAAACCGACATAGTTGGCCTATAATGTAGATCTAGTACCATTCTTGGATGGATCATTACACATTAGAAAAATAGAACTTTTCACCATGTACCCATGCTCCCAGATCTTTTATAGCTATAAACACTACTTAAAACTATATGACAAGGTTGGGATGATCATTATACCTTAGCGTTTTCTTGTTGTCACACAAAAAGACATGTTTTTTCATTGTCAATCTTTAGGATTCCAGATCTTCTACCAGTGTTGCAGTAGTACTATCGGACTTGCAATGGTAACTAGAGCAATGTATCTTATCCTTATGAGAAGATGATCATATAGCCTCCACACAAGAGTAAGAGGTATGTATGTTTCTCATGTGGATGACATGAACCCTCAGGGTGTCTCTAGGGTCACAAAGGAGGAGCAAGTTGGGGATGTTGATGTGGTATCATTAGATATACATTTCTTATTCCTCTTATGCAATGTGGCTATCAAGGTCTTTCTCTCTCTCAAGTCAAAACTCACACATGTCAAGCCTTTTATTATACCTCACTTATATAGGGAAAACATGGGTAAGAGTTTCACCAAACCCTAAGTTTATCACGATTGAAATCACAACTTTCAGACGATGCAAACAACATTATAGTTGATTAACTGGACTTTCAATCAATCGACTGGGAAGGTATTATTCTTGTAAATAATGTCTTAGTAGACCTATTTATAGTTCAATTTATTGATTGGACATTCCACATGATTGATTGACCTTTCAACCAATTGAATAAGGTCTTTATAGGTTTTTCTAGTTTATTGTATGCTATCTTAATCAGTTGATAAATTGGTCTTCATTTGATTAGTTGTATCTTTCTTGATTCTCAATCATTTGACCAATCGACCTTAATTATTTGATTAACATTTTGATCTCATTTTCTAGAATGACTTTGTTCTCGGTCGATTGGATCAACGATTAGCATGTATATGGCCTATGTAAAATAAATAACTAGAACTTACTCAGCAAAAATTTTGAAACCATCTAAATCATTATTATGACATTTATCTCCTTCTCCATGAGCACCCATTTATGTGACCCTATAGTATCCATATTACATTGGTAGTGATGTCATTATTATTATTATGTCTTCACAATTACTAAGGGATATCTAGTAACACATCACACAAATGATTAGAGAATTTGGAGAACAACTTCGAGATTTATGTGGTCGGTGTTACAATAACCTTATAATCCCTCTGTCGCCAATATCTAGATTGAACCTAAGTTATGGAATTTGCATCCTCTTAATATTCAATCTGTGTTTTTTGATGTAGAGTAGACTACTAAAATACATGTGAGATCAATATTGAATATTGACCAAGATGTACATGGTCATACATTTCATAGTCTCATTCATTAAGTGGTCAAGATATCATTCCAATAGTATGTGTGAATTCCATCTATGTCACTCATAGTAATACACATGTATCATGGTGCACCCAATCACTACATGTATGGAAACACTTATCCAAGGTCACGTTCAGTAGTGTTAGGTACATGAAACCACATGTAATAATTTTGTTGACTTCAAATTGAAGGATCACAATCAGCATTATCACTTTGAGATATGATTCTAATTGTCATTCCAAGACCTCCATACGTCATTATCAATTTGGGCATGTCCAATACACTTGTCCTCTAACAAGTACCTATGGTTTTTTTATATGATATTGAATATCATGATACAACCACCACACATCATAGTCTTGATGCATTATTTTTTCCTAATTTCCATAATAATATCCAACTAGGGACTAAAAAAGGATCAATACTCTTAGCATACATATGATATCATGTTCATGTTCTCAACCTAAAATCATATATCATTGAGTCAAGAATTCTTTGGATATTAATATGTTTAACCATTATCTCATCTCAAACCAAATATAATAAACAAAATTACCTCTATTAATAATCAAATCAACTACACAGTTTCCATTACAATCATCATATGACTAGCTCCTAGGGCATACAAACCAACATTGTGAGCTCAGAATTGGTGATGATCATGTAGTCATTCTCCTTTTCTAGATAGGCATACTTCAATCCACTTGGAAATTACTTACGATCTGAATAGAGCTTTTCCTCATGTGATATATCATCTATTATAGAGGTTTCTTTTAGTTCTTCGACAAGGGTGATGATTCATGGGTTTGTGGTCATTTTTACATGCATATTTTCCTTGATTTTATGTGTTGATTTGTCATTTATTTGATTAATTATGCATGAAATGCTATCAATGGTATGTTCTATCTAAATGCATCATATTATATGATTTTTACTGTTTAAGATGGTTTAATATTCATCCCAAGTACTTATCCACATTCTTGTGCATTTTTAGGTACAATTGAGCTTCACAGACTCGGTGCTACCGACACCTGAAGTTGGTGGTATCAACTTCATGTCAGTACTGGACCAGAAGACTCACCCAGACTCAATACTAGCAACACTTATTGTCAGTAGTACTGAAACCTTGTCAGTAAAAGTGTAAGAATGAATAGTAGAAACTCAATACCACTGATTCTAAAAACTTGGTACTACCAAGATAGCATCAATGAAGTAGTGCTCGAGCAATCAAAAGAATCGGTGCTATCAAGACAAGTTCATAGTATCAACATTGTGATGAATCGCAGCTACCCTAGAAACTCGGTACTACTGACTTTCCATTCGGTACTACCGAGTCTGTCCAATCAGGAAATCTGAAGATAGCATTCGTACCTTAAGTGATTCCTATGACTTGAGGGGAGTTCAGTCAGACCTAAGAAGGCAGCCGTTTTCCATAGCACGATACAGGAGAGAAAGAAGAGAAGATCAAGGAACCGAAGGCTTCACTGGGGACGATTCGAGCACCTCCAGAAGGAGAATCTGCAACCAAAAGACAGCATATTACACACACAACATTGGGGATCATCCAGATCAGCCTTTTTCTGAGGGTTACTTAGTTTTTCTAATGTTTCCCACATTTTTCTCTTTCTCTACCATGTATCATTCAGTGAAAACCATGTGGGGCTAAACTCCTTGATTCCTTAGGATCTGGGAGTGGCCCGGATATGCATTGTAATTGATTTCTAGGCATTAATATCATCTTTGTCCCTATTTTCTAGATATAAATCTATGAATTTATCTTGTTCTGTTTATGCGTGATCACCATAAATAGATTATCAGACCCTTAATCATTTTAGGAGAGAGGTTAAGGGTTGGAAAAGCATAGATTGACCTATTTATTGCACCCCTTTGGAAAGGAGGAGAATAAATGGGAGGAGAAACCCAAAGATTAATTGTAAAGCACCTAACTAATCAACCAATTACTATATAAATGGGATAGGCATTAGAATAGACAGTGAGCTACACTACAGGAGTGGGTAGTTATGACTACAGGCTCTTTATCTAGGGATAGGGGTAATATATATTAGTGTATGGAGTAAATTGTAATGTTATCTGTGGTGAAACCATTGTCCTGAGGAATTCCCTTAAATCTGAGTAACTTAACTGTTAAGCTTGTTTTGTTCTGCAATTGTTATTGTTCAATCAAACTGATTCACTTTCACCAGCCTGGCTGATTAGACCATAGTTAGTAGTAGTATTCTAGAGAACAAATCCCTGTGTTCGACTCAAGCCTCAAAAAGGCCTATATTACTTTGATACGTTCACTTGCATACAATGTGCGCTAAACACATGTCAAGTTTTTGGCACAATTGTTGCGGAAACAACAACATCCAACACTACAAGTGTTTTGGTTGGCCACTCTAGGCCAACCCTTTTTTTCACTTAAAGTTGAATCATAACATCATTATTATTTATAACTCCACTATTGTGTTCTGAGAATTATTTCACTACTTTCAGGTACTGGTAAAAATAGATAGAGTATCGAAGACTATCATATATCTAAAACTATTCTCATCATTTCTGGCAGACAGTGTAAAGTCATGGTCAATCTGACGCTTAGGCACAAAAGAGAAATGCCAGTCCAAGCAAGTTGCCCTGAGGGAGCAACACCCTACTATGAGTTTCACAATCTCGATGATGAGTGTATTAATATGTGGGATCAGATGATCGACGCTTTCTTTAAGCATTACTTTCCTCCACATAAGACAAATGACTTGGTGAAGAAGATCCATAATTTCAGACATAAGGTCGATGAATCCTATTCTGAAGCATGGGAGAGAATCCAAAATATGGTGTGGAAGGTACCTCATCATGGTATTGATTTGTTGGGGCAAGCAAAGAACTACTATGGTCTACATAAGGGAGAGAGAACCATGCTCAACAATGCAAGATAAGGGTTCTTCCTCAACAACAAACCTGCCCATTATCATGAGATATTAAAGAACATGTCTGAGAACCAATCATGGGGAGATGAGAGAGAGCTTCCGGCAACCGTCAAAAGTGTCAGTGAGTCCAAGGTCATCTCTGTGTTAAATGAGAAGTTGGACTTGATTGCTAAAAAGTTGTGCATTAAGGATGGACCACCTCCATAAGAAGAAGATGAAGAGTGCAAGTTTTTGCACCAACAACACTAGTATAGGAGCAATGACTATGCATGGAGGAAGGATCCTAAGTTTTCATGGAAGGATCCCAATAATTTCCAACAAGACCCATCTCAGGAGCAACAACCCAAGCCACAATAGTTCAGTGTCCAAACATAATATCAACAAGAACAAAAGAAGATTGACTATATTGAAGAAATGCTTGGAAAGTTGGTCAGTCATAATGAAGTGCTTATAGGTCAAACTTAGAGAGAACTCTAAAACCAAGGGGCACGGATCCATAGCATAGAAACTCAGATTTCTCAAATAGCAGTGGATGTGGGTACATTGAAGCAGTCAAACCAGTAGGGGTTCCCAGAAAATGCTAACGTGCCTTCTAGAAATCAGCACGTCAAGGTAGTCCTACTCCACAATGGTAATATGTTATTGAACAAGGCACCGGCAAGCTCAAATGTAGGTGAAGTTATAGGAACAACAACTCGGACTATGACAGTAGATGTAGGTAAACTGGATGTGTTAGAATAGGAGAAGACAACTGATGAGTTGGAGGATTCAAGATCAAAATCATATATTCTACCTCACCAGAGGACACCAGTGACCCCAGCGCCCTTTCAAAATAGCTTGAAGGCAACCAAGGTGGACCGGTAGTTTTAGAAATTCTTAGATGGCTTCAAAAAATTATCTGTCAATATTCCACTCATTGATGCATTTGAGCAGATACCATTGTATGGAAAGTTCTTGAAAGACATAATCAATAAGAAGAGAAGGATAACGGAGGTTGATGTGGTGGTGTTAAAGGATCAGGTGGGTGCTTTTATTCTGGGAACACTATCTCCTAAAAGACAAGATCTTACTTGTTTCGACATCACGTGCTTCATAGAAAACACCAAGTTCAATGAAGCTCTATGTGACTCAGAGGCTAGCATCAACCTCATGCCTTTGTCAAATTTCAAGAAGCTAGGTCTTAAGGAGATGAGGAAAAGTAGTATGACCATTAAATTGGCAGACAACTCTGTGGTCAAGCCATACAACATTTGTGAAGATGTTCTAGTGAAAGTGGATAGATTTGTTTTTCCTACTGATTTCATGGTAATGGAAATGTAGGAGCATAAAGGCAACACACTCTTTCTAGGTAGGCCATTCCAAGACACTACTAATATGATTCTAGAAATGGACAGAGGATGTCTGGCCATGGGCACCCATGATGATCGATTTGAGATTAAGATGCCTGAGCACTCAAAAGAAAGAGGGGATACAGCATAGTGCAACATGTTGTAGCACATGGAGGGAAAGATTTCTCTGTGTCTAGGTAAGCCATTCCTTGACATGGATCATGTAATGACCAAGGTAGAAAAAGACACTCTAGTAGTTGATATAATCAAAAACACTAAGGTGATCCCATTAAAAGAAGTAATGTGTTACCCAGATGATAGAGAAGAAGACTATGATTAGGCTACCATAGAGGAGGTCACTGCTAATTCCTTGATGTAGACATATCCACAGTCACCCTTAGAAGCAAGCTTGATGAATAAAGTACAGGACAGCACACACAGACACTCTCTAGAGGAGTGTGTATTGATGTTGAAAGTGGTACCTTGCTATTATACAAGATATTTTGAAGACTTGGGACCACCTCCCCCACCACTAGTCCCATCTCTGCTGAGCCCACCTAAGTTGGAATTGAAGTTGTTGCTACCACATCTAAAGTATGTCTTTCTGGCTACAGAAGAGAAGCTCCCGATGATCATATCATCATCCTTGAGTGGTAAAGAAGAGGGTTAGTTGCTTGCTATGTTGAAGAACCACCGAGCTGCTTTTGGGTGGCTTATAGTGGACATTAAAGGAATCTCTACGATCTTGTGCCAGCACAAAATCTAGATGGAAGAAGGAGCTAAGGCAATTGTTCAACCTCAATAGCGACTCAACCCGATCATGATTGAGGTAGTGAAGAAAGAAGTGGGCAAGCTCCTATTGGAAGGTATCATTTATGCAATAGCAGATTCTATGTGGGTTAGCCCAACTCAAATAGCTCCTAAGAAAGGGGGGATCACTGTTACAACTAATGCAGCTAATGAAATTATTTCAACTAGGTTGGTGACGGGGTGACGTGTATGCATAGACTACTAATGTTGAATGTCATCACTTTAAAAGATAATTTTCCTTTATCTTTCTTGGATTAGATTTTGGAATGACTCGCCGGTCATTCACACTTTTTCTTCCTCGATGGGTATTCTGGTTATAATTAGATTTTGATTGAGCCAAAGGATTAGGAGAAATCTACTTTCACCTATCCTTATGGCACGTTTGCATAGAGACGGATGTCGTTCGGCCTTTGTAACACCCCTGCCACTTTCTAACATTGCATGCTTCCCATCTTTTCTGATATGGTAGAGAAGTACTTGGAGGTGTTCATGGATGATTTTTCTAGAAGTACTTGGAGGTGTTCATGGATGATTTTTCTATGTATGGGGAGTCATTCGTAGAGAAGTACTTGGAGGTGTTCATGGATGATTTTTCTATGTATGGGGAGTCATTCAGTGATTGCATGTACAATTTGGACAAGATTTTACAAAGGTGTGAGGACACTCAGTTAGTCTTGAATTGGGAGAAGTTTCATATGATGGTGAGTGATGGCATAGTGCTTGGACACAAGGTGTCCAACAAGGGTATGGAAGTAGACCCAGTTAAGATAGAAGTTATCTCCAAGATACCTCCAACGACATCGGTGAAGGGAGTAAGGAGCTTTTTGGGACATGGTGGGTTTTACCGTCATTTTATCAAAGATTTTTTAAAAATTGCCAAACCTTTGTTGGAACTGTTGGAAAAGACACAAAATTTTCTTTTGATGAACGTTGCTTGAATGCCTTTGAAGTACTAAAGGAGAAGCTTAGCTCCACACATATTGTGCAAGATCCTAATTGGAGCCTACCGTTTGAGCTGATGTGTGATGCATCAGATTATGCAGTGGGAGATGTGTTGGTAAACACAAAGATAAAGCTCCTACATTTATATATTACGTGTCCAAAACCTTGAATGATGTGCAACTTAATTTTAAAACCATAGAAAAAGAACTCTTAGCGGTTGTTTTTGCATTTCAAAAGTTACGCCAATACCTATTTGGGGTTAATGTGATTGTTTGGACCGACCATGTTGCCATCAAATACCTATTACAAAAGAAAGATGCAAAGCCTAGATTAATTAGGTGGAATTTATTTTTACAATAATTTGACATAGAAATTAAAGACAAGGTAGGGGTGGAAAATGTGGTAGCGGATCACCTATCTAGATTGGAAAGAGTGAATGAAAAAGATGCAGATATCCCTATTGTTGAGGATTTTCCGGATGAAAACCTTTTTCTATTAAGACCAAGGATCCCTGGTTTGCGGATATTGTTAATTATTTAGCCTGAAAAAAGATGCATGTAGATTTGGGGTACCAAGCAAAGAAGAGATTTTTCCATTCATTGAGGTTTTACATCTAGGATGACCCGATTCTTCTCAAACAATGTAGGGATGCACTGTGGAGGAAGTGTGTACCCAAATGTGAGGTTGAGAACATTTTGTCACACTATTATTCTTCACCTATAGGAGGGAATCACGCTAGCTCTAGGACTGTGGGCAAAGTTTTAGAGAGTGGGTTCTATTGGCCAACACTATTTAAAGATGCATATGATTTTGTTCATCGTTGTGATGCATGTCAACGCGCATGTAACATTTCCAAGCGATATGAGATGTCGTTAAATGTGTTTCAAGATGTTGAAGTGTTTGATCTATGGGGCATTGGTTTCATGGGCCCATTTGTGTTGTCTAATTATAATATCTACATTTTACTTGTGTTTGACTATGTATCTAAGTGGGTGGAAGCAATTCCAACCTGCGCCAATGACAAACAAGTTGTGTGCAGATTTGTGAAGGATAACATTTTCTGCAGATTTGGTGTCCCCCGACTGATTATTAGTGATGGTGATCACATTTCACCAATAGACAATTTGGAGCCTTATTGAGTAAATATGGGGTGAAATACTGAGTGGGTACTCCTTACCACCCACAGACACAAGGTCAAGTTGAGGTGTCCAACAGAGAAGTGCAGAATACTTTAGAAAGGACAGTCTCAACTAATAGGACAAATTGGAGGTTTGTGCTTAATGATGCTCTTTGGGCATATAGGACGGCCTATAAATCACTTATAGGAATGATGCCTTTTAGGTTATTTTATGTATGTGCTTGCCATTTACTAGCAGAGCTTGAGCATAAGGCAAAATGGGCATTGAAAATGCCAAATTTTAGATTGGATGAAGCAGGAAGGAAGAAACTTTTATAGTTGAATGAACTAGATGATCTTACGATGGATGCTTATGAAAGTTCTAGGATTTATAAGGAGAGGATGAAGAAGATTCATGATAGACATATCTTGAATAGGGTGTTTCTTCTAGGACAAAAGGTTCTTCTTTTTAATTCTCGACTTAAGTTACATCTGGGCAAATTGAGGTCCAAATGGAGTGGACCATTTGTGATTGAGAAAGTTTTTCCCCATGGTGCTGTGAAGATTATAGATGGAACTAGGACATTCCTTGTTAATGGCCAGAGATTGAAGCACTACTATGGTGGGGAAGTAGAGCCAAGAATAGAAGAAATGCAACTCGTGGCAATCCATTAGATTCTAGCTCTTAGGAACGCCTAGTTTAGGATGTTAAACAATGGCACTTGTTGGGAGGCAACCCAACCTTCATTTCTCTTTATTCAGTTTCACTTTAGCATTTTAGTTCTATTTTCATTCTTATTTCTTGAAAAAAGGTACCTTGACTCATTTGTTGGAGTGTGCATATTTTACAGAGTCGATACTACCGAGTCCCCAAGTCAGTAGTACCAAATTTACATCAGCAAGACATCTGTAAAAGAAAGACAGACTCAGTACTACCAACTCTACCAGTCGATACTATCAAGTCTCTAAAGATTTTTGAGTGCCTAACTGATAAGCAATTGGTAGTATCGACAACTAATTTGGTATTATCGACTTCTTGGAACTCCCAGGGTCAAAACACTGAGATGAGAATTCAAAAATATCGAGAAAGAATTGACAACTCAGTACTACCGATGGACAAGTCGGTAGTATCGACGCATGACGTCAGCAATCCATGGACGCTCAATTCAACGATGGATGTAGTCTCCATCACACAGTCAGTAGCATCAACCTGCAACTCAAGTCGGTACTACCGACTTGGACTCAGTACTAC
Source organism: Alisma plantago-aquatica (assembly GCA_963693085.1). NCBI lineage: Eukaryota > Viridiplantae > Streptophyta > Magnoliopsida > Alismatales > Alismataceae > Alisma > Alisma plantago-aquatica. The sequence goes on from OY856413.1 coordinate 406,536,606, forward strand.
CGACTCTGAGTGATCCGTGCTCAAGATATCAGCAAACATCATTCGTCGATACATCTGAGCCACAAATTTGTGCCTATAACTCGGTACTACCAAAACAAAAGTCAGTAGTACTGACTCTACCCGAATCATCTATATAAGGAGGGGTGGTGAATCCATTTTCTCCACACCATTTCCTCCACTCTTGCAACTCAGAGCAAAGCTACACCAGGCACCGACAATCTTCACCAAGTCTCTCTTTCCTCATCCTCCTTCTGGCATCATCATCATGGAACCAAGGAGAGGCCCTTCTACATCGACAGAGCAAGGAGAGTTGGTCCCTCAACCAACACACATTCAACATCAATCCTTAGAGATCAAGAAAGTGTACAAAAAGCTTCAGACAAGGACGATAGAGCCAACATGATATGGGCATCATGCCTTGATCGAGTGAGGAGGCTTCACCAATAACATGTAGTGGGTGTGTCAAAAGTAGTTAATGGATGGAGACAATCCTTTCTTTAGTGACTGGCAGACCTACCCGGACCTTGTCCTCAAGTTCTTGGCATCACTGGAGGTTCTTGTCACCCCCGAACAACAATTAGGAGGTGAATGGTGGGAAGGTAAAGTCAGTTTTCACCTCTTCAACAACAACTACTCCATCACTATGCGGGAGTTCAACCACATCTTTAACTGGGCTCATGTCCTAGAATGCTTGGCCCCCTTAGATTTTGACTACGACCTAGCTTGGAAGCAGTTTACTGATGTTCCAGAAGGCTTTCACATCAGCTGGCATGTCAACACCGTTACAGACATTGAGCACCCCTTTGCTCGAATTCTTCACCGCCTCTGCACCAACACTATCTTTGCTCATTCTGGCCAAGCCCAAGGGAAGGTCCAAAGAACGGACCTCTACTTCCTCTACAGGCTATTGAAGGGAGAAATTGCCAACTTTGGGTCCTTCCTTCTCCTCCATATGATCAAAGTTTGGTGTAATGTGCGGAAGAAGGTGCTGATTGTATTTGGGGTTATTATCACCTCAATTTCACTACATCTCTGCCTTGACTTGTCCACCCTCACACCAATGGAATCCACGAGAAACTAGACCTCCAACACTTCCGCAAGGTGAGCCTCCTCAACATACACCATAACACAGTGTATGCCAACTACACACATCAAGGATGTTTCCGGGATCGTAGCCTCCCCGACCCCATCTTCAACCTGCGAGGAGTAGCCCATCTTTGGTGTCCGCTGGACAAGGGAGAGGAATAAGATGAACCCAGGGTAGAAGCCCATAATGACAACGAGAAGCAAGGTGATGATGGTGAATCTGATGAAGACGTTGAGGAGGTGGAGCCCACCATCCCCATTACCCAGAGAGTGGTCCCGTGCAAATAGGCCCACACCTACGCTGCCTCAACTTCATCTGCCCCGCCCCCTTCTCAAGAGGAGCAAGACCCGTACCACATGACAGGCATGTATGGGATGTTGTAGGAGATCCAGACAGGATAGCAGTAGCATCAGGTGATGTTGGCTAGTGTGCAGGAGATACAAGGATAGTTGTACCAAAACCAACAGGCGATATATGAGAATGAACACCTTCTCTTGCCCAACCAAGAGAATGTTCTCATGCGCCTACAGCGGATGGAGAAATATCAACAACCCTTCTTCAACCATTACTGGAGCCAGGGGTATTTTGTAGGGTACCCACAGCCACCGTAGATGCCACTGTCAGATTTATCTTTTCAGGGGATGTTCCACCCCATGAACCCAACATGACACATCCACCTCCTCTATTTTGAGCAATGGTACTGCTGTTTCACCTCTTAAGTGCGAGTATTGACTATGTGGACATAGTTTTATTCAAGCTTGGGGTGCTGGAACAACGTTCTATCTTAGTTTGTATTGCATTTTTATCTTAGTTGTTTTATTTTTATTTTAGTTTATGCAATGTTAGGATCCACACCTATCTAGTGTAATCATGGAGCAGTAATGCATGGTTGTGTATGTCAAATAGATTGTATTCATAGGTGTTTGTTAAAAGAAATGGTTATGTCTTTATAGCTTAATTGCGACATCTTTGTGCAATACCACTTGAGGAAGTGTTTGGTTAAGTCAGTTCTAGGATATAGGATATGAATTAATATCTAAATCAACTGGGAATATGAATGAAGATGTTGTTGAGCCTAAGATGATCAAACCTTTAATGAGATCTTAAATGGAAATCTAAGAGAAAAACCTTATGATTACCATGTGCACAGGTCACTAAAGAGGGACATATCATAATCCTATGAAAGGCATTGTCTCTTAGTTATATGATTCCATCCATCGTTTCCATCAAATTTTGACTCACCACCTCAAGATGAATGAGTATTGCAATTTATTTCTTTTTGATTGCATTGCATGGCATAATAGGTGACATGATATATTAGCTTATTCATGCTTGCATTTGGAAAAAAATTGCATTTGTATGCATGAACAACTTTAGTGTATACCATATTAGTTGCATAACAATTGCATGTAGATTACATACATTTCATAGGACTAATTTCTTTTTGTCATGTGGATTGTAGTCTCATTTCATGAAGATTGAAGCAAGGGACATACCTCCACATCAAAAAAAAAGGAAAAAGAGTAGGAACTGAAATATCGAGCATAAACCCAATCATGTTGAAGACAAGAAAAATTATGGGCTAGAAAAAAAAAACTAATATCAAAATTTCTTAGGGAGAAAGTATGTCCTTGAGTCTTCTTGAAGAGATGAATTAATTCACATGATGCATTTGTTTGTTCTTGACAGTCTCATTTTCTTTTATGAGATAGCTTCATACATGCATCATGTGTTAAAAAAAAGATAGTAGGCATTAGGATTCATGCATGACATTCTTTTCACTCATGTAGGCCATCATTCTTTTTGCATAAAAAGTTGGATGTACTTGTGATTCTTCAATTTCCACCATCTCATATCATTAATTACTCTCATTGGTAGGCCACTCAAATGATTTATCTCCTCATCCATTATTATAAGGAGATCTGTTTCAAAGCAGTTGGTAGTTAGGAGAGAGCAATTTAGACTAGGGAATCAAATAGTGCACCAAGTGAATGCCTAAATAATTATGATATTAACTGCTTTCTTGATAGTGTTCATTTATCAAAAGGTGGACATATTCTATGGAAATTTTTGGTCATTGTATAACAGTTATTGGTTCAGTGGTCATTAAAGGTCAGTTTAGGGATTGTTTAGTGGATATGATTAAGAAAAGAGTTCATGTGTTATATCCATTTGTTGACTTAGATCAAATAGATCTAAGAGAGTGTTGCTCGAGGAGAAGAAACATTTAAGCTTATGGGATTTTGATGCATGGGTTTTTAGTCATTTTCATAGGAATATTTTCCTTGATTTTATGTGTTGATTCGTCATTTATTTGATTAATTATGCATGAAATTCTATCAATGGTCTTTTCTATCTAAATGCATCAAAGTATATGATTTTTACTATTTAATATGGTTTAATATTCATCCTGAGTACTTATCCACATTCTTGTGCATTTTCATGTACAATCGAGCTTCACAGACTCGGTGCTACCAACATTCGAAGTCAGTGGTACCAACTTCACGTCGGTACTAGACCAGAAGACTCATCCAGACTTGATACTACTGACATCAAAGTCGGTAGTACCAAAACCTAGTCAGTAAATTTGCAAGAATCAATCATGGAAACTCAATACTACTGAATCCACAAACTCAGTACTACCAAAATAGCATCAGTGAAGCAGTGCTCGAGCGACAGAAAAACTCGGTGCTATTGAGACAAGTCGATAGTACTGACATTGTGATGAATCGTAGCTACCCTAGAAAATTAGTACTATCGAATTTCTAGTCAGTACTATCGAGTCTGTTGGATCAGGCAATCTAAAGATAGTACTCTAATCCAACGGTTGGTGTTATTTCATACCTTAAGTGATTCCTATGACTTGAGGGGATTTCGGCCAGTCCTAGGGAGATAGCTATTTTCCATTGCACAACACTAGAAAGAGGAAAGAAGATTAAGGAATTGGAGGCTTCACCCGGGATGATCCGAGCACCTCTGGAAGGTGAATCTACAGCTGAAAGGCAGCAGATTGCAAGCACGACGTAGGGGATCATCCGGATCGGCTATTCTCTAGGGGTTACTTAGTTTTTCTAATGTTTCCCACGTTTTTATATTTCTCTACCATGTATTCGTCAATGAAAACCATGCGGGGGTAAACCCCTTGATTCCTTAGGATTCGGGAGTAGCACATATATGCATTGTAATTGATTTCCATGCATTAATATCATCTTTGTCCCTATTTTCTGGATATAAATCTATGAAGTTGTCTTGCTTTGTTTATGCATGATCACCATAGATAGGTCATCAGACCCTTAATCATTTCAAAAGAGAGGTTAGGGGTTGGAAAAGCATAGATTTACCTATTTATTGCACCCCTTGAGAAAGGTGGAGAATAAACGGGAGGAGAAACCCAGAGATTAATCATAAAGCACCTAACTAATCAACCAATTTCTATGGAAATGGGATTGGCATTAGAATAGGCAGTGATATACACTATGAGAGTGGGTAGTTATGACTATAGGTTCTTTATCTAGGGATAGGGGTAATAGATATTACTGTCTGGAGTAAATTGCAATGTTATCTGTGGTAAAACCATTGTCCTGAGGAATTCCCTTATATATGAGTAACTTAATTGTTAAGCTTGTTTTGTTCTGCAATTGTTTTTGTTCAATCAAACCAATTCACTTTCACCGGCCTAACTGATTAGACCATAGTTATTAGTAGTACTATGGCGAACATTTCCCTGTGTTTGACTTCGACCTCAAAAAGGCCAATATTACTTCGATACATTCAGTTGTGTATAACACACAGTAAACACGTGTCAGGTGACCAGTGGAGAAGTCAAAATAATTAGCTAATTAGAGTATAATATCATCAATGCAATAGCCACTAAGGTCTTTGGGATGATCCTTACTAAGTTCCAAGTAAATAGTCGTTATTGTGCATGCAATTGAGTTTTTTATATATAAAATAGGTTGTCACAACCAATAAAATAGGTCTCTTCATGCATGAATGGTTTCTTTATGTCCTCAAATACCTTGAATCACAAATTCTCTTCACAAATGCATAGGGTGAGGATATCGACATATATGTCAATAAACATTTGTGTGATACAAGTAATGAGAACCCAACATCTAGTAGGTTTCTAAGGTATTCCTTCATATGCATTATGACAAGGTTGCAAGTAACACGAATGTCCCTATCTTGACCAAAATATATTTGATGATGCCCAAGGAGGTTGTCATGGACAAACCAGTGAGATGGATCATGATTATGATTGGCTTCATATCAATGGGGTTGATCCTTTCAAAAAAAGATAGTAGCATGAAACTAATGCTTGCTTTAAGATCTACAAGTCCTTTTTGCCATGAGGAATATACAATTTAGTAAAGTAAATTGAAGGGACCAGATTATTCATATTCTTTGGGATCTTTACTTGCACAATCACATTCTATGTGAACAAGTTCGATGGCTTTGAAATCTTTAGCCATGCACTTTTTGGTCAACAAGTACTTCAAGGACAAGGATTAGTAGGCATCCCTATAACCATATCCATGAATGGGATGTTCAAGTGTAGCTTCTTCAAGATGTCAATGAACTTGGTGAAGCACTTCTTTAGATGAGACAAGATCAAGTCCTCTAAAAGGGCATTGATAATTGATGTGTCATGAGAGACTTCAAGGAGATATTTCCCTCTTCTAGTGGTGATCGTCATGCCTTGTTTTTATGATTGGTATCCATTTTCCTAGTCTATTGTCATTGTGGCTTTGGTATGTAGAAGTTATGAGGGAAAGATACCTAAATATCTTAGTGATTATTTAAACATTCTTAAGACTTTGCCATGCTTTGTCAGAGTCTATGTAGATTGAGAATAAAGTCTTATTTTTTAGTTATGAAGGCATTAAAGTGTGAGACATTGGGATTTCCTTTATGATTGTTCATATGTTGTCTCTAATAGAATCCTAGTGGTCCTTTGTATATCCATGATGTTGTTGTGGTGACTAGATTTGTTGCAAATTCTCCATTCCTTTCATATTGTTGTGTATATCGTAGATAATCTCTCACTCAGTTGGGGACTTAGTTGATTCCTTGATCTTGGTATTTTTCTATTATATTATTCAGTCATATTTGTGTGACCTTAACATTGTTCCACAAATGTTAGGAGGAGGCATTTAGTGGTTATGTGCAAAGTCTTCATACATAGTTGCATGAATATGGTGCCTATAATGCTGATGAATGAGCTTCAGATAATACGTTGACTTTTGTCTCATATCCTTCTAGTGAAATTTATCTTTTTTTAACATTGATGAGTTGATTTAGATTCAAATCAGTGGAATCATGAGGAGACATATGAATAGTTTCTTATCATGTCTTCAATCATCTTAGTTCCTCCATATAGACTGATGTTGGGTAGTCTACCTCCTGTCATTTCATCTAAGAGTGTCTTTGTACGAATTTTAGCTCACTATATAATGTGAGGAATATGAACCACTTCTCAAAGTTGTGACAGGGGAACATGCATTTCATTCTATTGAATATCTCACTTGCCTCATTATAAAGATGCTCACTCTCCCTTTGAGAGAAGTATGTCATCTTCCATCACAGATAAGTTGGTATGCTCAATGAAAAAACTCTTAGAGGAAATCTTTTACTAGATTCTCCTATGTTTTATGATGTTCATCAAAATATGTATACAATGTTGCACTCAGTCTCACAACAGGGAATGCATTTACCTCCAAAGGTCGATGAAGAATTGGACATGATCATTCAGGTCTTCTTGACCATCCTGACAAACTGATATTTGGATCACAAAAATTAGATTTGTCGTGGCATTCAAGTCATTTGCTTCAATTGTCCAAATTAGTGATGCTACTTTGGATTTTTTTTGTGGGGATGGTGAATTCACTAAAAGTTCTATTGGTTGGCATCATGATAGTTCTATGTCTCTTCTTGTGACAACATATTCAAAGCATGTGTCTAATCTCTAGACCAAATGCAAGAGGATGTTTTTTCTAGAAGATATTCTCATGCACAAGGCAACCTAAAATTAAGAATTCACATTGGCAATCACAAGGTGGGAAATAAAGAAGTAATTCAAAGAAAGAGACAAAAGTGTGTAAAGTAAAGTAGTTACTTACTAACTAATCATAAATATATGTTGTCAATGATTGCCTTGTCTATCCAACTCAAATTTCTTTGTCTCACAGCCATCTGAAAAAAATGCCAAATTTTGAAGAATCTCATATTTTGAATCCATGGACACCTAAATCTAACGACATGTATCACACAAACTAATCTCATGCAAAAAAATGATGTCATTGTAATATTTTAGGGTCAATCTTGTAGTTACCAAGTGTTACTGGAGAGAAGTTGGAGAACATGTTGTGTGTATTATAGACAAGAAGTATAGCCTTTATATAGGATTGTCGGTGGTTTTCAATACCCATTTACACAATGTGGGGATAATCACATTATACAAGAGTATAAGTAGACTTATACACTTAACACTCCCCCTCATGTTAGTGCATATATATCATAGGCACCCGGTTTGTTACATAAGATATTAACCCAACATCCATTTAAGGATTTAGTAAGCTCTACAAGTTGATCTTCTGAACAAATTGGCATGAGTTTGACAAATTGTCTTGAACCTTCTCTCTAGTAAATTGATAGTCAATTTTGATGTGTTTTATATGTTCATGAAAGATGACATGGAAGCTATGTGAACTAAAGCTTGATTATCACACTTATATTTCATGGCTTCAAATTGTGGAAATCCTTATTCTTCCATGAGGTTCATGAACCATATAAGTTCACTGGTGACATGTGCCATAGCCCAATATTTAGACTCGATTCTTGAACAAGAAATGGCATTCTGCTTCTTGATTTTCCAGGATACCAGGTTACCTCCTACAAAGACGCAGTATCCAGTCATAGATCATTGATCAATGGAAGATCCTTTCCAGCCTACATCAGACAAAACCATGCACCTTTAGGCACCCTTGAATATTATAGAGGAGATGTTTCTCAAGAGATTGTTTGAGATAATGGAGTATGTGAGTAATAGCATCCTTGTAACCAGTATGGATTTTTCTCCATGAATTGAATAACCACATTTATAGATAATGAGATGTATGGCTGAGTCACTATAAGGTATTTTTGTTTCCCGACTAGTCATCTAATTTTCCAAGATCAACAAGAGCCCCCCCTGATATTTATACAATTTAATTTTAGGATCCACAGGTGATTCTATAGATTTTGATCATGACATGCTTATTTCTTCAAGGAGATCTAGTACATACTTGTTCAAAGAGATGATAATCCTTATTTGGACCTTGCCACCTCAGTACCAAGGAAGTACTTAAGAGGGTCAAGATCTTTTCTCTAAAAGTTTCCTTGAGGAAACTATTTCAGATGTGCAATATATTGGTGATCATCACCTGTAATAACAATTTCATCCACCTAAACAACTAGAAGGATATAACCAAAGGTTCCATGCTAATAGAAGACAGAAAGATCAATATTGGACAATTGTAGGCCAAAGGCTTCAATAGATTGACTAAACTTCCCAACCCAAGCTCAGGGTAATTGCTTTAAACCATACAAGGATTTATGAAGTTGGCAGACAAGACAAGACTCCCCCTAAGAAATGAGCCTAGGTGGTTTCTCCATATATATTTCTAGAAAGTTCTTCATGAAGGAAAGAATTCTTGATATCTAGATGGTGCAATGACTAATAGAAGTGAGAAACTAATGAGATGAAAAGATAAACATACGTCATTTTGGCCACAATATAAAAAGTCTCTAGATAATCTTCTGTATGGACTTGGATGTAGCCTTTCTTGATGAGTCTTTCTTTAAGATAGTCAATAGTCCCATATGGACCGACTTTAACTGAGTAAACCAATATGCAACCCAATACTATTTACCTATAGAGGCTGTCACAAGACTCCATGTGCCACTTTTAGAAAAATCAGCCATCTCGTCCTCCATAACTTGTTTCCAACTTGGGTGATTCATTGTAACATAGACACTATAAGGTATTAGTATGGTATTTAGGTTGGAGATAAAGGTGGCAAATGAAAGGGATAAGAAATCATAAGACATAAAATTAGACATATGTTGGATAGTGCAAGAATACTTCCCTTTTCTCAAGGCAATAGATGGATAATTGGGATTTGTAGAACCTCCAAATGTAGCAGTCATTGGAGGAGGATTTAGATATGCCTTCTCATCTTGTACCCATTCCAAGTTATCCAAAAAAATGCATGATTGGTACATGGACCTATGGTTGGGTCACTAGAATTAGGGAATGGACTTGGTGTAGGATCGATGACAACCGAGGATGATGGGGAGTTTTTAGTTCTGTGGAGAAGTCTGAGAATTTTATATGGATTTTTTAAGTAAGGGGTGTCTTTGAAAAACATGTCATCAGTAGATAATGTGAAATGATGTGTTATGGGACTATAACAATGATAACCAATTGTAGTTTTGAAATATCCAAATATATAGTTCATTGCTTGAGGATTGATCTTGTCATGGCCAATACATAATTCATGAAAAAAATAGTACGCCAAAAGAATTTAGGAGGAGCACTATATAGTGTGTGTTAGGATATAAAATCTGAAATGGGATTTGATTATTCAAAATGGATGAAGACATATGGTTAATGAGGTAGGTAGCTACAAGGATAGCATTTCCCCAAAAAAGGTAGGGAACATTTGTATGGTGAAGAAGAGTTCTTGTTGTTTTTAATATGCCTACTTTTTTGTTCGGCTATCTCATTTTTTTGAGGAGAATGAGGACAATAAGAATTATGAATAATTCCTTTGTTAGAAAGAAATGAGGTGATTGCACAAGTGAACTTCTCTTTTGCATTATCTGTCAAAAAATTGTGAATACTTCTAGAACATTGTCTTTCAATTTCAAAATAGAGTTTGCACAATAGAGAAAATCTCAGAATGATTTATCATGAGATAAAACCATGTAGTTGTAAAGAATTCATCAATATAAGTAAAAAAACATTTAAACCCAAGTTTGGAGGAGACCCTACTAGGTCCCCAACCATCTACGTGAACAATATGAAAGATAGAGTATGCCTGCATAACATCTATAGATGGAAAATAGATCTTTGGTACTTTCTTAGTGGGCAGGCTTCACAATCAAGCTTATCTAAATGGGAAAATTAAGGATATAAAATGTGAAGCTTATCAAGTGATAAGTGACAAAGGTGATTGTGGATATGCAGAGAAGAGACAACCATGCAAGCCTTCAAAGCATGTTCTAGATAGTAGAGATCAATTGCATCACACCCACCACCAATCATCTCCTTTATCTGAAGGTCCTATATAAAACATGCATTGGGATAAAACGTGATGGAGGCACAAAGAGTATGGGTTTATTTACTAATAAACGGTAAAAAAATAAATGGAACGGAATGAATAAAAAGGGAAGATGGAAGGTTGATATGAGGAAGGGGTGAGATAGTCACCGTGTCCTAAATGGCAATTGAAGATCCATTTGTAATGGTGAACTTTACAGGTACTACCTCTTGTGGTGGACATATTGGAAATAAGACTAGGTAAGACTCTAATAGATTAGTTGCACTAGAATCGAGTATCTAGGATGACAAACTTGTGTCTAAAGATCTAACTATGTAGGTTGTAGAACAATTGGGCATGTCTGGCATCTGGACATATGAAGCAACATATGAGGATGCTTGTTGGTATGCATAGATCTAAAGGAGTTTATTGTATTCTTCATTACTCATCTTGATTTGATTAGGAATTTTCTTGGTAGATTCTTCAGTTGTGGTGAGGTTGACAACAAGAGTTAGGAATCAGAGAAGGGAAGCCATGAACGGAGTAACACTTCTCCTTTCAGTGTACTTTTTTTCTCTAGTGAGTACATTTGGCTCGTCCTCTACCCCTATAGTGTCATCTCCCTCTACCACCACGATCATGTCCTCTAGTAGATTGATTTTTGGCCTTGTGAGACATGAGGTAGATAAATTTGTGATAGGATTGGCTGAAGAGTTTTTCTTGAGGAGGGCTCTGGAGATGTGTTGATATGCTTCTACTAAGGAAGGAAGCTCAGTTCCTGATAGAATTTGCCTTCTAAATCCATCATATTCCTTACAAAGACTAGAAAGGAACTTGATGAAGGGCATATGATCTCAATGCTTTTGGAGTTTCAAAGAATCAGTGAATGAGACTGTTTAGATCCTCATTGATTTGAGTGACCTCTCCAAAGTATTGTTTTATGTTCTTCTCCTTTTGATGAAGATTGTACATTTCAACTATCATGCCATACATACAAGAGATGTTGTTGGAATACATCACTTGGAGATCATCCCAAAGCAATTTAAAATCAGTCTGATGGTGAATGATGTCAATGATATGAGGCTCCATTGAGTTCCATAGAGCAGAGAGGAGGATAGCATCATGTGCTTCCCAGTGTGGAAGAGAATCATCAGTAGGAGGTCCTTCTATGAGTGCTTCTCTTTCCCTTGATTTTTGAACCAGATAGTGATCATATGACTTCACTGATTGAAGTTGTATCCATTTAGTTTTCTCAAGGTGAGATAAAAGTGGTGGACGTAGACTATTAGGCTTCACGTCTCCCATGATATAGTGTAGGCAGGCTGCAACACAGTGTGTTGTCAGACTAACACAGCATGTAAGCTGACGGAAAGTCAACTGCATAAATAAAACATAATGGTGACATGACGTGTCACATCTAGACATGGTGTGTAAGTCAGCAGTGAACAGAAAGCATAGAAGTGATGTGCCATGTTGGATTTTGGTACAGCGTGTTGGCATATTTCTACAGTAGTTGGGGATGACTCTAGATCTGAAGATCTTGTACATATAAACATGCAGATATAATACACAAGAAGATGATGATTTTCACCATAAATATCTCTACATAGAGATGACTTCTGTGGAGCAGTGGTGAAAAAAGATATGGACCCGGGTGGAGATGATTTCCACCATAGATATGTTTCTACAAAGTTTACTTCTATGGATAATTGACTTCCACCATAAAGAAGTGGCTAGTAAGGAAGACAGAGAAGATAAAGTCACTGCCTAGACAACTTGTCTACTTCTTCTAAGAAAGGTTCGATATGCTTTGATACCATGTTACCCAAGAGAGATGAGCATCTTGTAGGCCAGGTTAGATAGAATTTGAATCAATGTACAATACAGTTAGCCTGACACTCCAAACAACAATCTCAACACTTGAACTGACCATTTAGCAGTCTAGTCAGCTGATCCGTTGTGTGAATTGAAATACCTAAACACTTTAGTAATCAATCCAATCATCATTCAAGATGAAACTCATTTTCTAGATGAGTTCCTATGCGTGTGATCCTATAGGTCCCTGACGTTGGTAGTGAATGTCCATAACAACTTATGACATCACAATCAAAGAGTGGTGCCTATTTGCACATCATTGCTACCCAAGTGAATGGAAAGTTGGGGAAACATACATCTATCCCGGTGTGAGACACCCATTGAACTTGTACCAAACGGTCTTCTCGGTGGTGCAATTTGATTGCATCAAGGATTGGTGTTGACGTCAAGTTGAGTACTTATTGGAATTGAATTGCCAACATATGTGCAAAAATTGGAAACTACAAAATGACTGTCTTGTCGGGCAAAATGACTATCTTGTGTGTGAGACAACCGTCTGGTTGGTTGAGACGATCATTTTGGTGCATGTATGTTGTGAAACTTCCAATATTGTTGTAAAAAATCAAGATCTTCTAGTCCTTTCCACTCCTACTTTAGTCTCGCATTGGCTGGGGATTGGGAACCCTGATCCTAACCCCTCCAATATATAGAGGGGTATTGGGGGCTTCTAACAACACAACTACTACATAGATAATTGAGAATCAGTTACTCTAACAATTGTTGTTCTATCTGGTTATGGTAACCATGAGAGCCCAAGCAAGTCCTACTTGACTAGGGAGGGATAGTCAAGGGAGAGAAACAATAGAGGATCATGTGGGAGAGCATGTTGGTGACAAGTACACCAATGGGAGGGACAACTCCTTCATATTCGTTCCTATAGGATGACAAGAGTTATAGTTGGTCTGTGTGGACTACTCTAGAGGCAGGAGTCCTTTGGCTACTGCTAGGAGGACAATGTCAACTCGTAGTCTGTGGCAAGATCTGAGGAGCCGATGCAACAATTTTCTGAGTCTAATGTCTATGGAGTAGTAGTCAGACGAGTCCTAGTGTGACTAGGAGCTGCATAGACACTGTCCAAGATAGAGTGTGCATCTACATCGACGAGGATTGTCGTTGGACTTGCTCTAGGACCATGTATATCTTTGTATGACCATCCTTGCCATTGCATAGTTATTGACGTGATCTGTTGGTTAATGGGAAATATGTCAGTAAATTTTTTGTTTCTGCTGCCTATCTGATGTCATATTTTCCTACAGTGGTATCAGGGCCACATCAATTAATTATGTTTAGGGATAATCAATATGACCATATTTTTTATTTTATCATTTTTATTTATTGCTTGTGATGTGAATATTTAAATTGGTTGATGTGCACGTCCGTCTAAATCACCACATAAGAACCCAAACATATATATATATATATATAGAGAGAGAGAGAGAGAAAGTTAGGTTGGAATACACTCAAGTAGTTTTTCATGATGCAATATCTTTTTTTAAAATCTAATCCATTGATCTTCTTAAACATCTTGTGAATATCTCATATATAAATTTTGAGCCCGTTTGGACATTTATAGGTCATGTTATAGAGACAACAAAAATAATACATTTCAAACTTGTTTCGCGCGTTGATTTTGTTTCCCTCGGATGAGTGACTTACACTCATCCAAATAGGCTCAAAATTTGTATGTAGCCTAATTAAAGTATGAAAATAAAGATCAATGGTTTACATTTTATAAAAAATAGTCTTCATATGCAAAAACTACTTGAGTGTAGCATGTGATATGTACACTCAAGTGTATTCTAGCCCGACTCTCTCTCTCTCTCTCTCTCTCTCTCTCTCTCTCTCTCTCTCTATATATATATATATATATATATATATATATATATATATATATATGTGTGTGTGTGTGTGTGTGTGTGTGTGTGTGTGTGTGTATGTGCAATTTACACGTGTTTCTACAAAATTAGTTGATGGTGGATGTAAAACATGGTTATGGCCAAAACCATATCTTTGTGTGCATGGTTGTGGTTACTTATTGTTGTTGTTAATCAGTTTGCATACCGAGACTCTTTCTTCTTTCCAAATGTAAATTAATTCTCTTCTTCCTATTTCCCCTCGAATGTAACTCAAGGTTTTCCCCATATACAATGTAATAAGAAATAATATAGTTTTAATTTATGTTTCGACATGAGATGATGATCTGCACAAAATCAAATGATTGGTTCATGAGAGGACCCGATCGAGTGGAGGACTGAGGAGGCCAGATGAAAGGAGGACAAACCCATCAAATGGTGGCCCAACCGATCAGCTGGAGGTGTCTAGACACTGCTTGGACCTGAGAACTGGACAATTGTTTTAGAAGATGATGATCTGCACACTGCTTGGATAGTTTTAATTTATGTTTCGACATGAGATGATGATCTGCACAAAATCAAACGATCAGCTTGTGAGAGGACCCGATCGAGTGGAGGATTGAGGAGGCCAGATGACAGGAGGACAAACCTATCAAATGGTGGCCCAACTGATCGGCTGGAGGTGTCCAGGTACTACTTAAACCTGAGAACTAGATGACTGTTTTAGAAGAGCCCAACCAAGAAATTAGGAGGCGAGCCGACCGGTTCAAGAGTTGAATCGATCAACCCGGATTGATTTAAGCACAAATCGTCGCCAACAATAGGTCGCATATGATGTGAATCATAGGTGGTAGTAATTCCTTGTGGCTCTAAGGAATTACATTAGTATGGCCATAACCATTGCTTGTGTGTTTTATTTATTGCATGTTCTCATTTGTGGTTATAGCATGTATATGACATGTACTATATATGTGGTGATTAGAAAAAGTATATGTATTTATACAAACAAACTCCCTCAACTTAAATATTAAGTCTTATATGCTTTCTAAAAGTGGCACACGTAAAAAGCTTGATCGACCAAGCATAGATTATGCTAAAGTGTGGTGTGTTGTCTATCTCGTGGAAGTGTGATGGTAGATTTATATGTTCTGCTAAAGAAGGGTGCATACTCTATCGTGTTGGCTTTTGGGTCAGACTTAACTGGTGATTCTTAGAGAGTCTAAGCCCAGAGGTATGCAAATGATCATGGCAAGGAGTTGTGCATATAATCTATCTAAGATTTGCATATGATGCAATTGCCATGATTGCCTACTTTGATAATTGACTATGGATGCTGGTGTAGGCCGGGTAATAGTTGAATTATTTTGGATTTTGTCCGACTAGAATATTGTACGTTGTAATATTCCAAATTGATATTGAGGGCTATCAATTTGAATAAAATAATGGGGACGATAATTAATTAAAGACCTAATTAATATCATCAAATTTATCATATCAAACCAAATTAAAAAAATGTTTTGAAAAAGATGCAATATTTCTTTGTACGATCAAATGTCAAACACAAACACATTCAAATTGTGATCAGTCCTTAAGAAGGATAAAATGGGATAAAGTTCCACAATTGTTTAAGGACTTTGAGAAATGTTCTCATCAATGAGTGAAAGCTCTATGTCCTTGATAGACCAATGCCAGAGGAACTCGCTCCAAATGCGCCTAAGGCTAAATGGATGTTTATTGGAAGCATGCCAATGATACCATAGGCATTTGAATACCTAATTCTATATTGTATGAACTATGAGTTGCATGAACAACATGAAAACATGGACATTCTCGAGATGGTAACACATATTAAGAATCATGTAAAGCAAAGAAGGTATAATGTCTCCAAAGAACTAATTGAGTACAAATTGACAAAGGGAGGTCCAATAGAACCCCATGTGCTCAATATGATTTGACATGTAGAGTGGTAAGGATTTCTCTTAGGTGACAACACCAAAATTTAGGCATGTATGCTAAGCATTTATTTATAATTTTGTGTCATTATAGCCTTAATATGCCCAAAATAACCCTAGTTTCTTATCTTTTGGTGATTTATATCTTTTATAGATAAAGTTGCTCAACTAGCCAATTTTGGGACTTGCAGACACCAAACCTAAAAAGAAATCTATTCTCTAAGATTTCTCCCCAACACGTAGTTTTTGCAGCAACTAGGCTTCCATCCGTCGCGATAGCGACACCTGACGCAACCGAGACGCTCGGCACAGTCGTGCCGAGGAAAAGGGTCATTTGCACATGTTTCGACCGTGGCACCTACCTCAACTGTGGTACTTGTCGCGACTGTGACCGCGACACCTACCTCGAGCGCAGCACCTGCCGTGACTGCGACCAAATCTCACCTGCCTCGATCGCAACGTCTGTCTCGACCACTACAAACATCTCAACTGCGACATCTGTTTGACCGCGACTCCCAGCACGACCATGTTGAGACAAGTGTAGCGACCGGGATAGGGTCACAACCACTCATTACATACACTTTGCCTTCACCTATAAATACCCACCCCTCGCTACCTAGAGAGGGGTTCTGAACATTAGAGGTTACGTTCGGCGGTTCTGACCCGTTTTGGTTCTCAGATCCCCGTGGGAGAGTTTTAAGGTCCAAAAAGGCTGAAGTGATCATCCTACATCCATCCCTCCCGTTTGCTTCCATCCACCGTCATTTTCTACCACCATTCACCCAAATCCTACCATTCTCAGCCATCTTCCACCTCTATAGACCCACCAAGTTGTTGTTTGAGGCGAAATCAAAGAGAAAGGAGACCAAGGAGTCTAGAAGACCAAGGAGGACAACCCAAAGACGAGATCCAGCCTATACAAAGGCTAAGGAGCAAGAGTGACCTCTCTTCTATGGGTTAAATCTCTTCTTCTTCTCCTTTCTTCTATTGTTCTCCTTTGTTTCTGTACAAATAATGTTCTTTCATCTTTGTTCGGTGCCAACTATGCTTGTACATGGCTAGTGGAGCTCCTTCTTGGCTATGTAGCCTGTTTTGGGCATGTTTATGTACTTTTACCTTAAGCAAGCAGTTTTATTTTAGACCTAGTACGTTTTCTGTTCTATCTTCTCTTTATAGTTATGATTGATAGTTTGGTTGATCTCTTTCTTGCTTGAACTTCTATTTCTTCCTATATTGAGAGATTCATTGTAGAAATAGGTATGAGAAGGTAGTTTAGATCGGAATCTAAAAGGAGGACGGTTCAAGGTGATTTGTGTAGAATTGTAGACCTGGGCATGGTCGGGCCCAACCCGGCACGGTCGGGCCCACTACCAACTTTTTCCTAGATCACACTTGTTCCTAACATCTTAAAATATTCTAGACCTGAGAGGGTATCTAGAATATTCTAGGGTGTTGAGTTGTCATCTTCGGGAGAGGTTTTACATCATTGATGGGTTATAGTCACGTTGTGGGAAAGTAAGTGGGATGACCCCACGGGAACAGATACCACATTACTAACTATGTTTGGTTGTAGGTTGTTTGATGGGGTGTTCAAGGGTTGTCTATGCCCGAGAACGGGTGCATAGACTACCCAACTTGTGGTTACATAGCCAGGAACTCCTCTCGGACTAGTAGAATCCTACTGACTCTATTTCGTTTTCTTTTCTTTATTTTGTTTTACTTCGTGACACTTTGCTAGACTTTTTCTAGTTCCATACTTTTATCAACTTTCAAATTGGCTTAATTGACTTAAGAGTGAGGTCTTAAGTGTCCTAAACGTCCCCATGTACCTGTGTTTGACCCCGTATATCTACTTTGACCCAGTAATAAAGTTGTGAGGGTCCTTGAAGGTTTCGGGTTATAAATTTAAAGTTTGATCCTTCTGAGTCTGCTTCCTTTTGGACACACGATTTAGGCCTATCATTAGGTCAAGAGTTGAACATGAATCATATATTCAATTCATCAAATTCTTGGCATGTTGATGCCAATGCAAGGAAGAAGAAGGACAAATCCACGATGATGATCAACGGAAGTGAGTTCTAGGGCCAAAGCAAGGCTAAGATATGTTCTAAGGCTAAGCTAAAGCCCAATTCTTCTACATGTAATATATGGAGAAGGGTAAGTGTAAAAGGAATCTGTCCTTTTTCACATAAAGGATAAAGAAAAGAAAAATGCCACCATTATCACTTGTCTGGACATTGGAAAGGAATTATCCTCTTTATAGAGGAACTCAAGAAGAAGATGGAGATAGAGATCTCTACTTCAGGACCTGCGAAGAAGTAAGCTAGAACTGTGCAGAGAAAGGGTTGCTTCCTATACAGTTGGACATTTTCATTCATGTGCACATAATAGAATTAGTGAATTGCTATTATGTACTTGCCATTGATGAAAACATTATATGTTTTGTATAACAAGAACATTATGTTTTATTTAAAAGATATGATATTTTATGGAAATGCCCTATGTCTCACAAACTATACTTGATAGTTGTAAAGAAAAATGTGTATGACACATATACTAAACGAATTGATAACTCAAACAAATTGAATACTTACAACACTATCATCTAGAGCCCATAAACAAGAAATGTATTTCTAGAATCCATATGATGGTTATCTAGACTCTTTTAGTTATTGAACCAATAGGGGCATGTATGTCTTATTTATTGTGCAATATGACAAGAGTATCTTCACTAGATGTAGTAGGAGATCAACTATTCCATTAGGACTAGTACATACTGATGTACATAGACCTTTTTGGATGAATGCTAAAGGTAGTTACAAGTACCTCATTATATTTACTGATACGATCAGTAGATATTGAAATTTGTATTTAATGAAATACAAGTTTGGATCTCTTGAAGTGTTCAAGGAGATCATAAATGAAGTATGTAATTAACTTGGTAAAAGAATTAAGATATCTCAATATGATAAATATTGAAATACAAAAACCAAGAGTTTGAGGACCTTCTAGAGAGATTGTGATAGTGTATCACAATGAACTCCACTTGAAACATACTAATGTTTCATAAAGAAGGTATCACACCCTATTAATTCATGGTGAGATTATCAACAAATCTAGCTAATTTTCCAATATTCTTTTGGCACATGCTTTACACTAATAACAATGTATCGTCTAAAATGGTTCAAAAGACACCATATGGAATATGGCATGGGAGGAGTCCCAATGAGTCTTTTATAGTGAATGGGATTGAAGGCTTATATAAGAAAATTGTTTCTTAAAAGGCTTTATCCACAAATCACATGAATGTTATCTTATTGAATACTACTTATATTCCAACCCAGCAACAAAATGTTTGCTGCTAGGATGGCTAAATTCCTAAATGGAACTTAGTTCTAAAGGAATCAGTGGGAGTAAAAGTAGAACTCGAAATGTTTGAGACAAATAACAAAACATAGAACCTAAATAGGTACAATAGGAACAAGGAGAATCACAAGCTGTTATAGAATCTCAAGTTCCTTATGTAAGCACATAACTCATAGTTCTAGTAGAACATGCTTTGAGTTTGAAAGATTATAATATCTCATAACTCAAAAGGCAACAAGTTGATCATAGAGATGAGTAAACAAACTACCTAGAAACTATTGAGGGACCAGAATATGAGAAAAGGGTTGAGGCCATAGGATCAATGATGGACTCCATGTAAACCAACAAGGTATGACCTTGGTGGATCCACATGAAGGGGTAAAACTCATTGGGTGCATTTGGGTCTTTGAAAAGAGACCAACATGGAAGGGTCGTTTAGTTGCAAAAGAGTTTCAAACTAGTTCGAAGTGTTGAACATGATGAAGTCTTTTCACCAATTACCATGGTTAAATCTATCTGGATCATGTTTGTTGTTGCAGCTTAATTTGACTGTAAGATTTGCCATATGGATGTTAGAACAACATTCCTTAGTAGGAATAATTAAGAGGATGCGTACGTGACACAGCCTAATCATTTTATAAATCCATTAATGAAAATAAAGTATATAATCTACAAAGGTCAATCTTTGGATTGAAGCAAGCATCTCATAGTTGGAATCTTCTATTTGACAAGATAGTCAAAGGGTTTGACTTGAGTTAGAATGAGGATAGAATCTATATTTACAAAAGATTTAGTGGGAGCATACTAATATTCAACATAATGATGGGGAATAACATCATTATCCTATAAATATTAAAACATGGCAAGGAAAATACCTTCTATGTGAAGGGTTTAGGCGAAGCATCCTATGAGATATGGATCGAGGTCTATAGAGATAGATCTAGAAATATTCTTGGCCTAAGTAAGAGCACATACGTTGGATAGATGTTGAAGGGTTCCCCATGTAAGACTCAATGAGAGAAAACGTGTCCATGTTCCATGGAGTTAGTCTTTCAAGAGCCTAGTGTCCCAATACTTGTGAAGAATAGGAACACATGGATAGATGCAATATGCATTTGCAATTGGATCTGTCTTAAATGCAATGTTATGTACTTATCCCATTATCTCATATGTATTGGACATGATGAGAAGATATCCCATTATCTCATATGTATTGGACATGACGAGAGGATATCCAGTCATTTCATATGTATTGACATGATGAGATGACATATATATACCTACCTAGTAATCTCATATGTATTGGACATGACGAGAGGGTATATTCCAGATAACAGTGAGGGTCATTGGACTACCACAAAGAACATACTTAGATGCTTATGAACCACTTAAAGGATTTATTCCTTGGTTATGGTAATAAGAAAGAGTTGGATGTAAAGGGTTACACCCATGCAAGATTCCAAACTGACAAAATGATCACAATATAAATTTATGTTTGACGACAAACAAGAATTGTAAGCTAGAAAGGGTTCTAAGCTTATGACAATTTTTTGAATCTACAAAAGATGTCGAGTATCTCTGTGTTATAATAACAATAGAGAATATTGTATGAATCAAGAAGTTCATATGGGTGAACTTATGTGAGGTTCCAACCATTAATGACACATTTGAACTACTGATGACAACAATGGATCTACTGGTTAGGCTAGGAATCTCGGATAGCATACTATGGCACTTCCATCTCATACGAGTAATTGTACATCAAAGAGATGTTAAAATTGCAAGATATCAACTTAAAGCAAATGTTGCTAAACATGCTATAAAAGCATTTACGTAGCATCATGATGGTCATGTTAGATCACTCAGGATAAGATATGTGGGTGATTGGCTCTAATTGCAAGTGAGAGTTTGTTGGTATGTATGCCCAGAGAGGCAATCATATGATGATTTTAATGGAATAACATATAAATGATTTTATAATAATAAAGGCAAGCTTCCAATTTATTATGTTCCATTCAATTATGAGATAATGATGGAACACTATAAACGTCTAGAGAATCATATTATTCAATGACGTATGTGTTCAAGTTACTAACCTTGTGAATGAGATCATATAGATGTTAAGAGTACATATACATATTCTCATTATGTCCCTAATCGATTGTTATTGTGGAAGGTTGGTAGACAACAATGACACATAAGATCATAGTGTGAGTTGGTTGATGATAGAGTCTCATTAGTCATGATATGGCAATATCAAACCAAGCACACAGATACATGTTAGAGAATAATGTATCAGACAGACCCACTATGAGACTGACATATGGAAGCCATTATCATGGAAGTCATAGTCATCTCTCATAGTGATGGTGGTGTTTGTGGTTCTTAGACCTGAAATCATTGCACTCATCACATGTCGTAGGGTACACTTTTCCATCATCAAACACAGTCCTAAAACATGGGTTGTTATAAAGGTGATGATTGGGTGACTTTGATACATGGGGATTGACTGTGAGTGATAGAGATGGGATTTGTCCCTCCAACAAGAGTTTGATATCCAAGGCCTCTTGATTATAGATACTGAGAAAAGTATGGCCATACACATGTGAGTCAATATATGATATTGAGCTTACATATATCTCATGCAGTCTGCTTTGGTTCAAGGAACAAGATTGAATAATAATGAGGGTGACTGCTCCATGCCACTAGTTCAATCTAGATATCAGTGATAAAGGAACTATACAAACACTATAACACCATATATAGATTGTAGGTTGAAGTTGCTCCCCAACTTTCCATTCACTTGGGTAGCAGTGATGTGTGACTAGGCACCACTCTTTGCTTGTGATGTCATAAGTTGTTATGGACATTCACTGCCAACATGATATGAGACCTATGAGGTCACACACATAGGAACTCATCTAGAAGAGGATTTTGATCTTGAATGATGATTGGATTGATTACTAAAGTGTTTAAGTATTTCAATTCGCGTAGTGTATCAGCTGACTATACTACCAAATGATCAGTTCAAGTGTTGAGACTGTTGTTTGAAGTGTCATGTTGATTGTATTGCACATTGGTTGGAGTTCTCATGATCTGACTTGTGAGATGCCCATCTCTCTTGTGCAAAATGACCATCTATTCTGGTGTGAGATACCCATCTTAGTTGCACCATACGGCTGTCTTGGGTTGCAATTCGAAAGCATCAAGGATTGGAGTTGACGTCAAGTTGAGAACTAATTGGAATTGAATTGCCAACATATGTGCAAAAAATGGAAATTGTGAAACGACCGTCTCACTGGGCAAAATGATCATCTCGCGTGTAAGATGGTCATCTTGCTAGACAAGATGATCATTTTAGCGCACGCATGTTGTGAAACTTCCATAATTGTTGTAAAAATTCAAGATCTTCTGGTCCTTTCCACTTCTGCTTTAGTCCCGCATTGGCTGGGGACTGGAAACCCTGACCCTAACCCCTCCTATATATAGAGGGGTACTAGGGTCTTCCTAGAACACAACTACTACACAGATAATTGAGAATAAGTTGCTCTGAAAATTGTTGTCCTCTCTGGTTGTGGTAATCACGAGAGCCTAGGAAAATCCTACCTGACTAGGGAGGGATAGCCAAGGGAGAGAAACAAGTGAGGATCATTATTGTAGGAGAGCATGTTGATGACTAGTACACCAACGGGAGGCAAAATGCCTTCCTGTTTGTTCTTGTAGGATGACAAGAGTTCTAGTTGGTCTGTGTGGACTACTCTAGAGGCAGGAGTCCTTTGGCTGCTGCTAGGAGGGAAATGTCAACTCGCAGTCCATGGCAAGATTTGAGGAGCCATTGTAGTAGTTGTCTGAGTCTGATGCCTATAGAGGAGTAGTCAGACGAATCCCAGTGCGACTAGGAGCTGCATAGACATCATCCAAGATAGAGTGCACATCTACATTGACGAGGATTGTCGCTGGACTTGCTCCAGGATTAGGTATATCTTCGTGAAACCATCCTTCTCATTGCATAGTTATTGATGTGATCTGCTAGTTAATGGGAAATATGTCAGTAAATTTTTTCCCACTGCCTATCTGATGTTGTATTTCCCAACATTCATCTCTTTCTCTCAGTTATGAGATAATGAGGATACATAGTGAATGTCTAGAAGTGAATGGTGTATTTCCCAACATTCATCTGTTTCACTTCCAACATGACATGAGACCTATAGGGTCACACACATAGGAACTCATCTAGAAGAGGATTTTGATCTTGAATGACAAATGGATTGATTACTAAAGTGTTTATGTATTCAATTCACACAATAGATCAATTGATTGGCTGATTGGTGTGCCAAACGACCATCTCACTGAGTGAGACAGACGTTTGGACATGCTAGATGGGTGTCTTAATTGTTGAGATGGTCGTTTGGGTTGTTAGGTTGATCACGGATCAAATTGGCTTAGTTCTATCCTTGAACTGACATGCTCGACTCAACTCACCAGACGGTCATCTGGGTGAGTAAGACAGGCATCTCGCCTTGGTGAGATGGCTGGGTTGGTCTAAATGAAGGTTCATGATGTTTCCTGAATAGTTTTGACTGCACAAACTTGGGGTGCAAGCAAATTAATATGTGATATTAATTGGAATCAAAATTGCCAAATTTGTATCCAGTTGGGAAACTGCCAAATGGTCGTTTGGCATTGCGAGACGATTGTCTCGCACACTAGATGATCATCTGGGTGTGCCAGATGACCATTTGGCGTCTCACAGTTTTCAAAAGTTCAAGTTCTTCTGGTCCTTTCCACTCCCACACAATCCCGTACAGACTGGGAACCCTGACCCTAACCTGGCCTATAAAAGGAGGGATACTGAGGGCCTCCTAGAGTAAAAAACACAACACATACAAGTGGGGATCAGTTCCTCAGACAATTGTTGTCCTCTCTAGTTGTGGTAACCAAGAGAGCCTAGGAAAGTCCTACATGAAAAATGAGGGATAGACAACGAGAGAAAACAACTGAGAAGTTGTCGTTGTGGGAGAGAAAGTTGGTGACTAGTACACCAACGTGAGGGACAAATCCTTCCTATCTGTTATTGGTTAACGACAGGAGTTCTAGTTGGTCCATGTGGACTACTCTAGAGGCAGGAGTCCTTTGGCTATTGTTCGGAGAGAAAAGTCAACATGTAGTTTGTGGCGAGACCACCAGAGTCACTGTGGAGGTTCCGCATACAACTGTTCATGGTGAAGACCAGGAGCTGCACAACCACCGTCCACGAGAAACTTGCCATTAGTTGCAAAGAAGCAAATTTTGTCACTGGACTTACTCCAGAACTAGGTATAACTCGCTAAAACCATCCTTTCTATTTCATAGTAGTTTATGCAATATTGTTGTTATGGGAATACAGATAGATAATTTTTTTGTTTCCATTTGTATACTCTATGCCCGTATTTCCCAACAATGGTATCGGAGCCACATTAATTTACTATGTTTTAGGATGATCTATATGATTGGATTTTTGGTTTTATTATTTATTTATTACATATAATGTGAATATTTAAAATTCTCTCATATGTGTATCCAATCAAAGATCACATGATCCCAAACTAACATTATATATATATATATGCAACTTACATGTGTCTCCCTAAAAGAAGTTTTGATGGTGGATGTGTAATGTGGTTGCAATTTACATGTGTCTCCCTAAAAGCAGTTTTGATGGTAGATGTGTAATGTGGTTATAGCTAATACCCTTTATCTGTGTGTGGTTGGACAATTTGTGTAACGACCCCACCTCCCAGTAACCCCCAATTAAGGGAGACCAAGAGGTCAGAGTCGTTATCCCAATTTCCAGATCAAAGGTTTGACAAATAATCAATAATAATTATCAAATTCTACTAAACTAAACTGAAAGGCTGTAATAAGAATTAAACTTTTCATACCTTTTTTAAAAACTTGGATATCTACTTTCTATCCACATGGAGTCTATTCTAACTAATCCTCCTTTGAACTTTACTTTAATTCCACATATGTCACTTTATTGTTTGTTCTTTCCACTTGTACCTAAAACACCGACAAACAAAACGTCGGTCAGCATAAATGAATTATGCTGGTATGTGGGGGAAACAATAATCATGCAATTAACTGTAACAACATATTGTAGTCAAGTATGATTTAACAAACATCTTTACATTTTCAACATAACTGCTCAATCCTTACATACCCTAACCTCTACAATGTCCATGTAGTGGACCTGGATGCTACCTTCCTTATGGTAGATCCCCATTTAACCCCTCATGATCCTACCTAATAGGTGAATCAATTTCTAGGGTTGAGTCACATGACACTACCCCTAGGTAGCCCACTCCTTAACTCATGGCGTGATATAGAGTCTCATGGCACTACACGTGGGTAGCCCAATTTCTAACTCATGATAATCTAGACCTTACTCTAGGTTACCCTTTTTAACATTTGCAAAGCCACAGAGGAGGACCAAGATCTGAGCCAATCATGTATACATACTTATGGTGATCATTGTAGTCACTTTATAGTTGCATGAAATAAAAGTCATCCAAGCAGTTATTTTCAGGCAACCAATAAAACAACTGGGAATCATAGTGAAACTAAAGCGATTATTCATGAGCATAACTACATACCTGTCATGCTGATTTGAGACAGAATAATCCAATCAAGAAATCCAAATAGGCAAGCAAGCTCATTATGAGATCCTGAAATATGCATACAATTTCCTATTATTAATTATGCCATCAAGATCTACTAAACCTAGCTCACTTCCTAGGGTTTCTAGTCCACTTTTAGGGTTTCCAATTTAATTAGGGTTTCCCTTCATCTTTTACTATTTTAAACCCTAATTGTATATGATTGCTCATAAACCCTAATTATCTCATCTATTCTTCATGAAAGATACTAATGTTATCTTTTAACCACATATAACCCTGATATCAGAAAAAGCATAATTAACCATCAATTAAGTCCATTAAGCCTCTTTTACATTAAAGCTACCATTTTTATCCTTTTAATCCATGATAAGATCATTATGCTCATTTATCATCAATTCATAGTTCATTATGGTCTAATTCACATATGAACTCTATTCATCATTAATTCTACCTTTATCCATTAGAAAACTCTAATTACTACATTAAGGGTATTTATCCACAATTAGAAACTTTTATACTCGAAATAGCTTAGATTTATCATATTTCGACTTTAATCGTGATTTTGAACAATTAAAGCTATTAAAAGTCACAATTACCATCATTAGGGTTTCAAGGCCCATTAAAGCATATTTATGCACATGAAACTCTAAATTAAACCAATTACGTGCAAAGTTCATCCTTTTTGTTCTTAATGTACCTTTTTGCAATTAACATGTTAATATCAACTTTAATCATCCATAAAACCCTTCTAAATAGATTAATCATATCAAAACAGGGTTTCTTAATCATTAATACATTACAGTTAATAACTTCCATTACTTTTCGAATTGTAATCAGAATTAAGCTTTAAATATATTTTTATTGCATTCCTTGAATTCTCCTAATCAAAATTCATATATAATGTGCATCCATCCGAGCTATCGTTAGTTAGTTATGAATTTTGCAAGGATTACCTATTTGGACCAATCAACAAGTGCCACGTGTTCCTTCCATGCATCACGTAGCCAAATTAGAAACATAACGGAATGTCGACTTTGCCCTTGACTTAATGGTTGGTTCTTTAGCACGTAGAGGGGCAGAATCGTCCAAAGTGTATCTACCCTTCTTCAACCTCGGGCAACCCTACCTGGTCGCCGTTTTAGCCTTGCACAGGCTCTCTCTCTCTCTCTCTGGGGTGCGATCCTTGCCAAAAGTTGCTTCTCTACCTCTGTCGCTTCCTGGCACACACGGGGTGCCCTTAGTTCTTGGACATGGTGGCTGTTATCTTGCTCGTCAGGCCATGTATTGGCGGCCGTCACTGCAGCCTAGTTGCTGTTGGTGCACATGCTTCAAGGCACGACCTCGATGGCTCTGTTGTTCCTTGCCACCGTGGTACCCCAGGCTTCCCTTAAAACTCAGCGTTGGCTCCTTCTAGCCTCATGCTCATACCGCTCCTCATAGATAGGGTTTATGGATGAAAATGTGGAAGAAGAGGAGAGAAATATGTGTGGGATCCTCTAGACTCGACCCAAGGTCTTACCCCCTTTATAGGTGAGGGTAACAATGCCCTACAATGCTTGCTCACGAAGAAATAAGGTTCTTTCCTACTAGGAATCTGATTCCTTCATTTAGAAGCAAGTTCCTCTCTCTCCTAATTATCTTTTTGATAATCTTTATTCCTTAGATATTAGAATTTCGAAAATCACTTATTGTATTCACTTAGTACTTTCCCTTTTAATCATTGGTCATGAAATTATATTTTCTCTTAATAGAAAATACCACCTCTTTAACAAAACCATAAAATTCATTCATTAGGCATCATATTATCCTCTTATTTTCTATTATCGGTATTTTCTCTTTCTTTTTCTCCATTGGGGCTCCTTAGACCCCAAGAAACTGTAATATTTCAAAATTCCTTTTTAAGGATACTTATTATCCTTCTAGATGCATCTATATTCATTATTTCACATTATCTTGTTTATTTCTTATTAAAATATCTCTTTTTGAGGATTTCTCTTTATCTTTCTTTTTATTTTCCTCATTGGCATTCCATTTAACATTAGGAATTCTTTGGATACGAAAATCCATCAAGGATAACTCAATTATACCTTTTTCACTTATTTTCAACATTTTATCATTGTTTTCAATTTCTTTCTTAATAAAGAAATATTCAATTGATCTTTTCTTTTCTTGTTGCATTATCTTTGCAACTTTGGACTCCTTGGAACCCAAGTGGCACAAAATCCACCTTTGTATTACACTCTTTTGTCTTCTAGAGGTTTCTATATTTTTATTTTCTCCATTTCTTATTAATAATGGAGTTCCTTTTGTTTTTCTTTGTTATTGGGCCCAATAGACAATAAAGCCCACAAAACAATCATCAAGACTATTGTAAACGAAATCCATTTATTCAAAACAAATTATATCATTACTTGTCCAAATATCTTTAATATGAGAAATTACATTTCTCACCAAATGAACCCAAAAGTTGGGGTTGTAACATCCTTTCCCTCTTATAGGAATTTTGCCCTCAAAATTCCATCAAGCAAACAAACAATTTAGGATAAGACTTTTACATGTCCATCATTGGCCCCTATGTGGCTTTGCCCTATACATGGCGCTTCCAAACAACCTTTATCATCACATATTCCTTTATCTGAGTTCTTTCACCTTGGCATCTATAAACCCCATAGGTGACTCAGGTCATTACAGCCTCCCTTGGGCTCACTAGGTTCATTGCTCCGCACATGGTTTGGGTACCTCACATAGTGCTCTAAATTGGACACCTGGAACTCATCACACATTACTTTATCCTGAGGGGTAAGGTCAAACTTAACCTTCTCCACCAAACCATGTCAAAAGAACCCATGCATCGGGGACTCAGCTCTCTTAGCTATAACTTAGAGGGGTCAGATTTTCATATCACATATTCTCCCACAGTGAACTACATGTCAGTCTACTTTGCATCAGCTTACAACTCATGTTGTCGCTGGGCTCCTTTCAGCCATTACACGATCAAAGTGACTTCATCTTCACACACTGTGGTCCTTTACCAACATCATCTTAATGAAGTGGTAACCGACACAACCTCCCTTGTAGAGTTTCTTTACATCCTGATACTGGCTATGGTGGTTATCATCGCCTCTTACAAAAGAAAATAATTGTCTCTATGTATCACCCTGAATGAGCACACATGCTCTCATCAGACCCTTTAGTCTAGACCATACTAACCATAAGTTAGGGGTGATAAGCAATACTAACATCGAGTTCTTCATGTACCCACTTCCACCTTATGGAAGTAAATCTTTAGATTAAACTCAAGAACTCGCATCATGGTGTAGTTGAACCAACTCCCTCTCATATGTAGTTTAAATGGATCTGTCCCTTGATAGTATTCTCTCTTTCTCATGTCATCTAGGTAAGGCGATCTACCATAACCCAATTTGCATCTTGACCTTCTCTGGTCCATGAGAAACTTACTACACATCCATAGTGATGAACTCCCATTGCCTCTCAGGGACTCTTTTATCCTCTATAACGATACACTGGGTTACTGGTGTTCGTCCTTCACCTCCTGGCTTGGATGGCAACATACCACATGCAACTTCATCTAAAGCATCCAAAATACCACTATCACTTACTATCTTCATAGTACCATGGTGTATGGTGATCTTCAATCATGATCTCCTGTATTGTCATGATTCCTTAAGGTCGATTCCTCAGAAACCCTAAACCACTCTAATCGGGGTTTCATCACCTTTCTTTCCATAGAAGTGCATCTGAGGTTCTACAACCATCCTTTCATCATGGTAAGCCCTAGGCTGGCTAACCAAACAACCATTAACTTGATCAACCAATATTTTTACAACTGAGTGTTAGCCAAACTTATCTCTTTTTCCAACTGAGGGTTATCCTAACAACCTCTTCTAGCCTCTATCTAAACTAGGCACATGTATCTCATCCAGAGCATCTATTACCACTTCCCATCCTTAGGTATTATGTAACGTTGAAGATGTACACCTCCATGTATTCCACTTATTATCTCATCTCAGCTCTAAG
Source organism: Alisma plantago-aquatica (assembly GCA_963693085.1). NCBI lineage: Eukaryota > Viridiplantae > Streptophyta > Magnoliopsida > Alismatales > Alismataceae > Alisma > Alisma plantago-aquatica. The sequence continues at coordinate 406,566,738 of OY856413.1, forward strand.
TATATCTTCATAAAGAAAACTCTGAACTTATTCACTTAGTTTTTCAAACTCAACCTTGTATGACTCATACCTCATGATAAAAACATCCTCATAAGATGACTACCTTGTTTGCAAACCATCCATGTATCATTCACTCCACAAGGGCGTGTTATCATCTCTATCCTCATACCTCATAGCAATGTTCCAACTCACATCATCTTTTGTCCTTAGTGTATGGCATGCGTATTGTCCTATCTCTCACTCCCATAATAAGAGGAAATAAGCATTTGGATGCAGTCCAAATACATATTTCTTCCTGTTCCAAGAGTAGAGATGGTACATCCCACCTTGCCAGTACACCTTTAAATCTACATTGAAACGTACGTGCCACATATGTCTCTACATCACAATCATCTCGATATCAAAGTTACTTCCAGAGAAAAACTGGTCTCAAACTTACTTGGGTCCACACACATTCCTTGGTCATCTCCTCTAGGTCTATAGGGTGTCGGCACTTTAGGGGTCATCCCTCTTCCCTTATGCATCCAGAGAGTGCCCTACTCATCCGCCCTTTGGTTCCCATGAGTTCATGAAGGTGATCAATCTCCTAACCCATGGCCCTCAGACAATGATAGTATATTACCTCCTGACCCTATAGTCACGTGCAACTAGGGAATTAGGCAACTCCTACTTCCATAAGTCTTATCCCTACCTGACCCTAGGATAGACTTAGGATTCTATTATAGTACATGTCCAACTTAGAACCTTACCCAAGCCTTCATCATCTCTTTCTCTGCATTCATGGCTGACTTCCATCCTTTCATAGGGGTCATGGCAACCTGCCTACCTTGGTCAGGCCCCATACCAGTTACCTCCATGGTAACACATATACATGCACTTAGAGATGGTTATCTATGGGTCTATAGGTTCATTCTCATACCATGTACTTTTCACTTAGCTTCTCAAGATCCTATGAGACCTCTTTAGGTTTCCTCAAAATCCACCAAACTAGTATACACCCTACCAAAGGGTCCCTCTCCCAAGATGGGAGAAAACTACAACTCTTGACAACAAACATCCTTAGGGTTTATATTCACATGAGCATGATTAACCCAGCATCTACCAAGGCACAAGAAGACCACCTACTAAACCATGCTAGGTCATACTTGTTCTCTTACCTCAATGTTGGATCAAGATCATACCTTCCCATGTCATCAACTTAGTTGTAAGGGGTTCATCAAACATACCTTAAACTTAAGGGGTTCCCTCTCCTCTAACCATTAGGAGTACCATTCTCGAATCTATAGAAACTCAAAACTCATCATGAGCATTAGGTACACCACTTCCCCTCTTATACCTAAGAACCCTAGGTTCATTTCTTTATGCAACAGTTGTCCAACTGCATGCTCAACCTTTAACCACGAACCAAGCATGTCCAAGGTATGTCATGCGCTTCCCATGATCCTTTTATTCGAGCAACACCCCAGAGTTGAGTCCTCCTCAAGGACAATCAACAAGGTACAAGGCCTCACAACCTATTACTAAACCTCTCCAAGTCTAAGAAAATCTTCTTCCTATCTCAGAAGGTAAACACCTACACCATAGGAACATAGGTACCAGAAGCCTCGTCCTCTCTCTAGGGTTTGGTTCCTCTAATGGCAACCAAGATATCAACAGCCTCTGAGAATCAAGCATGGGGCAACCACTATCATCCACTTAGGCACATCATCCTCAACTCCCTACTTTTCCCGGAGTCTAGGCTTCCAACCTTCTTGCTTGGGTCCTGCTCTCTCTCTCTAGAGCTAACTCCACAACCAGCCTTATACTAAAGGTCCTTTCTCCATAAAGGTGGGTCAAGCTTACAAGCATGCCCTTACATGGTGAAGCCTATGCTCCAACTTATGTTTGCTTAAGGTTATCCCTAGCCCTTTATGCTTATCTCATCAGCTTCCCAACATACGCCCTTGGCCAAGGTTTTAGCACGACTAACGTACTACAGGTGCCTACTATGCCATGCTCATATAATCTCATGGGGGTTATGAGACGATCGAATCATGAAAACGAGATCAACAAATGTGGAAGCGATTAGCAGCGGAATTATCAAAAATCACTAAAAATTAAAACTTTTTGTAAAGAGAACATCAAACGATAAAACTCTTTCATAAAGAAACATGATAAGTTATTTACAAACTGATTCCTCATTACATCTCTATAAACAAACACATCTCGAGAGTTACAACATCAACTACCTTATTAACTGTACAAGGTAAGATACAAAATCTCGAGGCATCATGCCAAAATCTCAGATATACTGACTCCTAGGACCTGAGAGTACAGAGACGACACATAGGACATACTATCTATACAACTTGACAGACAGTGTCTCCACCTGAGGATCACTGTTGTCCCTGAGATTGCTGCTGCTGCTGCTGCTCACCCACTGGTAGGTTCCTTCGTCCTCGGCGTCTACCTAAAAAGTCAAATCCCACGGAGGTGAGACAATTGAATAATTGTCCCAGCGAGAGTTATAACTCTACGCCAGAAGCTTTGTTATTGCAATAAGGAATAATAATAAGCAGTATAATTATTAACATTTAACAGCAGGTTTAAAGTCAAGTAAAGCAACATTTCAATTATAACTTAATTGGATATCAAAGAATATCTCATTAAAGAATATGGAGAACATGTATACTAGTTATTTAACTAGAACATTATAAACAATGTAACATCAATCATTGTTTCTCATAGTTCAACCTAAGTAGTTATGCTACACGACTGATTATGTTTTCCAAACATTATTATGCCTTGTGGAGATGAGGTATACCGCTCATACTCCAACCGACCATTATGAAATCATGTCGGTACCATACATAGGTCATCAAAAGAGCCGGATTCTTATGACCTCATCTTCCTCAGTCAGTGTGAGGATTTACATGCAGGACATCTTGTGTCTCTGCTATGATATCTATCCAGGGTATTCTTGGAACTTTGCTATTTAGAGTTATAGTGGCATTCTGTACTCTCTTCGCCATCGAGGAATTTCTTGTTTATCTCTCATCGATGCGGCGTTAACAACATCATCGGGAGATTAGTGATACATCATCCCGACATAAACATATAATGAAGGGTTGAGAGATTAATGATACATCTTCTATCAAATCCAACATTAGGACGTAAGGTTATTCGCGTCCATAACCCCCACGTACTCAAAAGTATATGTTCCAGGAGTTCCCTTAGGAAAACTTGTTTCACCATCATTTGGTCTCTGACAATGATGGATCTATGGTCAGGGCCCTACATGATATGATCATACTTGATTATTTAAGTACATTTTAGCATTCTTTTAGCATCAAGCATGTTTTCAAACATAAACAATTAAAACATCTGCTATAGAACAAGAATACTAAATGTATCAAGTTTATTTCACATCAGTTATCATTTCTTAACCATCTCATCATTATGGTTCAAGAACAGGGGTGTTCAAACCCTTAAATCATCATAAGTCATCTAATAGCATGACCTTAATTGTAACAATGTAAATATTACTCAAGGCTCTTACAGCCCATCATTCTCATATGTTACCTCTTAAACCAGGCAACATAGTATATCATTATTCATAAAGCTTATAACATGCTTTCAATGAATAAAACATCATAACTCTTACCTGGCTATGATTACCTCTTGCTAACAACTTACATGACTAATATAATTGAAGACATGCATATATAACAACATCAGTACAATACCAATTCTTTTCAATTTATTCATATAACACCACAGCCGTGTTATCTTGCACGGTCGTGCAAGAGTAAGTCACCACGGTCGTGCAACAAAGGATTCACCACGACCGTTTCATATTACCACGGCTGGTTTCTAGGGTTAGGATTCTCATTCAACCCAATTAGAGTTATTCATCATCTTAATTTATTAGGAATAGTGATTCCTTATCTCATGCTTTAATCATGGAGTTTCACGCTTAAAAGCATAACTCAGAATTAGGGTTTACTTGTTCATATCATCACATCACCCTAGATTAGGATTTACTATTCACATTACATCACATTACCCTAGATTAGGGTTTACTGTTCATATTACAATGAATTGAGATCATTTCATCATCATGTATGAAGATTACTTCCATTAATGCCCTCAAATCAGATTGAGATTCATTAATCATCATAATTAGGGTTTCCATGATCTCACTATGAAGGATCATACCCTAATTAGGTGTATTCATATATGTTGGAAGTATATTACTTGATTCTCAACCATATAGGGAGTCTTCTCTCTCCTCTTAGTAATAGATGATATTTACATCACTCTTGAATAGACTAAGTCAAAGCATCTTTGATAACATAAGTCATGTCATCACCATTATGGTCATTAGGGTTTACTTGATCAAGGGGTGTTGGCTACTTAAACCCATCAAGGGTACTTTGGTAATCTTCACCATTGACCCTAATATACATTAGTTCACTAATTACTTAACCCCTTAAAGACTTTAGGTATCTTTAGGGTTTAGGTTAAACAACTACTAAACCATCTTAACCTTCAAACCATCAAACGTTCTTAACATAATTGAACCCCAAACGGTCTTGTACTTCAACCTCCAAACGGTTTGAAACTGCATGACCACCAAACGGTCTTGAGACCGTTTGGTCCAAACACCCTCAAAACCGCATGGACCAAAAAGTGTATCAACACTTCCAATTGAGTTAGGGTTTTCAATGTTGAACCCCTCAATCATTCATACCATGGTTAACCACTTATCAATTGAGCCAATTAAGTTAACACTCAACTTATGTGACCCTCAATTGATCCTCAATTGATCACCAATTAGGGTTTGGATTAATTGGATTAGGGTTGGAAATCGATCATCCTTCAACATGCATCAATATGAGCTTAATTGATGTTGAACCCATTGAACCATCACTCAATTGGGTCATGACCTGACCCCAAACAGTCTTGAGGTCATTTAATGATTGTTTTCCCATCATATCATCAACATCCAAGTCAACCAATTAAGGTTTGGATCATTGGATTGATCATCAAATCAGCAATTGATTACACTTTAAGTTAGTAACATTGAATCATCAATTGCTTAACCATACTCACCCATGGACCTCCAAACGGTCTTGGGTGACCTCCAAACGGTCTTGAGACAGTTTGGATGAGCTCCAAATGGTCTTGAGACCGTTTGGATCATCCAACCCTTGGATTCTAGTGAAAAATCATTAGGGTTTGAGCCATAGAGTTGATCATCAAATCAACACTTAGTTGCAAAGGGATTTGATACCTTTGGACCTTCAATTGGTCAAATATACTTAACCCCAGACCTCCAAACGGTCTTGGGTGATCCCCAAACGGTTTTTAAACCGTTTGGGTGATCCCCAAACGGTTTTGAAACCGTTTGGGCTAATCAACCCAAAATCTCAAATCAACTCATTGGAATTTCAGCACTAACTTCAATTAGGGTTTGCCCAATTGATTAGCCTTCATCTCATGATTCCTTGGGAATTAATCCATAAAATTTGGTGAGTCATTAACCAACCTAATTAGGAATAGGAATCTCAAACTGTCAACCCTTGGTCAACTCACTCAAATGGTTTTGAAACCGTTTGCCCAAAAAGTTAAAATACTCAAGTTGAAAATCAGCACTTAATCTAATTAGGTTTTCCTAATTGATTAGTCTTCAACTCATGATTCCTTTGGAACTAATCCATATATTTTGGTGAGTTATTAACCAAAATCATTAGGAATAGGAATCCCAAACGGTAAACCCTTGGTCAACTCACTCAAACAGTTGTGAAACCGTTTGCCCAAAAAGGTCAAGTTAATCAGGTTGGAAATCAGCACTTAATCCAATTAGGTTTAACTAATTGATTAGCCTTAAACTCATGATTACTTGGGAGTTAATCCATAAAATTTAATGATTTATTAACCAACATAATTTTGAATAGGAATATCAAACGTTCAACCCTTGTTCAACTCAACCAAATGGTCTTGGAGACCGTTTGCTCCAACCGACCTTGCAAAACCGTTTGGCCAAAGGGTGCAAGACCATTTGCTAAAGTAACATTGGTATTCACGACCCCTTCTTCTACCTCCAGATCAAGGTCTGTTATTCATGGTTTTGGTTGCAAGAATGCATAGAAGGATGGAAGAAAGAAGAACTAGCAACGTTTGTAAGAAAAGAAGATGCATAATCAAAGCTTTAAGGTTTAGAGTTATAAAACCCACCTTAGAACTAGCTCTAGAGATCCAAGCTTCGAAGATTTAATGGTTTCTTGAGCTCCACAGGTCATACAAGGTTTCTTCTTCAAGAATTGGTTGGAAAGGATGGCTAGAAAGAAGAACTAAGTAAGAAAAACTAGCAAACCAACCTTGTATCATGACTTTCCCCATGAATCCGAGCTAGATAGTGGTTAAAGCTTACCCAACTCTACTTGACCGTTCTCCTATGCTCCTGAGCTCCTTCCTTAGTCGGCCACAGCAAGAGATAAGTGAAGAGAGAAAGGGAAACGATCCCTTGGTTGTAAAAGAAAGGTGTATATATACTTTGGGCATGTTTTCAAGATAAGGACAATCTTTTCTTCTATTTCTCATATGGGTCCTTCTCTACTTCTTGGACATGCCCCTCCTTTATATAATTAAGAAAAACTCCTCCTTTAACCAAGTTTTAGAGGAAAAGAAGCCAAACATCCTACTAAGTTGCACACCTAAAAAGGTCATTTTGCTTACAACTTAGTTATTTAATTACAAGGGTTTTCCTTCTTATTTTATTAGTCAAATGAAGCGCCCTCTTCATTATTTTTACTTTAATTTATGTAAAGAGTCATGAAAGATATTCTAGAGGGTATATTTTACATGTTGCACCCTATGTTTTGGGTAAATTGCACTTTACACCAAAACTAGGGTTTAAAGCACAAGGATTGCTCTACAAGCTACATCTTGGTGCCCAAGCTTGGAGAATCCATATCACTACATCATATTCATTATTATGATGTCTCATCATCAGAGGAACACCTTAACATGTGCAATTTTCAAGTTAACCCCTCTAATTGGGTAATTTGCACATTAGTCCATTTTTAACAAAACAATATTACAACATTGTTCAAAAAGGACATAAATGAAAATATAAGTTCCTCAGAAGCTTTAATTACATATCAAAAGATAATCACAAGCATCTAATCACATGTATTAAGCAAAACGCCTAGGGTTAGTTCATAACCTAGGTCAGGGATGTTACAAATTATCCACCCCTTACAAGGATTTCGTCCCCGAAATCAACAAAACATATTAAGAGAAAAGAGCAGGGTATTTCCTTCTCATCTCTTCCTCTAGTTCCCATGTGGCTTCTTCAACACCACGATGACTCCAGAGAACTTTCACAAGACTTATGTCTTTCTTTTTTAGCCTTTTAATTCTTTTATCAAGGATTGATATAGGTCCTTCTTCATAAGATATATCATCATTCAATTCTACCTCCATAGGTTGTAGAACTGATTCAGTATCAGGGTGACATTTCCTCAGCATAGAAATGTGAAACACAGGGTGTAACCTTTGTAACTCTGGTGGCAACTCTAGTTTATAGGCTACCCTTCCAATCCGTTCAATGATTGGATAAGGCCCCATAAACCTAGGAGCTAACTTCCCTTTCCTTCTAAATCTCAGAACTCCTTTCCAAGGTGAGACTTTGAGATACACTCTGTCTCCAACCTGGAATTCTAAAGGTCTACGACGTTTATCAGCGTAAGATTTCTGTCTATCCTATGCAATTTTTATTTGTTTTTGTATTATTTTAATCTTCTCCATGGTCTGCTGCATAAGATCAGGACCTAACAGTTGGTATTCACCAGTTTCATACCAACATATGGGTGATCTACAACGTCTACCATACAAAGCTTCATTAGGTGCCATGTCAATGCTATGTTGATAGCTATTGTTGTAGGCAAACTCTATCAAGCTTAGGTGCAGATCCCAACTCCCTGTAAACTGAAGAACACATGCTCTAAGCAAGTCTTCCAAGGTCTGTATAGTCCTTTCTGATTGTCCATCAGTCTGAGGATGAAAGGATGTACTAAACCTTAACTGTGTGCCTAAGGCTTTATGAAGTTTCTCCCAAAAACGACTCATAAACTGGGGACCTCTGTCAGAAACGATGGTAACTGGGACTCCATGCAGTTGTACTATCTCTTCAACATACAACTATGCTAGCTTCTCAGCGGAATAGGTCGTTTTGACATGCAAGAAATGTGATGTCTTTGTCAACCTATCAACTATTATCTAAATGGAATCATTCCCTTTGCTTGTCCTGGGTAGGCCAACAACAAAGTCCATGGTTATATGATCCCACTTCCACTGGGGTATGGGTAAAGGTTGCATTGTTCCTGCAGGCTTCTGGTGTTCAGCTTTAACTTGCTGACACACAGGACACTGCATAACAAACTCAGCAACATCCTTCTTCATTCCAGGCCACCAATACATATCTTTCAAGTTTCGATACATCTTGGTGCTTCTTGGATGCATAGCATACATCCAAGAATGAGCTTCTTCCAGAACTAACTTTCTCAAGTTATCCACATCAGGCACTATCATCCTCCCATGATAACAGGCTACTTGGTCATTTGAGTCATGGAAACCATCTCGTTTCTCATTACCATACTCCGATCTGATCTGTTTAACTGCAGCATCAACTTGCTGTGCCTCCTTAATCTTCTCTCTCAGAGTAGGTTTTATATGCATCTTAGCTAACAACCCAGCTAACAATGATACTTTCAACTGTACATTGTCTTGTCTTAAGGAGATAAGAATATCTCTCCTAGAGCATACCAAAAAGTTCAGTTGTGCTCTATCTAAGGCCGATGTTGCTGATTTCCTACTCAAAGCATCTGCAACCACATTGGCCTTCCCTGCATGGTAATCAATTGTATAGTCATAATCTTTGATTAACTCCATCCAGCGGCGTTGCCTCATGTTAAGCTCATGCTGAGAAAAGATGTACTTAAGGTTCTTATGATCAGTGAAAATCTGGAATGTCTCTCCATAGAGATAATGTCTCCAGATTTTCAAGGCATGAACCACAGCAGCTAGCTCTAGGTCGTGTGTTGGATAATTCCCCTCGTGTTTCTTAAGCTTTCGTGAAGCAAAAGAAATAACTTGTTTATCCTGCATCAACACACATCCAAGTCCATTCTTGGAGGCATCACAAAAAACTGTATATCATTTCCCTTGCTCAGGTAACACAAGCACTGGTGCACTTGTCAAATCCTTCAACAACTGAAAATATTGTTGACACTTATCACTCCAAACAAAAGGAACATCCTTCCTGGTCAACTTAGTCAAGGGTAAGGCTATGGAACTAAAGTTCTTAATGAACCTTCGGTAATAGCCTGCCAACCCTAAGAAACTACGGATCTCTGTCGGTGTCTTCGACTGTTCCCATTGTAGAACATATTCTACCTTTTTAGGGTCAACACGAATACCCGAGGCAGATATCACGTGTCCAAGGAAAGATACTTCCGGTAACCAAAACTCACACTTGCTAAACTTAGCATAAAGCTTGTTTTTCCTTAGCAAAGATAGGGTCTGTCGAAGATGTTGTTCGTGTTGCTGAGCATCTCTACTATAGATCAAAATGTCATCTATAAATACAACAACACACTGATGAAGAAAAGGTCAAAAGATTATATTCATAAGTTCCATGAATGCGGCTGGTGCATTAGTTAGTCCAAACGACATAACTGTGAACTCATAGTGACCATACCTCATCCTAAAGGCAGACTTGGGTATGTCACTATCCTTAATACGAAGTTGGTGATATCCTAATCTCAAATCTATCTTTGAGAAGATGGTTGCACCACACAACTGGTCAAAAAGATCATCAATCCTCGGTAGAGGATACTTATTCTTTATTGTTACTTTATTTAACTGTCTGTAATCAATGCATAACCGCATTGATCCATCTTTCTTTTTAACAAAGAGCACTGGAGCTCCCCAAGGTGAAGTACTCGGTCGGATGAAACCCTTCTCAAGCAACTCTTGCAACTGTTTCTTGAGTTCTGCCATCTCAGCAAGCGCCATCCTATATGGTGTTTGTGCTATAGGTTGTGTGTCGAGGATTAAATTGATTTCAAAATCAATTTCCCGAGGCGGTGGCACACCTGGAAGTTCTTCAGGAAATACATCTTCAAATTCTCTGACTACATGAACTTCAGCAGGGTTAAGACTATCTGTGGTAGTATCTGCCACATGGGCCAAGAATGCATAACATCCTTACCTCATCAACTTCTCAGCAACCATAGCTGACACGAGATAGGTGGGTAGAATCTTTCTCTCTCCTTGAAAGATCCATGTGTCACTATCATTAGCGAACACAGCTTGCTTGGACTCACAATCCAAGACAACCTTATACCTTTCTAAGGTATCCATCCCAAGGATTATATCAAATACATGCATATCAAGTGGAATAAGATCCACTTGAACGCGATGTTCAGAAAAGAATAGAATGCAGGGAGAACATACCTCCTGCAACATAGCAGACCCCATCAACGGAGTTTCTAGCAACAAACTATCTGCTCTATGACTTGTAGTCAAGTTGCAGTCATGAATCACTCTTTGAGTGATAAAGGAGTGCGTAGCACCCGGATCAATCAAAACAGATACAACGCAAAATGTAGACATATCAGAATATAACAATTCCATCTGACATGCTACAACCCGAGGGTTGATAACTGCATCAGGTGGATTCATCGTGTAGAATCTTGTTGTCGCCTGTGGTTGATTTGGTGCTTGATGACTAGATGTCGATGATCCATCTTGGGACGCTTGTCCACGTCCTCTAGCGTTACCTAGAAACTGTCGTCTTTGAGATCCTTGTTGATTCTGCCTCTGAGGTTGAGTCACACTCACTTCTCTGACTCTGCAATCCTTCATCAGATGTCCCATCTTTCCACATATGTAACAACTTCTGTTCAGTTGTTGTGGTCTGGGTGGTCCTGTAACCGACATAGATGTTGAACTGCAAGCTCCTCCTAGTGGTAGGCTTCGTCCTCTACCCCTATTTGACGTCCACTGCGTCCGGGTATTGGATCTAGGTGGTGGCATAGGTGCAGAAAACCTAGGTTTCTTAAAACCTTTGGATGAAGATCCTTGAAACTGGGGATACATCCTCTTGTTCTGGGTTTGTCTCTTCTCTGCTACAGACCTCTCTACCCTTCGGACTGACTCAACGAAGGTAGCAAACCTTTCTCTGTTCTCTAGGGCAGACACAGGAGTAGTCAACTCAGCGTTTAACCCTTTTTCAAAACGCCTTATCCTTTCTTCATCTGTGGTTGCCATGTGCGGACAAAATTGCAATAGCTCCATGAACTTAGCCTTATATTCACTAATGTTCATTGGACCTTATCTTATCCTCTCGAACTGAGAGATTTTCTCATCCAGAAACGTCTTAGGGAAATATTTGTTGACAAATTCCCGTCTGAAAACTTCCCATGCAACCTCCACACCAGGCCTCTTCTGTTATTCCATGGTCCACCAATGACCAACACTCCCCTTGAGAAGGTACACAACATGTCTAACCTTCTCATCTTCTGGGATGTTCAGGATTCTAAAGACCTTCTCTAGTTCGGTTAACCACAAGTCGGCATATGCGGGATCAGCTGTTCCCAAATACTTTGTGGCTCCAACTCGGAGAAGTCGTTCAAACGTCTTGTCGATTCCTTATCCTTCAGGTTGGGCAGGTGCCTAGGTGCAGGCATAGGTATCCTATCAGTTATGTGTGTCATGGCAGTCATAAACTGCCCAAACATGGTCTGGACGGCTGGGTTCCCCATGTCAGCTGGATCAAACTGGGGTGATTCAGGCACAGGTTGCTCTATCTCTGGGTTTCTTGCACGTTATCTGGGTGTAGCAACACTACTCTCTGCCACATATTCCTCATGTGGTCCAGACATCCTTAACTTATCTTCTTCTCCTGAGGAGCAGAAGACACTATTAGACATACTGGAAAGCACTAGAACAGACTCAACATCCTAAGTCTTATGTCTCTGTAGACTCAGTGAACCTAGAGCTCTGATACCACTAAATTGAGATGATCAAATCACGAAAACGAGATCAATGAATACGGAAGCGATTAGCAGCGGAATTGTCAAAAATCACTAAAAATTAAAAAAAATTGTAAAGAGAACATCAAACGATAAAACTCTTTCATAAAGAAACATGATAAGTTATTTACAAACTAATTCCTCATTACATCTCTATAAACAAACACATCTCGAGAGTTACAACATCAACTACCTTGTTAACTGTACAAGGTAAGATACAAAATCTCGAGGCATCATGCTAAAATCTCAGATATACTGACTCCTAGGACCTGAGAGTACAGAGACGACACATAGGACATACTATCTATACAACTTGACAGACAGTGTCTCCACCTGAGGATCACTATTGTCCTTGAGATTGCTGCTGATGCTGCTCACCCACTGGTAGGTTCCTTCATCCTCGGCGTCTACCTAAAAAGTTGAATCCCACGGGGGTGAGACAATTGAATAATTGTCCCAACGAGAGTTATAACTCTACGCCAGAAGCTTTGTTATTGCAATAAGGAATAACAATAAGCAGTATAATTATTAACATTTAACAATAGGTTTAAAGTCAAGTAAAGCAACATTTCAATTATAACTTAATTGGATATCAAAGAATATCTCATTAAAGAATATGGAGAACATGTATACTAGTTATTTAACTAGAACATTATAAACAATGTAACATCAATCATTGTTTCTCGTAGTTCAACCTAAGCAGTTATGCTACACAGTTGATTATGTTTTCCAAACATTATTATGCCCTGCGAAGATGAGGTATACTGCTCATACTCCAATCGACCATTACGAAATCGCATCGGTACCATACATAGGTCATCAAAAGAGCCGGATTCTTATGACCTCATCTTCCTCAGTCAGTGTGAGGATTTACATGCAGGACATCTTGTGTCTCTGCTATGATAGCTATCCAGGGTATTCTGGCAACTTCGCTATTTAGAGTTACAGTGGCATTATGTACTCTCTTCGCCATCGAGGAATTTGTTATTTATCTCTCATCGATGCGGCATTAACAACATCATCAGGAGATTCGTGATACATCATCCCGGCATAAACATATAATGAAGGATTGAAAGATTAATGATACATCTTCTATCAAATCCAACATTAGGACGTAAGGTTATTCGCATCCATAACCCCCACATACTCAAAAGTATATGTTCCAAGAGTTCCCTTAGGAAAACCTGCTTCACCATCATTTGGTCTCTGACAATGATGGATCTATGGTCAGGGCCCTACATGATATGATCATACTTGATTATTTAAGTACATTTTAGCATTCTTTTAGCATCAAGCATGTTTTCAAACATAAACAATTAAAACATCTGCTATAGAACAAGAATACTAAATGTATCAAGTTTATTTCACATCAGTTATCATTTCTTAACCATCTCATCATTATGGTTCAAGAACAGGGGTGTTCAAACCCTTAAATCATCATAAGTCATCTAGTAGCATGACCTTAATTGTAACAATGTAAATATTACTCAAGGCTCTTACAGCCCATCATTCTCATATGTTACCTCTTAAACCAGGCAACATAGTATATCATTATTCATAAATCTTATAACATGCTTTCAATGAATAAAACATCATAACTCTTACCTGGCTATGATTACCTCTTGCTAACAACCTACATGACTAATATAATTGAAGACATGCATATATAACAACATCAGTACAATACCAATTCTTTTCAATTTATTCATATAACACCACGGTCGTGCTATCTTGCACGGTCGTGTAAGAGTAAGTCACCACGGTCGTGCTTCATTGCACGGTCATGCAACAAAGGATTCACCACAACCGTGTCATATTACCATGGCTGATTTCTAGGGTTAGGATTCTCATTCAACCCAATTAGAGTTATTCATCATCTTAATTGATAAGGAATAGTGATTCCTTATCTCATGCTTTAATCATGGAGTTTCACGCTTAAAAGTATAACTCAGAATTAGGGTTTACTTGTTCATATCATCACATCACCCTAGATTAGGGTTTAATATTTACATTACATCACATTACCCTAGATTAGGGTTTACTGTTCATATTACAATGAATTGAGATCATTTCATCATCATGTATGAAGATTACTTCCATTAATGCCCTCAAATCAGATTGAGATTCATTAATCATCATAATTAGGGTTTCCATGATCTCACTATGAAGGATCATACCCTAATTAGGTGTATTCATATATGTTGGAAGTATATTACTTGATTCTCAACCATATAGGGAGTCTTCTCTCTCCTCTTAGTAATAGATGATATTTACATCACTCTTGAATAGACTAAGTCAAAGCATCTTTGATAACATAAGTCATGTCATCACCATTATGGTCATTAGGGTTTACTTGATCAAGGGGTGTTGGCTACTTAAACCCATCAAGGGTACTTTGGTAATCTTCACCATTGACCCTAATATACATTATTTCACTAATTACTTAACCCCTTAAAGACTTTAGGTATCTTTAGGGTTTAGGTTAAACAACTACTAAACCATCTTAACCTTCAAACCATCAAACGTTCTTAACATAATTGAACCCCAAACGGTCTTGTACTTCAACCTCCAAACAGTTTGAAACCACATGACCACCAAACGGTCTTGAGACCGTTTGGTCCCAAATGGTCTTGAGACCATTTGGAATCAAATGGTCTTGAGACCATTTGATTCCAAACACCCTCAAAACCACATGGACCAAAAATTGTATCAACACTTCCAATTGAGTTAGGGTTTTCAATGTTGAACCCCTCAATCGTTCATACCATGGTTAACCACTTATCAATTGATCCAATTAAGTTAATACTCAACTGATGTGACCCTCAATTGATCCTCAATTGATCACCAATTAGGGTTTGGATTGATTGGATTAGGGTTGGAAATCGATCATCCTTCAACATGCATCAATATGAGCTTAATTGATGTTGAACCCATTGAACCATCACTCAATTGGGTCATGACCTGACCCCAAACGGTCTTGAGGTCATTTGGATGACCTCCAAATGGTATTGAGACCGTTTGCCCATCATATCATCAACATCCAAGTCAACCAATTAAGGTTTGGATCATTGGATTGATCATCAAATCAACAATTGATTACACTTTAACTTAGTAACATTGAATCATCAATTGCCTAACCATACTCACCCATGGACCTCCAAATGGTCTTGGGTGACCTCCAAACGGTCTTGAGACCATTTGGATGAGCTCCAAACAGTCTTGAGACCGTTTGGCTCATCCAACCCTTGGATTCTAGTAAAAAATCATTAGGGTTTGAGCCATAGAGTTGATCATCAAATCAACACTTATTTGCAAAGGGATTTGATACATTTGGACCTTCAATTGGTCAAATATACTTAACCCCAGACCTCCAAACGGTCTTGGGTGATCCCCAAACGGTTTTGAAACCATTTGGGCTAATCAACCCAAAATCTCAAATCAACTCATTGGAATTTCAGCACTAACTTCAATTAGGGGTTGCCCAATTGATTAGCCTTCATCTCATGATTCCTTGGGAATTAATCCATAAAATTTGGTGATCCTTTAACCAACATAATTAGGAACATGAATCGCAAACGGTCAACCCTTGGTAAACTCACTCAAACGGTTTTGAAACCATTTGCCCAAAAAGTTAAAATACTCAAGTTGAAAATCAGCACTTAATCTAATTAGGTTTGCCTAATTGATTAGTCTTCAACTCATGATTCCTTTGGAACTAATCCATAAATTTTGGTGAGTTATTAACCAACATCATTAGGAACAGGAATATAAAACGGTAAACCCTTGGTCAACTCATTCAAATGGTTTTGAAACCGTTTGCCCAAAAAGGTCAAGTTAATTAGGTTGGAAATCAGCACTTAATCCAATTAGGTTTAACTAATTGATTAGCCTTCAACTCATGATTCCTTGGGAGTTAATCCATATAATTTGATGAGTTATTAACCAACATAATTTTGAACAAGAATCTCAAACGGCCAACCCTTGGTCAACTCAACCAAACAGTCTTGGAGACCGTTTTCTCCAACCGACCTTGCAAAATCGTTTGCCCTTCAAACGGTTTTAAAACCGTTTGCCCCAAATGGTTTTGCAAACCGTTTGGCCAAAGGGTGCAAGACCGTTTGCTAAAGTAACATTGGTATTCACGCCCCCTTCTTCTACCTCCAGATCAAGGTCTGTTCTTCACGGTTTTGGTTGCAAGAATGCATAGAAGGATGGAAGAAAGAAGAACTAGCAACGTTTGCAAGAAAAGAAGATGCATAATCAAAGCTTTAAGGTTTAGAGTTATAAAACCCACCTTAGAACCAGATCTAGAGCTCCAAGCTTCGAAGCTTTAATGGTAGCTTGAGCTCCACAGGTCATCCAAGGTTTCTTCTTCAAGAATTGGTTGGAAAGGATGGCTACAAAGAAGAATTGAGTAAGAAAAACTAGCAAACCAACCTTGTATCATGATTTTCCCCATGAATCCGAGCTAGATAGTGGTTAAAGCTTACCCAACTCTACTTGACCGTTCTCCTCTGCTCCTGAGCTCCTTACTTAGTCAGCCACAGCAAGAGATAAGTTAAGAGAGAAAGGGTAACGATCCCTTGGTTGTAAAAGAAAGGTGGATATATACTTTGGGCATGTTTTCAAGATAAGGACAATCTTTTCTTCTATTTCTCATATGGGTCCTTCTCTCCTTCTTGGCCACGCCCCTCCTTTCTATACTTAAGCAAAACTCCTCCTTTAACCAAGGTTTATAGGAAAATAAGCCAAACATCCTACTAAGTTCCACACCTAAAAGGGTCATTTTGCTTACAACTTAGTTATTTAATTACAAGGGTTTTCCTTCTTATTTGATTAGTCAAATGAAGTGCCCTCTTCATTATTTTTACTTTAATTCATGTCAATAGTCATGAAATATATTCTAGATGGTATATTTTACATGTTGCACCCTATGTTTTGGGTAAATTGCACTTTACACCAAAACTAGGGTTTAAAGCACAAGGATTGCTCTACAAGCTACATCTTGGTGCCCAAGCTTGGAGAATCCATATCACTACATCATATTAATTATTATGATGTCTCATCATCATAGAAACACCTTAACATGTGCAATTTGCAAGTTAACCCCTCTAATTGGGTAATTTGCACATTAGTCCATTTTTAACAAAACAATATTACAACATTGTTCAAAAAGGACATAAATGAAAATATAAGTTCCTCAGAAGCTTTAATTACATATCAAAAGATAATCACAAGCATCTAATCACATGTCTTAAGCAAAAATCATAGGGTTAGTTCATAACCCAGGTCAGGGATGTTACAGGTTCTATAGGTTCTTCTCTAACCTCGTCAAAGAAGGATCTATCCTTCGCTCTAACATGCACAACCCTTCCCAGGGTTGGGTCGCCAAAGGTACTCGGTCATCCAACCTCTCATGGATCATATGACATCCAAGGAATGTCCATCCAAACACCTGGTCTACCATGACATCTAACTCATCATGTCATCTCTCTCTCTAACCTTCACTTAGGGTTAGGGTTAACATCATCCTCAGAGGATGTGCCAGGTCTCTACTTGTAATGGAGATCTCTACCTCCAAGATGAACTCTCTTTACTTATCCTCCTGACAAGAAGGTCTAGCCTCAGGTCTCTCCTGAGGGCATGACAACTTATGTCATACAACCTAAGCATGTATCTATTCTTTTACGCTTAATCTATTAAGCTTATGTCCATGACATCTTATTTACATGCTTTTTATTAATTTGGTGGAGGATTCCTTAAACCTTATCAACCTTACCCATACCTCAAGAGGGTGAGGAAAAGAGAGAAAACCCTAATCCTTATAATCCTTAACAACATTTGAGTTGAGAAGGGATGAACAAGATGAAAGAGAGTCCTAAAGGTATCTTATTTCGAGTCAAATCCTGAGACATTGGCCATGCAGTCACACTAATCTGGGAGTCCTCGTATTCCGACTAGTGGTGCAGAGGAAAATCTTGCCAGCCCCCAGATGTGATCCTTTTCTAGACACCTCTGTCCTTTAGAAATTCCTCTAATAACTCCCTTGGGTTCTACAGAGTTTGTAAAATTTAATAATTATTAAAGATTAAATGAGGAACCTACACTCTGATACCAAATGTAATGACCCCACCTCCCAGTGAGCCCCAATTAAGGGAGACCAAGAGGTCAGAGCCGTTATCCCAATTTTCGGATCAAAGGTTCGACAAATAATCAATAATAGTTATCAAATTCTACTAAACTAAACTGAAAGGCTGTAATAAGAATTAAACTTTTCATACCTTTTTCAAAAACTTGGATATCTACTTCTATCCACATGGAGTCTATTCTAACTAATCCTCCTTTGAACTTTACTTTAATTCCACATATGCCACTTTATTGTTTGTTCTTTCCACTTGTACCTAAAATGCCGACAAACAAAATGTCAGTCAGCATAAATGAATTATGCTGGTATGTGGGGGAAACAATAATCGTGCAATTAACTGTAACAACATATTGTAGTCAAGTATGATTTATCAAACAACTTTACGTTTTCAACATAACTACTCAATCCTTACATACCCTAACCTCTGCGCTATCCCTGCAGTGGACCTGGATGCTACCTTCCTTATGGTAGATCCCCATTTAACCCCTCATGATCCTACCTAACAGGTGAATCAGTTTCTAGGGTTGAGTCACATGGCACTACCCGTAGGTAGCCCACTCCTTAACTCATGGCGTGCTATAGAGTCTCATGGCACTACACGTGGGTAGCCCAATTTCTAACTCATGATAGCCTAGACCTTACTCTAGGTTACCCTTTTTAACATTTACAAAGCCACAGAGGAGGACCAGGATCTGAGCCAGTCATGTATACATACTTATGGTGATAATCGTAGTCACTTTATAGTTGCATGAAATAAAAGTCATCCAAGCAGTTATTTTCAGGAAACCGATAAAACAATTGGGAATCGTCGTGAAACTAAAGCGATTATTCATAAGCATAACCACATACCTGTCAGGCTGATTTGAGACAGAATAATCCAATCAAGAAATCCAAATAGGAAAGCAAGCACATTATGAGATCCTAAAATATGCATACAATTTCCTATTATTAATCATGCCATCAAGATCTACTAAACCTAGCTCGCTTCCTAGGGTTTCTCGTCCACTTTTAGGGTTTCCCTTCATCTTTTACTATTTTAAACCCTAATTGTATACGATTGCTCATAAACCCTAATTATCTCATCTATTCTTCATGAAAGATACTAATGTTATCTTTTAACCACATATAACCCTGATATCAGAAAAAGCATAATTAACCATCAATTAAGTCTATTAAGCCTCTTTTACATCAGAGCTACCATTTTTATCCTTTTAATCCATGACAAGATCATTATGCTCATTTATCATCAATTCATAGTTCATTATGGTCTAATTCACATATGAACTCTATTTGTCATTAATTCTACCTTTATCCATTAGAAAACCCTAATTACTACATTAAGGGTATTTATCCACAATTAGAAACTTTTATACTTGAAATAGCTTAGAATTATCATATTTCGACTTTAATCATGATTTTGAACAATTAAAGCTATTAAAAGTCACAATTACCATCATTAGGGTTTCAAGGCCCATTAAAGCATATTTATGCACATGAAACTCTAAATTAAACCAATTACGTGCAAAGTTCATCCTTTTTATTCTTAATGTACCTTTTTGCAATTAACAGGTTAATATCAACTTTAATCATCCATAAAACCCTTCTAAATAGATTAATCATCTCAAAACAGGGTTTCTTAATCATTAATACATTAAAGTTAATAACTTCTATTACTTTTCGAATTGTAATCAGAATTAGGCTTCAAATATTTTTTTATTGCATTCCTTGAGTTCTCCTGATCAAAATTCATATATAATGCACATCCATCCGAGCTATCGTTAGTTAGTTATGATTTTTGCAAGGATCACCTATTTGGACCAATCAACAAGCGCCATGTGTTCCTTCCATGCATCATGTAGCCAAATTAGAAACATAACGGAATGTCGACTTTGCCCTTGACTTAAAGGTCAGTTCTTTAGCACGCAGAGGGGTAGAATCGTCCAAAGCACATATACCCTTCTTCAACCTCGGGCAGCCCTACCTGGATGTTGTTTGCAGCCTTGCGCGGGCTCTCTCTCTCTCTCTCTCTCTGGGCTGTGATCCTTGCCGGAAGTTGCTTCTCTACCTCCGCCGCTTCCTGGCGCACATGGGGCACCCTCAGTTCTTGGCCATGGTGGCTGTTATCTTGCTCGTCAGGACATGTATTGGCGGTCGTTACTGCAGCCTAGCTGCTGTTGGTGTGCATGCTTCAGGGCACAACCTCGATGGCTCTATTGTTCCTTGGCACAGTGGTACCCCAGGCTTCCCTCG
Source organism: Alisma plantago-aquatica (assembly GCA_963693085.1). Classification (NCBI taxonomy): domain Eukaryota; kingdom Viridiplantae; phylum Streptophyta; class Magnoliopsida; order Alismatales; family Alismataceae; genus Alisma; species Alisma plantago-aquatica. The sequence goes on from OY856413.1 coordinate 406,587,216, forward strand.
AAACCCAGTGTTGGCTCCTTCTAGCCTTGTACTCATGCCACTCCTCATAGATAGGGTTTATGGACAAAAACATGTAAGAAGAGGAGAGAAAGATGTGTGGGATCCTCTGGACTTGACCCAAGGTCTTACCCCCTTTATAGGTGAGGGTAACAATGCCCTACAATGCTTGCTCACGAAGAAATAAGGTTATTTCCTACTAGGAATCCGATTCCTTCATTAAGAAGCAAGTTCCTCTCTCTCCTAATTATCTTTTTGATAATCTTTATTCCTTAGATATTATAATTTCGAAAATCACTTATTTTATTCACTTAGTACTTGCCCTTTTAATCATTGGTCATGAAATTATATTTTCTCTTAATAGAAAATACCACCTCTTTAACAAAACCATAAAATTCATTCATTAGGCATCATATTATCCTCTTATTTTCTATTATTGGTATTTTCTCTTCCTTTTTCTCCATTGGGGCTCCTTGGACCCCAAGAAACTCTAATATTTCAAAATCCCTTTTTAAGGATACTTATTATCCTTCTAGATGCATCTATATTCATCATTCCACATTATCTTGTTTATTTCTTATTAAAATATCTCTTTTTGAGGATTTCTCTTTATATTTCTTTTTATTTTCCTCATTGGCATTCCATTTAACATTAGGAATTCTTTGGATACGAAAATCCATCAAGGATAACTCAATTATACCTTTTTTCACTTATTTTCCACATTTTATCATTGTTTTCAATTTATTTCTTAATAAAGAAATATTTAATTGATCTTTTCTTTTCTTGTTGCATTATCTTTGCAACTTTGGACTCCTTGGAACCCAAGAGGCACGAAATCCACCTTTGGATTACACTCTTTTGCCTTCTAGAGGTTTCTATATTTTTATTTTCTCCATTTCTTATTAATAATGGAGTTCCTTTTGCTTTTCCTTGTTATTGGGCCCAATAGTCAATAAAGCCCACAAAACAATCATCAAGGCTATTGTAAACGAAATCCATTTATTCAAAACAAATTATATCATTACTTGTCCACATATCTTTAATATGAGAAATTATATTTCTCACCAAATGAACCCAAACGTTGGGGTTGTAACAGTTTGGTTCATGTTTATCTCGGTTAATGTACCGAGCCTCTACCTCCCTCTTTCCAATGTAAAGATAATTATTTTCTACCTATGCTCCCCTCGAATGTAACTCGAGGTTTCTCTTGCTTAATGTAATAAAGTAGCAATAAGATAGTTTCTTTTCATGCAACAATGAGGAAGATGGTCATCGCCACTTGAGATGACCAGTTCGTGAGATGAGCCGACCATTTGGAAGATAGTGGAGGACATGATGATGGATCCAGACGACCTCCTGGTGGGCCCAACTGACTGTTTGGAAGGATTCCAAACATCGATTGGAGAGGAGGCCAGACGACCGTCCTAGTGGCTCCAATCGACCGTTTGAAAGGAATCTAAACATCACTTGGACATGATCCAGACGGCCGTCCCAGTGGGTCCAGTCGACCGTTTAGATAGAGTGCAAACATTGGTTGGATAGGAGGACTAACCGACCGACCAAGATGTGAGACGACTGGTTCAAGGGTTGAACCGGTCTACCTAGATTGGCAAGCACATGTTTATAGCAACAACAAGTTCATACATGTGATGTGATGATTGACCTATGTGGTACTAATTCCTTCTGGCTCCAAGGAATTACAATTAGACATGGCCATAACCATCACTTTTTGTTTATATTGCATGTTTATGTTGTGGGATATAGCATGTATATGATATGTCCTATATATGTAGTGATTGGATACACTATATGCATATAATATATATATATATATATATATATATATATATATATATATATATATATAATCCCTCAAATCAAACATATTAAGTGTTAGATGCTTTCCAATAGCAATACATGTGAAAAACTTGTTCGACTAAGCGTAGGTTATGCCTTCACGTGGTGCGCCGACTACCTTGTAGAAGTGTGATGGTAATGATGTAGGTTATGCCTTTGCAGGGTACATTATTATCATATTGGCTATTGGGCCAGCCTTAACTGGTGATTCTCATAGCATCTGGGCCCAGAAGTATGTAGATGATTATGGCAAGGAGTTGTGTATTTTATCTATCCAGAATTGCATATGATGCAATTGGCAAGAGTTTCCTACCTTGATGATTGACTGTGTTTGTGATGTTGATCGAGCCACAATTGAATTATCTTGGATCTAGCTCATTAGAAAATTGTTTACTGCAATTTTTCAAATTGATACTTGAGGGTTATCAATTTGAACAAAATAATGAGAATGATAATGAATTAAAGATCTAATTATTATCACCCAAGTTTTAATCCAATCAAATTAAAATTAGTTTTTGACAAAATTGCAAAATTCCTTTTGTAGAACCAAATGGCAACAACAAACAATCACTTTTCTCTGTGATTGGTCCTTCAGAAGGACAAACTTACTGGGAACAACTTCCACGACTGGTTCAGGACGCTAAGAATTACTCTCATACACGAGTACAAGCTCTATGTCCTGGAAACGCCAGAGCCAGATGAACCACCTAAAATGCACCAAAGGATGACAAGGATGCTTACAAGAAGCATACAGAAGGTGTCATGGATGTCAAGTGTCTGATGCTAGGCTCCATGAGCTATGAGTTGTAGAGGTAGCATAAGAATACATGGGTAATTGAGATGGTCACACATCTCAAGAACATGTACCAAGATCAAGCAAGACATGAGAGACTTGATGTCTCCAAGGTGATGTTCAAATACAACATGGAAGAAGGTGACCCAGTAGGTCCTCATGTACTCAAGCTTATTGGGTATGTGGAGAACCTAGCTAGACTGAGATTCCCCTTAGGCAAGAGTTGTCCATTGACGTGATTTTGCAGTCCCTCCCAGATTCATATAGTCTGTTTGTCATGAATTACAACATTAATGACTTTGACAAGCCATTGACATAGTTGTTGGGCATGCTGAGAACATCTAAGACACAGATGAAGAAAGACAAACTCAAATATGTGATGATGATCAACAAGACAAAGGGGAAGTCTAAAGGCAAAGGCAAAGCTAAGAAGAGTTCTAAATCTAGTCATAAGCCCAAGTCTTCAGATCTCAAGGCAAAAGGTGGAGTAAAGAAACAAAGAGGCAATTGTCACCATTGTCACCAACCTAGACATTGGAAGAGAAATTGCCCCACTATGGTTAGAGTAACTAAAAAAGAAGAAGGATGGCACTGAGGCCTCCACTTCAAGTATAAACAATATAAGATAAATTTGATTACTTATTAAATTTTGGTATATGATGCCAGATAGAGATCTGACATAATGATGTGTAGGATCTGACAAGAAGTAAAGGCCATCATGGAAGGACACAAAGATGGACAAGGAGGAGAAAGAGTTGCATGAGCCGTAGTCTATATTTAAATTTATCCTAGCCCATTGGGCATGAAATAGATTTATTTGAACTACTATTGTAATATGCCATAAGAAACAATTTACTTTAGAGCATCTTGTATGACAAGGATGATATATCAATTAAGTATGAGATTATTATTTCTGTTTCAAAAGATATGATCTTGCATGGCATTGTCCCTAAAACATCTTGCAATGTTTATGTGAAATGATATAAAGATGAATGTTTATAATGTGTATACCAAATGATTATAATTGATAACTCAAGACTATAACTAGCATTAGTCATCTTGTGCAAGTAAGAAAATTTTGTGCTTAGAACTGATGTTGATCTAGATTCCCTTGGTTATTGAACCTAAGGAAACATGCAAGTCTTATTCACACACAATATGACATGACGTCCTTCACTAAACGTGTTGGGAGAGTGAAGCTTTCATTAGACATAGTGCATATGATGCATAAAGATCTTATGAAAGAATGCTATAGATGATTACTTATACCTCATATCTATTTACTGGTAATATGATGATATGTACCCAATAAAATAGAAATCTCTTGAAGTGTTCAAAGAGATCATAGATGAAGTATGACCTTGATGAAAGTATTAAGAAACTTTAATGAGATCAAATGTTGAAATACTTTGCATCAATATCTTGGGAACCTTCAAGAAAGGACTCTAATAATGTATCACAAGTCTAATCCATCTGAATATGATGATGTGTCAGAATGAAGGAACTATACCATGATGAGTCATGATATGATTGTCAATTAATATAATCTTATTATATCCTCACATACATAAATCTATCACTAAATATTGTACCGTCTGAATGGTTTATAAGACATCATATATGATATGATTTAGGAGTGTCCCAATATGTCTTCAGGATTGAAACCAATATTGAGAAAGTAGTTTCTTGAGAGGGTTCATCCACAAACCATAATTGTTGATTGTTACTAATAATCCCAATCCAATCACAAAATTGTTTTTTTAATAGGATAACTAAGTTCCTAAATATTCAGTGAGAGTAAAAGTAATACTCAAATTGTTTGAGATCAACAAAGAGGTACAATAAGAACAATAAGAATCACAAGTTGTTGTGGAATCTCAGGTTCATCATGTAACACAGAATAAAATATTTCTAGTAGAACACATTTGAGATTGGAGGATTGTGAATCCAACAATTCAGATGGGTTGGTCAGACAAGATCAGCCAACTAGTCAACTAGAAGCTAATTCTGAGTATTTATGGGAACCATGTAAGCTAACAAGGTAGGACCTTGATAGTGCCACCTAAAGGGGTAACGCCTAAAGGGTGTAGTAGGGTATTATGGAAAAGGCATACATGGGAAACATAAAAGGAGAGATTGGTTGAATATGTTTTCAAATCAGTTCAAGCTGTTGAACATGATACAAATTCCTTTACCAATTGTCATGCTTGTTGTTGTAGTTAATATAGACTAAGAGATTTGGCATATGAAGATAAAACTAGATTCCTTAAAAGGAATACACCAAAGGATATGTACATGACACACCCTAAAGGGTTTTATAACTTCAAGAATGCAAATAAAGTCTATAAACTACAAATTTCAATCTCGGATTGAAACAAGCAACTCAGAAATGGGATCTTTTGATTTGATAAGAAAGTCAGAGAGTTTGACTTGAATCAAGATAAAAGATGAAATTTGTGATTACAAAAGATTTAATGGCAGTATATATGAATATTCCACATATGATGAGGAATGACATCTCAATATTTTGAATATCGAGAAATGGCATGAAAACTCATTCATCAATGAAGGGTTAGAGTGAAACGTCTTATGAGATAAGGATCAAGGCTTATGGGATAGTTCTTGAATGTTTCACCATGGAAGTTTAAGCACAAACAATAACAATGTGTTGAAAAGAATAACAATATAGAGTTCATGAGAGACTAATCCAAATTCTCTCTCATTGAAACAAGCAACTCATAAATGGGATCTTTTGATTTGATAAGAAAGTCAGAGAGTTTGACTTGAATCAAGATAAAATATGAAATTTGTGATTACAAAAGATTTAGTGGGAGTATATATGAATATTCCACATATGATGAGGATTGACATCTCAATATTGTGAATATCGATAACTGGCATTCATCAATTAAGGGTTAGAGTGAAGTGTCTTATGAGATAAGGATCAAGGCCTATGGGATAGTTCTTGAATGTTTCACCATGGAAGTTTAAGCACAAACAATAGCAATGTGTTGAAAAGCATTCAACACAAATGGATTCAATGAGAGAGAATTTGGATTAGTCTCATATTCCTATTCTTGAGAAAGAATGAAATATTATGAATAACATTCCATGGGCTGGCCCAACATTGAATCTATCATGAATGTGGTAATGTGCTTCTCCCATATAATCTTGTATGTATTTGACATGACAAGATAAGTCAAACTTAAATAAGGGTTATTAAAGAGTCATTAAAAGATATCCATTAGTACTTCTGAAGTACTGAAGGGTAACATTGCTAATCAATGATGATCGTAATAAAAGGAAGAGTTGGACATAAAGGATTACATCGATGCAAGCTTCCATAATGACCAAGTGATCACAATAAAATACGCTTGAGTTTAAAAGAGAAAAGGATGTTATTAGTTGGAAGGGTTCCGAACTAATAGCCATTAATTGTATTTTGTAATAGATACCAAGTATACTCATGTTGTGAACACATAGGTGATACCATATGGATCTAGAAGTTCATATGATGAACTTATAAATGTTTCGGCCATTGAAGAATCAGTAGAAATAGTGTGACAACAATGGAGCTAAGTGTTAGGCAAGGAATATCAGATACCATATTACGATGATTTAATCCCAGAGCGAAGAGATAAAGAACATGCAATATACTGACTATAAGCAAATTGTTGCTAACTTGCTAAATTAGCACGAGCATAGTAGAAGCATGTTGGACATGTTTGGATCACTGTGAATGTGATTCATGGGTATTTGGCTCTAAGTGAAAGTGGGAGTCTGTTGGTAAGGTATGCCCAATGATCCAATCATATGATGGCTGACATGGCATAATTACCTAAAAAGGATTTGATTAGTAATAATAATATAAAGACAAGCTTTCAATTCATTTGTTTCACTTAGTTATGAGATAATGAGGATACAAAGTGAATGGCTAAAGAATAATATTACTCAATGACATATGTCTTCAAGTATTAGCCTTATTTAAATGAGATCATACAAATGTTAAGAGTACATATACATATTCTTAATATGTCCCTAGTCAGTTGTTACTGTGGAAGGTAGATAGACACCAATAGCACATAAGACTGGAGTGTGAGTTGGTTGATGAATGAATATCACTAACTCATGATATGACAATATCAAACCAAGAAGACATATACATGTTAGGGAACAGTGTAACGAACATACCCACCTTGAGAGTGGCACATGATTGTGGTGGTCACAGTCATCTCTCATAGTGAAGGTGGTGATTGTGATTCTTAGACCTAAAATCACTGCACTTGTCACATGTTGTTGGATATGTTTTGACATCATCAAACACAGTCCCAAAACATGGGTTGTTATAACAGTAATGATTGGGTGATTTTGATACATGGGGACAGACTGTGGGTGATAGATATGGGATTTGTCCCTCCTAATGGAATATGATATCCTGACCACTTGATAAGTGAGACTGAGAAACGCATGTGCATGCACATGCACATGTGAATCAATATATGATATTGAGGTCACATTATCTCAAATAGTCTACTCTTAGTTCAAGGAACATGGATTGCAGATTGAGGGGATTACCTTCCATGCCTCGAGTTCATCCTGGATATCATAAATCAAAGGAATTATACAATTACTACAACACCTTACACAAAATGTAGGTTGAAGTTGTTCTCCAACTTTCCATTCACTTAGGTAGCATTGATGTATGACTAGACACCACTCTTTGCTTGTGATGTCATAAGCTAGTTATAGACATTTACTACCAATGTGACATGGGACCTATAAGGTCACACACATAGGAACTCATCTAGAAGAGGAGTTTGATCTTGAATGCCAAATGGATTGATTACTAAAGTGTTTAGGTATTCAATTTACGCAACAGATCAACTGATTGGCTGACTAGTGTGCCAAATGGCCATCTCACTGAGTGAGAGGGCCATTTGGGTATACTAGACAAGCGTCTCAATTGTTGAGACGGCCGTTTGGGTTTCCAGGCTGATCAAGGATCAAATTGGCTTAGTTCTATCCTTGAACCGATCAGTTCAATGTGATCGAACCGATCGGTTCAATGTGATCAAACCGACCGGCTCGACTCAACTCACAGGCGGCCGTCTAGGTGAGCGAGATAGGCATCTCACCTAGTTGAGATGGCTGGGTTGGGCTGAACTAAGGTTTGAGATGTTTCTCGAATAGTTTTGATTTCACAAACTTGGGGTGTAGGCAAATTAATATGTGGTATTAATTGGAATCAAAATTTCCCAATTTGTGTCCAATTGGAAAACCGTTTGACAGTGTGAGACGACCGTCTCACACACCATACGACCGTCTGGGTGTTCCAGATGACCTTTTAGCATCTAACATGTTGCAAACGTTCAAGTTCTTCTGGTTCTTGCCACTCTCACGTAATCTCGTACATACTGGGAATCCTGACCTTAACCTCACCTATAAAAGGAGGGGTACTGAGGGCCTCCCAGAGTACAACACACAATACAAACAACTGAGAATCCGTTCATCTAACAGTTGTTGTCCTCTCTGGTTGTGATAAGCAAGAGAGCTCAGATAAGTCCTACCTAAAAAGGAGGGATAGCCAACGAGAGAGAATAACCTGAGAAATTGTCATTGTGGGAGAGCAAGTTGGTGACTAGTACACCAATGGGAGGGACAACTCCTTCTTGTCTATTCTTGGTGAATGACAGGAGTTCTAGTTGTTCCGTGTGGACTACTCTAGAGGCATGAGTCCTTTAGTTGTTGCTCTGAGAGCAAAGTCAACCTACAGTCCGTAGAGAGACCACTAGAGTCACCGCAGAGCTTGCACAAATGGCTGTTCATGGTGAAGACCATGAGATGCACACTCACCATCTAAGAACAACTTGTCAGTAGTTGCAAAGAAGTAAGTTTTGTCGTTGGACTTGCTCTAAGACCAGATATAACTCGCTAAAACTGTCCTTCCTATTTCATAGTAGTTGATACGATCTTGCTGTTATGTGAATACAAATAGATAATTTTTTTACTTTCGTTGCTATACTCTGTGCCAATATTTCCCAATATTTCCTCCCACAAACCATCCGTTGACCATCTTACAAGCACCGCTTCCGGCAATGTAGAGGTGGCCCTTAATCTGACTTCATCCTCCTCTTCTAGTATGATAAAAGGCTTCACTCGAAGATGCTTTTCGACGACAAGGGAGTAAGATGTTGGTGAAGCTGGAAAAATTAGTAGTTGCTAGCCAAATGCCCCGAGCGTCTACAATGATAGCAACATCTCAGAGGCTGACATTGGCTTTGCCAGTGTCCTCTTCTTAGGCATCTGTAATGTATGTCTATGGGCAAAGAAAAGACATGACTTTTATCGCAAGAAGAAGATTTCACAGGGGGTTTGTCTTTACCCTCTCTGCCATGATTCTTAGAGCCAACATGTTGAAGAGGGACTCTTGGAGACCCAACTTTAGTTCCATTGCGACCCATCAAGTGTGCATCTTCATCTCTCGGGTGGTCCTAGAGAGAGCTCCACATGTCTCCTCGTGCACCTCCAAAGGCCCCAAATAAAACCTTGATGCATCCACCACCACTTCAAGCTGCCCCTCTAGAGGAGGATAGAATACCTCCCTCTCAAAAGGTAGCTCGTTCTCAACCAAATGAGTCGACGAAATTTGGGTTTGAATAAGTTCGTCTAAACACTGAATGTGAACCGTCAACTATTCAAATGGTAGAGTTTCTGTTGTCTCTGTATGACGTGGCCGACATCACATGTTGTAGATCTGAGGACTCTGCAGGTTGAAAGAGATCAAGCATACCCTCCATGACATCGTCAGGGTCGATTCCGACTGAGGTCCTGGCGAGCCGCCTCACCGTGACCACTTGCCGTGTAACAGATACACGACCTCGGGCGGATGGCCTGGGCTGGGGGGAGGCGAGGGAGCCCTGCAAAGCGACCGAGCACATTTGTGGATACAACCAACGAGGCGGGGAGACGCACCCCGAAGCCGCCTCACGAACACACCACTGATCGCAACAACCTAATATGTCACCAGGCGTGGAAGGAACTCAAAAGAAAAGAGGGTTACGAGAGAGGAAGCAGAAGGATGCGTGGTAATGGGGTGAGGATCAAGAGCCCCCAATGGTAGGGCTACGCACGGCGGCGGCGCCTCTAGGGAAGCCCTAGCCGCCAGTCATCCTCCAGGTCGCGAACGGAACGACACCCTCCTTATACTCTCCACCACCCGGATGGAGACCTCGAGCGGCGATGCTACATCCGTGAAGCTGTTGGAGAAGAAACGTTCAGTAGAGTCATGTGATGTTGGCGAAGAGGCGTAGATATTGACTGGTCTCTCGCCACTGGGGGAATCGTGAACTCAAAGAGTTGAATTTCCTATTTTTAACTTCATGGTGTGGGGTGATTTACACCCAACCAAACGTGCCCTAAGGGTAGTTAGTTGTAAATAATCTGACTCATTGAATCAACACTTTTACGTGCTGGGATATATGCATTTCATTTGAATTTGTGCATTTATTAAAGGTTGAGATAGCGCCCAAGACGTCCTAATAAAAACAGTCATCAATGAGTTAAATTTTTGCCCGCACTCCAAATAAAACCTTTTGATGCTTAGCACATGTTGCGAGAGACTTAAATCCATGGTTTCTTCCTCGTATTAAGTCTTATCTTCGAATGCGAACGTACCGAGAAAGCGGGATCATATTCCATAACGAACTTTCACTTTCACCCGGTCTTTTTCTCATGGCTCTTCCCGGTTCTTAATGCAAACAGAATTGTCAAATTAGATTCCGAGTTTAACACATGCGAGACGAAATATATAATTAAACAGAAGACGGGCGTCAGCATCTTCCTGTCCGGGGACCCTCTCTCTCAATCGTTTCCCCTTTCCGCTTGCTTTCAACGGCAGTGCAGGACTCCACCCAGAATACCATCCCCACAAGCGACTACGACTACTCCCCGTCCCCAACCCTAATCCCCCTCTTTCCTTCTCCAGGGAAGGAGGCGAGGGGGCGCAATTCTCTTGTCTTCCACGCTGTTTGCCCCCCTCCGCTTGCCTCTGCTTCCAGTCCACCAACCAGGATGTTCCCGTGGGACTTCGCCAAGTCGGCGGAGGCCATGTTCTCCCGATGGGCCATCAAGCGGATGTGCAAGTTCGTGCTGAAGAAGAAGCTCGGGGAATACATCCTTGGCGACATCGACCTCAACCAGCTCGATGTGCAGTTGCGACAGGGCACCATCATGCTTAGCGACTTGGCGCTCAACGTCGACTTCATTAACCTCAAGGTAAGATCCGTTGGCGTCTTATATGTACTGAACCTAACGCGGGTGTAGTTGGGAGAGGTTTGGGGTCTTAACTTGTAGCAGAGGAGCTATTCGGGTATTTGGTTTTCCTGTTGTGCTTATGATGGGCTGTTAACCAGCTTATGCAAGTCAATGAATTGTGTTTCCGGACTCTCCATGGGAATGATGGAAGAGGGCGTTTGGTAGTGACTTATATTAGGCTGGCCATCAGGTTAATGGAACCTTAATTCCTTAGATAAATTACCAAGACAACCTTTATAGTTATATAACCTAGCAACAAAACAAGGTGGTTTCGTGCACCAGCCAGTTCTCTTTTGATTACAGAGGCAACCATCGAGTGGGTTCTATAGTCTCACCTATTCAGTGGGTTCTATATTGTCAGCCATTGATTCAGTGGGTTTATAGTCTACATAGTGCTGGTTTTCTTATATAACATTCTGCAGAATGGAAGCCATGATGTAGCATAATTGAAGCATATACCTATATACCATCCTGTTCATTCTTCATCAAAAGTCATGGAAGTGTGCCCATCACCTTGAAAACAATCAAGACAAGAGAATCCACCCTTAGGTATAGCAGTCACAATTATAACTGTCTGAAAGACATCTCAACGATGTTGGAATTTGAAAAGGGCTAAGGGATAGGTATCAACCCCTCCTTTAAATCAAAGCTAACAAAACAAAAAGTAGCTCATTTAAAAAAAATGAATATGACAGCAGATAGGTCACATTGATCTAGGATACTAAGGACGTGGCTTCTAGAGCCACACATACTTGTTAAGGTGCCAAGGGTGGGCACCTTGATGCCTTGGCATGCCCCGGGCGCTTTGACACTTACTTAACTTAAGATGATTTCCCCTTATTATATGTATGATCTTGTGGCTATTATGAGTAACCCCTCCCATGCACATGCACATCGATCCCTTATTAAGTTTCTGTGCTTATATACTTAGTTATGTGTTATACTTTACATGGTTGTCTAGGCGTCCAGGCGGTTGGGCGTTGGCCATGAACGTCCAGTCTGCCTAGGCGGAGGCCTAGCCTTTCGTAGGTATTTTTTCTTCTTCATTTTTTCAATAATATTATGGGGCATTTATATAAATAGAGGAACTGGAGGAAGGGAAACAAGCAGTTGGGGAAGGTAGTAGGGAAAGAAGAAGAACAAGAAGGGAGGGAATCTGGAGGAAGGAAAAGAAGAAGCAGGGGAAGGTGGCAAGAGAAGAAGAAGAACTGAAGGAAGAAGAAGAAGAAGAAGAAGAGGGGGAGGAAGAGGAGGCAAGCCGTGGTATTTTGGTTCCTAGAATATGCAGAGAGCTCGAGTATATGAAATATGCTATTTTATTTGCAATTACATGCCCAAGAATGATAACGTAGTGCCATCTTGAGAAGCACATCCAAAGAGCAGACAGACCAAGACAAACCAGAAAATGGTCACTAAGGTATCAATAAGCATCAATAGGAATGACACTAAATGTTGAACTAAAATAGAAATATCAAAATGCTAGTACTCTAAAAGGAGAGTTTGATGCCTACAAAATTGCATGTGATCCATGAACAAGGACCCAAGGCCAAACGTGTCAAGGTATGAGCCAAAGCACCCTCCTCCATTGAGGTGTCTTGATGCTTGGGCGTGTGCCTAGGCACACTAAGCGTCTGCCCAGACTCGTCATTGGGACCTTGACTAAGTATGTACCTGCATTTTAGAAGATTCGTTCTGAGAAAGAATATCGATGCACAATCGATCATGGTATAATCTAGAGTCTTCGGAAGTAAAACTCATACCATAGTCTAATTTCATGCGACAAGCCTTTAGGCATTAACCACAATTCATGCTCATACTACATCCATATGTAGAAGTTCTTTTATATCAGTTAAATCTTGTACATTGTGTAAGTTCTCTCACTTTTTGTCTATTAATCCACTCAACTACCAATATAAGTTCTTCTTCGGATCCATAAGGGGAACCCATATCACTAGCTATCTACCATTCATTTGTGCGATCCCTCCATCACCTATCATCATTTGTTACACGTTCACTAAGTCTCCTTCATATACCGTATGGATCTTGATTGCATCTAGACACATAGTACCATCCTTTTTGGATGGAAAATATTTGCACATGCATGGCTGCTATTACAAACATTTAACGGTCTAGGGGTGGACCAGACATAATGGACAAGTCCGGTCTGGACCCATATTTGCTCACTCCTAATGATGAGGCTAATGAAAAAAAATATTATACTACATATGATTTATTCGTGTTATACGTTAGACAACATAAGTTTGTTGTGACTTTTACTTTTCTAGAAAAGCCTTTTTCTGTTCACCTACTGCCAAGGTTGTGAGGACCTGCTAGCAAGCAAATCGGTCAGGCAAGTACTCCTAGTTCAGTGGTCCAATCGATGGTCCCACTGGTTCAACTAGTGATGTCACCAATAAATGTTATATGCGTGTGCGCGCGTGTGTGGTCATCTATGTACTTCTAGTAAATATGATGTACAATAATGCTGTAACTAGGGAATAGGGATGATAGGGGAAATTTGAATAACATTATAACCACTAAAATAAAAACTACTCTTTAAAATTGAAGATCTATGCTAGCACTCAAAGCTACAAATGTACTTTATAAAAAGTTATAAAAGTTACTGATTGAACATATCTTTTTCTTAATCAAATAATTACAATTTCAGAATCATTGCTAATGAGCAAATGTAAACGATGCTATATACAACCATAGTTGTGTAGGCGGCTAGGCGGTCCCTTTTTCCTCGCCTAGGCGTTTATAATATTTTTATTTTATTTTATTTGCATATATATAATAACATTTTACTTATATATATTGAGATATATTATTGTATTTACTGCTTTATTGTATTTCTGTTTAAGTCTTTCCTTTATTCTGTAACATGGGCCTTTGTATAAAGAGGCCCATTAAGGTTCTCTGTTCGCTTCCTTGTACATCCTCCTCCTATTTATAGGAGTAAGTTTGCTCCTTTGTGAATATAGAAAACACGACACACTTTCATATGGTATCAGAGCAGGTCACCTAGGCCTGATCCCCACCAGTCACCACTAGGGATGAGCATCGGGTTGGGCCGGCCCGATCCGACCTGCGACCCAGCCCGCATAACCCGGTCCAGACCCAAACCCGATTTATAATGTGGGTAGACCGGGCCTAAAATTTAAACCTATATTTTATTTGGGCCGGGTACGGGCTGAGGTAAACCCAGGCCCGAAAACTCGAATTCCTATATTAGATTTTATGTACACAATATATGTATACATTAATGTTTGTTAGAAACAAAAACATACAAATTTCTTGATGCGATATGTAGTATGTATCCAACAAATGGCAACATGGATAATCTGTAATCAATCAACATGATTAGTGAAGTGATACTAGTAAGATAACCATCATTGACATGGATAGACATACTTGATTTCTTTGTTTTGATCTCACTTTGTCATTCAAATGGAACTTTTTCTTGTTTAACTATATATATTTTAACAACTGAATAAAATATGACAACCATACTTTGATTTACAACGTATATAACACTTAGAAAAGTCATGTCATTAACTCATTAAAGAAAAAACAAAGAAGCAACTAGCTCAGTGCATAATAGATTCTTCTCTTTTTTCTCATATGCCCACATGTAGGAGACAAATGATCTTTTGCCCTTCCAACACCCATTTCATTGTATATACACATGAGACGAAGAAGCAAAAAGCCACAACATTGTAGATTCCACTGATTTTTCAAGTCTCATACATTCACATGTATGAAAAAATGATTTGTTGCTCTTTCAATATCCATTTCATTGGTGTAAGGGATCACACAACTAAGGTATACATATTTCAGCTTTATAGATCACAAAGTATATATATATATATATATATATATATATATTATTTTGAAGGTTGATTACAAAATATATATCATACTAGTTTAGTTTTCATGTTAGCTAGTTAGATCTAGAAAAATTTGATGTACTCATTCGATGTTATATGGGTAAACCCGAACCCGACCCGAAACCCAACATTTTTATATGGGCCGGATACGGGTTGACATTTTTCAATTTTATTCGGGCCCAAACCCGGCCCGTAACCCGCTTTAAAATGTGGATTTGGGTTTGGGATATGCAAAACCCGGTATAACCCGGCCCGATGCTCATCCCTAGTCACCACCGCCTTCTCCCTCTCTCTCTCTTTCCCTCCATCCACTGCGGCCGCCGTGTACATCCTACCGGACTTCCGCTGCTGATTACTCCTAAGGAGATCTAAGCTTCTTTCTAAGCCCTATCCTCTTCTCCAACAAGAGGATCTAGAGATATGGTTGACGGTCATTCCAAGGTTCTTATGCCCTGAAGAACTGTTATTTGGAAGTACTGTTCGACAGATCTGTGGTCATTCATGATCACCTATTCTAGGGCTCTGCTCACTTTATGAGTGCTATGATTGGGTATATCCAACATATCACCTTTCTTCGTGGTGAATCATAGTATCTGCCACTTACTCTGGGTCATCCCTGATCTTATTCTGTCGGATTCTCGGTTTCTGCTCCTGATTTGCTGCTACCTCGACATTTGACACGTCATGTCTTTGTTCGACACGCCGTGTCTAAATCCGGCGAATTCTCTGATCTACTACTGTCCTGCTCTTTGACACGCCGTGTCTCAATCTGGCGAATCACCTAACACGTCGTGTCATATTTTTTGACACGTTGTGTGCCATTCTAGGCAACTTTCTACTGCACTTTGGCACGCCGTGTCCTATTTTTGACATGTCGTGTACCATTCCAGGCGACTACCTGCTGTTCCTTGACACGTTGTGTCTTAATTTTGACACGACGTGTGCAATTCCAGACGAATTTCTACTGTGTGCTGCTGCTTCTGGATATCACTTTTGCTTTATGACTTCACCTCTCTCTGAGACCATGGAGACACATCCAAGATGTGTCATGTCTGTCAAGTTCAATGGATCAAACTACATTTTGTGGGCACGATCCTTTAAGATCTATGCTCACTCATCGGGCAAGCTAGAGCATCTCACTGAGGAGCCTCCTCCTAGAGATGACACGTCTGACAAAAAGAAAGCTGACTATAAGAAATGGGCAGAATGTGATTCTCAAGTTCTGTCTTGGATTCTAAATAGCTGTGAATCCCATATAGCCACCAATCTCCTGTTTACTGACACTGCCAAGGAGGCCTTGGATCATATTGCTCAAGTCCATTCTAGTAAAGGAAATGCCTCCCGAGTTTTTGAGCTCTATAAACGCTTGCATTCTCTAAGACTTGACGACACTACCTCATTTGCTTCACACTTTGATACCTTCAAAAGTATTTAGGGAGAGCTCAAACTCCATCATCCTTTATCTACTGATCTCACTAAATTACAAAAATAACAAGATGAAGTTCAACTTTGCCAGCTTTTGGCATCCTTGCCACCTAGTTATGAAGCCGTTCGTCAACAAATCCTTGCATCGGAACCATTACCCATGTTGGATGATGTGTATCTCCGACTATCTCGCTCGGTGTCTTCTGCTGCCAAAGAAGAGCCGGCTGCTCTAGTTGTTGCTGGACGAGGGCGTGACAACTCTACTCGTGGACGGGGCAGAGGTCTTAACACTGGAGGACGGGGGCCTCCTCTTTCTCAGCCTTATGGAAGAGGGTCTTCTTCTCTTCAACCTCGATATTGTAACTTCTGTAAACGGACCAATCATACCGAGGACAAATGCTGGAAGAAACATGGAAAGCCTGAATGGGCAAACCAAGTCTCCACAACTGATGTTGATGAAGAATCTACATCTACTCTCGCTTCTCCTCAGATGGTTACACTAAGTTTGTCTGACCTTGACAAGCTTATCAAAGCCGCTTCTGCAACTACTACCACACCTCAGGCAAACATTGCTTAATACTATGGTGTTCCTTCTTGCCTTCCAGCTTCCTCCTCTTCTACAAAAGATTGGATTGTTGATTCAGGTGCCACGACCCATATGACTGGTAATAAAAATCTCTTTACTCATCTAAAGAAATCTACATATTATCCTCCTGTGCCTGTGGTAGATGGATCTACTTCTCTGGTTACTGGAATTGGGGATGTCCACAATCATCTTCTTAAATCTGTTATGTTTGTGCCTAGATTTCCATTGAACTTGATGTTTGTTAGTAAAATTACCAAATCCTTAAATTGCAGTGTAACAATCTTTCCTTACACTGTCTCCATGCAGGATCTCAGGGCGAAGAAGACGATTGGTGGGGGATATGAAGGTGGAGATGGTTTGTACTATCTACAGATCTCGTCAAATTTGCCTCTTATTGCTCTTATGGCTCACTCTACTTCTCTTTATCAATGGCACCTGAGACTTGGTCATCATTCCGCTCAAAAGTTGAAGTCCTTATTTCCTAGTTTATCTTCTGAAAAGTTTGATTGTCAATCTTGTCAACTTGGAAAACATCACCGCTTTGTGTATCCTCCTCGTTCTGATAACAGGAGTCCTAGTCTATTTTATTTAGTTCATTTCGACATCTGGGGACCATGTCGTATTGGTAATCGTACTGGTTTGCGATATTTTCTAACCTTTATTGATGATTGGTCTCGTGTTACTTGGTTTTATCTTTTGAAAGATCGCTTTGAAATTTTAGATATTTTCTCTAACTCCTTAAATGAAATAAAGACTCATTTTTCTGCTGCTACTAAATTTGTCCGCACTGATAATGCTTCTGAGTACGTGCAACATGGCTTTCAAAAGATTTGGATCTCCAAAGGAATTGTTCATCAAACCTCTTGTGCTTATAGTCCACAACAAAATGGTGTTGCTGAAAGGAAAAACAGACACCTACTTGATGTCTCTTGTACTCTCATAATTGAAATGAATGTTCCCAAGTCCTATTGGCCTGATGCCATCTTGTTAGCCAACTACCTCATCAACCGTATGCCTTTGTCCATCCTCCAAAATCGGATTCCATACCAACTCCTCTACCCACATGAATCCATTTTTTCCCTACGACCAAAAGTTTTTGGCTGTCTTTGTTTTGTCCACATTCACCAACTTGAACTTGATAAATCGTCTCCACGAGCTATTCATTGTTGTTTTCTTGGGTATTCTCGCACACAAAAGGGGTACAAATGTTTTGATCCTGTTGCACGTCGCTTGTATGTTAGTGCGGATGTCACGTTCTTTGAAGATACATCTTTCTTTTCACAGGTGCCTCCTTCTAATGTACCACTTCCAAATGTACCTATTTCTACCGTCCCATCCTTACATGAATCTTCCACGCCTGTTCTAAAAGTTTATGAGCGTCAGCGCAAAAGGCCTCTACCTGAAGTATCCCCTATTATGGCCTCTTCGGAAACTGATGATCCACCACCAGTAAATGGTAATTCTACTGAATCTATTTAGATTTCTGAGTTGGACATGCCCATTGCCTTACGAAAAGGACAACGGTTTGGTACCAAATAGTGTATTTCCAAGCATATTTCTACTGATCATCTCAATGCTTTCATGGCTAAATTTACTGCTACAATCTCTGCTATCTCTATTCCAAAGAATGTTCGGGAAGCACTTGTACATCTTGGATGGAAAAAGGCTATGGATGAGGAGATGGGTGCTCTTCGCTCCCGTAGGACATGGGCTCTTGTTGATCTTCCCCCAGGAAACAATCCTGTTGGATGTCGCTGGGTATATACTGTTAAATATCTTCCAGATGGAACGATTGAACACTTAAAGCTAGATTGGTTGCCAAAGGGTACACATAGGAGTTTGGAGTTGATTATTTTGAAACATTTTCTCCTGTTGCTCGTCTTAATTCTACGCAGATTCTTATTTTTATTGCTGTCAATCAAGGCTGGCGTTTGCATCAACTAGATGTCAAAAATGCATTTCTATATGGTGATTTGCAGGAGACTATCTATATGTTCCAACCTCCAGCTTATATTGCTGAGGGGGAGTATTATGGAAAAGTTTGTCTTCTTAAGAAGGCTATTTATGGTCTTAAGCAGAGTCCTCGAGCATGGTTTGACAAATTTTCTCTTATACTGCAACAATTTGATTTCACAAGGTCTCAATGTGATCATTCTGTTTTTACCAAGACCACAACTTCTGGCATTATTATTCTTATTGTATATGTGGATGATATCATTATATCTGGTAGTGATATCACATGGATTGTTGATATAAAGAAATACCTTATGAAGCATTATGTAACGAAAGACCTTGGACGTCTTCGGTATTTTCTAGGGATTGAGGTAGCATATAACAAAAATGGTATATCTCTCTCACAGAGGAAGTATACCCTAGACATATTATCTGAAACAGGAATGTTGGGTTGTCGCCCTGCTGTCTCACCTATGGATCAGGCACATGATCTATGGGCTGAATCCACTCATCTCTTAGACGATAAATATAGTTACAAGCGACTAGTTGGCAAACTTTTATGTCTCACTGTTACCAGACCAAATATATGTTTTGCTGTGGGAGTCCTTAGTCAATTTATGGATTGCCCTCGACAGTGTTACTGGGAGGCTGCATGTTGTGTCCTAAAATACTTGAAGAACACACTTGGACAGGGGTTATTTTTTAAAAGAAATGGTCATCTTGATGTTATTGGATATTCTGATGCTGATTATGCAGGATGCAAGTCCGACATAAGATCCACTTTTGGTTATTGTACCTTCGTAGGAGGTAATCTGGTTACTTGGAGATGTAAGAAATAAAATGTAGCTGCCAGATCTAGTGCTGAATCTGAGTATCGTGCTATGACACATACTACTTGTGAACTATTATGGATTAAATCTATTCTTGTGGACTTTGGGTTTCCTATCACCTCCGTTATTCTGATGTATTGTGAGTCAGGGTGAGTCTTCAAAAGTCTATCGTCTTTGTAAAGCAATTTATGGCCTTAAGCAAAGTCCCCTAGCCTGGTTTGACAAGCTCAACTCTATTCTTCAGAAATTTGACTTCCGTTGCTCTCAGTCTGATCACTCAGTATTTGTTAAGAAAACTACCTCTGATCTTGTAATACTCATTGTCTGTGTTGATGACATTATCTTATCTGGAAGCGACTCTGCAGGCATCCAGGCTACTGAGCATACTTGGAAAAGCACTTTATTATCAAAGATTTAGGCAAACTGAGGTATTTTCTGGGCATTGAGGTCTCTAGTTCATCCTCTGGTCTCTGTTGATCTTAGCGCAAGTATGTTTTATATCTCCTATCAGAGACATGAATGCTTGGGGGCTAAGCTAGCTAGTACACCCTTGGATCCCAACACTAACTGGGATGACGACACTTGTCCTCCTTATCCTGACCATCATCAATATTGCAGAATGGTTGGAAAACTCATCTACCTTATTGTCACTAGGGTTGATATCACTTCTACTGTTGGGCTCATAAGTAGATATCTGGATAAGCCCCACCAATGCCATTGGGATGCTGTTGGGTTCGTAAGTAGATATTTGGATAAGCCCTACCAATGCCATTGGGATGCTGTCTGCCATATTCTGAAGTATTTGAAAAGTTCTCCTTGCAAAAGCCTGCTATACAAGAAACATGGTCACTGTAATCTTACTGGCAATGTTCAAAATTTCGACGAAATTGTCAAAATTTCAGTCAAAATTTCTGTTTCTGTGGCAACTAGACATCGAAATTGACTGACGAAACTCTCGAAACAGGCAAATCATCGATTTTCTTTTCTATATTTTCACATACTATGTACTACCTAGAGCATATTTTTTTTGCACACTTTTGTGTTTTTAAGTCTATATATTGTGCTTGCAAACTATAATGACTTAATTCATTGATTTCACCATTGAAAATTAACATAAAAAATCCCCATCGAAATGCCCATCGAAACAGTTCAAGGTCATTCACTAAAAATGATGAGACCGCACCCCCCACATATCCAATATGAAATATTATTACATATTTGAGTAGATCTACACTAGTAGATCATTCTGGTAAAATTTCATAAATTAATTCGTTTATTTTGCCGTCGAAATGCCAGGAACGCATTTATCGAAATTTGTCCAAATTTCTGTTTCTGTGGCCACCGAAACGGCATCGAAATCAGACATTTTCTTCCTTGCTTACTGGCTACTCTGATTCTGACTATGCTGGGAGCAAGATAGATCGTAGATCTACCTCTGGATACTGCACTCAAAATTTGTCCAAATTTCTGTTTCTGTGGCCACCGAAACGGCATCAAAATCGGACATTTTCTTCCTTGCTTACTGGCTACTCTGATTCTGACTATGCTGGGAGCAAGATAGATCGTAGATCTACCTCTGGATACTGCACTTTTGTAGGTGGTAACTTGGCGAAGCAAGAAGCAAACTGTAGTTGCTCGCTCAAGTGCTGAAGCGGAGTATTGAGCCATGGCTCACACCACCTGTGAACTTTTTTGGGTACACAATCTTCTACAAGATTTTGGTATTTCTATTGCTCCATCCATTCCAATGCACTGTGACAACAAAGCTGCTATCTTCATTGCCAACAACCCCACCTTCCATGAACGCACCAAACACATTGAGGTTGATTACCATTTCATTCGGGAAGCTGTCTTATCTGGTCAGATTTCTACACCTTATACTCCTACTGCGGACCAAGTTGCATATATTTTCACCAAAATTCTACCGAAGACCATATTCACTACTCTGATGCCAAGCTGGGCATGATTGACATCTATGCTCCAGCTTGAGGGGAGCATTAGTATATATATTTTCCTGGCTTTATTTTTCCTTTATTAGTTGTGTTATGGGCCTTTGTTTATTCGCCCATTAGCTTTTTTCCTTATTCTAGAATATTCTTGTTTCTAGATTATTCTTACTCTCTAATCTCCTATATAAGAGAGTCTCCTGTAATTGTTTTACGCATCAAATACAAACCATCTTTTATATTTTAGAGTCTGCATTCATAGCGTAAGTGAAATTCGGGTTTGAGTTTATATTTCTTTTAAGTTTATTTCTTAAAATCTCATGTCTGGATAGATGGATATTATATGTATTAACTCCATGTTATGTGTATGTATATGTGTATTTGTGTACATGTATATGTATATGTATATATTTGTGTATATATCTATACTTATACATATATGTATATATGTATATGTATATGTATACATAATGTGTATATGCCGTGTCCAACGCCGTGTCTGTGTTCTATATTTTTGAAAATCGCCGTGTCCCTTGTCCATGTCCGTGTCCATGCTATGTCCCGTTTCCATGCCATGTCCCGTGTCCGTGTCCATACTTCCTAGGTTTCATCTGATCCTATGGGGTTAATTCTAAGTGTGAATGTCGAAGTTCTTATATCGTGCTAGTTATATGACTTTTACGCATACAATTGGAGTAGGATGTCACGAGGAACGCTGTTAGTTAGCCCAAAACTTGTTTTCTCGTTTCTATAGTAGGGAACTCCAAAATTGTCTTTCACATATACCTAAAGAACTCCAAGGAAGTTATTGTAACTCGAGTTGCAGACTTAGATAAAGTTAATTCTAGAAAACTTGAATTATAAATTAAATCCCCAAATTTTGCAGGCCACTTAGGACAAGCAACTCATATCTTAAGGTGAAGACTGTATAAAGCACAGTTCTAAACATTGACGATATCTGTAGATTAATACCATAAGTTGTGCATGTCTACATGTCTTGAACTCTGTTAGAGACTCAGTGAATTTCCATGTTCCACTTTGTCACTTGTCGACCTATGTCGACAATTCTGACATGAATGTTGAAGCTATCGGCTCACCTAATTCGAAAATTCCAGCTTGTCAACAACACATGTACTTAATAACGTAAAACGTTGACAAGTCTATTACTTCTGCACTCATAATGAGGGCTAGGAGAATCTTAACTTTATAAGATCTGTTGGAGATTTAATACAATTTTACCTCTCCCATTCTGCCTCCTTAGAGACATATTAAACTATGAGTTTAGACAATTAGTATTGAAGAACACAATTTTGTTCAGTAAAATTTGATGTTTATATCGAATACCCTCAAATATCACTAACTCTAAGCTTGATTTGCATGACAGTTCCATTCTGCAACATCAATAAAGTTTCCACACATTTCCACATCCACATTCGTCGATGTCAACGTGAAGTCACACCCTATATCGTGGTAGAAGATGCAAGGAAATGATCCCACCATTCCGGTGACGTTGGAAGGAGTATCGTCCAGGATTTCTCCCAGTACCGCCACACCTCTCCTTGCCCATGGTTGGCTCAGGACACAAGCAAAGACCAAGAAGCCTTGAACAGTCAAGCCTCCAGAGACCCAGGTCCCACTAGCACTCAAACTTGAAGTCAGAGCTTTTGGCACTAAGGAAACATGACCCACGACCGATTCATACCCTATTCCTAAGGCTATAGTGGGATAACCAATTACTGAATTACCTAATGAGATAGCTTGAACAACGGAAATCTCTGATTGAATATCCATCTCCTCTCCTGGGCCTAGCCCTCTTTCTTGAAGAACCTAGCCAAGCCGGTAACCTAATTTGATTCCTTTTCATAGCTCGGAGTGAATTTGCCTCCTCATCTTTCCTACGCTCGGGAAGTGAGAGATTAACTATCCTTTCTTTCGTCCAAATTCCAAATAAGGAAGATGCCTTCATCAATCCCGTCAAATGGGCAAGAAAAGTGGTTGTTCGCTTCCTTTCTGATCTGAAAAGCAGGAAATATGCGCGCGTCAGGTAGATATTCGTTTCGAGGGAATAGAATCAATTCTATTTCTTTCTTAGGTGACCAACCACTCCTGCCCTTGTTGCTTCTTCTCTTGCTCAAGAATGCCCTCTGACGATTATGTTATCTACCCAACCATTGTCCCTCTGCTTTGAATAGAGCCTCATAATAGACATACTTGCTAGTTGATTTTCTTGATGTCATCTGTCTAGGTGGTGCCCACACCATTTTTTTGCAGTTATATCTCCTTTTATTGGAAACCTGCCCAGTGGAAGAGTCTGCTTTATCCCCTTCTTGAGCTACTTGACCCTAGAGCATTTTCCACATTATTCTTTCTAACTATAAATTACAAGACACTGTCTTAGCCATTGTTAGATCTTCTAACGTCTTGTCAAAAAGAATAAAGCTCTTTGCCTAAAAACAGCTTCCACTCTGCTGCCTAAAAACTGTTTATCCACTTCTCTCCATCTACCCCAATGCTACATTTACTTTGTGGAACTGGTCTAGGAGAAAAGAGCTAGCCCAATACCCAAATTGGTTCTTGACGAGTGAATTTGCTAAATACTTGTTATAAACTTAAGAGTAGTGCTTCAAGTGAAGAATGATGGTCAAGTAAACTTATGTAATTGAATTGGTTTGGTTGCAATGTATGTAGTTGAAATAAATTGATACAATTGACAAAACACACAAAAAATTGTTGCATCCATTATAGAATATGTTTTTTAAAGCCCAAGAATACAAGGCAATTGGTAAGTACTCCACAACATTAACTATGATTGGATTGAGCTGCCCATAAAATAATTGGCAATCAGCCAATAATGAAAATTGTTTAGCATATCTCTTAGTATGTCAATCAAGCATTTTTACTTACTACATTATAAATATTTCTACCTTACTGTGAACTAACACTCTTGTGGTCTGTATTTGTATTGAGAGAGAGAGAGGGGTTGGAAAGTAGATCAGTTCCAAGTCACACCTAAAACAACTGTTGTGTCCAAAGATTCAAATTGATAACAATATCCATTCAGGGGTAATTGATCAATAATTCATCAACAATTAGCATAGTCGTTTCCACCACCACTCCATGGTGTGCCCTTGGTTTTGATGGCAAACTTGAAAAGCCACTTGCAAATGCTTGACGCCCAATCATTCTAGATTCCTCTTTTGTCCTCTTGTCTTAGCATGGCTGATGGCACAGAGTTAGCCGATGCTTGTTCCTTAGATAGCATCATTGCTTCTTAATGAAAACCATGTTGCAACAAAACTCAATTCGTAATTTAACTCTGTTGGACAAGACTCCCGGGCATAGGCTTATATAGACGGCTCGCTAGAAGCCCTAGTTGGCTTATTTTTGCTGAACGAACTAAACAAGAATTAAAACTAATTAATCAAGAACTTACAAGTAATCCCTAATATTACCGTGAGATCCTGAAACTCAAACATTTGCATAATAAACCCCAAATGAAAACAAAGACGCAACAACTAATTAAAAGATAAACATAAACAAAATATAACTCATGCTGTATCCTAATCTAGAGGCGCCAAATCCTAGCAAGGCTCACGATGAGCATGATGTCCTACATCAACTCCCCCCGGGTTGACAAAACGAGCCTCTGACGAGTGGGGGTGTATTTGTGGTATACTGGTATGTCATGGTAGTATGATGTGGGTAGCAAATGTCTAATGAACGAGTTGTGCTGAGGTGTGTCCTTATTTGGTTCATTGTTGCTAGGCTCGCTTGTAGACGATTAGGCCATTAGTTGGAGCGATTCTAAACCCCTTGCATGAAAAGCACTGAATCTGATTGGATATTGTAGCAAAAGATGTCGGCATGGCTTTCAGCGTGATGGTGGTGAAGTCATTAGACACGGCATAAGAACGTCGCGAAGAAGTGGTCTCTTGGGCATCGTTTATGCTCATGCTCTATTTGCGCAGCCACATGAATCACATCATCTATAGGAGAAGTCTGTGACGTAGCCAATGCTGCGACAATAGATGAATTGAGCCCAATAACGCAACATCGTGATCTCGGTAGTAGCATCCAGGTGACATCTGACTTGTAAATCAAGTCACAAGATTTGCGGGTATACCCATTTGCAAAATCAGATCCCTGTTGCAAGTCTGATACCGAAGGCATAAATTTTGTTTGTAATTGATAGGGCCGAAGGACTCCATGTCATCTTTCATGTCTGTCTAGGTGCTGACGCGATGAACTGTACACAAGCGCTCCCACTAAGTGTGAGTGGTGCCACAGAGCTTGGCCTTCACAATTTGGATCTTGTGATTTTGTACTAGTTGATGCCAATCAACGAATGATTCCATGACGTGGGCCCAATCGTAGAAGACTCCGGGCTCACCGGTGAGATGAAATATCATAACATCAATCTTAAGCAAGCGTTCTTGGCGTGGAGGAGCTTCTGGATGTGGTGGATGTTGTTCTTCCGGCGCACATATCTCGCATCAAGGCCTCCAAGCGATCGAACCGCTCATTGTGTCCCGCCAGGCGGTCCTCCAATTTTTCAACTTTAGCTTGGTAGTCTTCATTGCGCACCATTGCGTGCGTAGGTGGACCGTCTCCTTGATGTAGAAGTGTATCTCAGCCCCCCGACCTATGGATCCAACCCACCGTTGAGTTGGCTATAGGGAAATGTTGTAGATTTCACATACCTAGAGATGTGCGGATTTGCACAAGGATTGATGTTAAATCCAAGAATTTTTGCAACGGATCTCAGTATCACAGATGAAGCGCACAGAGGAAGGGAAAATCATTAATTTTGATCTTTTTCAGGCCTCACACAACTGTAGCATACAATTGATAGACATGGAACAACTGTCTGTCTAAAAAGGAGACATGGTATGCATGATGGATGAAGTGGTCTGCAAGAAGAGGAGACGTGGTCTACCTCTGCGTGAAGGCCTCTAGAACACGAGCTGCTGATGACAGATGCACGGAGTTGGCGCTGATTAAGAATTGGAGTGGGAAGCGGAGGGTGGGATGTTGTAATGTTAGATTAGCAAAATCTGACCATGAGGTGCTCCTCATCATTGCACGATTTCGTCGTGGGAAACAATAGAACCTGAGCCGATTCACTTCCTCTTTATCGCTCTGACACAAAAGTTCACCTTGCTAATTAGAAAGTTACAAAGGGCCGCCGTCTCCACTCTAGTTCATGATAGGGAATTCGTGCATACGATGCACCAAGATTTGCAAAGGGGGAGATGGTTTGAGGGAAACGAGAAGGGACAATAGACGAAGAGGGATAGATCGTAAACAAAAAGGAAACATAAAGGAAAAAAAAAATAAGACGATGACAGAGATTATTAGGGGGATGAAACAATGCGGGCGGAAGATCTGGAGACGGGGGAAGGAAGATTAGAAGGAAAGAAGAAGATTGGGGTGAAGAACAGTGTGGCGGCGCACTGTCCTATTTGAACAACAAATTTTCTTCTTCTTTTGCAAAATCAAGTGTGGATGGGCGAAATTTTGGTGGATGGATGAGATTAATCCTAACCTAGGGTTTTGGGATTAATCAAAGGATCTAACCTAGGGTTTAGGAGACTGACAGGTGGTGGAGGATATGTAGGTTGGACCGCACCTAGGGTTTTGTCCGTTTCTCGGAGTCGTGGGATCTAGACCTAGGGTTAGATCTCAGACTTTGATTGCACTTATTGCAAACCATGTTGCAAACAAAGCTCAATTCATAACTCAACTTTGCTGGCCCCGTGCATAGGCTTATATAGAAGGCTCATAGGAAGCCCTAGTTGGTAATGTTTTAAAAATCGTGCTAGGCGGCCGCTTAAGCATCACAAGGTCTTGGCCGATCAAAATGGACCTTAAGCGGGTGTTGAGCGGATTGGGGTTAAGCGGCCGCTTTTAGCCAGCTTTGCCCGCTTTTTCCCGCTTTTTGTTGAGTTGGCTTAAGTCAGGCCAAAACCCTTTTTGTTTTACTTTTTGTTGTGATGTACAAGTGCATTTATACAACACCTTGTTTCTTCTTACCGCTTATGTAATATTATCATATGTTTATGGATTTCAGCTTGTTATATACACAGCTTCTACTGTCTAGTGTATTAATTATATCTGCTATGCTACATACATGTCTTCTACATTATATGTTATGTTAGCTAGTTTATACTCAGTGTAACATTAATGTCAGTAGTGTGATTTGGTACTTATCTGAATATATATATTTTTATGCTTATATCAAATATGAATATAAATATCTTGTTGGCTACTGATTTAATATATTCTTAGCTACTATTTTATATAGCTAGTTAGATATTTTATACTCAGTAACATTAACGCCAGTAATGTGATTTGATACTTATAAATATATACTTATATGCTTATATTAAACGAATATAGATGTATAGTTAACTACTGATTTAATATATTCTTAGCTACTGATTTAATAAAGCTAAATAGCTATTTTATACTAACAGTCCGACATTGATCAAGTTATTTTCTGTAGATGGCTGAATTTATCAACTCTTTATTGTTGTTACTTGGTATTACATTTAAAGGAATACAAATGTTAACTATGTAAAACTTTCACAATTTATATTTCATGCATGTATATTTGTATATAAAATGTTAAAAAATATATGAAAAATAAGCATATGCTTTTTAAAAAACGTCCACTTAATCGCCTGCCCGACAATTAATCGCCTACAAGGTCTTGTCCGCTCGCTTCCCGCTTCGCGCTTTTTGAAACATTGCTATTTGGCTTATTTCCGTTGAAGGCCCAACTAAACCAAGAATTGAAACTAATTAATTAAGAACTTACAAGTAAGTCCCTAATATTACATTGAGGTCCTAAAACTGAAACAATCCCCTAATAAACCCTACATGAAAACAATGACGCAACAGCTAATTCAAAGACAAACTTAAATAAAATAGAACTCATGATGTATCCTAATCAAGAGATGCCAAATCCTAGCTAGGCTGAGGATGAGCAGGCTGTCCTACATGGCTACATCACTTCTTCTTCTAGAAAAGAAGTTCACGACCCATGCACCTTTTACCTCCACGCGGCATTGCTCCTTCAAGCTTTCACCAACTATGGAAAACTGTTTAAAGTTACCTACTAATGAGACAATACTACACATAAAAAGGTACAAGCGAAGTATATAACAATAAGCATAGTAAAAAAGTACTGAGATGAAGTGTGGAGAAGAATCACGTGACAAGTATTGACATCCTACTTTGTATAACAAAGTCTGCCATATATACCCCTAGAAGTGTAGTTGTTATTGGGAAAATGTGCTCCATCTGGGTACCTAAAATTTATCTAATATAAAACTATTATACACATCTTATGATTAATCTGGGAAATTGGGCTCTTACAATTTACTACATGGGAAGCGATACTAAGACCCTTGATGATATAGTACTTAACTCAGAAACCAAATTAAAGGAAGTTAGGAACAATCCAGTGGAAACTTGAAAATAAATAATATATGTATGAATTCTTCATCACAAGGGTATTAAACACCTTGAATGCCCACTAATCGTAGTTGTTGGTTGGCCGACTGGTCGCTGGAGGGGGGGGGTTTCAACTAGCCAGCTTGTCATATTTGGGCCTCGGCTTGGTGTCCGCCTAGGCAGACTGGTCGGCTAGTCGGCTGACTAGCCCGATTAGTCTGCCCAAGCGAAGCCTGGGCGGCTGCTTAATCAGGCCTGGGCCGGCCCGAGAATGGTAAGTTTTTTTTTTTTTTGCAATTCTAATTCCCCCTCACTCCCTATCCCGAATGTTTGTTGAAAAACTACTAGAGGGGGGTGAATAGAGTTTTAAAGATAATTTTAACAATTACTGAAACTCAAACAACCAACCACAAAATATTGGACAAGGGGACAAGGATTTAGAGTGGTTCCAACTTTAGCAAATACTAAAGTTGTCAGTCCACTACCCGGTTGCTTACCCAACCGGGATTTGGAAAGAATTTAATTTTATTACCTCGCAAGGACTTTACATAAAATTACAATTCTCTCCCTAAACCCTTCAAGCAGCCTTCACCTAGAAGTAATCGCCCAACCTTGAAGCAACCTTCACCTAGAAGTAATTGCACCACCTTGAAGCAGCCTTCCTCCTGAAGTAGCTTCCCATTGCAATAGCCTTCTTGAAGTAGCTTCCCGTGCGATAGCCTTCTTGAAGTAGCTTGAAGTCCACCTTCTCCTCCGAGAAGAACCTTCTCCAATCAGCAGCCTCCAACCCTAGGAGTAGCAAGGAGAATACAAAGGATAAAAGGAACAAGAAGGAAAATAGAAATTACAACTTATCCTTTGAAGCACAAGGCTTGATTTGCCTATATCAAGCGTATCGATCTCCTAACCAATGAGTGTAGAAGTGTAAGTGCTGTGGTAAGGAGATGCTAGCCTATAGGACACGAAATAGGAGCAATGGGAATGAATAGCAAATGCAGGAATTGCTCTATTGCTCAAAACAGTATTGCCAATGTGTATTCAAGCTCAAGTATAGCACAAGTGTAGCTTAGGTATTTTTTTGGTGTCCTAAGGCATGTCCTATTTATAGGAATGGCCTATGGATGCTTAAGGACGTTCTAGACAATTTCTAGGGGCTTCTAAGTGCTTAACTAGCCGTTAGGTACAAGTTAGGCGCATTAGCAACGACTAGTTAATTAATTCTGCAGTTGCTGTCAGAGTCCATCTCGGTCGAGGAATTGTCGACCGAGACACCTACTCGGTCGAGGATTTGTCGACCGACAGGCACTCTGGATCAGGTGTTTGCAACGTTCATCTCCAACTGCCAACTACCTCTAACGGCTACCTGGGTCATTCTCGGTCGAGGAGTTTGTCGACCGAGAGTGTCTCGGTCGAAGAATTTGTCGACCGAGATTGACCCTGTTTCAATCTTTCAATTAAGGCACTGAGTGTGTGTATGAATGTGCATATGTGACACTCTTGAAGGGGATGACCTATCTAAGTGTGGTATTTAGCTAGGGAAGATCTAACGCTTGATTTACATGAAGTCTAAGTACTTGTACATTATATATTTGTACAAGTTTACAATTGATTACATTTCATGACATTTACAATCATTCAAGCATATAGATTCCCTAGAGCTTTGTCATCCACCTCATTCCTGCAACACTCAAGTAGCACGTTAGATCAACAAGAATGAAATGTTTGTCATCATCGAAACAAAGGGATTTATCATAATGTCCAATTTATCCAACATTTGTGTTTGTCTTTACCATGATTTGATGTGAATATAGATTTTATTCACACTACACTAGTTTAGTGTATAACTTTTACTTTAGTTGCAGCAATTCAACAAGCACTAAAAGTCTGAATATAACAATGGTATATCGATGTTCTCCATCTAATTATACTTGTTGAATATAGTCTTCATTGAAAATTCTTTGAGGTGTTCTATGACATCATTTACCAGATCTGGATTATTATATGCTCGGTTACATGCTTACATTAGTGGATTTATATGATCATCGTATATAAGTATACATATATAATGAATATTATGTAAATATCATACCTACGGCTAGTCGACTGATTAGTCAACTGGTCGCCCAAGCAGGACAGGTGACTGACTGGTCACCTTGACAACTATTACACTGATATTGAATTTGAAATTGGAACCCTAAAAAGGGTATCTACTCCCATAAGGTTAGAGGAGCAACAATAGACACCCAAGGTGCAAATAAGGCGAGGCACACTCCAAAGGTGCACCCATGGGCTGACTAAGTGCACACATTTTCCAGTAAGTTTGGGAGGGAATGGGTTTCCAACTTTCCATCTCTACAATAATTTTAAGATTGGGCCTTCTCCTATGGAGATAAGGAGATTAGGAGAGACTTGTTTGCTTTAAGAGATGGTTGTCTCTTGCATATACAACTCCAGGGGAAAGTGGTGGGAGGTCTATTAAGAAGTGATTATGTTTGTCTTGCCATAGATAGGGTTAATCCTATCATTGAACTCTTCTAATTGTCCACCAATTGTTTTTGGTAATGGGAAGCCACTTTCTTTCTAGAAGGATAGATGGTGTGGGAAGGCTTACTTTGGTGTCGCCAATAAAAGGATTTCCTGTTGATGGTTTCTTTAGGAGACTAAGCTGTTTCCCCCTCTTCAACACATTGGTTATCCTAGACAATACAAAGGTGATTCAGTGAAGATGAGAGAATAGTCTACTTTGGAGGATGCTCGTCTCTTGCAAGTAAAACTCCTGGGGAAAGTGGTGGGAGGCCCACTATAATAGGAGGGTATGTTCGCTTCATTGTAGGCAGAGTGTTGCTATCCTTTTACTCTTCAAATAATCAAACATGCCTTCTTAGGCATGGGAAGTCTTTCTAGGAGGATGGATGGTGCAGGAAAGTATTTCATTCCACCATTTGTATTTATTATTGTGCCATAATTAGTTTATGAATCTTACTATCAAATGGTAGAAAGTTGTCCCATAATATTCTTGGGTGCTATTACTTATTGTTACTACATATTCTCACAGATATTGATGTCAAAAGAGATTTTTTGA
This sequence comes from Alisma plantago-aquatica, assembly GCA_963693085.1. Classification (NCBI taxonomy): domain Eukaryota; kingdom Viridiplantae; phylum Streptophyta; class Magnoliopsida; order Alismatales; family Alismataceae; genus Alisma; species Alisma plantago-aquatica. The sequence goes on from OY856413.1 coordinate 406,619,346, forward strand.
CCAAAAAGTTGCTTTCGAATTACTTTACCAGTCTTCTTGTTTGATGCACATCAACTATCAACAAAGTTAAGTATATTTCTTCAAGTGGAAACTCACGAAATCTCTGCTTGTTTCAGCTTGGTACTGCACCAGTTATAGTGAAAGAAGGATCAATTGGATCTTTAACTATTAAGATTCCTTGGAAGATGAAAAATTGTGAGATTGAAATAGAAGAATTGGAGCTAGTGGTTTCCCCTAGTATGCATGCTAGAAATTCTGATAGCTGCAAGTCCTGCGAGGATACACCCACAACAAGTGATAATGATAACCAGGCTAGAAATTCATCTGGAAAACCAGAGCCAAGTAAAGAGTACAACTTCTCAGGACCTGTTTTGCAAGATGTTCACGAGGGTGTAAAAACAATTGCCAAAGTAGTAAAGTTGTTTCTTACCAGCTTCCATGTAAGATTGAAAAGCTTGATTATTGCATTTGACCCTGGTAAAGTCGTGGATGAGTCAACCTCGTCTCTTTCTCGGACTCTTGTGCTCCGGGTTGCAGAAATAGAATACGGAACACGGATTGCTGAGGATACACATCCTTTGCCTGATTCAAGTCTCCTGGGAATCGGTAAATTGATCAATTTTGTAAGGTTTCATGGTGCTGTTCTAGAACTTCTTGAAATGAATGATATCCACCAAAGGTCTACTACCTTGAGAATGAATTCTGATGAATGTGTGAAAGAGAGCCCATTGGCTTCTGGTGTTACTACACAGATTCTAGGCGGGGTTGATGGAGTTTCTGGTGTATTAAGTTTGAGTATACCTTGGAAAAATGGATGCTTAGATATTCACCGGGTCGATGCAGATATTGCTATAGACCCTGTAGAGGTAACTTTACAGCCGAGCACCATTCTGTGGTTGGCTTTCATGTGGAAATCGCTTCAGGAAGTGACTAAGGATGACAACAGTCACAGTTGTCCAAAAACTAGAGACTCTGTTTACCAGAAAAGTGGTGGTCATGGGCAACAGGTTGCAGTAACTACATCTTCACCAACTAAGCTGATGACTGGATCATGCAGTGAGAGCTCAACTTTGGATTTTTTCTCTACATACAATCCAGAAAATATGCCAGGTGCTTCGCTTCCAGGGTCACATGTAATCCACAACTGGATTCCATTATCCTTCAACACAGATGAAAACTATGAGATGGATGCTGATTATGGTGCCAGGTTTGCCATTTGTAACTCAAAAGCAACTGTCCCCATCTGCATGTTTATAATAGATATACTTTTTTTTTTTCTTTCCATTTTATGTTTCCCTAATTAATTCTATGGTCAAGACTCAAAATTAAAGATATTATCATGATTTTTGTTAATTATTGTGTAACCTATGTGTATTTGATTAGCTAGTGAGGAAATAATAACTACACTTGCACATTTTATTTTTGTGGATACTTTGATTGAAGGTTGTTATGTTAACAAGGTTACTAGGCGTTTAGAAGTGTGCAATGAAAGTGAGGGGAAAGGCTTCCCCAACCGCCTAGGCATGAAATGGGCACTTAAGCATTCACTTTTTAGAAAAAGTTGATGAGACTTAAACTGCACCAAGTGCACATATATAACAACAAAGTAATTGTATATAAGTAGCTACCGAAGTAGATAATCTACATGCGACACTGAAGTAATCAACTTCGAATAATTATCTTTTCTTAAAAGGGACTTCAAATAAATATAAAGTGCCATATTAAAAGTGTTGTTCTATATGATTAATAGAATATTTCTAATTTTATATATTTTTTCTTAATAAATATATTTATACTGACCCCTACACTAGCTAAGAAGCACAAATACTGCAAAATGGGCCCCGTATTGGATACCATTACTCCTTGGATACACCTGTATACTTATTGGATACTTCTCAAGACGTATCCATATTTTTCTTTTCATTTTTAAAAGATGGGTACTTTGTGGATACGTCCTGGGTTCTTTGTGGATACATCCTGGATGCCTTGTGGATATGGCCGGACCCATATATATAGAGATGCATGTGCTTAATGTTAGTGTAAGTTATACCTTTTTTTATTTTCTATAAATTTGATTTAATTGGTCGCTGTGTCGTTTGTGTTAATTCTATATTCGATATAATTTGTCTTTCTTGAGACTCAGTAAAACTTGAGAGTTTTGAGTCTACTACGAAATCAGTGTATGGTAATTATGAATCTAGACGACATTGCTCTATAAACCAAGTTGACATTCTAGTAAAACTATTGTTAGGGTTTTACGGTCAATAACTTTTTGTTACTTCTTGTTAGTAACTTACTTTCAGTTCCAAATTCTCGAGACCGATCTAGTAACTTAATGTTAGTTTTAAACTTTTCTAAAACTCTTTGGTTCGCAAATTGAAACATAGAAAATGGAACTACCATGAAATCACGTTGTACATTGAATCTATAGTGCACTATTTTATAATTGTAAATAAACCCCTTCTAGACTATTTGATTAAATGTATAGCCAATGGACATATTAAGTTGATGATATCAATTTGATAGCGCTTCTTGTTAGGATCTAATCCAGTACTATGCTTATTGAGTTTCTTGTATTTTGTTGCTAGGGAAATCTCTTAGTCTCATACTCATCAAAATTCTGATTTTTTTTGTCGTCTTAGGTTTTTTATGTTAGTCATATAATCTATATACTTGAACTAAATCTATAAATCTATGTTTCTGCCTTATGGTATCCAATATGCACTAATCCTTCTATCTCTGTTATCTACTATCTAATCTTTATCTCTCTTATTAAAGAAGACATCTCTTAATTAAGGTTGATGAACATGCATCTCCATTGAAATATGCGAATATTTTATTGGAGTGTGAAATGGTGGTAATAGTGAATGTTGTTAGAACGATGGTAACAAAGAGTACAAGGGATCATACAGTAGGGCGGATCATATACTAGGGTGGATCATGTAACGACCCCGCCTCCCGGTAACCCCCAATTAAGGGAGACCGAAAGGTCGGTGCCGTTATCCAATTAACATGATCAAAGGTTCGACAAATAATCAATAACAATTATGAAATTCTACTAACTAACTGGAATTTGGTATAAAATTAAAACTTTACTTACCTTTGAAAACCTTGTAAATCTATCTATCCTGGTCTTGAATTATTCTATCTAATCCTCCTTGCACTTTATTTCTTTTTCCGCAATGTGTCACTTTACTGTTTGTTCTTTCAATTGTTGTTCCTAAAACGCCAACAAACAAAACGTCGGTCAGTATATCGAAATACACTGGTATGTGGGAACAACCAAAATCTTGCAAATATGACTAACAATTTAATAATCACAATCAAATTAATTAACAAGCCAATTTACACTTTTCAGTATGACATTCTCCACCACTTTTGCCCTAACCCTGGCGTACCCACCTTAGGGTGCCCTTTGTCAATGACTTAAGGCCACCTTCTCAATCCCGAGCTTGGTGCCTGTGGGTCACCACTCATGGTGCCCACTAGTCATGCAATATCATAGGCCACCTTCTCATTTCCGAGCTTGGTGCCTGGGGTCACCACTCAAGGTGTCCATTGGTCTACCCATCTGGGCCTGACCTTTGGCATCATCCATCAGGGTGGCATGTAGGTGCGAGAATACATACTTCTATTTTTTTAATGTGATAATCATAGTGACTTTATGATTTGCAAGTATGAACATCCAAACAGATAATTTGCATTCAATGCGATTAATCATCCGGAAAATCCTCGGGAAACTAAGGCGGTTATCCATAATTATCCACATACCTGATCCAGAGCAACTTGATTGTCCAAGCAATAAGGATAAAGAATCAATCAACAAGCAATCAACAATATCCTGAAATTAATGCATACGATCCAAGTGTTATAGTTTATTCAGAACACTCTAAAGCTAGACTTGGATTCCACCTTAGGCTTTCTTAGACCACATTAGGGTTTTATTAGGGTTTTTGCCTCCATAACGCTTTTTATCATATGAAATGCTCTCTTAGTTCATAAACCCTAATTTCAACATCATAAGCCCAATTAAAGTCGATTATTTCTCTTTGATACCAAAACTACCTTCTTTATCCTTTTAAGTTATTTCAAGGTCATTATACGCATTTATCATCAATTCATAGTCCATTATGATCCAAAACACATAAGAACTCGATTTGCCATTACTTCCACCTTTTATTCATGAGAAAACCCTAATTTCTACATTAAGGTTATTTATCCACAAAATAGGGACTTTAATGCTCGAAATAACATATTCCAACTTTAATCATGAAATTAATCAATTAAAGCCATTAATAGTCGAATTAATCAACATTAGGGTTTCAAGGCCCATTAAAGTATATTCATGCATATGAAACTCTAAATTAACTAATTATATGCAAAGTCCATCCTTTTTCTTCCTAATGTTCCTTTTTATAATTAACATGCTAATATCAACTTTAATCATCAATTAACCCCACTAATCACATTAATCATCCCCAATTAGGGTTTCTTTAATCATCATTACATTAAAGTTAATAACTTCCATTACTTTTTGAATTGCAATCAGAATCAGGCTTCAATTTTATTTTTATTAGATTCCCCTCGTTTTTCTGAGCAATTTTCATATTTTGTATGTTCTCATCGGAGCTACCAATATTTATCTATGAATTTTGCATTAAATCACTTACTTGGCCAATGAGAGGCTGCCACGCGTGCCTTTCCATGCAAAAACTCGTTGGGTTTGAAAACATAATCAAAAGTCGGTTTTGCCCTCGATAAGTGGTCTGTTTCCTCAGTACCCTGGGGGGTAATTTCGTCAAACGACTGAACCCTTCTTCCTCCTCGCGATCTCCCTGTAGTTGCCGCGATCTGCAACTCTACGGAGGTCCGCCTGACCTTCCTGAGGGCGCGAGAGCTACCACCAGAGGTTGCTCTAGCCCCGCCACTCTCTGTCGCGCCTGGGCACCGCCCATCTTGAGGCCAAAGCGGCCGGTTTGGGCAGAACTACCGCGCGACCTGCAGCAAGGGTTGTGGATGTGCAGTTGCCGTCATTGGCAGTCTTGCGCGGTCTCTCCCTCTCTCTCTGGGCTACAATCTTCGCCGGAAGTGGCCTCCCTGCCTCCGACCTTCCCCGCCGCAGCACATGGCCGAAACGGCCGGTTCTTGGCACGACAACCTGTGCTTTCTTGCGGGTTTGCAGCCCTCTTGTCGGTGCTGTGCGTAGACGAACGGAAGGGGATGATGGCCGATCGTTCCTCGGTCGTCGTGGGTACGTCCCGCTTCCATCAAGACTACAATCAACCCCCCCCCCCTCGTTGCTCCAGGGATAGAGGTACACCCAGGTTAGGGTTTGAACGAGTTTGAAGAAGAAGGAGAAGAAGAGTGGGAGACAAGGAAAAGGTCGAGTCTGTGGATCCGTCCCTTTTATGGGGATGGGTAGCAGCATCCTAGCATGCCTTCCCACGAGGAGAGCAAGTCCCATAGTCAATAGGAAAACTCCTTTCCTTGTTTACAAAGAAATCCTCTTTTTTTTCTAATTATTCATATCCCTTAGTCATTAGGAAAATCCGAATTTTATCTCCTTGATATTTCTTTATGCTCTAGATCTCAAGATTTCGAAAATAACTTCTTTTATCCTCTTAGTACTTGCCCCTTATTCTAAAGGCAAGGAACTCTATTTTCATTTAGTAGAAAATACTTCATAATCCATTAATTATGTATGCACAATGTCTCTTTATTTAACAATTTTGGTATTTTATCTTTCTTTCCTCTTCATTGGGCTTCCTTGGATCCCAAGGAACTCAAAGAATTCGAAATTTCTTTTTAAGAAATACTCATTATCCTTAAATGCATCAATATGCATTATTTCATGTTACAATATATGTTTTCTATATTCTGTTATTTATTTTGTTATTTGTTTATTCTGTATGGACCTCTCTGTAATTGTCACAGTGTTATATATATGAGGGTGCACACTTTGTGCAACCCTATGCTCTCTGAAACCCTGATTATCTACATGGTACCAGAGCAGGTCCCGACCTAGGGCCTCTCTCTCCCTCCCTCCCTCTCCGGCGCCCCCCCCCCCCCCCCCCCCCCCCCCCCCCCCCCCCCCGCGCCCGCCGCCGGCAGGCCAGCAGCGGCCGCCGCCCGCCCAGGCGCAGCAGCCCGCCGCCGGCTCAGGCCAGCAGCAGCGCCGCCGCCGCCGGGGGCAGCAGCTCCAGGCGCCGCCGCCGCCGGCACAGGCCAGCAGCCGCGCCGGGGGCAGCAGCACCGGGCGCCGCCGCCGGCAGCAGAGGCGGTCTCCGCCGCCGGGGCAGGTCAGCCCGCCGGCTGGCTCCCTCCCTGGCCTAGCCTACCGTCTCCCGCCGGGTCCCGGTCCGTCTACTCTCCTGGCTTGGTGCTCCGCTAGTGCTTGAGCAACCGTTGGTGTTGTTCGCACAGCAGGTGCGCTGCCGGGTTGGTAGATCTGGCCTAGTTTCGTCTTCCGGGGGAGATCGGTACGTTGTTCGGCTAGAGCCTTCGTCGGTTCGTGTTTGTTTGTACCTGCCTGCCCGTGCAGGCTTCGGCCTCCGGGTCTTCTACTACACCTTGGTGTAGTCTGTATGTGAGAGGTCCCGTGTGATCTTCTACCTGCCTGTCCTGCCTGCCTGCTGTGCCTGCCTTCATGATGGCGTCCTCGACTGATGATCTGCGTCGTCAAGTTACTACGGTCAAACTTGACGGGCGCAACTACCAGCTGTGGGTCTGTTCCTTTGTGATTTATGCTAAATCACAAGGGAAATATTCCCATCTCATTCGGGCCGGTCCACCACAGCCTGCTGAAGATGCTGATTTGAAGGACGTCAAAGCCTATGATGATTGGGTCCGTGATGACTCAACAGTGATGACTTGGATTCTCAACAGCTCGGTTGAGAAGATTAGTGTGACTCTTCTCCGATTACCTACGGCGAAGAAGATGTGGGATGAACTTGCTGGCACCTTCTCTCACAGCCAGAATCCGAAGAAAGTGTTTGATATCAACAAGCAGCTTAGTCGTCTCACCTTCACTGGTACTGATATCGCAGATTACTTCTCTACGTTCACCGGGTTGTGGGGTGAACTGGAGACGTATCATCCCTTGTCCACGGATTTGGCGACTATGCGCAAACAGCGCGATGAGCTACAGCTGGTTCAGTTTTTGAGTGGCTTGCCTGACTCCTATACTGGAGTTGTGGATCAGATTCTGGCTGGTGATCCACTGCCTTCCCTTCGGAGTGCCTACCAGCGTCTTCTGCGTCTTTCCTCCCCGACACCAGATGTTGGGGAATCTACTGCCTTAGCTGCCTGGGGTGGTCGTGGCCGTGGTCGCGGTCGTGGTCGTGGCCGCTCTTCTGAGGGACGTCCTCCTCTTGGTGCGGGGCGTGGTCGTTCTACTACTGCTGGGCGTGGGGCCCCTCCTGCTACCACTGCTGCGGCGAGACCTTCGCCTGGATCCCGTTTGTGTTCTTACTGTGGTCGGACGAACCACATTGAAGAAAAATGCTGGGAGAAGTATGGGAAGCCTGAATGGGCAAACACTGTTACTGATTCTTCCACTGCTGCTTCTGAGGGTGCTACACATCCTCCTACTTTAGACACTGCGGACACTACTACTGCTGACTACATCCGGGCTGAAGTCGAACGTCTTCTTTTGGAGCGTGGTGGTTCCTCTTCTGACGCATCCACGAGTGGAGCTCATGCTGCTCATACCGGTTATGATACTGCTTTTTTGAGTTCACATTTGCCACCTTCATCTGGTAATAATAAATGGGTGATTGACTCTGGTGCATCCTCCCATATTTCTGGAAATCGGGCTTTGTTTAAGTTTCTCTCTACACCTGCTCATAAATCTACAGTTATGGTTGCTGATGGATCTAGATCTTCTGTTTCTGGCATTGGGGACATTATTTCTCAGTCTTTTATCAAATCTGCCTTATATGTGCCTAACTTTCCTATGAATTTATTATCTGTGAGCAAACTTGTCAAGAATCTAAACTGTAGCCTGACATTCCGTCCTGGCTCTTGTATTTTTCAGGACCTTCTCACGAGGATGAAGATTGGTGGGGGGTATGAAGGTGCTGACGGTCTCTACTACTTGGACGAGATGCCAAAGTCTACTAAAGCTTCAGCTCTATCTGCATCAGTTTCTACTTTACAGTGGCATTACCGACTGGGACATCCTTCTTCTGACAAACTGCGCCATTTATTTCCTGATATGAGTAGCTGTAGTCTTCAGTGTGAGTCTTGTCAACTGGGTAAACAGACTAGATCGGTATATCCGCGGCGCAGTTCTATGAGCAGCAGGCATATTTTTGATATTGTCCATTCTGATGTGTGGGGACCATGTAATGTACCAAGTGTGTCTGGTTATAGATACTTTATTTTGTTCATTGATGATTTTTCACGGACTACTTGGCTTTTTCTGTTGAAAAGTAGATCCGAGGTACTATCCACAATAAAGTTCTTTTTTGCTGAAATTAAAACTCAGTTTGGTGTGCCTATTAAAATTTTTAGAACTGATAATGCTTTGGAGTTTGTTCAAAAAGATGTGGACTGTTTTTGTAAAACTGTTGGAACTTTACATCAAACCTCTTGTGCCTATACACCACAACAGAATGGTGTTGCAGAAAGAAAGAATCGTCATTTATTAGAGGTGGCCCGCACTATTATGTTACATTCACATGTTCCTCGTTCTTATTGGCCAGAAGCGATTATGACTGCTTGTTTTCTTATTAATCGTATGCCCTCCTCGGTTATTGGTAACAAAATCCCATTCCAAGTTTTACATCCGGAGGCACCCCTGTTTTCTGTTCCTCCACGGATTTTTGGTTGCACGTGTTTTGTCCGTCTTCTTGGCCCGTCTTCTGATAAGCTCTCGCCTCGTGCAACTAAATGTATTTTCTTGGGGTATTCGAGGACTCAAAAAGGCTATCGCTGTTATAATCCTACTACGAGAAAGTGGTTGACCAGTAGTGATGTGGTGTTTTTTGAGGACACTCCTTTTTATTCATCTGCGGGGGAGAATTTGCAACTAGATATCATTGCACCACCATTGCCGATTCTGTCTGATTGTGTACCTGAGACTGTTGATACTGAGATACCGGTTCGTCCCCAGCTCCGTGTTTATCAGCGCAGGAACAAGGCACCTTCTTCCCATGTACCCCCCCCAGCCGACCAATCTTCACCTCCAGAAGGTTCTGCTACTCCTGAGGTACAATCTGATTTACACATTCCTATTGCACTTCGCAAAGGAACTCGTTCCTGCACGTCTCATAGTATTGCTCATTTTGTATCTACTGACCACCTCACTGCTCAGGCGCGTGATTTTGTACATGCCTTATCTGCTATTACTGTTCCTAAGTCTATTCAGGATGCTCTGCGGAGTACAGCATGGACTTCTGCTATGCAGGATGAGATGACAGCTTTGACTGATAGAAACACTTGGGAGCTGGTGGATCCTCCTCCTCAGTGTAAGCCTGTTGGTTGTCGCTGGGTTTACACTGTCAAATATCAACCGGACGGTACTGTTGAACGGTTGAAAGCTAGATTGGTTGCCAAAGGATATACTCAGACCTACGGCATTGACTATTTTGAGACGTTTTCTCCTGTTGCTCGCTTGAATTCTGTTCGAATATTGTTATCTGTGGCTGTAAATTCTTACTGGCCTCTTCTACAGCTTGATGTGAAGAATGCTTTCTTATATGGTGATCTGCAGGAAGAGGTTTACATGGAGCAACCTCCTGGGTTTGTTGCTCAGGGGGAGTCTCATAAAGTTTGTCGGCTTAAAAAATCTATTTATGGGCTTAAGCAAAGTCCACGTGCCTGGTTCGATAAATTAAGCAGGATTCTTTCTGATTTTGGCTTTCTACGATCTCAAGTGGATCATTCTGTCTTCACAAAGAAAACATCTGCAGGGATTATTATTCTGATTGTCTATGTAGATGATATCATTATTTCAGGCAGTGATTCTGCAGGTGTTCAGGCCACAAAAACTCATTTGGGTAAGCATTTTGCTACCAAAGACTTGGGCAGATTACGATACTTTCTGGGTATAGAGGTTTCCAGGAATTCTAGTGCTCTTGTATTGTCCCAGCGGAAATATGTACTTGATATCTTGCAGGAAACTGGTATGATGGGAGCAAGACCTTCAGATACTCCTATGGATCCCAATGTTGATTGGGACGATGATAATTCACCTATGTTTTCTGAGCCAAAGAAATACAGGAGACTTATTGGGAAATTGATTTATCTGACTGTTACTCGTCCTGATATTACTACTGCTGTGGGTCTTCTGAGCAGGTACTTAGACAAGCCCAGACAGTGTCATTGGGATGCTGTATGTCACATTCTGAGATACTTAAAAGGGGCTCCTGGCAAAGGTTTGCATTATAAGAAATCTGGACACTGTAAACTTGAAGGCTATTCTGATTCAGATTATGCGGGCAGCAGGATTGATAGGAAATCCACTTCTGGCTACTGTACCTATGTAGGGGGTAACTTGGTGACTTGGAGGAGCAAGAAACAAAATGTTGTAGCTCGCTCCAGTGCTGAAGCTGAATACAGGGCTATGGCCCATACTGCTTGTGAACTTCTCTGGGTGCGCTCTCTTTTGCATGAACTTGGGATTGAATCTTCTTATGCGATTCCGATGCACTGCGACAATCGAGCTGCTATTTTCATTGCCAATAATCCTGTTTATCATGAGCGCACCAAGCATATTGAGGTGGATTGCCATTTTATTCGAGAGTCTGTTCTGGCTGGGAAAATCTGCACTCCTTTCACGAGATCTGAAGATCAAGTTGCTGATGTCTTCACGAAACTTCTGGCTAAGAAGCATTTCTGCACACTGGTGGACAAGTTGGGCATGATTGATATCTATGCTCCAACTTGAGGGGGAGTGTTACAATATATGTTTTCTATATTCTGTTATTTATTTTGTTATTTGTTTATTCTGTATGGACCTCTCTGTAATTGTCACAGTGTTATATATATGAGGGTGCACACTTTGTGCAACCCTATGCTCTCTGAAACCCTGATTATCTACATTTCACATTATCATGTTGCTTTCTCATTAAAATATCCATTTTTGAGAATTTCTCTTTATTTCTCTTTTATTTTCCTCATAAGTATTCCTTTTATTATTAGAAATCTTTGGGATACGAAATTCCACTAAGGATAACTCCATTATACCTCTCTTCACTTATTTTCCACATTTCATCAATGTTTTTAATTTCTTTCTTACTAAAGAAATACTTAATTAACTTTTTCTTTTCTTATTGCTTTCTTTATGCAACTTTGGACTCATTGGAACCCAAGGAACCCAAGAGGCACGAAATCCATTCTTGGATTACATTCCTTTGCCTTCTAGAGGTTTCTACCTCACCTCTCTTTTCTCAACAACTCAATTATTCATTAATTAATTGAATTTCCTTGTTATTGGGCCCAATAGCTAATAAAGCCCACAAATCAAACAACAAGGCTATTTTAAACGAAATCCATTTATTCACAACAAATTATATCATTATTTGTCTAAATATCTTTAATATGAGAAATTACATTTCTCACCAAAGGAACCCAAAATTTAGGGTTGTAACAGATCATGTACTAGGGCAAAAGTGCACTTGCTAAAGATTCCATGCAATGGGGTCAAAATTTGCGCAAACTTCACTGTAAAAACCTTTATTAAAAATGCAAAAGGTTTTTTCATGAGGTCGATCAAAGCTTGAAGGTGCCATGTCTAAGATTATCATTTTTCTTTATATTTCACTGTCAAGTGAAATGAAACGAGGCTGATAATTCCGCTGACATCTGACATTCACACCCCCGTTTGACTGCCGCTTGGGGATGTAGTTGTATTTGAACTAGTTTAAAGACTTACCCCTTCCATTGCTAGTGCTAAGAATGTCGCGAGCTTTTTCCGCCTAGTGTTCGGCTTTTCCGTAGCTTCTGAATCCTTATTGATCAGATTTCTTGCTCTTTCTCATCTCACTTTCTTTCCTATCTGTGAGCAGATTCAGCCAAAAAAGACGGTCAAATGACACTCTTCCTTAGCTTCTGAATCCTTATTGATCAGATTTTTTGCTCTTTCTTATCTCTCTTTCTTTCCTATCTGTTAGCAGATTCAGCCAAAAAAGACGGTCACATGACACTTTTATTTTTTATTTTTTTGATAACTCAGGAGACCCGTAAAGCTTGCGCTGAGCCCAACCTGGTGGGGGGGGGGTCCGCTCATCCCTTAAGAAACGGAGCCCCAATGGTAGGAATGCAGTCTCGGTAGGTCCGTACCAAGCTTCCTCACACCATGGGGACAGTGCTTAGAGAATATGATTCCCTATTCCCCTGTTTTAGACAGTAGGCTAAGCCAAGGCAGTCAGCTTAGGGAAGTTCGTTTTCCACCCCTGGGACTAATGGACAATGTCACATATTTCTTAGGAAACAGTTTTCGGATTTAGTCGTACTATTCCATTATTTATATTGACAATTCCAAAAAACTCCTCATACTATGATCATAGTCAGAGGGCGATCGGGCAGGTATGCCCCCATCGTCCAGCGGTTTAGGACATCTCTCTTTCAAGGAGGCAGCGGGGATTCAACTTTCTCCCATTCTTAATTTTCATTCTATGATAACAATATCTGTATGTATTAAAATTTTAGATAAATACTATTTATTCTGTTGCTAGGAAAATCTCTTATAGTCTCACTCCAGTCTTCCGAAACCTTTTCGGCACCTTAGGTTTTTTATTCGAGTCATAATATTAACTCCTTGAGCTAAGTCTTTGTTTCTGGCTTATGGTATCTAATATGCACTAATGTTCTATCTTCATTCTCTACTATCTATTTTTTGTCTCTCTAATTAAAGAACACGTCTCTTAATTAGTGTTAAAACGGTGAAGATTCGACAAACTGAGTTTTCTTTGGACTGAAGAATCGACAAGGTAAATAAGTAAGAAAATCTGGTGATTTCCCCCTACTACTAGACTATGATGTACCTACTATGGTCAATGATATATAAAATGAATAATAGGACTATGAAAAGTATTAATACTTATGAATAGGCAAATCGATCCTTTAAAAGACCCAATGCAGCATATAATTCAAGGTGAATGCCTTTGGGGCACTTTAACGCCTCAGTGGCTGTCTAGATGCATGTCTTGATAAGCTGCTACAGTTAAAGCAAATTGTTGATTGTAGTTTTGATAGAATATAATCTATTTTAAGAAAATGTGTTATATTACATGGTATCTTTGTAAATCTGAAATATTATTGTGACTATGCTTATGCTGAAGGTTGCTCTCTTAATCAAATATTGTGCCAGGTAGGAATCATGTACAAATCCCTTAAACCTCTCGATTTCGATGGATACTTTGTTGCTATCAAAATCATCAAACTTCAAAACCTTATTTATCTCTTAAACTAACACAACACATTGTGGTTGTTGCCATGCAATGGAAAATGGTCTCATGCTTCAGTTTGTTATGTTTCTAATAGAAATCAAATGAAGTTAACTCAGTTGCTAGGATTAATGATCTGCTTATCAAATTTGCATTTGGTTTTATTTTGCAGCATAGACCAATTTTTTGAATGTTTAGATGGAATGAGGAGCTCTCAATCATGTCTAGGGAATGGTAGCATATGGAACTGGACATGTTCTGTTTTCAGTGCAATAACTGCAGCTTCCAATCTGGCTTCTGGATGTGGAAATGTTCCCTCTGGTTGGTCACTCTTAACTTGTATCATAATGTCATGTCTTGCATTCTAGCTGGAGTAATGTAATGCATTTGGGATATTAAGCAGAGTTGTAATTAAGCATTTGGGATATTAAGCAGAGTTGTAATTAGTACACTTAGTTATGCTGTCTCAAATGGTTCGACTTTTTGGTAAACTTACCAAAATAAATCCCTAGTTCTTAAGAGTTGCCCTAGAATATCTCACAATCTCATGTCCTTGTGAATTCAATTGACTTTTCAAATTTTTTCTCATTCCTCTAATTTATGCTACCTTTACGCAACTTATAGGAACTGCATGGAACTTTCTATCAGATATATCAGTATCAGAATGAACTTGAATAACTACAACTATCAAAATTTTGATAAATATCAGAAAAACCTTGATGACTATAACATAGGATTGTATTTGGAATAGTTAAAAGTAATCACTTTTGTAGAGTGTGCTTTTAGCTGTTTTTACGTTGTTGCATGTAACATCTATTCAAATGCATTAATATAGTGGAGTCTGCAGAATCGAATTAGACGAATACTGAAATAGACATAATTATACCCTTCAAAAAGTTTTGACATATTTCATTATTCATCCTTGAATAATCCATGGAAATCATGAATGCTTACTGCAAAATTTTCAGCAGCTAGAAAATCCATAAGCACACCTGATTTTTAACTATAGATATGGATGTATATTACATGATTGAAATTCCATTTTCTTTGTCTTGGTTTTGAAAGATATATGAATAGTAAGAATTTGACTAGTATACTACCGTCATGTATTAGAATTTGTAGACTTTTCAGTGAATGATTAATCTGTATACTAGATTTTTTGCCTAATTGTAGACTTCAATATTATTTTTGAATGTGGTAATAACCTCACTTCTATTAGAAAAGATCTTGTGTACGAAAAAGGAAGAAATTGCAGGAAGAAACCTAATATTCACCCAAATGAAAACCTCTATCTCCTTCCTCTTTCTACCTAATATATCAATTTGAAATAAAGTGTAAACTTTTTGCTCATAATCAAAGACAGTTTAAGACGAGAAATGACTTTTTCCTTGTCAAATTTTTAGTTTGCATCTCTGAAGAACATGACAACCATCTCCGCCAGAACCATGCACCACTTTATTCAGATGACACTGCCACCAAAAGGCTTCTCACAAACTTATGCCGTGGGCTGTCGCTGAAACATCTGAACCTGTTAACCCAGCTCAATCCTACCGAAGTTTGATAAATCAAGTTGATTATAGGTCAGGTTTACTGTCCAAATTCAAGTAGGGCCAGTTCTGGTTCGGCAATTTGGACAAATCTGTGCCAGAAAGCCTGCGCAAGTAACTGTGGTTTTTCTTACCCAATATAGACGTTTTTTAGGTTTCTTCAAAGAAACACGATTCACCTATCATAGCCTTCTTCCAAATAAGTTGTTTGGTACTGTGTTTTTCGAATAATAATGTGTCACAGGTTCTATCGAAAGATGCTAAATTTACGACAACATTTTGTCTACTTTAGGGCACAAAGCCAGTTGAGGTTCTGGTTATGGCTCAACATCATTAATTTGAGTTCAGGTTCTCGATTTTTAAGAAAACTTGGGTCAGGGTTGGTTATGAATCTGATGGATATATAGGCTTTTGACCTAGAACCATATATTTCACAACCCTACTATTCCCTGCACCCTCCCTCTAGACTTGAACTCCCAACAATTCCTTAATCTTAAACCTTAGTATTCATTCAATGTTCTTTGTAAACTGTTTATCGTTATTCGTAGAAGTATAACTGGTGGCAGTTAGCTTACTGACTTCACATTCTGTAATCGCGAAATCGTATCAACAGAAAGATTAATACTTGTTTTTCGGTTTCAAGATAGGGGGGAAATCCAGAGCATACAACCATGGACAAACCGGAAATTTTGGGAACCTAACTCCACAATAGTCATGTGCCCATGCTAGAACCTGTTCAAGAGGGATGCCAGAGCTTGTGAATGACTTTCTGGAATTAACCTGCTATATATACTGAACATACTAGCTCGTTTGTGCAAGCTGTAATTGGTAATTGGCCAATCGTTTTTGGTTGAGTATATTTGTAGATAAAAGAGCTTACAAGGAGAGATTTTGATTATTTACATTTTGTTGCCAAATTGACCCACAGTAGAGCTGATTGGAAAAGAAGGATCCGTGTAATGGGCCCCAACATTCTTTGGATTCAGGCTTAGATGCTAATGATAATGAGAGTGTGTAAATAATTATTAACTACTTATTTTTTGTATATGTGGTTTAGTTCCATATTTTGTGAATGTGTATTGCCTGCCACCCAAGACTACTTAAATAGGTGTGTCCTGTCCATAAAAAAGAACGTTGTTTTGCGTCCATCATCATTGTGTTAACAATATATCACACCATTTTCTTCAAACAAACACATACATCAAATAATATGAAGAGGAAATAATCTATCAACTGTATTTGGCAAGATGGCATTCATGTAAGCTAAGTTTCGCATCTAATTATAGACAGAAATGGTGTTTTTACCATTATTGCACTTGTTTATTTTAGTGTGCAAAGTTGATGGTTAAACCTTTAACTTTTATCTCTGCAGAACAACATAATGTAGAGACTACCTTAAAAGCTTCTATAGCTTTAGTTACCGTCATGCTCTCTTTTGAAGACGATCCAAAGTATTCATGTCGGCTGATTGGTGGTGACCAGAAGATAAATGACATGCTTGGCACTCAATACAGGAGTTTTTCTTCTGTTGATCTGGCTGATGGTTTAATAAGCAGTATGAACTTTAATACTTATATGAGTAATCTTCCATTTTTGGGCGCTGAATGTACAACTGAGGATTTGGGGAAGCAAAATAAGCATCACATATATATCACCTGCGCTGACCTCGAGATGAATTTACAGGTGAGATGTGTTTTTATTTAACATGACATTGTGTAGTGTTGTATGTTGTTTATACTGGTCTTTTGACATTTTTTTGGTCACTGAATGCGTGCCTATGATTGAATTGCATCTTTATTCTCCACCCCCTGCTCATTCTGGGGATATTTTGCAGACAGCTGTTGTAGGAAAATAAATTTGAAATGAGGATTGTAATTTTATCATTATCGAAGATGTTTTGTCAATGCAAATCGGTTACAAAACCTTTGGCCATTGGATTTCGACTTACTCCAAGTTTCAGACGAATCACCTCTATAATGTGCAATTAGCACCTCAGAAAACTTTTATCTAGTTATATGTTGTATCTCATTTTTGAACTACTATTGGTTTTTGTGAAACAAACAGGTTTACCCTCATTGTACGAAGTATAATGCCAGAGTGCAGAGAATCAAGATTGAAGATCATTATCTAGATGACATTGTTCTTGATAAAGCTGATCTCCGTCCTAGATATCACATGGTCTATCTTATACAGGAAAATGTGCAAAATGCTCTTCCACCTTTTCCTTTTTCTTGTGTCGCGTCTGATGAAAAGCAGAATACGCGTCATCTTGATATGCAATCAGAAGATAATCGTAGACCCGTGTCATGTAATGAGCAAGAACTTATTAAGATTACATTATTTGAAACTTTTGGTGAATTACGCGGTGAATATAATGTTCCTTCTATTAGTTTGAATGACAAGTCAGATGTACCCTCGTCTTTAACTATAAATCTTCCGCCATTCATCTTCTGGGTGGATTTTTATTTGTTGTCTTCACTTATGAATCTTTTCAAACAAGCTGGAGATTCCTTTCTCAAGAGAGACCCAGAGAATTTTTATGGATCCAATGTTGTTGAAGACAAGTATGACCTTCATAATGTTGAAGTAACTAAAACTGCAAACCAGACTCCGAATAAAAGTAGCTCTTCAAATGGAAATATACAAGGAAATATAGTTTTCTCTAGTGCAAAGATCATACTATGTTTTAATTCAGATGATCACACGGGCCTGTATGAAGTGTTTGGCTGGGAAAAGTTTATTGCCCTTGAGATTTCACCTCCAAAACTTGAAAAGGTGTTCAAACAGAGCTCTGTTCTCAATTCAAATTCTAGGAAGGCCCAAGGTTATACAGAATCCACATCCATAAGCCTGGACAGCGGAAAGCTTGATGTTTACCTCGTCAACTCTACAAGTGCAGAAGCATCAGCAAAGACTTCTGCTTCAGTGAATAAGCACTTTTTCTCTACAAAAATATTGTCTGCTGTCGCTCCAATAGATGCTCGTGACTCCATGGTCACCATGCTTTGGCAGAAAGGTTCTGTTACTGGCCCATGGATGGCCATGAGAGCTTGGAATTTGGCTACACAGCAGGATCCGAGTAGCAGAAATAAAACAACTGGAACAGGGCAGGAATTTGCATTAGTGACTACCGCTGAGGATTTTATGGAGGCAAATTGCCATGTTCGGCAAGAGATGATTCTGAGTTCTTGCTTTTTCTTGCATATCCATCTTTCTCTTATTTGTGCTAAGCTCATGCGTAATGAGTATGAGTTGTTGAATCTTCTTATAGACCAGGCCTGCCACACCATACAAATGGATGTTGACATTCATACAGCCAATAGAAGAAAAACTGACCAGATTGATGCAGGTTCCCAGGTTTCAATCCTGATAGAATCTGATGTCTTTGATCTGCAGGTTACACTGGAAGAGCGGCTAGAGATAAGTAGGCCTATGCAGAAAGAACTTGCTGGGTCCTGGACAAGCTTCAGATTGAAAGTTAGCAGATTTGATCTTTTTTCTGTGTCAGATATTGGCGGTCTAGTAGGTGCCAGTTTTTTTGCATTCAATCATGGAGAGGGTGATTTATGGGGTTCGATAAGTGATGTAAATAACAAGACATCTGCAGGCAACCTAGAATTTCTGTTGATTAGTTGTAGGAATTCAGTTCTTAGAAGAGGCGATGGTGAAGGTGGGAATGCAATATCTACTGGTTCTGCAGGCACTTCTGTTATCAACTTAAAGAATCCAGTGATACATGAGAGCTTTACATCTGTAACTGTAAAATGTGGAACAATAATTGCCCCTGGTTGTCGTTTGGATTGGTTTGGTTCTATATATTCGTTTTTTAACCTTCCTTCTAATGAAAGTATTGCTGATGATGAGTATGCTAGGAGTTCTGCTCCAGATATAAATGACCACAAATCTTACAAATCACACTTTTATCTTGATTTGGTGGATGCTTCTCTGAGCTATGAGCCGCAGACTGGAGTTCCAGATATTGGAACAAACACTGCTGATTTCAGTATGCCATCTAGCCCAAAAAAAACATCATGTCTTCTAGCAGCAGCTTCTTTTAAATTTTCTAATCAGGGTACTGGGAATACAACTGATGATTACAACATCAGGCTCCAAGATGTAGGCTTTCTAATATGTGGGTCAAATGAATCTAGAGATCGACAATATGATGTGGAATATCTTCGAAGTGCTGGATATGTTAAAGTTGCTGGAGATCCACTGATTGTTGCTGTTGTAAGAACCAATTGTAACAGTGGTCTGCTTTGGGAAGTGGAACTTTCGGATAGTCACATCAAGATGGGGACTTGCAGGGACACCACCTTGAGTTTGTTGCAGCTTTTGTCACAGCTTCAACAACTGTTTGCCCCCGATATGGAGGATTTTCTTGTACACTTGCAATCTAGGTGGACTGCTACAAAACAAGCTCGAGATATTCCCAATTCAAATGCTCCCTTCAGCTCAGAGCCTGATACCTCATCAGGTGGGCTAATGGATGAGGTGATTGATGATATATTTTTATTACCAGTTGAGCAGGTGCTGCAGTCTGATTCTTGTGAGATTCAGTTGGAAAGTCCACGTAATGCATTTATGGTTAGTGATAGGAATAAGATGAGTTTGCAAGACTGCGAATTTGACAGCATCTCTTCCGGAAGTTTTTCATCCAGCAGTTTGGAATCGTATAAAGGAGCTGAAAGTTTCCAACCTGTCTCTAGGGATATGAAGCCCCTGACTGACATTATTGAAAGTTACTGTGTTTCTGAATTACTTCCTAAGCAGAACCAACATTCTAACAATCAACCCTCTGAAGAATCCCTAGGAAACGGAGCACACTCTATTTCTCTAAGAGTTGATGAAACTGAAAAGGGTGGTTGGTATAGGAGTGGTTCACCAGTGATAGTTGAAAATCATATCTCTGGTACAGGTGAGTGTTACAGTAATCGATTGAATGATGAGTACTCTCCCCTTCTCTTAAGACCATCTTCTAGAGAGAACTGTAAAGCAAAAGGAAGGGTGATACTGAAAAATACCGACATAAGATGGATGATGTACGGTGGTTCTGATTGGCCTGGTTCAGGAAATAGTTCTACAGGCTCGGATTCTACTGGAAGGGATGAAAACACACACTTAGAGCTTCAACTGCTAGGAATGGATCTTCAGCTTGACATGTATCCTGATGGAGAATTGTTTGTATCGAAGCTTGCCCTATCCATTCAAGATTTTCATCTGTATGACAATAGCATGGAGGCCCCTTGGAAGATGGTAGACAAGGATGATTGCTTTATGAACTCTATACATTTTAGTTTCACTTTTTTAATTTGGTGCTATCTTTTTGTTGTCAGGTTCTGGGTTATTATCATTCAAAAAAATACCCAAGAGAAACTTGTGCGAAGGCATTTAAGATGGACTTGGATTCTGTAAGGCCCGACCCAACAACACCTCTTGAAGAATACAGGTTTATTTTACTGACTCCTCTCTCTCTCTCTCTCTATATATATATATATATATATATAAAATTTAAGCCTATAAACTTTCAAGTTCAGTAGCATAGTTCATGTAGCAGATATGTAAAAGTGAGCACCTAAGACGACCAAGCGTGTGTTTTCTTTGAGGAGGAGGGGTGATAATAAAATGCAAAAGAAACTGCACATGTTGGAACGCCTCAAACAGTTTTTCTCATGTTGGAACGCCTCAAACAGTTTTTCTCTTAGCATGGTTGGAAGTCTGTAAGCTAGGCCCTAGATGCTGTAGTTGTGCACTGGTGATTACATGTTACATAATTGCCTGGGAGGCTGATGGTTTAGCAAATAACAACACAAGCATACCATGAAGGGCAGATGAAACATAGAGTGACAATGCTCGATGAGGATTCACGTCAGGCCTGGATGTATGGTAGGAGGGGCATGCCAAATGTAACAAGAATTACCAATAATGGAAACAAAAAAAAGAAAGACCATATATTTATTTAACAATTAACAACACAAGCATACTATGAAGAACATGCAAAACATGGAGTGACAGTGTTTGATGAGGATTGACGTCAGGCCTGGATGTATAGCAGGGGCATGCCAAATGTAACAAGAATTAGAAAAATGGAACAAAGAAAAAGAAAGAGCATATGCTTAATTTTTAATATCTTTTAACCAGACTTGGTAATTTGTAATATCATTGTAAAAATTAACACGTGACCTTGATTTGTAGCCTGGTGAACACTGGAGCAGATTATGAGAGATGCATTTAGGTATATGTCGTAAGGCTACAAACCTACCTAACTTGTAGAAAAGTAATTTCTATTTGATTATGTAACGGAGAAGTTAACGAAAACATCTAAACTAACTATATTATCTGATAATTGGAACAAAAAAAATATCAAATATATTTCAGTCATTCGGGGTGTATCTTCTATTGAGTACCACAAAGCCTATATGTAGGCGCTTATGACTAAACAATTTGCGTGGTAATCATTGTGGGGGCAATACCACATGATTTGACAGAAAACCCGAAACAAAAAAGTATTAAATAACTCTCAGTTATAAGGAAACTAGCATCCAAGCACCGACACCAAAGGCTGTGCTAGCCCTACATAAGCTCTTCGTTGCAACAAACTCAACTTCGTCAACTCGTCACAACGATTTGGGTTCTGGGGATCTGGAATAATTCTTCAAATCTCATCACACCAACGAACAAGAGAGCATTGCAGGAGATCAGGACAGAACACCATTTGAACCTCTAAAATAACCTCCATGCTGTTTGGAGCTGTGGAGGAGCACAAGGAAGAGTGAGCTCAAGAATACTGTCTTCAGTTTCGCGCATGCTACTCATTCTGGAATCCTCAGAAATGTGGAAGAAGTGCTCAAGCACCCAAGACGAAGGGTTTTAGTCCACTGCTGTTGTTGAACTAGAGAAAACTCACATGCAAGCAGACAACATTCTGAACCAAGGTAGTAAAGTTAGACGTCCCATCTTCATCATCATGTTAGGTGCTTATTTGGTTGGCATCAAAGCATGTGTCAAAGCGATTTTTGCAAACATCATCTACACCAGGATGAGGAACACCGAATGATACATGTGGTTTTAACTTTAATGCTATAGTTAACATATGAGTGTATGTGCGAACCTTCCCATCTGATGGTGGAATTTTCATACTGCATTTAGCTACATGGGTGTCAATATTGACTTTTTTGTTTGTTGTTGCATGCACATCGTGTCCACTACAACAGACATGGTTGTTGGCTAGTTGCATGCATTGCCCTGTAAACAGATATTTGGCCCTTCCACAATCCGTTTACAGCCGATTTGGGCCATCATAAGACATTGTTGGCGCTGTTGGAAACTCTTGTTCAATGTCAATTTGTTGTAAAAGGACGAGGTGCAATGAGAAGTTGTTGGTGTGCCGGTGTGGGTTGAAGCAAATTTTGAGTATTGTTGCAAATCATTAGATGCTGGAGTTGTAGTTGAAGCAATACTTAGGTGCTCATGATCAAAGTGGATTTTGTGATGGGGGCAATGGGAAAAGCCCCTCCCCCCCTCGGGAAAGGGAGTGGGGAACATGCCTCTGATGGGGTTCTTGTGGGGAGCACCTGTCATATTTCCTGGGGTGGGGGCCATGGGGGGAACCTCTGTTGTTTGCTTTGCTACAAGTTCTGTCTGTGGGTGGGGTATATATTTCCAGAGAAGAATGTCAATGAAGAACCAACACATGGAAACCACTAGTCAACGGTTATAAGTGCTCCATAACAGCTTGGACAGAGAAGATAATCCTTGAGATAGAATGTCAAATGCTCATATTGCATCTTACAGTGGCAACACAATGTCCATAGTGTTTCTGGTCTTGATGGTGAATAATAATCATAGGTAGAATGACATACACTCCTAGTAGCATAATTATACCTATCACCATAATCTGAATAAAAAAAGACCAGTCATCGTAAACCCCGTGGGGTGACATGTCTTGAAAGAAAAATGAAACAAGGTGAAATCACTTAGATCCCATGGAAATAGCTATGAGAAGCTGCTTGTGGCCTATGGCTACTTGTAGTGGTTTGTGTCTATTCTTTAGCATTGGAAGCACATACACTTCTTGGAGGCTGCTATATCTGTGCTTGAATGGGCACTGCCGAAGGCACTTCCAAACCTAATTAAGAAGGGGAAACATCCTGTTACACACAAAATCCCTCCTCACCATTCTTGACACGTGTCTCCCCCTCTTGATCATATCACGATCCTAGGCTACTTCTCTTCCTCCACTCGTGACCACCAGCTTCTCTTCGTCCACCCACTGTTGCCGACCTCTCCTCTTCCTCCACCTGCCACTGTCGATCTATCCATAACTTGCCGCCACCGGCATGCTCATCGAAAACAATATTCTTCTTTGCTAGGAGCTGCAAGTAGCAACAATACATAAATCCCTCTCCTCCACAAGAAGCAGGAGTTGCAAGCAACAACAACCCCTCTCCTCTGCAAGAAGCAACACATATGGTGATCTCCATCAGCTCTCCTCTTCTTTCCCTTGTGTCCTACCCATTTCTCCACTTCCTTCACTTATAGCCTGTGAATACCACCCCGTCGCCTTCGTCTGCACCTCTGAAAGTGCATTATATATCTCCACGACCACCAGCACCCATTAATAACGATCACCCCCCCCCCCCCCCCCCTCCCCAACACACACACACACAACAAAACCGCCGACTCTTGATTTTTCTTTTCTAGTCATCTTATTCTACAAATGACAATGCAACTCTTTTTCCTCCACTCCCAATACCTATGTTCTATTTTTTCGCCACCAATGCCACTAGCAACAGTCTCCTCTCCTCTTCTTTCTCATCCTCCACCTCCAACACTGTTTTCTCTCTCCTCTTCTACATTTTAACAACTTACCTCCTTTTCTTTCTTTATTGTCTACCATCACCAACATTTGTTCTGTCCAAAATTTGATTGTGCAAATAATTTTATTGTGAGTTCATCTGTGTGGTGCTTAACTCAGGTTGTTATTTGTGAATATATTTCTATTAGTTTGACTATAATTGTGATTATAATGTGGGTTTGTCTTTGATGTCTTGGATCGTGATGTATGCAATGTGTGGTTGAGTTCACGTATGAAATCGATTGAGATGATCTTCGTGTTTGAATATGATTCTTTGTGTTTGTACTTAAAAATAATCTTACATAGATATGTATATTTTTTGTTGTCTGGCACCATGTCCGTGTCCTATATTTTTTGAAAACTTCTGCCTCCTGTGTCTGTATGCATGTTTGTGTCCACGATTCCTAAGCTGTAGCTTATAGTGGTGGCACTTAGTAACATGTTGTTGCAGTCGATTGTAACCTGCTGTAGCTGCTTGGTTGAATGGCATATGAAGCTGTAGCTCTTTATTAGGTGAGAGGGGTGGCTTGGACGACCTATGCTATTTGAATTTTAGACCAATTGGATGGCCTGGAGCAAGGCATCAGAGGCAGGGGTTGCAGGTGGGCCACTTCGGGAGATGGCTACTGAAAGACGGCCCTATCGGCGACTGATGGTATCTGCTCCTGCTAACCACAATTGCTAGCCATTGTCGGTAAAACCTGTGTGGGCAGCGGATGCCAGCGTCCCTCCTACTAGAGTTTCCACAACTTGGCCTACAAGTTGGTGGGGGGAGGGTTATTTGGTCGGTGATGGGCAGTAGCAAGAGAGGAGGAAGGATGGTGAAACAGTGGCGGAAGAGGGGGTGAAGCAGATGGGTCAGTGACTGTTATTGTTAGACATACCAACGGTGTTGAGATGGAGCGTGGAGGTTGGAGGGTGGGTATTGTAGCTGGTTGAGTGGACAGTGGCCAAAGGTGGATGAGAAGGAAAGCAAGGAAAGGGAGGGGAGGATCACTGATTGTGTTGGGAAAGTGATGACTGTAACATGAGACTAGGGGAATGAACCCTAGGATAATTAGGGGTAGACTTTGATACCAAGTAATGGAAACTTAATGACTAACTACTTAGATTATCTAATGAATAATGATTGAAGCAAATAGATGATTAAATTTTGATTATTGATTCTGTCCTCTAGTGAGGATTACAAATCCTATAAATTGGGCGGCAGCCATTGTGCCACTAAACCACACGACTTGGCAGAAAGGCCAATATAGAAAACATAAATTAACTTCTAATAATAGGGAAACTAGGATCCAAAATGCCGCCGCCAAAGGCTGCGATTGTCCTACATCACCATGGTTCTAGATAAAATGTCAATGGATGTTAAAACTGGTCACACTTGATACAAATAGTTGAGGGTGTATTCTTCAAAGAGAAAATGGACTATGGGTGTGTGTGGCTTGAAATATCGATGGGGCCGTGTGGACTACAAACTGCACATATATGCTTTTATCCTCCCAAGTTGAAATTTGCAACTAATTCGGTCTCCTGTGCATAAAAAAGTACTAACACCAATATTCTTATGATATAATCAAAACTTCGACCATATTCTAATCTCTAGTCGAATTGTGGCATTCTTCAGGCTTCATCTCGCTCTCCTTCCAATGAGATTACATCTTGATCAAAGCCAATTGAACTTTCTTATTAGTTTCTTTGGTGGGGACTCGTCAGCTAGTGAAGCTTGTGATCAGTCATCTGATTTGAACAATGGGCAAGGAGATAAGATAGTCGATAAGCATGATTCTGGCCTCGAGTTTGTTGTAGAAGAGGCATTGCTCCCCTTTTTTCAGGCAAGTAACTCTTGTGCAAGTTCATTGTATTATTTGGAATGATATGAGAATAAAATGTGCACATATTTACTGTTTCAGAATTTATTGTTCTTATGGTCTCATCGTATAGTGTCTTTTCTATAACTTTTGACCTGGATCTCATACTGTATATATTACTCAATGTAAATATCTGCTGGTCTGCTTCAAGATTGTAATGCATCATGCTACATGAGGGTGGGAACTTTGCTTCAATTAATCTCTTGGCTGGTTAAACTTTAAGTACGTGCCACTATATTACGAAATAAAATTCAAGCAGAATTGTAAAATTTGAAAAAATGCTCGCTTCTTTACTGAGATATCTTATAGTGTTCATCTTGGGATTGATATTCTAAATATTGCTTTATTCTTGAGGGAGATATATCCTAGTCTACTATGCAAAAATGGTTATTTTGTAATGATACACATTCAATTCAAGAGAGTTGACAGTATGCTTATTATTTCAGCTGACATGTTTCTGTGGTTCAGATTTAGGTTGATTTATTGCTCGTGTATCTATTTCACTGTTAGAAAATCAGATATGTGCAACTAGCCATGTAGAATGTACTCTTAGTCTTAGCGGCCTACGTCCAGTAACTAACTGTCCATATGTATTTTTAAATACCAGTGTTTCTCATTTTGTTTCATTTTTCACAATATTTATAGCTAGTTCACTTGCTAAGGAAAATCGGATCAATCTCTTAATTGACTTAAATTTGTACTTGACTGTTTAATATTGCAATAAAGGTTGCTGAAGATAAGACATATACTACAAAGTGAAGGTGGTTATATGTGAAATATATACTTGTATCTGTATCAATAGTCAGCATGTAAAGATATCTTGTTAGCAAATGAATCATCACCATCGTCTTCATCTAAACCTCAATTCCAACCATGTTGGGGGCTTGTCAGCAGATAGAAATAGATGAGATATTGTATAGTAAAGATAAACCCAATATGCTGTTAATATTCTTTGTATCTGTACTGATAGTCAGTATTCTTTTGCCAGAAATTTGAGATACAACCAATAGTTGTACGTGTTGATTATATTCCTCGTCATATCAATCTGTCCGCTTTGCGCGGTGGCAACTATGTAGAGCTCGTGAACTTGGTGCCCTGGAAGGTGATCTCCCAATTTTCTTTTTATTCACATGTTTCCTCTATTTTTTTATTTATAAAATAATGTTGTAATCTTCCAATACCTTATTTTTTGTGGTCAATCTGTATTTTTGTGGTGAATCTATTTCGAATTTCTGGCTTGGCTGCTCATTAAGATATATTGGATCCATCGACTATTTTTCTTCATAAAATATAATGGATTACTTGATTTCAATACAATTTGCTAGATGACATATATGATATAATAAACTTTGAATATTCAACTACTCTAGTTTTTCACGGTCAAGGTTGTGTATTTAATGTTCTGGCTAGGGTAGACCGACTACGGACTATTAATCATAATCTAATATAATCAATGTCATTGTGATTTTGTAAAAGTACACAGAAATAAACGAACTACATAGAGAAATGCTTGTGTAGTTTAGTTGTATGTTGGTCCTACTACATTATCGGTGTAGCTCCCTTCTTCATCAGTAAGTATACCACAGGGCAGACCAACACCTAACGTTTCCCGATTTGCTATTGTTGAAGTCTAAGATGTTTAATGTCCTACAAATTAGACATTTTTGAATATATTGCATTAGATAATATTTGAACGTAGTCTAGACATCTAATGACTTTTTAAAGTATTGCTTCGACAAGATCACACATCAGTTGTGATTAGGCTTTTCTAAGCATCAAGTTACTAATCAGCAACCACCCACTAAACCAAGTTCTACTAGTTATGGTTGAAAGCATTGACTTTAAGCAATTTAGTCAGGTTCAGAAGTGGAAGGTTTTTCTTTGAAGGAACCAAAATGGATCAACTGCATTATATAAAAAAGTGGATGGGTAATACCTCTTCTGAGCAAAAGCTGTGAGCCTCAAGCTTAGGTAATGCATGTAGCCAACCACTCTCAACCAAGTAGATCCGAAAGCTCTTTGTTACATAATTCTAATTTTACAATCGAAAACACCCATTCCTCTTGAATTCATTCTTCACGTACAAGTGTTTGCGTGTCAAGTGGTTGATGAGAGAACTGATCTCCCTCTCATTGCTATTAAAAGAACTCCATGTAGCTTTACTCCATTGGCCATGCTTAGTCTAACCCCGATTCTCCTTGACTGTAGGCATAACCATTTCAACATCATCCTCAATGATAGCAAAAACTTCTCCTTGGATGTAGCTTGCTTTTTCTAAGATATGCTCATTGGATAGAACCACCTCCTCACTTTCTTCTATCTGAACTATATTACTATAGGCAAAAGCTAAAGTGAAAATGTGGAGGTATCCCCACTCCTCTTTAGTTCATGCCCTATAGTCATGTTCCACCGTGCTATGATTCCCCTCCAAGGCCTCTGAATTCCACGCAAAAGAGACACATAATTGCCAATGAGTTTTCATTTGTACCTTCTCATTTGAAGGCAACTCTACAATGCTAAGAGGTATCCAATAATATTGGTCTACTTGACCTCCTAACCCTTGAAATGGCATAGCCTCAAGTGTTGCAGGACCTTTATGCTATCATAAAACTTGAGCAGAAAAGTGGCCTGGATTCTCCTTGACTGTAGGCATAACCATTTCAACATCATCCTCAATGATAGCAAAAACGTTCTCCTTGGATATAGCTTGCTTTTTCTAAGATATGCTCATTGGATAGAACCACCTCCTCACTTTCTTCTATCTGAACTATATTACTATAGGCAAAAGCTAAAGTGAAAATGTGGAGGTGTCCCCACTCCTCTTTAGTTCATGCCCTATAGTCATGTTCCATTGTGCTATGATTCCCCTCCAAGGCCTCCGAATTCCACGCGAAAGAGACACATAATTGCCAATGGCTTTTCATTTGTACCTTCTCATTTGAAGGCAATTCTACAATGCTAAGAGGTATCCAATAATCTTGGTCTACTTGACCTAACCCTTGAAATGGCATAGCCTCAAGTGTTGCAGGACCTTTATGCTATCATAAAACTTGAGCAGAAAAGTGGCCTGGCAGGCTTACCATATAAAGGTCAGCTGGCACATGCAGACCCCTGTTTAGAATCTACTGAAATTGCTTGTCAACAACTCATTAAATGATATTTCCCTGAACTATCACGAAAATCACTCAGAACCACAATCCCCACTTGTTCTCTAGCTTGTAGCAGTAACAAATCCGGGATTCTGGTTTCTTTCAGCGTGGGTGATAAGTTTGACATCCAGGAATTATGCGGAAAATTAAGATGGAAACTGACAAAGATTCAGTAAAAATTTGGTCAACTATTGTAAAAAATCATGAGAAAAATTTGGTACTACAACATTATATGTATATGCAAACACACACACATAGTATATATATATATATATATATATATATATATATATATATATATTCAGGCTAGTGTACACTCGAGTGTACCGGAGGCACCGTACACCTCAGTCATTTTTGAAGATGTAATAAATTTTTGAAAAATCTAAACCGTTGATCTTCTTAATTATCATAAGAACATACTATATAATAAATTTTAGCTCATTTGGACATTTATAGGTCGTGCATCTAAAGGTGGCAAAAATTATGCATTTCAAATTAGTTTTGTGCGTCGATTTTGTTGTCCTTGGATGAGTGACTTATACTCATCCAAATGAGCTCAAATTTTGTATGTGGCCTATTATTATTGTAACCATGAAGATCAATGGATTACATTTTGAAAAAATATGGTCTATATAGGCAAACACCATTGGGGTGTACGGCGTGATCTGTACACTCGAGTGTATTCTAGCCTGACTCTCTCTCTCTCTCTATATATATATATATATATATATATATATATATATAAGCTAGAATACACTCGAGTGTACAGATCGTACCGTACACTCGTGTTTGCATATATAGACAATTTTTTTGATAAATCCAAACCGGTGATATTCATTTTTATAACAAATACACGCCGCAGTCAAAATTTGAGCTCATTTGGAATTTTCTAAGTCACTCTTTCATGCCCAACAAAACCGACGCACAAAACTTAAATTTGAATTGTATAATTTTTGTCGCCTTTAGATGCATGACCTATAAGTGTCCAAATGAGCTTAAGTTTTATATGTAGTATGTTCATATGATATTTAAGAAGATCAGTGGTTTAGATTTTCAAAATGAATGTGGCATGATGGAAAACGACTCGAGTGTATTCGGTCTCCGATACACTCGAGTATATTCTAGCCTGACTCTCTCTCTCTCTCTCTCTCTCTCTATATATATATATATATATATATATATATATATATATATATATATATATATATATAGATCGCACGAATTCACTCAAGTGTGTTTGCATATCAAGACTACTTTTTGTAATCTGTAAACCACTGATCTTCACCGTCATACTATAACTAGGCTACATACAAATTTTGAGCCCATTTGGATGAGTGAAGTGTAAGTCACTCATCCAAGGGCAACAAAATCGACGCGCGAAACTAATTTGAAATGCATAATTTTTGTGGTCTTTATAACATGACCTATAAATGTCCAAATGTGCTCAAATTTTGCATATGAGATATTCACAACATGTTTAAGAAGATCAACGGATTAGATTTTTGAAAAAAATATTGCATCATGAAAAACTACTGGAGTGTATTCTGCTCCAAATACACTTGAGTGTATTCTCTCTCTCACTCTCTCTCTCTCTCTCTCTCTATATATATATATATATATATATATATAGAGAGAGAGAGAGAGAGAGAGAGTCGGGCTAGAATACACTCCAGTAGTTTTTCATGATGCAATATTTTTTTTCAAAAATCTAATCCGTTGATCTTCTTAATCATCTTGTGAATATCTCATATGCAAAATTTGAGCACATTAGGACATTTATAGGTCATGTTATAATGACCGCAAAAATTATTCATTTCAAATTAGTTTCGTGCGTCGATTTTGTTTCCCTTGGATGAATGACTTACACTCATCCAAATGGGCTCAAAATTTGTATGTAGCCTAATTATAGTATTACAATGAAGATCAATGGTTTACATCTTGCAAACAATAGTCTTGATATGCAAACACACTTGAGTGTATCCGTGTGATGTGTACACTCGAGTGTATTCTAGCCTGACTCTCTCTCTCTCTCTATATATATATATATATGGCTAAAAAAATTGTGTACCTGAGTACATATAGCTTACATGTACCCACCTTCATTTATGATGATTGTAAAATTAAAATGAACTACCCAACCTTATGGATGTGATGTATACTACTTGGATAAAATGTGTTACATGTGTATCAAAAATCACCAAAATTTGATATTCATAGATCACCCAATCAAAGAATTTGTGTCTTATCTAATCAACGGTAAGTTGCAGAAATTGCAGAAACCGTTGGATGATATATTGGTATATCTCATGATCTATATGAGATATGGTTATGAGTTTTTAAACACATGTAATCTATATAATATTGAATCAATCCATATGGTTGGATTTTATTAACATACTCCACATGTGCCATTTTAATGACCGATACACG
This sequence comes from Alisma plantago-aquatica, assembly GCA_963693085.1. NCBI lineage: Eukaryota > Viridiplantae > Streptophyta > Magnoliopsida > Alismatales > Alismataceae > Alisma > Alisma plantago-aquatica. The sequence continues at coordinate 406,650,588 of OY856413.1, forward strand.
TAAGTTACATGTACCGACCGATACACACTTCCTAACCTTATATATATATATATATATATATATATATATCCTAACCTTATATATATATATATCCATATATATATATATGGGGTTAGGAAGTGTGTACCGGTCATTAAAATGAAACATGAGGAATATGTTAGTAAAATCCAACTATATAGATTGGTTCAACACTATATAGATTAGATGTGTTAGAAAAGCATACTCATATCCCGTATGCATCATGAGATATAACAATATATCATCCAACGTTTTTTGTAATTTCTGCAACTTATCGTTGATTAGAAAATACACAATCTTTCATTGGATGGTTTATGAATATTAGATTGTAATGATTTTTGATACACATCTTATCTAAGGGGTATACATCACATCCATAAGGTTGGATCGTTCTGTGAAAATTTATAATTATGATGTATAAAGATGGGTACATGTAAGCTACATGTACTTGGGTACACAATTCTTTAAGCATATATATATATATATATATATATATATATATATAGAGAGAGAGAGAGAGAGAGAGAGAGAGAGAAGCTAGAATACACTCGAGTGTATAGATCACACAGTACACCCCAATGGTGTTTGCCTATACAGATCATGTTGTTAAAATCTAATCCGTTGATCTTTATTGTTACAATAATAATAGGCCTCATACAAAATTTGAGGCCATTTGGTTGAGTGTGAGTCACTCATCCAAAGACAACAAAATCGACGCACATTACTAATTTCAAATGCATGATTTTTTACTCCATTAGATGCATGACCTATAAGTGTCCAAATGAGCTAAAATTTACTATATAGTAATGTTCTCAAGATATTTAAGAAGATCAACTTAGTTTTTCAAAATAATTTCTTCATCATGGAAAACAATTGAGGTGTATGGTGTCCCCGATACACTCAAGTGTATTTCAGCTTTACTCTCTCTCTCTCTCTATATATATATATAATATATATATATATATATATACACATATATATATGTAGAGGTTAAGAAGTGTGTACCGGTCAGTACATGTAACTTACGTGTACCGATCATAAAAATGACATATGTGGAGCATGTTAAATAAATCCAACCATATGGATTGATTCAAAATCATATAGATTGCACATGTTTAAAAAATCATACCCATATCTTATACAGATCATGAGATATAACAATATATCATCGAACGGCATCTGCAATTTCTGCAGCCTAGAATTGATTAGATGACACACAAATTCTTTCATTAGATGATCTAGGAATATCAGATTTTGCTGATTTTTGATACACATCTTATTTAAGTAGTATAGATCACATCCATAAGGTTGGATAGTTCAATTTAATTTCACAATCATCATAAATGAAGGTGGGTACATGCAAGCTACATGTACTCGGGTACACAATTCTTTTAGTCATATATATATATATATATATATGTAGTTAGTCTCATGTGTGATGTGTAAATCATTATCTGCATTTGTAATCTTTCACTTTATTCTTACAAGAATGCTTTAGGGTATAGAACATTTACAAAATACATGTAATACCCCAAAAACTTGCTTTATGCCTAGGTGCCTAGATGAGCCAAGGCACCAGTTTTGACACATTGGTAACCATGTTCGACTCTTAATATTGCGAGCTATGTCATTTTTTTTAGTCGCTCACCAATCCCTTCAAGGGCATAAGAGGCTAGCCAACCAATCACAAGCTTTGATTCTCATCGTTAATTTGCTAAAAAATATATCTTTGTTAATCGCCAAATATGGAGCTTTAGTGCTTGGCTTGCCAGTTCACCGTCGAGTATAAGACACTCCACTCCTTAACAACCCCAAACTTACCTTAGATAAGTCCATTTATGGGCTCGATTTACTTGATTCAATAACACCGAAAGAAAACATGTTGACTGACTTTGGTGTTGGTGAATGGAGGGCCTTTAGATACTAAATTTGCTAATAAACACAATGTGCTTGCTTGATGATATGAATGTTATATCCCCGCGATTCTTTCTTCAAACTACGACATTACTGTTGGATTTAAGGACTCTAGAGGGGGGGTGAATAGAGCTACAAAATTTCTCACAAAATAGATTGGACCTTCAAATTATATCAAGTTTACAACAATAGCTTAATTGCAATTTGAAGTCCTATCTAACAAGGATAGCAAGGATGAGAGAGATTGATAGCAAACACTTGACAAAGGGATGTAGAGTGGTTCCACACTTCAAACTAGAAGTGAGTCACAAACTAGAAGTGAGTCAGTCCACTACCTAGAGAGGTCAACCTCTAGGATTTTGCAAGTGCTTTTCTCTATATTATCACTAATAAGAGTTACAACACAAGACCACCAAAGGACTTACCCATCCAATCACAAGGAGATATCCACCTTACCAAGGACTTACCCACTTAGCTTGAGTCTTCAGCCTTCACTAAGGTTTTACCCAGCTCAAGTCTTCCACTTTTAAGGACTTTGCTTCTCCTCTTGGATCTTCAGCCTTTGCCTTCTCCTTCACCTGGAGAAGATCACCACCTCTTCATCAACCTTGAAGAGGACCAACTACAACTCCTTCACTCAATGGAGCTTGCTTCACCTTTTCTTCATGTAGGAAGGAGAGAGGGAAGTAGGAGAAGATGAGAGCTTTACATGCACAAGGGTGGAGCTCTCTTACAATATGCCTAACTCACTCACAAATCACGAAATGAAGTGTAAACTAGAGAGAGAATGGGGCTCAAGGAGTAGTAGCACACTCAACTATAGTAAGGACCTTGAATATCTTGAATGTACAAACTTGGAATGAACTCCAAGGGGTCCTATTTATAGCTGGGGGTGCTCCCTTGAGTTGGGGAACACTTGCGGTCAAAATATAGCCGTTTTTCACAAAGCAACAAATCTATTTTCACCCAACACAAGTCACCAACGGTTATAATCACTTTTTCTGCATTTTTTGTAAAGTGCATTCGGTCGAGTTCCAATAAAGGTAACTCGACCGATCAACTAAAAGACAAAGTCAATTTTCAAACTATCGGTCGAGTTTGTTCTGGGAAAGTCGACCGATGCGATGAGCTAAAATTGAGTTTGCTCAAAGAGTCAGTCGGCCGAGTTCTGTGAATGTACAACTCGACCGATGGGTCATCTTCAGAAAATTTATCATAGGATTGGTCGAGATTGTAACTCGACCGATGAACAGCCTGTGATCAATTTTCTAAATTGACTTTTGGGTGATTAAACCTTGGTATAAAGTGTTCCACATATTTTTCTCATCTTAGTTACAAGTCATATCATCAATACAAGTGATTACAAAAATCTTCTAAGGTCGTTTGAAGTGATTTCCTAATTAGCACACTTGCATTGCATTTGACTTGAACTTGGACAAGCTAGGGCTTGTGTAATTTGATCCTTTTCATGTACCTAAAGCCTGAAATCGATCTTGAACAAACATATTAGATACATATGAATGGAATGGTTGAGTCATTATCAAAATATGGACAATGTATAACCTTTAGGTCAACATTCTCCCCCTTTTTGACAATGACAAACCATTCCTCAATCATATTGAAAAGGATATTGAAGTTATACCTTTGCCTTGTGAATTGTAAGGGGTTTCAAGATTTGAACAATGTGAATTGCTCCCCCTCAATCTATGCTTACTTTAACCTGCATAGTTCGTCTATCTACACAAAGCAATATAACACATACATTCTATATGGTCCTTTAGCAAGTCACATGATAAAACATATAATGATCAAGAAAAGGATCACATAGGCAATAAAAGCAATATGGTTGAGCTTCAAAACATTGAAATTCTCTTCCCCTTTTGACATTATAAAAAGGAAGGGGAGTAAAAGAGCATAAAAGCAGGTATTCTCCAAGCACAACCAAGCATATATCCAAAACATGCAATATGAAAACTTACACCAAACAGAGACGAGAGAAACAAACAAGTTAAGTCATAATCAAAATATGGTGAAACATGGTACCAACTCATAAGATATAACAAATCAAAGAGTAAGAGTGCACAAAATATAGATTACAACCCAGAATGCAAGTTCTCATAAAACAATTACAAGCGAAAACGATGAAAACTAAGATCATAAAATAGTACAACTCAGATCATGTGCCCAAATGTTTCTAATACAAAATAGCCTAGAAAGATATATATGATCAGTGAACTAGACTAAAAACTAAGAACATCTAGACATCTAAGCTATCTATATCAACAACATCATCATCCTCAGCATCAGGCTCGTAGTCATCATCTCCGTCTGAAGGTGCAACATCATCGTTTTCATCACCGGAGTCACCAGCAGAGCCACCAGAGCCATCAACATCGTCAGATGCAGCACCATCATCCTCACCGTCACCAATAGCCTTGTTAGCATCAACAGTCTCATCATCAGTCTGGTCCGACATCTCCTCATCAACAGAGGGACCGAAGCGACGACCGGGCCAACGAGCATTCTGCCCATCTCAAGTCATACCAAGAGCATAGAGCTCATTGGCCTGTGGGAAGGAAGGAGCAGAATCGCTAAGGTTGGCAAGCAGAGTGGCCAAAGGGCCAGCAGGTAGAGGCAGGATAACAGGAGCAGATCCACCAGCAGCAGAGGGTGTGGGAGCAGCGGAAGGTACAGGTGGAGGGGCAGGGTAAAAGTGATTGTATGCATAGGAGGCATAATCACTTCCCGGATATGGCTGGTAGGCTGGGTAGGGTTGTGCACATGACATGTTCATGTTTGACATGATGGAACATAAATCTTGATGCAGGTGCTCCTGGACCTGGAGGTTGTATGCCTGTTGATGTATCATGTAACCCATGAGGGCTTCATTGGATACACGAAACGAGGCACGTGCAGGTCGGGTAGGCTAAGGAGGTGGAGGTGCTTGGGTAGAGGTCGAGGCAGGTTCAGTAGAGGCAGAGGCACCAAATGTGGTGGAGGAAACGACAGACACAAACTTCTGAATGGTGGTCTCATTGATACAAACTTCCTTCCGGGCAGGTCTGTAATGAAAGTCATGGAAGAGAGATTTCTCAGTAGCAATCTGAAAAAGACCACATATCAGGGCAGGGTAGGGAGGGTGGGTGCCCCTAGTATTCTTGCCTGAGTCGAAGCAAGTCATATGGTGGAGGATGTATCTAGACTACTTGAATCTGACATTCTCTAAGAGGCAATACATGATTACCGCAGTGTTCTCTGCAATATCCATTTGGTTTTTCTTCGGATGGATGTTACAGTTGATCACTAGGGCAAGGATACGCCTCTTGTGATCCAAGGCAGAGGAGGGTAGGGTGCTCTTCTTGTAGGGGAACTGAGATTTCTTCAAGTAACGATGGATGTCAGGAAGAATGAGATCGTATTGCTTGTAGAAAGCCTCAGGGTCAAGAAGGTCAAAATACTCGCCGTAATCCTTATGCCAGTTGTCAGTCTCATCGGTACCATAGAAGATGTTTAAGGTATCCTCCGAGACATAGAATTTCTTCCCGGCTATCATAGACGTTAGGACCACTTGAGTATTAGGAGGGGGTACAATGGTGTCGTAATTCCAACGCAAGCTCGCGTAGAATTCATGAACCACTTTTGTGCTAGTCATGGAATTGTGGAAGCACGCACGTTCAACACCCAGGGCAGATAGATGGTGAACGTATAACAGCTTTGCCACTTGATCGATGACCTCTTGGCGTCTAGGGCTAGGCTCAAAGAGGGCGCGAAAAGGGAAATGACTCCGTGGGAGAAGGTCTATTAACAACCTCATTTGAGACAAAGAGAGTCTCATCAAAGGGGATCAAGCGGGAAGACGAATAGGAGGATGGTGCATTGCTAGGGGCGGCTCTCTTCCTTCTATTTGAAGCCATGGAAGCGAAATAGAGAGGAAAGAGGAAGCAAAAGCACAAAACACCACCAAAAACGTTCACACACCTAGGTTTAGCAAGGGGGAAGGTCAAGGATGGTCTACCTAGGTCGGATAAGGGCTAGGTTGAGGAAGGGGAGGTCAAGGGTGGAGAGCTTAGGGCTAAGGGAGGTAGAATCGATCGACTTTTCTCTAGTTGAGAGGGAGAATAGTTGATCGAGCCCAACTTAAGTGTGCTCCAGCCCGGCCATCGGTTGAGTTCTGTGAACTCGGAAACTCGACCGATTGGCTTTTTAAAAAAGTTCTCGGCTATCGATCGGTCGAGTTTTCCCTAGGGTAACTGGACCGATGGTCAACCCGACCTAAAACTATCAAACTTAATTTCTAGCCATTTGAATGCTAATTAAATTTATTTTTCAAGTCCATTATGTATATTGAACATACTTAGGCACATATCACTCATCATTGGGTACTATTTTGCGATAAAACATGCGTTTGCAAAAAATACCCAAAGACGAGAAAAATAAGACAGAAATGAACATGAAAAACGGTTTTAAACATATTAGCAATCAAAGATGATCCAAACAGAGACAAGACATATAAGATAAATAACAACTAGCTAGAAGGCATATCAGATTCATTCAAAGCAGTTATAAGCAATTTTGATCTATAAAGTTAAATTGCTCTCTAGCTAGAGGTTTAGTGAAAATGTCTGCCAACTGATTTTCCGTGTCCACATGCTTGATATAGATATCCTTCTTGGCAATGTGATGACGAAGAAAGTGATGACGAACCTCTATATGTTTAGCTCTACTATGCAAGATAGGATTGTAAGACAAGTTAATTGCACTAGTATTATCACAATAGATAGGAGAAGCATCAAAATGAATATTAAAGTCTTGGAACATTTGCTTCATCCATAGGACCTGGGCACAACAACTTCCGGCTGCAATGTACTCAGCCTCGGTGGTTGATAATACCACTGTGTTCTGTTTCTTGGAGAATCAAGACACCAAGCATGGTCCTAGGAGGGAACAAGTGCCACTTGTGCACTTTCTATCAATCAAGCAACCTGTATAATCAACACCACTATAAGTAGTAAGAGTAAAGTCCCTTGACTTGGGATACCATAGTCCAAAGTTTAGAGTTTTGGCTAAGTACTTTAGAATCCTCTTAACAACTATAAGATATGATTTCTTAGGATTTGATTGAAAGCGAGCACACAAACCAACACTAAACATTATATCATGTCTAGAGGCAGTTAAGTAAAGTAAACTTCCAATCATACCTCTATAGAGCTTCTCATCTACCTTCTCACCTTCTTCATCTTTATCAAGTTTGGCTGTGTTTGACATGGGTGTGTCCATCAACTTGGTGTTCTCCATCCCAAAGCGCTTAAGTAGTTCATTTGTGTACTTGCCTTGGTTGATGAAGTTCTCATCTTTTGTTTGCTTGATTTGAAAGCCGATGAAGAATGTGAGTTCACCCATCATACTCATCTCGAATTCACTCTGCATAAGATCACTAAATTTTTTGCAAAGATCAAGGTTTGTTTCGCCAAAATGATATCATCAACATAGATTTGAATGATAAGAAAATTGTTAGAAGTGTGTTTTAAAAAATAAGGTAGAATCCACTTTGCCCATGATATAACCACGATCTAACAAAAAGTTCTTTAATTTCTCATACCAAACCCTTGGTGCTTGTTTAAGTCCATAGAGAGCTTTTTGCAACAAATAAACATGGTTAGGTAGACTATCATGTTCAAAGCCCGGAGGTTGTGCAACATACACTTCCTCCTCAATTGTACCATTCAAAAACACACTTTTAACACCCATTTGATATAAAAGAAAGTCTTTATGACTAGCAAAGGCAAGCAACATACGAATTGACTCAAGTCTAGCTACATGTGCATATGTCTCATCAAAGTCTATACCTTCTTGTTGATTGTAGCCTTGAGCACTAACCTTGCTTTGTTTCTTACCACTTTGCCGCTTTCATCAAGCTTGTTTCGGTAGACCCATTTGGTGCCAATGATCTTTCTATCACTTGGTCTTGGCACAATGGTCCAAACTTTATTCTTCTCAAATTGTTCCAGCTCCTCTTGCATAGCTAGGATCCATTCTTCATCCCAAAGAGCTTCCTTGACATTCTTAGACTGGAGTTGTGAGATGAACGCGCTGTTGGCTTGTTCTTTATTGAATGCAGCCAGCGTCTTCACTCTTTCAAATGGATCACCTAAGATCAGCTCCTTTGGATGATTCTTTACAAACCGGGGGGTTGGATCATTCTTTTCATCATTTGTCTTCTTCTTGAGTAGCCACCTCGTTTCCCTTTTGAGTGATGTTGGCTCTTTAAGAATAAGAATTACTTCACCTGCAACATCATCATTTGGAACAATATCTTTGGGAATAGAGGGGTTAGTTTCAATAAACTTTACATTAATAGATTCTTCTACTTTAGCAAGATCAACATTAAAAACTCTATAAGCCTTGCTAGTAGTGCTATAGCCAAGAAAGAAAGCCTTGTACGATTTCAGATCAAACTTGTCGAGAGAATCTTTCATATTCAAAACAAAACAAGGACACCCAAAAACGTGAAAATACTCGATAGAAGGCTTCCTACTACGCCGTAGCTCATAGGGGGTTTTCATCAGTGAAGGATGAGTAAAAACCCGGTTTTGCACAAAACATGAGGTACTGACAGCTTCAGCCCAAAACTTCTTAGGAGTATCATACTCTAGAAGAATGGTCCTAGCCATCTCCAGTAAGGACCTATTCTTCCTCTTTACAACCCCATTTTGTTGAGGTGTTTGAGGTGAAGAGAAGTTATGTGCATAACCTGATTCATGACAAAAACGCTCAAAAAGCTCATTTTTCAAATTCTCCCCCATGGTCACTACGTATGGAAACAATGCGGCAAGAAGCTTCATTCTCAACTCGTTTACAAAAGCTTGAGAAAACATCAAGCGTAGCACTCTTGGAAACGAGAAAGAAGGTCCAAGTATATCTAGAGAAATCATCGACAATAACAAGACAATACTTGGAGCCACGAAGCGATTGAGTTCTCATTGGTCCAAATAGATCAATGTGAAGAAGCTCAAGAGCTCTCTTAGTACTAAGAACTCCTTTGGATTTGAAGGAGGATTTGGTTTGCTTTCCTTGGGTACAAGGTTGACATTCCTCATCCTTTTCAAAATCCAATTTAGGAAGTCCCTTGACCAAATCATTTTTGCTCAACTTCTTCAACTGATGCATGTTTACATGACCAAGCCGACGGTGCCAAAAAGAAATATCATTCGAGTTGACTACTAGGCATCTACCAACAACAGGCTTAATAGAGTCGAGAATAATAACATAAAGATTACCACTTCTAGTTCCCTTATATATAACTTGATAGGTGAAGGAATCTAGAATCAAGCATTCAAAAGAAGTAAATAGCACAAGGTAACCATTATGACAAAGTTGACTAACACTAATTAAGTTGTGATGTAGGCCATCCACAAAAAGAACATTCTTGATACATAAGGATTCACCTACATCACCCTCACCTTTAACTTTACCTTTCTTGTTGTCCCAAAAGGTGACCAATCCTCCTTTCTTTTTGGTGAAATTCTTAAAATGGCTTATGTCACCGGTCATGTGTTTTGTGCAACCAATATCAACAATCCATCTACCCTTTTCCTGCAAGAAAGGAGAATGTCGGTTCCCAACTTAAACTTTGGGATCCGAAGTTAGCTTGAGGACCCATTTCATCTTTGGGTTGGTCCCCTAGGGCTTGTAAGGACAATAAGTAGAGTAATAATCATCACATTTGCAATAAGAACAAACCATATGATTCTTAGTGTCGGAAAACTCTCCTACAAAGAAGGAGGTCTCCTTGCTCTTTTTCTTACCTTTGACTTTGCTCTTGCCCTTTGATGCTCCCCCTTCAAATCCCAAACCACTAGTACCACTTTGTTTGGTAGAATGGTCAATGATTTCATTTAGGGAGTTCTTCCCTTTGAGGAATTTCTGTAGAGATGCTCTCAATCTATGGTTAGCATCATTTAAAGAAACAATGATAGAAGATAAACTAGATATGTCATCCCTAGCATGCACAAGACCAACCTCAAGACATAAAGCTTTAGTTAAATATGAGTCTTTTTCAAGAGAGATAGAAGCAACATTAACACTAGGCAATAAAGGTCTAGAAGATAGAGCATTTACTTGAGCAAGCAACCCAACATTTTAAGATTTAAGCAATTGAATTTCTTTGAGATAGACATCTCTCTCTTCTCTATGAGCATCAATAAGGAGCTTAAATTCAGCATTTTCAGTTTTAAGCAATTCAAGCTCTTTAAGGCAATTTTGGTTTTCTTCTTTAAGATTCTCCATGTTCTTAAGGTAGATACTATTCTCAACTTCAACCCCATTGTATTAGAGTTCAAGATTAAGATATTGCCCTTGCAAATTATCAATACTCTCAAGGTTGGTTTTCTCATTCAATTCAAGAATTTCAAGTTTAGCATAAAGATCATCAATAATTTTTCCTAGCCGTTTTCTTTTAGATTTACATTTAACAAAAAATGAACGGGTAGAAATAAACATGTCAATAATAGCTTCCTTAGATAATTCAAGTAAGCTTACCTCGCTTACCTTGCTTACCTCACCAATATCTTTACTAGTAGATGCCATGAGGGCAAGGTGGCACTCTCCATCTTCTTCCGAGCTTGAGTTGCTTGAAGATGAAGCTTCCCAAGCTGCATGAGCTGCATTCTTGTGTCTCTTCTCCTTCTTGTCCTTCCTCTTGTATTTGCTTTCCTTGTATTCCTCTTCCTTCTTTGAGTTGCCCTTGTGGTGTGACTTTCTTGACTTGGGGCATTCACTCTTGTAGATCCCCTTTTGGCCACACTTGTAGCATCTCGGAGTAGAAGAGGAGGAGGCTTGCTTTCCCTTGAAGTGTTTGTCCTTGATGTAGTTGGCTTCATGCTCACTAGGGCCTTCATATTCACTAGAGGAAGAGGGAGAAGTCCGGCAAGCAAGTTGTTGTTGAAGGATGACAACCTCCACTTGTGCTTTGAAAGCACTATCTTTGATCTTCTTGGCTTCCTTCTCTTCTTGATTTGCTTCTTCTTCTTGCTTGTCAAGTCTAGGCTCATGAGCTTGAAGATTGCCAATGAGTTCTTCAGTTGGGATGTCACAAATGCTCCTCACTTCTTCAATGAAGGTGACCTTTGACTCACATCTCTTTGGTAGAATCCTCAAGATCTTGGAGTTGATTACACCTCTATCCAAAGTGTTGCCTAATGCAGCCAGCCCATTGATGATGACATTGAGTTTTGAGTACATTTCCGCAATCCCTTCTTTCTTACCCATCTTGAAGTTCTCTAGAAGGCTGTTCAACATGTAGATCTTTGCCTCCTTGACTTGCTTTGTGCCTTCATAGGTGATGCACAACTTGTCTCAAATCTCATAGGCGGTGTCCCAAGATGAGATCCGGTTGAACTCCGTAGGAGTGAGAGCTGCATAGATGATGCTAATGGCCTTGGCATTGAGTTGGGTTCTTTGAGTGCAACTTCATTCCATGTTGCAACAGCTCTGGTTGGTTCCTTGTAAGGTGTGGCCATCAACTTCCACATGTCAAAGTTCATTCGTTGAATGTAGAACTGCATACGCCTGTTCCAATAGAGGAAGTTGGTGCCATCAAAGATCGGAGGACGCATGGAGAAGCCTCCCTCTAGGTTGAGAGAACCAAGTAAGTTGTCACATCTTCTCGTCTCGTGGAAGATTGTTAGAGAAGATCCTTAGCTCTGATACGACTTGTTGGATTTAAGGGCTCTAAAGGGGGGGTGAATAGAGCTGCAAAATTTCTCACAAAACATATTAGACCTTCAAATTATATCAAGTTTACATCAATAGCTTAATTGTAATTTGAAGTCCTATCTAAAAAGCATAGCAAGGATGAGAGAGATTGATAGCAAGCACTTGACAAAGGGATGTAGAGTGGTTCCACACTTCAAACTAGAAGTGAGTCAATCCACTACCTAGAGAGGTCAACCTCTAGGACTTTACAAGTGCTTTTCTCTATATTATCACCATTAAGAGTTACAACACAAGACCACTAAAGGACTTACCCATCCAATCACAAGGAGATATCCACCTTACCAAGGACTTACCCACTTAGCTTGAGTCTTCAGCCTTCACCAAGGTCTTACCCACTCAAGCTCAAGTCTTCCACCTTTAAGGACTTTGCTTCTCCTCTTGGATCTTCAACTTTTGCCTTCTCCTTCACCTGGAGAAGATCACCACCTCTTCATCAACCTTGAAGAGGACTAGCAACAACTCCTTCACTCAATGGAGCTTGCTTCACCTTTTCTTCATGTAGGAAGGAGAGAGGGAAGTAGGAGAAGATGAGAGTTTTACATGCACAAGGGTGAAGCTCTCGTACAATATGCCTAACTCACAAATCACGAAATGAAGTGTAAACTAGAGAGAGAAAGGGGCTCAAGGAGTAGTAGCACACTCAACTATAGCAAGGACCTGGAATATCTTGAATGAGCAAATTTGGAATGAACTCCAAGGGGTCCTATTTATAGTTGGGGGTGCTCCCTTGAGTTGGGGAACACTTGGGGTCGAAATATAGCCATTTTCCACAAAGCAACAGATCTATTTTCACCAAACACAAGTCACCAACGGTTATAATCACTTAATCTGCATTTTCCGTACAGTGCATTCGGCCGAGTTTTAATAAAGGTAACTCGACCGATCAACTAAAAGATAAAGCCAATTTTCAAACTATCGGTCGAGTTTGTTCTGGGAAACTCGACCGATGAGCTAAATTTGAGTTTGCTCAAAGAGTCGGTCGGTCGAGTTCTGTGAATGTACAACTCGACCGATGAGTCATCTTCAGAAAATTTATCATAGGATCGGTCGAGATTGTAACTCGACCGATGAACAATATGTGATCAATTTTTTGAATTGACTTTTGGGTGATTAAACCTTGGTATAAAGTGTTCCACATATTTTTCTCATCTTAGTTACAGGTCATATCATCAATACAAGTGATTACAAAAATCTTCTAAGGTCGTTTGAAGTGATTTCTTAATTAGCACACTTGCATTGCATTTGACTTGATTTGGACAAGCTAGGGCTTGTGTAAATTGATCCTTTTCATGTACCTAAAGCCTGAAATCGATCTTGAACAAACATATTAGATACATATGAATGAAATGGTTGAGTCATTATCAAAATATGGACAATGTATAACCCTTAGGTCAACAATTACTTCATTTGCGACATGATAATCCTGCTAGAAAATAACAATTTATCTTTTTATAAGAACAAAATCATAGAATTATGATATGTATTTGAATAAAAAATGCTCCAAAACATGAGATAATATGGTCATCACTTCAAAACACTACATGTTTACCTAACGCATAAAAATGCCACTAAATATGTTTCATTTTTTTAAAGAAAAAATGGTCTGAACATTCACCAATTATAGCGAACATCACTAATTGGAGGTTTTTGTTGCTAAGTTTCTAACTATACTAAACTAAGTATATTCAATTAACCAGAAAAGGGTTTATTTGCAAAAAAAAATATTTGGGGTGTGCTTGATGGGTGAGCTTATATGGTGTTAGAGTAAAAGATCTTGTTTAAGATGAATATATCTACTAGATTTAGCTAATCGATTCGTGTGTGCAAAAGTTAGTGTTTCTGCCCTTAATTTCATGTTCTAGGTGCTCTCGCTAAGATCAGAAGTGGTATTTACCAAAGATCTCCATGTTTCTGATGTTTCCACTGACGTCAACATATATCACCAATACTCAGTTTTCATGTAGACTCAACATATATCACCAACTAACTTAAAAAAAAAACATATATCACCAACTTCTGGATATTTGAAAGTTTATTGTGGTCCGTTGGTACTCATGGTTGAATTTTGTGTCGGACAGCAGATTCAGGGCTGCAACTTGATGGTGCTTAGTATTAAGGGAGCTCCCCAGAGAGAGAGAGAGAGAGAACTCCAAATGATGTGGCTGGGAGATGTGTCATTGGGCTAGTTCTTTGATAGTTGTGGTTCCTTGGTTGCTGCAGTGTCCCAATCGTTCCTCTTGAGCAGTAATTGGGTCTAGTCCTTTTGGGTGCTAGACTTGTCCTACTTTCTCTTGGATTTCATACATTCATGTATAAAAGCTATTAAGACTCAACGGTTACATGTGGACACTAAATAATATAATAGTAGCTTATGCAAATCTTGATGTTTGAGAGGGAATATATATTTGTAGGATCAGTAGTTAAAGTAAGATTCATCGGTTTTACTCTGGTTAAAATACATTTACTAACAGTGAGGTTTTAATATATATGTTTGGATCTGTAATTGGAGTGTGTTTAAAGCTCTAATAAAATGCTCGTTTTCATATCAGGGAATTGACTTGCAACTCAAGACTGTAACCGCTGTCGGTATTTATGGCTGGGGAGGCATTTGTGAAACTGTTATTGGAGAGTGGTTGGAAGATATATCACAGAACCAGGTCTTTCCTTTACCTGTCCACTTGAATTGAATGCATTTTGGTTTCTACTTTTTCTGTTTATTCATGTTCCTAATTTTACACAGATCACTTTAGACATGGATTTAACATATTGGTTTGTGCATTAAACTTCTGAATACTATTCCAGGTTCGTAAAGTATTGAAGGGCATTAAACCTATAAGGTCACTGTTCTCTGTGAGTTCTGGCGCTGCGAAATTGGTGTCTTTGCCAATTAAGGGCTACTCAAAAGACCGCAGGTTGGTCAAGGGAATCCAAAGAGGTAAGAGACAGTTTTTACTTATGCAATTTATGCTGAACATTTTATTTAGGTGTCCCAGGAGATGTCCTTATCCCATGCCAGGAGTGACAATTAACATCAATTTCAAATTATTAACACGCTTGGGGAAAATGTCCCATCGGACCTGCCAATTCACCAGCCAACCTGTGCTTAGGGAAAATGTCCCATCATACCCGCCGATTCACCAGCTGACCTGCTAAAATCCAACCAGGCCCTGAACAAGAAACTCTCTGTCTGTGCTATTGACATTTTACCGTCAACTTAGACCCACTTCTCATATAATATATAAACACCCATATTGCGAGTGCTATAAGAATGAAATATGAATGTTTAAAAAGAAGTGAACGTTTAGAAAGAAGCGACACACACATCATTTGACAAAGCATTCACGTAAATAAAAAATTGCAGTTGATCCAACAACTGGAATACCTAGTGCTGACTGGTATCTTTACATAAATGAAAGAAGTGAATCGAGCTAGCATCTTTTCCAGCTTCTGAAATTGTTCAAAATAATCTATCCTGCCCTGCATAAATACACATTTATCCCAGAATAGAAAAGCAGTTATTTTAAGCTTTTTTCCTATGAAGGCACCAGGGTTCTGATCATATACGATCAGTGCAAGCATAGTTACAGAAGTAGGGAGGTGAGAAATAACCTGCGAACTGGTCCATGACTACATATTTCTCTTTTTTTTTTGAGAACCAAACCTTCTACTATTAATGAGAGGCCAAATCGGCCTCGGCAATGTCAGATACCAAAGAAGGGAAAGAACATGTGCTATTAAAAGGCTCACTACTCTTGTCAGCCTCCTGTGCTAGCACATGAGCTAGCCCATTAGCCTGCCGCCTACAAGAACAGAAGGAAATACTGGAAAAGAAATTTTTTAGAACAATAATATCATTAAGCAGTGTCCCCAACAGGTCCGCCCGCTTGACTCCTGAGTTAATGCACTGAATGACCGCGGCAGAATCTGACTCGACCGAAAGCTTGTCCATCCGTAACTCCCTGGATAGTTTAAGACCTTCTCTGATGGCCCATGCCTCTGCGCACATGACATCCTGTAAATCCGGGTTCCTCTGACCAGCTATACGGAGCACCTTCCCATTGTTGTCCCGCCAAGCCAGTTCGGCACTATCATACCCTTGAATTCCCACAGCAGCATCGCAATTCAGCTTGGTGATCTCTGGTTCTGGTGGTCTTCATCCTTGTCTCTCTTCTTTGCTCAGTGACTTCGTCTCTTCCTTGTGCCTCCCGGTGGCCTCTAACCAGCGCAAGAAGTGAACATTGTATGATAGTGGGGGATCTGATCTTGATACCAAAAACAAGGTCATTCCTTCTGGTCCAGACCGCCCACAGAGAGGAGATATCTCTTCGTCTTCTTTCACACTGTCCGATTTTGTAAGCTTCAAGATGGCCTCGACAATATGTCTACTAGCTACCTCCTGCACTCGCCCCTGCATACCCGGTGGTCGGTCACACCATAGTTCCCAGGCTTAATTACACTTGAACAACATGTGGCTTATGTCCTCCTCCCTCTTACAGATGCCGCAGATGCCGTTGGGGTGACTACATATTTATCTACTTATTCTTTTACACCATTATGCCCTCTCATGGATTGGAAGCATAAACCAAACACACTTTGTTTTAGTAGGTTTCATGTTTAATATCTAATGTACGCTAAATCAATTTTCTTCTTCTTTCGGATCTACTATTTCAGATTCCACTGACCTGTTGACCTCTTCCATTCATCTTCATGTTGGTTGTTTCAGTATGGGCTTTGCACATATATTTGCTAGGTTTATGACAATTTGTCTGAACCGAATATACGGATGTAAAAATTACAATTTATATTAATCACTTATGGAGAAGGATACATATATCTATATCTTTGAAATAATCGTCCAGTTATGAGCTTAAGCTTATCTGGCTTGCTCAACAACCTTGTGAACTGCTGTTATTCTTGCCATGCTAATTTAGTTCGAAGTGTCCACATAAATAATATTTCTTAACTAAGTTACATACCTGTAAATCAAGAATCACGATTCAGGTAAAAACTTGAAACTGAGGGTGAATGATATAGTATTTTTAGCCTGAAAACCTAATCATTCTACTGTATGCAATCAATGTCGCATCACCTTTTGTCTGTAATTGCTTTGGTTTACTATGTGCTAGGAGAGTATTTTACTTCCCTTTTTCATATCAGGTAAAACTATATAGCTCTCTGGGTTCTCATCATCCATCAATACCTGAATCGCTTTATTATTATAGCAAAGTTTATCGGGAAACTTATCCCTATTTTGATAGTTTATATAATACTTCCTTACTGTAATTGCATATCACTGTGCAAGTCTTTTTAGTTCAAGTTCTCAATTTTTAGCAAGTCATATGAACAGATGAAACAATATGGAAATTCATTTTTGCAGGTGCAGTCACATTTCTTAGAACAATATCACTTGAAGCGGTTGGGCTAGGCGTACATTTGGCTGCTGGTGCTCATGATATTTTACTCCAAACTGAATATGCATTAACTTCTACAGCAAACAGGACTGGGTCCTCTGTACATAGTAATCAACCAAAAGATATGCGGCAAGGAATACAGCAGGTTAATTGAAATGTGTATAGTCTTGTTACTTGATGCTATGAACATTTTCTCTACAATAACTTTATTTCTACTCATCATTGACTGCAGATATGCGCAAATCCACAAGAAAATAAATTCTTCATGCTAAGAACCATCACTGAGATATGCACATGCCATAAGCTAACCAAATAAATGTTATAATTTTTTTCTCTACAAAAACTTTATTTCTACTCATCATTGACTGCAGATATGCACAAATCCACAAGAAAAACAACCATCACTCAGATGCACACACCATAATCTAACCAAATTACTCAATCTAAGAACCACTGCTGGGGACATAAAGTATTAAAGAAAATATCTAGAGCCGCAAATGATGGATCAAAATTATCTTTAGTTGTGCACATTTATGAAAATAAACTTTTGTCGTGGTTAAACATTAATTCATATATAAGATAATATATATTATCTGTTGAAACATTATGTGCTTTGGTTGTGTCCTGCTCCTTTTGTTAAAGATATAAAAGCTTAAAAACTTCGAGGTAGAGGGTATTCCCTCACAGTTCATGCTATATTGAAAAATAATGGTTAGTTAGCATGTCACGGGGTGGGCTGTTTGGCGACTGACTGGGCTATCGTGAAGGCTGTAGGACTCTTCCACCATGCCTGCGAAGTGGCTAGGCTGGGATCTGAATTAGCCTAGGGTGTAAAGGTGGCATCAGGCCTCCTTTCTGTGCTTATTTGGATCTCTTTTGGCCATTTTCGATGCTTGAAAGCTTCTTCAAGTAGCGCTTCTGCCTTGAGATGCTATGGGTATAGATACTGGCCTCTTGAATGCTTGTACCCTCGAACCCCCAACAGTTAACCACCTGACAAGGATGTGGCTCTCCAAGGTTCCTAACCTTCTTGGCTACTTGTTTCTGCACTACTAAACATCCATAGAATCGGCCAGTCAGAGTTTTGTTACTGTGTAACAGTGTTATAAATTTGGAATCCAATGTAGATCCTGAAGTGTGGGTCAAGCTACACCGCCACTATTCAGCCTATGATTTTATGGGCGTCTATGATATTGTTTTCTTCTCTTACAAAGGAGTCTCATTGCAAGACTTTAGGCAACTGTATAAAATTTCTTCAGTTTATAATATCCGAGTCTCTCTTGTGTGTGTCTCTATATATATTTCACAGACACACACACGCAAAGGAGTCTCATTGCAAGACTTGTATATTCATATGAAACTTAGAAATAGATATAGCTAAGCAATCTTTCATTCAGTTTATAATATGTGCGCGCGCGATCCAAATGTGACATTATCTAACATATTGCCGTCCCGTTTTAAAAGGCTTACGAGAGTCTAAGCGATGGGCTTGGAAGGACTGCTTCAGCGCTAATAGGGAATCCTGTCAAGACATACCAGCGAGGCTCAGGTCCTGGAGCTGCTTTAGTAAGTGCTATCCGAGCCGCTCCTGGTGCTGCAGTTGCTCCTGCTTCATCTGCTGTCCGGGCTGTGCATTGTGCTCTTCTAGGAGTCAGAAACAGGTTCTCTTTCTTCAAAAACTTGATTCCCCTCCCGTGTTCTACCCTGAATGAGGTTGAAAATATCAGTGTAGAAATAAGCTTTATATACTATTTCTCTGCAATTTACACCATTATGTAATGATAGCCTCAATGAATTGTATATCCTTCCCTGTTTCGTTGCAGCTTGGATCCTGAACATACAATAGACTCTTTGGAGAAATATCATGGCTCATCTACCTCCAGATCCCAAGATCACCATACCTGAAGATGATTACTAAAGGAAGACTGCAGTTGATATTACTTGGATGCAACTAGGATGCAGGATTTTGTAACTTTGTGTACTTGCTATCACGGTTCAGACGAAATCTGTGATGGAACTTTGTTGGATGTTCGGTCAGCCCAAACTTGTATAGTGTAAGTCCATAACCTACAATTTCATGCATTTTCAAATTGTTATGAACTAGTGTGGTCTTGGTTAATCTATACTTCTTGATACAGGTACATAGATACTCCAATTTTTTTGCCTGAGAAGAATTCGTGAAGTGTACATAAGCTGTACATAGCCATTGTTTGTATATTATCGAGTGTATGTAGAAGATGTTTTGCTTTTTTTTCAACAGTTGTAGGATTTGCCATTGTTGGCATGAACCAATTTTGGGTTTGCTTGTATCTAGCATTACAATGCTGATGTAAGTGATAATGTAATAGTTACCGTTCAGAATGATTTCCACATATTAGGCGTGACATTGGGTTATGATGACATTTGTGTTTTAGGCGTGACATTGAGCTATGACAACACTTGTGCTTTTTACTCTTTTCTTCCCAGGATACAATTCCTCGTTTGGCACTTCGTTGATATGCAACTCTGATTTTCTATGTGAAGCATACTAATTAGTTATATTCTTATTACGTAAACTTTATGTTTATGTTGGCGGTCTCACTAGTATATACGTACGTTTCCTAATGGTTATTTAGCTATCACTAATATTTTTCAAACAGGAGTAATTTAGGCCGGTTTGAATATTGGTGGTTGAACCAGTTGAGTGGGAAATGATGTCAGTTGGCATCATAAAATCAAGAGACCTCCAAAATTTATAAGTATATCGTTTGGGTTGGTATATACACACATATCTGATAATTTTGGTCTAAGTTGCAGATATATACAAGTGTTTTGATATGTTAAAATTGTTAGATACATGTTTAGGTGCGCATGTATTTTGTTCGTGTGCGTGTGGTCTCTGTTGTATGTGTGCAGGGAGTGTTGTATGTGTAGCCAGGGAAGTGTATACCATCTAGTACATGAACTTATATGTTCACCTTAATTAAATTAACCATATGGACTGCAAGCGCAAATTAGATTGCTAGATTAGACGTTTAAACAGTTGCAATATATGATGAAATATTACAAAAAGCAACATTCGCTGCTTGTTGCAAGGTTTGCAACTTATGAAAAAAAATGCATCTTCTCTCATTGTTTGATCCATATTTAAACAGATTAAGATTCTTTTATCCATGTACATACATCATTTCTGCACTGTAAATCATATAGTGTAGTTTTGAAAACGTGAGAAAAACCCACAAATAGAGTTGACTGCGCTAGTACTGTACTTACCGTATTTGTACACATTTTGTGTTTGCTTGGTATCACAGATACATTATAATCAGCGTAATATAACTTTAATTCTATTGTTCGACATATAATATATAAACACAAAATGTTGCGAGTACCCTAAAAACATTACACGTGCGTGTCCATAGAGTAAGTACACAATGACAAGAGCATTACACAATATTCATAATCATGCAAAAAATAAGTGTCAATATAGCCAACGCATTATGTATGATGTGGGAGTGGAATATATACCACAATGTCTGATAAAATTTTAGTAGATATGTTTATGTGTGTAAATATTTTTATTTATTGGATCTAGCTATGAAATATGATTTATGTTTTAAACACTAGTACATTGTTTTTAAACAATTGATAGTCGATAACTAAGGTCAATGTAATGATGGACACAAAAATAGTTCTAAGGTGTATTGATGGTTCTTCAACTAAGGTCTATTACTTAACTTGGATGGGTAGGAGCTTGAGAGTGCATGGAAATGTATCTTGTTCAGCTGGAGTATTTGGAACTCAATCAATAGAGAATTTTGGCCTCCTGAATTATAGGAATAACCTAATTGAAGAGTGAATCCATATATCTTAATACCTTTGTTTCTCTTTAGCAGGTTTGATCCATGATTTTTGGTTCCAAAATGGCAGTCCTTATAAGCTATGGAGTAGTGTTGGTGTTAAAATCCATGTTTTGCCTTTTCATGGATGATTGGTATGGTACTAGATCATGCATTTTTGGGTGATAAATATCTCAAACTGTTACTCTAGGCTTTATGAATAGTTTCCATGATGGAGTCCTCTAAAGACCTTAATCTTTTCAAATATTTAGGCTTTTTGGAAGTTATCTATCTCGAATTGTTCTCTCTAGTTTCCATGACTATCTATAATGATAAAGTTCTATAACATTCCTACTTCTTGCTCATATATATCAGATGAGTTATCAAATTCTTTATTCTTTGGGACTTATTAATGCACAATTTCTTTGAGTTCAGCCTTAATGAACTATATAGATAATAGAGTTTCTCTTCTTATCCCCTATACACCAACTTGTAACTTCTGTTACGAAAAATATCAAAAAGAAATATAATTTTTAATTGAGAAAATAAGAGATGAAGATAGATTATATATTAAGAATGCATGCATGTCTATTGTGGTACATTAATATGTAATATTCTCATTATAATATCATATATATAAGTGACTCGATATGTTTGACACAGTTGGCTATTGCGGTAAGGCCAATGAATACCGGAGGGTGGGTGACTGATGATATATGCTTAAACCACCTATTTTGGATAATAATTTATCTGTGGTTTTAGACATCATATTACACATTTACTATCACTTCTATTTCTTTAGGTTTTATTTGTTTCTTTTTCGGTGAACCATGCATGCATGCTTTATTTGTTTTATATCTATTCACTCTATTATGAAAGAGAAGGTGGAGAATATCTTGTGTATTTTATAGACATGCCGACTAACCTTTATGTAAGACTATGGGTGGTTTCCAATACCCTTTTATACAATGTGAGACTAATCCCAATATGCAAGAGTATAGACAAACTCATACACTTTATACTCCCCCTCAAACTGGTGCATATATACCGTAGACACCCAATTTGTTACATAAGATTTTAACTCGAGATCCATTAGTGAATAGATATGCAAGTTGATCTTTTGAGCAGACCTGTATGAGTTTGATCAACTTGTCTTGAGCCTTTTCTCTGATGAAGTGACAGTTGACTATAATGTGTTTTGTATGTTAAGGAAAGACAAGATTGGAGCTATGTCAACTGCAGCTTTTCATTAGAAATTCCATGGCTTCGGGTTGTGGAAATCCTAATTCTTCTATGAATTTCCATACCCATAGAAGTTCAGTGGTGACGTGAGCTATAGCTCGGTACTCAAATTCAGTGGTTGGGCGTCAAAAGACATTTTGCTTCTTGCTCTTCCAGGAGACTAGGTTACGCCCTACAAAGACACACTATCCAATCACAAATCATCAACAAATAACATAGCCTATCCATCCTGCATCAGAGAAACCATGCACCTTTAGGTATCCGTGACTAGTGTAGATGAGACCTTTCCTGGGAGATCTTTTGAGATAGAGGAGGATGCAAATCACAACGTCCAATGACTAATATGTGGTTTCTCCATGAATTGACCAACCACACTTGTAGTAAACAAGATGTCTAGTTGAGAAATTGTGAGATAATTCAATTTTCCAACCAATTATCTATATTGTTCATGATCTACAAGACACTCTATTGGTTATATGCCCTGAGAGCCATCATGTTATGATTGTAAAAGAGATGTTTTGTACTTGATTTGATTATTAATAAAATGCAATTCCACTTATTATGTTTATTTTAGATTGAGATAATGAATAAACCTAATAATGTCCTAAGAATGTTTAAACTCGATGACATATGGTTTGGGTTGATGACCTGAACATGAGATCATATGAGAGTACACATTCTTGTTGTTTCCCTAGTCAGTTATTATTGTGGATAGTATAGGACAACAATAATTCACAAGACTAGCATGTACAATGAGTGATGTCTATGCCTCTTTAGTCATGATGTTGGATATCAATTCAGATACATGGTTGCTTGTTAGAGAACAAGTTATATAGACCGACCTTGATATTGATAAATGGAAGTCATGTAGTGACATTCCGAGTCATATCTCAATGTAACAAGGGTGGTTGTGAACCTTAGACCAGAAGTCACTATAGTAACACATGTTATTACGTGTACTTTGACTCTATCCCGACGTGTTCTAAAATATGAGTTACCAAAAAGATTGTGATTGGGTACATTGTGGCAGATGAAGAATACTATGAGTGATGTAGATTGAATTTGTCCCTCCTTTAGAGTCATATCCTTGACCACTTGATAACCCAACTATAAAATGCATGGTTATGCTCATGTGAGCTAATATGTGATATTGAGCTCACAATATCTCAAATAGTTTGCTATAGTTCAAGGAACATAGATTGAATGTTAAGACGATGACATTTCATGCCTCAGTTTCAATCTAGATATATATGACAAAGTGACTATGTGGTCATGGAAACATTGGTCACTTTATAGGTTGTAAATTTACTCCAACTCATTCCTATTACTTGGATGACAATGATGTGTGTCCAGACACCAATCTTTGCTTGTTCTTTTTGAACATCGCTACAAATATAATTAGGAACCTACCAGGTCATACACATAAGGATACATAAGGGAATTAATGTTCGTAATCAAATATATGATTAGAATTGTTCTGGATCATAAACATGATGATTAACCCTCTGATTGGGTGACCAAAATATTTAAATGGCTTATCAGATCGGTTGGGTCAATGAATCAATTAATGAACGATTGGTTGACTGAGTTAACCACTAGATTGGGCTGGTCATCCAATCAGGTTTCCTGGTCAGATGATCAGAGTTCAATAGGGAAAGTCTCAAATTGGAAAGCAATTTAGTTTTGGATCTGAACTGACCTAATCAGACGATTAGCTAACATGATCGGTCGATCACAATGATTTTTGGACCCTGATTGGCAGATTAACACGATCGGCCGATCAGATTCTAGTATGAGTTTTTCAGCATTGGACTATTTCTAATATTTCTGTTAGGAAAGAAATTGGAAATAGAGTTTTCTAAGCCCATGACTTTCCCATATAAATAAGGCACACCCTGAAGGGTTTGACACAACACGTGAGATATCCTATGAGACAAGTTGGCCGTCAAACCTCTCTCTTAGAGATAGGAAGTTATCATAAGGATTGCTGCCCAAGATAGAAGAAGAAAGGTGGTTTTGAGACAGGTAGCACGTCAACAACTCCTGTTATATTTTGACTTAGTGGCCAAGGTGGTGCACCATGTTCTCCCTCATCTACGAGGATGAAGTAGAGGATGATAAACAAGTGTAGAGGCTTGGAGAAGATTTTGACAAGAAGACATCTGTGCATCAACTTGGAAGCCAATCTGGATCTCTTATTGATTCATCCGGATTTGTTGGTGGCCATTGTGGATATAGACATGGAAGATCATGTTCTTCTACGACAAAAGATGCATCTAGTTGTTTGAAAACTAGAGTGCAAAAAGGTATAACATGTATCCCTTATTATGCCTTTTGTTCACTAAATTTTTATAGGTAGGACTGATCTGACGACTAGGGATAAAGGAAATATTATTTTATTGTTATTTAGTTGTGTCCCCTTTCAAAAAACCTACAAGCCCCCCTAAAATTTATGCAGTTTAACTTTAGGATCCATAGGTGACTCTACATGTTTTGATTTCACATGCCAGATTCTTCAAGGAAATCTAGTACATACTTGTACCAAGAGATGATGATTCCTCATCAGATCGTGTCACCTCAGTATCAAGGAAGTATTTGAGAAGGCCAAGATCTTTGGTCTAAAATTTTCCTTGAAGAAACTATTTCAGATGTGCAATTCCTTGGTGATCATCACATGTATAATAATTTGATCAACATAGATGACTAGAAAGATATAACTAGAGGATCCATGCTAGCAGAATACAAAGTGATCTAGGATGGGACACTATAGGCCAAAGGCTTCAACAGATTGACTAAACCTCCTGAATCAGGCTCGGGGTGATTATTTTAGACCATATAGAGGTTTATGAAGCTAACAGACAAGATGACCCCCCCTAAGAAACAAACCCACGTGGTTGCTCCATATATGTCTCTTTAGAAAGGTCACCATGAAGGAAGGATTTCTTGATATCTAGATGATGCAATGGTAAAGAGAAATGAACAACTAATCAGATGAAAAGACATACAAATTCCATCTTAGACATAAGAGAAAAAGTATCCAAGTAATCTTCCCCATAGACTTTTGTATAGCCTTTTGCAACAAGTCTTTCTTTAAATTAATCAATAGTCATCGATCAACTGTAACTGGGAAAACACATCTGCAACCAACTACTTCTTTATCTAGATGAGCAGTCACTAGACTCCATGTTCCATTTCTAGACAAAGAAAGCATATATTCCTCCATAGTCTATTTGCAACCTAGGTGATTCAGTGCAACATAGTTACTATGAGGCATTGGGATAGTAGATAGTCAATTTATCTAGGAGAACAATTGAGAGATTCTTCCATCATCTTGTACTTGTGTCAATTTATCTAGAGACCTTAACTGATTATCACCTATACTTCTATATGAGTCACTAGAATTAGGTAATGGACTTGCTGTAGGGTCTATGCCATTTGAAAAAGATGGAAAGTCTTTAGTTTTTGCAGAAGTTTGAGAGGTTTCTATGAATTTTCCAAAGTAAGGAGTGTATTCAGAAATGTTACATCAATGGATACTAGAAAATGATGTGGTTGAATTATAGCAATGATACCCCTTCTGTATTTTAGAACATATGAGAAAGAAACACTTCATTGCTCGAGGACTGAGCTTGTCATGACCATTACCTAATTCATGAACAAAGATAACACACACAAAGATTTAGGATGAATACTATATAGTAGATGTTCAAGATATAAAATCTAAAAAAGAATTTGATTATTCAATACTAACAAAGGCATGCTATTAACTAGATAAGTAGCAGTAAGGACAAAGTCTCCCTAAAAACTACACAAAACATTCATATGGTGAAGAACAGTTATCATAGTTTCAGTAATGTGCCTATTTTCTTTCTGCTATCATGTTTTGTTGAGGAAACGAGGACAAGAAGATTGATGAATAATTATTTATTGGAAAGAAACAAGGTGAGTGCATGACAAAAGTATTCTTTTGCATTATTTTTCCAAACAAATATGAATGCCTTATGATCATTGTGTTATGATTTCAAAATTTTTTTTTACACAATAGAGAAAATTTCAGAAAATCTTGCATGAGATACAACTGTGTAGTTCTAGAAAAATCATTAATATAAGTAGCAAAATACCGAAAGCTAAGTTTGGAGGAGACCGACTAGGTTCCCAAAACATTTGGGTGAAATAATATAAAAAATAGAGTCTGTCTGCATAACAACTACAAATGGAAAACTAGATCTATGATGATTCACAATCTTTACAACCAAGTTTATCTAAACGGGGAATTGAGGATGAAAAATGCAAAGTTTCTCAAAATATAAGTGACCAAGGAAATTAAGGATGTATAGAAGAGATACAACTATGCAAGACATCAGAACCCTATATGAATAATAAAGACTAGCTTCTTCATACACATCACCAATCACCACCTTCGTCTGAAGGTCCTATATCAAACACTGATCACAATCAAAAGGGATGAAGGAATGAAGAGTATGGGTTAATTTACTAATAGACAGTAAATTAAATGGAAAGGAAAGAATAAAAGGGTGGACAACATGTTGATATGGGGAAGGGGAGATGGTCCTAGTGCTCTGATTTTGTAATTAAAGATCCATTTGCTATAATGACCTTAAATTTACTAATATTTGTGGTGGACATATCAGAGTTAAGGCTAGGTATACTTATAATATGATCTGTTGCACCCGAATTAAGTATCCAGGACAACAAACACATATTTGTGGAACAAGATATGCATGTTGTAGAAGGATTTGATGTTCCTGTCATCTAGATGTATGAAGAAACATATGAGGATGCTTTTTGAGATGCCTAGATCTGAAGGAGCTGACCTTATTCTTCATCACTCATTGATTTTATGAGGAGTTGCTGAGTAGATGACAGTGAGGTTGGCAATAGGAGTTGACACAATCCTATTTTAGGGCTTCATCTTGTGTCATATTGCATTTCAATAACATCTATACCTATTAGATTACATGTTATTTCCCCTAATATGCATATTTGTGTGAAATGCACTTATGAACATTATTTGCGTGTTTTTCAGGTACTTGTACCACACTTGGATGGAAGAGAGAGAGAGAAAGAGTGATCCAAGGGTTTCTCTATGCCTAGAGAGTTCTAAAGTGAAGTATGAATATCCCTCAACCTACCCCTAGTGGAAAAGATCCATTGAAGCAAAGATGTCCAAGGAAACACAAAGATTCAACTC
Source organism: Alisma plantago-aquatica (assembly GCA_963693085.1). NCBI lineage: Eukaryota > Viridiplantae > Streptophyta > Magnoliopsida > Alismatales > Alismataceae > Alisma > Alisma plantago-aquatica. Next base: position 406,677,974 of record OY856413.1, read on the forward strand.
AAAGTACTGATATAGAGACTAATAAAGTCGTGGTACTACAGAACGGCCGTGCTGACTCACTCACAATCAATAGAGTCAGCATTGAAGTAGTGCAGAGATCACGACAGTCGTGCCATGAAGAATAGCTGTGCCACCAGGACCCAGAACGACCGTGCCACCTTGCACGGCCGTGTAGAATCTCAATCAGAATGGATGTGGTGCCAAGAACGGGAAGCACTCCTCCAACCCACCACGACCGTGCCACCCTTACCTCACTACGACCGTGCCACTTTTAGTTGAAAATCCCCACTGTTACTATGATTTTTGCCATTTTCTCACATCGGCCATTCCCATCTGCCTTGAATGTGGTGACCCCTACCTACCACATCCGTGCTGACCAGCACAACCGTGCTACTCATAAAAACCTAGCTACTTTTCCACTACATTTCCCACTTTACCCCTACTTGACCTAGTGCTTCCTCCCCACCTATATATACATGGGTGGTGGCTGGGCATGAGGTTAGCTACCTTCTACACCCCTCTTAGCTCTCCATTTTTCCCCTTAGACATTCTATCAGTCATTCCACCTCATTCCACTTCCATTTCATTATTTCCACCACCAAAACCCTAATTTCTTAGTGTTTTGGTTACTTTCCACCTTCATTCCATGCCCTTGCACCTTGGAGGAAGGAGGAGGACATTTTTATAGTAGTTGGATAGGAGGATTACTCCATCTACACTGAGATCCATGACTACCTCTCCCTCTTTCTCCTTTCTTTTTGTAGTTTACATTTCCATGAGTAGCTAGGCCCCTTAGGTGGGCTAATTAGGGTTCAAAATGTTACTTTGATACCATTTGGAGGAAAATGATATGTAAACATTGTAATTTTATTTTCTAATGATTATTTTCTATTTCTATATCATTCTCCATGGATTGCTTGTTGGTCTGTTCTTGAAATCACCTAGGAATTTAGGAAAATTGCTTATATGTGTGAATTTTGGGATTTGCTCCTAGGTCCAATTCATGGATCCCTAGATAGCTATCCATCCCCCTACATGCTAATAAATTCTCCTAACCGTAGTTGAGAGATCCAAGTAGATAGTTTAGATGAATTTAGTGGGCTTAGCATGGAGCTTTCTCAAGGCTAGAATATGGGTGATGTGAGGCCTAAAACCTCACTTCCACTCCCATTGCTACCCTCAACCCCTAATCACCCTAGGATCCTCTAACCTAGAAACCTAGGCTTGTATAAACTCTAATTGAATTACACCTAGACCCTAATCCAATTGAGCCTCGTAAGGGTAGTAGGAGGTGTTAGAGACTAGTTCCCCTATACACAACCTATCCTATATATGGCCAATTATTAGTCTAGGACAATTAATTAGACTCTAGCTTGTTGTTTGGTTTGGTAATCTAAATGAAAGCATAATGTTCACATGTCACCCCCAACCTAATTGATAAGTGCATCCCCCTAACAACCCACACATCCCTTTATTGCTTTAAAACCCTAATTGCCTTCTTGCTTAGCTAGTGTTAGCTTCGTTAGCTCTTTACTTGCTTAGTTAGATCCTTTCCTTATTCTTGCTTTTGTCTTGCTAGTCTAGGTCTTTAATTGATCTTTTGCCCTACTTGCTAGCTTAGTATAGTGTAGATATCTTCTTGCTTGCTTTTCTGTAGCTCGCTCTTTTCTTTGCTTGCCTTGTGTTTTCTTACTCAGTTGAATTAACTATCTAGGGTTGACTTAGGTTTTGATCATGTTTGTTCTCCTTTACTTGTTTTCTTGTTCAACCATAGTGTAATCAAACAAATCAACCATCAAACCCTTCAACCCTAGACTCCACAGTGGGTACCTGGCCCAAAAATTAACCTAGCTCTAGTGCCCCCTTTTCTCCATGTGGATCGACCCTATACTTGCCGCCCTCCTATACTATGACACGACCCCGTGCACTTGTGGGTGTAGTGTTTTAGTTTATGCGAGTGTGTTTATGTAGGCCCATTATAAATTTTGAAAGATACCTCGTGTGTTTAGATCTCATGGGGCACATCTAGTCAAATCTAATTGATTAGTGTGTGCACCTCTGGTGGGATACACCAAGCTTTCTGGCACCGTTCCCATGGAGAAAGGTGCTCAACCTAGCTAGTTAGTTTTTCTTTGATCTTTTCCTACTGTCCTCATCATTTCTATTATTTATTCTTTATTCTTTATTCTTTGTATTCTTTGTGCATATTGATTTTCTAACTTATTTTCTTTTGTTTGGTTGTGCCTTGTGCATGTGACAAGCCACTTGAGGAAGACATGATGGAAGGACAAAATGCACATCACAAGACACTTCAAGAATACTTCATGCCTAGAAACTACGAATCTACAATTACTAACAGAGTTGATAAAATGCCAAGGGAGGAATTCTCCATCCCTCCAGGTCTTCTTGGGATCCTTCCCACCTTCTATGGCTCAGAGAGTGAGAACCCCTATAAGAACTTGGACTCATTTATTGAAGTATGCTCCACCTCCAGGATGTCGACATCCAGTGATGACACAATCTAGTTTACCTTGTTCTCATTCTCCCTCAAAGACAATGCCAACGATTGGTATGATTCAAGGAGGGACATCATGAGTTGGGAAGAGATGAAGAATGCCTTCTTGAAGAAATTCTACACCATTTCAAGGTTAACACAAATGCAGCGTGCCATAGTGAGTTTTAGTCAAATGGCAATGAGTGGTTTCATGATGCTTGGGAGAGATTCCAAAAGATGTTGAGAGAGTGCCCGCAACATGAGATCCCTTTATGGCAACTAGTTTAGTCCATTTACTTCGGTCTATATCCAAAGGGTCAAGCTACAATAGATTCTTCTTGTAGAGGAGTTTTTATGCATAGACCACCTGAGGAGACATGGCCATTATTTGAGCAGTTGGCAGAAATTTCAAGAATCCGAGCTTCTAGCATGATGAATGACAATGATCGTCCCTTTGGTGTGACATCTCCAACTCATAGTGATTCAAGCCCACAAGTGATGAAGATTCTTGGTGACATGGCGAGCTTCATGAATAACCAAATGATAAGTGTTCCTTGTCACTCGATAAATTCTATTGAGTTCAATGGTGAAGAAATGAAGACACCTCACTCCTATAGCTACTAGGAACCATAAAGTCCAAGATATAGATCAAGGTTTGAGGAAGAAGTTCTCTCCAGGTTGAAAAGTTTTAATGATGTCTAGAAGAATGTTACAAGTATTGAGGAGTGGATAGAGTAGATATCTTCCATTCTTGCTCTTCAAGAAGAGAAATTGTCTTTAAAGACCATAATGAGTTTCAATGAAGCAAGTGGACCTATGCAATCCACTAAAGTTCTCTATAGTACACCTCCCATGCAAGTGAAACCCATATACCACTTCCAAGGCAATCCCAAGCCTTACACTCCCCCCCTCCATCACCACAACTTTCCAATCAATTCACCTTCCAACCTCAATTCTCCCCTCCAACTCAATTTCAATACCAAGTGTCACTCCCATATCCTCCATAGCCCCAACAAGATCCCCCTCTCCACCATGAGCAAGAAAGTGTTGTGATAGTTCTAAGGGGTGGTAAATATCTTGAGTAGCCTGTAAGTCAAAGAAAAGTTGATAGGCCAAGGCTGAACAAGGATGATAGTGTGATTGAGATTGTTGAAGATGATACTGTGATACCACAAGTTGATTCTATGACACCGCATGTTGAGTTTGGGATACCATGTGCTCCACCTCACACTCCAGTTGTAGGTCCCACCATCCCTAGTGTCCCACATGTTGATTTAAGTAAGGCCAAAGCAAGTGAGCCACCATTCCATAAAGCATTGGATGATCCACTAGAAGTAAGGAGGAGACAAAAGTAGAATGTTGACATTCTTGAGGAGTTTTTCCAAGTGAAGGTCAAAATTCCATTGTTGGATGCTATCAAGTAGATCCCATCATATGTCAAGTTCCTCAAGAACCTATGCACTGTGAAGAGAAGATCATTGGGGGGAATACAAAAGAGAGTCAAATTGACTAAACAAGTGAGCTCTATCCTCCAACACTCACTTCCCATGAAGAGGAAAGACCCATGAGCCCCACTCATACCTAGATACATTGGGAGACATCACATAGAAAAATACCTACTTGATTTAGGATCTAGTGTGAATTTGATGCTATATAGTGTCTATGTTGAGTTGGGCTCAGGCATGTTGAAATTGACACATTACACTCTCCAATTGGCAGACCAATCCATCAAATGGCAAAGAGGAAGAGTGGAAGATGTTTTGTTAAAGATATACAAGGAAAGAGGCACAATGTTCCCAACATATTTTATTGTTCTTGACATGGAGCTGGACGATAGGAAGATTCCCATCATCTTGGGAAGACCATTTTATCTATAGCTGATGCCAAGATACACATTTGCAGTGGCATAATGATAGTCTCTTTCATGGACATGAAGATACAAATCAATATATACAAGTCCTCAACCCAACGAGTTCGAGATGATATTGGACATGGTCACTTCAAGAGTCTGAATGGTCATTTAAGAGAAGGAGATCTGGATGAAAGACTTGATGATAGATTTAGTGGTCAAAGGGATGAGGAACATAGGTTGAGTGGAGATGAGAGATGCATTTATTACAAGAATGGACACATGAGGATGCTAAATGGATGAATGATGCAAGAATCTCCAAGAAGCCCATGTGAAGGCATGAAACTCAATGCTTGTGAGAGGCAACCCACCTAGGATTGCAGAATTTTTCACCCAACTTCTCAATTTTGATACTTTTTTTGGTTATTTTTACACTTTTCCAAGAAAATGCTCACACACTTGTTTTAATAGTTTTTGTTTGGTTTTAAGATGTACAAGTGAAATAGGTTGAAATGAGGAAAAAAAGGTGATCTTTAGAAAAGAATTCATGAAAGAATAATTTTTGATCAAAGATATGGTGTTTTGATGAAGTTCAAGTCAAAATGACCTGCTATAGTACCAACCATGACCATGGTACCATGGAATGGCCATGGTGGTATGCTCAAATCATCAGGGAAATCAAAGAAATTTGAGAAGAAAAGAATAGAGTTAGCACGCTATCTAGTCAGAATGTCTGTGTGAGGGAAATGGTCGTGCAACAGGAGAACCACCACGGCTGTGCCACACAACACATTTGTTCTACGTCTGATTACAACACCTAACCAACTCAATCTAAAAATTCCATTTCAATTACTCATTCCATTTTGCAAATAGAACGGCTGTGTTCTCCGCTTCCAGGCAGCCATGCAGTGACTCAACACCTTCCAACCTCCAATTTGTCCACCAAATCACCTCCAATCCGCCTCTAATAAGTTCCTTAACATTCTCCCTACCTCCATCCATCATTTCCACCCATTTTTACCCACCAATTTCTCCACTTTCATTCCATTTGGCCCCACATATGTAGAACTATGAAAAACCTAGTTTTTGCCAAATTCTCCACCCAAATCCATCCACAATGAAGAAACTCACAAAGAAAGTGGTATCTACGATCAAGGATGTGATCTCCTATAGGAGTAGACCCAAGAATAGCTCTTCTTCAATCTCAGGGCCATCTCAAGCCTTCTGCCACCACCGATAGCCTTCAGTTCACATGGAGAATCACTCTATATAATGATGTCAGTGGATCCCATGATGGAGGAGTCCTCTAGATTACCTAGAAGATATGAGATAGTAGCCTGACAGTCCATCTTCTCCAGAGCACTGCCAACACCCTCATTAGCTCAACCCTCAATTTCCTGGGCTCGTCCATCAGTTTCAGCAGCACATCCTTCGACATCCGTGACACCACAACCACAACCTCAACCTCGATCATTGAGACAACTAATTTTAGATGAGGAAGATGAGGTTATGCCAAATGTACCACAAGATAATGCACCTAATGAGAAGCAAGAAGAAAGGCCTAAAGTGAGAAGTAGGAAGGTGAAGAAGCCAAAGCACCCAGAGTGCCTGACACGCTAGGTAATTGCCACTCACTACACTTGCCAAGAGACGATGGAGACTTTGGGCATCTTTGATTTTTTTTCCAAGATATCTTGAAACCCTTTGGGTTATTTGAGGTGTTAACCATAGTCCAGGAGGCTTATGTTGAACTTACACAATAGTTCTTTGCAACTTTAGAGAAAGTCTCACCGGACGCCATTAGTGTTACATTGAGAAATGGAACTTACCTCATCACTGCATCTTTTCTCAACAACATTTTTGCTCCCAACCCTGAGGCAACAACCCTACTTGATCATGGGAGCACATACAAAGATACCACTGTGAACTATGCAACCATGTGGAAGAGGCTTACAGGACAAAACAACTTTGTGGTGGGAAAATCAAAGACAAGTATGATTCACAATCCCATCTTAAGGTACATTCAGAAGGTCTTGACAAACACCATCTTCATCTGGTATGAGAATCAAGGCAGATGTAAAAAGAAATACCTATTTGTGTTGGGATGGATGGTGTAGGGAAAGTATGTAAATTTGGGATCACTCATCATTGATCGCATGAACACGTTCCCGTCCAAGAGTAAGAACCCTTTTACCATGGGAGGGATTGTGGCTTCAATTGCTCTGGCCCTGGATCATGATGTATCTGGTTACACCAAGGTAGAAGGAGGGAAGCTCGTGAACTTGCACTACTTGATTCACTCATCCATGATTTTAGTGATTGATTAGAAGATCTTCTACCAGGTCAACCCTCCTCATGCATGAGTTTCATTGGAGCTCCCCTACCATGCCACACCTCTCCTAGAGGGGTGTGGTCCATCTCCAGATTTTTTGGATATCTTGAGGAGGTGGGAAGAGGAGCATCCTAGAGACACAAGATAGTAGCAACCCAGAGATCTGCCCGAGGGACTAGGAGACTCTCAAGAAGCCTCTGAGAGGAGGAGGACAACAGAGGAGAGAGAGGCACCCAGGGTGAGGAGACATGAGGCGAAGACATCACATCATCCACAAAAACCCTTAGTAAATGCATTCGGCATGCCAACTATACATGTGTGGCTGGAGGGTATTCAAAGCATACATGATAGGATTTTTCATGCACATGAGGGATTTCAATGCACACAAGATGCATTGTGGTTGGATCATCAACATATGCACCATTAGATCAACCAAATGTATTGGTTCTAACATGCCCAGGCCCAGAGGAACACCCAATGGGGGGAAGATTGGTGGGGTGCACTGTCTGGTTACCAGGAGACTTACCCACCTCCACAGGAAGACTACTGAGGTATCTACTACCAACATCCTTCAACACAAGGAGGAGTACCATTAGGGACACCACAATGATCATCTACCCTATCACTCCTACTTTAGTGTCATACTGAGGACATCATGATTCAAAAGTTTGGAGTGGTAGGACGGTATGCCCTCTTTCTCATTTCACTCTTTTTGCATTTCATCTGCCATTTACTTTTGTTTTATTGCATTTTCTATCTAGGTTAGATTTTACCTACTTTGCATACTTGCATGTCGTGTAGTTTACTTTCTATCAATTTTTGTGTAATTTTCAAAAATTTTGCTCTTTTTTCTATGCATTGCATATCATGTAGATTTTTTGTAATTTTTGCATGTTTTAGCTAGGATTTTCTTATTTACTTCTTTATGTTCCATAATGTAGGTCTAGATGTGATTGAAGGTGATTGGGCCAATTTTACCCAAATTTAGAACTTCTTGCCTAAAAAGTGTGTTTTGACCCAATCTCTACTTTTTGGATTGAAAATGATGACCTTTGACAAATGCAAGTGAATTATCATGGTTTATTGCTAAATGGCCTCAATCTTGACTTTTTACATGTGAACCACCTCTCTCATGCTTGTGGATTGTTTGGTTGAATTGTGATTGAAGCAAGTCACAAACGCTTAGAGTTTTGTAGAATCTCATGATAGAAATATGGTTTTCATATTGCTCATACATGTGGTGTGTCATTGCTTGATGAAATTGTTGGATTAACTTTCATGCAAGAGATCTCATGTAGATATCTACACTAGTAATCCCTCTCTAACTCACTTTTCTTCTACCATCTTCTTACCTCTTCGCCTCATGAAAGGATGCTAAAGTGCACACATTCATCCTTGGACACCTCTAAAAGTTTGGTGTGGCCATATCTATACCCCCCCACTTCACTCGCATCACCATGTGCTATATCCACACCAAGGGCAAAGAAAAAGAAAAATAAAATGAAAAAATAAAATAAAAGATGCTCATGTTTAAGAGCATCTAAATAAAGAAAAGAAAAGAAAATATGAGTGTGTAAAAGCACTCCAAACTCTTACCACAACCCTTTCTTCCTTTTGCATGTCCATGGAGCTAGGAAACATCAAACCCTTCTGCCCTTTTTCACAACCACATGGGTTACTTAGCATGGATGGACATATGAGATTGAATGCATGAATGTAAAACATAAAAATTAGTCATTTTTGACCTTTTCTACCATGAAATGGTTTACCGAGAGTGATATGACAACCATATGGATTGATTGTGTTTTATATGCTCTATATTTGAAGTTTGTAGGCTCAATTCTCTAATCATGATTGATTTGTGAAAGAGGAGAGGAGAGAGATGGAATGCTTGTACTAGTAATCTTTGAGCCCATTTAGTTAATATTCATCTGTTGCAATGCAATTGTCATTTCTTGATTGTGGAAATATTGTAGAGAGATTGAGTTGTAGCATACTTGAGGACAAGTACATTTTAAGTTTGGGGTGGTGATGCAACCCTATTTTAGGGCTTCATGTTGTGTCATATTGCATTTCAATCACATGTATACCTGTTAGATTACATGTTATTTTCCCTAATATGCATATTTGTGTAAAATGCACTTATGGAGATTATTTGTGTGCTTTTCAGGTACTTGGACCACACTTGGATCGAAGAGAGAGATAGAAATAGTGATCCAATGGTTTCTCTATGCCTAGAGAGGACTAAAGTGAAGTCCTAATCTCCTTAAACCTACCCCTAGTGGCCAAGATCCATTGAAGCAAAGATGTCCAAGGAAACACAAAGATTCAAGTCAAAGTGATGATACAGAGACCAACACAGGCATGGTACTACAGAATGGCCATGCTAGCTCACTCACAATTAATAGAGTCAACATTGAAAAAGTGCAGAGATCACCACAGCCATGCCATGAAGAATGACTGTGCCACCAAGACCCAGAACGACTGTGTAGTAGCTCAATCAGAATGGACGTGGTACCAAGAATGGGTAGCACTCCTCAAACCCACCACGACCATGCCTCCCTTGCCTCACCAAGGTCGTGGTGACCACCATGGCCGTGCCAGTTTCAGTTCAAAATCACAACTATTAAAGTATTTTTTGCCATTTTCTCACTTCGGTTGTTCCCACCTACCTCACCTGTGGTGACCCCTACCCACCATGATTGTACTGACGAGCACGACCGTGCTACTCACAAAAACCTAGCTTCTTTTCCACTGCATTTCCCACTTTACCCCTACTTGACCTAGTGCTTCCTCCCCACCTATATATACGTGGATGGTGGTTGGGGAACGGGGTTAGCTACTTTATACCCCCCTCTTAGCTCTCCATTTTTTCCCCTTAGCCATTCCATCATCATTCCACCTCATTCCACTACCATTTCACAATTTCCACCACCAAAACCCTAGTTTCTTAGTGTTTTGGCCACTTTCCACCTTCATTTCATGACCTTGCACCTTAGAGGAAGGAGGATGACATATTTACATCAGCTAGAGAGGAGGATTACTCCATCTACACCGAGCTCCATGACTACCTCTCCCTCTTTCTACTTTCTTTTTGTATTTGCATTTCCATGAGTAGCTAGGCCCCTTTGGTGGGCTGTTTGGGGCTCAGAATGTTACTTTGATACCATGTTGGGTTAAATAATATGTAAACATTGTAATTTCATTTACTAATGATTATTTTCTATTTCTATCTCATTCTCCTTGGTTTTCTCATTGGTTTGTTCTTGAAATCACCTAGGAGAATTTAGGGAAATTACTTATATGTGTGAATTTTGGGATTAGCTCCTAGGTCCAATTCATGGATACCTAGCTATCTACCCATCCTCCTACATGCTAATCAATTCTCCTAACCCTAGTTGGGAGTTCTAAGTAGCTAGTTTAGAGGAATTTAGTGTGCTTAGCATGGAGCTTTCTCAAAGCTAGAATGTGGGTGATGTAAGGTCTAAAATCTCTTTTCCACTCCCATTACTACCCTCAACCCCTAATCACCCTAAGATCTTCTAACCTAGAAACCTAGGTTTGTATAGACTCTAATTGAATTACACATAGACCCTAACCCAATTGATCCTCATAAGGGTAGTAGGAGGTGTCAGGGACTAGTTCCCTTATACACAACCTATCCTATCCATGGTCAGTTAGTAGTCTAGGACAATTCATTAGACTCTAGCTTGTTGTTTAGTTTGGTAATCTAAATGAAAGCATAATGTTCGCATGTCCCCCCCAACCTAATTGATAAGTGCATCCCCAAACAGCCCACACATCCCTTTATTGCTTTGAAGCCCTAATTGCCTTCTTGCTTAGCTAGTATTAGCTCTTTACTTGGTTAGTTAGCTTCTTTCCTTGTTCTTTCTTTTCTCTTGCTAGTTTAGGTATTTAATTGTTCTTTTTCCCTACTTGATAGCTTAAAGTATTGTAGATCTCTCCTTGATTGCTTTAGTGTAGCTTGCTCTTTTATTTTCTTGCCTTGTCTTTTGTTGCTCAGTAGAATTAACTGTCTAGGGTTAACTTAGGTTTTGATCTTGTTTGTTATCCTTTACTTGCTTTCTTGTTCAACTCTTAGTGTAATCAAATAAATCAACCACCAAACCCTTCGACCCTAGAATCCACAGTAGGAACCTAGCCCAAAAACTAACCTTGTTCTAGCACCCCATTTTCTCCATGTGGATCGACCCTATACTTGATGCCCTCCTATACTACTACATGGCCCCATGCGCTTGTGGGTGTAGTGTTTTATTTTATGTGAGTGTGTTTATGTAGGTCCATCATATATTTTTCCCGTGTGTTCTAATCTCGTGGGGTGCATCTAGTCAAATCTAATTGATTAGTGTGTGCACCCCTGGCGGGATGCACTAGGAGTCTTAGGTGGGAATACATGAATGGAGTAGGACATATCCTTCCATTGTCCCTTTTTGGTGGGAATACATGAATGGAGTAGTGCATATCCTTCCATTTTCCCTTTTTTCCACACTGAGTGCACTCGAGTTGTTCTCTACCCCTAGAAGAGAGTCCTCCCCCTCTCCCACCCTGACAATGCCCTCTAGTAGAAAGATTGGTGGTGTTGTGGGAGACGAAGGCACATGAATATATGATAGGATTGACAGGAGAGTTTTGCTTGAGGAAGGCTACAAAGATGTAGAGATATGCTTCTTCTAAGGAGGGAATCTATTCCTATGACATAATCTTGATTCTAACTCCGTCATATTCCTTGTGAAGGCTGACAAGAATCTTGATGAAAACAAGTTGGTCTTGTTGCTTATAGATCTTGATAGGGTTGGTGGAGATGGGAAGGAGTATGCTTAGATAATCTATGATGCAAGTGACCTCTCCAATGTGTGGTTGCAGACTCTTTTCCTCCTAATGAAGATTATACATCTCAACCGTCACGTCATACATTCAAGAGATGTTGTTGGAGTTCAATAGGTGGATATGATCCCAAATTGACTTGTAGTCAGTCCGGTGATCTTTGATGTCATCAACATGAGGCTCCATTGAGTTCCATGGAGCACAGAGGAGACTAGCATCATGTTGTTCTCACTATGGAAGAGAATAATCAATGAGAGACCCTTACATGATATCCTTCCTTTTCCCGTAACCTTTGAACCATATGATGATCTTGCGACTCCACTGACTAAGGTTGCATTCATTTAGTTTTCTCAAGGTGATGCCAAAGTACTAAACAAGAAGAGATGTGGATGCTTCTCCCATTGTGTAGTGCATTTAGGCTACAACATGATGTGTTGATAGATTGAGATGGTGTGTAAGTTGATGGAAGGGGTAAACCCTAGTACTGACATGACATGTTGGACAACGACAAGGTGTGCTACCAGCTACAACAAGGGATGTTGATTGATAGAGATGGCATGCCATTGCATTTTTTCCATCGTTAGGTTTTTTACCCTAGCAAAGACACAACATGCTAGATTATGACACGACATGTCATTGCATGTTGGCAACTGTCAGAGATGATTCTAGATCTAGAGATCTCATAGAGATGTTTGTACACTAATGATGCATGAGGGAGAATGGAGAAGAAGGCACTATCATGAAGATAACTTCCAAAAATATGAATCTTGTTGGAGATGACTTCTAGAGATGTTTCTATAGAGATGAATTCTACAGGAATATAGGTTTTGGTGGAGGTGACTTCCACCATGGAGAAAAAGTGGTTAGTGAGGATGGCATAGAAGATAAAGTAACTATCTAAAGCAATTGGATTCTTCTTTCTAAGAGAGGATCCATATGTTTTGATACCATGTTACCAGAGAGAAGGTGGATAGTATGTTGTGTGTATTATAGATAAGAGGGCTAGACTTTATAGGATTGTGGGTGTCTTCCAATGCCCATTTACGCAATGTGGGACTAGTCCCAATAGAAAAGAGTATATACAATATTATACACGTAACATACTCACTTTGTACTTCTTCCAGGTTTAATGACAAGGTGGTAGAGAGAAAAGTGTGAGAACCAGACTTCATTGACACCACATTTGGGTTCGGACACCTTCAAAAATGAATACATCATATATTTGAATCATCTCTACTGTTTATGATAAAAGAACTAAGTGAATTGTTCCAATTATCCATTAACCTTCAATTTCTTAATTATTGAGTCAATGGATTGTTTGGAGTATTAAATAAGTACATGAGGCACTTATGTCATTCCAATCCATCAACTAGCTAACTAATTGACTACTTGTCTACACACTAAAAGTGATGAAAACATCAATCAACTAACCAAGCCATTTGATTTATTGATTTGCAACATGAGGTTCCAAAGTACTCATGTTAGTCAATTGACATTCCAATTGATCGAGTGAAGCATAAAACAAGTAGAAACATTAAAGCCGACACTACTAGGTTAGTTCAACATTCAACCCATCCATAGTTATATAATAGAAACAACCAAGCGTCACTCACCCAATGTCTCTGTAAGCATGTATGTCATCTACTCGACCAACTATCCACATAGACTATTGATGAGGCTGATAATATTAAAATGCTAACTACATCAGAAACTCTTGCAACCCCAACCCATAAATACCCCATCTAGACTAAAAACAATACATCTCTTATTATTTTATTTAGAAGGCTATGCTTGGGAGAAGAATAACCAGTGTAAAGACCCAATTCTTACTATTTAATATTTACAAAATTACATTTACAAAATTATATTAGAAAATATAAATAAATCCTTTTACAAACATGCTTTAGATTAGAGTCGTAGAATCTTTACATAAGATTACAAAATTTGGCACTTGTTCATATCTACTCCAGAATATTGGGCAACTCTTGCACATCTCTTCTAGGTCTTGTTTGGTTTCCTATCCATGAATTACTAAAGGAACAAAACCACACATGGATCCCAAGAAGGGAAACATGGGTTAGAAAAGTTGGTACAAAATTGGTATTTGAAAGGAAAATAATATGAACCTACCTAGAAATGATTTTATATGACAAAATGCAAAGGAATAAACAATATAGGTAAGTATCAAAAGGTAGAAATGGGTTTTCAAATTGTAGGATTCAATATCCAAATTTTGAAACTAGTCATTCAATTTTTTAGTAGATAACACATGCCAATGTCTAGTTGTTGGAGAAGCCATGTGTTTTCTCATACGAAGAATGAAAATGCACCAACTGAAATTCCCAATATACTTAGGGACCCTATATCCTTTAACTCTACATAGAGGCATGGAACTGTAATTTCACTAAACTAGGGGCACTAACCTACCCTTTTAGACTTTTAAATATTGTGCTACTATTTTCTAGGAATAACTATTGGTGGCCTTATACATAGTTCAATGCATACTAGTTATACACTCATACTTAGGTCTCAAGTTGCATATGAACACAATTATACCAATATGTGAATGACGAAATCCTCATATAATAAATCATGAAGTGTTATCTTTGATTTTTTTAAGAATTTATCTAAGATAAAATAGGTCCTCCTCTATATTTTCTTTCTCTAAGTTTTCATTTGGGTAATATTGTCTTAATTAAAAATCATATATTTAATTATGCCTCATTATTAAAATTACTAGATTATTACTCATCTGATTATTAAGACATAGACATACATATTGCTACAAATGTGATAAAGATTTAATTATTTGACTAACTAGGATAGGTTATCACTATAGCAACATTCATATCTAATCTTCAATATAATGGATCTTGACTAATTGATTTCTATAGATCATAAATGATACATAAATTACATGTTTGTTATAAGATTAACATCGACACCCTTTTATGTCTACTTAGTTAGGTTGTATTCATCAAACGAGGGGTCTGGTCACTTCACTTACTAGGTGTATTAGAATATTAGTATTCTATGTCCCTTTTGATTAACATCTGTAGAATTAGAATACATGAATAAGAGAGTTACTGACATATGGAGGATGAATTCCCTCCAAATTATCTACTACATGAAAGACATTTAACAAAGAGGAGCCTGTTTAAGCGCATACAAAGACTTGCGAAGACAACAAACATCATCTGGTTGTCTTCGACCCATTAGAGATGAACTTGATTATGGGAGTAGCTCTCATGTCCACATGTGATTGTGGCCGTGCCCTCTAGATCCTGATCATCTCCAAGTAGGGTGACATAATATCCCCATGGCTACGAATAGGCTAGTTGAGTTGTAGGTTTACTTGTTGAGGATCTCAAAGGCTTTTAAGACCTTCTTGACTTCATCATGTAGCTATCGATCCTAGATCTTTTCTAGACCTAGAACCCATCTCAAACAACATGGTAGTGGAGTGAGGTGACTGCAATAGGTTGCTAGAGAAGGTAGTTGGAAAGGGTGTCATGTTGTTAGAAGTCTGTATGGCCATGCCTCAAGATACTGACTTGTTGGGTTGTAGGACTCGGTTCTTCCTCGAGTCTAAGGCTTGCACAACATTGGTATACCGTAGTGTGCTTGCAAGAGTGGAGAAGCTCCAACATATTTTCATCACATGGATAATGGCAGATGGAGTTGTCCTTGGTCACCACCCAACCTACCAGAATTAGTAGAGAAAAAGTTGACAGATCTAGGTGATCATGGAATTCCATAATTTCATGGACCTAGGGAGGCGGCTGCTGAGACTTTTAGGTGTTATGAAGAGTCGAGCAAGGTCTTTGGTGGCACTATAAGTTCATTTTTTTGATCCTAATGTTTTGCAAGAAGCCAAGGTGTTTGAGGCTTGAGTTGGAGTGATGAGTCCAAAGGGGCGGTGGGGTTCTATTGTGGCTATGGTAACTGACTAAAAGATGGGAGGGGTGGTGTAGAGGAGGACGTAAGGCAGGCAGAAGGCTGGAGACAATGGAGTGTGTACAATTTTGGTGAGGTTGGTGCTAGGGTTGCAGGTTTGGACTCAATGATGGTGGATGGTTAACATGTTTGTAGTGCGGTGCCCCTCCACAATTTGGGTTCATGGGATTACTTAGGATAAGGGTACTTATATTTACTTAGAGGCATATGAGAGGAGGGGCAACTGAGAGGTTATAAGTAACGATCGTCTTGATTGTCGTTTTTATTTAGCCATGAGAGTCCATCAATGATAGCTATAATTATGGCTGGGGAAGCTAGGCCAGAGGTCATGGTTGGGAAATGTTGTGGAGAAGAGAAACAAGGATGACATGGGCTTCAGTTAAGTCTTGTTTGTAGTCAGGTAATTGATTGTCCAAGGGTTGTCCGTGGCTGTTTCTAAGGCAAGGAGAAACATTTTTAGGGTTCCTTTGTTATGGTATGGCTGTTTGATAGTTAAATAATAGTTTTCTTTCAAATATATTGGAATCCTATTTCATTTAGGAATTTTCCCAAGGCTTTATCTTCTAATCAAATCGTATTGTAAGAGAGTACATTAACTCCTATATTAGAATTATGACTAGTCCCATTGTCCTTCAACCGTTGCTTACTCTAAAACTGATATTCAATAATTTAATTAATATGTTTAACATATCCCACATACATTAATTGAGTAATTTGAGAATTCATAATGGTAAAAGGTCCACTAAATATATCTAGTCCTTAAATGCGAACTTGTATCAAAATGATATCAATAGATTCACAATTTAGTAAAATATGGTAAGTGATTTGATTTGAGGGACCTATTTGCAATTATCTCTCAAGAGAGGATAATGAACTCATATAAACACAACATTCTCAAAAGGGGACATGTTGCATTAAAGAACATGATAATCAATCAAATGATCACATTCAAGTTGGAAAGAAGGACCCAATTGTGATTGGGCTCAAGTTTTAGGGAAAATTATGAATAATGGATCAAATAAATCTACCACCCAAAATCCAGTATGTTACAACTCTCCACCCCTTAAACAAGATTTCATCCTCAAAATCGATTGACCCTTGGTCTAGTGAGATATTGTTCTCCACCCCTTAAAAGGATTCAAGTAGAAATCTAAATAGGCATGTCAACTACAATGTAGTATCCTTCACCAACTCTAGGTTTTTCATCTAGGGTTTTCTCATACTTCCTTAATTTTGACTTAACTCAATAAATCATCCATAAAATTTCATAAAATCAATTTTCTTTATACAAATAATATTATAAATTTTTTTTCTCAAAACAAAAACTTTTATATATGAAACTGAAAAATGGCCAAAATTGACACGAGAACAAGTCACAATCACCTCATGTCTATATGCTAATTATTATTACTCCATCATACTAACTATTTGACACTTACTGATCCATAATCCTTATAATTCCTCTATGTGTATATTTTTAGGTTTAAGAATCTAAATTATGAATATGAAATTTGTGTTACTATAAAATTATTAGATATACTTTAGTTATCATAGTCAATCTTAAATATTTTAACTTTTTTTCATTTTGAATTCTTTTTGGTTGTACTGAACTAGGGGACTCTAACCGTTATCTACTTATATTGGTGGCTTGAATGTTCCAAGGGACGTATTCCAAATCTACATGCATGTGTCTTAGTGCCTCTTTGTCATTAGCATCTCTATATAAATTTGTGTCTAGGGGATTCCAAAAACTAATAGATGAGCTTGGTATGTTCCAAGATATTCTATTCAAGTACATATTCCACATCCTAGGCTCTTAGTGTTTCCTACTTGTAGTCTGGGTATCTCTTAATAATTGAGCCAGTGATACTAGGGTTTGTTGTGAACTATTTTTCTTCTCCAAGTTTTAACTATTGTATTTTTGTTCCTAATGAAACATAAATTCCACAAAATATGCATGAGTGTGGACTATTTATAGGCTTTGATACCATGTTGTGAAGACCTGATTCTTAAAATCAAATATTTACATAATTGCATCAGAAAATATAAACAAATCTTTTAACAAACACACTTTAAATCAGAGTCGCAGAAGCTTTACATAAGATCATAAAAGTTGGCATTTATTTCTATCTACTCCTCAACAATGGGCAACTCTTTTACATCTCTTCAAGGTCTTCTTCAGTTACATGTCCATGAATTCCTAAAGAAACAAAACCACACATGGACCCCAAGAAGGGATACATTGGTCAACAAAGCTGGTACACCATCAATATTTAGAAAGTAAACAACATGAACCTATCTACAAATGATTTTTTATGAAAACATGCAAAGGAATAAACAATATAGGTAAGTATCAAAAGGTAGCAATTGGTTTTCAATATGTTAGATTAAATATCCAATTTTTGAAATTAGTCATTCAATTTTTTAATAGATAGAACATGTCAATGTGTAGTTGTTGGGGAAGCCATGTGTTCTCTCCAATGGAGAACAACAACGCACCAACTGAAATTCCCAGTATAAGGGAACCTATGTCCTTTAACTCTGCACAGAGGCATGTAAGCATAATTGCACTAAACTAGGGGCAATAACCTGCCCTTTTTCAACTTCTAAACATTATGCTACTATTTTATAGGAATAAGTGTTGGTGACCTTTCAAAGAGGTAGGCTAGGTATACATTTTTTTGGTGAACCAACCTATCTAGTCATGCATGCAATCAATGAGGGAAATAACTTTCCAAATAGAAATAGAAATTTTGTACCTTTGAAAAAGTATCCAAAATGCAAAAATTCCAAGTATTGACTCCAAGGGACAATCAAGAGGGAGATTTACAAATTGGAGAATATTTGTTATGACATGTCTTGGAATCAAGTGTTGTTATAATTGACTTAATTTGAATTAGATCTTCCCTCTAGGGTTAATATTCTATATTTTCTCTATCATTATCTATATTAGATTCCCACGTAGGTTATATGTATATCTGATGTTACATACTCAGTTGCTTTATCCCATTTTCTCTAGGTTAGATTCTAACATATCATTATGTTTCTCATATATAATATACGTATATCTAGTCACTAGGAACAAGTATGTTTATTTACCAATATACCCTTATTTGAGATATCTAGGGTTAAATCTATGTGTAGTTTAATGCATACTAATTATACACTCATACTTAAGTCTCAAGTTGCATATGAACACAATTATACCAATATGTGAATGAATGAATCCTCATATAATAAATCATGAAGTGTTATCTTATATTTTGTTTACAATTTATCTAAGATCAAATAGGTCCTCCTCTATATTATCTCTCTCAAAGTTTCCATTTGGGTAATATTGTCTTAATTCAAAATCTTATATTTAATTATGCTCTAGTATTATCACTAGTTTATTACTATCTGCTTATTAAGGCATAGACATACATATTGCTAAAAATGTGACAAAAATTTACATATTTGTCTAACTAGGATAAGTTGTCACTATAACAACGTTCATATCTAATCTTCTATATAATGGATCTTCACTAATTGATTTCCTGAGATCATAAAAGATACATAAATTACGTGTTTGTTATAAATTAATGTCGATACCATTTTATGTGTACTTAGTTAGGTTATATTCATTGAATGAGGGGTTTGGTCACTTCACTTACTAGGTGCATTAGAATATTAGTGCTTGATGTCCCTTTCAATTAACATCAACAAAATTAGAATATAGGAATAAGAGAGTTACTGACCTATAGAGGATGAATTCCTTCCAGATTGAATTCCACATGAAAGATAGTTGAGAATGACTTCATCTAGTTGTACTAGGCCCAATATAGATGAACCTAATTATGGGAGTAGCTCTCATGTCCACAAGTGATTATGGCCGTTCCCTCCAGAGCCTGATCATCTCCAAGTAGGGTGACATAATGTCTCCATTTTTGTGAGTAGGCTAGTTGAGTTGCATGTCTACTTGTCAAGGATCTCAGAGTGTTTCAAGACCTTCTTGACTTTCATCATGTGGACATTGGGCCCTAGATCTTTTCCAGACCTAGTCCCCATATCAAGAAACATGGTAATGGAGTGAGGCGAATGTAGTAGGTTGCTGGAGATCAAAGTTAGTTAGAAGGGGCATCATGGTGTTACAGGTTTGTGAGGCCATAACTCAAGCTACTGGCTTGTTGGGTTGTAGAACTTGGTTCTTCCTCAAGTATGAGGCTTGCAAGACATTGGTTTGCTATAGTGTGCTCACAAGAGTAAACAAGCTATAACAGATTATGGTCGCATGGATAATGGTAGATGGAGTTGTCCTTGGTCGCCGCCCAACGTAACATAATTAGAGGAGAAAATTTTGACAAAGCCAGGTGGTCATGGAACTCCACAATTTCCTGGACCTACGGAAGTGGCTGTTGAGAATCCCAGATGTGATGTGGATTTGAGCAAGGTCTTTGGTGGTGCTGCAATTTTAGTTTTGATCCTGATGTGTTGCAAGAAGCCAAGGTGTTCGAGGCCTAAGTTGGTATGATGTGGCCAGAGGGGCGATGGAGTTCTACTACGGCTATGGTAACTGACTAAAACATGGGAGGGGGTGGTGTAGAGGACGAAGCAAGGTTGGCAAAAAACTGGAGATATGGAGTATGTAAAATTTTGATGAGGTCGGTGCTATGGTTGCAAGCTTGGACTGGATGATGGTGGATGGTCTATAAGTTTGCAGTCCGGTTCCCCTCCATAGTTTGGGTTCATGGTATTATATAGTAGAAGGGTACTTCTAGGGTTCCTTAGAGGCATCCATGAAGAGGGGTGATTGAGAGGTTATATGTAACAGTCGTATTGATCACCATTTCTATTGTCCAAAAAACCAAAATTTCATGCTTAACCATTTTAATTACCAAAATGGCATGCTCCTAAACTTAATTCCAAAAATGGAATGTTTGCATAGCAATACGTCCCAGTTGGAGATGTATTGGTCTTTTTGCGGGCAATACGTCCGCTTGGGTGGGGCATTGCCATCTTCCAGAGCAATACATTTCTAGTTGGGATGCATTGTCCTACTGTGATGCCAAAACATCAAGATGCCAAACGTATTTCTCTGAGAGAGAGAAAGGCATCTTGGTCGATGAAACATTGACCCCACTGCAGAGTAATGTGCCCGAGCTTAGGATATACTGCCTCTTGATGGGACCAATACGTCAGGAACTAGGATGTATTTCATAAATATGCCCACGTTGACACCATTTGACCGATAATGCATCTCCATCGAAGATGTATTGCTGCCACATAACTCCCAACCATTTCCCCCGATAGATAGATAGCCGTTGGGGGTCACGGACAGTGCCACTTGGGGACAATGTGTCCCATTGGGGACTTATTGCTGTCCTATAAATGGCAGTCAAAACCAGCCCCCAGAGCCACATAAATCACTCTCTTCTTCTTCTTCTTCTTCACTTCCTTGCATTCTCAACTGCTGGAGTGCTCTAGTGTCTAGGAAACTATGAGTGGAGTTTCTAGATGATTTTGAGGTGACTATTCTTCTATTCTGTGGCCAGGAATCTGCTTCTCTCATTTCTCTGGCGACGATCTTCTCATCTTCTTTCTTTGGGTGACGATCTTCTAATCTTCTTTTTTTGGAATTTTGATTCACAAGGGAGATCTCACCACTTGAGGTACTTTATCTACTACATTTAGTTACTCATTATTTGGAACTTAAAGTACCATTCAATATTAAAAATGAAATAATTTTATTCTTGGAATGTCTAATTTCTAATTATAGAAAAATGACACTACTGTATTAAAATCTGAATCATCATGTATTAATTAGATGTTATCAACATAAATATAAAATTTGTATAAATATGTTTTCTTTAGTTAAGTTTATTTTTTACAATTATAGGAACATGACATCAAATTCACATTCACAAATTGTCAGGCTTCGATATGATGGTCAATTTATCTCTAATGGTTCTTATTCTAGTCGATTTGTTAGACCCATAAATATTACACTTATGAATACCCTGACCAAATTCAAGTCATACATCCATACAACACTTGACATCAACCCCAAACACTTCTATATCAATATATCCCATCTTTTCCCTAGAGAACTTCATATGGTAATACAAGTTGACAATGATAATGCATTGAGAACTTTGTTCTCACTTTTATCTGATGCCTATATTGATGTCTTTCTTGAAAAAATATCTATCCATCAACATTCTAGTTATAGTTACATGAGTTTATTGAACCAATTTCAAATAAGAAATAGTAATGTAACTGATGAATGGAATGAATTTCAAAATATTATGGCATGCTTCTTGTTGCATGTGGCATAGATGATAATAATGGTCTATTTCCTCTCACTTTTGCTATTGTTGAGGCAGAAAACAAGGAGTCATGGGAGTGGTTCTTTGGTTCTCTACAAACATTTATTCTATCCGTTCAACGTCACACAGATCTATGTATTATTTTTGATAGAATGAGTGAAATATTGCCAAAACTTGAGACAAAATTGAGTGGGCTCAACATCATTATTGTCTTCTTCATCTTTGTGAAAACGTCCATAAAAATTCAAATCATAAGAGTTAAAGGAACTTATGAGGAAGTTGGGCTCCACAAGTGATACACTTGAATTTGATCATCTAATGGATGCCACACAAAACAATATAACCAACTGCTAAGAATTATTTGATAGCCCAAAATATAGTACTTTGGTCTCTCACATATGATAGAGGTTACAAGTATGGGTCATTGACTAGAAATCATGTTGAAGCAATGAATGGATTCTAAAAAGGTTCTAGAGGTTTACCAATATAGGCACTAATTGTTGCCACATACTATCACTCGGTTACAATGTGGTTGGAGAGGCGTAATGAAGCAAATGAGCGTGCAAATAATGGAGAGAAATGACCTAAGAAGCTTCATAATATGCTTTTTAGGGTCGATTGACATGCAACTAGACTAAGAGTAACACTTCCTATGAAAAATGATAAATGGCTTGTTGATGACATGGAAGGACATGAATTTCAAGTCAAAGTGCAATAAAATGGTGTTAGTGAATGCAATTGTGGTTTTTCACAACAATGGCATATACCATGTTGTCATGTTTGGGTAGCTACAAAAACCCTCAATTATGAATGTGACAGACTTGTGAGACCATATTTGACAAATGCTTCTTATTTGAACACGTACAAAAGTAAATTTCATGGTATTCCCAATAAGAGGTATTGGCCTCCATTTGATGAGAGCAGAGGAATTTATCCCTTATTACCCCCACAGAAACAAAGGCATGTTGGAAGACCAAAGAAAAAAAAAGAATGCATTCAACTGTGGATGTTGATCCAAATAAATATACATATCATTTTCATAAGTGTGGCAGAAGGGGTCACAACAAACACACTTGTCCTAAAGTAATGTGATGTCAAGTCATGTACTGTTTGAATTTTAGTTTATTCAAGTCATGTAATGTTTGAATTCCCATTTAGTTGACTCATGTAATGTTTCTTATTTCAGTTGAGTGAAGTCATGTAATGTTTCTTATTTTAGTTGAGTCAACTCATGTAATGTTTCTTATTTCAGTTGAGTGAAGTCATGTAATGTTCCTTATTTTTGTTTAGTGAAATCATGTAATCTTTGAAGTTTTCCATTAATGTAATGTTTTAGTTATTGTTCAACTTTTAAGTCAATGTAATGTTTGCAGTTTTCATATATATGACTCTTAGAGAAGTATCATTTTGACTCTCCCAACACCACTTCATGCTGTTAAGTTGGACTATTATTGACGAGGGCGTTTTGCATAACATTACTTTAGCCGATTTTGTGCTTGTTCATAAGCTACAACCTATCCACCTAGATCCCAATTTGATCATTTCCCTAGTTAACCACTGGGACAAGGCTAGCCACACTTTTAGGTTCCCATGTTTTGAGATGACTGTCATGCTTCAGTATGTCATAGTTCTTCTAGGTCTTAGGATTGATGGACCACCGCTTATAGCTGCATATCCTTTAGGCAAAAATGATGGGCAATTTTCTTCATGGTCTCACATTGTTTGGAATTACTTGGGAGATGCACCAGATGGGATGTCTAAGGGGAACATTCATCTTACTTGGTTGTTTGACAACTTTAGTGGGATGGATTTCATCTTAGGAGATGAAGAACATCAAAGAAAATGAGGATAAGGTATACTAGAGCACATCTCTTATATTTTTTAGGTAGTTACCTTATCCCAGATAGTAATGGGGATAGGGTTCATGTACACTACCTCCCCCTTGTGGCTAACTTTGCAAGTTGTAACACTCTATCTTGGGGTGCTGCAACTCTAGAATACTTGTATAGGGAGTTTTACAAGGCTACTACTTGTTCCAAGAAAACTGCCCACTTGTCTGGTTGTGTGTCTACTGCAGATGTGGTGTTGGGAGGAGGTTAGGAATTGTATGCCCAGGATCACTGGTTATGAACTAGGGGGAGTAGCCAACATATGTTTCATTGGGATACTGGTAAAGATCTACACAACTTCTTTATAATTTTTTTTTCAATCATTTTGTAAGTTTAAATAACTTCATTTTTTCAATTTAATAGGTGGCCTAATTTTATTCAAAGGGCTGATACTATGAGAGGATCGATCCAATTTTATGATTCCTCCTTAGACTAGATTTTGCCCTCTCAACTATAATTTACTTCTAGTAATTAAATTT
Source organism: Alisma plantago-aquatica (assembly GCA_963693085.1). Lineage (NCBI taxonomy): Eukaryota > Viridiplantae > Streptophyta > Magnoliopsida > Alismatales > Alismataceae > Alisma > Alisma plantago-aquatica. Next base: position 406,702,124 of record OY856413.1, read on the forward strand.
ATGCTAACGTTCTGAAAAATATTAATCCTTTATATATGATATATGTTGCATTTATGAATAAAAAATATAGTTAACTCCTTACACTGAGAATATTCTATAGAGACTTCCAACATTGTGTCGAGAGGGTCATGATATTTGGTTGGCCCAAGTGCCTCTAGTGTGCTACATAGTAGTAGAGTGGAACCTCCTAGACAGAGTGCTTGGACAATTTAGATATGTTCAAGTACAACCTCCTCTTACCTTGCCACACCTTAGTAGGATAGATGGGAGGGGCCATGCTGCTGAGGATTGGTTGCATTACTATAGGACGAAGGTGCAACTGTGGCACAACTGACGTGAGAGCCTAGTTCCCCATCCACCAGTAGGGACAATCTTCAGCCCATAGGTGAACTATTCATGGTATCATCCACATTATGTAGTGGGTCCTCCAGCTCAACCTCTGACTATATACTACCCTAGAAGTTGCCGACAACAACAATTTGTGAGTTCATTTACTTTTTTAGAAACCTATTATTATTTGTACTAAATGTAATTGGTCTTTATTATTTCTACACTCTTTGTTTGAACATGTAGTATCACATGTGCATATATGAGTGGCTTTACATCATACCTCTATATATATATATATCAGATATGATATCTACAACATCTAAGGGATCTACTTTGAGAGTCTTCCTGACTATGCTCACCCATATGATCCTATCCCCACTCCTACTCATACTACTGGTCTAGATCCCACACCCATTCCTACTCATACCACTGGTCTTGTTCCCACACCCATTCCTACTCATACATGTACCACTCAGCCTGAGCCCATTCCCACTGCTACTGAACCCATTCCCACTTCTCAGTTCATCAGATGGGGACCGACAAGATCGTACTTTTCAAGAGTTGGTACATCTATTTATACATCACCACACTTCCTCCACCTACAGTCTACTATGGAGCATGCTATTCTTCTGTTCCATACACTCCAGTCCCACCACTAGTTATTCATGAGTTGACCATCATCTTATGTTACATACTCACCGTCTCTGTTTGATTACCCGTTTTGCACCCCACCTGTCACAACCCCAATTTTCGGGTTCTTTTGCAATTTCCCCAATAAATGTGTGGTTTTGTAATTTGTATGATTTAAGTAAATAAGTGGTTTCCTTTGATAAATAGCCTTGTTTGATTTCGTGGGCCTTATTGGCTATTGGGCCCAATAACAAGAAAAAGGAAACAAAAAGGAAAAGAAATCAATTAATAAAGAAATAACTGAGATAACAAGAAAAGAAAGATGTAGAAGCATCTAGAAGGCTAATAAGTATCCACCAAAGGTGGATTTCGTAGCTTTGGGGTTTCTTGGGTTCCAAGGAATCCAAGTTGCAAAGATAATAGGAGAAGAAAAAGAAGAAATCAAATAATGCATTATTAAGAAGGAAATTTGAGATAATGATGAAAATATGAGAAATATGTGGAAAGATGTTTGAATAATCATCATAGATGACATTTTGAGTCCACATGGTTTCTAATGGTAAAAGGAATCCAAATAAATGATATAAAAAGACAAGAGAGAGAAAATATGTATAAAATATGCCTTGTTAATAGGTAACTTTCTTATGAAGAAAATTCTCTCATACTTTCAAGTTTGAGTCCCAAATTTGGTACACACGTGGATTAAGTCATTATGGACTTTCCCCTAAAATTTTATTGCAAAAGGATGCACGGTTTATAAGATATGGATTTTTGAAGTTATCCTAAAGTGAGAGGATAATTGGACTAAGATAATGGTGGCACGATTTAACTGGGCCCAATTTTTGGAAATTTGGATGCACGCTCATAACCATTGGATCTATGATCCACAGCCTGGTACAAGTCTCGATCTCGCGAGAGACTGGAATAAAGTGTCTAGGTTGCGTGAGGATTGATCGAGGATTTGCGCGAGATTGAGGCGATGCGCAGAGCTTGGGACGAGTCCATCTCCTTCGCGAGATTGCTCCGAGCTTATCCAACCCAGGGTTGGTTGGCTTTTGGGTGGGATTGAGAGAATCCCCAATTCGTCGGGCGTCTATGAAGGACCCTATATATAGGGGTGGGTCTGGGCATCGTGAGCCATCCCACAACCTCAACCCTCACAACCGGAGCGCCAAGACAAGTTAGTTGGTGGCTTCAATTCGACAAACACTCCTATTCTTCCCCCTCGATAAGCAGTAGGTCTCTCCGGAGTAGTCGAGGCTGGTTGGCAGTGAAGGAGCAGCGCGAAGGAGGAATTGACCCATCGAGCGAGTTCGTGACGAGTAGATGGAGGTCTCGGTGTGATTAGTTCACTCGTAGGTGGTCAGAAGCATGAAGTCAACCAAGGAGTTGACTTCTAGCTCACTGTAGGCAATGCGCGAGAGGTTAAATATGAACCAGTACGGAATTGCCATTGTACCCTCTCGATCCTTCATCCAGGTAAGGGCTTTTTAGTCCTTTAGTTTTATTTTCTTCACAGACGAGGAGGGTGCCTCGTTTGGCCCGGGCGCTGATGCAACATGAGCCAATTGGCTCATGCCCAACCCCACTGGCTCGACTCAGTGGAGGCGAAAGGTACGTGTGGCGTTCCCTGATTGGTCAGAGTTAATTTAAATACTAAAAATCATAGAAAATGATAGGAAGGTCGGATGAAGAAACTTTATGTATGAAAAGTGATCAAAAAATTATGAGGAATCTATTAAAAATATTTGTAGAACCTGATTTCGTTTCTAATTTCAAAAGTGCCTAAAGTTGATCATATAATGCATTAAACTTTGGTTAAAAACCCTAATTATGATTAGAGATCATATCTAAGGTCTTTAATGGGTTATTTTGAGTATTATTAACCTCTTGAGGGACAAGGTAAGATTTGAATATGATATTAGATAATAATTGGCTTGCTTTAGGGTTTTAAACAAGAATCTATGATAATGCATATAGAAACTCTAATCTTGGGTAAAAAGGGTGATTAACATAATTAATTCAAAATTCTTTGGAATAATTTTGTTGTGAGTCAAACCTAAGCCTGTTAGGAAGGAATTAACAAGCTAGTTAGGGTTTGAGATTAGATTTGCTGTTTTAGGGTTTATGGTGTCAATAATGAAGATAAACCCTAATCAAACCCTAAAAGGAAGTAGGGAACTCTAGGAAGCAAGTTCAAATGAATAGAATCTGAGAAAGTGAATGGTAATTATATTACATGTACTTTTCAGGGATCTTGCTTTCATGTGTGGATTGAACTACTTTCCTGGATACTTTCTTGCTTGGATTACTATTAGCTTGTTGAATTGACTGAACAAGTATGTGGTTACTTTATGAATAATCACCTTTAGTTTCATGGTGTTTCTCGAATGTTTCTTGATTGATTGCAACCTAAATTGTTGGATGTTCAATTATGCAATCCTATAAAGTCCCTATGAGTATCACAATTAAATATGAATGTGTTTCTCGAACCTACATGCCACCCTGATGTATGTTGCAAGTCCAAGCCCAGGAGGGAAGGTATGATTTGGTCAAGCCCGGAGGGAAGACCATTGGGCACCTCGAGAGGTGACCCCAGACACCAAGCTCAGGATGGAGAAGGTGGCCTTATGTTCCTTGCAAGGACAAAACCCTACGAGAGGGTAATCCAGGGTTTAGGGAAAAAGTGGTTGAGAAGTCACATTGAAAGCATAATTTGAATTGTTAATCAAATATTTGCTATAATTAGGTTGTTAGAAACTATTTGTGATATTGTGAATGTCCCCCACATACCAATATAGAAATATACTGACCGGCGTTTTGTTTTTCGGTGTTTTAGGTATAATTCTAAAAAAGGACAAATAGTAAATCAAAATATTGTGTAGATACAATTAAACCGTTCAAGGAGGATTAGTTAGATAGACTTTTTCTGTGGATAGAAGTCTAGATCCAAATTTTATAAGGTATGCAAAATTAATTATTTTATTCCAACTTTTTCAGTTTAGCAGTAGTAGAATTTGATAATTATTCTTGATTAAATGTCAAACCATGGATCCTAAAATATTGGGATAGCGTCTCTGACCTCTTGGTCTCCTGTGTTTGGGGGTTATCGAGAGGCGGCGTCGTTACATTTGGTATCAGAACCATAACCCATGCAGTAGGTTGGGCCCACATGGGCATGTGTCATGCTAGTCTTGAGCCGTGCGATCCAGGCAAAGTTGGAAATGACTATCCATGGTGATGTAGCCACCCTTGCACTGGTATTTCGTGATCAGGAGCTGGGTGTCCATGGGATATTCTGGGTCTACACTGAAATGGGGAAATATTATGAAGTCATGTAGTTGAGACTTGAGGAGGACGTCAAGAGTCTAAGTGGGGGAGATTGTAACATCCTAGGATTTGAAGCCTCAGATAAACTAATCTTATAAGGAATATTGGAATACCCATATCACCAAGGTGCACCTCCTTTTTCAGGAGCCCATCACTAAAGAACTCCATAGTTAAGTGTGCTCAACTTGGAGTAGTACTAGGATGGGTGACCAATCGGGAAGTTCATCCTTACTTGCACATGAGTGAGGAAAACACACACAATTAAGGCTAGTGGTGGTATGTGGGGCTAGTCATCATTCCTAAAACTCTACTAGAGCCTTGGGCATTGGACTTGGGGAATTATAAATGGTATCAGAGAGTATGGTTTCTCATTTAATTCTTAATAATTATTAAATTTTACAAACTCTGTAGAACCGAGGGAGTTATTAGAGTATTTTTCGATGTCGGAGGTGTCTAGAAAAGGATCACGGTCCGGGGGCTGGAAATACTTTCCTCTGCCCCGCTAGTCGGTCACGAGGACTCCCGGATGCGGTGTGACTGTCTGGCCAAAGTCTGTGGTCTTGACTCGAAATAAGATACCTTTACGAGTCTCTCATCTATTTCTTCCCTTCTCAACCCTAATTCAATTCAAGTTCTAAGGTTTAGGGTTTTTCTCTCTCTTCCCCACCCTCTTAAGGTCAGGTTAAGTATGATAAGGATTAAGGAATCCTCCACCACATAATGTAACATCATGTAAATAAGATGTCATGGGCATAAGCTTTAATAGTTTAAGCTAAATTTGAGATCAGTTGCATGCGTAGGTTGCATGGCGTGTGTTTTCGTGGTCTCAGGAGAGCACTGAGGTTAGACCTTCTTGATAGGAGGATGAGTGGAGAGTTAGCCTTGGAGGCAGAGGCCTCCAAGAAGAGGTAGAGACCTGATGCATCCTCTGAGGATGATGCTAACTCTAACCCTAAGTGGAGTTTGAGGAAGAGATGACATGATGAGTTAGATATCATAGTCAACCATGTACGTGGGTTGACATGCATATTGGTTTTGAGTACCAGTGAGAACCATGAGCTATGTGAGGTTGGTTGACCTAGTGCCTTTTGGTGACCCAACCTTGGAAGGGTCATGCCTGTTAGGGTGAAGGATATATCCTTCATTGTAGAGCATAATGGTGACCATATAGAGACCCTTATAGGCATATATGAGCATAGAAGAGCATGCACATATGTAGGAGAGAACGTCAGTAGTGTTGGTAGTAGGATTAGACATAGGTCAAAAGGGTTATGCCTGAAAAGTTAGGAGATGAACATGCAGCGCTTTAGATAATCTTGATCGAACATAGGTTTGGATCATACGTTTCGCCCATGTAGGTGTATGCATGTATCCTTAAGAGCTTGATTCACCTTCTTAGAGAGATAACCTCCAATGGTAAGGTTGGTTGTAGGGTTATCTCTAGAGAGAGAGAGAAAGACCCAAGGAAGAAGGTTGGAAGCTTAGACTATGAGACATGAGGAATCATGGGAGGTGGGTATGATATGGCCTAGATGGATGACCCTAAGTGTATATATATATATATATATATATATATATATATATATGGTTTCATCATGCATGATCCTTGGATACTTGTCATACCTTGGTTGCCTTTAGAGGAATCGAACCCTAGAAAGAGAAGAAGCTTCTTGAACTGATGTACAGAGGTTGTAGGTACCTACCTTCTAGGTATAGGAAGGAGAGTTCCTTAGACCCTGATGAGGTATGGTAATAAGTTGTGAGGCCTCACACCCAAGTGATTGTCCTGGTGTAGGGCTCTGAGGTGTTGTTCACATGGAAGAATAGTAGGAGGTGCATGCTATACCTTGTACATGTTTGGTTCATGGTTGAAAAGCTGAGCATGCAGTTAGATAGCTGATGCATAAGAAGTGAACCTAGGGTTCCTAGATATAAGAGGGGAAGTAGTAGTACCTAGTGCACCTGGTTCTCATGAAGATGTTTGAGTTCCTAAGGATTTGAGCATGCCACCCCTCATGTTTAGAGGAAAAGGAAACCTCTTAGACTAAGGTATATGTTTGATGAACCCCTCACACATAGGTTGGTGGCATATGCATGTATGATGTTGGTCCAATGTTGAGGAATAAGGAACAAGTATGACATACTAAGGAACCCAGAGTGGCTTAGTGGGTTGTCTTATTGCTAGCTACATTCCTAAGTAGCATGATAGGGCTAAGCCCACACATGATGGTGTAAACCCTGAATGTAAGGATGTTTGTGACCTTTGTTGCTATCAAGAGATAGTTTTCTCCCATCCTGGGGAGGGACCCTTATGCAGGGTGAGTATCAACTTTTGTTTAGGTTGAAGTAACATAAAGAGGTCTCATAGGAGTTTGATGAGATAAGTGGAGAACTCATGGTATGAGCACGAACCTATAAACCCATGTGTGACCATCTCTAAGGGCAGGAGGATATGTTGCCATGGAGGTAACATGTATGGGGCTAGACCGAGGTAGGTAGGTTGCCATGATCCCTATGAAAGGATGTAAATTTGACCACGTATGCCTAGAGAGATGATGGAGTTTTGAGTAAGGGTTCAAGTTTGAGATGTACCATGATAGAATCCTAAGTCAATACTAAGGTTAGGTAGGGATAAGACCGATGGGAGTAGGAGTTGTTTGTTTCCTAGATGCATATGACCATAGGGTCGGGAGGTAATAGCTATATTTGCCTGAGGATCATGGGTTAGGAGATTGATCACCTTCATGAGTTCATGGGACCCAAATGGCAAATTGAGGAAGGCACTCCCTGGATGCATAGGGGAAAGGGATGACCCCAAAAGTACCACCACCCTACATACCTTGAGGAGATAACTAAGGATTTTACAATGACCCAAGAGTGTTTGGGAATAGTCTTTCCATGGATGTAAACCTAAAATCGAGATATTCATGGTGGGTAACTTGTGATGCACGTTTCAACTTAGTTGGAAAGTGTACTGGTGATGTGTGATGCACCATCTCTACTCTTGGAACAAGATAAACTCTGTATTTGGACTACAGCCAAATGCTTATTTTCTCTCATTATGGGTGTGAGAGATAGGGAAGAACACATGCCATACACTAAGGATAAAGATGATGAGAGTTGAAACATTTCTATGATGCTTGAGGATAAAGAAGTATCATACCTTTTTGGAGAGTACATGGAATGGATGGTTTACAAAAATGAAGAGAACTAAGGTAGTCATCATATGAGAACGTTCTTATCAGGAGCATATGGGATTTATAAGTTACTAGTTTGGGTTTGATGACTGAGATGATGTCTCAAAGTTTTCTTGACTCAGTTAGACCTAAATCCAAGATGCAGATGTTGAGTGGAGTATATGAAGGTTTATATCTTCACTGTTACCTAGCACATAAGGATGTAAGGTGGTACTGGATGCTCTTAGTCAAAGAAAAGATATATTGTTTAGCTAGTAGAGAGGCTAGAAGAGGTTGTTAGGTGAACTCTAAGTTCGTGTGATATGTTTGGGCTAGCACCCATATATAACTAGACCCGTTGGACGAGAGATGGTTTCTTGGTTAGCCATCCTAGAGTTTGACGAGATAGAAGAATGGTTGTAAGAACCTCAGATACACCTCTCGAAAAAGGAAGGTGATGGAACCCACTACTAGAGTGTTTTAGGGTTTCTGAGGAGTCAACCTTGAGAAAATCATGACATGCAGGAGATCATGATTATAAGTTCACCATATACCATGGTACCACTAAGATAGTCAGAGGTTGCAGTATTGCTTTGAGTACCTGAGATGAAGAGTATATAGAGTTGCATGTGGCTTCTCGCCATGCAAGCGGGGAGGTAAAGGATGAACATTCGTAACCCGGTGAGTTGCTACAGATAATGAAAATCCCCGAGAGGGAATGGGAGTGGATCACCATAGATGTTGTAGTGAGTCTCCACTGGACCAAGAGAGGCCATGATGCAATATGGGTTATGGTAGATCACCTTACCAAGTTGACCTAACCCCTTACCTAAGAGAGAGAGCGTTATCAAAGTGACAGATCAAGTTGAACTATATGCATGAGAGAGAGATAGTTCAACTACACCAAGATCGAGTTCAATATCTGGAGCATGACCTCAAGATCACTTCCATGCGGTGGAAGTAGGTACATGAAGAAATCAGTGCTAGCTTGAAGTTTAGCACAACTTATCACCCCTAACTGATAGATGGTCAAGAGAGTATGATCCAGACTAGAGGGTCTGATGAGAGCGTGTGTGCTCATTCAGGTGATACATGGGAGCAGTTCCTTCCCTAAGAGAGTTTGCTTGTGATGATAGCCACCATAGCTAGCACCGGGGGTGTAATAAGCTCTGTAAGGGAGGCCGTGTCGGCCACTGCTTCATTAGGATGATGTCGGTGAGAGGACCTTGTAAGGTCAGAGAGACCATAGTGTGTGCAGATGAAGTCACTTCGATTGTGTAGTGGATGAGAAAGCCCAGGGGCGACAAGAGTCGTGAGCTAATGTGAAGCAGACTAACATGCAGTGCACTGTGGGAGAACATGTGTTATGAAAACTCGACCCCTCTAAGCTATAGCTGAGAAATATGAGTCCCTGATACATGGGTCCATTTGAGATGGATTGGTGGAGATGCTTATATTTAGCCTTACCCCTCAGGATAACATGATGTATGGTGTGTTCCATAAGTTTGATCTAGAGCACTATGTGATGTACCTAAACCATGTGCTGATCCATGAACCTATTGAGCTTCAAGGGAGGATAAAATATCCTGAGTCACCTATGAGGGTGCGTGGTACCAAGGTGAGAGAGAACTCAGATGTAAGAATATAAGATGATAAAGGTTCTTTGGAAGCATCATGGAGAGGATGAAGCCACATGGGAGCCGATGATGGACATGAGAAAGTCTTATCCTATTTGCTTGTTTGTTCGGTGGAATTTTGAGGGGAAAATTCCTATAAGAGGGGAAGGATGTTACAACCCCAATTTTTGGGTTCTTTTGGTTGGAAATGCAATTTCCCCAATAAATGTGTGATTTTGTAATTTGTATGATTTAAGTAAATTGCGTGGTTTCCTTTGATAAATATCCTTGTTTGATTTTGTGGGCCTTATTGGCTATTGGTCCCAATAACAAGAAAAAAGAAATAAAAAGGAAAATAAATCAATTAATAAAGAAATAATTGAGATAATAATAAACGAAAGATGTAGAAGCATCTAGAAGGCTAATAAGTATCCACCAAAGGTGGATTTCGTAGCTTTGGGGTTTCTTGGGTTCCAAGGAGTCAAAGTTGCAAAGATAATAGGAGAAGAAAAACAAGAAATCAAATAATGCATTATTAAGAAGGAAATTTGAGATAATGATGAAAATATGAGAATTATGTGGAAAGATGTTTTAATAATCATCATGGATGATATTTTGATTCCACATGGTTTCTAATGGTAAAAGGAATCCAAATAAATGATATAAAAAGATAAGAGTGAGAAAATATGTATAAAATATGCCTTGTTAATAGGTAACTTGCTTATGAAGAAAAGTCTCTCATACTTTCGTATTTGAGTCCAAAATTTGGTACACACATGGATTAAATAATTATGGACTTTCCCCTAAAATTTTGTTGCAAAAGGATGCACGGTTTATGAGATATGGATTTTTGAAGTTATCCTAAAGTGAGAGGATAATTGGATTAAGATAATGGTGTCCCGATTTAACTGGGATTAAATCCCATTTTTTGGAAATTTGAACGCGTGCTCATGATCGTTGGATCTACTATCCTTGTCCTAGGACAAGTCCCGGTCTCGTGAGAGACTGGACCAAAGTGTCCAGGTTGTGTGAGGATTGATCGAGGATTTGCGCGAGATTGAGGCGATGAGCAGAGCTTGGGATGAGTCCATCTCCTTCGGGAGATTGCTCTGAGCTTATCCAACCCAGGGTTGGTTGTCTTTCATGGGGGATTGAGAGAATCCCCAATTCACCAGATGTCTATGAATGACCCAATATATAGGGGTGGGTCTGGGCATCGCGAGCCATCCCACAACATCAACCCTCACAACCGAAGCACCGACAAGTTAGTTGGTGGCTTCAATTCGACAAACACCCCTGTTCTTCCCCCTCGACGAGCAGCAGGTCTCGCCGGAGTAGCCGAGGCTGGTTGGTAGTGAAGGAGCAGTGTGAAGGAGGAATTGACCCATCGAGCGAGTTCGTGATGAGCAGATGGAGGTCTAGGTGTGATTAGTTCTCTCGCAGGTGGTTAGAAGCATGAAGTCAACCAGGGAGTTGACTCCCGGTTCACTGTAGGCAACACACAAGAGGTTGAAGATGACCCAACATGGAATTACCGTTTTACTCTCCTCATTCTTCAGTCCAGGTAAGGGCTTTTTAGTCCTTTGGTTTTATTTTCTTCACAGACGAGGCATGTGCCTTGCTGGGCCCGGGAGCTGATGTGACGTGAGTCAATTGGCTCATGCCCGACCCCGTTGGCTCGAGTCAGTGGAGGCAAAAGGGACGCGTGGCATTCCCTGATTGGCCAGAGTTAATTTAAATACTAAAAATCATAGAAAATGATAGGAAGGTCAGATGAAGAAACTTTATATATGAAAAGTGATCAGAAAATTATGAGGAATTTGTTAAAAATATTATTAGAACCTGATTTCGTTTCTTATTTCAAAAGTGCCTAAAGTTGATCATATAATGCATTAAACTTTGGTTAAAAACCCTAATTATGATTAGAGATCAGATCTAAGGTCCTTAATGGGTTATTTCGAGTATTAGTAACATGTTGAGGGACAAGGTAAGATTTGAATCTGATATTAGATAATAATTGGCCTGCTTTATGGTTTTAAACAAGAATCTATGATAATGCATATAGAAACCCTAATCTAGGGTAAAAAGGGTGATTAACATAATTAATTTGAAATTCTTTGGAATAATGTTGTTGTGAGTCAAATCTAATCCTGTTAGGAAGGAATTAACATGCTAGTTAGGGTTTGAGATTAGATTTTCTATTTTAGGGTTTATGTTGTCAATAATGAAGATGAACCCTAATGAAACCCTAGAAGGAAGTAGGAACTCTAGGAAGTGAGTTCAAATGAATAGAATCTGAGAAAGTGAATGGTAATTAGATTACATGTACTTTTTAGGGTTCTTGCTTGCATGTGTGGATTGAATCGCTTGCATGGATACTTTCTTTCTTGGATTACTATTATCTTGTTGAATCGACTGAACATGTATGTGGTTACTTTATGAATAATCGCCTTTAGTTTCATGACGTTTCCTGAATGTTTCTCGATTGATTGCAACCTAAACTGTTGGATGTTCAATTATGCAATCCTATAAAGTCCCTATGAGTATCATAATTAAATATGAATGTGTTTCTCGAACCTACATGCCACCCTGATGTATGTTGCAAGACCAAGCCCCGAGGGAAGGTCTTATTTGGTCAAGCCCCGAAGGGAAGGTCTTATTTGGTCAAGCCCCAGAGGGAAGACCATTGGGCACCTTGAGAGGTGACCCCAGGCACCGAGCTTAGGATGGAGAAGGTGGCCTTGTGTTCCTTGTAAGGACAAAACCCTAAGAGAGGGTAATCCATGGTTTATGGCAAATGCATTGCAATTTCAGCCAATCTCACAGTGTGAATGGTGTAGCCAAGTTGGATGAAGTAGATATACCAAAATGTGATAAATTTCATTACTTGGGATCTATCATTCAAACAGACGGGGATGTCCAAAATGACATTTTATCATAGGATCACTGTAGGATGGTTGAAATGGAGGAGTGCAACTGGAGTATTATGTGAATAGAAGATCCATCTCAGACTAAAAATCAAGTTTTATAAAAGTGCTATACGGCCAACCATGCTCTATGGGAGTGAATGTTGGGCGGTGAAGAAACAAGGACTCAACAAGATGAACGTGGTTGAAATGCGTATGTTGAGATGGATGTGTGGGAAGACAAGAAAAGATCGCTTGAGAAATGATTATATCCAGAATAAAGTGGGGGTTGTCAGCATTGGGGGGAAGCTTTCATTTATAATAATAATAATAATAATAATAATAATAATAATAATAATAATAATAATAATAATCAAATCATTTTAGGTAATTATGTCATGTCAATCATCATATTATTGGCTCTACATGCATACCTTACCAATAAGAAACACATCATATCTTTTTGGATCTGTGGCAAGATACCCAATGGATTGAATATGTTTCAGAGCATCATGCGGTGGTTTTCCTACCAACCAAGGAGGCCGTCATTGAGATGCTTCATGGAATGTATCAACGATTTTGGGATGAAGAGCTCTCAATCAAGAAAGCATGCTTGGATGACTTGGGGATACCGAGGGTTCGAACCTGGTTATGGGTGGATGATATCCCTTTCATTTGTAGGGATGATGTGTTGATCAAACAGATGTTGAGACCCTTTGGCGATGTGATATCTATATCCTATTGGACTAAGGATGCTAAAAAGTTGAGGTGTCACCTTGTACTTGTAGAGGCCTTTGACGAGGATAACCCTAGGCAAGTGAGTGTCAAATTCAGAGACCTTCTTGTCAAGATGCAGATCTATAGAGTTACGAGCTTCAGTACATGTTCTGATGTACCAGTCCTTTTCGACTTCAAGCATATCCTATAAGTCCCCTTAGATATCCTAAAATACCCTCTTCTGACCCTTTCTGGTTTAGAGGACACCCCTCTCACTAAGGATTTAGGACCATGTAGGGTCTTGTTGGGTCTGTACACTCACCCCTCCCCCATCAGGTTGTGGACAAGGATGGTAGGTGTCCCCCCGTCGGTTTGTGGACAAGGATGTCATGTGTCGTGTTCTCCCACAACATCATCTTGAGGACTTCATCTAGATAAGGTTTCTATAGAGAATTTGTGAGCCTGATTCTCAAGACATGATTCACACAGGAGCACAAGGTCACATGGTGACAATGGAAGGAGGAGCCAATTTAGAAGTAGAGAGAGATTAAGTGAGGAGGGCAAATCTGATAAACATGATGACCACGTCACTAGGTTTGATGATAGTGACTATCATTCAGACTTGTTTGTATGATTTTTTGCAGGGCCACTGAGGATGTTTTCGAAAGAGAAACAACTTCTAAGGCGACATGGAATGTTTGGGGCCTTGTTGTGCTACAATTTCTTGATGAAGTAGTTGGTTAGCTTGTTGGTATGGTGGTTTTAGTCCCTGTTTCTAGTTGGCATTGTTAGATCTTTGATGGTGGTGGTCGCTTGAGTGGGTGGATCGCTGGATATATGACAAGTGTGTTGTTTAAGGCATTTTTCTTTTGGCAGTTGGTTCTTTGGTGCTAAGGAAGATTCTTGTGTGAGGAGTAGGTTGACAAACAATATGTTTCTTCTTCGTCTTGGGTATTTTGTGCAGAAGGGCATAGCTACATATGGTTTTCTTTATTTGATGGAGTTGCCAATGCCAAATGGTGATCTGGGTCTTCCATGTTCCCTTTCTTTTTTTCTTTGGTTGTGTGGTTCTGAGATGCATTTCATGGGATAGATGCATACTTATGAGGTTTTTATTTTTCCCTTTAGTTGTTAGGTTTAGTTTTCTTTGATGAGTTGATGAGGGGTCCTCTGTCAGATGCATCTTTGTTAAACCTTTGATGTTGCCTGCTAAGTTTGCGGGATGAATAAGAATGAACTTTCTAGAAAAAGAAGCCATAAGACATTAGTTTGGTTCACCATAAATTGAACTCATGTATTTGAACTTTTTTGTTTGGTTGGAAAATGTTTGTCAACACAAATGGATGATACAAGGACGGAAGGTGATTTGTCCATGCAGATACGTGATTTGTAAACCACTAGCATGGTGAGTGATACATGGATGAGGGGTGATGTTCTCATCTTCTTCAGCCCAAGATGCAACACCTTCCCTATAAAGTATCACCTGGACTATTTCTGTGGTGGTGGTGGACCATCAGGAGAGACGACTGGACTGGTAGTGCATGTGTGAACACCGATAGTGGTGGGTTGTGTGAAGTCTATATTGTTGCTCCATTAGGGTTTCTAGGAAGGAAAAGGCAGGGTGTATCCATCCATGCTGAGGAAGACGATGACAAGTTGGGAAACTGGTAGAGCGTTAGGCTATTTCTGGTAGTATACTGTAGGGATTGATCCAGTGAGGACACAAAGGCCAGAAGGAAGCCGCTGGTGTTGATGGTGAGAATGAACCGTGCCCATTTTGGACATAATTCATTTTCCATGTTTTTTGCATAAACAGACATGTGTTGTTTGGTTCCATATCACACCACGGGGTCAAGTTACTCCCAACCAAATGAGTGGAATTGGAAACCATAGTGAAAACTAACTTATTGTGTTCAATTTGCACCCAGCCAAACAAGCCCTTACTAAAAATGGAAACCTATTGCCTAGACAATGAAGAGAAATGACTAAAACAACTAACGCGATCTCAACCTCCCTCAAATCAAACTGATAAGGGAAAACTAGAATCATATGTTTTTAAAAAGAAAATCAAAACAAGAACCTTATAATTGAACTGCACCTAGCTTGTTATTTACTTGCCCTTTCCATGAGACTTGCTACTCTAATGAAAGATTTTGAAGCCCTTACCATGGAATTTGTTTGGCTGGTAAGTATTATGTAGTTTCTTTGTCCTTTTATCTTGGGATGACTTAGGACGTGTGTCCTCTTAATAAGATTGGACTGAGCCACTCCATAACCTTATTACCTTAGGGTTCAACATGGTTGGATTTTCTCCATATATCATATTAAAAAATGAGACAGGTTTACATTGCTTACATGCTAATAGCTATTACATTCTAATTATGGTTGATGGAACATACCAAAAAAAATTCCTAACCTAGAAATTCCTAATTCTAAGGATCAAATGCCTTTAGATTTAGTTTAGGAAAAAAATATCAAACATGATTTAAGTTACACCTTAAGGGGCCTTAATAGGACAATGATAGATTGTGTTTAGAAGACTAACATTAAAGGCTAAATTATAATGGAACAATTTTAAAAATAAACCTTTAATGTGCTTGATAAAGAAAAAATGTTTACTACACCTAATTTGGTAAAGGAACAAATATAGTATAACATATGATTGGAGACCCATATCGTAATATATGACATATTAGATATTGTAAGTTATATTAAAGTGATAATACCTTTAGATTCATATATATATATATGTAATGTAAATAATTCAAGTAATGAGTTTACTGATGCTTAAAATAGGTGGCACATCACTGTAGCAAAAATAATCATGGAAAACCTAATAGGCACAAAAAGGATATATATATATATATATTAGTAGAGAATTATTTTTCTCTTAATGGAATAATAATGTCACCAAATGACTTTAAAGGAATCTTGAGTAACGTAAGGGATATGGTTGTATATATGAATTGGAGAAAGTAATTTTTGATTGGGAAATCCCATAAAAATATAATCATTAAACATTTGAGAGATATGTCAACTAGGATGATAATATTATCAATAAAGCTTAATTTATTAAATCACCTAATGATTATAAAAAAGGGGATCTTGCATAAAATATTGACAATAATTATATATAGGTAGTAAGGAAAGTGTTTTGTGTATAGATAAACACAAAACCAATAAAAACCCAATATATAAGAATCATGTATTAAATATTATAAAATAAATAACAATAACAATAATAATAATAATAAACTTGTTGTTTATACTAAGATACAATAATATTAAACCCTAAACTATTAAATAACTAGTTATTGACTCCAAAATAATATACTAATAATAAAATTATATTATAAATATTAAAATTATTCTATATATTTGTGAATTTTCATCTTGATTTGGGGTTATTAGCTAACCTATGTGAATTAGGAAAGAAACCTACTCAAAAATGAAAGAAGGATATGTTCTTATATTTCATCAGTTTGATTTCTTAAAGTTTTATTGTTATTTTTATGTCATGAAATTGTCCTCTTTTCTCTAGTTTTAGCTTACCGATTGTGCGACTGAGAATTTCTCTTTGTAGTTTTTGATGTACTCACTCAAATGCAACAATTATATAATCATCCCCCACCTCCTACCTTCCTCGTTCTTCGCCAAACTATTTCCTCTTTTGTTTACACTAGAATAGATAGTTTCTTCCTCCCTCTCAACCACTTTCCTAATAAAAAAATATTGTATTTTCTTCTCCTTAAGTTTCCTCTCTCATCTCCGTACCTTTAGAAATCTAACTTGTTAGGATTTTGTTATGTATGCCTCTCTCTTCACATATGGCCCTCCTTATTGGTGATAAAATCTACCCAGTAGGTTCCTTTGTATTGAAGGTCTCGATACCCATAATTAGCCCTTTTTAAACATCAATAGAACCACCATGATGTATAGGGGTGCTCTCAAAATGACGACGACCACCACCACCACCAAAAATCTAGTTTTCCAACCCCATAAGATGTAGTCAAGAACCCAGGGTTCACCATCACTTTTATGAACTTCACAACTTGTAGTAATTCTTCTTGGATCTACAACAAGCCTCTACAAAGATGGTTGTGGGGTCAGTTGGCCCATACAAGTGGCGATAACCTTTTACCTATTTTTATGATACCTACAACCCCAGACAGTTCATGAGCTATAGTCCGTGGTTCTTGATGTTCTCTTCACAAAAGGAGTTAAATGTGGTCGAAGAACCTAGTTGGTATCTTTTTTCTTGGTGGTTTTTAGCATTGGTGAGGATCTAACCTTGCTCCTTCCTCTAGAAATACCAGACGATCTTGTTAGAGAACCAATGAAGCTAGCAACTCTACTTTTGGTCCTTGATTTAGGGAAGGCTCAAGAGACTCAAATATGAATTGTCTCGATATTTCCACTCTATATCTCGATTTTGTGCTTTTTGTTGCAGCTATTAAATTTGCTTTCTTCATGATCAGTAGATGGACAATCCAAGTGATGTTTTCCTGATGTTGTTCCTAATTGACACTTTGTTTGTCTTTAGTCAATAGGGACATGTTCATTTTTCATACAACTTGTTTAGTTTTGCAACACTAGTTTTGAGCCCCTGGTTTTACTCACAAGACATGTCATGCATCAAATTAGATGCTTGTGGAAAAAAAGGTCTTTTCACACATCATTCATGACTAATAAATCAATAATGGAATAAACTTAGGAAAAAAAAACTATAACCAAATATGGGAGGGTCAGAAAAATTGAAATGAAACATGACTTGGAATCATAAAATTAAGTGGCATGGTTTTTAAAACCTAATTCTGATATAATCAAAATGTAACTTTAGGATATTAATATTTATTGAGATTTTAACTCTAAATTTATATAAATTTTTAGTAGGTAAATCAAGACCCTTTTGTGGGACTAGGGTTTGATCATTCATGATTTTAGGATGATGAATCAATTATGTTGCATTCTTTTAATTTATTGGGCAATCACCTAGTATTCTATCGCTTGAATCTTT
The DNA here is from genome assembly GCA_963693085.1 of Alisma plantago-aquatica. Taxonomy (NCBI): domain Eukaryota; kingdom Viridiplantae; phylum Streptophyta; class Magnoliopsida; order Alismatales; family Alismataceae; genus Alisma; species Alisma plantago-aquatica. The sequence goes on from OY856413.1 coordinate 406,719,846, forward strand.
GTTAACTTGAGGCCCTAATTTTTCTCAATTAGGTATATCTTTTAGAAATGTTTTTGTATTTATATCACCTAAAACCTCCTGAAAGATAGTTTAGTTATAAGATGTTATTGCTGTTAATTACTAAAAGTTGTGGAATTAATGCCTATGGGTCCTTTAGCCCTAACTTGTTATATTATGTATGTTCTCATCCTATTGAAATTGAAAAGGGATTTATAAATGACCAAGGTAATAATCTTGTCTACCCTACTATGCATGTGCTAACTGACTGACCATATATAGAAGTAGATAATCCATATTTTCAGGCATTGGGGTTTTAATCCTCTTTCCATGCACTAAGGTTTTAGTCTTCATGTAATACTTTACATTTAAACATTGAGGTTTTGGTCCTCATGTTATGCACTGAGGGTTTTATCCTCCTACCGTGCACTAATGTTTTAATCCTTCTACAATGTTATACTTATTTGGCATTAAGGTTTTAGTCGTCCTGTCATTAGTTTAAAATTTATGGGTTCCTATCCTGGTTTTTAGATTGTGCTAGTCTTTATTATCAATATGCATTGCTTTTATTTTCCCATGTATGTGGATTTTTAAAAAATAAAAGAACACCATTCTATTAGTTTTATTCTTTAAAAGGATTAGTTTTTGGAATCACTCTTCTTACGACATCCATTTGCATATTTCATATATCAATTTTTTTGTTAGCCTTGCTATTTTTCTTGTGAGAAAATTCATCTACAAAGGAGATAACTCGATGGTTGTAAAAACATAAAAAAGAGGGAAAAGGATAAGCCCAAACTTGGCATCATATTTCATTTGTATAATAGGCAAAAACCAAGATACACGTTTAGATCAGTGGTAGAAAATAAACAAACAAATTTTTACTCCACCCAGGGCAGATAAGTAGAAGACGATAAGTGTGGCCAAAATCATTGTTCATTTATCTTCTTAAGATTGTAAAAGGTATATGACATGTATGATACATCCCCATGTTCCTCGTAAAACTAATTCTATATATTTTGCTCCATGTGTTAAAAGAAATCAATTTAGGTTGATAATAAAAAAAATGTTAATTTTTTTTGCAAATATTTAGGGATGGAGATGACAATGGCTTTCCTGACATCAATCCAAAGATCCTATTTTTTATCTTATCAGATCCTAATTGCCTTAAGATCTCTCGTGATGAAGATATGTCACGGGCAATTGGGATAGAAAAATGGTGGGATTGAGAGAGACGATAAGATGATGAGATATGATATGAGAAAGACTCTATATTTTATATTAAATCAAGTGAAATGTGTAATATATCACATGATATGATATCTTAGATCATGGTGAAAAATTGAAAAAGTCAATAAAAGAGTGATCGTTTAACCTACTTAATCAAAATAGTTGCTTTTACATGAGCAGTTTAGGGCTATTTGATCAAGTAGTTAAGCAATTAAGAACACAATGACTAGATAAGAATCTAGATGAGCAGATTATGAGTAGATATGCATATCAGAGTATTAATTATCATATAGTTATAATATTTTTGTTGGACAGAGTAACAATGCTAGAAAGATAATTTGTGCTATAGGAAGGATCCTATAGACACTCAAGAAATAGAAGAAAAGGGGGAGGTAGTTGATTCTATGGATTCAGGAGAACCAAAATGGGCTCAAAATTGAGTGGCTTTACATGGTATTTACATGATAGAATTAGTGTTTGGGATTATTTGATGGAAAATTGTCGGTAGATTATTATGTTATGTAGGGTTGGACACATTAGCAAAACACGTGAATCCACCATGTGGCACATGGCAAATGGCTATGATGTGTCGAGTGTCCCCTGAGCAGGAAAAGACTAACTTCTGTATCTGATTCTGTGAATATCTTAGGAACATTATGGAGATTTTTCAAACAAAAATGGTTGAGATCATGGGATTGAGTTATATATGGAATAAAACTCAAACAAATAATGAAGTAATATAATGGGATATTAATTGGGATTCTTTCTACTTATTATCCAAAAAGATATGGATTTTTGTGAAGATAAAGGCACTTCAATATATATGGGATTAAGATAAATAATACCTTATTCGTGATAATACAACTGGAAATAATAAGAAAATGCTTATACAAGTATAACCAAAAGGCAAAATTGTACTTAAGTCTAGAGAAAATTACCTTTTTTTATAAAAAAACCCGAGATGGGGGAATCTGGTGAAATGGGTGGATTGAATAGGCTGGAAATGTGGGAAAATGTGGAAAAAAGAAATAAACTCTATTATTAGCCAGAAGTGAACTTTTATCATGAACATCAACTAAGTGAGTACAAATGAGGTGTCAATAGTTTGCTCCTCTCAAGACAAGGATCAAGATAAGAGTGAGAGCCTAAAATGATATTTGTCTGTGCCACCTCCTCCATGTCCACTACCATTATTAGAGTTGGAGGGTTGAAAAACCAATCTTTTTTAACCCTTTCTCGTGTTTCATTTTATTGAACTGGAGAGGAGGCATAAAAATGAAGTAGTGGCAGTATGCATACCTATATTGGGGATGTACCTCATCATATGAAACAATTGGATATGCAATGGAAGTGGGTTGTTCATATTCTATAATAGACTCAATCAAAGTTGCTTGATCATTATAAACATCTAGATCTAAGTTTGTAAAAGAGAAAGATCATGATGCCCCACGTGTCACAAGTGGGATTACTCAAAACCAAAAGTGGAAACAACACTAAGCAAACATATTACCAGAAAATGTAGGTAATTGAAACTGATTTCATTAAAGCACCATAAGCCAAAAACTTATTTCATATGACTTCACAAAGCCTTCCACATATGACACATAACATGTTAAATGGTGCTTACATCACTACAAATCAACATTCCTGACATCAACCTATCACATAAGATACTTGCTCCACATATATATAAGCCCACAAACCTCATATTAATTACATCACCACAAAACATCTTAAAAACACCCCAAGGACCCGAGTGTACAGGGACGACTCTAGGATAGGGGTGTAAATGGTGCAGGTATGGTGTGGGTCTGGCCATACCCATATCTATACCCATTTAATTTAGCGGGTCCGCTTTTAGTTCTAGACCCGCATAATACAAAACTTGGACCCACACCATACCCGTACCCACAATAATAGTGAGTATGCGGTGCGGGTATGCAGGTAAGTGGTTCTATAAAACATCATATTGTTTATGTAAGGGAAATGACTTTGTTCTATATATTTTACTACAACAAGATATTGTTATTATATAGTATATGAACATACAATAGTTATATTAGGTAATGCTATATATTATACATAAACATTAACTAAGTTAATTGTTTACATATTTGTAGTTATCATTATAACGTTAATGTAAGTAGAAAGTAATGTAAATTAGTAGACATTTGGTTCATTATAGTAACTAGAATAGTTAATTCTTAACTATATGACTAGTCTCAACCTTATTGTGGTTAGAGTAATATATAATCTCAAAAATTATATTAGTTAGACTAGTAAAGTATGATATATATAATATATTATTTACGTAGTTACTTATGTATAGCGGGTACACGGGTCTAGCGGGTCTGGATCCAAGCATACACATTATTGGACCCGCTTATATGCGGGTCCAAGGGTATACGGGTCCAAGGGTAAGCAGGTATAAAAAATTAGACCCGTGACAGGTTTTTTTAGGGTCCAGATTTGTGGGTCCGCGGGTCTACCTGTACCCATTTACATCCCTACTCTAGGACTCTAATGCTAAAAGACTAGAAGCACATCCAACCTTATCACCTAAAAGACAGGGAAACCCACAGGGTGAGACCAAACATCCCAGTGAGAGATATAACCCTCCGTCAATGTTATTAAAGCACAAATAAACTAAACTGGTAAAGCAATATACTAACATGATGAGCAGATTAAGCTAAACGATATGCATATAATTGGTAAAGCAGATTAAACAAGATTAGACAACTACTATTGAATAGTACATCAAGTTACATTGTAAAAAGGAATATAAAGAACATGCATAACAATTGACTTCTCTTACCATATTACAATTCAAGAAATCAGTAAAAAGACAAGGCAAATGCTTGACCAATGTGAGACGTGTGTCACTTAAGCATATAGATATATACTACGTGGTTGTGCTACAACTTTTATTATGCCCCAAGAATTTGAGTCGTACCACCTGAATCCAACTGACCACTGCTAAGTCGAAATTAGTGCCATATAAGGTCCATGGAAGAGTCAAAATCCATGACCTCTTCAACACCTCTTAGTCAGCTTAAGAGAACACCATAGAGACATATCAGTCAACTGCAAAAGAGTGACATATAGCTAGCACAAGGATTGGCTCACACATGGCCATCCATATATATATAAACACCTAGCCTACCTTGATATAGGTAACAATGCTAGAAAAATAGGCTCATGCATGGTCGTTCTTACAAGAAAGAGTGGTTCACTCATGGCCATCCATATCACAAGGAGATCGGTTCATGCATGACCATCTCATACAACCTCTAATTAAGGATGCAAGGAGATACTCAACTTGCACCCCGCATATTAAAAAATATGTGCTTTGAGTTACACTCGTTTTACCAATCTAGCAAATAAAGTTGATATTAGAATGGATCTATGGCATAGGGAAACTACATTATTAGGTTTCACTTGATTAGTTAACCAATTGGGTGACTTTTAGCATCAAACAAGTTACAATGTATAAAGCTAGAACAAACTCTACAAGAACAAGGGTGTGTTGCAACTCCAAAAGATGTAAAATGTACAAGGTGTGATCTTACCACACAAGCACCACATGGTACTCAAAGTTTTGCCATCCACAAGGCAATCATCAATGTCACATATCACCATGGGATCTTAATCCCTTAATCACATCACTTGAGGACATCACCTCTCAATAGGCATGAAGCCATTACCAAGTCATAGGACCTATCACATTAATACCTACATGTTCATCATCACACAATGTCTCATTAGTGTGCATAAGCACCACCTTGTATCACATAACCATCACCATAGCCTGCATAAGCCATGGCATACATATCACCTACAAGGTTAGGGCTTACAAATAAGAGAGAGAAAACATTCTACATGATGAACATCACATAAGAGAGAAAGAAAACACAAAATTCAGCATTAGTGTTAGGGTTCCAAGCTTTAGCCGATTAGGATTTGTAGGTACATACAAGTACTAAACCCTAGATGTAGCACCTCCCACATTCTTGGAACACTTAGAGTTAAGCCTGATTAAGGTTAAGCAAGTTGTTATCCACATAGAACTACATGTTGCTTAAACATTATCATAGATGTACATGGATTAGGTACTCCAACATGTGTAACCACCATACCTCAACTATGTGTCGCAACCACCACCATCTTAGGTTGTGACTACTCACCATGAACATTGTCGCAACCCCAAGGAGAAGGGATGTTGTGACTTGATAACCTCCCATTTTGTGATGTTATCTTACTAGTTTTTCTCAGTTTTCCATACTCTTTCTTAGATAAATTAGATAAAATCTTTAACTTTCCACTCTATTGTGAATATACCATTAGACTAACTTTTCTCCTTTTCTTCTTACAGAAAAACACAAAAAAAACTTACAAAAAATCCATACGGTCCCAAGACCATATGAAGACCAACCAGTCCTGAGACCGTATGAAGACCAACCAGTCCTGAGACTGTGTGAAGACCAACCGGTCCAGAGACCGTGTGAAAGCCAAATGGTCCCAAGACCGAATGGAAGACAAACGGTCCCAAGACCGAAAGGAAGCCATATGGTCTCAAGACCGTATGAAGACCAACCGGTCCTGAGACCGAATAAAAGTGAAATGGTCCCGAGACTGCATGAAGCCAAACGGTCCCAAAACCGTATGAACGCAAACAGTCTCCAAACCGTGAGGACTCAAACGGTCTCCTAATCGAACGAGTCCAAATAGTTTCCACGACCGATTGGACCCACAAAAGCCAAGACCATTTGGCCATCAAACAGTCTTCAAGACTGTTTGGACAGAGACTCAAGACCGATCAAGCCAGAACTGTATAAAGTTTAAAGCAAGACCGTTTGGATGTCAAATGGTCTCCAAGACCATTTGGTCATCAAACAGTCTCCAAGACCGTTTGGAGCAAACTCATAGCAAAAATGTGAGCACCCCATCCAAGCCTATAAATAGGACCACAAGGGTCCTCATTTGGGGATCGGATTCTTAGACGCCCAAAGGTTGCCCCAACCATTTGAGAGTTGTTTCATCTTCCATCCTCCGCCCGAAGGCTACCGGTCAAAGATCCACACTTCATCCTCAAGCTGCTTTCTCTCTCATCGACATAGAAGGTGGGAAGTGAAGAAGTCTTCATCAAGTCAACCAAGTGGTGTGAAGATAGTTGCTCTCTACTCCAAGGGGTCGACCTTCCTCCCTCCTACGTGGAGATGATGCTTTCTTTATCTCTTCCCGCCTTCTTCTTTGTTCTTGCCATGAGCAAGTAGTTGATAACACCAATTTTTGTGATGTTTTTGCCCTTTATTCTGTTATCAAAACTACCCTTTTCTTCTATTTTTCTCTCTTTTATTAGTACTTTCGCAATAATTGGCCAAGCAACGCTCTTAATCCAATATTTCCATCTTTTGTAGAGTTTCTCCTCATTTTGGTACAATAAGGCCGTCCCGGCCCACAAATAAGTCCAAGTCTGCTTCGACCTTACTGACGCCCGATACGACCTCTGCCCGACAGGGTGGAGCGACACAATGACGCATGCAAAAAAGGGATGCCACGCAAGAAGAAACTGATAGACGACACGTATTCTACCCGACAGGGAGCCAAACTCGCCACGACAACCCAATCTTGTCAGGCAACACAGCCACCCACCGGCAGGCACGCTGCCCATCACGTGACCGATAGCCGACACCCCCATGCCGAGCGATACAAGTATCAGCCGTCCACCGACCCACGAATAAGGAGGACACATGGCGCTTCGAGCACCATAACTTTCCCCAACCGTTGCCTATAAATAGTAGCTACAGGAAGCTGAAAAGACAATTTTCACAGTCGGAACCCTGAGCAAATCTTCAGAGGAAGCTGCGAGAGCAGAAGTATCGCGCCCGAGTGTTCGTGTTGGGAAACACTAGGTGAGCTCTTCCCCGTCCTGAGAGGGAGGGGATAGTTCACTTAGTACTGTCCCGGGCGACAGTGCAGGCCGATATTGGCCAACGTAGATGAGCGACACCAGTGCCCGATAGTAGAACGCACCGCTCCATGCCCGACACGATACCGAACCCGATACACTTAGCCCATCATGCGTGCCGCCTGAGAGGGTGCGCTGCTTGATAGGAGCGTATCAGCCAGGGTCCTTGAGCGATACAGACGGCCGTCACAGCGTCCCGCCCGAGAGGGTGTGCCGCCCGACACGGCTGTATCGGGCTAGGCCCCTGACTAGTATCGGGCTGGAGAGCCGCATTATCCTGTCGTCCTTCTACATCAAGAAGGAAACATCTATCTTTAATTCTGTTACTTAATTCCTTACTTATGCAATGTATTAAGACCCTTAATGTTTATGGGAATGGAAAAGCTTAATTACTTGCTGCTCTATGCTTGGTGCAAAATGTTGGATGACTGCTATGTTTGATATCCGAACTCTAGGTTGCATGTTTGGATCATGTTTCACTTAGCTATCGAATCGTGTTTTCCTGTCGCAACAACTTCGAGAGTTGTGTTGTGGATCTAGTGTTTGGTCCGATTCTGGAGTACGAGAGTGCCTGGAACGGAGTAATTTCAGTAACATTTCACTCTAACTTAAGTCCAGCAGCCTCGAGAGGGGTGTTGATGCTTGATTAGAGGTACCCGCTCTGAGAGGAGGGGTGTAGGATGTTACTTCTACCGCTTGTTTTACTGAAGTCTTATCCTTCGTACCTTGCTCTAGCTATAGTTTTATCTTTCTGTTTTTGTTGCATGAAAACCCCTAAAAACTGCTAAATGACTAAAACCTTAAATCTTTCTTGTAGCTCCAGTTGGAGATAGTTTTCTTTGTTTTGTTTGTGACATCTTGCTGTTTCCCTTTTGGGAATTTATCATCTCTTTATACCTGCCGGAGTGTAGCGCGTCGATTACGGGTTCCCAACACTACCACCCTTGTCCCTGTGTTTGACCCCGTATATCTACTTCGACCCCGTAAACAAAGTTGCGGGGGCCTAGAAGGATTCATGTTATAAATGTAAAAGTCTGACTAACTTCAAATCTGCCTCCATTTTTGGACGCGCGATTTAGGCCGGTCAGTAGTCCCATACACTAGGGTGCGGGGAGTAGCCCCGCTACCCATGTTTTCATTTCATACATTGTAATTCATGGGTTTGCAATAGAAAAGTACTATCTTTTCAGTTCAACATCAATCATTTAATGAATGCTAGTTGCTTGATCACCAACTTGTGTTATCTATTATCTGTTAGTGCAAATTGTCTATGTTTGTACTTCTAGATTCAAATATCAACTGCTTGTTGGTTCTAGATGTATGTAGTCACCATACGTTTGGTTCAGTATCTAGGAGCGTTTCTCGAGGAGTGGGGTAAACTCACCTCCATCATTGTACTTTCATACTATGAAATGGAATCAGTTGAAATATGAAAGTACAACCTTGACAGGTCGAGGAACACACTTTGTGAGGGGAGTGATGCAAAGTAAGTGACCATTCATTTGGGGATGGCTGGCATTGCAACACTTCCACATTTCTCATAGTTAGTTATCCGAAAGGAAGCTAAGTCTACAAAGATACTAGCAGTTTAGACCCTTTTCTTTGCAAGCCATGTTATTATGATGTATGTTTTGATCCATGCATAGTGGTGGTGAAACTCGATCACATCCTAGTGGTTTCTAAATATCGTTTACAACCTTAAGTGTACTTTCTTGTTATTTACTTTCTCCACACATTAGTTTAATCATCAAACCAACTCTTTGATCTAAATATCAACTTTTAAGTGGATAAGTAGGATTATTACATTTTCCATCTTGTTAAACTCTTAACAAGACCGTTGTTTTGTGGATTCGACCCTTAACTATACTATGATAAGACTTCCACGTATCTTAGCATACGTGGGTGGATATCTTATTATAGCATACACAAGGCTAAACTTAGAGACTTACTATCTCTAGGGTTTTTAGTGATGCACGCAACTCCACGTAAGTGGGGGCTCCATCAAAAATTGGCGCCATTTCTAGGGACAACATAATGTTTTAATTTTAATTATTAACTTTCTAGTTGATTAGGGTTTTACACTTTTCTTTAACCATAATTCATATCATCTTGATTTCATCATTTCTCTGCATTATCTAAAGTGTGTTTCTTCTTCTACTCAGGTAGAAAATGTGTATGCAACCTTTGCATAACATCAGATTCTCCCCTGAACCAGAGTATGACTCTGAGGTAGAATGAAGCTTCCACCGACGCATCTGACTCAACCGCCAGTGAGCCAGACAAATGGCTGATGAACAGTGCCAAGCCGCTTTGGTTATGGATAGAGTCAACGCGGCCATAGCAACTCAAAGAGCACAACTTATTGCTGACACACATGCTCAAATTCAAGATGAGGTTCGAGCTGAAGAACAAGGCAACTTTTTGGCACCGTTGCCGAGGACAAGGCAAAATGACACTGTTGACAAATCTGAATCCACTAACTACACTCCCGTGCCTCAAGCTTAGAAATGAGTTTGACAACACTCCTTTTCTTTTTCTTATTGTTATCCTTTGCATAAAAATTTATAACTCTATTTTTTGACTTTATCTTTCGTGCCATTTCAAGAACTCTGAAGTACGGTAATCTAGTCTACCAACCACCAACACCAATATGCCTCCTCGCATCGAACCCCAACATTCTGGAGGCGAACGCCAAGGGAGGAGGCCTGACTCACCGCCACCCGAAGGCGACGACTGGTACGACGGCAACGCTCAACAGGAAGATCCAGAATCGGGAGAGCGCAAGGAAGGACATCGCCACGATAGACGTCATCGCCACCAGAGACACAGAAGGAATCATGACAATCAGGAATGGCAGCATGACGCCAGTGACAACAACGACTCAGAGGAAGAAGAGAAAACGCTGAGGGAGTTGGTGTCCACGAAGGCCAACAACACTCGATGCCCCGTCATTGTCCCACGTTTCAACGCGGCAAATTTTTAGCTCAAGCCGTCCATTATCTCAATGATACAAAACAAGAGCTTCAGGGGGAGTTCAAAGAACGACAACCCCTACCACCATCTGGATGCATTCAAAAATATATGTGATACCATAAAGATGAGGGGAGTCCCCCAAGAGGTGATTTACTGTAAAGGCTTCATTTTCTCCCTGGAGGACAAAGCCCTATCCTGGTATCTTGGGTTACCCCACCAATCTTTAAACGGATGGGGAGCTTTGGCCGACGCTTTCATTAACAAGTTCTACCCCACTGAAAGAACTATCAGAAACAGGCAGAAAATAACCTCTTTTATGCAAAAGCCGAATGAAAGCCTCCATGACGCATGGGAGTGATTCCAGGAATACCAGAGGGATTGCCCCCATCATAATTATAAGAAGGGCTTCCTCGTCACCACCTTCTACAATGGCCTGACTCCCGATGAGAGGGTGTCACTGAACGTGGCAGCGGGCAGTGACTTCCTAGGGAAGAAGCCAAAGAAGTCTGAGATGATTATCAAGAATGTGGCCGAGCTAATGGCCGGTGCTGAGTTTGATCGATCTGATAGAGGACAAGCAAAGAGGGTAGGTGAAGGGTACACCCCTGAGTCTAAGGTGCTGGAGTCAATCACTTCGCAGATTCAGAGAATTGCTACTGATGTTAAACAATTGTGGGAAGCTGGCAGTAAAGGTAGGAGGCCAGTTGAAAAAGTGATGAAATGCATTACGTGCGGGGAAGGAGGTCACGGGGTGGACAACTGTGTCTACACCCGACCAGAAGCGGACAGCGACTCTGACTCATAAGATGAAAGGACAGAGAATGTCTCCTACATGAACTTCAAGAGGCCAGATCACCCATGCTTTAATTACGGTAATAAGGATGCAGCCAAAAATTCGCATCAGCTGCACACCTCGGCTAAGCCAGTGCCAACTTTTGAGAAGAAAGGAGGATCCGGTCAATACACCAAGAATAGCCAATTCCAACCAGCAAAAGGCAATTTCCAAGCACTGGGAAAGTACCAAGGCCTAAATCGAGAACAGGACAAAGGAGCAAGCCAATCTGATGTGATTGGCCAGTTGTTTGATTTCATTAAGAAACATGATACCATCAATAACCAACTAGCGCAAAGTGCGTTGTCCAATTCTGGTGTTTTGAACTCGTTGTAGGTATAGTTGGCAGACATGCAGACACATCAATGCCAAATCGACCAGCAGCTAGCTTAGCTCGCCGAGATCATAAAGAACCCGTCGGGGAAGATCCCGTCCAACACCGAACTAGCCAAGAGATCAGGATAGTAGCTGCAGAGGAGAAAGATGAAGAAGAAGCCTAAGATGTCCAGTTGAGGACGGGAAACTCAGCGCTTCTCGGGAGGCATCCCGAGCTATATTTTAAATTCCTAGTATAGGGTGCATTTACTTTCATGCAAGTTAGAACATTTCAAGTATTATGGACAATTCGGACTATAATAAGGCCCGAGTCAGTGCATGCACCACATGCGCTGACTCTTATGTTTTAGGAGTCACCGCTTTAGCTTTATTAACCATGATGGGTAATACTATCGGAGGCCGGGAGCTTAGTCTTAGGCTAATGATGTTTTACTCATCAGCCGCAGTTTAAACCGCTTTGTTTTCATGACGTATCAGAAAGCAACCCAATTGGTGCTTTGAATGCGCCCATATCGGGCAGTGGAATTTAGGGGATCGCAAGGGCTGTGCCGACGAATGGACTTGCCCGACTTACGAGCTGCCCTAACGGCCGACACGCGCCCCTGATTTACTTGTTTCACCCTGTTTGAGTTTGCTATATAAAGGGGCGACTTTTTACCGTGTCGGGCTCCTTGCCTTACTATTTTCATGCTCCCGTATCATGCTAAGACTTTGTGCTTTTGCTCTCGTGTCGCACGGAAGTTTGGATCACAGCAAGGTATAGCCCGACAAACCCTATCACCCGGAAGACCGTGCCGCCCGACACGTACCTTTCCTTTTAGCAAATAGCTTATCGGTCTTACTGTTCCTACGCTGAGAAGCCTTGTATCGCCCGATATGGATGTCGTGCAATGTACCTTTTATTCACGATTGCCCGATACACCATGTCGGGCGGCAGCCGTGTCGCCTATCTTTGCACCATCTCGCCTGTTTTGTTGTCGGGCGACACACTGCTTTCCTTTCAAGATGACCTTATCTGGCATCTTAACTGACACGCCCGTATCAAGCGACAGACCTGATGCGTGTTTTTCGCCTTATCGCCTTGATCTTATCACATGTTTTGATTTTCTGACGTGACGGGCGATACCCATCTCTCATATCAGGCACAAGATTTCACCTCTGAAACCCTTGTGTCGCACGATACGGGGTGCGAGACAGTCTTTGTACAGAGAATTACCTGGTTGCACATTTATTCTTTACTTTTTCAAAGCATCAACATATTTAATCGAGGTATTTTCTTATTGTGTTACAGAAATGGCCCGCATCAAGACAACTGTTGTCCCTGTTGATGCACAAGGCAGGAGAATCTACCCAGAGACTGCTGCTGAAGGGCAGACTGCCAGGCCTAAGCGCCCGAACCCAGGACCAGCCGGGGCATCGACAACAGAGAAGAGGGCTAGGGTTGGAGAAGTGGCGGCTCCAACTCCAACACCAACACCTCTAGCAGCAACAGAACTCCCAGAATTCTTGTCGGGAAGTTTTGAGCCAAGGGATGACAAGCACGCTCGCCGATATGCTAAACTAGTGACCAAGGTCTACCGACCGAGCAGGTTCTGCCATCAGGCCTCGTTTGCTGAACTAGGAATCATGGGGAGGCTGAAGGCCGTCCTCGCTGCGGCAGGGTTGAAGAAGATCTTCTTCAGCCGGTCTTCCTCTTACACCAAACTGACAATGGAGTTTATGTCTTCTCTCCACCGGGATAGGAATTCTGCGGTGGAGAAAGAAGAATTTGGCGGGCCAGATAGACTTTAGGCCCGACTTTACAACTTGGAGCACCCCATCTCTGAGAGGCTGTTGAATAAGATCTTCTCCTCCAATGAGGAGGAGAGGAATCTCATGGACAACGGTGAGAGAATCACCGAGGGAGACAGGTTCAATCCCACAGAGCTCTGGAGCAAGCTAATCGATGAATCTTCGTTCAAGCCGGGAAGAAAGGTGGTGGCAGTGCACTCCTGCTTTTGGAGGATAGTGCACAAATTGGTGACATGCTTGCTGTTCAGCAAGAATGAGTCCAGTAACATCTATATAGAAGAACTCCACGTCATGTGGCACATAATGGAGGGTCGAGTGATCAACCTCGGGCAGTTCTTTCCGAACAGACTGCATCCGATGAAAGAAGCCACAAAAGAGTACTGCATGGGCGGAATAGTCAACTTGATCGCAGTAGGGCTCGAGTACCCAAAAGAGCCGCGCAGCCTTTCGAGGACGTAAGGCGAGGAGGTGATCGACACCAAGTACCTGATGAGGACTAGCATCATTAGGAAGGAGGGGAGGAACTTCTTCTACAAGTTTTCAAGTACGGACATACTCCTCCCGCTCCCTCGCTGCGCTGCCTACGACGCAGAGAAACTGGTCTTCACCGCTGCCGAAATTGAAGCTATAGCGAACAACACAGCTTACACCACCGACACCAGGGCCCCAGAGAGGGCAGTTCCAGAGCTACCGACGACAACTGCTGATAGAGTTATCGTTGCTCCGACTATGTCAGCCACCGCCACAAAAAGGACGTTGATAGCTGGGAAAGAACCGGTGATCGTTGAGGTCACCGAAATAGAGACTACGGGAGCTGCCGTGGGAGAAACGACCGCAACCCCCATCTTTGCTTCAAGGCCTGTAGAGGCAGAAGAGGAACTTCAGCAGGACGTCAACAATGGGGTGTTCGATGAGATCCTGAGAACATAGCTCGGAGGAACACTGACACCGCCGCTGAAATCCCCACCTGCAGCAGTTGAGGAGATCGCCGACAGTGCAGAGGTGAAACATAGTCTGCCCTCACCACGACCATCTCCACCCAGACGAGAAGGCAAGGCAGTGGCACCTGAAAAAGTGCCGACACCTGGCCTGGCGACAGTTGGATCGCGAACGATTCTAAAAGATTTTACCTCGCCGGGTAGGCCATCGCGCGAGCAAGATGTCGCGAGGACGGAAGGGAGACCGACCGGAACTCCTCCGTCACTCGAAAAGATGCTCGGGCACGAGCTCGATTATTTGTGGGAGGTAATGGACACCAACTATGCTACTTGTACTTCCCTAACCCGCAAACTTGCATCTTTCCAAGACAGACTGAATAGCCAATAAAGAGAGCTGCTGACTCTAGCGAGCCTTCCCAGCGGACTAGAGGCTTTGAATGCATTGATGCAACAAGTTCTCCAATGACTAGATAAGATCGAGGAGAGGCTGGACAGAAGCGACGACCATCCACGCCGAAGGCAGCCGAGACGGTCGCCATCACCCCCCAGCCGTGGCTCTCCTCCTTCTTCGTCAGCTTCCCCCTCGGGAACAGCCTCCTCCTCCACCTCCAGCGGGCGATCCTCAGCGCTCGAGGAGGGAACGCGACAAAGGTCAGCCAAAGAAGATTCAGCCGGACAGGAGAGCTCTCTAGGTTTTGAAGGAGGAAACATCTCCATCCCCCTAGATGAAGCCGAAGATGACAACATAGATATCAACATCGGGGGAGACTCTTCTGATGAGTCTGAGGGAGAAAAAGGGGACGTCTACGCAATAAATAAGAGACATCTACCCCGAGGAAGGCGCTCAATGGCGGATAGATTCCGGGAGCCATCTGAGATACCATCTTTCGAGATGGCCGACTTCGACAGAAGAGCCATCGGAAACCTCACGATTAGAGACCAGAAGCTACTGAATAAGGTCTTACAATCGTAGGCGGATGAAGATGACGTCGTCTGGACCGACGACTACCTCTCTGTGCAATGGGGAGCTCTTCGAAGCATGTTCCGTACGCCGGCCATGGTTGGCAAAAGACTGTTCAAAGTCCTGGAGAATGTGATAATAGAAAATATCGACAGCAGGACAAGTCGGAGGGCACTATACACAGCCACCCCGACCTTGGCAAGAAGGCTGATGAAGGGAGATCCAAACTCCCATGTGGTGGCCGACATGCTACAACACATTGAAGAGCATATGCCGAACCTGGTGTTGGCCCCGTACAAGCACCGGAACGTGTGGTTTCTCTGCATAGTAGACCTCAGAAACCACGACGTCCAACTGCTGTGTTGCAGTAATGATGAAGTGCCGCGCTCCGGGGGTGTTTTCTGCCACCCGGAGGATAGGAAGCTGAGGCTCCTTCCGCTGTGTCTACTACGAGCTATAAAGAAAGGAGGCCAACGTAACCAAGGTCCTTGGAACTTCTTTACTGTCCGAGACCTCCCCGTCCAGGCAGAAGAGGGGAGTGGGAACAACGCTTTCGCCATCCTAAGTGCTATTGAGGTGCTCAATACATTTGGAAACTTGGGAGCCCTCAAAGGCAGATCATTCTATAAATGCAGAGGCACTTACACCATTTGCTGATCAAGGATAAGCGCTATTTCCAAGACACAGGGGTACCAGAGCAGCTGTTGGACAGTGACCTAGAAGAAGACTCTTCTCAATCCAGCAGCTCTTCGAAAAAAGAAGAGGAGTTAGCTACCGACACCTATGGGGCAGGCAAGAAGTTGGAAGTCCTGAAGAAAGTACACATGATGGAAGACGCTGCTTCGCTTGAAGATTTAGAAGGGTTGATCACAAATTTCGACCGCTTTTCGTGTGCAACTCTCACACAGGAGCAGGTCAACGTAATCCAGCTGAAGTTAGCTGATTCTACCCCATCGGTTGTCGCCTTTCATGCAGGCAATGTCGTAGTCCCAATCGATGATCTAAGGGACATCGTAAAGGAAGGAGGATGCTTGGCTGTATCTGTTGTAGCCACTTACATCCAGTTTATACATTCAAAGCTAGAACATGCGCACATAGCCCATCCTATGTTGTTCAACGACATTTGCCTCGCCGATGAAACAGGAGCGAAGCAAGCATTTCTGTAGGAATTGGCGAGAAAAGTTCCCAGCAAGATCTTCCTCCCCGTCCTACATTACAACCACTAGACGCTCCTAGCAGTGTACACCCGGCAACGAGCATGAATTTTCTACAATAGCTCGGACAGCAACAAGAACCATCCAGTGCCGTGTACATCAGAACCTTTGACATCCGTCGAACACTTGGTCCGAAAATACTACGACGAGGTGGCAAAGATGATCCAACCATTCCTGGATACACAAGAAAGCAAATGGCACGAACTCCAATTCTGCCACCACAGTCCGCAACAACTTCCCTTATCCAACGACTGCGACATCTACGTCCTGGAATGGATGGCGAACAAAGAAACGCCTGACCAACTCCACCACACCTTCTATCACAGAAAAAGGGGGGAATATGTGTGGGAGCTTTTGTCTGACGCAGGCACAACCTCACTGGAATAAACATTACCTCACCTTATCTACTTCACAACTCTGGGATAGAGTATGGAGTAAGTTTGGGGGGGTACCATGTACCAGTGAGGGAGGTACAAAATTTTGAAAATTCTAACTCTATTTCTTTATTCTTTTATCTTATACTCATTATTCTTTTGTTCCTTGTGTACATATATATGTTCACACCAAAGCTTTGAAAGTTCTTTTTGTTTATATCATTCCCATGCATATGTACAAAGTTGATGTATAGTAAAAACCTGTTGCAACTTCTTGCCAAGTTTGCTTTCTATGTGCTCAACAAAATGCAAGTTTTGTTATATCTTTCTGATAATGCTGCTTCAAACGAACAAAAGATTACGTTTTTCCCATGCCAAAAATTTCGAAAAAAATATAATAAATCTCGCAAACAGCTAAGAGACGAGTATGGAGAAGAAAAAAGCTGCCCAAACAGCAGAAATCTCTTAGTTTTCCCCTACCCAACGAAAACCCCAAAAAGAGAAAGCAGCCTTATGAGTGTGAATAAAAGCATGAGAGTTGTGCCCAATAAAATAAATATATATATATATATATATACACTTGTCCTCCAAAAGTACCCATCTTTAGGCATGGTAGATCTGGGGCAGTGGTATGTAGGATGTGAAATCACTGCTCTAAAGCCAACTGGCTTGGAATGTAGGGACCACTTACCCGTTAACGGACCCTTACCTGGATGCACCGATGGGAGACAAGAAAAACCCCAAAAAGCCTTAGCCTACCCTATACACAACTTTCTGACCCAAAAATAAAGCTGTTTGGTGTGTAATCTAACTTCAGAATCATACAACAAAGTCTTGCCGAAGCTGTAAAGAAACATCTTACTTAAACAATAAGGCAGGAAAAAAAAATCTTTAGTTCGTAGTAAGACAACATTATCTCTAAGGCATTGCGATTCTTGTTTCACCTCTTGGCCTGAAAGCTACCCCGAGCAGAAGAAGCATCATTAAACAAAGTTTAAATATTGATTGAGGACAATCAAAATGCTAAGTTTGGGGGAGTTGATAACACCAATTTTTGTGATGTTTTTGCCCTTTATTATGTTATCAAAACTGCCCTTTTCTGCTATTTTTCTCTCTTTTATTAGTACTTTCGCAATAATTGGCCAAGCAACACTCTTAATCCAATATTTCCATCTTTTGCATAGTTTCTCCTCATTTTGGTACAATAAGGCCGTCCCGGCCCACAAATAAGTCCAAGTCTGCTTCGGCCTTCCTGACGCCCGATACGAACTCTGCCTGATAGGGTGGAGTGACACAATGACGCATGACAAAGGGATGCCGCGCAAGAAGAAACTGACGGACGACACGTCTTCTACCCGATAGGGAGCCAAACTCGCCACGACAACCCAAGCTTATCGGGCGACACAACCACCCACCGGCAGGTGCGCCGCCCGTCACGTGACCGATAGCCGACACCCCCGTGCCGAGCGATACCAGTATCGGCCGTCCACCGACCCGCGAATAAGGAGGACACGTGGCGCTTCGATCACCATAACTTTCCCCAACCGCTGCCTATAAATAGCAGCTACAGGAAGCCGAAAAGACAGTTCGCACAGTCGGAACCCTGAGCAAATCTTCAGAGGAAGCTGCGAGAGCAGAAGTATCGCGCCTGAGTGTTCGTGTCGGGAAACACTAGGTGAGCTCTTCCCCGTCCCGAGAGGGAGGGGATAGTTCACCTAGGACCGTCCCGGGCGACACTACAGGCCGATATCGGCCAACATGGACGAGCGACACCAGTGCCCGACAGTAGAACGTGCCGCTCCATGCCCGACACGATACCGAACCCGATACACTTAGCCCGTCATGCGTGCCTCCCGAGAGGGTGTGCCGCTCGACAGGAGTGTATCGGCCAGGGTCCTTGAGCGATACAGACGACCGTCACAGCGTGCTGCCCGAGAGGGTGTGTCGCCCGACACGGCTATATCAGGCTAGGCTGCTGACCGGTATCGTGCTGGAGAGCCGCAGTAGCCTATCGTCCTTCTACATCAAGAAGGCAACATCTATCTTTAATTCTGTTACTTAATTCCTTACTTATGCAATGTATTAAGACCCTTAATGTTTATGGGAATGGAAAAGCTTAATTACTTGCTGCTCTATGCTTGGTGCAAAATGTTGGATGACTGCTATGTTTGATATCCGAACTCTAGCTTGCATGTTTGGATCATGTTTCGCTTAGCTATCGAATCGTGTCTTCCCGTCGCAACAACTTCGAGAGTTGTGTTGTGGATCTAGTGTTTGGTCTGATTCTAGAGTACGAGAGTGCTTGGAACGGAGTTTTTTCAGTAACATTTCACTCTAACTTAAGTCCAACAGCCTCGAGAGGGGTGTTGATGCTTGATTAGAGGTACCCGCTCTGAGAGGAGGGGTGCAGGATATTACTTCTACCGCTTGTTTTACTGAAATCTTATCCTTCGTACCTTGCTCTAGCTATAGTTTTATCTTTCTGTTTCTGTTGCATGAAAACCCCTAAAAACTGCTAAATGAATAAAACCTTAAATCTTTCTTGTAGCTCCAGTTGGAGATAGTTTTCTTTGTTTTGTTTGTGACATCTTGTTGTTTCCCTTTTGGGAATTTATCATCTCTTTATACCTGCCGGAGTGTAGCATGTCGATTCCGGGTTCCCAACACTACCACCCTTGTCCCTGTGTTTGACCCCGTATATCTACTTCGACCCCATAAACAAAGTTGTGGGGGCCTAGAAGGATTCGGGTTATAAATGTAAAAGTCTGACTAACTTCAAATCCGCCTCCATTTTTGGATGCACGATTTAGGCCGGTCAGTAGTCCCATACGCTATGGTGCGGGGAGTAGCCCCGCTACCCTTGTTTTCATTTCATACATTGTAATTCATGGGTTTGCAATAGAAAAGTACTATCTTTTCAGTTCAACATCAATCATTTAATGAATGCTAGTTGCTTGATCACCAACTTGTGTTATCTATTATCTTTTAGTGCAAATTGTCTCTGTTTGTACTTCTAGATTCAAATATCAACTGCTTGTTGGTTCTAGATGTATGTAGTCACCATACATTTGGTTCAGTATCTAGGAGCGTTTCTCGAGGAGTGGGGTAAACTCACCTCCATCATTGTACTTTCATACTATGAAATGGAATCAGTTGAAATATGAAAGTACAACCTTGACAGGTCGAGGAACACACTTTGTGAGGGGAGTGATGCAAAGTAAGTGACCATTCGTTTGGGGATGGCTGGCATTGCAACGCTTCCACATTTATCATAGTTATTTATCTGAAAGGAATCTAAGTCTACAAAGATACTAGCTGTTTAGACCCTTTTCTTTGCAAGCCATGTTATTATGATGTATGTTTTGATCCATGCATAGTGGTGGTGAAACTCGATCACATCCTAGTGGTTTATAAATATCGTTTACAACCTTAAGTGTACTTTCTTATTATTTACTTTATCCACACATTAGTTTAATCATCAAACCAACTCTTTGATATAAATATCAACTTTTAAGTGGATAAGTAGGATTATTACATTTTCCATCTTGTTAAACTCTTAACAAGACCGTTGTCTTGTGGATTCGACCCTTAACTATACTATGATAAGACTTCCACGTATCTTAGCATACATGGGTGGATATCTTATTATAGCATACAAAAGGCTAAACTTAGAGACTTACTATCTCTAGGGTTTTTAGTGATGCACGCAACTCCACGTAAGTGGGGGCTCGATCAAAAATTGGCGCCATTTCTAGGGACAACAGAATGTTTTAATTTTACTTATTAACTTTCTAGTTGATTAGGGTTTTACACTTTTCTTTAACCATAATTCATATCATCTTGATTTCATCATTTGTCCGCATTATCTAAAGTGTGTTTCTTCTTCTACTCAGGTAGAAAATGTGTATGCAACCTTTGCATAACATCAGATTCTCCCCTGAACCAGAGTATGACTCTGAGGTAGAATGAAGCTTCCACCGACGCATCCGACTCAACCACCAGCGAGCTAGACAAATTGCTGACGAACAGTGCCAAGCCGCTTTGGTTATGGATAGAGTCAACGCGGCCATAGCAACTCAAAGAGCACAACTTATTGCTGACACACGTGCTCAGATTCAAGATGAGGTTCGAGCTGAAGAATAGGCCTGCATTCAAGCTGAGAATGAAGCAGCCACAACTACTGCTCAGTTAGTGTTGAGAAACAAACACCTTCAGGATTATGCTGTTCCTAAGAACTTTGAAGATAATCACCCAATTAGGGCCACGCTCATTAATGTTCCTAACTTCGAGATCCGCACGTAATGGATCCAGATCATGCAAGGCATTTCGTTCTCTGGAAGTGCTGGGGATGACTGCATGGATCACCTAAAGAGATTCGAGTCTCTTTATCGGCTAGTACCACATGTCGGAGTTCCCTTCGACACAATCATGCTACACATTTTTCACTTCACCTTGTATGGAAGGGCATTGAGCTGGTATAACGCACTAGATGGGGAGCCAATCACCACCTGGGCTCCCTTGGAAGAAAATTTTCTAGAAATTTTTTTTCCACCTTCGTTGACTTATGAGATTAGGGGACAAATTAATCACTTTTCCCAACTCCCAGGGGAATCACTAGAAGAATCATGGGAAAGATTCAAGGAACTTTTGAGGAAATGCCCACATCACAGAATCTCCCAAAATCAGTTGATAGAAACATTCTATAGAGGAGTAAATGATGACATTAAGAAATTTTTGGATTCCTCATCTGGGGGGAATTTCATGCGAAAGAAATATGAAGATGCCTGGAGGATTGTTACGCTTGGAGCCGAGAACCAATCCAATTGGGGAAGGTCATCCACCGGGGGAATTCTAAAAGTTTGTAAAGCTGAAGAATCAATGGAAATGAAAGCCATCACTGAAGCCTTAAAAACTATAGCTCACAAGCAACAAGTCCTTGAAACGACACTCGGAGAAAAGAAGAGCCCCCAATAGGTCAAGGCAGCTACTGAGACTTGTGAGGCATGTCATGCATCCGATCATCCCACATTATCATGTGGTCTCCTATACAATGTGATGATGGACATGCAGACACCACAACCGCAATATGAACTGATCATCGAAGATCCTGAGGATATGTTACTGGATCAAGTCAATTCCATTCACACCATACCATGATAAGCTTATTATAACCCGAATCAACCAAGAAACCATCTCGAGTTTCAGTATGGGAATCCTGCGGGGACTACCAACCCGCAGCACCAGACCGAAGGAGGAGTTTTTAATAGATCACCACTAGGTTTCCAGAACAATTATAATCGAAACCAGGGAAACTTCAGAGGAGGATTGCATGGATTCACACAACCAAGAAACCCTTATGCATATTACCAATACACTCATCCGCCGTTGCACCCACAATTGCAGCAACCTCAGCTACAAAAACCACAAATTCAACAACCCCAATTACCCGCACCTCAGCAGCAGCAACCACAACCGTATCAACAAAATCCATAAAAGAATAATCCACCTCCGCCAACATATGAACTACCATTGATAAAACAAATGTTGCAATCACAACAAACCATGCTAGCCAACCAACAAACCCAACAAAAAGTCGTCGAAGCACAGTTAACACATATTGCAGCCCAATTAAAACTTCCTACAGGAACCTTTGCTGGTCAGCCAGAGATAAACCCAAGACATGATCAACCCAAACAAGAACAATTGAAATCCATTACCACAAGGTCTGGTTGTGTCCTCCCTAAAGCCACAAAAATCATTTAGGAAGATGAAGATATAGTTGTAATCACCCTGATAGCAAACACAAATCTAGAAACTAAAAAAACTGTAGAAATTAAGAAGGGGAAGGAAAAGGAACTAGATTTCAAAGAACCTGAAGTCCTGCCATATAAGCCCATAATACCATATCCAGGCAGGCTGAGTGGGACTAAACTGGATACTAGATTCCAAAAATTGAAGGAAGCAATGAAGAAACTTTATATTGATATCCCGTTCCTTGATGCCCTTTCTAAAATACTAGCTTGGGCCAAATACCTAAAGACCTTGCTATCAAGGAAATGTATGACCGAAGAACTAGAAACTATTAAACTAGCTCAGACAACTTTTGATATTATTCTTAACAAAATGCCGAAAAAATTGAAGGATCTCGGTTCCTTTGGTATCCAATGTTCTATCGGAAACACCTCTAGCAAAAAAGGATTAGCTGATCTGGGAGCTAGCATATCTATTATGCCCTTCTCAATGTGTAAAAGGTTGGGTTTTACCGAATTGTTACCCACTGCAATGACAATACAGTTGGCTGATTCTACCATCACTGCATCATTGGGGATCATTGAAGATATCCCAGTCAGGATAGGAAAGGACTCTTACGTCCCTTGCGACTTTGTTATTATGGATATAAAGGAAGATCTAAGATATCCAATAATATTCGGCAGACCCTTCCTTGCCATGGCCAAAGCACTTATCGATGTTGCAGCTGGTACAATTATCTTAAGAATAGGAAAGGAAGCCATTCAATTCAGAATTCTTAACAGCTTAAAATGTCCCAGCATCCAGGAAGAAGTTTTTCTTCTCGAGGAAATAGAAAAAATGTCTCAATTACAACAAGAAACAGCCGAACCATCTGATGATCCGGAGAACGTCTTGACAAATCCAGAAGTTGAATTTTCAGCCAGCGAACTAGTACAACAATGTCGGCGATATTTAGACCAAGCCGAAGAAGCTCCAACAACCACCTTCGAGGAATTGAAATCTGTCACCATTTTGGAAACAACAGAAGTACCCAAGGCCCCTAAAATGAAATCCTTACCAATAGGACTCAAATATGTCTTCCTGGACGAAGAAAAATTGTACCCAGTCATAATCAGCTCTACCTTAATAGATGATCAGGAAGAAAGACTTCTTGTTGAGCTCAGGAAACATAAGAAAGCTATCGGGTATAAAACGACTGACCTAATAGGAATAAATCCAGCTCTATGCATGCAAAGACTACCTATGGTAGAAGAGTTTAAGCCATCGAGGGAACATCAGAGGAAACTAAACCCGAACCTCAAAGAAGTGGTTCGCCTCGAGGTCCTTAAACTCCTAAAAGATGGTATCATATACCCATTTCTGATTCTCAATGGGTTAGCCCGGTCCAAGTGGTCCCTAAAAGGGGGGGGGGACTACTGTCATTCTGAATGACAAAAATGAGCTAGTACCCGCAAGGACTGTCACTGGATGGAGAATGTGTATCGATTACAGGAATTTGAACAAAGCAACAAGAAAAGATCACTTCCCTCTACCTTTCCTTGATGATGTCCTTGAACATTTGGCCCACCAAAAATTCTTATGCTACCTTGATGGTTATTCTGGGTTCTATCAAATCCTGATACAACTAGAAGACCAAGAAAAGACAACCTTCACTTGCCCCTTTGGAACTTACGCCTTCAGAAGGATGCCTATCGGGCTATGTAACGCACCTGCAACCTTCCAACGGTGCATGTCTGCAATATTCGCAGGATTAACTGAGTCAATAATGGAAATCTTTATGGATGACTTTTCAATCTATGGAAATTATTTTGATAGCTGTCTACTTAACCTCGGGAAAGTTTTACAAATATGTGAGGAAACAAACCTGATCCTAAATTGGGAGAAATGTCACTTTATGGTGACAGAAGGTATTGTCCTTGGGCACTGAGTGAGTGAAAAAGGAATTGAAGTGGATAAGGCAAAGATTGATGTCATTTCAAAACTTTCACCGCCTAAAGACATTAGAGGAGTGTGAGCATTTCTGGGCCACACTGGATTTTATCGAAGATTTATTAAAGGTTTCTCCAAAATAGCAAAGCTTGTGACCTATTTTTTGACAAAAGATGCAGATTTCAATTTTGATCAAGAATGCTTAAATAGCTTCATGACCTTAAAAAATGCTCTAATATCTGCACCCATTCTGAGAGCACCCGATTGGTCACAACCATTCGAGATAATGTGTGATGCAAGTGACTACGCTATAGGAGCGGTGCTAGGGCAAAGAATTGACAAGAAGCCCTATGTGATATACTATGCATCAAAGACACTAGATGAGGCCTAAAAGAATTATACAACTACTGAAAAAGAATTCTTGGCTGTCGTTTATGCCTTTGAGAAATTTCACTCTTATCTAATCAGATCAAAAGTCATAGTATACACCGACCATTATGCAATTAAATACCTAATTCAAAAACAAGATGCAAAACCCAGACTCATCTGTTGGATGTTGATGCTACAAGAATTTGATTTGGAAATAAAAGATAAAAGTGGGGTAGAAAATGTCGTTGCAGATCACTTAAGTCGCATCGAGCCTCAGGATGATGGCAATATACCTATTCGAGACTCTTTACCCGACGACCAACTCATGAAAGTCACTACTGGATTTCTTTGGTATGCTGATATAGTAAACTACCTAGCTACAGGAATTATCCACCCTTGTGCTTCCTACCACGACAGAAAGATATTTCTTCATGACACCAAACAGTATTTTTGGGATGAACCATACCTTTTTTGCTTGTGTGTAGATGAACTATTCTGTCATTGCCTACCAGAAGAAGAAATTATCCCAGTTCTAGAACATTGTCATTCTGGCCCCACTGGGGGGCATATGAGTTCAAAGAAGACCGCCCTCAAAGTGTTGGGTTTTAGGGGAGACAAAGAAGGTAGCGGAAACAAAAAATTTATTCTCTCCAAACCCAGAATAAAGGAATCGTGTCAAAGTCTATACAATAGGAAGGATGGTTTGTAGAGACATACCTTGTCCCGAGGCTTGCTCGGTGACGTTACCTCACGGCTTGCACGGTCTTCACCTCCGATCTTGGACGGTGTCTATGCAGCTCCTGGTCTCACCGGGACTGTCGAGATTGACAGCTATCCTCCGAGCAGAAGAAGTCTCCCGCCTCTGAAGTAGTCCACACAGACCACCTAGAACTCTGATCTCCTTGTCCCATAAGGAATCAGAAGGAGTCAGATCCTCCTGTCGGCATACTAGTCACCGAAAAACTCTCCTACAACCAGTTGCCTTTCTACAATTGTTTTCCCTTGATGTGCCTCCCTTATCGGGTAGCACTTGCTCGGGCTCTCTCGGTTACCAAAACCAGAGAGAACAAAAACTTTGCAGAGCAATTGGTGTTCTGAGTTGTTGCACCTGAGAAGCCCCCAATACCCCTATATATAGGAGGGTCATAGGATAGGGTTCTCTACCCCGGGCAATGCGGGATTAAAGCAGGAGTAGAAGGATTTGAGATTTTCCACAAAATAACCAACTGCGCCAGCTGAACTGATCATTTCAAGCATGAAATGATCGGTTGGGGACCTGAGCCGATCGGTTCACACCCGAACCGATCAGTTGGGGCACCTAAGCCGATCGGTTCAAGCATGAGCCGATCGGTTTGTGGTCCTGGTCCAACTCTAATTGATTTTCCATGTTTGTTTCCGATTAATCAAATATTAGTCCTTATCCAAATTGAATTTGTATAAGTGAAACAAATATGTTTTTGTAAAAGAGTCTTCTGACTTTCCAAGCGATCTCGGTTGGTCACACGAATCGACCAGTTCAATAATTGAGCCGATTGTTTCATTGACACTTGATCCGATCAAATCACCACATGAGCCGATCGGTTCACCAACCTGAGCCGATCGGTTCATCACATGAGCCGATCGGTTGGGAGTGTAGACTATGCAAAATCAGTCAATTACAGTTTCAATCAAACCGATACTCTAATCAATCAGTCCAACACCTTGAACACTATGATATTAAGCTATCAATTGATTAAGTGTTTAATTGAACTACTAAACTCCTTTAGTAACCAATCTAAACATCGTTTGTGGATAAACTCCTCTTCCAGGTTAAATCCTATGTGTGTGACCCTACAGGTCCATTTCACGTTGGCAGTGAAAGTCCATAACACTTATGACTTCACAAGCAAAGTGTGGTGCCTAGTCGCACATCAGTGCTACCCAAGTGAAATAGAAAGTTGGAGAACAACTTTCAATCCAACAATCCGTGAATGGTGTTATAGTGAATGTATAATTCCTTTGTCGTTGATATCCCGAATGAACTCAAGGCATGGAATAGTCATCCTATCAATGTTCATTCACTTTCTTGATCTCAGAGTAGATTGGAGGAGATATGTATGACATGAATATCACATACTGATTCACACATGCATGTGCACGCCTATCTCAATCCTACTCATCAAGTGGCCATGGATATCAAACTCCCTCAGGAGGGACAAATCCCATATCTATCACTCACCTCTCAAAAGCCCCATGTGTTAAAGCCACCCAATCATCACCTTTATGAAAACCCATGTTTCAGGACTACGTTTCATGATGTCAAAGTGTGCCCAACAACATGTGTTGAGTGTAGTGATTTCAGGTCAAAGAATCACAATCACCACCATCACTGTGAGAACTGACTGTGACTACCATGTCATGGTTCCATGTGTCAAACTCACGGTGGGTCTGTCCGGTACACTTGTTCTCTAACAAGTACTTATGTGTTTGGTTTGATATCTCCATATCATGACTAATGAGATTCTATCATTAACCAACACCACAATCTTGTCTTGTGTGTCATTGCTGTCTATCTACCTTCCATAATGACATCCGACTAGGGACATAACAAGAATGTACAATCTCTTAGTATCTGTATGATCTCATCGTTTAGGTCCTTAACCTCAAAGCATACGTCATTGAGTACTGTCATTCTCTAGACATTCAATCTGTTCTATCATTATCTCATATGACTGAACCAGAAAGAGTTGGAAGCTTGCCTTTGATGTTTATCAAATCAATCTTAATGTATCCCACCAATCATCCCATGATTGGCTCTCAGGGCATACATACCAACACAAAGTTCTACAATCAGGTTTCTTTTGGCCAATGATAGCAAGGGACGCCCATGATTTTTTACAATCTTGCAATAAATGTCAGCCTTCCGATGGTATATCTAAATGGAATGAAATGCCTCTTACTCTATGGCAAGAAATTGAAATTTTTGATGTATGGGGAGTAGATTACATGGGCCCATTTCCCCCATCTTATGGATTCTCCTATATACTGGTCACTATGGATTACGTTACAAAATGGGTAGAGGCCATACCCACTATTTTGTACGACTCCAAACCAGTTATCAAGATGTTTAAGGATATTATCTTCCCCATATTTGGAGTCCCTCGAACAATCATATCAGATGGAGGATCTCATTTCTTAGAACAAAGTTTCGAAGCTCTCCTAAGAAAATATGGAGTTAAACATAAGGTCGCCACACCTTACCATCCATAGACAAGTGGCCAAGTCAAAGTTTCAAATAGACAGCTAAAAGCCATTTTAGAAAAGACGGTCAACAGACATCACACAGACTGGTCTACCAAGCTCCCTTATGCTCTTTGGACATACCACACTGCTTACAAAACACCAATAGGAACGACTCCATTTCGTTAGGTATATGGGAAGTCATGTCATCTTCTAGTTGAACTGGAACATAAAGCTTGGTGGGCCATCAAACAATTGAATTTCGACTTCAAAAGCGCTGGCGAGTATAGACAACTGCAATTACAAGAACTTGAGGAACTACGAATGACTGCCTACCAAAGCGCCAGGATCTACAAGGAACAAACTAATATGTGGCACAATGGGCATCTCAAAAGGAAATATATCGTTGTTAGAGATAAAGTCCTTCTTTTCAACTCCAGATTTAAGATGTTCCCCAGAAAACTTCGCACAAAGTGGTCTGGGCCATTCACCATCAAGCACATCTACCCAACTGGAGCAATCATCATTATTGATGACAATGGAGGGGAGAGAACTGTTAATGGCCATATATTGAAGAAATACTATACCCCAAATGATAAAATTCCAAGACAAACTATTGAGATCCATGATCCTGATACATCAATCTAACCAAGTAAGAACTTCATCGAGCCAGCGACGTAAAACCAAGGCACTACTTGGGAGGCAACCCAAGAACTGAGTATCACCTTTTATTTTATTTTACTTAATTTGTTAATTTTCTAATTTCTTATTGACCTGTCATAGCATCCAAAACAAACATAAAAATATAAAACCCAAAAACCATTTTAATCCTATCCTAACGGTCTCAAAACTGTTTGGATTGACACGGTCTCAAAACTGTTTGGATTGACACGGTCTCAAAACCATTTGGATCCACATGGTCTCAAAACTGTTTGCATCCACACGGCCTCGAAACCATTTGGCTCAATACGGTCTCGAAACTGTTGGAATCCAAACAGTCTCGAAACCGTTCGCCCTTGAGAATTTGTAATTTCTCCCCTCCTTTTTCTATAAATATCACTTCATCCCCTCCCCTTTTCTTTCCTTCAGTTTCTCAAATTTTCTCTCTCACACAAAAGCCCTATTCCATTCCCTCAGTTCTCTGCTCCCGCGTGACCCGCCCACACCCCTCCCTCACTGTTCCATTCCGAAATCACCTCTGTCGTCTCCGTGTGCATCCAAGGAAGCTCCTCCACCGTTCCGTCACACGCCTTTCTCCGACGTTCCCACCTCTACGCTCAGACAGTGAGGTAGACCACCGTGACCATCTCCATCACTGCCGCTGTCGTCACCTTCCAACCACAAATGCGGCCTTCACCTTTCCCACTACTATCGCTACCACCATCGCTTCCGTCGTCGATGCAATTTTCACCGTTTTATGCCGTTTTCACCATTTCCGCTGATCGTCACCCCTGCCGCTTCATCTTCCTAATGGTTTTGACCGAAACGGTCGTAAGACCAAACAGTCTTGAAACTGCTTGGACCCAAACGGTCCTGAAACCATCTGGAGTGAAACCGTTTGGACCCAAACGATCTTGAAACCGTTTGGACCCAAACGGTCGTGAAAAAAAAGTATGTCTTGAAACCGTTTGTGCCCAAACGGTCGTAAGGCTGTTTGGACCCAAAACGGAACTGAGACCATTTGGACCCAATCGGTCCTGAGACCATTTGGACCCAATCGGTCATGAGACCATTTGGACCCAAAATGGTCATGAGACTATTTTGGACCTAAACGGTCGTGAGACCGTTTGGACCCAAAACGGTCCCAAGATCATTTGAACCCAAACGGTCTACAAAACCGTTTGATTCCTTCAAAACTCTAAAAACAACATTTTTTTCTTTTTATTATGATCCAATGTTACAACCTTTTATTTCATAAATCCATTTTTTTACTATAACTTCAATCTTTTCTAATACATGATTTCTTATCGATTCTTCAGAATGGCATCACCTATGAAGGAGCTTGTTGACACCCAATGGACAAGAGAAGATCTCCTACAGCACCACTCGAAGCTTCAACGCCTTCTCGATATATGTGAAAAGACTGGAAGGATTCCATCAAAAGTTGACTTGCCCAAGGTCATCCACGACCTTGAGCGAGTCAACAAATGTTTAGCAGAAGATCCTAGTGAAGAAGTTGAAGAAATATCCTCAACATATGAAGATTCAGAATACACACCCAATTCTGAGGAGGAATCCCCAGTCACTACGTCCAAGGGAAAACAGAAGGCCCAAGAGGTTACCACAGAGCAACCAACCAAAAAAGGGGCACAGAAGCAAGTCCGACCCTCCACTGCGAGGGAACAAATCATGGCAGAATTTGTCACCCCTGCTATTGCTTTTACTGCTATTACCACCGTAGAACCAGCACCTGTTGACCTATACATCCAAAACCTCCAGGATGGTGACAAAGCATTGCGCCCAACAAAGTATGTCTGCTCAAACATAATGAAGAGAATGGGGATTTATGATAGAGTCCTCGCCTTGCTCGACAACGCGAATATCTCAAAACTCTATTTTGTCGTGGAAACCTCTTATGTTGAGCCCACGATAGAGTTCTTCACATACCTCAACAAAGAAACTGTGGACGTAAAGGATAAATGGAAAGACGGCAGTGACCGCAGGCTGGTCACCTAACTTTTTGGAAACAAGGCTGTATTAACTGAGAACATGCTGAATAAGATCTTCATCAACAACCATGATCAACTGAAGAAGGCTAAAGCTGTAGGCCTGGACAACTCCCAGTTCAATAGGCACACCATCTAGAAGTCCTTAACGGGGATTCCAACCTACGAGACAAAGACTTGCAAGGCCTCTAACATACATTCTGGCCTGGTGCACACACTACACAAAATCATTACTGGTGTCCTTTTCCCCAGGACAGAGAGTGGGAACATCATTATCTCAGATCTCTTTATCCTATGGTCCATTCTCATAGGACAGCCAGTCAACATAGGTTGGCAACTAATTCACAAGCACACAGCTTATGCCCTCAGGAAAGAAATCTGTATGGGTGGGCATATTACATCAATTCTAAAATATCTTAAGATGGACAGACTACTTCCCAAGTGCACAATAATAAAGGGCGACATTCTAACCAATGATTAGAGTCTGAGAAACTCATAAATCATAAAGGAGAAGGATGCCAAGCTTCATTATATTTTCTACCCAACTGTCAAAGCATCCAGAGCTCTACTACCTCTTCCAGAACTGGCTGATTATGACAAAGAAAAGCTTCTCTTCACTGAAGAAGAGCTTGTCAAACTCATAGCCTCAGTCACAGCAAAAGAGAAACAAGCAAAGGTAGGGCAGACAAAACACATCGTCAATTCCCCAGCAATAAGGCCAAAGAAAATTCCAGTCACACAGGCATATAAACTACGTGCACAAAAACAACAACAATCGGGGATGCCCACATCAAAGATCAACCCAGAGGAAGAACCCCCACACAGTGCAGAGAATGTTGGGGATCCAACACCAGAACCATTCATTTTCGATTTGGATGTTGGGTTTCCCTCCACAACCACCACCACACTCCCATCTCCCACTCTTCCACCATTTTCTACAACCATACCCACCACTATCCCTTCCTCCACATCCACAACTTCACCCACATCTTCTGCTTCACCAATCTTCTCTTCAGGCATTCCATTCTTCACCTCAATGCCTGATATCACCTTCACTTCCACCTTCTCTTCAACCACTTTTCCCTTGGCATTCCCATCTTTGCGCTTTTCAGCTGGGATGTCACCACCATTCCCATCCACCACCTCGATATTGCTAGTGACTCCATCCATAGTCACCACACAATTCGTGGGTCCATCAATAGTGTCTCTTTCGCAAGGCACAACCACCCATCCACCCCGACCCCAGCCATCTCACCCATCCATCTCTGGGGTCCCCTTTTCACAAGTCGGTGAGGAATTCAGACGACAATTTGACGCTATTCAAAACCTCCTCACCGACCCCTGTAACATATTACAATCAATTTTTTCTTGAGTACACAGGTCTCCAAGATTGACGAATGGAACAACGCCTTACTAGGCATCCTCTCTAGCATTCAACAATGGCAGGATGTAGCGGCCCAACAAGTCAACAACATCGACGACCGCCTACAAAACCTGCCTGTGTTGGTACTCGAGATGAAAGGCCAGCAAGAAGTGTTAGACCAGCAAGTCGATAGGGTCTCTCAGCAAACTCAACCTTTGCCTGAGACCCTTTGTGAGCTTCAACAACAACAACCTACCTTTAGCATGTGCTTGGACGACATCAACAACAACCTTGCATAGCTCAACCGCTGCCAAGAGGAGCACTCTAACAATGAACTCAGTCAACTACGTGCACAAGTAACTGATCTATCAGCACAACTCCTCTCTACTGAGGCAAGATATACGAATCTCAAAGAGAGCCATGATGCACTACTCAAAATCCACGAGCATGTGCAAGTGGCACTCGAAAAAATACAAGCCATTCATTGGCAGTGCAAGAAACTGTCAACCAAGAAAATAGTAGATAAGGCATCGGATGAAGATGAAGATGTCAGTGAAGATGACGATGAGGATTCTGACTCCTCGACTGACTCCAACGACGACATCTCTTCCACAAACGATCAACCTGATGACCCAAGCAACACTGGGGAGGGCACCATCTGAGGGACAGAACCTGCAAAGAAAGGAGATGATAAAGACCACCAAGAGGGTGAAAACAAAAATACCAAGTCCCCCGACAATAATGACAATGTAACAATGTCATATGGGGACCAGTTCTTTAACTTTTTAGCTTTGGGATCCCTGGGGGATACTGCCAAAGACGTAACTTTTGCTGAGTCCAACAATGCATACTAGGAACCAACATTAGCCCACCCATAACAGTCATTCACCACTACTCTGCTCCGGAGCAACCTACGCCTTTCCCCTTGAACATGAATAATCTGACAGAGTGAGTTTAGACACAGACGATAGACTCGACTCTAATTCTGACTCCGATAAATATGAAGATATGCCACTTTTTCTAGACGACAATGAGTAGACTTCAATTCCTCTACCACAAGACCTTCCCCCGCCACCACCACTACCTCACAAAATGCATGACTTGGACATGACAACCATCTCTACATTAGATGTTTAGGACATCTTCATCCTGAACACTATCATAGACGATGCCAAAGACGGGGGGGGGACATCATCTACAACAATACAAAGACAAAGTGCAAGTTAACATGAGAAGACTTCTGTATCATCCTTCAACCACAATCGATGGTGAAGATGGCTATCTTCCGTGTCTTCCTTGCCAATGCTATTGAGGAATTCTGAAGCCCAAAAAGGTTGCAGCCTGTCTTCAACGCTTCACCTGCTCTATCCTTACGCTTATTACATAAGGACTTCCGGGCAAAGTCCATTGAGTGGCGACGAACTAGCCTCGCACGAAAGGCACACTACATTTTCGTGCCCTTCAGAGTTTTCGACCATTGGCTGCTCATGATTGTCGACACTGAGGCCCGCGACGCCAAGGTGTACAACTTCTACTCCAGCGAACTAAAGGCCGGACAAATAAATTTTGCTAGATTGGCAGCTGGGGAAGCACGATGCATACCTTTCCGGCTTCTCAAAATAATATGGGCTGCTTGCCCATCTCTGCGACATGGTTGGAGCCAACCCCTGTTCCAAATCATCAACCCAACAGTCCAAACTTTAGCTGGTTCAAGGGATTGCACTTTCTGTACAATATGATTCATAGAAGCACTCAATAGACAAATCCCTTTCACCAAGATAGCCACAGAAGATATACACTCCCTACGAAGACGTTACACCATGGAGCTTATCTACGACAGACGGTTCTTTAGGGACCCAACTATGGCACCAAACGACGTACCTCGATACCTTTTCTCCGCTATCCAACGTCTGCAAAAGTGTCCATATAGAACAATCCTAAAGGAGTTGGAGAAAAAGCAACAACAGACCGCCAAGGCCCCAAAACAGCGCCAATGGGACCCTTATACCTTTGATATGGCAGATGATCAGGGGGACATCCATTTGATAATAGGGATCACCATCAACATATCATCTCAACCAATGGTACCCCTATCTTCCATAGAACCAACGTTTCTAAAATTTGACCTTGTCGCATGCAAAAAACTTTCTGATAATGAACTCAGACTCATCATGTCTAGGCTTTACATAGAGAAAGATGAGCTTGTATTCATGCACGGAAACATCCTAATAATGGCAGATACTCTTCGTGAAACCATACAAACCAAAGGTTCTTTATTCATGAGCTTGATGACTGCCTACCAGATTCTTTTAGCACGGGACCTGCCTACGGTTTATATGGTGTCGACATACATGAAGAACAATTTACTTGGATCCAAGAACTTCAGAACCACGAAGGACCTTATCTCATATCTTCAAAACATGACTCCAAAGTTCGTTATGTTTCCTTTTCTTCACTCTGAGCACTGGATGCTACTGGCAACAAATTTGCATGAGGGAACTACAATCATTTACAATAGCTCTAACAACCAGTTTAATCCAAACCAAAGACAGTATGATGTAACAACAAAGATGTTGACGGAGGAAGTGGCTAAGGATTGTACTGAATGACTACACAATCTCTTGGGAAAACACACAAAGACGTACAACAAAGAACATTTCCATCGCCCAGCCTTCAGCCACATATGTCCCCAGCAGATCAGAGAATCAAATGACTGTGGTTTCCATGTTTTCTACTAGATGTATACCATCACTGTTCTTGGAAAACAAGTGGAGGACATGAAGGATGTGGATTACCACACTTTATGTGGAAAATTCACAGCTAATCTCCTACAATCTCATGGAGCAAAAAAGGGACTAATAGAACCTTAATACCCTTGCCCATGTACTTCTCAACCTATAACTTTGACACCCTGAGGATAGAGTGAGTGATAAGTTAGGGGGGGTACACTGGGCAAGGGTGAGGTATCATATTCAAACCCTTTTTCTCTCTACTCTTTCTTTCACCTCTGTTCTTTTGTACATTTTTTTCCTTTCCTTTGACATTTAGATTTTTCAGTAATTTTCTTGATAGAATAACTCTTGCATATAAAACAACTTTTGCTTTGGAAAAAAGTCACCCCTAGCTAAATTAGAGACAAAGTAGTCCTCAAAAGCAACTACATAAGTAGCATTTAGGCATGTAATGGCGAATTAATAAATCATTTTCATACTCAATTCCTATGCTTGTGCTTCAATTCTGCAATAGACTCTCCACAGGTTAACATCTTAGCCAAAACAAGCTAAACACTCTCAAAGACAAGGGAACCAGGTGAAATCCAAATCAAGGAACCTCACAAGTGGACCATCAAGTATGAAACCGTAATAAGTGCATGTCAGGAAACCCTAAGAAATAGTTTTCTTCTTAAAAAAAAAAGAGGCTTGGAAGCCCAAATAAAATCCTAAATACCCAATTCCTAAACCCGTGAGCATATGAATAAAAGCCTAAGTGTTGAATAAAAACATGAGAGTTGTGACATGCATAAGGACTTATACGAAGAACCAATAAAGGTCTTGACTGGCTGGTACATTTAGCTGCCCTCACAAAGGCAGATGTGTCACGCCCGGTAGTGAGATCCTAAGGTCTCCAAGTATATGAAAAAGCTGATAAAGGACTCGCCTGACCGGTACATTTAGCTGCCCTCACAAAGGAAGATGTGTCACGCCCGGTAGCGAGATACCAAAAGTTTAGATAAACCCTCCCCCACTTAAAAGGGGAGTTACACAACAACCTTTAGCCAACCCTCATACCTATTTTATCCTATGGTAGGAATTTCAAAGAAGTATAAAACTGCTTAGAGTCGAAGACATGCATAGAATATGATAAAGGAAAATGTGGTCCAAATGCGAGTTATGCGATACGAAAGAAACCTGAGATCCACGCAACTCTTGATACCTGAAAGAGTTAGTGCAAGAGGAAGCCCCGATAAAACTCTAGGAGATCTCTGGTTTAGAATTGAAGCAAGAGTATAGAAATCTTCACTAAAAAAAATTGCCTCGCCACTACGTGCCTTAGCTCTATCTAGCTTGAGGACAAGCTAGACTCTAAGTTAGGGGGGTGATAACCTCCCATTTTGTGATGTTATCTTACTAGTTTTTCTCAGTTTTCCATACTCTTTCTTAGATAAATTAGATAAAATCTTTAACTTTCCACTCTATTTTGAATGTACCATTAGACTAACTTTTCTCCTTTTCTTCTTACAGAAAAAACACAAAAAACTTACAAAAACTCCATACGGTCCCAAGACCGTATGAAGACCAACTGGTCCTGAGACTGTATGAAGACCAACCGATCCTGAGACTATGTGAAGACCAACCGGTCCTGAGACTGTGTGAAAGCCAAACGATCCTAACACTGAATGGAAGACAAACCGTCCCAAGACCGAAAGGAAGCCATACGGTCCCAAGACTGTATGAAGACCAATCGGTCACAAGACCGTATGGAGACCAACTGGTCTTGAGACCGAATAAAAGTGAAACAGTCCCGAGACTGCATGAAGCCAAATGGTCCCAAGACCGTATGAACGCAAACGATCTCCAAACCGTGAGGACTCAAACAGTCTCCTAACCAAAAGAGTCCAAACAGTTTCCACGAATGATTGGACCCACAAAAGCCAATACCATTTGGCCATCAAACAGTCTTCAAGACTGTTTGGATAGAGACTCAAGACCGATCAAGCAAGAACCATATAAAGTTTAAAGCAAGACCGTTTGGATGTCAAACAGTCTCCAAGACCATTTGGTCACCAAACGGTCTCCAAGACTGTTTGCTCCAAACCATTTGGAGCAAAATCACAGCAAAAATGTGAGCACCCAATCCAAGCCTATAAATAGGACCACAAGGACTGGGGTCGTCTTCGAAACAACCACAACCATTCATCCAAAAAAGAAGCAAGGTCCTACCAAGCCAAGGCGGGAGAGAACGACACTCAACTAGGACATACAAACCACAACACGGATCATGGATCGTAACCAACCAAGATGTCACGACCATGGCACCCAAAGAGAAAACCCATCTTGACTCCAAAGACAAATGTGGTGTTATGACTGCGACCATAGCCATGGAAAACATGACATTACAACTGCGACCAAAACATCAAGCCAAAGAGATGTCGTGACTCAAGACAAAACAAAGCATGACAGCCACTAAGGGTCAAAACACCACCAAGACCAAGAACCACGATCGACCAAGGCCAAAATAGAGATAAATCCATGACTAAAATAGGTGATCCAACTAGGGAAACTCATCGTCACAATAGAGAAAAACCTCATGCAAAAATGGTCAGCAAACCCTAAAACAAGCTTCAATAAACCAGCATGAGAAGGAACCTCGACAAGAGATAGACACCAAGACCATCACTTCTAAAACTGAACCAAGGCTACTTAGAACACTATAAGGCTCGATCATCATGCATGAAAATCAAACCAAGGTCAAGAAGGAAGGAAAACCATCATGCACCATGAACACTAAACTTGGGTACAAAGGAAAAATTAGGATTTCGGATTACATCCAAACCAAGCATGATCTCAACATCATCCAAGCTCTAGAAACACCTCAAGAAAGAGGAAATACCAATGTCAAAGAATACAAGAAACAGGGCAAGGAATTCAAGGCCATACCATAAGAAAGAAGGAGGAAAAGAGATAAGAAACTCTCTTTCACTTGGGTGTCGCCTTGTCAAAACATGGCCTATTACCCTTGTGATGAGGAGCTTACTCTCAAGAATGACCACATTGTCAAAACATAGTCTAGGTTTGAGAAAAAGGAAGAAGGTGGGGTAGAAGATCCAAACAAAACACCTAACAAGAAAGACAATGTGACGTCCCCGGATTTTTTAAAACTTAATCTGATGTGTGACGTCCAAATTGAAACCCTCACCTCAGTGAGAATCCCAATTTAAACATCCCACACAAGGCTAAGAAGAAGAAAATCAAGGGAGTCATAAGAAAACAATCAGTAGCACATGTACATGAACAATAATAAAACCATACACACATGTTCACCATTCACCATATAATTACAACATGAATTGTTACAACATTTGATATTACATATTGAACAACAAACTTATACATATACATGTACTACTACTAAACTACATGATCTTAAGACAACAGGTCCACCTGTACATCAGCTCGCCACACAACTCTCAACTATCATGGATCTTCAAGAGAATAACCACAACCTAAACAAAAGATTACATGCAGTACACGTCAGCACAATATTCAAGAATATTGTACTGAGTACGCCTACGTGTCTTTTATATACCTCTCATCATATCTTGGAAAATAAGATAAAACTAATACTTGGCAGTTATAAAGAAATATAAGAAAAGTGTATACTTGCACAAAGATATTTATCAACAAAAGAGAACACATATTTTAAGCACATTTTCCATTATATCATCCATGAATTTACTACCTGAGAATTGAATGCATTAAGGCCTTAATGATCTACTACCAAAGAGTTGGATCATTTCACAATGTGATCTACTACCAAAGAGTTGGATCACTTCCAAGTACTTTACTACCAAAGAGTTGAAGTACTTATTTCCAGCACTTTACTACCAAAGAGTTGAAGTGCTTAGATATAATGGAATAGATATATTATGTTTCATGTGTTCATAGCAATAAGTATGGAAAATCATGCAACATATCATACAAGAACAATCATTTCAAACAATACCATATGCCAAGTCTTTACTACCATATAACACAAGCATATTGTATAATAAGCCAAGTAAGAGGTAATGGTGTACCTTGATCAAGAGAAACCTAATCATCACATATATCTAGTGTCAACTACGTCTTGGTCAAACCCTAGTTAAGATAAGATCATCTATGCCATGCATTAGATTCACATCATCTTAACCCTATTTATATTCATTTTAGGGTTTGCTTACTCATTAGGATATTCTCATTATTATTTCTTATCTATCTCTTCTTGTTATCTAGGATTGACATTACTGATGTTGTATTCCAGATTATAGTTCATCAACTAGATATACTCATGTGTCACATTATTATGTGAACATACTTAACATTATGCCACTTTCATTAACTATATAAGGGTTACATCATGTGTATTAAGGGTGCTCATCATATAGCATGAATTTCGTGTATATAACTGATCTCATATTTATATATTATCTTCCAGTTACAGATATGAGGGGTTTTTGTAAATCTCATCATTTATTGAGCACTTAAGTATTTATTGCATCATCTTTAGTGTTATTATCCCTAATTAGACATATTAATCAAATTACGTAATTTTGTACATCAACATGACCATATCTTACATCATATGCATTATAAACATAATTATAGACTTACTGACATGTTATCATAATTTTATGTCATCATTTAATATTTATTACTTAAGAACTAAGCATTACACATCTTACATGATATCACTGAAATTAGTGTATCAAAAGCCTGATATTATAGTTTTACTATGTTCTACTCATTTTCCTGAGAATTTCGGTATATTATTTGTATTTTTCTGATCATTGAGCTAATTGCTATGAATTATGTAAGAACCGTCAATTTACTGAAATATTACCTTTTGTGGGCAATCATGGTGCGCCACATGGCTCCAGGTGGGCGCATCCTTCTGCTACAACCATACCGGGTGGTTTTTCTTGGTCTGGAGCTAATTCAAGCGTGATTGTCTGGTTCACCTCGGGTCTGAGTGGATTTGAACCGGCTCATACTTTCTCCTTTTCTTTCTCATGCGAACACTATGAGTCGCGTTGAGCGACTCTCTGTTCGTTCCCTGGAGAGCCTCCGCCGCCAGCCCAGACCTGGCGAGGAACAAGCTGCAGCTCCAAGGTGCCACCGGGATCCTCCTCTTCTTCACAGCACTGCCACAAGGAAGCTCGGCGCCTCCCAATTGCCCCCTGTAGATGTTGGGAAGTCCTATAGTGCCTCCATGATTCCCTCTCTATCTCTCTCTTGCGTCTCTGCTCCCTCACGATCTGTGAGTCTGTGGGACTCCACTTCACGGCCGCCACTGCGATGATCTTCGGCATGATATTCTGCACTACCAGCTCCTCTGTTCAAGCTTCTTCAGCCACCACTACCTGCGGCCACTCCAGAAAGGTCTCCACGGCTCCTCTATTTCTCGGCCTCGGCTCCACGACTACGTCTTGGTGAGTGCTTGGCGCCACTGCCGTGAGGTAGCTCCTCCGGCAAGGAGTATGCATATTCCGACATCCCTTGCTTGCGTGGATCTCAGTCCTACAGACTATCGTCGCAAGCCCAGGTTATCAATGAGGAGTCAGATGCCATCTTCTCCTCCTCACCGTCGACCTCTTGGATAACCGTCGACACCTCCTTGTGGATCAGAACCTTGAAACAGTGCGTGAACACTTCCACCATTCTGGAGCACCGTCGGACTAGAGTGCTGGTAAGAGATCAGCGAACGTGTCCTCCATCAAGAAATCATGTAAGCTCCTGATCAGGGTCCTAGTTGTAGAGACGGTAAATCTTCCCCAAGGTTATACCTTCCTCCATTGTCGGCGATGGTCATCATTCTTCCCTTCACATCACCTGCTTCTCACGGTGGAGAAGCAGTAGAGATTTGGGAGGTGGATCTCTCACGTATCCGTTCCAATAGGGTCGGTCCTTAGGATTTAACAAGGCTAGTATAACTGCCCACTCAGGTTCTTTCCTCGACACATTATCACTACGTGAGGTAGTGGGGGAGTTCTAGCCTTGTTCACTCCCACGTTCTCATTCAATATCAAAGTGACCGCTCAGATCTAATCATCCTAAGGTCATGATGATGCCACCTAGCCAATCCGTGGCTATGCAGCCTAAGGAAAAGTTATGCCTCCACGACATGTCCACCGATTGACAACTTAGGCTATGGACATTATATACCTTGACTCAAAACATATTTATATACATAATAAGTTTTCCAAGGTTTGAACATAAATAACTTCCTCTAGAAATATGAAAATGCCACCAAATTTTAGCCATAGCTTCCTTACCTCTCAAGGTACATTCTACTCCAATTTGGTGACAAAAGTCACCTTTTATATCATTCAATTAAATTCCTCAAAAAGACATAAACTTATGGATCCAGAACATTATATAAACCTCAATCAACACTCCAACATTACTAAAACACTTAAGATACTCAAACAAACTCGACATGTATGACTTTATTTGTATCATTGGACATTTTAGGATTCCCAAAAGTCCACTCCATCACATCCTACACACCTTAAAAGAAATTTCGTCCTCATAATTAAGCCAAAAAACCCACTTTGTCACATCATATACATCTTAAAGGAACTTTCGTCCCCGAAAGTAAACCATACTCATACTTCCTGGGAAAAACCTTATCTTGCTTTCATCCACATATCATATCCGCAAAGGTTACCTAGAACCATGTATCCAAAGCACTATTAGGAGGTTTCAAAAGCATCAAGGGTGAAACCTCACTCCATAGAAGGCTCAAACAAGGGTTTAGAAGCTTAGGTTATGCCATTACATATCTCATATGTTAGATTTGCTTATTTATCTTTATTCACGCATCAGGGTTTCCACATCATATTATCATGTTCTGAAGGTGTTAACTAAAGTCAACCCATTATATCAAGGTGTCATCACAATTATTGAGCTGATATGTTAGAACATGTTCCACCTTAACATATGCCTTTTAGGAGGGAGTTAACTATAGTTAACCAACTTTATCGATCTCTAACACATAAAGGTGTCATAATCATTATATTGTGCTAACTGTCAAACTATATTTTTCATCTTTATTAAGCAATAAGATTAACACCTCATGCAACATGTTTCATTCATATGTTCTTATTTCATTGCTCTTAATCAATTACAACATATACTAGTCATTTCATCACAAAATTAACCACCAATTTCACATTAATCATCATTATTCATGTACATGGTTAACCAATTATGCCTTGATATCTATTAAACCATCTCAAGGTTTTCATCATATCATGTCTATATGTCATGTCTCGAGATTAAATCACATCTTGCATATATTTTATCATGGTTGTGCTAAACCAACTTATGTGAGTGGCTTATCAAACATATATCAAAACTTCATCTAGTCCAACTGAGGTTATCCTGACCAATGTCATGAGGTTAGTGTCATGCTCAGTCTCTCTGGGCTAACTCAACTCTATGAGTATCTCATATGTACAAACTATATCTTCCCTCTCGGTCTAGGGTTCTCAGGTATACCTTATTGGCACTAGAGATAGCCTTACAAGCTCTAGCCACATAAGCACAAACTAAAACATGAAATGATGTTCTCATCACAGGTCTTCTACCCATGAAACATGCTTACCCAAAAACTCTCTTATATACACCACTAGATTCCTATGTGGGAAACCACC
Source organism: Alisma plantago-aquatica (assembly GCA_963693085.1). Taxonomy (NCBI): domain Eukaryota; kingdom Viridiplantae; phylum Streptophyta; class Magnoliopsida; order Alismatales; family Alismataceae; genus Alisma; species Alisma plantago-aquatica. Next base: position 406,762,171 of record OY856413.1, read on the forward strand.
AACCCGAGCATGAGGCTTCACCGAAACTAACATTGCTACCTCCTCCAGGGTCTTGGGCTCTCTCCCTCACCCAGATGGCAGACACTCATATTCATATTCACATATGCACATATAACCAACCTCTCTTTATCTCTAGGGTTTGGTCTTCCCAAGGACATCTAGGGTTCACCAAAACTATAGGAATCATGCATAAAGCAACTCATCTCAATCACTCAGGAGTAGTCTAGTTTAGGACATATCATATCACATATCTCATATTTCTCATATCGTGGAGTCTAGGTTCTCTGACCTTCTCTGTGTGGGTCTTGCTCTCTCTTGAACTAACACCAAAACTGGTCCTAACACTAGAGGTCCTCCTTTGTAAAAGAGCTTGAGGCTCATGCTGACTCACAACCTTGTCTTAACTTATCACATCTTATCTCATAAAAGAATGCATACTTGCATCATAAAAACTTATCTCAAATCCTCAAACTGAACTTAAGTCCTCAAAGACAAACATAAATCATCATATATTATCTTATGTCATCTATTTAATACCTACATCATATCATCAAAACTTATTTCATCTATTCCATCTATCATATATACCAACAAGGCTCTAGACATCTAATATAGAACAACTCTCTCTTATAGACTGATGTCATTCACTTTCACTCAGGTTGCATGACCACCTCGTACTCGTACATGTGTGGGGACACATTTTTGTAATACATATACATAATAAAATATTATATAGTTTTTCTCCGATAAAACAAGCGTCAGAGAAAACTATCGAGGTTCGATTCATTTGCAATCAAAAACCAAAACCAGAAACGAGTGTCCCACACATAGTAGAGAGTCCAGTGTCATGAAAACTAGTGAAAAGGGTGAGAACATGGTGTAGACTAGTGTATCTATCCTAGACAACGAGCGCTATATGTCTAGGATTTCTCTTCCCTTGATGCACATCATTTCCAAATAGTGCAACGTCCCATACCGCTGCACTATAAGGAAAGAAAGACATCTAAGGACTTGCTACTCAACAAGCGCCAGTCTAGACCTAGTTCTCAGACATCTAGGTGCTAACCTAGAGGCTAGGTCAGATCTAGTATCTAAAAGATGACTAATCTAACCCTAAAGATTATTAAGTTCAAGGTTCTTTAGTTTTGAGTTGCATAATGAGCATATGTCAGGCTTTATTATTGTTCATGCTCTGATACCACCTGTAACGTCCCCAGATTTTCTAAAACTTAATCTGATGTGTGACGTCCAAATTGAAACCCTCACCTCAATGAGAATCCCAATTTAAACATCCCACACGAGGCTAAGAAGAAGAAAATCAAGGGAGTCATAAGGAAACAATCAGTAGCACATGTACATGAACAATAATAAAACCATACACACATGTTCACCATTCAACATATAATTACAACATGAATTGTTACAACATTTGATATTACATATTGAATAACAAACTTATACATATACATGTACTACTAGTACTAAACTACATGATCTTAAGACAATAGGTCCACCTGTACATCAGCTCGCCACACAACTCTCAACTATCCTGGATCTTCAAGAGCATAACCACAACCTAAACAAAAGATTACATGCGGTACACGTCAGCACAATATTCAAGAATATTGTACTGAGTACGACTACGTGTCTTTTATATACCTCTCATCATATCTTGGCAAATAAGATAAAACTAATACTTGGCAGTTATAAAGAAATATAAGAAAAATGTATACTTGCACAAAGATATTCATCAACAAAAGAGAACACATATTTTAAGCACATTTTCCATTATATCATCCATGCATTTACTACCTGAGAGTTGAATGCATTAAGGCCTTTATGATCTACTACCAAAGAGTTGGATCATTTCAAAATGTGATCTACTACCAAAGAGTTGGATCACTTCCAAGTACTTTACTACCAAAGAGTTGAAGTACTTATTTCCAACACTTTACTACCAAAGAGTTGAAGTGCTTAGATATAATGGAACAAATATATTATGTTTCATGTGTTCATAGCAATCAGTATGTAAAATCATGCAACATATCATACAAGAACAATCATTTCAATCAATACCATATGCCAAGTCTTTACTACCATATAACACAAGCATATTGTATAATAAGCCAAGTAAGAGGTAATGGTGTACCTTGATCAAGAGAAACCTAATCATCACATATATTCCTGGTGTCAACTACGTCTTGGTCAAACCCTGGTTAAGATAAGATCATATATGCCATGCATTATATTCCCATCATCTGAACCCTATTTATATCCATTTTAGGGTTTGCTTACTCATTAGGATATTCTCATTATTATTTCTTATCTATCTCTTCTTGTTATCTAGGATTGACATTACTGATGTTGTATTCCAGATTATAGTTCATCAACTGGATATACTCATGTGTCACATTATTATGTGAACATACTTAACATTATGTCACTTTCATTAACTATATAAGGGTTACATCATGTGTATTAAGGGTGCTCATCATATAGCATGAATTTCGTGTATATAACTAATCTCATATTTATATATTATCTTCCAGTTATAGATATGAGGGGTTTTTGTAAATCTCATCATTTATTGATAACTTAAGTATTTATTGCATCATCTTTAGTGTTATTAGCCCTAATTAGACATATTAATCAAATTATGTAATTTCGTACATCAACATGACCATATCTGACATCATATGCATTATAAACATAATTATAGACTTACTGACATGTTATCATAATTTTATGTCATCATTTAATATTTATTACTCAAGAACTAAGCATTACACATCTTACATGATATCACTGAAATTAGTGTATCAAAAGCCTGATATTATAGTTCTACTGTGTTCTACACATTTTCCTGAGAATCTCGGTATATTATTTGTATTTTTCTGACCATTGAGCTAATTGCTATGAATTATGTAAGAACCGTCGATTTACTGAAATATTACCTTTTGTGGCCAATCATGGTGTGTCACATGGCTCCAGGTGGGTGCATCCTTCTGCTACAGCCATACTAGGTGGTTTTTCTTGGTCTGGAGCCGATTCAAGCATGATTGTCTGGTTCACCTTGGGTCTGAGTGGATTTGAACCGGCTCATACTTTCTCCTTTTCTTTCTCACGCGAACACTGCGAGTTGCGTTGAGAGGCTCTCTATTCATTCCCTGGAGAGCCGCCGCCAGCCTAGATCCGGTGAGGAACAAGTTGCAGCTCCAAGGTACCACTGGGATCCTCCTCTTCTTCACAGCACTGCCGCAAGGAAGCTCGCCGCCTCCCAATTGCCCCCTGTAGATGCTGGGAAGTCCTCTAGTGCCTCCGTGATTCCCTCTCTATCTCTCTCTTGCGTCTCTGCTTCCTCACGATCTGTGAGTCCGTGGGACTCCGCTTCACGGCCGCCACTGCGATGATCTCCGGCGTGAGATTCTGCATTGCCAGCTCCTCTGTTCAAGCTTCTTCAGCCATCACTACCTGCGGCCACTCCAGAAAGGTCTCCATGGCTCCTCTATTTCTCGGCCTCAGCTCCACGACTATGTCTTGGTGAGCGCTTGGCACCACTGCCGTGAGGTAGCTCCTCCGGCAAGGAGTACGCATATTCCGACATCCCTTGCTCGCGTGGATCTCAGTCCTACAGACTATCGTCGCAAGCCCATGTTATCAATGAGGAGTCAGATGCCATCTGCTCCTCCTCACCGTCGACCTCTTGGATAACCGCCGACGCCTCCTTGTGGCTCGGAACCTTGCAACCGTGCATGAACACCTCCATCATTCTGGAGCGTCGTCGGACTGGAGCGCTGGCAAGAGATCAGCGAACGTGTCCTCCTCCATCAAGAAATCATGGAAGCTCCTGATCAGGGTCCTAGTTGCAGAGACGGTAAATATTCCCCAAGGTTATACCTTCCTCCATTATCGGCGATGGTCATCATTCTTCCCTTCACATCACCTGCTTCTCACGGTGGAGAAGCAGTAGAGATTTGGGAGGTGGATCTCTCACGTATACGTTCCAATAGGGTCGGTCCTTAGGATTTAACAAGGCTAGTATAACTGCCCACTCAGGTTCTTTCCTCAACACATTATCACTATGTGAGGTAGTGGGGGAGTTCTAGCCTCGTTCACTCCCACGTTCTCATTCAATATCAACGTGACCACTCAAATCTAATCATCCTAAGGTCGTGATGATGCCACCTAGCCAATCCATGGCTATGCAACCTAAGGAAAAGTTATGCCTCCACGACATGTCCACCGATTGACAACTTAGGCTATGGACATTATATACCTTGACTCAAAACATATTTACATACATAATAAGTTTTCCAAGGTTTGAAAATAAATAACTTCCTCTAGAAATATGCAAATGCCACCAAATTTTAGCCATAGCTTCCTTACCTCTCAAGGTACAATCTAATACAATTTGGTGACAAAAGTCAGCTTTTAGATCATTCAATTAAATTCCTCAAAAAGACATAAACTTATGGATCCAGAACATTATATAAACCTCAATCAACACTCCAACATTACTAAAACACTTAAGATACTCAAACAAACTTGACATGTATGACTTCATTTGTGTCATTGGACATTTTAGGATTCCCAAAAGTCCACTCCATCACATCCTACACACCTTAAAAGAAATTTCGTCCTCGAAATTAAGCTAGAAAACCCACTTTGTCACAGAAAAACACTCATAGAGATTGAGGATGACCAAGGATCACCACAAGCACCACATGGAAGAGGAGATTGATCACTAAAACTCCACGGTCAGATCTCCTCGCTCCACCAAGCTCCAAGAATAGAAAAGGAGAAGGAAGAAGATGGAGGTCCGAAATGGATACAAGCATGGAGAGATGATGGGTTATATAGGTGGAAGATGAGAGAGAAGGTAAGGTATGATGTGTCAACACTCCAAGGTTCCCAAGGGACATTTTTCCACCCAAGAAAATAACATGCAACCACATAAAGCCCACATGCAAGAGATGGTGAAACACTCTAGGTTGGATCTCGACCACCTAGGCCACCCAACCCTCATGTCGTGACCACAACACACCAAGGGAATCACCCATGGTCATGACACACCACCAAGGACCACTAGGTCGTGACACAAGATCACCACAAACCCTAGGTCACAACACTCTACTCAAGAGCACCCATCTTGACCCAAGACACCCAAGACCATCTCAGTCATGACAACCATACCTAGGGGAGGTATCTCGACTACAACACCCTCCAACCAGGCCCTAGGTCATGACCTAGGTTGAAACAAATCCACAAGGGTCAGATGGTCAAGGTACACCAAACCCTAGAAACCCTAATCACCACTAAGGGTGATACCACTCAACTAAGGGTCCACCAAGGCACCCCAAATCACCACAACCTCCCTCATGAAGCCAAGAGAGAGAAAGAATGCTCTAGAGATGGAAAGTTACAAGAATACCCCTTCTAATAGGTAATTTGCAATTTGCACAAAAACTAGCATAGAAAGCACAAACAACATCCAAACAAGCTCGAACTGGAGACTTAAGCTCTCCAAAAGCTCTAAGATCACCCCAAAGGTTTAATAGAGCAAGGTTCTAAGCACACCATCAAACCAAAACAAAAGGGTTAACCCTAAATGTAGGTTAGGGGTCTTGCAAAGATGGTGGAGCATCAAGACCCGCTGCCATGTCATGATCACTCTCTTGTTGATACTCTTTAATTTAACATATCAAGGCCCTTAAAATGGAGAAAAATTGAACATAAGTGTACATTCCCAATTATGGATCCTATTCTTTAGGATGTATCACTATCTTTGTAACATACATACATCATCTCTAGAAGGATATCAATATCATCCTCTCTAGTAATCACAATTGGTGGCTTCTCCATCTTCTCTTGGGAACTCTATGGTTGACATTCAAAAATTTCGTTTAGACTGGAGAGATCTTTTGTGTTATAGGACATGAGCTCAGATATTCTATTATGTCGAGCTTCTTGTTATGCCACCAACCTTTCATTATCAATTAGTGTAACCTCCAAAGCATTCAACTCTTTAAGATCAAGTGGAGGTTTGATCACATAGTGAGACTCTCCACTCTAGTTCTCCGTAGAAAATTTTGGCATGTAGCCTCCTTAGTTGTTGCTTGGTTTCTAGAATTTTCTTCTAAATTGTTGCTCTAGACTCCTTAGTAACCTATCTCCTTGTGCATTAAGAGGCAAATTTACTATATGTTGAATATCTACCTCATCCTTTTAATATCGATGCCTTGAAAATCTAGGAGTTAACTATCAAGCTCTACAAAAAAATTGTACCAATGAGTACAGATATATGATTTTTTAGGAATCAACATAAGAAATTCTAAAAATCCAAAAGAGAATACAAACTAAAATTCTAAAAAAGATAAAATAAATTGTAGAACCAAATTAAAAATCACAAAAATAACTTAATAATATAAAAATAAACTAAAAGTTAAATGAAATTTAAAATTACCAAAAAAAACTAAGAAAGGAAAATCTTAAATTTATCCTAATAGTGTAAAATTCTTTGTCAACTTGATGAAAAAATTACCACAATAAACATTCACTTAGAAATAACATTCTAATTGTTACCTAATATAATGTGCAATAATTACCACCCATAGGCAGACGAGTCTTATAGTAGTATATTTAGCTTTAGGATCAAATCCAAAGGAAAATATTTCTAGGGACAATTTAGATTTTATCCTAATTAAGAAAAAATGATTGACAAGGATAGATTGAGTTGTTTGTTTGTTGATTTACTGAATTATCTAAGCAAGAAAATAAAATAAAGACAAGAATTAATACTAAGACAAATGAATGATAAAATAATCAGGACATGAGGTTTCACCGCAACTATTCCTATTTTCTTTGTGGTGTTGCGTCACATTTATGAATATTAGATTGAGGCCAAAGAAATTTCATATCCATTTGGAGTATGAAAACCAAAAGGACATATTTCTCAGAAGACTTGAGGTCTTGTTACCTATGAATCCTAAACATGTCACCCCAAAGAACGCCCTTACAATATCTCATTTGGGTTTCAATAATTATCTATTGATATTCCTAAACCTATATTTGAATGTCTATACATCTAGGACTAAAATATACATGCAATATTGATATCTAATATATAGATCATTCATTAAATAATAAATCAAGAATCCAACAATTTCAAACAACAATGATTCACAATGCAATATTACAAACTACATGCAACAACGCTAATCTCCACACCTTGATATATAAATTACTCTTGATTCATGTTTATGATAAAAAAAGATGAAAAAACAAGAGCCTCATGGATAATATAGATGTGTAGATGAGAGACTCCATGGTCGATGAAGCCACCCTCCAATCCACAATTGTAGTCTCCAATCACATTCTCTGATGAATAACTTCTCCACATGAAGTTGTTGATGCATGTCTCCAACTCTCCCCACTAATGGTTATGGTTTGAGATGGGGTGAATAAAATAGGATGTCCTCTCTAAATGTCCTTATGATGTTTTGATACCATGCCCAAAGGATTTAAGTCAATATACTATCATCCAATGGATATGAACTTTTTGCTATAAATTTATATTGCCAACAAATTGAGCAACTTTATTCCCAAAATATTAATTGGAAGTGATTATACATATATATGTATATATATACACATATCATTCGATTACACTTTCAATGCATCTTGTCTTGTCCAATTCCAATATCATATATAAAATCTATAATTATTTAACTAAGTGAGTATGCTTCAATGATCCTATCTTCAATTGTATAAGTTGGGTAGTGAGGATTCACCATTTTTTTCTTATTTAATGAGAATTATATGGAGGATTTATTAATAGCCCTCTTTTCCTTGTATAAACCTACAAATTAAACATAAAAACTAATTATATACTAAAGACATTGTATAAACTAGTAAAAAGTTGAAATGAGAAAAATCTCAAGTGAAATCCAATATAAACATGCAAAATTGAATATAAAATAGAACTAAAATGATGAATCAACATTTATTAGATATCATTTTCCACTTGATGGTCCCCAATAAATTTTCATGGGAAATTTGGAGTGTAATGAACTTTACCTACTACATTTTGTTGGATAAATTGGATATTAGCTCATCTTAACTTTTGATGATGACAAACATTTCTTATTTGTGGATCTAACATGCTATCTAAGTGTTTCAGGTACAAAGTGCATGATGAGAAAAATTGATCAAGATTGGAGTGTCAAATACTTGAACTTTGTGAATATGCGGTTATTTGTAATACAAATGTATAAGCTCTTCAAACTCATGTAAAATCAAGCTACAGACCAACCCCACCTATCAAAAAATTATTCATATGTCTAAACTAAGTGTCTAGGGTAGGTTTTTCACTTTAGAAAAATCATTAGATAGGCTTTCCAACATTCACAAAACCAATTTCTAGGGATTTTTTGATCAAGTAAGTTGTCAACTGAGACTCTTTCGGTCAAATAAATTGTCGAATGAGAACCCCCTCGATCAAAGCCTCAAAGAACTGGAAGAACCTTTACAATTACCTAGCTCTGAGTCATCCTTGGTCGAAAACATTATCGACCAAAATAGACTCGGTCAAAAACTTGTGGACTAAGGAAAGATCATTAAAATGTTTGACCAAGAAGTTGGAATGACTATTAGTCATTAGAATAGAGTTTTACACTTAGACCAAGCCCGGTCGAAAAACTTCTCGACTGAGGAGATTCCGGTCGAGAAATTCATCGACTGAGATGGCATCTGGAATGCTAAGTTTATTAACGAATAAATTATATGATGCACCTATATTGACCCATCTATAATGAATGTTTCTTGTCCTATAACACTCTAGACATTAACCTAAGTTGCCCTAGCCACTCATAACTCATTCCCATAAATAGTAGTGGTCATAGAACACCCTACCCACAACTTGAAAACTTGTGATATAATACTTGAGCAAAAATTGAGCAATCTTGAGGCATAATTTTCCATTTGCAATCTTCTGCAGCTGCCAAATTTGTGTCCTAATCATAGTTCCCCAACACCACCACTCATCACTGCCTAATACTTAGTGGTATTGGTCCATAAGCTTGATCTAGGACATTGTGAGCTACATTGGTGCTTTCCTTTCTCCAATCTTCTTTCTTTATTCGTGAATTGTGATGGGACTACTCCAAGGAGAGAAGCATGTCCAAGATCATGCAAGTGAAGAAGAAGTCTTCACACATGTGCTCTTTCATCATCCGTTAAAGATGAGAGACTATTGTGGTGCTCTTCTATAGTCCATTAAAGAAGAGGAGATCAGTGCTCTTCTATCGTCTGTCAAGGAAGATGTTTGTGTAGTTCTCTTTTGTGGTCGGTAAAAGGAGAGGGTTTATCTACAACAAGTACTTTTATAATTTATCCTATAATTTTACAGATTCTAGTAAAAAACAACTAGGTAGTGGACTGACGTCTTAGAGGGAACCACTCTAAATACCATCTTCATTTGGTTGCTTGCATTTTTCATTTTATTGTTGCTTTAAATTTTTATAAGGACCTATTCACCCCCTCTAGATCTCTTCATTTGGAATCAGAGCAGGTCTTCAAGGAGCCTCAACCGGTCTTGAAGTATGGGGGATAACATTATTGACAACCTCAATTTGAAAGGGTTGCATGTGAGTAGGCCTCCAGTGTTTGATGGGTCTAACTACACCTACTGGAAGTGGAGGATGCAATTCTACTTTCAAGGTATCAACTTTGATTTATGGAAGGTGATTTCTCATCCATATTTTCTTCCACTAATGGAGTTAGAAACATGGAATGATGATACGATAAAATAAGCCACTCTAAATAAAAAGATACAAAGTATTCTTTTTTGTTCTTTATCTATTAGTGAATTCAACCACATATTCTCACGTGAAACAACTCATGAAATATGGCACAAACAAGTTGTAACACATGAAGGACTACTCAAGTTAAAAATACTAAAATTAGTATGTGAAAACATAAATTTGAATTATTTTGTATGCAACCAGACGAAAGCATTGCAGAAATGTATGCTAGATTCTCTAACACTGTGAAAAGCCTAAGCGCACTTGTGAAAAACATTAGCGAGGAAGATCAAGTATCCAAGATGCTTAGATCATCGCCTCCCAGGTACAAGTAAAAGGTAAATGTTGTCAAGGAATCAAATGAACTCAAGTCACTTAAGATGGAGTAGCTCATCGTGAACTTGGAGACACACAAAGTCACTTTAGAATAAGAAGAAAGGATTGAGGCAGAGCAACAAAGGGGAAAAAGAAGGAACTTGCACTTAAAGCCACCTCCAAGACACCATCAAGAATCATCATTCAAGAAAACAATGACACAAGTAGCAACGATGAAGAAAACACTCTAATTGTAAATGGTAAGAAATACAAACGTTTTGTTCTTCCACGTGTTTTGAATGCAGAAATAAGAGTCACTTGAAGAATTAATGCCCAAAGCTCAAGAAGAAGTCCTCATTGAAGAAGAAAGACAATGGAGAAAAATCCTACAAAGTCTCTTGGGATCAATCAAGTGATGAAAGCGGAAGCAACGAAGAAGAGGAAATAGAATGTCTCATGGTAAGAGAAGATGAAAAACCCGATGAGGTAGATATTTTTGAATTATTTAAAGAAGATTAGTTACTAGTCTTGAAGAAATTCATACAAAATATATTGAATGCAAGAAACAAAAGAAGAAACTTACTAAAGTTATTGATGAACTTCACAATAATCTAGATAACCTTAATTCTAAAAATGATACTCTAAAATGCTCAAACAATGCATTAAAAGAATTGGAAATTATAATGCATAATTAGTTATTCTTGAATATGACAACAATCTTCTTTCTTAGGAAAATATTAATATGCTTGCAAAATTAAATCATTACCAAATTCAACTTGTTCTATGTGCACATTCAGATTATGATGTTTTAGTAAAAGAGAGACACTTTATACTCAAAACCTTTCTCAAGTAAATTTAGATATAACTAAAAGGTTTGCTAAAAATGTTGAACTACAAAAACAAGTTTCTAGACATTTGCAAGGAAATAAAACACTTGACAATATTCTAGAAATATCTTCTAAACAAGTGGGAAGAAGAGGTCTAGGATATGTACCTAAAAACCAAACTAGAAAGGCATATGTTCCTACGACTAGAACTATATATGTACCTAAAACTAAAGTTGTGAATTCTCAAAATGCTCAGAAGAGAAATGAAATATCTTCTATCTCATTCCATTATTGTCAACATTTAGGTCATTGTTCTTTCTCATGTGAATATAGAAAGAAATGAGCAATTGACATAGTTTGGGTTCCCAAACCATCAACTTAAAAAAAAAGAGAAATTATTAATTTGATGTATACTTATCTTGATAAACACATCTATGTCTAATCTCAACTCAACTTGATATTCATTTGCATATCTTTTAGTAAACAATTATCTATTTGCACATCATTTATTTAAACAAAGAATCATTTGAATACATTGTAAAAATAAAGTCTGGAACTGAATTCGGTCAAAAAAAATTTTGACTGAGCAACTCCTCGGCTGAATTACTGTTCGATCGAAAATCTTTCAGAATTTTAAAATTGAAGTATTTCAAATAAATCTAGTATTGATAATATAAATTTCATGTATTAATGTATTAACAACCATGGACTCTACTTGGGTACCAAAATATTTTAAATTTGTAGGACTGGGTGGTTGATAGTGGATGCACCAAATATATGAATGGAAATAAGAAAGCTTTTCATTCACTCGAAAAGAAAAAGAGAGGATCAGTCACATTTGGAGATAGTGGAAAAGGCACCATCATGGGAATATGTAATATCATAACTAATCTCAAAATTAAAAATGTGCTATTAATAGATGGTTTACATCACAATTTGGTAAGTGTTAGTCAACTATGTGATAGTGGTTATGATGTGCATTTCAACAGAACTTGTTGCAAATTACCAGAAGAAGATACAAACAACATAATATATGAAGGAAAAAGAGTAGGAAATCTTTATGTTCTTAGGCCTAACTCTATGAAATCAATTTTTGGTTAATGCCTTATTGCAAATGACAATACCCAAAATCTATGGCATAGAAAAATTAGGACACACAAGTACTCATGTTATAAAAAAGTTAATTAAGGATGATCTAATTCGTGGTCTACCTAAAATCTCTTTTGATAATCCTGAAAATCATGAACCTTGCACATTAGGAAAACAAACTAAAACTTTCTTTAAAGCAAAACAAATCCTTAGTACATCTAGGCCTCTTGAACTCATAAATATGGATTTATTTGGACCTATGAGAACACAATCTATAGGAGGAAATAGATATTGTTTTGTAATTATTGGTGAATATAGTAGATATACTTGGGGTACATTTTCTTTCAGGAAAAGATGAGACTATTGGAACATTTATTCATTTTTACTCAAAAATTAAAAATCAATTTCAAAATAAAATTTGCACAATTAGGAGTGATCATGGATGAGAATTTGAAAACCACATTTTTCAAGATTTTTTCTCATCTAAAGGATACTCCCACAATTTCTCTACTCCACGCACTCCACAACAGAATGGTTTAGTTGAAACAAAAAAAACGATCTTTACAAGAAAATGCTAGAACCATGTTGTTAGGACATAACACACCTAAAACCTTTTGGGCCAAAGCCATTAATACTACATGCTATGTTCAAAATAGATTCTCTTTTTGACCACAACTTAAAAAGACCCCTTATGATATACTCTTCTCTAAGAAACCAAGAGTGCATTATTTCCACACTTTTGGAACTCCATGCTACATTTTAAACACTAAAGATGATAAAGATAAATTTGATTCAAAATCACAAAAAGGGTTCTTTTTAGGATACTCAACCTCAAGTAAGGCCTGTAGAATTCTTAATATTGTCTTTAAGAAAGTAGAAGAATCAATCCATGTTACTTTTCATGAAAGTCAAACAAACAATGAAATAGAAAATGATCTTCCAAAATTATTGAAGACTTAACAATATCACCTAAAGAAGATTATAATGTTGAAAATGAACAAAGTCAAAATCAAGAATCATATCAACCCACTCCAAGATTAATAAAAGATCATCCACAAGATCTAATAATCAGTGATCCTTTTGATAAAGTAACAACTAGTTCTTCTTTTAGAGATGTAGCTAACATAACTTTTGTATCCATAATTGAACCTAAAAAGGTTGATGAAGATATTAAAGATGATTATTGGTTCATTTCTATGTAGGAATAACTAAATCATTTCACCAAAAATGATGTTTGGGATTTGGATCCTAGACCTAAAGGTAAAACTATTATCAGAACTAAATGGGTATTTCATAACAAGCTAAATGAATTCAGGGAAGTTGTTAGGAATAAAGCTAGATTGGTTGCTCAAGGGTATAATCAACAAGAAGGAATTGATTTTGATGAAACCTATGCTCCAGTAGCTAGACTAGAATCAATCCACATGTTATTAGCTTTAGTTGCACATAAAAACATTAAACTCTTTCAAATGGATGTTAAAAGTGAATTTTAAATGGAATAATACAAGAAGAAGTTTATGTTGCTCAACCTCCTAGTTTTGAAGATCCAAAACAATTTGATCATGTTTAGAAATTAAAAAAGGCAGAGTATGGATTAAAACAAGACTCTAGAAACTGGTATGAACATCTCAAAAATTATCTTTTTGAAAATGACTTCTCAATGGGCAAATCAGATCCTACACTATCTATAAAAACATGAATCAAATTTTCTCATTGTACAAATATATGTTGATGATATTATTTTTGGTACTTCAAATGAATCACTTTGCACACAATGCATTGATATTATGCCAAAAGAATTTGAAATGAGTCTTATGAGTGAGTTCACATTTTCTTGGGTTTTAAAATTAAACAAACTCCTTGTGGTATTTTCCTAAATCAAGAAAATTATGCAAAGGATGGAAAATTGCAAGCATGCTTCTACTCCAATTGGTACCTCTACAGAAATTGACAAAAATGAGGTTGGTGAACCCATTGATAATTCCTTATACAGAGGAATGATTGGTAGCTTGTTATACTTAATTGCATCTCTGGAATATATTATGTTCGCCATTGGTTTATGCGCACAATTTCAATGGAATCCTATGAATTCTCATATGGTCATTGTTAAAATGATTTTATGATATTTATTTGGTACATTAGACTATGGTATTTGGTACCCACGAGATCAACCATTTGATATTAAAGCTTATACTTATGCCGACTACACTGATTGTCGCCTTAATCGCAAAAGCAATAGTGGTGGTTGTTTCTTGCTCAGGAAATTACTCGTATCTTGGTTTAGTAAGAAACAAAATATTATTACTTTATCTACCACTGAAGTAGAATATATGACAACTGACTCATGTTGTGCACAGGTTTCATGGATGCAACAAGTCTTAAATGATTGTGAATTTTCATTATATTCAAATCCAATTTTCTATGATAACACAAGTGCAATCAATTGGCTCATAATCCTATTTAACATAGTTGTGCTAAGAATATTGAAGTAAGACATCATTTTCTTTGTGATCATATTGCTAAAAATAACATTTGTCTTCATCATGTTGATACTGAAAATCAATTAGATAATATTTTCACAAAACCCCTTGGTTTGAACAATTTAGAGTAATTAGAGAAAAATTAAGCATCATTCCTCTTGAAGATGTATACTTCAATCTCTTTGCTCAATGATTTTATTGCATACACTAATATTATTACATTTTCAAAAAATTTATCTAAAATGATTTAGTATCATGAATAATAAATACTTAGTCAAGCTCAATCCATCCTCATTACAAATAATTGTTCAAAGTGTCAAACTCGGTCGACAAAATAATGGACCGAGCAGAACATTGGTCGACAAATTTCTCGATCGATATTTTCTCAGTTGGAACTCTCAATTGAATATGACACCTTAAATAGAGAAGGTTCTAGACATTCCCTGGTTGATTTTTTTTAACCACAGGTCCCTCAGTCGACAAAATTCTTGACTGAGGCCTCGACCATTGCAAATTTTTTTAAAATTAAAGGCTGGCTGACTAGCCGCTATAAAGCCATTGGAAAAGAGTTGTTGAGGGTTGGTAGATCAGTTTGTCGACCGAGCACAAGTTTGTTTTGCTCTAAATAGCCCCCAATTCATCCATTCTCTTCACAACTCAAAGAGCACTCTTCTTTAGCACCCCTTAAGCATTCCTTAGAGCTCTCCTTCAACAACTTTCATCCCCCTATCCTCTCTACATCTTATTCCACCATATTTTTGCTCAAGATGGCATCCTCTTCAGCTTGTGGTGGCAAGAAGAAAGTAGCATCCAAGAGGGGCCATTTGGTGACTCCAGTACTAATGGTCATCAACGAGATACCCTTCAATGAAATTGTTTCTAGAGATAAGTACTTGAAGATATCCTACACCGAAGTTTCTAGAAATAAACTCATGGCCCCTCTTCCTCGAAACCCAGTGAAAACATACGACTTCTCTAAGCTCCTCAATCTTCCTCGTCTCTTCAAAGTCTAGAAACTATAGGAATTTCTTACCCCTTCCTTTTTTGGTCTACACCGACTTTCCATGAGTTTTATGCCAACCTTACTAGGGACACCAACAACCTCTATTTGTTCACCTCCATGGTAAATGGACAATACTTTGGATTTTCGAAAATTGATATCCTAGAAATGCTCGAACTCGGTGTTTCTGAATATGATGACCTCAACATTGGCAATTCCCGAAACAAGCTCTCCACAAATGAACAAAATACCCTTAGCCTTAGTGACATCAAAAGAGCCATCTTTGTCCCTGATACCCCTGCTTAAGAATAAAGGAGTACCTACTATGCCACATCTCCAACCCTTGAAGCTAGGATAATGAACCTTATTATTGGCCACAACATCTATCCTAGAGCCAACAAGACTAAAATTCCTCAGTTTAAGATGTACCTCATATATGCAATTCTTGAACGCATACCCATAAATTTCATTCACATTATCCTTTCAAACATGCGTGACTTAGGCTATCCCCTTGATAGGCACCCTCAAAGGATAACTCAAAAAAAGGTTGACAAAATGGGCATAGACTTCAACCTCAAAAGGGCTAGAACTTAAGAAGTCATATCTCATGAAGACATCCCTACATCTTCTTATCTCCCCCCAGATACTATGTGGAAAGCCTTTACAATGATGTCTCCTATCTTAAAGGTGTATCATATCAAATTGGGAGACACTTTGATTACCACAACAATGCCATGACCTACCTTAACCAAAAAATGCAATCCTTGACCCCAAATACTCTCGATAGCTATCCTGTGTTTCATATCCTAGGAGTATCTATCCATTATCCATACATAAACTACACTCAAGTCCCACCTCCAACATCCACCAACCTTACCCATACCCAATACTCACTCATGCAACTCCAAGACATAGCATCTCATTTCCACTGACAGAGCACTAGCCTTTCTTGAGGCTTATACTCTTTCCAAGACCGGTGCATTGGATTGGGGAACTATTATGAAATATTATGGCACACCTTTCTATGGGAAGGATCTGGAGGTGGATTTCCTCCTTAAGTCATTCAAGTGACATCTTCTTGTAATCATTTATCTATCGTTATGTATCTTTCCTTTGTGCAATCCTTATGCATCTTTCCTTTACACAATCCTTATGTATCTTTACCTCAGTCAAAGACTTAGAGCACTAAAAGAACCTTAACAATTACCTATCTCTATGTCATCCTCATTCAAAAATATTGTCGACTAAAACAGACTCAGTTGAAGACTTGTGGACCAAGGAAAGAATGTCAAAATGTTTGACCAAGAAATTAGAATGACTATTAGCCATTAGAATAGAGTTTGACACTTAGACCAAACCCAGTCAAAGAACTTCTCGACTGAGGAGATTCTAGTTGAGAAATTCATCGACCGAGATGGGTTTTGGAATGCTAACTTTATTAACAAATAAATTAGTTTTTGAACCTATATTGACCCAACTATAATAACTATTTCTCATCCTAGAACACTCTAGACACTACCCTAAGTTTCCCTAGCCACTCATAATCCATTCCTATAAATAGTAGTGGTCATTGAACACCCTACACACAACTTGCATACTTGTCATACAATATTTGAGCAACAATTGAGCAATATTGGGCCATAGTTTTCCATTTGCAATCTTCCACAACTACCAAATTCGTGTCCTAATCATAGTTCTCCAACTCCACCATTCATCATTGCCTAATCCATAGTGGTATTGGTTCATAAGCTTGATCTTGGACATTGTGAGCTACATTGGTGCTTTCCTTTCTCCAATCTTATTTTATTGTTCATGAATTGCGGTGGGACTACTCCAAAAAGAGGAGGTTGTCCAAGATCGTGTAGGTGAAGAAAGAATCCTCACATAGGTTCTCTTCCGTCATCCATTAAAGAGGAGGGATTGTTGCGGTGCTCTTCCACCATCTGTTAAAGAAGAGGAGATCAATGCTCTTCCATCATCCATCAAAGGAGGTTTGCGTGGTGCTCTTTCGTGGTCGGTGAAAGAAGAGGGTTTAGTTGCAACAAGTACTTTTGTAATTTGTCCTAACATACAAGCTAATAAAATTATCTGTTGCAAAATCCTATTTGGAAACAACTAGGTAGTGGACTGACGTCTTTGAAGGGACCACTCTAAATCCTATCTTCATTTGGTTGCTTGCATTTTTCATTCTATTCTTGCTTTAAATTTTTGTAAGGATCTATTCACCCCCTAGATTTCTTCACATTTCACCTGTCAACTTCATGTCAACTACCATAATATCAACCCTGATCCTAGTTTCCTGACCTTAGGTGCACATATCCCTTAAAGTAGTTCTCACTCGTGCATGTTACTTTCAGGATGAGGTAGTGTGCATAAGTAGGATAAGGTTTAGAAGTGAAACTTATACTTATCCAGGTCATTCAGCCATAGGTCCATTTAGCAATAAAGTACTCCATGCAGTCCAAGTTAGTTGACTTTAGAGCAATGATTTCACATCCTACATACCAGTGCCCCAGATTTGTATGGTGAAGTACAAGGGTTTATTTTACTAAGCTTCTGAGTACTACTATTAGTCACAATGTATCTGTGTGTGTGAAATACACCAGTCGGGCAATACCCTTGGATCTTATTCATGGAACAATGCTCATACTTTTATTTCCACTATGTGTTTTATTCTCTCTCTCTCTCTATGTTCATTTTCCAAGGTGTTGGGATTGTTCAATTTTTGGTGGGCGTCCATGTTCCTTTTTCCCTTTTAGAGTTTTCTCAAGGTGGGGGGAGGGTAGCATTTTCTTTTTTAGGGATTTTGCATTTCCAACTAATACTTAGGTTGTGGATGATCACAAGTGTAATCCTAGTCGAGGTTAGGGTCATCCATTTAACTTGTTATCTTTTTGGTTTTAGGATGGGAAAGTGTAGCTTGTAATGACCTGAGAGGATATTGACGTAAAGGCATGTTAATTATGCATTATAAAAATTTGTCCTGATTATTTCCACATGACAATAAGAGAAAAAGGATATTTTGAAGATAGTTAATGAAAACTTAGAGGTGTTGATAAAATTCTAGTGATTGGAAAAATTTTACGAGGTGAAAATGTTTATTCTATTAGAGTCAACATTCCTCAAATTTCATGTTGCAAAAATAAGTAAAAGCATTTACATGCAAGGTGATTTAAAAAGTAATTTTTTTTATTTAAAGTAAGCAAAAAAGAAAGTAACCAAAAAGAAAAGGATGGAGGTGGAACATACCTACCTATCTTGTTTACACCCCCAAACTTATCATCCAATATGTCCCTAGAGTGTCAAAGTATGGGTACGGTTGAAAATGAGAGAGCATTCAGAGATGTTGATTGAATAAATCATTATTTATCCAATGTGAGTGTACAAATATAACAACATAAGCACCTCTAAGATAATGATAATCATCATTTTTGAAATCTTCAACTCTTCTTTCCATAAAAACTAGAGCATGTATCTAGAATAAGACATAGAAACCACATTCAATTGATTTTTTTATATGTTGGGGAATCATGTGATAGAACTCTGTATTGCGTAACTGTTGTCTTCAAGGTATGATGCATTGTTCTTGCCATACCTCTTAATCAAATCGACCAGTGCCTTTGTACATATTTCATATTTTTCTTATATCATCCCATTCACCTTGGCAATATTTTTGTATTTGAAGAGTCATCAAGCTTGTTGTATAGAATGGAATTCTTATCTTCAGTGTTGAGTGAGAGAATTTTCTAATGACCATTGTGAAAAAATGGTAAGAAAATGAATTTTGATATGTACCTTTTCAGACTCTGTATCAGTAAGATCTCTTCTTCTCCAAAATTCTTTTTGGTGACTAGATTGCCTTAAAGCTTGTAACCATCCAAGTAAACATTAGGAAGTTCATCCTCAAGGGGGTATGGGTAGGCACTCATTACATTTACATCCATGTATCCCCTTTATGTCATGCTTTCCCACAGTTCATTTTTCATAACACATATGTTATCAACTTCAAAAATAATGGTATCATCTTAGTTTTTGGGCGTGAACTTGTCCATCACAAGATTTGGGTCTTCTTGTGTAAGTCCATTGCATACCCAACTATCAAAGTTCTCAAAAGGTGGGTACCATTGTCCTTTCTAGGATACACACCTCTTTTTATTCATCATCATCATGTATAGGACCCTCTGATTGTGTTTTATATTCTTGAGGTTGCTTTGGGGGCTTCTCCTTTATTGGGTCTTGTATATCAATTGGATCAAAGTGATGTGAATTTCCTATGGCTGATTTTGATACTCTTGACATTTATTAGGCAATGTCTCTTGTTTGGTCACCAACTTCTTTTTATTGGTCTGCTCTCGTCAGGGTTGTATTTCTTCTATTGGTTTAGATTCAATTTACATTTTTATTGGTTGTGGCTACTACTGCTACTCGGTGAATTATGTCCCTTTCCTTGACATTCATAACACCTCTTCCCACCATGGGCATGTGTAAAGGTGATATAAGGTTATATAGTTGCCTCACGATAGAGTTACATCAATCATGGATCACCTCCATGTCATATTTCCCCCCTTAGGCCATGGAAGTCTTCATTAGATGTAGTTGCATGAACCTCACAATAATAAAAGCACTATCCCCCAAGATGGAAATTATTATGGGGTAGTCAACTCAGTGGTGTAGAGCTTCCACCGATTTTCTTAATAAGTATAAGATGCATTTATCAACTATTATAGCCTAATGGATATCTTGTGTATGATTTTGGTTGTTATCTCTTTAAACAATAGGGTATGCTCTTAAGCCCTCTTAAGTTGCAATGTTAAACCAACCCTTTCCTCTTCCACTTTTGTAGTTTCTCAGGGAGTGTTATGAGCCATATTCGCCTTTTCATCACTATTTGCTATCAGTTCCTTTATATAGGGGGCATTTAGTGGGCTTTTCGTAGGGATGGTCTGCAAGATTGTTGTTTCATTAAACATGTGTCCTTCTTTATATCTGTATAGATTTTCTTTTCTAAAAAAGTGGCACACATTACTTTGAAAAACTTCTTGCTTATGTGTGCCTTCTTCCTAAATGCCCCAGAAAGTTTGCTCACGTCAATATGATATTCCTTTTAATTTAAAGGTCATCTTCACTACATTTTTCATCAACTAGTATATCATCTAATACATGCACATCTCTCAACATCATCTGTAAAGTGGACTACATGTCCATATCCTTCATTTAGCATGAGATGGGCAAAGACCTAGGAAGTTATGTGCATCGAAGAAACTCTATGATTGACATGGATTCATGTTATGGGAGTATAGGTTTGGAAGGTCTCTTAGGATCATATTCAAAAATTCTTTTATAGATCTTCTTCATCACTATCTTCCATGCTCAAAGGATTGTCTTCTCTTTTAGCCCTTGCTTTTTAAAGTATGGCCTCTTCATATGGGTTGGTGAAGGGTAGTTAATGAATTCATAAATTTTACCCCAAGAAATGGTGGTGGCGAATACTTATATTGAAAAAGGTATTCAAGTTGCTCCATTGCATGTTTAGTGGTTTCTGTCACCTACTCTAATGCTTGTTCAATTTGCTCCAAGGAATCAACGTTTCCTTTCATTGTACCTGCTATGTCTACCTTTATCATCATGGCATCCGTAGGTTGCTAATTATCAGCATATACAACCACATCTTCTCCTCTTCTGCCCTCTATTGTATGTGCTTCAGTTGTTTGACCTGGGAATGAAACCAAGGTCACCTCATTATCTTAACCTCATGTGGAATTGCAAATATGACTAACTTATGGCTCTGTTGCTAGGATATGAAAGTTCCATAGTTTTTGTGTGATCCTCATGTGTAGAAACCACTCATATCATAGCCTCATCTACCTAGTTGGAGATGTTGATGAGTAATAAGCTTTATTCTGATAGTTGGTGACTATTCAACATTGGGGGATTTGTGTTACTAGGTCCATGGCCCTTGAATGTGGCTTTAGTGATGATAATAATTATGAATATTCCTTCTCTTATTTCACCTTTTCATACTATTTCTTCATCTCCTTGTTCCTCAATAGATTCATCCTTCAAATCCTTGATCTCCTATTTAAATCACAATGATTCACTGGTTTGACATTGTTTTAACATCAATTATTCAATTAGTTGAGAAAGGTGTGTTAATGGATGCATTTAGTCATCAATGATTCTACCTGAGTTGTTAGTGCAAGAAAACACAAAGACAACTTTGAAATATTATATGTTAAATGAGAACAGACTTTTATATTAGATTAAATTACCGACTAAACACCATGCTTGAATTGTAATGAGGTTTTCTTGCAGTGATGAAGTGGGTTGTAGGTTGACTTTAGAGGAATAAGAGAGCTATTACTAGTGGGCCTTTTATCTCTCTCAGCATATTAGAATCCACTCAAATGGTTACTTGGACCTCTTGTTGTGGCATAAGTCATGCCAACCTTTTTGGTGATATTGTTACTTGGACTTCTTGTTGTGGCATAAGTGATGCCAACCCTTTTGGTGATACCGCAACATGTCTTTCAACTATCATGGAAGGCCCTCTATGTTGTTATTATTGTAGTCTCAGAGGATACATACCTTTCTCATCAGTCGACGTTCCTCAGACACTGCTCAAGCCTGCTTCTTATTTTTTGGTGCTACCTATGGAAGCATTTTGGAAGGTCAAGATCATGCTAAAACATGCTTTATGACTACAATTTGTGATTGCACAATTCCACCTTCC
The DNA here is from genome assembly GCA_963693085.1 of Alisma plantago-aquatica. Taxonomy (NCBI): domain Eukaryota; kingdom Viridiplantae; phylum Streptophyta; class Magnoliopsida; order Alismatales; family Alismataceae; genus Alisma; species Alisma plantago-aquatica. Next base: position 406,784,412 of record OY856413.1, read on the forward strand.
TTTCTAAAACTAATTTTTTTTACTTTTTAATGTCAACCCATGTCCTTTTCTATAGGTCCTCCACTTTAGTGTCCTTGCCCTGTCTACCTTATTCAATTTTTGTGTTTGATGCTTGTTGTTGCAACAAAGGTTGTACTTCAGGTACCCACTAGATCTAGAATGCTTGTTTAGCCTTTGTGGGTGACATCCTCCATTGTTGTTGTTCTCCATCGAGAAGGGCCAGTGCTTCATGGGTTTTTGAGCACGGTAAACAACTATCTCAGAGGTCACTGCTTTCTTCTTCATTTCCATGCCTCTAAAATCTTGATAGAACCGAAGTCAACTAGACTTTGATAGTACATCTTTGGAAGGTGTATCAAGATTTTGAATTTTACAATATGTAAAAAACTTTCTTTCTTTTTTGTTAGGACTTTGATAGAGGTAAGATAGTTGGCGTCAACTAGACAATCTTCTTTTGATTTAGAGAAGTTTCTCAATATCGTAGGATGGGCAAGGAGGTGACCAACTAGAGTTACTAGGCCTCCCATGCAGAGTTCTATTAGACTTGTCTTCTTCTACCACATGTTCTTATAGAATGAGTACCTCATCTTCCTTGTCAGCCAGTGAACCTTTGGTGTTGTTGACATTGTTCTTGGAATTAGCCCTTGAGACGAAACAATATATTTCTGAGCCTTTTTGAAAAGTTTAGCAGAAGAATATTAGGATGAAAGAGTGGAATAACCTTAATTAGTGGCCCATGTTTGGACCATAAACTAGCACATATAAAGTAATAACTAAATATGATAATGCAAAATTCTAGCCAAAAGTAACAAAAAGATTTTGCAATTGATTCTAAATGAAAATAAAATTAACAAAAAAGAAACAAGGCCTAGAGTGGCTAGTTTTATCACTTGTAGTGTTAGGCTACCAATTTCCTAGCAATAATGCCAAAAACTTGACTCAACTTATGTGTGCATGCTAAACACACGTGTAAACATCAAAGTAGTAAAGGGACTCAAGGAGGCCCAAATGTTGACCTCGGGGAATTAGGACAACTAAAAACTAGTACTAACTAAAATAGATCATCCAAGTCTGGGAGAAGAGTTTGTTGAGTGATTAAACTAAAAAAATTGTAGAGAATTGAAATGGTTTAAGGACCAGACAATGGAAATTTTAGGATACCAGTTTGACCACAATATGACATATGCATGCAATATTCCCTATTTACATAAATTATCATGCTTTTTTGGGTGAGGCTTATGTAGATTGTAACACCCACTTTCACAATGTAGTACATTATTTAACCTAATTACTAACACGCTATGATGGTGTTAATATAGAAATCTAAATGGCACAATCTCTATCTAGACAATATATCTCAAAGTGATTAGCCCACTCTCGTAGTGGGTTATCGATTGTATTCATAATGGCTTCTCTAACTATTAATCCCACTTTTGTAGCAATTACAAATCTAACACATTCACGGTGATCATGCATAAACAAGGCAACGATGCTTCCATTATTAAAATTTGAAACAAAGACAATCTATATTAAATTAAAAAAAATCTACTCAAAGTCAACACTGAGCTACTTCTAGGTCCGACGCCTCATGATTGACATGATATAAAAGAAAGAGTTCGAGGAGAATAACTACACAGAGAATGGAGAAAATCCATGTAACCTTACATAAGTTTGATCGCTCTGAAGATTGATGTAATATGACAATATTTATACCATTAAACTACTTGTTAAAGGTGTTGGGAAGACCTTGCCCCAAGTCTCCTCATCTCCATATCCTTGGGATTTGGTGTAATGAATCAAACTCAGGTTGCTCTTAAATATTATATTAGTCACCGTGACTAGTTTAAATCTTATCTCATTTTGTAATTTAGGACTTTTATTCTGATGATGTGAATGATTAAACACTAGACATTTAATAGAATGTTCTTGAGAAGTTATGACTGAAAGAAAGACTAGGAGTGCCTATAAACAAACTTATAAGTTGTTGAAAGTTATCTTATACTCAAGATGGTGTTTGTTGCAGTAATAAGCTTATTAGAGCCTTGGGGAAAGGGCTTGCTTAATACTTGGTTCCTTGCAAGAAGGTTGAATATTCATATGATAATATATGTGGCTCGTTAAGGCTTGAATACAACTGTATACTATTGAATTAATGCTTCTTGAACTATCACTTATCTATATTGTGTTTCTATACTTGTTGGATTTAGATTTCATAAAATTCATGAGTTATTTCAAGAGATGCAGTAAGAAAAAGAAACTTTGATTGATTTATAAATGCCTTGGACACCAAGATCCATCCTCAGATATGTACTAGGATGGTGGAACGGGTCATTCACACTTATGGTGAAGCCCAAATGATGAACGCTAAGGGATAACCTATGGGAGGTTAGGGGAAGTTCCATAGAGGTGGAAACAAGACCCCGACCTTCTTTTGGGTTAAGGTTAGGGGAAGTTTCCTGGATGTGGATGTGAGACCCCAACCTCATTTTCAGTTGATATATTATGTTTTTTTATAAAGAGGAACCCCTCCCGGGATCGGCCACTATTGGACCCCACCCAGCTAAGGGTAAACCCCAGAACCAACCGCGTACTTGGGGGCACCGCAACGCGCTCCGTAACGTGGATGTTAGGGATGAAACCCCTATGAAATGAGAAAAAAATGATTATATGATATGAGATTAAGCATCTGCCTGGTACTAATGTGGGATAGAGGTAGACAACCTATAGGACCAACCTAGTCTGCCAGTGGATTTGGATGTGATTTGACTTAGGGAAGCCAACTACACCCTAAGGTATGGAAGGTGCAATCATGTGTGTGAGCATACCATGACAATGTCTGATTGGCTGATACAAGTCAATCAGATCCAGGGAAAAACTAATAAAGAAAGATGCATCATGATATTTGTTGAATGCTAAGTTTTCTTGACATGTTATTATGTTGTGAAATTGATTAGTACATCTTAAGAGGTTGATTTTTATCTATTGGATTGTTTAAAAAATATAGAAGTTGTAGCAAAGTATTACCTTTATGTTTCCTCTCACTTAGACATTAGCTAATCAACCAATGAATTTTTTAGGTCTTGAAGACAAGGCATTGATGGAGCCCCCACTTATGTGAAGTTGCGTGCACCACTAAAAATCCTAGAGATAGTTAATCTCTAAGTTTAGCCTTGCGTATGCTATAATAAGATCTCCACCCACATATGCTAAGATATGTGGAAGTCTTATCATAGTATAGTTAAGGGTCGAATCCATGAGACAACGGTCTTGTTAAGAGTTTTAACAAGATGGAAAACATAATAAACCTACTTATCCACTTAAAAGTTGATGTTTAGATCAAAGAGTTGATTTGATGGTTAAGCTAATGTGCGGAGAAAGAAAATAACAAGAAAGTAGACTTAAAGTTGTAAACAATATTTGGAAACCACTAGGATGTGATCGGGTTTCACCATCACTATGCATGGATCAAAACATACATTACGATAACTTGGCTTGCAAAGAAAAGAGTCTAAATAGTTAGTATCTTTGTAGACTTAGCTTCCTTTCAGATAACTAACTACAAGAAACACGAATGTGTTACAATGCCAGCCATCCCCAGATGAATGGTCACTTACTTTACATCACTCCCCTCGCAAAGTGTGTTCCTCAACCTGTCAAGGTTGTACTTTCACATGTCAACTGATTCCATTTCATAGTATGAAAGTACAACAAAGGAGGTGAGTTTACTCAACTCCTTGAGAAACGCTCCTAGATACTGAACCAAACGTATGGTGACTACATACAATCTGGAACCAACAAACAGTCGATATTCGAATCTAGAAGTACAAACCATAGACAATTTGCACTAACAAATAATAGATAACACAAGTTGCTGATCAAGCAACTAGCATTCATTAAACGATTGATGTTGAACTGGAAATATAGTGTTTTTCTATTGCAAACTCAAGAATTACAATGTATGAAATGAAAACATGGGTAGTGGGGCTACTCCCCGCACCCTAGTGTATGAGACTACTCGCTCATGGCAAGAACAAAGAAGGAGGTGGGAGGAGAGAGGGAAAGCATCATCTCCACGTAGGAGGGAGGAAGGTCGACCCCTTGGAGGAGAGAGTAACTATCTTCACGCCGTGTGGTTGTCTTGATGAAGAAGCCTCCACTTACCACATTCTTATGTTGATGAGAGAGGAAGTAGCTTGGAGATGGAGTATGGATCTTGAACCGGAAGCCTTTGGGAGAAGGATGAAGGTGGAACAACTCTGGAGAGATTGGGGCAGCCTCTGGACGTACAAGAAGTTGATACCAAATGAGGACCCCTTAGATTCTATTTATAGGCTTTCAAGGAATCCCCAAACGGTCTTGGGATCATTTTTGGGTCTTTAACGGTTTGGAGACCGTTAGCCTTTATTCAGTCTCAGGACCATTTGAGTTCATTCGGTCTTGGGACCGTTTGGACCCATTCGGTCTTGGGACCGTTTGGATTCATTTGGTCTTGGGACCGTGTGGACTTCATTCGGTCTTGGGACCGTTTGAGTTCATTCGGACTTGGGACCATTTGAGTTCATTTGGTCTTGGGACCGTGTGGACTTCATTTGGTCTTGGGACCATTTGAGTTCATTCGGTCTTGGGACCATTTGAGTTCATTCGGTCTTGGGACCGTGTGGAATTCATTCGGTCTTGGGACCGTTTGAGTTCATTCGGTCTTGGGACCGTTTGGACTTCATTCGGTCTCCAGACCGCTTTCCTCTTTTGCAATTTTTATGGGTTTTTCTGTAAGAAAAATGAGATAAATGTTAGTTTAATGATGAATTCATAATAATGCAGAAAGTTAAGGATTATATCTAATTTATCTAAGAAAGAGTATGGAAAATTAAGAAAAACTAGTAAGATAACATCACAAAAATGGGAGGTTATCACCCCCAACTTAGAGTCTAGCTTGTCCTCAAGCTGGATAGAGCTAAGGCACGTAGTGGTGAGGTGATTTTATTTAGTGAAGATTTCCATACTCTTGCTTCAATTCTGAACCAAAGATCTCCTAGAGTTTTCTCGGGACTTCCTTTTGCATTAACTCTTTCGGGTGAGAGTTGCGTGGATCTCAGGTTTCTTCCGTATCGCGTAACTCGCACTAGGACCACCTTTTCCTTGATCGCATTCTGTGCATGTTTTTGTCTCTAAGCAGTTCTATACTTCTTTGAAAATCCTACTGAAAGCTAAGATAGGTATGAGGGTTGGCTACAGGCTACTATGTAACTCCCCCTTTTAGTGGGGGAGGGTTTATCTAAACTTTTAGGATCTCACTACCAGGTGTGACACATCTGCCTTTGTGAGGGCAGCTAAATGTACCGGCTGGACGAGTCCTTTATTAGCTTTTTCATATACTTGGATACCTTAGGATCTCACTACTGGGCGTGACACATCTGCCTTTGTGAGGGTAGCTGAATGTACCGGTCGGGCGAGATATTTATTGGTTCTTAGTATAAGTCCTTATGCATGGCACAACTCTCATGTTTTTATTCAACACTCAGGTTTTTATTCATATGCTCACAGGCTTAGGATTTGGATATTTAGGATTTTATTTGGGCTGCCAAGCCTCTTTTTTAAAAGAAGAAAACTATTTCTTAGGGCTTCCTGACATGCACTTATTATGGTTTCGTACTTGGTGGACCGCTTGCGAGGTTCCTTGATTTGGATTTCACCTGGTTCCCTCCCGTTCTTGAGAGTGTTTAGCTTGTGTCGGTCAAGATGTTAACCTGTGGAGAGTCTGATGCAGAATTGAAGCAAAAGCATAGGAATCAGGTATGAAGGTGATTTATTAATTCACCATTACATGCCTAAATGCTTCATGTGTAAATGAGGATTACTTTTTCTCTAACTTAGCTAGGGGTGTTCCTTTTCCAAAAAGAGAGTTGTTTTATATGCAAGAGTTATTCTATCAAAGAAATTACTGAAAAAACTAAGTGTGGAAGGAAAACTATGTACAGATGAACATGGGTGAAAAAAGGAATAAAGAGGAAAAGGGTTTGAATATGATACCTCTCCCTTGCTCAGTGTACCCCCTAACTTATCATCCACTTTGTCCTCAGAGTGTCAAGGTGATAGGTTGAGAAGTACATGGGTAAGGGTATCACCGTTCTGTTAGACCCTTGTTTGCTCCATATGATCATAGGAGGGTAGCTGCAAACTTTCCCCTTAAAGCATGATAATCCACGTCCTTCATGTCTTCCACGTGCTTATCGAGGAAAATAAGGGTGTACATCCAGTAAAGGATGTGGAAACCAAAGTCGTTAGATTCTCTGATCTGCTAGGGACATCTGTGGCTGAAGGCTGGGTGGTGAAAATGTTCTTTTTCATATGCCTTTCTGTGTTTGCCCAGGAGATCATGTAATCATTCAACACAGTCCTTTGCCACTTCCTCTATGGGCATCTTTGCGGTAACATCGTACTTTTTTTGGTTTGGATCAAAATGGTTGTCGGAACTATTATAGATGATTGTTGTTCCTTCATGTAGGTTTGTTGCCAGTAGCATCCAATGGTCGGAGTGAAGAAAGGGAAGCATAATGAATTTTAGAGTTGTATGTTGAAGATATGAAATAAGTGCCTCCGTGGTTCCGAAGTTCTTTAACCCTAAAAGATCATCCTTCATGTATGCAGACGCCATATAAACCGTAGGGTGGTTCCGTGCTAGAAGGAACTGGTACGTGGTCATTACGCTCACGGATAAAAAACCTTTAACTTGTACGGTTTCACAGAGAGAGAATCTGCCATTACTAAAATGTCTCCATGCAGGAAAACCAGCTCATCATTCTCTACGTGTTGCTGAGACATGATGAGTCGGAGTTTGTTGTCAGAGAGGCTCTTGCATGCGGTTAGGTCAAAATTTGGAAACACTGGTTGTATGGTAGATAGGGGCACCATTGGTTGTAAAGCTCTATTGATGGTGATCCCTGTTATCATGTCGATGTCCCCCTTTTCCTCCACCAAGTTGAAAGTATAAGGGTACCACTGGTGTTGTTCTGGGACCTTGGCGGTTTGATGTTGCTTTTTCTCCAATTATTTTAGAATTTTCCTGTATGGATGCTTTTGCGAACGTTGGATAGTAGAGAAGAGATATCGAGGTATGTCATCCTGTGCCATTGTCGGATCCTTAAAAAAGAATCGTCTGTCGCATATGAGTTCTATGGCATAACGTCCCCGTAAAGAGTGCATATCCTCTGTTGCTAACTCGATAAATGGGAGTTTTTGATTTAGTGCTTCTGTGTGTCTTATTGTACAGAAAGCACAATCCCCAGAACCCTCAATTGTTTGGATAGACGGGTTGATGATTCAGAACCAGGGTTGATTCCAACCATGTTTAAGCGATGGGCAGGAAACCCATATTATTTTGAGAAGCCAGAAAGGAATGCATCATGCTTCCCCGGTTGCTGACCCTACAAAGTTGATTTGTCCGGCTTGTACCTCACTGGCACAGAAGTTATACACCTTGGTGTCGTGTGCCTCTATGTCGACAATCATGAGCAGCCAGTGTCTGGAAACTTTAAAGGGCATGGTGATGTAGTGTGCCCTCCTTGCTAGACCAGCCTGCAGCCTCTCTACGGACTTTGCTTGTAAGTCCTTATGTAGCAGACATAGGGACAAGGTGGGTGAAGCATTGAAAACAGGCTGCACTTTCTTAGAGCTTTAGAATTCTTCTATAGCATTGGCAAGTAGGACGCGGAAGAGAGCCATCGTCACCACTGATTGTGGTCAAAGGAGGATACAGAAATCTTCACGGGTTAACTTGCGCTTTGTTTTTGTATTTCTATATATTATGTCCCCCCCATTCTTGGCATCATCTAAAATAGTGTTAAGGATAAAGATGTCCTGAACGTCTAGTGAAGAGATGGCCGCCATGTCTAGATCTTTCATTAGATGAGGTAGGGGTGGCGGAGGGGGCAGGTCCTGTGGAGGAAGTGGAGTCTGTGCACTATTTTCTAAGAATGGAGGTAGAGCTTCATCTTTGTCTGAGTCATAACTAGAGTCGAGTCTATCATCTGTGTCTAGACTCACTCTATCTAGTTCTTATTGTTTTAGGGAGAGGTCTGTAGATTGTTGAATTGTTGTTGTAGCTGGGCTTATGCTGGTTTCCATGATACATTGTTCAAATTCAGCAAAAGTGGCTTCTTTAGCAGCTTCCCCTAGTGATCCCATAGCTGAGAAATTAAAGAACTGGTCCCCATATGACATTGTGACATTGTCATTGTTATTGGGGGACTTGGGATCTTTGGTTCCTTCTTCTTGGTGGCCGCTATCCTGTCCTATTTTTTTGGGGTCTACCCCTCGATTTGTGCCCTCCCCAGCATTGCCTGGGTCGTCAGGTTGATCGTCTGAGGAGGAGTTGTCATTGTTGGAGTCAGCCGAGGAGTCAGAGTCCTCATCATCGTCTTCACTAGCATCATCGTTGTCATCCGCCACTTTTTCCTTTGTCTTCGTGATCGACTTCTTATTGCACTGCCGATGGATTGCTTGCAGCTCTTCAAGTGCCACTTGCACATGCTCATGGGTTTCGAGCAGTGCGTCATGGCTGTCTTTAAGATCCACATATCATGCTTCGGCAGAGTGGAGTCGTGCAGACAGATCGATTGTTTGTGTGCAAAGTTCATTAAGTTCTTTGTTGGAGTTCTCCTCCTGGTGGCAGATGAGTTGTAGAAGGTTGTTGTTGATGTCGTCCAAGCACGTGCTTTGAGCAGTTTGTTGCTACTGAAGCTCATGGAGGATCTCAGGCAAAGGTTGAATTTGCGTAGAGACCCTGTCAACTTGCTGGGATAATGCTTCTTGCTGGCCTTTCATCTCGAGCACCAATTCTGACAGGGTTTGTAAGCAGCTCTCGATGCGGCTGACTTGTTGAGGTGCTACTTCCTACTGTTGTTGGATGCTTGTGATGATGCTTGGCAAGGTGTTGTTCTGCTCGTCTGACTTGGAGACCTGTGAAGCGATTTCCTGCACACAAGAAAAAATAGATGATAATATGTTAGAAGGATTGGTGAGGAGGTTTCGAATGGCATCGAATTGTCATATGAATTCCTCACCGACGTTAGAAAAGGGGACCCCAGAGATGGAAGGGTGAGGTGGCTGGGGTCGGGGTGGAAGGGTGGTAGTTCCTTGTGAGAGAGACATTATTGATGGACCCGCGAATTACATGGTGACTATTGATGGAGTCACTAGCGATATCGGGGTAGTGGTCGTATGTGGGGTGGTGGATGGAAATTGTGGTGACGTCCTTGGTGAGAAGGGGCGAAATGGAAGTGAAGAGGGGAAAGAAATTGAAGTGAAGGTGAGATCGGGTGTTGAGGTGGAGAATGGAGTGCCCAAAGAGGAAAAGAGTGGGTGGAGTATGCGGGTGAAGTTGTGGATGTGGATGAAGTAATTATGGTGGGCATTGTTGTGGAGAATGGAGGAAGAGTGATGGATGGTGGAATGGTGGAGGGTGGTGGTGTGGTGGCAGAGTGGTAGAAGGTGGTAGTGGTGGTTGTAGAGGTGAGCCCAACATCCAGATCAAAGATGAAGGTTTCTGGTGTTTCAGTGTTGTGTGGTGACTCCGCCTATGGGTTTATCTTTGATGTGGGTGTTTCTAATTGCTGTTGTTTTTATATATGTAGCTTTTAAGGTCGTGTTACTGGAATTTTCTTCGGCCTTGCTGCGGGGGCAGTGATACTATGTTCAGTTTGCCCTTTTTTTGCCTGCTTCTCTTTTTCTTTAACTGATGCTATGAGGTTGGCAAGCTCTTTTTCAGTGAAGAGCAGCTTATCTTTGTCATAGTATGCCAGTTCTGGAAGAGGTAGCAGAGTTCTGGATGCTTTGACGGTAGGGCATAAAATGTAGTGTAGTTTAGCATCCTTTATGATGTAAGAGTTCTTTAGACTTTGTTCATTTGTAAGGATGTCACCCTTTATCACTGTGCTCCTGGGTAGCGGTCTGTCCATCTTGAGAAATTTCAAGATTGATGTCATATGATCACCCATGTAGATTTCTTTCCTGAGGGCATAGGTTGCATGCTTGTGAATCAATTGCTGTCCTATGTTCCCTGGCTACCCTTTGAGAATGGACCATAGGATAAAAAGATCTGAGATAATAACGCTCTCACTTTCTATTCTGGGGAAAAGGGTGCTAGTAATGACTTTTTGCAATGTGCACACCAAGCCAGAGTGAATGTTAGAGGCCTTGCAAGTTTTTGCCTCATAAGTTGGAATCCCTATTACGGATTTCTAGAAGTTGTGCCTGTTGAACTGGGAGTTGTCCATGCCTACAGCTTTAGCCTTCTTCAGCTGATCCTGGTTGTCGATGAAGATCTCGTTCAACATGTTTTCAGTTAGGACCACTTTCCTTCCAAAAAGTGAGGTGACCAACCTGCGGTCACCTCCATCTTTCCAGTGATCCTTTACGTCCACAGTTTCTTTTTTTCGATATGTGAAGAACTCTACCGTGGGCTCAATATAAGAGGTTTCTGCCACAAAATAGAGTTTTGAAATATTCACATTGTCTAGCAAGGTGATAACTCTGTCATAGATCCCCATTTTCTTCAGTATGTTTGAGCAGACATACTTTGTTGGGCGCAACACCTTATCACCAGTTGGGAGGTTTTGGATGTATAGGTCAGTTGGTGGAGGTTCTGTGGTGGTAGTAGCGGGAATGGTGACAGCAGGGGTATCATGTCCTGCTAAGATCTGTTCTCATGCGGTAGAGGGATGAACTTGTTTCCTTGTCCTTTTCTTTGATGGTTGTCCCTTGGCGGCTGCTTCAGTCTGTCTTTTGCCTTTGGACTTAAGGATTGGGGATTCGTCCTCAGAATTTGGTGCGTACTCCGAACCTTCATCACTGGAGGAAATCTCCTCCACTTCTTCAACAGGTTCTTCGGTTAAGCACATCTTGATTTGGTCAATTTCATTCATGACTTTAATCAGGTCAACTTTTGGTGGGACCTTTTCAGTCTTTTCATAAGTGTCCATGATGTGCTGGAGCTTTGCACGATCCTCCAATAGTTGCGCCCTTGTCCAGAAGGGAGCGTCAGTGGTTTCTGTGGCTTGTTTTGTAGGTGAGGCCATTTTGTAATTAGAAAAATATATATGTTAATAAAAGAAAAATGTTGAAAGAATTGCAATATTTGAAAAATCATTTTAAGGGTGAAAAACATGTTTTCCAAAACTGTTTTGGCTCCAAACGGTTTCAAGACCGAATGGATCCATACGGTTTCAAGACCGTATGGCTCTAAACGGCTTTAAGACCGTATGGCTCCAAACTGTTTCAAGACAGTATGGCTCCATACAGTTTCAAGACCGTATGGTTCCATACGGTTTCAAGACCGTATGGCTCCAAACGGTTTCAAGACCGTATGGATCCATACGGTTTCAAGACCGTAAGGCTCCAAACGGTTTCAAGACCGTATGGCTCCAAACGGTTTCAAGACCGTATGACTCCATACAGTTTCAAAACCGTATTGGCTCTAAACGGTTTCAAGACCGTATGGCTTCATACGGTTGCATGACCGTTTGGGTCAAAACCGCAAAGAAGATGAAACAAAAGGGACAACTAGTAGCGGCGAAAAAGGTGAAAACAACGACGTCGATGAAGGCTTTAATGGCGGTGGTAGTGATGGTGGAAAATGGGAAGTTCGTTTGTGGTAGAAATGGTGAAAATGGCACCGACGTCAGTGGGAATTGTAGTTGTGGTAGCAACATTCTACCTTGCTGCTTAGATGATGATGACGGAGATGAAGGGTGCATCGTGGTGGTGGTATTGGCGGGGGAATAGATGGAGCATGTTGAAATGAACTGGAGACAAGAGGGAGAGGACGACATTTGCGAGAGTAGGGAGTCGGAGTGAATAGAACAGGGTTTTGCGCGTGAGTAAGATCTCAGGAAGCAAAGGAAAGAAAATGGGAGGGGATCGAGCGATATTTATAGAAAAAGGAGGAGCGACGTTACAAATTCTCAAAGGCAAACAGTTTTGAGACCGTATGGAGTCCAAACAGTTTCAAGATAGTATGGCTCCAAACGGTTTCGAGACCGTATGGATCCAAATGGTTTTGAGACCGTATGGCTCCAAACGGGTTCGAGATCATGTGGATCCAAACAGTTTCGAGATTGTATGGCTCCAAACAGTTTTGAGACCGTATGGATCCAAATGGTTTTGAGACTGTATGGATCCAAATGGTTTCAAAACTGTTAGGATAGAAAAGGTTTTTGGTTTTTATATTTTTGTGTTAGTTTTGGATGTTAAGTAAATTTTTATATTTTCTGGATAAAGGTGAAGGGCCTAAGAAGAAAAAAATAAAAATTGCTAAAACTAAATAAAATAAAGGTGATACTCAGTTCTTGGGTTGCCTCCCAAGTAGCACCTGTGTTTTACGTCACTGGCTCGATGAAGTTCTGACTTGGTTAGATTGATGTGGTAGGATCATGAATCTCAATGGGTTGTCTTGGAATTTTGTCAGCTAGGGTATAATATTTCTTTAATCTGTAGCCATTAATAGTTCTCTCACCTCCATTGTCATCAATAATGATGATTTCTTTGGTCAGGTAGATGTGCTTGATGGTGAATGGCCCAGACCACTTCGTGCGAAGTTTTCCGGGGAACATCTTAAGTCTAGAGTTGAAAAGAAGGACTTTATCTCCAACGATGATGTCTTTCCTTTTTAGATGTCCATCATGCCACATCTTGGTTTGTTCTTTGTAGATCCTAGTGCTTTGGTAGGTGGTCATTTGTAGTTCTTCAAGTTTTTGTAATTGCAGTTGTCTATACTCGCCAGTGCTTTTGAAATCGAAATTCAATTGTTTGATGGGCCACTAAGCTTTGTTTTCCAGTTCAACTGGAAGATGACATGACTTCCCATATACCAAACAAAACGGGGTCATTCCTATTGGTGTTTTATAAGCAGTGAGGTATGCCCAAAGGGCATCAGGGAGCTTAGTGGACCAATCTGTGCGATGTCTGTTGATCATTTTTTCTAGAATGGCCTTTAGTTGTCTATTTGAAACTTTGACCTGGCCACTTGTCTTTTGGTGATAAGGTGTGGAAACCTTGTGTTTAACTCCATATTTTCTTAGGAGGGCTTCGAAACTTCACTCTAAGAAATGAGATCCTCCATCAGATATGATTGTTCGAGGGATTCCGAATCTAGGGAAAATGATATCCTTGAACATTTTGACAACTGGTTTGGAATCGCAAGAAACAGTGGGTATAGCTTCCACCCATTTTGAAACATAATCCATAGCAACCAATATATATGAGAATCTGTAGGATGAGGGGAAAGGGCCCATGTAGTCTATTCCCCATACATCAAAAGGCTCAATTTCTTGCCACGGGGTAAGAGGCATTTCATTTCTTTTTGATATACTCTCGGAAAGTTGACATTTATTGCAGGATCGGACAAAGTTATGGGCGTCATTTGCTATCGTTGGCCAAAAGAAACCAGATTGGAGAACTTTGAGGGTAATTTTCTTTGAATTCATGTGCCCCCCAGTAGGGCCAGAATGACAATGTTCTAGGACAGGGATAATTTCTTCTTGTGGTAGGCAACGACAGAAAAGTCCGTCTGCACATAGACGGAAAAGATATGGTTTGTCCCAGAAGTATTGCTTAATATCATGAAGGAATTTCCTTTTATCTTGGTGAGAGGCGGAAGGATGGATAATTCATGTAGCTAGATAGTTCACTATATCGGCATACCAAGGAAATCCAGTGGTAACTATCATAAGTTGGTCGTCAGGCAGGGAGTCTCGGATAGGTATATTCTCATCCTCCTGAGACTCGATGCGACTTAGATGATCAGCGACGACATTTTCCACCCCACTCTTGTCCTTTATTTCTAAGTCAAATTCTTGAAGCATCAATACCCAATGGATGAGTCTGGGTTTTGCATCTTGTTTCTGAATTAGGTATCTGATGGCTGAGTAGTCTGTGTATACTATGACTTTTGATCCGATAAGATAGGAACGAAATTTCTCAAAGGCGTAGATGATGGCCAAGAATCCCTTTTCAGTACTAGTATAATTCTTTTGTGCCTCATCTAGCATTTTTTATGCATAGTATATCACATGGGGCTTTTTGTCTATTCTCTACCCTAGCACTGCTCCTATAGCATAGTCGCTAGTGTCACACATTATTTCAAAAGGTAATGACCAGTCAGGTGCCCTCAGAATAGGTGCAAAGATTAGAGCATTCTTTAAGGTTGTGAAGCTATGTAGGCATTCATGGTCAAAATTTAAATCAGCATCCTTGGTTAGTAAGCAGGTCATGGGTTTTGCTATTTTCGAGAAGTCTTTGATAAATCTTCGTTAGAATCCAGCATGACCCAAAAATGCTCGGACTCCCCTTATGTCCTTTGGAGGTGACAACTTTGAGATGACATCGATCTTTGCTTTGTCTACTTCAATTCCTCTTTCACTTACTTGATGTCCGAGGACAACACCTTCGGTTACCATGAAGTGGCATTTTTCCCAATTCAGGATAAGGTTTGTTTCCTCGCATCTTTGTAAAACTTTTTTGAGGTTGAGTGGACAATTTTCAAAAGAATCTCCATAAACTGAAAAGTCATCCATAAATACTTCCATTATAGACTCGGTTAATCCCGTGAAAATTGCTGACATACACCTTTGGAAAGTTGTGGGTGCGTTACACAACCCAAAAGGCATCCTTCTGAAAGCATAGGTTCCAAAGGGGAAAGTAAAGGTTGTTTTTTCTTGGTCTTCCAGGTGTATTGGAATTTGATAGAACCCGGAATAACCATCGAGGTAGCAAAAAAACTTTTGGTGGGCCAAGCGTTCAAGGACTTCATCAAGGAAAGGTAGAAGGAAGTGGTCTTTTCTCATTGCTTTGTTTAGTTTTCTGTAATCGATACACATCCTCCATCCTATGTCAGTCCTAGTGGGTACTAGCTCATTTTTATCATTCAGAATGACAGTGGTCCCCCCCTTTTGGGAATCACTTGGACCGGACTAACCCACTAAGAATAAGAAATCAGATAAATGATGCCAGCTTTTAGGAGTTTAAGAACTTCAACCCGAACCACCTCTTTGAGATTTGGGTTAAGTTTCCTGTGATAGGGTGAACTTTTGGAGTTACTAATTACTTAATGACAAATTGTTAATCCTAAGTAGGGTTATGATCCTTTGGATGCACTCCAATTAGTTTGGAAAAAGTTGAAAGTCATTGAGGTTAGTGTTATAATTAATGCCCCTAAGTATGTGTCATTTTAGATCAAGTGGTGGACTGGTCAAATAGTGGTAATTTGGCACTAACATCTAGTATAGTGTAGAAGGAGTTATTCTAAAGCTATGTTTGAAGTCTCACTAATCTATGACGTCCCTAGTTTAAGGTATGGATGATTGAATGTTGATTAAATGATTAATAACCGAGGAATGTAATGAACCGATGTATAACCTGTTACCCTAAGTTGTTGGCATGTGCCTTGTCACGTCTTGGAGAAGTGGGCAGGTGACGTTGTTGTTTTCCTTATGGGCAGTGCAACCCATACACAACCATCACATTTCAGATCGATGGCCTAGAGGTTTTATGGCCCTTGGAAGGCATGCTTGAGAAGTTACATCCTACCCGAGTTCAAACCAACATGGTTGGGATCAAGCCACCACGATCACCATCGTGATCGTGAGCAGAGACGTGTGATTGGTTGTGGGGGTGGTTTGTTCGTGTGAAAAGAACGGAGAACTAGTCCATTATCCTTGGGTTGCTGATAGCGTAGTTTAAGCACTGTATAAGGCAACTGGATGCGGGAGATATACAAACTTCACCCTCTAGCTCTCCATCATCTGTTGCAGGTGGGAGGCAGAAGTTACAAAAGGAGGAGATCGGGGGAAGATACAGTGAGGAGGACCTCGCTGAACTGGATCAATCTCACACAAACCAGCATCGAGGATGAAACCCCGTCCAATAGCAAGTCTGAAGTTGGTGGTTGGGAGAAAGAGCTCCGACGCAGAACCCACACACGTGGGCATACCGTTGATATTGCATCAAACGCGAGGAGAGGCGACGCTCGCTGTATGAAGGCCAGGGAACGCATAGCGTGAGTAAAACCAGAGAATTGTGGTGATGAGGAGGCTGGCCGCAGACTGCATGATGGCTCTAAGAGACGAACGTTGCATCGGGTGTCCTAGCTCTCACGCGGGAGAGGAGACCAGGCAACGACGGTTCCGTCGCCGAGAATAGATGCACGCAAGCAGCGGCCAGATGGGGGGACTCACAAGGAGCAGGAAATCGCTGCCCATAGCAAGCCAGAGCAGAATCCCATGGAGGTGATGCTTGAGCCTTTGATACGGAGGAGGAACCTCCAAAAGCAATCCACGATGACGAACCAACATAGACGGAGATCCTAGGCTGCGTGCTGTTGGTACGAAGCCGTTGGAGATGGATCGGAGGAGATCGCTGGAGGAGGCACCTGCATCACCAATGTTGGAGAACCTTCCCACGGCGGTGGTGTGATCCAGGGGAATGAACGTGAGCATCGACTGTCCTGGCCCTCACACGGAGAGGAGAATAGGAAACGATGGATTGTGTGGTGTGTGAACCTGTTCACACGAGAAAGAGAGAGGAAGCAGACCAGGTTCAGCTCCCATCAGACCAACGTGAACCGGTTGGCAAACTGCCAGAATCCCTGTTCACTCAGAATAGAAGGGGACCAATTAAGGACCATCCGGCTCAAAGGTGAACCGGGCGGGTCCAGGAGAGAAGTTGTGCCCTTGGACGCCACGTGGTAGTCCCCGATTGGCCATAAAAAGGTAAATCTTCACTAATTCCCTTAAATAAGAAATTTTTCTATAATTCTAAGAAATTAGCTTGATTATCAAAAAAATGCAAATAAGATACCAAAATTCTCAGAAAAAAAGAGTAGAACACAATGAAAGTATAATATCAGTCTTTTGTTGCACTAATAATAGTGATATCAAATAAGATGTTTTATGCTTGTTTCATGGATAATAAATATCAAACGATGTTCTAAAATTATGATAACATGTCAGTAAGTCTATAATCATGTTTATAATGCATATGATGTCAAATATGGTCATGTTGATGCATGAAAGTGTATAATTTGATTAATGTGGCTAATTAGGGCTAATAACACTAAAGATAATGCAATTAATGCATACATGCTCAAATAATGATGAAATTTATAGAACAATCTTATATCAGTAACTGGAAGCTAATATGGAACTTTGATATCAGTTAGATGCACAAAATTCATGTTATATGAAGAGCACCCTTAATACATGAGATATAACTCTAATATGGTTAATGAAAGTGACATAGTGTTATGTTCACATAATAATGTGACACGTGAGCATATCTATTTGATGAACTATAATCTGGAAAATGACATCAGTAAGGTAAATCTAAGACAAGAATGCAAGTAATGATGCAAATATACAAATGAGATAAGGTAAACCCTAAAATGGATATAATTAGGGTTAAGATGAGATGTGAGATGATGGGAACCTGATGATAGTATATGATCTTGTCTTGATTAGGTTTAATAAAGTTATAGATGACATGAGGAATATGTGATTAGGATGTCTCTTGATCAAGGTACGCCATTATCGCTTACTTGGCTTATTATACAATATGCTTGTGTTATATGTGTAGTAAAATAATTGGCATATGGTATTGGATGAAATGATTGTTCTTGTATGATACCTTGCTTGATTTTCTATAGTTATGGCTATGAACACCTGCAAACATAATATAGATGTTCCATCATAAGATAGCTCATAAACCACTTGGTGGTAGAGCGCATGCATAATGATCACAAAACACTTGGTGGTAGATCATATGATGTTTGTATAATGATCACAAACCACTTGGCGGTAGATCATAAGGCCTGAAGATGTCAAAGCCACTTGGTGGCATACACATGAGATATATGATGGAAATAAGCTTAAAATATGTGTTCTCTTTTGTTAATGAATATCTTTGTGCAAGTATACGCTTTTCCTTATATTTCTTTCTTACTGCCAATTATTAGTTTTATCTTATTGCCAAGATATGATGAGAGGTAAATAAAAGACATGTAGGCGTACTCAGTTCAATATTCTTGAATATTTTTCTGATGTGTACCACATGTAATCTTTTGTTTAGGTTGTGGTTATGCTCTTGGAGATCCAGGATAGTTGAGAGTTGTGTGGCGAGCTGATGTATAGGTGGAACTATTGTCTTAAGATCCTGTAGTTTAGTGGTAGTACATGTATATGTATAGTTTGCTTTTCAATATGTAATATCAAATGATGTAACAATTCATGTTGTAATTATATGTTGAATGGTGAACATGTGTTGTATGGTTTTATTATTGTTCATGTGCATGTGTTGCTGATTGTTTCCTTCTGACTCCCTTGATTTTCTTCTTCTTAGCCTAGTATGTGGTGTTTAAATTGGGATTCTCGCTGAGGTGAGGTTTCAATTTGGACATCACACATCATATTAAGTTTTAGAAAATCCGGGGACGTCACAGGTGGTATCAGAGCATGGACAATAGCAAAGCCTGACATTTTCTCATTATGCAACTCAAAACTAAAGAACCTTGAACACAATAATCTTTAGGGTTAGATTAGTCATCTTTTAGAGACTAGATCTGACCTAGCTTCTAGGTTAGCACCTAGATGTCTGAGAACTAGGTCTAGACTGGTGCTTGTTGTATATCAAGTCCTTAGATGTCGTACTTTCCTTGTAGTGCAGCGGTATGGGACGTTGCACTATTTGGAAATGATGTGCATCAAGGGAAGAAAAACCCTAGACATATTGTGCACATTGTCTAGAGTAGCTACACTAGTCTACACCATGTTCTCACCCTTTTCACTAGTTTTCATGACACTGGACTCTCTACTATGTGTGGGGCACTCATTTTCTGGATTTGGTTTTGGATTCCAATTAGATCGAACCTTGATAGTTTTCTCTGACGCTTGTTTTATCAGAGAAAAACTATATAATATTTTATTATGTATATGTATTATAAAAATGTGTCCCAACACATGTACGAGTAGGAGGTGGTCATGCAACCTAAGTGAAAGTGAATGACATCAGTCTAGAAGAGAGAGTAGTTCTAGATTAGATGTCTAGAGCCTTGTTAGAATATATGATAGTTGGAATAGATGAAATAAGTTTTGATGATATGATATAAGTTTGATAGAGATGATATAAGACGGTTTATGATGATATATGTTTGTCTTTGAGGACTTAAGTTCATATTTTAGGGTTTGAGATAAGTTTTGATGATGCAAGTATGCATTCTTTTATGAGATAAGATATGCTAAGTTAAGACAAGGTTGTGAGTCAACATGAGCCTCAAGCTCTTTTACAAAGGAGGACCTCTAGTGTTAGGATCAGTTTTGGGGTTAGCTCAAGAGAGAGCGAGACCCACAGGGAGAAGGTCAGAGAACCTAGACTCCATGATATGAGAAATATGAGAAATATGTGATATGATATGTCCTAAACTAGAATACTCCTGAGTGATTGAGTTGAGTCACTTTATGCATGATTACTATAGTTTTCTTGAACCCTAGATGTCCTTGGGAGGACTAAACCCTAGAGACAGAGAGAGGCTGGTTATATGTGCATATGTGAATGTGAATATGAGTGCCTTCCATCTGGGTGAGGGAGAGATCCCAAGACCCTGGAGGAGGTAGCTATGTTAGTTTCTGTGAAGCCTCATGCTCGGGTTGGTGGTTTCCCACATAGGAATCTAGTGGTGTATATAAGAGAGTTTTGTGTAAGCATGTTTCAGGGGTAGAAGACCTATGAAGAGTATGACATAGCATGTTTTGGTTTGTGCTTATGTGGCTAGAGCTCGTAAAGTAATCAACTAGATCCAATGAGGTAATCTGAGAACCCTAGACTAAGAGAGGGAAGATAAGTTTTTGTTTATGAGACACTCATAGAGTTGAGTTAGCTTAGAGAGACTGGGCAAGACGTTATCCTTGTGATATGGGTCAGGAGAACCTCAATTGGGCTAGATAAAGTTTTGATATATGCTTAACAAGACACTTGTATAAGTTTGTTTAGCACAACCATGATATAATATATGTAAGGATCTGATCTAATCTCGAGACGCGATATATAGACATGATGTGATGGAAATCTAGAAATGGTTTAATAAATATCAATTCATAAATGGTTAACTATGTACATAAATAGTGATGATAATGTTATATTGTTGGTTAATCTTTTGATGAAATGACATCACATTACATAATGTGTTAATCATAGTGCTTAATAAAGACGAAATATATCGTTTGACAGTTAGCATAACATAATGATTATGACACCTTGATGTGATCTAGATGGATAATATGGGTTAACTTTAGTTAACTCCTTTAGAACATGGTAATATGATGTTGGAACCCTAATGCATGGGTAAGGGCAAGGAAGCAACCCTAATATATGAGATATGTAATGACATAACCTAAGCTTCTAAACCCTTGTTTGAGCCTTCTATGAAGAGGTGTTTCACCTTAGATGTTTTAAAACCTCCTTATAGTGGTTTTGATATGAGTAATGAGCTTTGTTTTTGGATATGTTGCACCTAGAGTAGTGCCCTAGCAGTGGATAAAGACCTTTTGGTTTTTTCTTGAAGTATGAGTATGGTGTACTTTCGAGGATGAAAGTTCTTTTAAGATGTATATGATGTGAAAGACTAGATTTCTGTCTTAATTTCGAGGATGGAATTTCTTTTAAGGTGTGTAGGATGTGATAGGGTGAACTTTTGGAGATCCTAATTACTTAATGACAAATTGTTAATCCTAAGTAGGGTTATGATCCTTTGGATGCACTCCAATTAGTTTGGCAAAAGTTGAAAGTCATTGAGGTTAGTGTTATAATTAATGCCCCTAAGTATGTGCCATTTTAGATCAAGTGGTGGACTGGTCAAATAGTGGTAATTTGGCACTAACATCTAGTATAGTGTAGCAGGAGTTATTCTAAAGCTACGTTTTAAGTCTAACTGATCTATGACGTCCCTAGTAAAAGGTATGGATGATTGAATGTTGATTAAATGATTAATAACCGAGGAATGTAATGAACTGGTGTATAACCCGTTACCCTAAGTTGTTGGCATGTGCCTTGTCATGCCTTGGAGAAGTGGGCAGATGACATTTTTGTTTTCCTTATGGGTAGTGCAACCCATACACAACCATCACATTTCAGATCGGTGGCCTAGAGGTTTTATGGCCCTTGGATGGCATGCTTGATAAGTTACATCCTACCCAAGTTCAAACCAACATGGTTGGGATCAAGCCACCACGATCACCATCGTGATCGTGAGTAGAGACGTGTGATTGGTTGTGGGGGCGGTTTGTTCATGTGAAAAGAACGGAGAAATAATCCATTATCCTTGGGTTGTCGATAGCGTAGTTTAAGCACTGTATAAGGCAGCTGGAAGCGGGAGATATACAAACCCCACCCTCTAGCTCTCCATCATCTGTTGCAGGTGGGAGGCAGAAATTACAGAAGGAGGAGATCGGGGGAAGATACAGTGATGAGGACCTCGCCGAACTGGATCAATCTCACACAGGCCGGCATTGAGGATGAAACCCCGTCCAATAGCAAGTACCAAGCTGGTGGTTGGGAGAAAGAGCTCCGACGCAGAACCCACACACGTGGGCATACCGTTAAGATCGCGTAAAATGCGAGGAGAGGCGACACTCACTGTATGAAGGCCATAGAACGCATAGCACGAGCAAAACCAGAGAAGTGTGGCGATGAGGAGGCTGGTCACAGACCACATGATGGCTCTAAGAGACGAACGTCGCATCGGGTGTCCTGGCTCTCACGCGGGAGAGGAGACTAGGCGGCGACGGTTCCATCGCCGAGAATAGACGCACGCAAGCAGCTGCCAGGCGGGTGGACTCACAAGGAGAAGGAAATCGCTGCCCACAAAAAGTCAGAGCAGAGTCCTATGGTGGCGATGCCTGAGCCTTGGATACGGAGGAGGAACCTCCAACAACAATCCACGACGATGAACCAACATAGACGGAGATCTGAGGCTGCGTGCTGCTGGTACGAAGCCGTTGGAGATGGATCAAAGGAGATCGCCGGAGGAGGCACCTGCAGCACCGATATTGGAGAACCTTCCCACGGCAGTGGCGTGATCTAGGGAACGAATGTGAGCATCGGCTGTCCTGGCCCTCATGCGGAGAGGAGAATAGGCGATGATGGATTGTGTAGTGTGTGAACCCGTTCACACGAGAAAGAGGGAGGAAGCAGACTGGGTTCAGCTCCCATCAGACCAACGTGAATCGATTGGCAAACCGCCAGAATCCCTATTCACTCAGAATAGAAGGGGACCAATTAAGGACCATCCAGCTCAAAGGTGAACCGGGCAGGTCCAGGAGAGAATTTGTGCCCTTGGACGCCACATGGCAGTCCCCGATTGGCCATAAAAAGGTAAATCTTCACTAATTCCCTTAAATAAGCAGTTTTTCTATAATTCGTAGAAATTAGCTGGATTATCAGAAAAATGCAAATAAGGTACCGAAATTCTCAGAAAAAAGAGCAAAACACAATGAAAGCATAATATCAGTCTTTTGTTGCACTAATAATAGTGATATCAAGTAAGATGTTTTATGCTTGTTTCATGGATAATAAATATCAAACAATGTTCTAAAATTATGATAACATGCCAGTAAGTCTATAATCATGTTTTTTTTATCCATCAAAGCTTGATGCTCCATTACTATTAAAAAAGGAAGTTTTAAAAAATATGCTATGTACATCCAGAAAAAGCACCAACAGAAGACAAACTACACAAAGGTTCCAATCCCTATCTTTACATTTCTCCAGACTGTATCAACATTGCCACATCTATCATCAAAAATTCTACCATTCCTATCTTTCCATACTTCATAGACAAAGAACATAATAAAGGTCCTGGCTTTCATATCCATCATACTCGTCATTTGATCAAGGCTAGTAGGCATGTTCTTGACAATTTTATCATCAATCACTTTGCTCTAAATGTCTCTCCCAAAGCTGCATTCGAACAGAATGTGATTCATAGACTCCTCACTTTCACAACAGAGTATACATCTGGAAGCACATTGATAACCCCTCTCTTTTAGGCAGTCAACAGTAAGCAATCCACCTTTTAGACATCTCCAAACAGTTAGGATAGTTTTCATCGGTGATTTTGTCTTCCACAACCAATTAGCCCACTGACATCTCGGCTGGCACACCCTAACAACATCCCAAAACTCTTTCATCTTTTTCACAGACTTTCCCCTAAAAAGAATCTCATCATCTTTGTCCAAAGAGAAAGTAATTCTATCCCTAACAGCATCCAGCACTCTGTTAACGTGTCTGGATCTAGAGACCATCCAGCTTCCATCTTCATTAAGATAACAATTAACTTTTGCAAATCTGCCAAAACCACAATTAATACAACAGTTGTAAGATAGGATATTGTACAAGAACATCCCTTCACCAACCCAAGGATCATGCCATAATAGGGTCTTATCACCCTTCCCAACCACATAAGAAACATCATGTACAATCTTATCCTTGAAAAGGATAAGTCTTTTCCAAATCCAAGTAGCATTGGTTTGGAATTTAACACTACAAATTGAGTCACCTTTGTGGTACCTTTCATGTACCCAACGTACCCATAAGGAATCATTTTTCTTTGCAATATCCCAAATCTTCCTGGCCATGCAGGCCTTAACTATATCATTAGTATGCCGGATACCCAGCCCACTTTCTCTTTTAGGGGTACAGATACTATCCCAATCAATAGTATGAATCTTCCTTTCAAGACTTGGACCACCCCAAAGAAAGTCTCTACACAATTTATCTATCTCAGCTGTAACACTAGCTGGTAAAGGAAAGGCAGCCACTCAGTACAGATGAAAAGAAGAGAGTGTGGACACAATCAACTCTAGCCTTCCTGCAAAAGAAAGGAATCTAGCCTTCCAACCTTCTAGTCTAGCTTTCATCTTATCAAGGATAGGGGCACACAACCTTCTCGTTAACCTCCCTTTAAACAGAGGTAAACCCAAGTATTTTTTCGGTAGCTTTTCAATCTGAATCTTCAAAATCTCCATCAGCTTCCTAGAATCAGTGGCATCATTACAGAAAATTGCACTTTTATCCTTACTAACCTCCATCCCAGAGATAGCACCAAACTGGTTCACAATATTGGCAATAGTAGTCATAGATTTCTCATCCGCATCAGCAAAGATCACAACATCATATGCAAACAGAACATGGGAAATAGAAAGCCCTTGGGAAGCCTTGAAAGCTTTAAAATCCCCTCTCTCTTCAGCACTATTCAACATAGAAGACAGTCCCTGCATAGCAATCACAAAAAGGAAAGGCCCCAGGGGATCCCCTTGACGAATACCCCTAGAAGGATAAAGCTGAGTAGAAGGAACTCCATTTATAAGAATATGACAGTTCAGAGTTCTAAAAATTTCCTTAACCCAACCAACAAAACAATGAGGAAAGTTCATCTTGGTCAAAACAAATTCAAGATACTCCCAGTCAATAGAGTCATAAGCCTTCTTAATATCCATCTTCAAACAAAATTTCTGAGTGTTGCATTTCATCATATTATTGATCAATTCATTAACCAGAAGGGCCGCATCCATAATACTTCTCTCTTTAAGAAAGGCACATTGAGCTTTGTCAATAACCTCAGGAAGGATAGGACGAAGCCTATTGGCCAGAACTTTAGAGATTATCTTGTAACATACATTACAAAGAGAAATCGGTCTCCAGTCTTTCACATTAGAAGCATCATTTACTTTAGGAATCAAGGTTATAAAAGATCTATTAGCCTCCTTAAGCAACCTACCACTCACAAAGAAATTTTTAACTGCCTTGATCACATCACCTTTGATAATACTCCAGCAACTTTTATAGAAACAATAGTTAAAACCATCTGGCCCCGACGCTTTGTCAATGTTTGACATCTCAATAATATCTTCAATCTCCTTTTCAGTGACAAGAGCACATAAACTATCAAAATGTTGTTTGGACAAAGAAGGAATCTTCATATCTACTTCTTCAGCTTTCATACTACAAACTTTCTTCATAAATAAATCTTCATAGAACAAGTTAATATGACCACAGACTTTGTCTTCATCAAAGCACATCATATCATCAATAAGTAAACCTTTGATCTCATTTCTCATCCTTCTAGTTTTTAAGGAAGCATAGAAGAACTTTGAATTTTTATCACCCAACTTTAGCCATTGCACTCTAGATTTCTGTCTAACCAAGGATTCCTCTGCATCATAGGCCTTAATAGCTTCTTTTCTTTTTTTAGTGGCTTCTTCAATCAAATCAAAGTTGCTAGGATCCTTTTCAATCTTCTCAACAAGAATAGCATATTCCAACTCCAAAACCTTCCTATTATCCATGATATTCCCAATTGTATTTTTATTCCGCTCACATAAGGCAGATCTCACCTTATCAAGTTTCCTACAAAGCCTGAACATAGGATTACCACAAACCTCAGAGTTCCAAGCATTCCTCACCACATTCAAAAAGTCTGGATGATCAGTCCAAGAATTAAGAAACCTAAAAGGCGTCCTCTTCTTGCACTTCGTATCTTCCACATGAGCCACAAGAATTTTATGGTCACTGTGAACAGAGATCAGATTTATCCCCCAGGTTCTTTTAAACTCATTAAGAAACTCACTGTTGAAAAAGCACCTATCAATTCTTGACATAACCAAACTTGCACCTTGTTGTCTATTATCCCATGTGAATTTAGATCCACCAAACTCCAGTTCAACCAGGCTATTGCTATTCACAAATTCATTAAAATCATGCATAGATTTGTAAGAACAATCCGCTCTACCCAATATGTCAGCATCAAATCTTACAGCATTAAAATCCCCAATTAAGAAATATGGTTGACCATTCACCATATTTATAGCATTAGAGAGCTCAACCCATAAATTAGTTCTCTTAGTATCAGGATTGTGCCCGTAGATTGCAAACAGAAAGAACTTCTTATTGTTATAACTCACCCCACACATAACAAACTGATCAGATTCCATAATGACCTGCACCTTCACCTCCTCATCCATCCACATCACCACAACTCTGCCAAGAGGGTGACTAGCATGATTAGAAACCCAACTGCAATCCTGGAAAACACTACTCATAGATCTATTCATCTTCCTCCGTCTAACTTTAGTTTCAAAAAGACAAGTTAGAATCGACTTATTATTCACCACTGCTTCATGAACAGCCATCTGACGCCCCAGTTTGTTCAACCCTCAGACGTTCCAGGCTGTTACAATCAAAGGTCTAACCATTTGGAATATCACTTGCTGGAGCCCTGCCAACAACAGTCACTGGAACTTCCTTCTCATTATCTTCAGCCCCATCCAAAAATTCCAACATTCTAAAGCTATTAGGAGACACTGGAATCCCAGTCGCTTTTTGTTGGGGAATCTTTGAGACATTTCGTGGGGGAGATCTATGCCTTCTCTTCCCCTCACTCCATTTTAAAGAGGCAGAAGTACTTGCACCCATCAAGTTTTGTTCACTGATCGGAGTTGCAGGCTGCTCCTCACCTTTATCCACGATTAGAACTTTTCCTCCACTATTGTCAACATCCAGATCAGTATTAACCTTCTGACTAGGATCTGACTGTGGCATTTCCTCAGGCACCTGTACTTCCACTGGAGGACAGTCAAAGAAGGTGTCAACCTCGCTGTTTGTTTTCTCCACCCACACTTGCTTTATCTTCTTCTTCTTATCCCCTATCTTCTGACAATCACCTTGACCATGACCAAAAGTCCCACACACTTTGTAGCAAGCTGGAACCCATTCATACTCCACTTTTATCACATCCAGAACACCACCGTCGCTCATCAATTTGACTTCCGTCGGAAAAGAAGACGTAGCCGGAATGAGTACATGGATCCTCGCATACTCCAATCTCTGCATCTCCTTAGTTAAATAGTCTGGCCTCAATGGCGTACCCAAGAAGCTTCCAATCATACTGAACACTTCCTCATCCCATAGCTCCAGCGGCAACTCAAACAGTTTAACCCAGATCGGAACCTCGGTAAGCTTCACCTTCTCCAGCGGTTCCCCCCTTTGCCATTTTTTAACTATCAACAGTTTTCCGGCTACATACCATGGCCCATCCTCCATAGCAACTTTCATTTCCTTTGGATCTGAAAATCGAATCACAAAGCAGTCATTTCCACGCGACAAGATCTCCATGCTTCATTTGATCTTCCATATCAACGACATATGCCTATGCAATGTCGGCCAGTAGGTTTCAAGCCGATAACATATCCATCGATAGCATTCTCCCACTTAGCTAAGTTCCTTTCAGAAATAACTTTCGAATATCTTATAGAACCATCAGTGAAATCCACCGAGCATTGTTTGAGTTCAGAATCATCAGCCACACATTTGTTACAGAACAGATCTGCCCAGGACTTCTTCTCCTTTGCTACCGGAACTGAGTTAACATTCCTTCCTTTCTCTCCAGCACCAAAGCGTGCGTTCTGATACGGTCCACGGAGAGGGTCGCCACCCCGGATCTGAGCCCCTGCTGTGGGCGGCTCGTCGGTGTCGCCCCTCTTCTCGCCATCTTTCTCGCCAGAGTGCACGAAACCGGAGGACATCTTATTCAATTTGTGAATGACTAAAGGTGTCTATAATCATGTTTATAATGCATATGATGTCAAATATGGTAATGTTGATGCACGAAAGTATATAATTTGATTAATGTGGCTAATTAGGGCTAATAACACTAAAGATAATGCAATTAATGCATACATGCTCAATAAATGATGAAATTTGTAGAACAATCTTATATGAGTAACTGGAAGCTAATATGGAACTTTGATATTAGTTAGATGCACGAAATTCATGTTATATGAAGAGCACCCTTAATACATGAGATATAACTCTAATATGGTTAATGAAAGTGACATAGTGTTATGTTCACATAATAATGTGACACGTGAGCATATCTAGTTGATGAACTATAATCTAGAAAATGACATCAGTAAGGTAAATCTAAGACAAGAATGCAAGTAATGATGCAAATATACAAATGAGATAAGGTAAACCCTAAAATGGATATAATTAGGGTTAAGATGAGATGTGAGATGATGGGAACCTGATGATAGTATATGATCTTGTCTTGATCAGGTTTAAGAAAGTTATAGATGACATGAGGAATATGTGATTAGGATGTCTCTTGATCAAGGTACGCCATTAGCTCTTACTTGGCTTATTATACAATATGCTTGTGTTATATGTGTAGTAAAATACTTGGCATATGGTATTGGATGAAATGATTGTTCTTGTATGATACCTTGCTTGATTTTCTATACTTATGGCTATGAACACCTGCAAACATAATATAGATGTTCCATCATAAGATAGCTCATAAACCACTTGGTGGTAGAGCGCATGCATAATGATCACAAACCACTTGGTGGTAGATCATATGATGTTTGTATAATGATCACAAACCACTTGGTGGTAGATCATAAGGCCTGAAGACGTCAAAGCCACTTGGTGGCAGACGCACGAGATATATGATGGAAATAAGCTTAAAATATGTGTTCTCTTTTGTTAATGAATATCTTTGTGCAAGTATACACTTTTCCTTATATTTCTTTCTTACTGCCAAGTATTAGTTTTATCTTATTGCCACGATATGATGAGAGGTAAATAAAAGACACGTAGGCGTACTCGGTGCAATATTCTTGAATATTGTGATGACGTGTACCGCATGTAATCTTTTGTTTAGGTTGTGGTTATGCTCTTGGAGATCCAGGATGGTTGAGAGTTGTGTGGCAAGCTGATGTATAGGTGGACCTGTTGTCTTAAGATCCTGTAGTTTAGTGGTAGTACATGTATATGTATAGTTTGATTTTCAATATGTAATATCAAATGATGTAACAATTCATGTTGTAATTATATGTTGAATGGTGAACATGTGTTGTATGGTTTTATTATTTATCATGTGCATGTGCTACTGATTGTTTCCTTCTGACTCCCTTGATTTTCTTCTTCTTAGCCTAGTGTGTGGTGTTTAAATTGGGATTCTCGCTGAGGTGAGGTTTCAATTTGGAAATCCCACATCAGATTAAGTTTTAGAAAATCCGAGGACGTCACATTTCCTATGGTGTTCCCTTGATGGTTTGAACTCCTCTACCATAGGTAGTCTGTGCATGCACATGGCAGGATTTATTCCTATTAGGTCAGTCATTTTATATCTGATGGCTTTGTTGTGTTTCCTTAGCTCAGCGAGGAGTTTTTCTTCTTGATCATCTATTAAAGTAGAGATGATTATGACTGAGCATAGTTTTTCTTCATCCAGGAAGATATGTTTGAGCCCTATTGGTAAGGATTTCATTTCTGGGGCCTTGATTACTTCCGTAGTTTCCAAAGTGGTGACAGATTTCAATTCCTCGAAGATGGTTGTCAGAGTTTCTTCAGCTTGGTCTAAGTATTGCATGCATTGTTGTACTAGTTTGCTGGCTGAAAATTCAACTTATGGGTTTGTCAAGACATTCTCCAAGTCATCAGATGGTTTAGCTATTTCTAGCTATAATTGAGACATTTTTTCTATTGCCTCAAGAAGGAAGACTTCTTCCTAGATACTGGGACCTTTTAGGTTGTTAAGGACTCTGAATTGGATGGCTTCTATTCCTAGTCTTAAGATAATTGTTCCTGTTGCAACGTCGATAAGTGCTCTTGCGGTAGCAAGGAAAGGCCTGTCGAATATTATTGGATATCTTAGATCTTCCTTTATATCCATAATCACAAAGTCGCAAGGGACATAGGAGTATTTCCCTATCCTGACTGGGATGTCTTCAATGATCCCTAATGGTGCAGTGATGGTAGAATCAGCCAGCTGAATTTTCATTGTTGTTGGTAATAACTCGGTAAAACCCAACCTTTTGCACATTAAGAAGGGAATAATAGATATACTAGCTCCTAGATCAGCTAATCCTTTTTTGCTAGAGGCATTCCCGATGGAACATTAGATACCAAAGGATCCAGGATCTTTTTGTTTCCTTGGCATTTTGTTGAGAATAATGTTAGAGGTTGTCTGAGCCAGTTTAACAGTCTCTTGTTCTCCAGTCATATATTTCTTTGATAGTAAGGTCTTCAGGTATTTTGACCAAGCTGGGATTTCAAAAAGAGCATCGAGGAATGGAATATCGACATATAGCTTCTTCATAGCTTCCTTGAATTTCTGGAATCTAGTGTCCAGTTTAGTTTCCCTCAATCTACCTGGGTAGGGTATCCTAGGCTTATATGGTGGGACTTCTGGTTCCTTGATAGCTTGCTCTATTTCCTTTTCCTTCCCAGCCTCTACAGATTGGTTTGTGCTAGCAATTGGGTTTACCTCAGTTGTATCTTCATCTTGTTGAATGATTTTCGTGGCTTCAGTAAGGACTTGACCTGACCTTGTGGTGATGGCTTTCAATTGCTCTTATCTGTATTGATCATGTCTTGGGTTTATCTCTAGTTGACCGGAAAAAGAGCCTACCGGAGGTTTTAGTTGAGCTGTGATTTGTGCTAGCTGAGTTTCGAAAGCTTTTTGTTGGGCTTGCTGGTTGGCAAGCATGGTTTGTTGTGATTGCAACACTTGTCTTATTAATGACAGTTCATCTGTCGGTGGAGGTGGATTAATTTTTTGTGTGTTTTGTTGATACTGTTGTGGTTGCTGCTGCTGAGGCACAATGGATAGTTGGGGTTGTTGAACTTGTGGTTGTTGCAACTAAGGTTGCTACAATTGTGGGTGCAACGGTAGATGAGTATATTGATAATATGCAGAAGGATTTCTTGGTTGTGTGAATCCTCGCAATCCTCTTCTAAAATTTCCCTAGTTTTGATTATAATTGTTTGGGAACCCTGGTGGCGATCTATTAAAACTTCCTCCTTAGGTATGGTGCTGTGGGTTGGCAGTCCCTACAAGATTCCCATATTGAAATCCAGGATGGTTTCTTGGTTGATTTGGGTTGTAATAAGCTTGTCCCGGTATAGTGTGGATGGAATTCACTTGTTCTGGTGATAGATCCTCAGGCTGTTCGATGATAGGTTCATATTGTGGTTGCGGCGTCTACATGTCCATCATCACATTATATAGGAGACCACATGATAATGTGGGATGATCGGATGCATGACATGCTTCGCAAGTCACGGTAGCAGCCTTGACCTGTTGGGGTCTCTTCTTTTCTCCAAGTTTCATTTCAAGAACTTGTTTCTTGTGAGCAATA
This sequence comes from Alisma plantago-aquatica, assembly GCA_963693085.1. NCBI lineage: Eukaryota > Viridiplantae > Streptophyta > Magnoliopsida > Alismatales > Alismataceae > Alisma > Alisma plantago-aquatica. Next base: position 406,815,653 of record OY856413.1, read on the forward strand.
GTTTTTAGGGCTTCAACGATAGCTTTCATTTCCATTGATTCTTCAGCCTTACAAACTTTTAGGATTCTTCTGGTGGATGACCTTCCCCAATTAGATTGGTTCTCGGCCCCAAGCGTAACAATCCTCCAGGCATCTTCGTAATTTTTTCGCATGAAATTCCCCCCAGATGAGGAATCCAAAAATTTCTTAATATCATCACTTACTCCTCTGTAGAATGTCTCTATCAGCTGGTTTTGAGAGATTCCATGGTGCAGACATTTCCTCAAAAGTTCCTTAAATCTCTCCCAGGATTCTGCCAGTGATTCCCTAGGGAGTTGAGAGAAGTGATTAATTTTTCCCCTAATCTCATAAGTCAAGGAAGGTGGAAAGAACTTTTCTAGAAACTTTTCTTCCAAAGGAGCCCAGGTGGTGATTGGCTCCCTGTCTAATGCATTGTACCAGCTCAATGCCCTTCCGAACAAATTGAAGTGAAATTGGTGTAGCATGATTGCGTCAAAAGGAACTTTGACATGTGGTACTAGCCAACAAAGAGACTTGAATCGCTTTAGGTGGTCCATGTAGTCATCCCCAGCACCTCCAGAAAACAAAATACCTTGCATAATCTGGATCCACTACGTGTGGATCTCAAAGTTAGGAACATTAATGAGCGGGGGTCTAACTGGATGATTATCTTTGAAGTTCTTAGGAATGGCATAATCTCGAAGTTGCTTGTTTCACAACACCATCTGAGCAGTGGCTGTGGATGCTTCATTCTCAGCTTGAATGCGGGCATGTTCTTCAGCTCGGACCTCAGCTTGAATCTGGGCACATGTGTCAGCAACAAGTTGTGCTCTTTGAGCTGCTAAGGCCGCATTGACTCTTTCCATAACCAAAGTGGCTTGGTGCTGTTCGTCGGCCATTTGTCTGGCTCATTGGCGGTTGAGGCGGATGCGTTGGTGGAATCTTCATTCTACCTCAGAGTTGTACTCTAGTTCAGGGGAGAATTTGATGTTGTACAAAGGTTGCATACACATTTTCTACCTGAGTAGAAGAAGAAACACACTTTAGGTAATGCAGAGAAATGATGAAATCAAGATGATAAGAATCATGATTAAAGAAAAGTGTAAAATCCTAATCAACTAGAAAGGTAACAAGTAAAATTAAAACTTTTTGTTGTCCCCGACAACGGTGCCAATTTTTGATGGAGCCTCCACTTACATGAAGTTGTGTGCACCACTAAAAATCCTAGAGATAGTTAATATCTAAGTTTAGCCTTGCGTATGCTATAATAAGATCTCCACCCACGTATGCTAAGATACGTGGAAGTCTTATTATAGTACAGTTAAGGGTCGAATCCACGAGACAACAGTCTTGTTAAGAGTTTTAACAATATGGAAAACGTAATAAACCTACTTATCCACTTAAAAGTTGATATTTAGATCAAAGAGTTGATTTGATGGTTAAGCTAATGTGCGGAGAAATAAAATAACAAGAAAGTAGATTTAAAGTTGTAAACAATATTTGGAAACCACTAGGATGTGATCGGGTTTCACCATCACTACGCATGGATCAAAACATACATTACGATAACTTGACTTGCAAAGAAAAGAGTCTAAACAGTTAGTATCTTTGTAGACTTAGCTTCCTTTCAGATAACTAACTACGGGAAACAAGGATGTGTTACAATGCCAGCCATCCCCAGACGAATGGTCACTTACTTTGCATCACTCCCCTCACAAAGTGTGTTCCTCGACCTATCAAGGTTGTACTTTCACGCATCAACTGATTCCATTTCATAGTATGAAAGTACAACAAAGGAGGTGAGTTTACTCCACTCCTTGAGAAACGCTCCTAGATACCGAACCAAACGTATGGTGACTACATACAATCTGGAACCAACAAATAGTCGATATTCGAATCTAGAAGTACAAACATAGACAATTTGCACTAACAAATAATAGATAACACAAGTTGGTGATCAAGCAACTAGCATTCATTAAATGATTGATGTTGAACTGGAAATATAGTGTTTTTCTATTGCAAACTCAAGAATTACAATGTATGAAATGAAAACATGGGTAGTGGGCTACTCCCCGGACCTTAGTGTATGAGACTACTCGTTCATGGCAAAAACAAAGAAGGAGGCGGGAAGAGAGAGGGAAAACATCATCTCCATGTAGGAGGGAGGAAGGTCGACCCCTTGGAGGAGAGAGCAACTATCTTCATGCCGTGTGGTTGTCTTGATGAAGAAGCCTCCACTTCCCACCATCTTATGTTGATGAGAGAGGAAGTAGCTTGGAGATGGAGTATGGATCTTGAACTAGCAACCTTTGGGCGAAGGATGAAGGTGGAACAGCTCTAGAGTGATTGGGGCAGCCTCTGGACATCCAAGAAGTTGATACCAAATGAGGACCCCTTAGGTTCTATTTATAGGATTTCAAGGAATCCCCAAACGGTCTTGGGATCATTTTTGGGTCTTTAACGGTTTGGAGACCATTTGCGTTTATTCAGTCTAAGGACCGTTTGAGTTCATTCGGTCTTGGGACCATTTGGATCCATTCAGTCTTGGGACTGTTTGGATTCATTCAGTCTTGGGACCATGTGGACTTCATTCGGTCTTGGGACCGTTTGAGTTCATTCGGTCTTGGGACCATTTGAGTTCATTCGGTCTTGGGACCGTGTGGACTTCATTCGGTCTTGGGACCATTTGAGTTCATTCGGTCTTGGGACCGTGTGGACTTCATTCGGGCTTAGGACCGTTTGAATTCATTCAATCTTGGGACCGTTTGGACTTCATTCGGTCTCCAGACCGCTTGCCCCTTTTGCAATTTTTTTGTGTTTTTCTATAAGAAAAAGGAGATAAATGTTAGTTTAATGATGAATTCATAATAACACAGAAAGTTAAGGATTATATCTAATTTATCTAAGAAAGAGTATGAAAAATTAAGAAAAACTAGTAAGATAACATCACAAAAATGGGAGGCTATCAGGCACCAAATAGCTAACCCTATTCATCCATGTAATTCAATCAGATTGGTGAGGCCCATACTTAATGTGTGATGTCTAGATTGTTCATGTACTAGGGTCATGGGATGAACCTATATTTTTCCTTATGTTTTTAGCATAGAGTGACATTTGTATGCACAACCTTGTATATAAGTTGAATAGTTGAGCTTTCTGTGAACATTTTAAATATAGTTCTGAAGATCTAGATGAGATGAAGTCATGCTAGTTATACTTTTTTCATAAATGAGAAATTATATATAACAAGATGTTGTTTTTAATTTTCTCTTTGGTTGGAATAGTTTCGTAAATATTATTGTTCTATTTGTCGATTGGAGATTGTGTCATAAACTCATCGGGGTCCGGTCATGATAATTGGTATTTTTGTTGGTTGTTGGGTTTGGGTCCCAACAAGCATAGTATCAGAGCCTATGGTTATAAATTAGTAAATGAACATAGGAAATGTTGAGCTTTTTCTTTTTCATTATCTATAGTATGTGTTTCTTCTATAATGGTGGATGTAAGAAGAAGAAATCAGACTTCAGATTTAACTCTTAATGTGAATGGATCCCAAGAAGTTCCAAAAGGACATATAGAAAATGAACCTCATCCATCACCTCCTCCATCATTTAGGGGTGAGTAGTTCATGGTGTTGAGCATGTACTTGATGTGGAAGAAGCAGTGAGGCCTCAACACTATCCTCATGGTTTTGGTCCACAATTTTCACCTGAAATGTTAGCAATGGCACAAGGTATCATGGCTGTAACTACTAAGGTAGTGTGGAGTTCTATGGAACATGTACGATAACCAAACCTTGTTACAGAATTAAGTAGATCATGGAAAAATTTAAAAAGATTGGGGCTTATGAATTCGCAGTCAGTTCATACCCAAATGAAGTTGATGCATGGTTATTTGAGACAGAAAATTTCTTTCAGTTAGCACTTGTACCAGAAGAGCAAAGGGTGGAACATGGTGTGTTCCTACTAAAAGGTAGTCCTAGCTACTAGTGGGGGCTAGAGCATGTGAAAAGAGATGGAAACAACATGAGATGGACTCAATTTAGGAGATGTTTTGAGTCACAATATTATCCTGAGACATGTGTGTGACAAGATTAGGCAGTTTGAGACACCAAAGCAAGGGAATATGTCAGTGACTAAATAGGAGTTCTTGTTCCAAAAATTACTAAGGTTTTGTCCTCAACTTTGTGTGACTGATTAGGACAAGATTATAAGGTTTTAAAGTGGGATGAATCCATGATGAAAGAAAGAGTATCTATCAAGGAGAGTCACTTAATTTTCATGCATTGTAGATGCATCAAGAAGAGTCGAAAGATCTAGTCAAGTCAGAAGGGAAGTCGAGGGGAGAAAGAGAGTGTGCACTGAAATGTTCAAGCAAAGTTTTAGTGGCCATCTTCATTTAGTAAAATGCCTAGGTAGCAACAAGGTAGAGGTAGAGGCAATAGTGTTCATGGTAGGGGATACCAACCTCAAAGAGTCAGTAGTGTAGAATTTTTTGCAGTTATGAATCCTCAGGAGTCTGGAGCACCTAGTTATGCTTCAACACTGCAACAATGCACAACTTGTGAGGGTGTACATTTGGGGTAGTGTTGGGATTCCAAACCTCCTACATGTTACAAGTGTGTACGAATTGGGCATTAGGCCAAAGAATGCTCATAAGGAGGACAACAACAACAATCAGGACAGACGCCAAGAGGTCAATATCAGCAAACCCAATAGACTCAACAAAGTGGTATTAGAGGTATAATTATTTCTCAGGAAGGATTTAGTGCACATGGAGTTTCATCATAGAGTGATATTAGTAGAGGAAAAGAAAGACATCCACAATCAATTGGGATTCTACTATTAATCAATAAGAAAATGTGGTGTGTCCAACAAGTAGTGACATATCAGATGCAACTATTTATTAATGTCATTACTACTGTATATATTCTAATTGAACCTCGTCCCACTCATTCTTATGTGACTGAAGCTATGGTAGACAAAAGTAATATGTTAGCAATCCATTTACCTTATGATTTTATTTTAGAAATCCCTATAGTAGAGCCTATGTATATTGTTGAAATATGCCCAAAGTTTGTTTTGTCTGATAGGACTCATAGCATTTAAGTGGATCTATTGCCACTTACCATGAATGCATTTGATATAATATTGGGCATGAATGTTTAGATAAGTATAAAGCAAGATTAGATTGCTTTATGGAAGAAGTGGAATTTTGTGATGAAGATAGAACATGGACTTTTGTTGGGATATAAGAGTCCTACCTTTATGTATGATTAGTGATAGATGATGAGAAGATGTTGAGAAAAGGATGTCAGGGATATCTAGAGAATGTGATAGATACTCTTGTTGAGAATCCTAGTTTGTTAGATGTACCTGTAGTGCATGATTTTGCTGACGTGTTTCCTAAAGAATTGTCAAGATTACCGCTAACTAGGGAGGTTGATTTTGAGATCATCCTAGAGCATGGTACATTACCAATATCCTTACCAACTTATTGTATGACACTGATAGAGCTTAGAGAGATTAATATACAACTGTAAGGGTTTCTAGATAAAGGTTTTATACATCCAACTACACCTTAGGGAGCAGCAGTACTGATTGTGAAAAAGAAAGATGGTACAATGAGATTGTGCATTGACTATAGATAGTTAAATAAAGTCACTATGAAGAATATATACCCCTTACCTAACATTTATATCTTGTTTGATCTACTCAATAGAGCTACTATATTTTCTAAGATAGGCTTCAGATTAGGATATCATTAGTTGAGAATTAAACTTGAGCATGTGCTAAAGATAACTTTTTGCACAAGATATGGACAATATGAGTTTTTGGTTATGTCATTTAGACTAACCAATGCTCCAGAAACATTCATGGAATTAATGAATAGGGTTTTTCAATAGTTCCTGGATCAAATTGTTGTTGTATTCATAGATGATATTTGGATATATAATGAAAATATGGAGCAACATGTAATCATTTACAAACTTTCTTGCCAGTACTACAATGACATCATCTTCGTGAAAAGTTTGATAAGTGTGAGTTTTGGCTTTCAGAATTTGCCTTTTTAGGCCATGTTATCTCTAGATAAGGGATTTGTGTAGATCCCAAGAAGTTTGAGTCAGTGTTACAGTGGGAACATCCCAAGACTCCCATTGAAATCTATATTTTTCTTGGACTAGCAGGATATTATAGATGATTTATACATGATTTTTGTTTTATAGCCATGCCGTTAACAAGGTTAACAAGGAAAGACACATTTTGTATGGATAGAGGAATGTGAGAATAGTTTCCAGATTTTGAAGGAAAGGTTGAAGACAACACTAATTTTTTCATTACCTAAGAATGGGAAAGGTTCCATAGTTTTCTATGATGCTTTAAGTAAGGTTTAGGATGTGTGTTTATACAGGATGGCAATGTAATTGCCAATGCTTCTAGAAAATTTAAGAAGCATGAGGAGAATTACCTAACTCATGACTTGGAATTAGCTACACTGGTGTTAGCACTAAAAGCTTGGCAACATTATCTTTATGGATCCCCATGTCAAGTATTTATAGGTCATAAAACCCATAATTAGATTACTACCTAGAAGAATCTAGACTTGAGACATTGTATGTGCCTTGAGCTGGTTAAGGAGTATGAGTGCACAAATGATTATCACCCTGGTAAGGATAATGTGGTTGCATATGAATTGAGATGCAAATCATCTTCTTCATCTACAATCACGGTGTATCATCTAGCATATAAAAGAATAGATATGTTGTTAGACCTTATAGGGATGAGTACTCAATTGAGTATAGAACAATAGGGGGAACTTTTGGCACAATTACATATTACACCAATGCTAGAACAATAAATTTCACAATAGAAGGTATAGATTCTAAGATTCAAAATATCAAACATGACATGTAGAAAGGAAAGGGTGAAGGATTTCGGTTCTCAGACAAAAACCTTCTATAGTTTAAAGGAAGGTTGTGTGTACCAAATCAAGTAAAATTAAGGAAGATAGTTCTAGAGGAGGCACATAATTCTATGTACGCTATGCATCTGGTAAGTACTAAGATCTACTGCAATTTGAAATAATTATATTGGTGACCGGTGATGAAAAAGGATTTGGCTGAGTTTGTAGCATGTTGTGGGGTGTGTAAACAAGTTAAGGTGGAAAATCAGAAACTAACAGGAATATTGCAACCCTTACTTATTCCAAAATGGAAACAAGAGCATGTCATAATGGACTTTGTGATAGGATTACCATGTAAACCATGAGATTTTAACTCTTTATGGGTTATTTTGACACATTGAGAAAGTCAGCTCATTTTGTATCGGTGAAACTACATATGCAACTAAAAGACTAGAAAAAATTTACATAGATGAAATAATCAGATTGTATGGAGTTCCTTTGACAATACTGTCAAGTCAAGGGTCACAATTTAGATGTAGATCTTGGGATAAACTACATGTTGCTATGGGGATGAAACTTAACATAAGCACAACGTTTCACCCACAAACTGATGACAGTCACAAAGGACAATTTAGACATTAGAAGATATGTTAAGAGCATGTGTTTTACAATTTCTCGGCAGTTGGGATGTATAAGTAAGCTTAATAGAGTTTGCCTGCAACATAATGAAACACTATATGGTAGGAAGTGTAGATCTTTGTATAGGTATGAGGTAGGAGAGAAATAATCAATGGGTCATGAGATAGTTAATCAGACTACAAAAAACATTAAAGTAATGAAGCAAGAGATAAAGGTTGCACAAGATAGAAGAAAGAGTTATGCAGACAAAAGGTGTAGGCTTTTGGTGTTCAAAGTTGCTATTTAAAGTTTTCTTAAAGGTTTCTCCAAGGAAGGGTGTTCTCGGATTTAGAAATAAGGGTAAGTTGACATCTATATATATAGGTCATCATGTCATGTAGAAAATAGGCAAGGCTGCATATAGATTATGGTTACCATTAGAGCCACAACAACTACATGATGTGTTTCATGTTTTCATATTAAGGTAGCGTCTCCCAAAAACAACTCAAATTATATCTGCTATAGATGTACACCTAGCAGATGAAGTCATCTATGAAGAGGGACCAAATAAATTATAGATAGGAAGGTTAAAAAACTTATGAACTATGAAATACCTATGGTTAAGGTATTATGGAAACATCACAATGTCATAGAGATGACCTGGGATATTGAGAGTGAGATGAGGAGAACTCATCCCAAGCTGTACTAAGATTCAAGGATGAAAATTTCTAAGGGAGAGGGAATTTGTAACAAAACAAACTCGGGTTACTCTTAAATCTTAAATTAATCATCATGATTAGTTTAAATCTTGTCTTATTTTGTTAACTTAAGAATTTATGCTGGTGATGTGAATGATTAAATACTAGACATTTAATAGAATGCATACATCTTAAGTTTGACCTAAAAGTTTGAACCTTAATAGAGGCAAAAGTTGAACAATACACACCTAAAAAGCTTTTCATACTCAAGTACTTAAGTAATTAATTTATAGATGATTGTAAGGCATCTTGTTACTTTAGTTTATTTTCTTGTATAGAACTGAATTATAAATCCAATGTGAAAAGAATGGATGAGATTGGATTTAAAATGAGGAAGTTATCAAAGTTTTAATATGCATGTCTAAAACATCCAACAGGGACACACCAACAGCAGGTGGCAGGCAGTGCCACTATTCAGAACCAATCACAAAAAATGACATAACTTTTGATATACTTGATGAATCTCGATAAAAATTAGTTCTACAGATTCATGTTTGCATCCTTTATCCAACCAAACAAAAAATAGAAGTTGTATGTCTGTAGGGAGACTTCCATGGCAACCATGGGAGAACCTTAGTAAAGAGGGCTGAATAGAGCTATTTTCTTGTGGATTTTGAGATGAAGACCTTAATCTTCTTCTTTTTTCTCAAATTTAAGGTTGGTTCCATCCATATGTTTGAATACTTATGATTTAACTTCTCTTTTCCCCTATTTCCTTCATTTTTGAATCAAAATACTGATTTGTTCTTTTCCTTCTTTCTGTTCTTCTCCATGGTCGTTTTTTGAATGAAAGAGGGCTGAATTAAGAGCAAAATTTGTTGGAAGAAAGTTTTATTGTACTTTTCTTGATAGATTTCAAAATTGTCTCTTCTGAATAAAAGTGAGTACATATGTATTCGTACTACATGTGCTACACTTTTTTTTGCTTTCTTTCTAGTTGCTCAAAATAATTTATTGCTAGAATATATGTGAAAAGGATCATAAGAGAAGTAAGAATTTAGACCTACTATTAATAAAATTTTAGAGATTAACTTTATATATTTGATTGTTGTTGATTTTACTTGAAATGATCATAGTATAAATTTATCTTTAGTCTATCTTCTAAATCAAACTTTTAGAAGAGAAAACAACCTAGAAAAATGCATCAGAACATGACAAGAATGATTGCTTGTTTACTATTACAAGATAATTATTTATATTAATGATTTCAAGCCCCTACTTTTGAGAATTTATGGCTAAAAGAATGCCTAGGAATGCCTATAAATAAATTATAAGTTGCTGAAATTTATCTTATACTCATGTCATTTGTGGCAATAATAAAATTACTTGAGCCTCAAAAAAAGGGCTAACTTATTAGTTGATGCCTTGGAAGAAGGCTGAATGCTCATATGATGATATGTGTGACATTTTAAGGCTTGAATGTAGCTTTATACTACTGAATTAATGCTTCCTAAATTTTCACTTATCGATAATGTGTTGCTATACCTATTGGATGTTAGTTTTCATAAAATTCACAAGTCATTTTAAGAGATGTAGTAAGAAAGAGAAACTTTGATTGATTTATAAATGTCCTGGAGATTGTGATCCATCCTCAGATCCATAATGTGATGGTGAAACAAGTCATTCACACTTAGGATGAAGCCCAACAAATGAAGGCCCAAAGTGAATTAGACCATGAGGGATAATCTGAGAAAGGTTAGGAGAAGTTCCACAAAGGTGGAGTGAGACCCCAACCTTCTTCTAGTTTAAGGTTTGGTGGGGGGGAGTTCCACAGATGTGGAAGCAAGACCCCAACCTTGTTTTGGTTGAGATAGTATGTTGGGGTTGAACTTCCTGTGAAATGAGAAAAACATTTATGTGTGATATGATTGAGCCTCGCCTGGTACCAAGGTGGCGAAGAGGTTGAGAGGCTATAAGCCCTACCTATCCAACAATGAATCTGGACGTGCTTTGCCTTAGGGTAGCCAACTACACCTTAAGGTATGGACGGTGCAATCATGTATGTGAGCATACCGTGACAATGTCTAATTGGATGGTACAAGTCAATCAGACTCAGGGAAAACCTAATAAATAAAGGCACATCACAATGTTTGTTGAATGCTAAGTTTTCATGATATGTTATTATGTTGTTAAATTAATTATTACATCTTAAGTGGTTGGTTGTTAAAGCTTAAATTTTTAAAAGAAAAATAAAGTTGCAACAATGTATTATTGTTATGTATCTTCTCACTTTGACATTGTCTAATCAACTAATGTAAAAAATTTAGTCTTGAAGACAAGGCACCGGCTAGTGAACCCTCTTCTTCAGCCAAGTAATTCACTCAGACAGGTGAAGCCAAAACTTAATGTGTGATGTCTAGATTGTTCTTGTACTAGGGTCATGGGACGAAACTGTGTTTTTCCTTGTGTCTTGTACCATAGCATGATGTTTGTAAGCACAACTTTGTATATAAACTGAATAATTAAGCTTTTGTGAGTTAAATGAAGTCATGCTAGTTATACTTTGTTGATCAATGAGAAATGATGTATAACAAGATGTTGTTAGTAATCTTATCTTTGGTTGGAATAGTTGCTTAGCTATTATATTTCATTGTCTGATTGGGGATTGTGTGTCATAAACCCATCAGGGTTCGATCTCGATATTCATTGTTTTTGTTGGTTGTTGGGATTAGGTCCTAACATCTGGTCTCTCATAAAATAGCTGACACACCCTTTGTGGCCATCCTCTTAGGTTTTAACTAGAGAGGCTAAATCAAAACATATCCAACAAACCATTATGTTGTCTTTGTTAATCATGAATGTCATGAAAATCTTAGTATCATGAACTTGGAAGTCGATTCCACTGAGTTGTTGTTTTACTTGAATAGGGAAAGGTGTGGACGAATTGGGCATTAGGCCAAAGAATGCTCATAAGGAGGACAACAACAACAATCAGGACAGAGGCCAAGGGGTCAATATCAGCAAACCCAATAGACTCAACAAAGTGGTATTAGAGGTACAATTATTTCTCAGGAAGGATTCAATGCACATGGAGTTTCATCACAGAGTGATACTAGTGGAGGAAAAGAAAGGCATCCACAATCGGTCAGGATTTTGCTATTAATCAATAAGAAAGAGTGGTGTCTCCAACAAGTAGTAACATTCCAGATGCAACTATTTACTAATGTCATTACTATCGTATATATTCTAATTGAACCTGGTCCCACTCATTCTTGTGTGACTAAAGCTATGGTAGACAAAAGTAATATGTTAGCAATCCCTTTACCTTATGACTTTATTTTAGAAATCCCTATAGTAGAGCCTATGTATATTGTTGAAATATGCCCAAAGTTTGTTTTGTCTGATAGGACTCATAGCATTTAACTGGATCTATTTCCACTTACCATGAATGCATTTGATATAATATTGGGCATGAATGTTTAGATAAGTATAAAGCAAGATTAGATTTCTTTATGGAAGAAGTGGAATTTTGTGATGAAGATAGAACATGGACTTTTGTTGGGATATAAGAGTCCTACCTTTATGTATGATTAGTGATAGATGATGAGAAGATGTTGAGAAAAGGATGTCAGGGATATCTAGAACATGTGATAGATACTCTTGTTGAGAATCCTAGTTTGTTAGATGTACCTATAGTGCATGATTTTGCTGACATTTTTCCTAAAGAATTATCAAGATTATCGCTACCTAGGGAGGTTGATTTTGAGATCAACCTAGAGCGGTACATTACCAATATCCTTACCACCTTACTGTATGACACTGATAGAGCTTAGAGAGCTTAATATACAACTGTAAGGGTTTCTAGGTAAAGGTTTTATACATCCAACTACTTCACCTTAGGGAGCAGCGGTACTGATTGTGAAAAAGAAAGATGGCACAATGAGATTGTGCATTGACTATAGACAGTTAAATAAAGTCACTATGAAGAATATATACCCCTTACCTATCATTTATAACTTGTTTAATCAACTCAATGGAGCTACTATCTTTTCTAAGATAGGCTTCGGATTAGGTTATCATTAGTTGAGAATTAAGCCTGAGCATGTGCTAAAGACAACTTTTTGCACAAGATATGGACACTATGAGTTTTTGGTTATGCCATTTAGACTAACTAATGCTCCAGAAACGTTCATGGAATTAATGAATAGGGTTTTCCAGTAGTTCCTGGATCAATTTGTTGTTGTATTCATAGATGATATTTGGATATATAATGAAAATATGGAGCAACATGTTATCATTTACAAAACTTCTTGCCAGTACTACAACGACATCATCTTTGTGAAAAGTTTGGTAAGTGTGAGTTTTGGCTTTCAGAAGTTTCCTTTTTAGGCCGTGTTATCTCTAGACAAGGGATTTGTGTAGATCCCAAGAAGTTTGAGTCAGTGTTATAGTGGGAACATCCCAAGACTCCCGTTGAAATCTGTAGTTTTCTTGGACTAGCATGATATTATATATGTTTTATACATGATTTTTGTATTATAGCCATGTCGTTAACAAGGTTAACAAGGAAAGACACATTTTGTATGGATAGAGGAATGTGAGAATAGTTTCCAAATTTTGAAGGAAAGGTTGAAGACAACACTAATTTTGTCATTACCTGAGAATGGGAAAGGTTCCATACTTTTCTACGATGCTTTAAGTAAGGTTTAGGATGTGTGTTTATACAGGATGGCAATGTAATTGCCTATGGTTCTAGAAAATTTAAGAAGGATGAGGAGAATTACCTAACTCATGACTTGGAATTAGCTACACTGGTGTTAGCACTAAAAGCTTGGCAACATTATCTTTGTGGAGCCCCATGTCAAGTATTTACAAGTCATAAAACCCTTAATTAGATTACTACCTAGAAGAATCTAGACTTGAGACATTGTATGTGCCTTGAGTTGGTTAAGGAGTATGAGTGCAGAAATGATTATCATCCTGGTAAGGCTAATGTGGTTGCAGATGCATTGAGACATAAATCATCTTCTTCATCTACAATTGGGGTGTATCATCTAGCATATAAAAGAACAGATATGTTGTTAGACCTTATAGGGATGAGTACTCAGTTGAGTATAGCACAATAGGGGGAACTTTTGGCACAATTACAAATTAAACCAATGCTAGAACAATAAATTTCACAATAGCAAGGTATAGATTTTGAGATTCAAAATGTCAAGCATGAGATGTAGAAAGGAAAGGGTGAAGGATTTCAGTTCTCAGACAAAAACCTTATGTAGTTTAAAGGAAGGTTGCGTGTACCAAATCAAGTAAAATTAAGGAAGATAGTTCTAGAGGAGGCACATAATTCTATGTACGCTATGCATCCGGAAAGTACTAAGATTTACTAAAATTTGAAATAATTATATTGGTGACTGGGGATGAAAAAGGATTTGGCTGAGTTTGTAGCATGTTGTGGGGTGTGTCAACAAGTTAAGGTGGAAAATTAGAAACTAACAGTAATGTTGCAACCCTTACCTATTCCAAAATGGAAATAGGACCACGCCACAATGGACTTTGTGATAGGATTACCATGTAAACCATGAGGTTTTAACTCTTTATGGGTTATTGTTGACACATTGAGCAAGTCAGCTCATTTTGTACCGGTGAAACTACATATGCAACTGAAAGACTAGCAAAAATTTACATAGATTAAATAGTCAGACTGTATGGAGTTCCTTTGATAATACTATCAAGTCAAGGGTCATAATTTAGATGTAGATCTTAGGATAAACTACATGTTGATATGGGGATGAAACTTAATGTTAGTACAATTTTTCACCCACAAACCGATGGACAGTCAGAAATGACAATTTAGACATTAGAAGATATGTTAGGAGCATATGTTTTACAATTTCTCGACAGTTAGGATGTACAAGTAAGCTTAATAGAGTTTTCCTACAACATAATGAAACACTATATTGTAGGAAGTGTAGATCCATGTATAGGTATGAAGTAGGAGGGAAACAATCAATGGGTCATGAGATAGTTCAGCAGACTACAAAAAACATTGAAGTAATGAAGCAACAAATAAAGGTTGCACAAGATAGACAAAAGAGTTATGCAGACAAAAGGTGTAGGCCTTTGGAGTTCAAAGTTGATATTTAAAGTTTTCTTAAAGGTTTCTCCATGGAAGGGTGTTCTCAGATTTGGAAATAAGGGTAAGTTGACATCTATATATATAGGTCATCATATCATTTAGAAGATAGGCAAGGTTGCCTATAGATTGTGGTTACCACTAGAGCCACAACAACTGCATGATGTGTTTCATGTTTCCATATTAAGGTAGTTTCTCCCAAAAACAACTCAAATTCTATCCGCTACAGATGTACACTGAGCAGATGATGTCATCTATGGATAGGGACCAAATAAATTATAGATAGGAAGGTTAAAAAACTTATGAACTATGAAATACCTATGGTTAAGGTATTATGAAAACATCACAATGTCATAGAGATGACCTGGGATATTGAGAGTGAGATGAGGAGAACTCATCCCAAGCTGTACTAAGCTTCAAGGATGCAAATTTCTAAGCGAGAGTGAATTTGTAACAAAACAAACTTGGGTTACTCTTAAATCTTAAATTAATCATCATGATTAGTTTAAATCTTGTCTTATTTTGTTAACTTAAGAATTTATTCTGGTGATGTGAACAATTAAATACTAGACATTTAATAGAATGCATACATCTTAAGTCTGACCTAAAAGTTTGAACCTTAATAGAGGCAAAAGTTGAACAATACACACCTAAAAAGCTTTTCATACTCAAGTACTTGAGTAATTAATTTATAGATGATTGTAAGGCATCTTGTTACATTAGTATTATTTTTTTGTATAGAACTGAATTATAAACCCAACATGAAAAGAATGGATGAAATTGGATTTGAAATGAGGAATTTATCAAAGTTTTAATATGCATGTCTAAAACATCCAGCAGCGACATGCCAACAGCAGGTGGCAAGCAGCGCTATATATATTCAGAACCAATCACAAAAAATGGCATAACTTTTGATATACTCAATGGATCTCGATAAAATTTATTTCTACAAATTCATGTTTTCATCCTATATCCAACCAAACAAAAAATAGAAGCTTTGTGTGTCTATAAGGAGATTTCCATGGCAACCATGGGAGAACCTTAGTAAAGAGGGATGAATAGAGCTATTTTCTTGTGGATTTTGAGATGAAGACCTCAATCTTATTCTTTTTTCTTAAATTTAAGGTTGGTTCCATCCATATGTTTGAATACTTGTGATTTAACTTCTCTTTTCCCCTATTTCCTTCATCTTTGAATCAAAATACTGATTTGTTCTTTTCCTTCTTTCTATTCTTCTCCATGGTCATTTTTTAAATGAAAGAGGGCTGATTTAAGAGCAAAATTTGTTGGAAGAAAGTTTTATTGTACTTTTCTCGATAGATTTCAAAATTGTCTCTTCTGAAGAAAAGTGAGTAGATATATATTCGTACTACATGTGCTCACCTTTTTTTTTCTTTCTTTCTAATTGCTCAAAATAATTTTTTGCTGGAATATATGTGAAAAGGATCATAAGAGAAGTAAGAATTTAGACTTACTATTAATAAAATTTTAGAACTTAACTTTATATATTTGATTATTGTTGATTTTACTTGAAGTGATCATAGTATAAATTTATCTTTAGTCAATCTTTTAAATCAAACTTTTTGAAGAGCAAACAACGTAGAAAAATGCATCGAAACATGGCAAGAATGATTATTTGTTTACTATTACAAGATAATTATTGATATTAATGATTTCAACCACCTACTTTTGAGACTTTATGGCTAAAAGAAAGCCTAGGAATGCCTATAAATAAATTATAAGTTGCTGAAATTTATCTTATACTCATATACCATTTGTGGCAATAATAAAATTACCAGATCCTCGAAAAAAGGGCTAACTTATTACTTGATGCCTTGGAAGAAGGTTGAATGTTCATATGATGATATGTGTGACATTTTAAGGCTTGAATGCAGATGTATACTACCGAATTAGTGCTTCCTAAACTGTCACTTATTGATAATGTGTTGTTATACTTATTGGATGTTAGTTTTCATAAAATGCACAAGTCATTTTAAGAGATGTAGTAAGAAAGAGGAACTTTGATTGATTTATAAATGCCCTAGAGATTGTGATCCATCCTCAGATCCATAATGTGATGGTGAAACAAGTCATTCACACTTAGGATGAAGCCCAAAAAATGAAGGCCCAGAGTGAATTAGACCATGAGGGATAATATGAGAAAGGTTAGGAGAAGTTCCACAACGGTGGACTGAGACCCCAACCTTCTTCTAATTTAAGGTATGGAGGGGGGGTTCCACAAATGTGGAAGCAACACCCCAACCTTGTTTTGGTTGAGATAGTATGTTGGGGTTGAACTTCCTATAAAATGAGAAAAATGTTTATGTGCGATATGATTGAGCCTCGCTTGGTACCAAGGTGGCGAAGAGGTTGAGAGGCTATAAGCCCTACCTATCCAACAATGAATCTGGATGTGCTTTGCCTTAGGGTAGCCAACTACACCTTAAGGTATGGATGGTGAAATCATGAATGTGAACATACTTTGACAATGTCTAATTGAATGGTACAAGTCAATCAGACCCAGGGCAAAACTAATAAAGAAAGGCACATCACATTGTTTGTTGAATGCTAAGTTTTCATGATATGTTATTATGTTGTTAAATTGATTAGTACATCTTAAGTGGTTGGTTGTTAAATCTTATATTTTTTAAAGAAAAATAAAGTTGCACTAATGTATTATTGTTATGTATTTGCTCACTTTGACATTGGCTAATCAACTAATGTTTAAATTTTAAGTCTTGAAGACAAGGCACCAGCTAGTGAACCCTCTTCTTCAGCCAAGTAATTCACTCAGATAGGTGAAGCCCAAACTTAATGTGTGATGTCTAGATTGTTCTTATACTGGGGTCATGGGGCGAACCTATGTTTTTCCTTGTATCTTGTACCATAGCATGATGTTTGTATGCACATCTTTGTATATAAACTGAATAAATAAGCTTTTGTGAGTTAAATGAAGTCATGCTAGTTATACTTTGTTGATCAATGAGAAATGATATATAACAAGATGTTGTTAGTAATCTTCTCTTTGGTTGGAATAGTTGCTTAACTGTTATATTTCATTTTCTGATTGGGGATTGTGTGGCATAAACCCATAAGGGTCGGATCTCGATATTCATTATTTTTGTTGGTTGTTGGGATTAGGTCCTAACATCTGGTCTCTCATAAAATAGCTGACACACCCTTTGTGGCCATCCTCTTAGGTTTTAACTAGAGAGGCTAAATCACAACATATCCAACAAACCATTATGTTGTCTTTGTTAATTGTGAATGTCATGAAAATCTTAGTATCATCAACTTCGAAGTCGATTCTGTTGAGTTGTTGTTTTACTTGAATAGGGATAGGTTGCCTTAGTACCACTGAGCTGACCATCAATGGTACCCAGATGTTACTAAGGCATTTTTGACCTTCTTCTCGAAGCCACCAAGATGACTGTTGGTGGAACCGAATCAACGTCTCAGTGGTATTTGAGCTCATCTCAGTGTTACTGAGATGTATCTATGATGAAGCCTTCTTTATCTCCTTGTCTATGGTTTGGTGGTGCTAAGTTTTTCAATTTACACTTTATTTGTCTGCAATGAAATACACAATGCATTGGGTCATATAAATACAAAATCTCAAACCAAATGCATAAAAATATGATAAAATGGGTGCACAAGAGCTATTTCAGGCTATTTAGGCAAAAGATACATAAAACACATGAAATTTGGGGAATTTTCTTTGAAATTGTGCCTAAATTAGCCCAAAAGATAGTGAAATCATGTGCATCAGAACCTAATATGTCAAGAATACGAACTGCATGTTGTTGTACATACTCCAAATAACATTTTTATGTTAAAATATAACCTTCTAGTACATCTCGATATAATATCAGGTTCTGATGACTATATGAGTTTAAAGAACACTACTTTTATGCAAAGTTATGACCCACATGTCTATAGGGTGCTAACTATAAGTTGATACTTTTTAATTACATCCTTTAACATGTTTCTTAGTCATTTCTCTTGTTTTTATGTTGCAAAAATTTATAAAAATGAATCTTTATGAAAAATAGATGATCCTAAAAATCTATTATGTTGCCCCACTACAAATGCCTAGTAACATAGTACTTGATAACAATGTTTCAAAGATTACTGGGGAGGATCTCCTAACCTACGTTACACCGTTAATGTTGATTTGTATGGAGATCCTAGGCATGGATAGAGGTGCAATGATATGACATGCTTTAAGAAGTTAGATTATTTTATTCATACATTTTATCTCTTCTAGATTTGTTAGTAACATTATTACTTTTTTCCATTGATGGCTCTAATTCCATCTTGCTTGATATAATTGTAGATTAATAAATCTAAAAAATAAAGAGAAGTGAAATCTATAGAGCCCTAAGTCCATAGATCTGTTCATGTGAGTCATTAGGGGGAATTATGAAATGAGTATGTAGCAACATAAAGTTGTAAGAACATGCTCGAAGTGATAAAAGTGGTGAACAAATGGGTACACTTAGGGTCAACATGAATTATCATCTCTAACTATTATTCAGGATGGAGAAAAGACTGATTGTCTGACAAGGAATGGTATAGGAGATTTGATGATAAGTTTGAATATGGTATGAAGGGTTCTTATCCTAAGCTTGGCGTTCATGACCTATGTACCTAGGATGGGCTTGAGATTGGAGGATCCACTCTTAAGCATATGTCAACAATGAAATAAACCAGTGGGCTCTCTACTTTATAGTCAATTGGACTCAACCAATGAACTCTCTACTTTATAGTTACCTGCTTGGACCTAAGCTTATGTGGAGATATCTAGAGAATCTAGATACCCTTATATCTTTTGCATATTGATAGGATGGATTAATAGCATCTAGCTAGCCAATTGAGCGGTATGCCTCAATCTATCCAAAGAATTGTAAAATGTACCCCAACCGAGTAGTATTTTTAGGTTTAATTGGTGGTAAACATGGATGTAATTTTGATATAATAACTATCTATAGGATTGGATATGGATATGTTGTCTGATGTCTCTTGCAGATTAGTCTAGGAAACATGTATGGTTGGGTAAGTGTGTACTTACAAGCACACTAACAGTCTTTAAACATATAAATGTTTAACTGTATGAATTAATTGTTAATTATTTGGAAAGTAATACATGTCTTATACATTATATCACATCAATGGGACTTGCGGTCTCACCCTATGATTTTAATACATCTTTAAGTGAGCACTAGAGTTACCCTAGCAGTGGTGGAAAAGATCAACAAGGAGTGATTTGGCCTTAGAATAGGAGGTTGGTGATGTCTACATTAATGGATCTTGGAGGTAGGTGATGCTTGCGTGACCTCCTCCAGAGATCAAACATATAGGGTAGATTTCTAACTTTGTCCATGTACACTCAGGTTCAGATGGGTAGGTTTTGTTGTATATGATTTATAAATTGAGATGTTGATGTGCATGTACGACCTCTAGAGTCGTAGTTATATGAGCTTTAAGATTTGATGAGCATGCTCTATAGTAGTGTGCCTTATGTAATGCCTAAACATTATGGATTTTGATGAGACATTGTGTAAGTGGCCCATGGGCATTTTGTAAATCGAGGTATTGTAATTCATGGAACACGTAATATGTAATGATGAGCTTCTACAAGAACCTTATGCTTTTGTTAATGTTATATGTGGCGTGAGATGGATTTTTGATATGTGACCTCTATGTGAATTATTTGGATAATGATGATTGTTGTTTAAAATCGAGTTTTGAATTGAGTAACCTGCTCTTATGGTAGTGGGTTGTCATAAGTTTTTTGGTATCAGAATCTAGGTTTGTTGAGTATACATGGACATAGGATTAGGTTGTCGTGTCTATTATTAAATTTTTTCCCATATTTAACCATTAGTTATGGTTATGCACATATGGTTGGACATTGTAAAGAACATGTGGAGAGCATCTAAATTCCTCAAAATGGCGTTAACCCAAGTAGTCGGTATGGCACCTCTTGAGCTAACAATGCTTATCCATCTTACATTTAAGGCCATGTTTGGACAAATGATGTTTGCATTCACTCAATTTTTAGGAAATATACAGACTCTGTATGGTAAGGCTTATACCTCAAATGTAAAGTCAATGAGATCCAATAAGACATTTGAGTGGTTGAACATGTAGGACCCGTAGGACCCTTTTGGTTTACTGGATAGGAAATGAACTGGAAAAATGTAAGTATGGGTTTGGTAGGTTAGTGGGAAGGAAAAGAAAAAGAAAGTGAAAACCTACATTTAGATGTAGGTTGTAAAGGATAAGATTTTGTTTTGTTGTAGTCGAAAAAGTTTCTTTAAATTCGACCCTGATGAAGTTCTGTTCTGTTACATGGA
This sequence comes from Alisma plantago-aquatica, assembly GCA_963693085.1. Lineage (NCBI taxonomy): Eukaryota > Viridiplantae > Streptophyta > Magnoliopsida > Alismatales > Alismataceae > Alisma > Alisma plantago-aquatica. The sequence continues at coordinate 406,836,367 of OY856413.1, forward strand.
AAGATCAGTGCTTTGTTAGCTTCATGTGGGTTTTGTTAGGAATTTATTTCTCTAGGAAAAAAAGATCACATGATTACCATCTTAATAATTAATTCATCGACTCACAACTAACTGTAAATATTGATCACATGGCTAAAGCAATATCTTCAAGTTTTTACCATTCCGTCTCGTGAGGGTGATACTCCAGTTTCAATGACCTACTACATCAGATCCAAGTTCTTTTCAACTAGTTGAGACAGAGGAGACTTTGAGATGGAGGAGACCCAAACCAACTCTGGCATACATGAATACGGCACTTTGTGGGTTGGTGTTGATGGGCGCGTACATATACAGATGATGGCCCCGACGAGGTGTTGCAAGAGTCAAAGAAAGTGCCAACAGGATCGAGATATGGTGCATGCATGATGGTTGTCTCGGTGAACTATCGAGGGTCAAGATAACATGTGACTTAGTGTGGTGTCAAGAATACGGGGTCGCGAAGGTGTACCAAGTCAGTATTTGGGGGGTATGCAGGACTCAAAAGTCCAAATTCGTTGGGACTTGTTTGACAAAGGGATTGAGATCTTGGTGAACATTTTTTTCAACCAAACATAGGATTAGCAATATTTGTGGGATTAAACTCCCATCCCACTCATAATCTTGTAAACCAAACAGGGTTGTAGAGCACTCAAGTTTGACAATTTAGGTGATGCGTATTTGTGGCTCATACAAATAAATAAGGTTTTTTGTTATTGTACATACTAAATGAAGACAAGATGAAGTACTTAATATATCTATTGAAAGGGAATAATGGCAGTTGATGGGCCATTGTGGAGTAGAAGAGACCATGGAAAATCATAGATTTTATTGAGTTCATAAGGGAGTTTAAGAACATATACTTTCCTCTATACTATTTGGATGAGAAGAATATGTAGTATGAAAAGGTGAGGTAGGCGGTGATGACAGTTAATGAGTATGAATCTCAATTCATGGAAATGTTAAGGTTTTTCCTACACATGGAACTAACCAAAATGAAGAAGATTTGACATTTTAAAAGTGGTTGATTGTTGAATTAGTAAGATTGGCATTGACTCTATAGTCATGCGAGAAGTTTTCTAGTTTTTTGGAGTTGGTGAGGAGGATTAATAGGGCATCAGTTTGCATCTGTGGAAACAATTCCAAGAGAAAGTTAGCACAACCATCTAGATAGTTCTTAGGAGGATACAAGAAGTAGAGGTGTTAGGGGGTGTCAAGGCTACATTACTAGTAGTCTAAAAAGAGCACAACTGCATCAAAACTGTTGGTGTAGTAGCAACATTCATAGTGGTTTTCAAGCAGAGGAAAAGGTAGGAGACTACCAAAGTTTGGAGCATATAGTTTAGGGTTTTCCTCTATGATAGGGTTGTATGGGTTGCATGGTTTACTGTGTATGAAGTTCTTTTATGGCAATCAACTGAGGCAATGAGAGTGTTCTATGCATAGATCAATGAGGAGGCATCTCAATATTAGGAACAGAACCAATAGGGTTCACAACAATATGGCGGTAGCAGTGGTAGAGGGCGTGGAAATGCCTCCTAAGATGGATTGTCATGATACATAGAAAGAATTCAAGGAAGAGGAAGATCACAAGCCATGGCCCATTTTTATGCAATGACCCAGTATGAAGATGTTATCAACCATCAAGTCATCATAGCTTAGATGGAGCTTTTTTAATTGATTTTTTTTGCTTCTATATATGTATTTATTTTGGTTGATCAGGGTGTGAATCACTCATTTATCACCAAGGAGGTGATTGTACATTGTAATTTACCAGTTAGTCATCGATCAAAACCTCTCTTCCTTGATACCCCACTAGTTGACTCACTAGTTGTTAGTGAGGTGTGTCCATCTTGTATTCTCATGTTCTTTGATGTGGTATTTAAGAGGACCTACTGCCACTTGAAATGCATGGATTCAATATGATTCTTGGAATGGATACTTTAGAGAAGTATGGAGTGGTGTTGGACTATAGGTCCAAGGTTATTGGGTTTGGGGAGGGATATGTCTCTTGGGCTTTCCAAGGAAATTGAAAAAATATTCCTATGTGTTTGGTGTTCATTGTCATAGATAAGAAGTTGATGAGGTAGAATTATTAGGATTTTCTGTCTCATGTAGTCTATAAGGAGGGGGACCTGATAACGTAGCCACTCTCATACTCAAAGAACTCAGAAAAAACCATCCAATTCCAAACATGTTAATAATTTTTCAGAAAGGATGATGAACTAAAATTCAAGTATGTATCCTATCATTCACCAAAAAAATAACAACAAAAGATAAAGTCTAGCTATTAAAATTTGTATACCATTAAAGTTTCATCACCACACAGGGTGAATGCAAAAAATAAAGGAAACTAATCTATAACTAAGAGGTTGTAAAGGGAAACTTGGGTACTCCAACCTATCTTCAAGACAATGACTACACTCGAGCTGGATGCAACTCAAGGTCACCCATGACAAGATCTTCTCCACCTAGGGGTTGGAAGCATACTCCATAAGAGAAGACAAAGTGAAAATTTATTAGCATAGTAGTCAGTATGTGCAGATAAATAGAGATTGGACAATATTTGAGAAAAAAGACAAAAAAATCATATAATAAGGCTTCCCAAGCAAAAAGAGAACAACCAAATGGATATAAAAATAAATCTTCATATAGTAATACAAGAAGATTATATGAAGAATCAAGGATCCAATTATCAAACTTTTCCTTTAAATCTCAAATTAGAGAAAAACATTAAATAATTGGAATATGTGTGCAAACTATATTTTAGACTATGACCGTCTAAAAGTAGGGTCAGAAAAACTTCCACATTCTATGCCTAGGAAGTAAGTGAGAGCAGCCATAATCCTCTATGTAATGGTATATATATATATATATATATATGTGTGTATGTATGTATTTGTGTGTATCTCTCTCTCTATCTCTCTCTCTCTCTCTCTCTATATATATATATATATATATATATATATATATAAAGGTGAGAGCACCTAGGGGTAGGCGAGAGCACCAGAATCCAATGTATGGGAAAAGTTATACAATGAGATCCAACCCCAAAATGTACCACTACTAATAGATAATAATAGTTTTAACATTCAAACATACATTAAACAGAGAGCCAAGATAAGTTTAGTTCAAGCAAATCATCAATTTAGCATTTGCATGATTAATTGGAATAATGAGAGTCAATGATGCAATAAGGGATGAAAATTGAATAAGTATCAACAAGGTGAAATAAAACAGATTCAATATGCATTTTCATAAGTTTATAAGATGAATTTTAGTGAATTGGGCCCATCTGGTCAAATATGTACCACCAAGTGACATATAAAACAATATGGCACAAGTAAGTCTAAGAGAGAAAACGAATATAAACAATTGTCTAATATAACTCATGAAGATAAGTGACATACAACAAAGAGACAAAAATAAGTAAAATTGTTCAATATGATTCATAAGGAGAAGCTACATACAATCAAGCTAGAGAAATAAGTAAATTGATTCAAAAGAGAGAGAAACATACAATCAAGAGAGATATATAACTAAATTGTCTAATATGATTCAGAAGGGATAACAACATACAATCAAGATAAAAAAAGTAAATTGTCTAGTATGATTCATAAGAGAGAGAAACATACCTCAAATTGAGTATTAATAGTCACAGCCAAAACACTAGTTCCAAATAGAGTGTTTCTTCACATATTGTTACATTAGATGTAAGACACAAATTAATAAGTATGTTACAAACCCTATAAATTTTGAATTTTAATTATTTTAGATTAAGGTTATAAAAATTATGCCAAACAAGATTCCAAATGAATATTTATATATAACTTTATGATAAACATGAAATTAGATAGGGATTATTGAAGATACCAGACATTATTGACTTATTAAATCAAAACCATGGGTAACCACTTATATACCCCCACATAATGTTTTAGAATCATAGGGCATGACAGGGCCGACTGGCAATCTAACCATAATTGAAACATCAAGCGACCAAACATTGAATTAAATTCAAAAGCCCAAAAGTTCCCAAAGTGTGACATAAATCAAATAAATCTGAGTGTAAACTTGAGAAATCAAGTTAGTTGTCTTCTTCTCCATTTATCTGTGTGGGCAAATAAATAACTTGACAAGCTTCTCTATAGCATGCTCACAACACTCACCTTCTCCAAGTTGGAACCCAACACAGGTTCCTACAACTTCTTAGTAACTTGCAGATACTCTTGATCCCAAGGACACACTGCAAAATTGACAGGAATCGCAAGGTGTAGTTACCACCATGGATAAGGGCAAGAGAAAGGTTCAGAAACACCAAACCAGAGGTAAGTATGGAGCTTTAGCATGCAAATGGGTTCACGAGAACATGAAGGAGGTTCAAGTGAGAAAATAATTATGGTTGGTTTTGAAACAAAAGAGAATCAATGGAAGGTTGAGATCAATAAGTAAACTCAACAAAAGGAAGGATAACTCACAAAACCCAATTGGGAGGACAAGAAGATTCACCAATCCCTTCTGAGTGAATATGTGTGTTCAACAGTGACTCAAATGGTCCCACCATCAATATCAGAGTCTAGGAAGTCACCATAGTTGAAGGGAATAGGGCAGGTGCTCACTAATGAGACATGGATGAATAATCTAGTGGTTTTGATTGATGTGGGTTCGAGGATGGTGTAGTAGTGATTATATAGAGAAGGTGTGTCCTATGATGGTTGGGATCCTCACTGGACATGAAAATGGGGGAGCAAGGATACCCCTTCATCGACTGTGATATAGTGGCGATGGGTACCATCCAAAAATGGATTCTTGAGTTCAAAAATGGGAGATGAATGTGAAGAGACTAAGAGCCGAGGGGAGGAAGGAGAGATGAGAGATATAAAAGTAAAGGAGGAGTCGATGGTGCATGGACTATAGAGCCTAGGTGCAATTATACTCAAGGTAGAAAATGGTCCAGCCGTCATTGTATCTCCATCTAACAGATCTAAAAAGAGCTAGACATAACAAGGATGTGTGACAAAGAGAAACTCAGGGAATCCAACACATAAATAATTAAAGATTAAGTCCAACTAAAATTAGGACTAATGTTTGGACATTATCACCTATAATTAAGTTAGGATATCAAACATTATTTGATTTGGTTGAAACTTTTCACCTAGACTAATTAGGACCCTAGGAATTTGATTTTGAATTGTCTTCTAAGACTTCCTATTATGGGTACTAATACAATTAGGGTATAACTCAATTACCTTAATATTCATTATTATACATCACAACAATTAGTAATGTTTAGGATTTAGATTTTACTACCATGAAGGTCACATGATATTATATTATGCGAACTCTGACATTTTACTCATTATTTCCATTAATTTCAACATAACCCAAAATAACGACACATTACTTCATTTACATTAAGCATCCAATTATTGTCACATTATATCTACTAGTCACATTAATGTCCACATCAAGAATTCATTTATACCTATTCATAATAGACTACAAACTACACACATTTGTTCATTATGTGTGTATTAGTAGTGAACCATGTGATATGTATTACATATATTGCCCTCGACGTACTTATTAAGGCATATTTTACTCATTAGTTATGCATTAATTGCATTACGATATGTTATGTGGTTGGAAGAACCTAACAATACCAATGTATTATAACTAATACCATGGATGCATATATTAGGGTTAGTTGACTTTATCTTAGGATTATGTCAAACTATCACTATTCATCTAGTACACATCATCATTGTGATCTAAGCCTAGGGTTATGTTTCATACATACAATCTAGCATCACATTATGGAAAACTAATCTAGAGCATGGCTATGGTCATATCAAAGCATATGTTAGGGATTATATGCATTCATAATTAGGGTTCATACTTGGTTTAGATGTTATCTATGCATTAGGGTACAAACATGTGAATTACTCATTATTTGCACATGATACGTTCATTAGGGCACAACTTAGCGTATCAGGGTATAACTATAACCTTGTTTGGTCAATTATAAAGAACCAAGCATACAAACCTCCTAATCATGTGATTAGGGTTTCTAGGGTCAAGATAGGTAGATTTCTATATGTTATAGGACTACATCCCTCAAAGGGGATTTTATCCTTGAAATCATCATATCCATATTATAACAAGTACTGCCATCCACCCTTAAAAGGTTTGACCTAATAAGTCAAAGAAAACTTGAGTTTTAAGGGTGACACTAACTAAAACATGTATAGAATCTATCACTTCATCACTTACTCTTCAATATAACCACACATAAAAGCCTTGGTTCCCATGGTAGTCTGCCCAATCATTTGGTAATACTTTAAATGTATTAACTTGCTACCTACTTCATCATCACCATCACATAATTATAATCTTAAGTAAGAACTCATAACCTCACAACAAAAACATGAGTATCACACTTAATACACTGGGGAAAAGGCACAATGTGTCCAATTTAAACACATACGGGTTAACTAACTTAAGGATCCTATTAGAAACTTAGAGGGGAGGTAAAAATTAAGGGAGATAAATATTTAAATTGCTTGATGACTAACTACCTTGGATCTGATACCATATGTGTAAGGAGTGGGACCCAATACGAGAACCACTATCTTAATCAAGGGATAGTAGATAACCATCTAATGCCAACTGTAATAATAATTTTTCAAAAAGGATAAGGAATACAAATTGAAGTATGTATTATATCACTCACCAAAAATATTTTAGTGGAAGATAAAAATCTAACTATTACAATTCTTATTCCATCACAGGCTCATCACCACACAAGGTCACTACTACAGAACATGCCTTTAGTGTCGGTTAATTAAGGGCTTTAGTGTCGGTTTCTAAGCGACACCCAAGTGGGCGCCGCTAAAGGTGGACCCCTTCGGCGTCGGTTTCCCACCGACGCCAAAAATCTTCCCGCCAGCGAAAACGCACCAGCAAAGGGACTATAGGCATCGGTTTTTTTTAAGAAAATTGACACTATAGAATGGTTACAGATGTCGGTTATTAAAAGAACCAACGTTACAACGCTTCCCGCCAGCAAAGGGCCTATAGGCATCGGTTTTGTAAGATAATTGACACCATCTCCATGCCACAATGGTCATGCTTCCCAGCACGACTGTGGTTCCTAGCCATATCAGCTGAACTGATGTCGGTTTTGTACAAATAACCGATGCCATATCCCATGCCACAACGGTCGTGCTTCCCAGCACGGTCGTGGTTCTTGGCCATATCAGCTAAACCGACATCGGTTTTCTACAAATAACCAATGCCATATCCCCTGCCTACCACCATGGTTGTGCTTCCCAGCACGATCGTGGTTCCTGGCCACATAGACGTCAGTTTTTTATCAAAAACTGCCGCCGTATGTCTTTGGTGTCAGTTTTGTTCAAATAAATGACACCTATGTTAAGATTTTTTTTCTTATCAGTTTGTAGGCCTGGTGTATGGCTGGTCAGTGGGATGAGAACCTACAGTTTAGTTCTGAACTGTAGGTTTATGACATCCATTGATATCATCCAACAACAGGCCACAAACCTACAAAATTAACAAGATGGACAATATTATATATATGTGATTCGCACACATGTATAAGCACATTTAATTCATATTATTTTTTCATCACACACATGTAGAAACCAGTAGCAACCTGCAGTTCCATTCATTTCATCTCTTTTCACATTCAGACACATGTAGAAACATTTATGTATTCATCATCTTCACACACATATGACAATTCATAAAAATTCATTCACATTCACACAAAAATAATTATGAGAACAAAGTATCAATAAAATTAAATCTAAAAATTCCCAATATTTGTAGGTCTTTTTCCCATTCTTCTCTTACATCATCTAATTCATCCCTCATATAGGGAGCATGTACATCGAAACACTTTCCACCTGTGCTGAAGTCAACAATTTTAAAGACATGCAAAGAGAATGACGTATATATATAATTAATAATATATAATAAGATTGATATATTTCATATTATCTAATGCGACTATGTATAATACTTGTTGTATCTTATCAATTTCCATTACGACATGTTTGATGATTAGGTCCATGAATAGCATCACATAGTAGGCACATGCCCAGCCATTATCTTGTGTAGCACACTATAAATTGAAACATACAAAATATTCAAAAATACAAATAAGCACAATTCACATAAATAATATATACATTGGAGTCAGGAAATTACTTTCACATTCTCCCAAATTAGTAACAGATCCTTTTTTCCTGGGGACCTTTTCGGTGAACACAAAAACAAAAGGAAACTTTATTGTAACTAAGAGTTTGCAAAGGGTAACCTGGCTAATCCAATCTATACCCAAGACAATGACTACTTTTGAGTAGGTTGTAACTCAGGCTCACCTATGGAAAGATCTTCTCCACCTAGGGGTTGAAAGCATACCCCACAAGAGAAGACAAAGTGGACATTTATGAACATAAAAGCTGGTATTACATATAAATAAAGATTGGAAATATTTGATGAAAGGACAACAAATAATATAATAAGGCTTCCCACACAAAAGAGAGAAAAAGAACATCAAAATATAAATGAAAATAAATCTTCATTAGATAATACAAGAAGATTAGATGAAGTAACAAGGATACATTGATCAAATCTTGCCTTTAAATATCAAATTACAGAATAACATTAAAGAATATGAACTATGCATACATATTAAATTTAGACTGCGACCATTTAAAAATAGGGATAGAATACTTCCAACATTAAATCAACAATTAAAGCTAAAGTACAACTAAATTTAAGGCTAATGTTTGGACATTATTACCTTTAATCAAATTATGATAGCAAACATTACATGATTTGGTTGAAAATTTGCAGCTTTGAGATGAGAATTAACTTTTAAGACTTCCTTTAATGGGTTTTAATATAATTAGGGTTTAACTCAATTATTTTAATAATTATTATACATCACATTATTTACAATATTTAGGGTTTGGAGTCCAATTATCACCATCTTACTACCATGAAGGTCACATGATATTATGTTATACGAATTATATAGTTTACTCATTAATTCCATTATGTCCATTAATTTTAACATTAACCCAAATAATGACACATTTTTTACATTCTCTTACAATAAACATCCATTTATTGTCACATTGTATCTACTATTCGCATTATTATCCACATGGAACATTCATTTATACCTATACAAATTAGATTACTAGTGATGCAAGTATAGTCCTTATGTGTGTATTAGTAGTGAACCATGTGAAATGTGTTACATGCACTGGCCTCAATTTTCTTATTAAGGCATATTTTAAATCATTAGGTGCCCTTTAATTGTACTAACACATGTTGTGTTGTTATAAGTACCTAATGTTACTAATGTATTATTATCAATACCAAGGATGCATATATAATGGTTAGTTGACTTTATCTTAGAATGAGGTCATACCATTGTTATTCATCCGGTACACATCATCTTTGTTCTCTAAGTCCAGTGTTACATTACATACATACAACCTATCATCACATAATGGTGTACTGATCCAAAGCATGGCTAGGTTCATATGAAAATCTAGGCTAGGGCTTATATGCATTCACAATGAGCGTTCATACTTGGGTTACACATTATCTATTCGTTAGGGTACAAACATGTGAACTAGTCTTATTTGAAAATTATAAGTTCACTAGGGAACAACCAAGAAAATCATGGTATAACTCTAACCTTTTTGGTCAACTCTAAAGATCTAAGCATGCAGATCATCTAATCATGGGATTAGGGTTTTTAGGGCCAAGATAAGTAGATTTTGGTATGTTACATAGTCGATACAAGGTAGCAAGTCTTAGTGTATGTGATGTACCCATAGTTCATGAGTTTGAAGATGTTTTTCCTAATGAGTTTCCTAGCATACACCTCCTTGAGAGATCGACTTTGAGATCAATCTTATTCCTAGTACACAACCCATAGTACACACATTGTATAGAATGACACTAACAATACTAAAGGAGTTATAGAAGAAATTAAGGAAGGTTTTAGACAGGGGTTTCATCCAACTAAGAATGTCCTTGTGGGGTGCTCCTATTATGTTTATCAAGATGAAGTATGGATCCATGATATTATGCATGCATTAGATGAAGTCAAACAAGGTCACATTGAACAAAAAGTATCTGTTGCTGAGGATTGATGACTTGTTCGAGTTCAACTAAAAGGGGCCACAATGTTTTTAGAGATTGATCTATGGTTAGGATACCACCAGTTAGGGATTATCATAGGATATATAACTAAGACAACTTTCATGACGAGGTATCTACACTATGAGTTTGTGGTTATGTTGTTTGTACTAAACATTGCACCTGCAACTTTCATGGGCTTGATGAACTAGGTGTTCAAGTAGTATGTCGGTAAGTTTGTAGTAGCCTTCACAAACAACATTTTGATCTACTCCAAGGACTAGGAGTAGCATGAGAAACGTCTTTTCTTGACCATAGATCTCTTGAGATTGGACCAATCGTATGCAAAATTCAACAATTGTGAGTTCTGGATGACAAAAGTCTCTTGTCTAGGCCATGTCATATCTAGTTGAGTAATTTGCATAGATCCCAAGAAGGTGGAGACATCCTTATTGTCGAGCAGCCAAATATGGCAATAACAGTGCAGCTGTAAGGACACTGACCTTTTTTATGGGCTTACCCTGTTTGCTTTGCCTAAACCTTGTGTTGAGATGCTTGCTAATCACCTGAATTTGTGATTAGGGTTTGTTTGTGCTTTAGAGGTTGAGGTGAAACTTGCAAATTACCCAAGTTTTAGAGTTGGTGTGCAAGTTTATTTCCTTGAGAGATGTCTTTCTCTCTCCTTGCATCCTCCAGGGTTGAGAGGATGGGTTGGGCTCTTTGTTTGAGTAGCTTTGGGCCTGGTTGGGCATTGTTTTGCCTTGTTGAGCCTTGTTGAAGCTTGGTATCAGGATGGACCTTGGTGTATCAACCAAGGAGTGTTGTTGTGTCGGGCAGGGAGTTGTATCGGCCATGGTGTGTGGGGTTGCCATCTTGGGCGACACACACCCTCCACCTTAGCCTCGTTTATGTCACCATCTTTGGACCAATGGTTGTTTCTTTGCTTAGTGGGTGGCAACTCATGGGCATGGGTTTGTGGGGTTCTAGAATGTGGCACACTCCTTAGACAAGTGTGCTAGTTGTGGGTGCCACCTTTCCTTGCTTTCCCCCTTTCACCCCATAGTATATAAACAAACCCCTCCTTTGCTTGCTAGTCTCTTTGGTTCCTTTAGTTGCTTCCCTTCCTTTGGTGGCCAAGCTAGGGGAAGAGTGGAGCAAGTGGTGGTCGATACTGCTGGTGTGTTGGGTGACACACCTTGCTAGCTTGTCCCTTTCCTTCTCTTGTGGTAGGTATCTCTCCCTTTCCTTGGCATCTTCTTCTTCTACTTCTTCTTCTTCTTCCTTCTCTTCGGCCATGGTTGTTACAAGTTGTTCTTGTTTGTGTTGGCCGAAGGTGGTGCCTTGGAGCTTGGAGCTTGGTGCTAGAAGCTTGGAGCTTTAGAGCTTGAGGTGGGTTACATAACTCTTGTCCCTAGCTATACTACTTCTTTTTCATGTTGCATGCTATATGTGCTATCTTGATCGGCCATGTCATCTTTTAGCTATGTTTCTTGCTTTAATGGTTATAAGGTTGCTTTAGATGTACCCTAGACTTTGTGGAGATGGTTATCTTGGGTTGCCTTGGGTTGGACAAACCATGGATGTGGAGTTCCTTGGGCAAAACCCCTCTCTCACTTAGTTGTTGAGAGGTGAGCTTAGGGTCTCCAAATCCAATGGTGAGTTGAGCTTTGGTTGGTTGGCCGATATGATATGATGGACCTCCTTATTTCCCAATAGATGATGGAAGTTGTGCAATACCCCTCTCTCACTTAATTGTCTTGAGAGGTGAGCCAACTCTCTTGAACTTTTAGGGCTTCTTGGTGACAGTCTTGAGGTTGAAGATGACCAACCCGTCATGGTCTTTGAAGCCTTGCATGATACCCTTATGATGTGTTCTGCCTGATATCCCTCTTCTAGGGTTGAGCCTTGGGCGATATGCTAAGTGGTGTTTTGTTGACCCTTTGACCGATATGAACCCTTACCCTAGATGGTGTTGTTGGGTGTTATGCCTTTGGCCTATATAATGCTTGGTAGACATCCGTTCTTGGTGCCTTAACTGATAGAGGGTCCCAAACCCTAGCTTGAATGATAGACTACCTTGGGCGATATGGGAGTTTCTTGGGTGCCATGGTGGGAATCCCATGATATCGCTTGATGGATGGCAGTAGTGTTCCTTAGGCAATAGGGCTTTGGGCATTATGGTCTTGATGGTTGTCCGGTATGGAAACCCTAACCCTAGCTTAGGTAATAGAGTGTCTTGGTCGATAGAGTGGAGGTGCTTCCCGATACACCCTGTACCTGGTTGCACGATACACACTGCACCTGGTTGCACGATACACCCTGCACCTAGTTGCACAACATACCTTTGGTTCTAGTTTTCCCGTTACCCCTTATGCATGGGTGCACATTATGCTTGTGGCTGATATGTGTGCCCAGTTCCCTAAGGTTTTGGTGCCCTAACCATTAGCATTTTGGGTGAGGGATATGACCCTACCCGATATCCCTTGGGTGAGGGATAGTGCTACCCGCCACACCTTTAGTGAGGGTAGGCGACACCTTTGGTAAGGTACGCGCCTAGCCTGAGAACCCTAGTTGATGAGATATGAGAGATAGGTTGTGATTAGTGACATGTTTGTTACCTAAGGTTGATGTTAAGTGAGATGATGTCATGAGAGATAGGGCATGGTGGATGCTCACGGTTTGTTAACTTTAATGTGAGTTGACTGGCTTACCATCTACAACTGTATGCTTCATGTGTTCATAAAAATTAATGTTTTTTCAAATCATATGCACCTTAATGGCATGATAATCATAACATGTTCTCTAAATATGTATGTTTGGTGATCAAGTTATCTCTCTTGATATGCATACTAACCATGCAGGTGTTATCAAATGAATTCATAGCCAGGTAAGAGTTATGAGGGTATTTGTGTAACACTGAATAATGATACTCCTTGTTGATGAGATAACATGTATCACCAGTATGATGAGAAAGGTCTGGTGACCTGAGAAAGGCTGAGTGCTTATTTGAGGTGTTATCCTCTATGATGAGATAAAGGATTGATACCCCATGATGATGTATGATGATGAAGCCTTGAGAGGCAGTGGCATTATGTAATGAGGGATTGAGATCCCATGGCAATATGATAATGGCAGTTACAGTGTGACACAATGTTGTTTATAACTTGGTTGCCTCAACAATCCACCTAAAATATACTAATTAATTACAATAGAAAATTTCATGTAGTTTTTCCCTGGCCATAAATCCATCATCATCAGTAGCTGGTGATGGTGAAATAGGTTTCTCCTGCGGGATTACCTGGAGCGCATATTGTCGAATATGTAGGGTTTCTCCTAGTCAAAAATAGGAGGATTAGAGTGCAACTTCAGTTGTAGACTCAGTATGGTTGGAGCATGGTGAATAGGTCCATGGCTCGATATGATAGAGCATGAATGCATTCATGGCTCAGGAGCACGGTGAATGGGCCCGTGGCTCAAGGTATGCTAGCGTTGTGACCTGTACCAAGGCGGGCTAGAGGAAAGGGGTAGCCCTTGGAGATGACCCTGTGGCTGAGGCCACTTAAGCAAGAGACTGTGGTCCTGCTTTGGTTATCATGCACTGACAATGAGGAGGTGAGGTCATGGAGTCTGAATCTTCCATTGACCTTGTATGGCACCAGTTTTGGGCTTCACAGCCGAAGGTTGGATTTGAGTGGTACGGCTCACTTCCTCGGGGCATAATAAATCATAATCCAGCCATATATTATATACAACTTAGGGCAAAACACGGAACATTGGTTGAGGCTTTTCTTGTATAGTTTCTCTAGTTATATCTTACAGTTATTTACACATTCCTCATATCTTATGATAAGTTCTTATAAAGTGTGTCTTGTCAATCAAGTTCCATAAAGAATATTTGGTTATATGTCTCCTGGACATCTTGGTGAGATTGTTAATAAAGTTAGTTCTACTCATTATGCTGCATATATGAGTTGCTTATATCAGTTATCTGCTTTATCTGTTCTAGCTTTCTTGAAGTTTTATAGTTCGGCGGGGAGTTATTTTTCTCGTTGGGACTATGTGTCTCACCCCACTTGTTTACAATCTTTTTAGGTGATCGTGCTAGATGTGGTGGTGGTCATGAGTTTGTGGCCGAGCAGCAAGAAGAACAATAGGAGGAAAGAGATGGATATGCTACTATTTTGGTCGTTTTGTAGTAGAGTCCTAGAGTCATCCATGTATACTCAGGTCCTTGGTGGTGTTTTGACGACGTTTTACGATGTATAGCTGATGTAGCTTTGTTTATTCTACTGTTGGCCTAATGTGGCTTGTTCTGTATATATATAAATAGGTGGTGAACCCTTCGTTCTTACGAAACATCTGGTTCCTATAAGCTGTGGACATATATCAAGGCTTATAAATATTTTATATAACATGTTTCCTTGGTGGATGAGGATCTGGATGTAATAGTTTCTTTATTATCTGTTTTCCACAATCAGTTTTAATTAACCCGTGTTTTTGGTAATATAGTGTTTATAATGGTTCCACACATTTTCGTGTGGCGTATAGTTGTCTTCGTGATGACGGGATGTCACAAATAAGTTTTGGTATCATAGCTCTAGGTTTGCTGAGTCTACAGGGATCTAGGACTAGGCTTGTGTCTATTCTTGTAAATTTTCCAGATTTTCTTACAATAACCTTATGCCCCCAGCAGAAGATAAAGCTTAAAGATGTCTAGAAATCATGAAGAACATGTTGCCGAGAGCAGTGATGTTGCATCTGTTGATGGAGCACGAGTGCAGGCACATGAAGATCGGGTGCCTGAGGTCCCCCAAATCGACCCATCCATTCTTGAGAATCCTGTCTACCAACACCTTATGGGATAGGTAATGTATACAATGAATCTCATGGTGGAGAGATTGCCAGTGCCTCCACCGAGAGAACATGATCCCCATGATGAATCTTCGAGTATAGGGAAGACCTTCGAGCGGCTTTGCTGAGTCAGAGCTTTGGATTATGCTGGAACAGCTGATCCAGCGGATGCAGATCTGTGGCTGACAAGTCTTAAGAAGGCCTTCCAGATCCTTGAAATCCCTAAAGCAGACAAAGTCAAGCACGTTGTCTACCTTCTGAAAGGTAGTTTTGGCCACTAGTGGGCCATCGAGGAGGAGAAGCGTCCTGGTGAGGTGACAGGTTGGGACATCTTCCGATGGGAGTTTGTGAGCTGATACTTCCCGAAGACCTATCTGGATGAAAAGATCAGTCAGTTTGCGTGTTTGTGCCAAGGATCTATGAGCACTACCTTGTATGAAGCTAAGTTTATGGAGTTGTTGAGGTTTTGTCCTCACATGGAGATGAAAGATGATGAGAGAATCAGACGGTTTGAGAAAGGTCTGAGTGCTGAGCTAACGACACCTACTACTGCTTTAGAAAACCGAGAGTGGTTTGCCACATTTGTGGAGTATGTCTGAAGGATTGAATGGTCAGTCAAGGAGAAGAGAGAGACCATGTCCAAGAAAAAGCCTACTCAGTTCCATAGGCAGAGGTTTGATGTCTTCAAGAAGCCGAGGTTTTCTGCACCTTCTGCGATGCAAAACTCCAGCGCGTCGTCATCGTGGTCTCCGAGTATAGGAAGAGGGCATGGGTTTTCACCATCTAGAGCCCACAGTACAACTTCAGTAGTTGTGATAGGTCCATCTAGGTTGCAGATAGAAGACAAGTCATGCTATCACTGTGGACAGACCGAGCATTTGAAGTCAAATTGCCCAAAGAGAGATGTCGAAGTGGCACAACAACTGAGGCAGAATCAACAGGGACCAGATAGATAGCGGTCCAATGGTAACAGAGGGTGAGGATGCGGTCAAGCGTCACAAGTAGGATCGTATACTCAAGGAAGCAGAGGACGTGGATGAAAGCAAGCAACGACTTGATTCTATGCTATGAGTCAGCCGGAGGTGATAGTCAACCTACGAGTAGTGGCGGGTCAGATGGAGTTATTTCACTCTGATTTGTCTTCTTCTTACTTTATATCTATTCTGGTTGACCCGGGTGCTACACACTCTTTTATCACACATAGTATGCTTGATAGTTGTCTTTTACCTATTAGTTGTAAGGAAGATAACTTGTCATTATAAACCCCTCTTGTTGGACCCGCGCTGCTTCGAGAAGTGTGTCCAACTTGTGTTCTATCCATTTCGGGACACAACAGACAAGTGGATCTTATACCACTTGATATGCATGGATTCGATGTAATCATTGGGATGGATACCTTAGAGAAGTATAAGGTTGTGCTAGACTATGGTTCCAAGCAAGCAGTGTTTGTTGACGGTGGTGAGACGTGGATCTTCCAAGGAGATAGGAAGATTCTTCCAATGTGTCAGGTGTCAGCAATGGCGGAAGAGAAGTTGTTGCAGCAAGGATGTAAGGCATTCTTAGCTCATGTTGTGAATACCAAAGTGAAGGGTCCTAACCTTGAGGAGGTTCTTGTTGTCTGAGAGTTTGTGATGTGTTTCCCGATGAGTTTCTCGATGTTCCCCCACTTTGAGAGATTGACTTTGAGATCAATCTAGTGCTAGGGACACAACCAGTTGCTTAGAAACTGTATAGGATGGCTCCATATGAGATGGTAGAGCTAAAGAAGTAGTTACAGGAGTTGTTGGATAAAGGTTTTATCAGACCGAGCACCTCGTTGTGGGGTGCTCCAATCCTGTTCGTAAAGAAGAAGGATGGGTCGATGCGTCGGTGCATAGATTACCAGAAGTTGAATAAAGTTATGATTAAGAACAAGTACCCTTTGCCGAGGATAGATGATCTGTTTGAGCAGTTGCATGGTGCTACAGTGTTCTCAAAGATCGATCTATGGTCTGGATATCATCAACTGAGAATCAAGGAGGATGGTATACCAAAGTCAGCTTTTAGGATGAGGTATGGTCACTTTGAGTTCGTGGTTATGCCGTTCGGGCTAACCAATGTGCCTATTACTTTTATGGATTTGATGAAATGGGTGTTCTGACCGTTTCTAGATCAGTTTGTTGTGGTTTTTATAGATGACATCTTGATCTATAGTCAGGACATTCAAGAGCATGAACATCATCTTCGACAAGCGTTGACTCTCCTTCGCCAACACCAATTGTATGCCAAGTTTAGTAAGTGCAAATTCTGGTTGCAAGAAGTGACTTTTGTGGGTCATGTGATATCTGCAGAAGGAGTCATAGTGGACCCCAAGAAAGTGGAGTCAGTTGCAAAGTGGGAGCAACCAAAGACGCTGACTGAAGTTCGTAGTTTTCTGGGTTTGGTAGGATACTACCGGAGGTTTATAAAGGACTTCAGTGTGATTGTGTTACTATTTATGAAGTTGACCATGAAGGATGTACCTTTTGTTTGGGATGATCAATGTCAGCAAGCTTTCCAAAGTTTGAAGGAGAAATTGACTAGTGCTCCAGTGTTGGTACTGCCAGATCCTGGGAAAGGCTATGTTGTTTTCTGCAATGCTTCCAAGAAAGGCTTAGGATGTGTGCTAATGCAGGAAGATCATGTGGTTTCTTTTGCTTCACAACAGTTTCAGAAAGATGAGGAGATCTATCCAACACATGATTTGGAGCTGGAAGCGGTGGTCCGTGCGTTAAAGATATGGAGACATTATCTTTATGGGCAAGTGTGCCAGATCTTTACGGATCATAAGAACCTGAAGTATATCTTCTCGCAGAATGAGCTGAACATGCAACAACATCACTGGATGGAGCTGATTAGTGATTACGATTGCACCATTGAGTATCATCCTGGTAAGGTGAACGTGGTAGTGGATGCGCTTAGCAGGAAGTATTCTTCTCTTCCTACAAAGAAGGCACAATTGAGTTCTTTGATATGCCATAGGCGAGATATGTTCATCTCTTTGCGGCAGATTAATGTACAGTTGGAAGTATCTTTGTTGGCAGGACTATTGGCACAGATGCAAGTGAATCTTATGTTGAGGCAATAGATCAAAGAAGCACAGAAGGCATATGCTACAGTCCAGTTGATCATATCAGAGTTTGGTAGTGAGAAGCGTGATGGCTTCCATGAGTCTGAGGATAGACTAGTTTGTTATCATAACAGGATGGTGGTCCCAGATGTTGACGATTTAAAGAAGTTAGTGCTCGAGGATGTGCACACGTCAATGTATGCTATGCATCCATGTGTCACCAGTATGTATCATAATCTAAAGGACATGTATTGGTGGCCTGGATTGAAGAGAGACATAGCCGAGTTTGTGGCTAGGTGTGTAGTATGTCAGCAGGTTAAGGCTGAGCATCAGAAACCAGCAGGTACGTTGCAACCCATGCTGATACCACAATGGAAATGGGATCATATAACCATGGATTTTGTAGTTGGTCTGCCAAGGACAACTAGGAATCATGATTCCATTTGGGTGATAGTGGACAGGTTGATGAAGTTTGCTCATTTCATACCTGTGAAGACAACATATACAGTAGAAAAGCTTGCTCGGGTGTATGTGGATGAGATTGTGTGTTTACATGGTGTGCCCGCAACGATAGTGTCTGACCGAGGTCCTCAATTCATGAGTCATTTTTCGAAACAGTTGCACAAAGCGTTGGGAACACAATTGAGGTTCAGTACCGCTTTCCACCCACAAACATGTGGACAGTCTGAAAGGACTATTCAGACTTTGGAAGATCTTCTCCGAGCTTGTGTTTTGTAGTTCCTAGGCAGTTGGGACGTGCATCTCAGTTTGATAGAGTTTGCCTGCAACAATAGTTACCAACGGAGTATCGACATGGCACCTTATGAGGCTTTATATGGAAAGAAGTGTAGATCTCCTCTATATTAGTATGAGTCTGGTGAGTATTAGCTTTTGGGTCTTGAGTTAGTGCAGAAGACAACAAAAAAGATCAAAGTGATACAACAATAGTTGAAAGCGGCACAGGACAGACATAAGTCATATGCAGATAATCACTGACGACCTCTAGAGTTCCAGGTGGGAGACAAGGTGTATCTCAAGGTCTCACCATGGAAAGGCATGCTGAGGTTTGGATGGAAAGACAAGTTGGCACCTAGGTATATGGGGCCATATCTAGTAATAGCACGTGTTGGCAAGGTAGCTTACAAGTTAGAACTACCGTCAGAGTTGCACATGTTACATCTGGTGTTCCATGTCAGTATACTGAAGAAAAGTCATGCATGCATAGAGACAGTGATACAGTCAGTTGAGGTTGAGCTGGATGAAGATGTGACCTACGAAGAAGGTCCAGTGATGATCCTTGATAGAAGAGTAAAGAAGTTGAAAAGGAAGTACTTGGTGCTTGTGAAGGTTCTTTGGCATCATCGTGGTATTGAGGAAGCCATGTGGGAGCTTGAGGAAGAGATGAGGAGGAAGTATTCGTCACTTTTCTCTTCAAATTTTGGGGACGAAATCCCTTTGTAGAGGTTTATGGCTTGTAAGGACCTTGACCTTCATTTTGGGCTTACCCTATTTGCTTTGCCTAAACCTTGTGTTGAGGTGCTTACTAATCACCTGAAGTTGTGATTAGGGTTTGTTTGTGCTTTAGAGGTTAAGGTACAACTTGCAAATTACCCAAGTTTTAGGGTTGGTGTGCAAGTTTGTTACCTTGAGAGATGTCTTTCACTCTCCTTGCATCCTTCAGGGTTGAGAGGATGGGTTGGGCTCTTTGTTTGAGTAGCTTTGGGCCTGGTTGGGCTTTGTTTTGCCTTGTTGAAGCTTGGTATCGGGTTGGACCTTGGTGTATCGGACAAGGAGTGTTGTTGTGTCAGGTAGGGAGTTGTATCGGCCATGGTGTGTGGGGTTGCCATCTTGGGTGACACATACCCTCCACCTTAGCCTCGTTTATGTCACCATCTTTGGACCAGTGGTTGTTGCTTTGCTTAGTGGGTGGCAACTCATGGGTGTGGGTTTTTGGGGTGCTAGCATGTGGCACACTCCTTGGACAAGTGTGCTAGGGGCGGGTGCCACCTTGCCTTAATTTTACCCCTTCACCCCATAGTATATAAACGAACCCCTCCTTTGCTTTCTAGGCTCTTTGGTTCCTTTAGTTGCTTCCCTTCCTTTGGTGTTCGAGCTAGGACAAAAGTGGAGCAAGTGGTGTTCGATATTGTTGGTGTGTTGGGCGAAACATCTTGCTAGCTTTTCCCTTTCCTTCTCTTGTGGTAGGTATCTCTCCCTTTCCTTGGCATCTTATTCTTCTTCTTCTTCTTCTTCCTTCTCTTCAGCCATGGTGGTTACAAGGTGTTCTTCTTTGTGTTATCCGAAGGTGGTGCCTTGGAGCTTGGAGATTGGTGCTAGAAGCTTGGAGCTTTAGAGCTTGAGGTGGGTTACATAACTCCTAACCCTAGCTATACTACTTCTTTTTCATGTTGCATGCTATATGTGCTATCTTGATCGGCCATGTCATCTTTTAGCTATGTTTCTTGCTTTCATGGTTATAAGGTTGCTTTAGATGTACCCTAGACTTTGTGGAGATGGTTATCTTGGGTTGCCTTGGGTTGGCCGAACCATGGATGTGGAGTTCCTTGGGCAAAACCCCTCTCTCACTTAGTTGTTAAGAGGTGAGCTTAGGGTCTCCAAATCCAATGGTGAGTTGAGCTTTGGTTGGTTGGTCGATATGATATGATGAACCTCCTTGTTGTCCGATAGTTGATGGAAGTTTTGTAATACCCCTCTCTCACTTAATTGTCTTGAGAGGTGAGCCAACTCTCTTGAACTTTTAGGGATTCTTGGTGGAAGTCTTGAGGTTGAAGATGACGAACCCGTCATGGTCTTTGAACCCTTGCACGATACCCTTATGATGTGTTCTGCCTGATATCCCTCTTCTAGGGTTGATCCTGGGGAGATATGCTAAGTGGTGTTTTGTTGACCCTTTGACTGATATGGATCCTTAGCCTAGATGGTGTTGTTGGGTGTTATGCCTTTTGCCAATATAATGATTGGTAGACATCCCTTCTTGGTGCCTTAACCGATAGAGGGTCCCAAACCCTATCTTGAATGATAGACTACCTTGGGTGATATGGGAGCTTCTTGGGCGCCATGGTGGGCAACCCATGATATTGCTTGATGGATGACAATAGTGTGCCTTAGGCAATAGGGCTTTGGGCGTTATGATCTTGATGGTTGCCCATTATGGAAACCCTAACCCTATCTTAGGTGATAGAGTGTCTTGGCCGATAGAGTGGAGGTGCTGCCTAATACACCCTACACCTAGTTGCACGATACACCCTACACCTGGTTGCATGATACACCCTACACCTGGTTGCACGATACACCCTGCACCTGGTTGCACGACACACCTTTGGTTCTAGTCTGCCTGTTACCCCTTGTGCATGGGTGCACGTTATGCTTGTGTCCGATATGTGTGGCCAGTGCCCTAAGGTTTTGGTGCCCTAACCATTAGCGTTTTGGGTGAGGGATATGACCCTACCTGAAATCCCTTGGGTGAGGGATAGTGCTACCCATCACGCCTTTAGTGAGGGTAGGCGATACCTTTGGTAAGGGATGTGCCTAGCCTGGGAACCCTAGTTGATGAGATATGAGAGATAGGTTGTGACCAGTGACATGGTTTTTAAGTAAGATGATGTCATGAGAGATAGGGCATGGTGGATGCTCACGGTTTGGTAACTTTAATATCAGTTGATTGGCTTACCATCTACAACTTTATGCTTCATGTGTTCATAATAATGAATGTTGTTTCAAATCATATGTACCCTAAATCTTAATGGAATGATAAACATAACGTGTTCTCTAAAGATCTATGTTTGGTGATCAAGTTATCTCTCTTGATATGCATACTAACCATGCAGGTTTTATCAAATGAGTTCATTGTCAGGTAAGAGATATGAGGGTATTTGTGTAACATTGAATAATGATACTCCTTGTTGATGAGATAACATGTATCACCAGTATGTTGAGAAAGGTCTGGTGACCTAATAAAGGCTGAGTGCTTATTTGAGGTGTTATTCTCTATGATGAGATAAAGGATTGATACCCCATGATGATGTATGATGATGCAGCCTTGAGAGGTAGTGGCATTATGTGATGAGGGATTGAGATCCCATGGCAATATGATAATGGCAGTTATAGTGTGACACAATGTTGTTTATAACCTGGTTGCCTCAACAATCCACCTAAAATATACTAATTCATTATAGTAGAACATTTCATGTAGTTTTCCCTGGCCATAGATCCATCATCGTCAGTAGCTAGTGATGGTGAAACAGGTTTATCCTACAGGATTACCATGAGCGCATATTGTTGAATATACGAGGTTTCTCCTGGCCAAAATTAGGAGGATTAGAGTGCAACTTCGGTTGTAGACTTAGTATGATTGGAGCATGGTGTACATGTACATGGATCGATATGATAGAGTATGAATGCGTTCATGGCTCAGGAGCATGGTGAATGGGCCCGTGGCTCAAGGTATGCTAGTGTCGTGACCTGTACCCAGGCGGGCTAGAGAAAAGGGGTAGCCTGTAGAGCTGACCCTGTGGCTAAGGCCACTTAAGAAAGAGACCACGGTCCTGCTTTGGTTATCGTGCACTGACCACGAGGAGGTGAGGTCATGGAGTCTAGCTCTTCCATTGAACTTGTATGGCACCAGTTTTGGGCTTTGCAGCCGAAGGTTGGATTTGAGCGGTACGACTCACTTCTTTAGGGCATAATAAATCATAATCCAGCCGTATAGTATATACAACTTAGGGCAAAACATGGAACATTGGTTGAGGCCTTGCTTGTATAGTTGCTCTAGTTATATCTTACAGTTATTTACACGTTCCTAATATCTTATTATAAGTTCTTATAAAGCTTGTCTTGTCAATCATGTTCCATAAAGAATATCTGGTTATATGTCTCCTGGACATCTTGGTAAGATTGTTAATAAAGTTAGTTCTGCTCAGTATGCTGCATATATGAGCTACTTATATCAGTTATCTGCTTTATCTGTTCTAGCTTTCCTAAAGCTTTATAGTTCAGAGGGGAGTTATGTTTCTTGTTGGGACTGTGTGTCTCACCTCACTGGTTTACAACCTTTTTAGGTGATTGTGCTAGACGTGGTGGTGGTCGTGAGGTTGCGGCTGAGCAGCAAGAAGAACAATAGGAGGCTAGATATAGATATGTTGTTGTTCTGGTCATTTTGTAGTAGAGTCCTAGAGTCATCCCTGTACACTCAGGTCCTTGGAGGAGTTTTGATGACATTTTATGATGTATAGCTGATGTAGCTTTGTTTATCCTGTTGTTGGCCTGATGTGTCCTATTATGTATATATATATATATATATATATATAAATAGGTGGTGAACCCTTCGTGCTTACAAAATAGCTGGTTCCTATAAGCTGTGGACATATATCAAGGCTTATAAATATTTTATATAACATGTTTCCTTACGGGATGAGGATCTAGATGTAATAGTTTCCTTATTATCCATTTTCTGCAATCGGTTTTAATTAACCTATGTTTTTGGTAATATAGTGTTTATGATGGTTCTGCACATTTTCACGTGGTGTCTCGTTGTCTTTGTGATGGCGGGATGTCACAACAGTGTTTCCTTAGGTTGGGAGGGTACTACATGTGGTTCATTAAGAATTTTAGTGTGACATCCTTACCATTATTCAAGCTTATGAAGAAAGATGTACCTTTTGTTTGGATAGAGAAATGAATCTTGAAGGATAAAAATACATTTGCATCAATCTTAGTTTCCAAGGCCCAAGAAGAGATACATAGTTTTCTATTTAAAGGATGGTCGTCGATGCATGTTGATGTAAGACAAACATGTGATCTCATTCACCTTGAGGAAGCTTAATAAGCACATGGATAATTACCCCACACATTTATTTGGATCTAGCCATAATAGTTCTAGCATTGAATATTTGGAGACATTACATGTACGTGGAGAGGTGTTATATTTTTGTAAACAATAAGAATATTCAATGCCACTTCTCAAAACATGATCTAAACATGAGACAAAGAAGGTGACTCGAGTTGATAAAGACTATGATTTCACAATATAATACAACCCAAGAAAGGTAAACATGGTAGCAGATGCATTAAGCATAAGACTCTCATCATCATTTGTAGTTGGAACCATTGTAATATGTGGCCTATGAAAGGAGGCATTTGTTGATGTCTCTATGACAAATGAACATATTGATGGATGTTTCCATGCTTCGGGGACTGTTATCTCAATTAAAGGTCAAGACCATATTGATACAACAGATCAAGGATGCACAACAATATTATATTGTGATTCCAAACATCATGTTAGATTTTGGAAATGGGAAGCACGATGAGTTTCATGATTCAGAATTAGGACTTTATGTTACCATAGAAAGATGCTACTTCCAATTTGATTGGTCTCAAGAAGACAGTTTTAGAAGAAGTGCACACTTTGATGTGTGCCATGCATCATGACAACACTAAGATGTTCACAACCTCAAAAATCTATATTGGTGGATTGGATTGAAGAAGGGTGTGGCAAAACTTGCACTCGAGTGTCTACATTGTCAACAAGTCAAGACATAATCTTGAAACCAACAACCTCTACAACCCCTAGCAATTTCAGAATGGAATTTGGATAACATGATCATCAACTTTTTTTGTTGGTCTTCCTAGGACAAAATAAAGTATTATTCCATCAGATGATGGTTGACAAAGGCGGCACATTTCTTGCCAATGAAGACTACCTACTCAATAGAGAAGTTGGCACATGTTTATTTACATGAGATCATATGATTACACATAGTGTTGTCAAAGATAATATCTGATAGAGGGTCATAGTTCACTAGCAATGACTGGGATCGTATATACACAAGATTAGAATGCAAGTGAAGTTTAGTACAACCTTTCACCTAGACATGCTATCGATTATAGAGAATGATATACACTCTAAAATACCTAGTAAGTTTGTGTGCTTGACAGTTTCTAGGGAGTTGGGATGTTCATCTTACCTTTATTGAATTTGATAATAATAACAACTATCATAGGAGTTTGGACATGACACCATATGTGGATCTATATGTGAGATGTTCTAGATCACCTTTATGATTAGTATGAAGCAGGTGATTATTAGCTTTTAGGTCTAGAGCTAGTCCAATAGACAACATAATACATTAAGATGATCAAATGATAGTTAGAGACATCATATGATTGACAAAGTCATATGCAAACAATCATTGTAGACTGTTGGAATTTAAAGTGGGGGACTCAAAGAGTCACCTTGGAAAGGATTTCTAAGATTTGGCAAGTGTTGCAAGTTGGAACCTGGGTCTATGAGGCCTTATGCTATTGTCCCATGAGTTGGAAAGGTGGCTTATAAGTTGGATCTGCCAACTAAATTTTCATAGGATGCACAATGTGTTCCATGTATCCATGCTAAGGAAGTGTCAACTAGGGAGTGAATAGAAATTCAACCAATTGAAGTGCAAGTCTATGATGACACATCTTATATGAAGGATCTAGTGTTGATCTTAGACAAGTGGGTGTAGAATCTAAGAAAAAAGAGATAGTGTTGGTAAAGGAGTTGTGGCATCACCATGGTATGGAAGAAGCTACTGGGAACTTGAAATGGAAATGTGCATGAAATATCTTTCTCTTAGACTGTAAGACCCCTAACCTGGATTAGCTTTCTAATCCTATATTTTGTATTTATCACATGTTTAGATGGTTTATAATTCATGTTTAGTGTTTGTTAGGTTAGCAATTTGTTTGAGGGGTTCTGTGAAAATAACCAATGTTTTAGGGTTTCCTTTAAACTTTCACATAGCATGTTTTCTTTTACTTATCTTGCTCTTATTCAGACTTGTTGGATACACTTGGATGACCTAACCAAGTCTTTATTCTTTTACATAGATTGAGGGGAGATTTAAGTGGTCTACCTTTCCATTGGTAGCGAACATATGGAAATATGTCTAGTTCTTCATCGATTAAGTACTTACGAGGTTCTTCTACTTCACTGTCGATTGAGTATGTTTGGAATTTTGGTTGAGGATCTACATAGTTGTTTGCACTTGCATCAGCTGAGAACTGATGGAAGTGGCCAGTCTTGTGACCATAGGTGATTTCATTAGTTGACCATTGATGAAGAAACTAACTGGATGAGATGTGGGGTTTCATTTGTTGAGTATCAATAGAAATACTGCACTGAGTATTGTTGTTTTGTTGATGTATTCAACTGGTGATGCCCCTAGATTATGTGTTCTGATGGTTTTCTTGAGATCTTGAACTGATGATGGAAATTCGTGAGATCTGTGCTTATGTCTACCAATGACATGGCAAGGTCGTTTATCGATTGAGTTTCTACCCTTATGTACTTATGGAGCGTTGGATCTATGTACCGATGAGATAATAGTTTGATAACAATACAATTTCTTTAAATACTAACATGAAAACTCTTACCACCTTCTCTCTCTCTCATTTGGGGCTATGTCACCCCCATTTTCCTTCCTTCTCACCTCACTTGTGTGATTAGTACCTATAAGAGCTATAGCGGATCAAGATGCCATCAATTGATGTGTACCAATGAGATTTTTGCTTTCATATATCTTCAACTACATTGTTGTTTACATTCATTCTTTTCTCTATTGATGCACGTCAACCTTCCTAATGACTTCTAAGCATGGATCCATGTAAGTATAATTTCAATCCTTCATTCTATTGATGGTCTACCTCATTCTTGCTTTCCATAGTCATTTTCTAGGTGGTTTTCCTCTAGGATATTGATTGTTGACTCTTACACTTTGTTTTTCCTTCTCTTTCCTTGATCTAGTTGCTTTTAGTTCATAAATTGATTGTTGTAGGGTGCATTAGAGGGGAGGAGCTCATGTCTTGGAGAGTTTGCCTTCATTTTCGGAGATTGTTGTGAAGCTCAAATCTTCACCCCACCACCCCTCATGAATTTAGTTGTCTCCACTCTCATCAGGCGGTGATATAAACATTGACTCTTTTATTACCTATTGTGTACGTGCATCTCAATAATCTTGCTTTGATGCTCCTAAAATACTAAAAGATGACAACTTTATGTATCTTGAACCTAATATGTCAAGAATATGAACTGCATGTTGTTGTACATGCTACAAGTAGCCATTTTGTATCATAAAAGAAGAATGTTTAGCACATCTCAGTATAGTCTAAGCTTTTGGTGACTATATGAGTGTAAGGAACACTACTTTTGTGAATCAATATGACCCACATGTATATATGGTGCAAACTGTAAGTTGATCTTTTAATAAGTACATCCATGTACACATTTCTTAGTCATTTCTCTTGCTATTTTGATATTGAAATGTGTAAATGACCCCTTTTATGAAAATTGGATGGTCCTATATTGCCTTGATGATGCACATGATTTCACTACCGAATTCTGAGCTAATTTCAGCATGTGTTTTCAAAGTAAATTCTCTAGTATTCATGTGTTTTATATATATTTTGCCTAAACAACCTTATATAGCTTTTGTGCATTCATTTTATCATACTCTCATGTAGTTGGTTCAAAATTATGTGTTTTATTAGGGCCTAATGCATTGTGTGCTTTAGTGCAGACAAATAAAGTGTGAATTAGAGATAGTCTCTACCACTGACAAGGAGAAAAAAAAGGCTTCATCACGGAGACAACTCAATAGCACCAAAATGAGGCTTGATACCACCAAGATGCCAAGTTGGTGTCACGAACAGTCAACTTGGTGATCCCAAAAAGAAGGTAAGAAAAGCCTCAATAGCATCTCTCTTCCATCTTTGGTTAGGTCAGGGAATTGAGGTAATTGTTCCCTGTGTAAAAAGACAACTCCAGCGTCCAAGTTGGTGGCACCTAGATTTTTCTAACGGTCGCAAGTAACAAAGTCAACATCCAACAATTTGTTGGATAAGTATTGTTTTAACCTCTTTAGTCAAAACCTAAGAGGACATTCACTTAAGGGACATCAACAATGTCATAAGAGACCAAAGCCCAAAGAGAGAGGGACAAAGAGTAGGAGATGAAGATGAGGAGATGTGGAGTAAGGTTCATCCCAACACCTTTGAGGAGTAGCTCAAAGGTCTAAATGTTGTCCTATTGTGGAAATATTCAGAAGGGATCAACCTTACACATATTTACATCGGTTTTCTCCATCCACTATGTTCTTCTTCTCCTGCAGCCCTTCCTTTGATCTCATGTCAAGTATGAGGGGCTAAAACTCAATCATTTAGGACTCGGGAGAACCCTAGTTTTGACTCTGTTCATGTTTATTTCCATTTTGATGTAGATTTTTTTGCTTTAGATTTTAATAATGGAACTTTATCATTGCCTTATTTATTCTTGATCACCATCAATATGTGTTAGGTTGTTAATTATTGTAAGAGTATGATTGATAATTAGAGAAGTAATTATCAACATATACTACAAGAGAGAGATAACCGCTGTGATGTAGATTGTATAGAGAGAGACCACTTCATTCAACTTTCTATATTAACAGTGTGAGAGAGTTATAGTAATTAGGTTAAGCAACATAATACATTGTGATAGAGGGTAGTTCAAGATGTAGACACCTAATCCAAAGAAGTAACATAATTTAATTTGATTGAGGATAATGCATGCATAGGACACTAGACGAGACGGATATCCTAAATATTCCGTTAATTTGATCCTTAAACCATCTTAATTCCATCAATTTAATTTTTGTTCTTAGTTTGATCACTCATCCAACCGTTTTCTTAGGCCTAGATGATTTGTTTTAGCTAATAGTAGCTCCTAGTTTTCATAATTCCTTTATCGACATTTGGGCATCTTTGAGTCTGTTTACTACTTTGATGTGTACATTTACGTTTAGCACACACACTTAAGTCATGTCACCTATTGTGAATGCCTACTAATGTGATACCTGATAATGATGTTGTAAATATTTTTAGGGAGGATCTCCTAACCTCCATTACCTTGCGAGGGTTGAGTTGTATAGAAATCATGAACTTGTATATAGGTGTAATGATATGACATGCTTTGAGAAGTTAGCTCGTGATAGTCATACTCTACATGTTTTCTGACTCTACTACTTACATTATTACTTGTCTTTCATTGATGGATCTTACTTGATATAGCTATAGAGTAATGAATATAATCAATTAATATGAATGTAAGTTTTAGATACCTAATTCCTTAGATATATTCCCATGGGTCATTAGGGGGAAGTAGTGAAATGACTAAATCTTGTGGCAACCTAAAGTTATGAGAAGATGCTTAGAGTCATGTATTATCAAATATATGAGGACACTTAGGGTCTACATACACTATCATCTATAAACAATGTTTTAGATGTGACAAACACTAACGGTTCAATGAGGAATGGCATATGAGATGTGATGATAACTTGGAATATGGTATAAAGGGTTGTTACCCTAATCTTGATGTTGTGACCTGTGTACTAAGGGCTGGCCTAAGATTGGTGGAATTGTGATAGACTGGTTTTTCTGGCTTAATTTCGAGGACGGAATTTCTTTTAAGGTGTGTAGGATGTGATGGAGTGGACTTTTGGAATCCCTATATGTCCAATGACACAAGTGAAGTTAGGTATTTTGAGTTGTTTTGAGAGTCCCAGGTGTTTTGGTAGAGCTTGATTGTTGATCGAGGTTGACATCATGATCAAGATCTCTCTTTTAATGTCTTTTTGAGGAATTTAATTGATTGATCCAACAGTTGATTTTTGACACCAAATTCGTGTACAAGGTACCTTGAGTAGTGAGGAAGCTATGGTTAAACTT
Organism: Alisma plantago-aquatica; assembly: GCA_963693085.1. Classification (NCBI taxonomy): domain Eukaryota; kingdom Viridiplantae; phylum Streptophyta; class Magnoliopsida; order Alismatales; family Alismataceae; genus Alisma; species Alisma plantago-aquatica. The sequence continues at coordinate 406,866,269 of OY856413.1, forward strand.
TGTGGGAAATTGGGTCCTCCTAGAGAGAGATATTTAGGTTTGCGTTTTGTGAAATAATGCACATTAGTGAGGATTTATATACCTAAGTTAGTGCTTTAATCAGTGTCACACGCCACTTGTTTCGGGCTGACTGGCATGGGAAAATCTCAGCCCTCCATAGATGATCTGGCGGATGGAACCTTTAACTTGAGTAAGCCACAGATGGGCTCAAGCGAGGGACTCACTCACACTGCTGGATTAGATATCAAGGGTCCTTGCTTTGTCCCTAACCTTGCGATTACTGCCTTGACCGAAGGTAGCAACCACGACGTCGTGGGAAAGCACCCACACCCCTCATGCTCGTTGATCATGGGACGAGAGGGCGGAGTAGATGAGCTGTTGGCCTCGACTCATTGAGATCATTTGTTCAAACTAGAGTTTGTGGTTGATGGGTAAGAGGCGAGAGAGAACAGACTCCCTACTTTCCGCCCTTCTCCATTGCGGCGCACAGAATCAGAGGAGGAGCTCTGGACTATTCAAGAGTGCTAATCTTGGTCTTCGAGAAGTGTTGTGATGCTCGTGGAAGGGTTTGATTGCCTTGGTTGCCTCATATGGGTGTGAGATCGTCAGGGGTTCCTTTTCCCTTTTTGCTCCACTGCAACAGCTACAAGCGGCAGTAAGCATGTGATGGCAGAGCTCTAAAAGCATATAGGAAGACTTGAGAGGTCGTGAGTATCTAGCTGAGGTCATTGACACTGATCATGGCCAAAGGAGCTAACGATGAGCTGTTGATCCCTGAATCCTTTATTCTTTCACCCGTACGACAGTGAAGTGGCCGGAGATCCCGCAGATCTAGAACTATAGAGGAAGAGCACCTGAGTCGAGTGGTCATGGAGATGCGGAGGCCTGCGCCGAAGGTGAGGGTGGCATGTAGAGCCGATGGGGACCACTCCAGCTCCGTTGCTTGCTCGCCGGAGGAGAGCTCGTGCGGCGGTGCTCTGATTCACAGAGGAAACAGAGGCCGCTGGCTGGATCGCGAACGAGAAAGGGGGAGAAAGCGGTTCAAGTAACTGGATCCATGATCCACATACCCGACCGAAGATCCGGATCGGGGAGAACAAGCAAAGAAGGGTGCCCAGGACACGTGGCGCAATCTGATTGATTGAAAAGGTCAGTTAATTCAAATAATATGCAGATCTTACAAAATTTGTAGTAAATAGCTCGTTTATCGGAAAAATACAAACAATATACCAAAATGTTCAAAAAAATGCATAGAACAAGATGGAAGTATAATATCAGGATTTTGAGTAACTAATGTAGTTGATATCATGTAAGCTATGTAATGCTTAGTCTGTGGATAATAAATATCAAAGGATGATATAAAATTATGGGAAAATGTCAGTAACTCCATAATCATGTTTATAATGCATATGATATCAGATATGGTCATGTTAATGTACGAAATCTTGTAATTTGCTCCATATATCTAATTAGGGCTAATTACCCTAAATAAAATGTAATAAATACATTGATGATCAATAAATGATGAAATTTACAGAAATCCCTAATATCAGTAACTGGAAGCTAATGTGGAACTCTGATATCAGTTATATGCATGAAATCCATGTTATATGAAGTTGACCCTTAATGCATGTTATAAAACCCTAATCTAGGTTAATGATGTAACCTAGGGTTAATATGTGCACAAAAAGGATTTGGAACCTGATATTCAGATTATGTATCCTAATCTGTAATATAACATCAGTAACATAAATCCCACATAAGGATAAAGATAAGACAAGTAATAATGTACATATCATAAGGATCTAAGTGAAACCCTCTAATGAACACGATTAGGGTTAAGATGAGATGTAAGAAGATGAGAACCTGATGATAGTATATGGTCTTGTCTTTATCAGGGTTGACAAAGATATAGATGACATGAGGAATATGTGATTAGGATATCTCTTTGGAAGGTACGCCATTACCTATTACTTGGCTTATTATACAATATGCTTGTGTTATAGGAGTAGTAAAATGCTTGGCATATGGTATTGGATGAAATGATTATTCTTGTATGATATATTGCATGATTTTCCATACTTATGGATATGAACACATGAAACATAAGATATCAGATCCATCATATGATAGCACTAAACTCTTTGGTAGTACAGTGCATTGAAGTGATCTCAAACTCTTTGGTAATAGATCACATGTGTTAGATCTCAAACTCTTTGGTAGTAGATCACACGTTAAATGATCTCAAACTCTTTGGTAGTAGATCATAAGGCCTAAAAACATCAAAGCCCTTGGGGGCAGATGTACGAGATATATGATGGAAATGTGATTAAAAATATGTGTTCTCTTTTGCTAATGAATATCTTTGTGCAAGTATACGCTTTTCTTATATTTCTTCTGTTACTGCCAAGTATTAGTTTTATCTTATTGCCAAGATATGATGAGAGGTAAATAAAAGACACATAGGCGTACTCAATACAATATTCTTGAAATATTATGCTGACGTGTACCGCATGTAATCTTTTGTTTAGGTTGTGGTTATGCTCTTGAAGATCCAGTATAGTGAGAGTTGTGTGGCGAGATGATGTACAGGTGGACCTGTTGTCTTAAGATCCTGTAGTTTAGTGGTAGTACATGTATATGTTTAAGTTTTCTATTCAATATGTAATATCAAATGTTGTAACAATTCATGTTGTAATTATATGTTGAATGGTGAACGTGTGTGTATGGTTTTATTATTGTTCATGTACATGTGCTACTGATTGTTTTCCTTTTGACTCCCTCAATTTTCTTCTTCTTAGCCTAGTGTGGGATGTTTAAATTGGGATTCTCACTGAGGTGAGGGTTTCAATTTGGACGTCACACATCAGATTAAGTTTTAGAAAATCTGAGGACGTCACAGGTGGTATGAGAGCATGAACAATAGCAAAGCCTGGCATTTGCTCATTATGCAACTCAAAACTAAAGAACCTTGAACTTAATAATCTTTAGGGTTAGATTAGTCGTCTTTTAGAGACTAGATCTGACCTAGCTTCTAGGTTAGCACCTAGATGTCCAAGAACTAGGTCTAGACTAGTGCTTGTTGAGTAGCAAGTCCTTAGATGTCGTTCTTTCCTTGTAATGCAGCGGTATGGGACGTTGCACTATTTGGAAATGGCGTGCATCAAGGGAAAAGAAACCCTAGACATATTGTGCATGTTGTCTAGAGTATCTACACTAGTCTACCCCTTGTTCTCACCCTTTTCACTAGTTTTCATGACACTGTACTCTCTACTATGTGTGGGACACTCATTTTTAGGATTTGGTTTTTGATTCCAAATGGATCGAACCTCGATAGTTTTCTCTGATGCTTGTTTTATCAGAGAAAAACTATATAATATTTTATTATGTATATGTATTAAAAAAAATGTGTCCCCACACATGTACGAGTAGGAGGTGATCATGCAACCTAAGTGAAAAGTGAATGACATCGGTCTAGAAGAGAGAGTAGTTCTAGATTAGATGTCTAGAGACTTGTTAGAATATATGATAGATAGAATAGATGATATAAGTTATGATGATATAATGCAAGTTTTATATAGGTGGTATAAGATGGTTGTGATGATTTATGTTTGTATTTGAGGACATGAGTAGGTTCGAGGTTTTGAGATAAGTTCTGATGATGTAAGTAAATAGGCTTTTATGAGATAAGATAAGTTAAGTTAAGACAAGATGTAAATCAGCATGAGCCTCAAGCTCTTTTGTGAAGGAGGACATCTAGTGTTAGGACCAGTTTTGGGGTTAACTCCAGAGAGAGTGAGACGGGAGAAGGTTAGAGAACCTAAACTCCAAGATATGAGAATTTTGGGATATGTGATATGATATGTCCTAAACTAGATTACTCCTGAGTGATTGAGTTGAGTAGCTTTATGCATGATTCCTATAGTCTTGTTGAACTCTAGATGTCCTTGGGAAGACCAAACCCTAGAGACAAAGAGAGGTTGGTTATGTGTGCATATGTGAATATGGATATGAGTGCCTGCCATCCGGGTGAGGGAGAGAGCCCAAGACCCTAGAGGAGGTAGCTATCTTAGTTTCTATGAAGCCTCATGCTCGGGTTGGTGGGTTCCCACATAGGAATCTAGTGGTGTATATAAGAAAGTTTTGGGTAAGATGTTGCATGGGTAGAGACCTATGAAGAGTATGTTGTGGTTTGGTTTGTGCCAATGTGGCTAGACCTTAGAAAGCAACCAACTAGTACCAATGAGGTAATCTGAGAACCCTAGACCAGGAGAGGGAAGATAAAGCATGTGCATATGAGATACACATAGAGTTGAGTTAGCTCAGAGAGACTGAGCACGACACTTCCCTCACAGTATGGGTTAGAAGAACCTCATTTGGACTATATAAAGTTTTGACACATGTTTCAAAAGCCACTTGTATAGTTTGTTCAACCATGATATAATATATGTAAGGATGTGATCTAATCTCGAGACGTGATATATAAGCATGATATGATGAAATATCTAGAGATGGTTTAATGACAACAAAGTAGAAATAGTTAACCATACACATGAATAATGATGCTAATGTGATATGGTTGATTAATCTTGTGATGAAATCACTAGTAACTGTTGCAATTTATTATGAGTAATGGAATAAGATCATACGAATGAAACATGTTACATGAGATGTTAATCTTAGTGCTCAATAAAGATGAAAGATATAGTTTGACAGTTAGCACAACATAACAATTATGACAACTTGATATGATCTACATGGATAAAGTGGGTTAACTTTAGTTAACTCCCTCCTAAAAGGCATATGTTAATGTTGAACATGTTCTAACAAATTAGCTCAATAATATGTTGATGACACCTTGATATAATCAGTTAACTTTAGTTAACTTCTGTGGAACATGTTAGTATGATGTTGAATAATAATGCATGAGTTAAGATAAGGGAGAAACCCAAATATATGAGACATGTAATGACACAACATAATCTTATAAACCCTTATTTAATCCTTCTATGGAGTGAGGTTTCACCCTTGATGCTTTTGAAACCTCCTAATAGTGCTTTGGATACATGGTTCTAGGTAACCTTTGCGGATATGTTACACATAAAATGGTGCCTACATGTGGATAAGAGCAAGATAAGGTTTTCCCTAGAAGTATGAGTATGGTGTACTTTCGAGGACGAAAGTTCTTTTAAGATGTATATGATGTGATAGACTGGTTTTTCTGGCTTAATTCCGAGGACGAAATTTCTTTTAAGGTGTGTAGGATGTGATGGAGTGGACTTTTAGAATCCCTATATGTCCAATGACACAAGTGAAGTCAGGTATGTTGAGTTGTTTTGAGAGTCCCAGGTGTTTTGGTAGAGCTTGATTGTTGATCGAGGTTGACATCATGATCAAGATCTCTCTTTTAATGTCTTTTTGAGGAATTTAATTGATTGGTCTAACAGTTGAGTTTTGACACCAAATTCGTGTACAAGGTACCTTGAGTAGTGAGGAAGCTATGGTTAAGTTTTGGTGGCAATTGGGTCCTCCTAGAGAGTGATATTTAGGTTTGCGTTTTGTGAAATAATGCACATTAGTAAGGATTTATATACCTAAGTTAGTGCTTTAATCAGTGTCACACGCCCCTTGTTTCGGGCTGACTGGCGTGGGAAAATCTCATCCCTCCATAGATGATCTGGTGGATGGAACCTTTAACTTGAGTAAGCCACGGATGGGCTCAAGCAAGGGACTCACTCACACCGCTAGATTAGATATCAAGGGTCCTTGCTTTGTCCCTAACCTTGCGGTTACTGCCTTGACCGAAGGTAGCAACCACGGCGTCGTCGGCAATCACCCACACCCCCCATGCTCGCTGATCATGGGACGAGAGGGAGGAGTAGATGAACTGTTGGCCTCGACTCATTGAGAGCATTTGTTCAAACTAGAGTTTGTGGTTGATGGGTAAGAGGCGAGAGAGAATAGACTCCCTACTTTCCGTCCTTCTCCATTGCGGCGCACAGAATCAGAGGAGGAGCTCTGGACTATTCAAGAGTGCTAATCTTGGTCTTTGAGAAGTGGTGTGATGCTTGTGGAAGGGTTTGATTGCCTTGGTTGCCTCATATGGGTGTGAGATCGTCAGGGGTTCCTTTTCCCTTTTTGCTCCACCGCAACAGCTGCAAGCGGCAGTAAGCCTGTGATGGCAGAGCTCTAAAGGCATATAGGAAGACTTGAGAGGTCGTGAGTATCTAGATGAGGTCGTCGACACTGATCATGGCCAAAGGAGCTAAAGATGAGCTGTTGATCCCTGAATCCTTTATTCTTTCACCCGTACGACAGTGAAGTGGCCGGAGATCCCGCCGATCTAGAATTGCAGAGGCAGAGCACCTGAGTCGAGTGGCCGTGGAGATGCGGAGGCCTGCGCCGAAGGTGAGGGTGGCATGTGGAGTTGATGGGGACCACTCCAGCTCTGTTTCTTGCTCGCCGGAGGAGAGCTCGTGCGGCGGTGCTCTATTTCACAAAGGAAACAGAGGTCGCTGGCTGGATCGCGAACGGGAAAGGGGGAGAAAGCGGTTTGAGTAACTGGATCCCTGATCCGCAGACCCGACCGAAGATCCGGATCGGGGAGAACAAGAAAAGAAGGGCGCCCAGGACACGTGGTGCAATCTGATTGATTGAAAAGGTCAGTTAATTCAAATAATATGCAGATCTTACAAAATTTGTAGTAAATAGCTCGTTTATCAGAAAAATACAAACAATATACCAAAATGTTCATAAAAATGCGTAGAACAAGATGGAAGTATAATATCATGATTTTGAGTAACTAATGTAGTTGATATCATGTAAGCTATGTAATGCTTAGTCTGTGGATAATAAATATCAAAGGATGATATAAAATTATGGGAAAATGTCAGTAACCATAATCATGTTTATAATACATATGATATCATATATGGTCATGTTAATGCACGAAATCTTGTAATTTGCTCCATATATCTAATTAGGGCTAATTACCCTAAATAAAATGTAATAAATACATTGATGATCAATAAATGATGAAATTTACAGAAATCCCTAATATCAGTAACTGGAAGCTAATGTGGAACTATGATATCAGTTATATGCATGAAATCCATGTTATATGAAGTTGACCCTTAATGCATGTTATAAAACCCTAATCTAGGTTAATGATGTAACCTAGGGTTAATATGTGCACAAAAAGGATTTGGAACCTGATATTCAGATTATGTATCCTAATCTGTAATATAACATCAGTAACATAAATCCCACATAAGGATGAAGATAAGACAAGTAATAATGTACATATCATAATGATCTAAGTGAAACCCTCTAATGAACACGATTAGGGTTAAGATGAGATGTAAGAAGATGAGAACCTGATGATAGTATATGGTCTTGTCTTTATCAGGGTTGACAAAGATATAGATGACATGAGGAATATGTGATTAGGATATCTCTTTGGAAGGTACACCATTACCTCTTACTTGGCTTATTATACAATATGCTTGTGTTGTAGTAGTAAAATGATTGGCATATGGTATTGGATGAAATGATTATTCTTGTATGATATATTTCCTGATTTTCCATACTTATGCCTATGAACACATGAAACATAAGATATCAGATCCATCATATGATAGCACTAAACTCTTTGGTAGTACAGTGCATTGAAGTGATCTCAAACTCTCTGGTAGTAGATCACATGTGTTAGATCTCAAACTCTTTGGTAGTAGATCACACGTTAAATGATCTCAAACTCTTTGGTAGTAGATCATAAGGCCTAAAACATCAAAGCCCTTGGGGGCAGATGTACGAGATATATGATGGAAATGTGATTAAAAATATGTGTTCTCTTTTGCTAATGAATATCTTTGTGCAAGTATACGCTTTTATTATATTTCTTCTGTTACTTCCAAGTATTAGTTTTATCTTATTGCTAAGATATGATGAGAGGTAAATAAAAGACACGTAGGCGTACTCAGTACAATATTCTTGAAATATTGTGCTGACGTGTACCACATGTAATCTTTTGTTTAGGTTGTGGTTATGCTCTTGAAGATCCAGGATAGTGAGAGTTGTGTGGCGAGCTGATGTACGGGTGGTCCTGTTGTCTTAAGATCATGTAGTTTAGTGGTAGTACATGTATATGTTTAAGTTTGTTGTTCAATATGTAATATCAAATGTTGTAACAATTCATGTTGTAATTATATGTTGAATGGTGAACATGTGTGTATGGTTTTATTATTGTTCATGTACATGTGCTACTGATTGTTTTCCTTTTGACTCCCTCGATTTTCTTCTTCTTAGCCTAGTGTGGGATGTTTAAATTGGGATTCTCACTGAGGTGAGGGTTTCAATTTGGACGTCACACATCAGATTAAGATTTAGAAAATCTAGGGACGTCACAGGAACACTCTTAAGCATATAACCATGAAGAACATAGTGAGTGGGATCTCAACCTTATAGTACCTCACTTTGACCCCAACTTGTGTCTAGAGATCTAGAGAATGTAGATATCCTTATATCTTTTTATAGATTGCTAGGATGACTTAATAACATGTATCTATAAAATTGGGTGGTACACCTCAACTTGCATATGGCATAATAAAATGTACCCCTTCTGAGTAGCATATTTGTTTAGGTTTGATTAGTGATCAGCTTGGATGTGCATTTGATATGGTAACTATATATACAATTTGATATGGATATACTATCTAATATCTCTTGCAGGTTAGTAAAGGATACATGTATGGTTGGGTAAGCATGTACTTCCAAGTATACTAATAGTCTTTATAGATCTACATGCTTAATTGTTTGCTTTATATATTCATTGTATGATAATTAATAGATGTATCAGATGTTATATTACATTACTAGGATGGGGGATCTCATCCCGTGGTTTCTCCACATCTTTTAGGTGGACAACATCATTACCCTAGTGACAAAGGTAGGTGATGTCTATGTGAAGAAAAATTAGAGGTAGGTGACGTAAGTATGACTTCCTCCATATACAAAGTGTATAGGGTTACAGATCTAGCTTTGTCCCTATACACTCAGTTCCACGCAGGCAATTTTTTTGTATATGTTTCTCAGTTTGAGATTTGATATTTGTGCATGACCTCTAGATTCATAGTCAAACGAGTTGTAGGATTTGATGTGCATTGAGACGCCCTACCACACTAGATGAAATTAATTAAAACAAAACACACAATCAACTACTAACAACCACATAGCCAGAAGAGTGGGTAAATTAAAACCGATTTTAACATTGCCATCATGTTTAGAAACATCACAGAAAGGTCCAATAACTTACATATCATCACATACCATATCAGGTATTTACATATATGTCCATTGGCCATCTTCCACAACATGTATACAACAGAAATGTTCCACATACACATGCCATATACAAACATTGGAATACTACCAAAAGCTCAAGTCAAAGTACATATTAACTATAAAACACCCCCTACCCTGACCTGAGGGTATAGGGATGACTCTAGGGCTGTAAAACTACTATTCAACCTTATGTTTCTATTGCTCTTCAAGCTTCTCTTCCTCACCACCATAATCTTGATGACGTCTTTGAAGACCAACTAAAAAGATGTTATGACCCACTAGGTGAGACTAACACCTCAGTGAGAGATATAACTCTTAAAAATGGTTATTGAATACATCATGTTATATTATTAAACAAGATACACAAAGTAAACATATTAATAAAGTTAAACTCAAAGGCACTGCAAAAATCATGATTAATATGATAGGCAAAAGAACAGATGAAGATATCATTTGTGAAGCAGTTAACTATTCCTAGTGCATCATATAAAAACTAAAAATATAAGAATCATGGCATGGGTAAACATCCAGCATGAATCGTGTTTAGCCCTAAGTAGATATACTACACTACTATATTACATATTTTATTAAGCCCTGAGGAGTTTGAGGTATACCACTCATACTCCAACAAACCACTGTGAAGTCGAAATCAATGCCTTACAAGATCTAGGAGAGCCAGACTCCTAAGATCTCATACTCCCTTGGTCAGTATGAGTCAACTGCATCGACATATATAGTCCAACTGTAAAACAACATGTCCTTGTGGGTGGGGTAGTGTCTCCTAAGCTCTCATCCCACTAGGTGCGCTGCTCGAAAATGATTTAGCCCGCCGCGTCGACTGGCCAAGGATGCGACATGTTGGGCCACTATCCTTGTGGGCGGGATAGTGTTTCCTAGGTTTTACCTTGCTAGGATTTGTCACAAATGTGGCGAGCCCTAAGGAGGGGTTCCCTGGTCACCAAAAACAAACATCCTAGTCTTCCCTTGGTATATAGGTCACAACACTAGTAACTCATGCATCTCGCATACTCGTTTCACCATCTAGCAAGTCCTACTAGTGGAATGGACTATGGCACAGGGCACTACATGATCAGGGTTTCACTTGATTAGTTAACGCTAATTGGGTGATTTAAGATTGTATCTATCAAGTTACATATAAACCCTAAAAGAATTGTTCAAATTCATGGGTAGATTGCAACTTCAGAAGATATAAAATGTATGAGATATAATGTTTACCACATCATCACATGGTACCACATCATCACATGTTACTATTTCATTGACATACATGAGATCATACTCATCATCATACCATCACATGATCAAATACTTGTCACATCATGAAGAGGATAACACCTCAATTAGGGCAACAAACCATGTCCAAGGTCATGAGACCATTCACCTTATTCCCTATAAGAACATCATTATCTTTCCATGCCTCACCCAAGCTCATCAAACCATCCCTATATGTGTGGTACATATAAGTTCAACATAATTTTGCATTTAAGAGCTTATGATGTTCATGTGGTAACGCATTAGGGTTTTAAAGACATAAAGAGAGTGTGTGTGTGTGCATTTCCTCAACATACTAACCACACAAGAAAGCTAAGCATGACTAATCATCATCACATTACTTGTATTAGGGTTAGCCTCAACAAGATAAGTTGAATTAGGTTGCAAAAATCACTCAAAGATCAACCCTAATTATTAGAATTACCATCATTGCATTAATACATAAAGTCAACCATCACAATCATAGAGTCTGGAAAACATAGTGACCACTTAGGATCAAACAATCCCATCGACCACTTCGGTTAGAGAAGTCATAAACCACTAAGGGTCCAGAAGGTTGGCGACCACCAAGGGTCAGAAAAGTTGGTAACTACTAGGGTTAGGTACCATTGGAGACTACTGGGGTTACCACTTTTGGTGACCAGTAGGGTTACTAAGACTCAAAGAACACCAAAGATCCAGAACTTCAACGACTACTAATAGTCAAGAACATCAATAACCGCTAGGGTTAGGTCACCTTGGTGACCACTAGCATTACCAGACATAATGACCATTCAAGATAAAAAAATTCTTGGAGACCATCAAGTTTCACAAAAATTAGAGACTGATTCAGAATTCAAAACTTGGTGACCACTACTTCCATAATCTAGGTGACCACTCGTGGTGCCAACATCTTTGTGACCAATCAAGGAAAACAAAACATTGGCAACCACATAACATCAAGGTCTCAACAACCACATAAGGGAAATCTTGGAAACCATCATTCATTAAAAATGTAGACAACCATGAAGAGACCAAAATCTCATTGATCACTAGGAGTCCAAAATAGGTTGGTTACCAAAAAGAATCCAAAAGGTAATCAAGTTGCATCATAAGGAGAAAGATCAGTTCAAAACCCTAATTAGAAACCATCATGTGAGAGAACAAAAACCATCAACTCTATAATCATGCAAGTATAAAAACGTCCATTATCAACCAAGATTCTTGAACAAGGTTTAGGTTTCGCCCAAGAAGATACAATACTCAAGAATCACCATATAAATACAAACCGTAGGTAAAAGACACAATCTTTCTACTTAGAACAACGTTTTGGGGTAAGATTATGCACATGCAAGATGAGAGTAAGAAATAATCGTGAAGAAAGTTATATAAATCACCTCAGAAATGATGATGAAACTCCAAACAACAAGGTAGTTTGAAGGAAAGGGGGAAGAAACCCTAGCTTGAGCACTCCACTTCGGCCAAGCTAGCTCCTTCTCCAAAAAGAATCAAACTCTAGTTTGAAGAGGCAAGAAAGAAGGTGTATTCAACCTCTAGATTATGTTTTGTCATGAAACTAACCAAGAAGAAAAGAGAAGATGATAGAACAATAAGAAAATCAAAAGTGAAAGAGGAAGATCTCACTTACCAAGACCAAGAATAAAGCAAGGTAGCACCAAACGACCTCAAGAAGGGTAGATCCAAACCCTTAGGTCAACATGCAAGGTAGTTCGGCCAAGCTCCTTCAACTTGAGCTCCCCCTTAACCACCGAGCAAGGAGGATGAGCTCCAATAGCAAGGAAGAAAGATAGAGGGTTCAAAGGGTTTTTCTGCATGAGAGAAGGGAGATATATATGTCTATGGTTGAGAGGAAAGAAAAGGTAGAGGTGCCTAGCCAAGTTTGCCATGTGTCTAATGTCAAGGCATCTCGTCCATGCAAGCCTCTCATACATGAAACTAGGTTGACTATATAGATCAGAACTTGACAACCACAATAAGAAATCTCATTGACCAAACTAGTTTAGAAAAAGCAAACGAACACTAAGAACTATTGTGACCACCTGATTAGAAAATCCAAATGGTCGCTAACCCTAGGAAATCTTGGCGATGAAGATGAGTTAGAAATCTCATCGACTGCCAACCCTAGGTATCACAAGAAACCTTGGTGACTAACAACCCTAGAGAGCATAGATAAAACTTTGGAGACTGCCAACATAAGGTGATCATCGGGTCCAAGGCCAACCATGTGTTATGGCATCCATGATAGCAAACCCTATTCTCAACACAAGATGGCACTACTCATAACAAGGTGTGACAAGGCACCCCAAGTCACAACTACATCAAAAATAATGTGAAAACATGTGAGGCACAACAAGGATGCGAGAAATTGTGATAATTATAGATATGGTAAATTTCATAAAAGCCCAAAAGAAGTATATAATTGCATAACTTGCACTAACAGTGTCCAAACTAGACCAAACTTGAAGCTAAAGCTCATCACATGATATCAAATCACATCTTAAGGTTTGATTAAGATTTTAAGCATCCAATTATGATAATTAAGCATGCTCAACCGAAAAGAAAGGTCAAGGGTCTTACAACCATAAACCCCTAATAAGAATTTTGCCCCCAAAATCATATGTGAACAAAGACGGGTACTTCATACACATCTCATCCTCTAACTCCCATGTGGCTTCCTCCACACCATAGTTATGCCACAAAACCTTAACTAAGACTATATCCTTCTTCTTCAACTTCTTCACTATTCTATCCAAGATCAACACATGGCCCTCAACATAGGACATGTGGTGTACGACTCATGAAAACAGGATTAACTAAAGAAGAAGCGAATTATTAGCAGCAGAATTATTGAAAATCACTAAAAATTTAAATTTTTTTGCAAAGAAATCCACAAACTATAAAAATCTATCATAAAGAACAAAAGTAAGTTATTTACATTCTGATTCATCAGTACATCTTTGTATCATCTCATCTCGAGAGTCATAACATTTACTGCCCAGTTAAACTGTACATAAGCATTATACAAAAATCTCGAGGCATCAAGCCAAAAATCTCAGATCTATATCAAACCATCTACTGACTCCTAGGACCTGAGAATACAGAGACGACACATAGGACTCTATATATATACAAGACTTGACAAACAGTGTCTCCACCTGAGGAATACTGTTGTCCTTGCTGTTGTTGTTGTTGCTGTTGTGGCTGTTGTTGCTGCTCACCCACTGGAGGGTTTCTTCTTCCTCGGCGTCTACCTAAAAAGTTGAATCCCACGGGGGTGAGACAATTGAAAATTGTCCCAGCAAGAGATATAACTCTCCGCCTGAAACAATGTTATTGCTGATAATAGAATAACACTGAGCAGTAGAATTATAAATATTCAGCATCAGGTAAGTCATTGATTAAGCTAAGTAGAGCAGTATTCTCTATATAGTTCATTCCAATTATAACTTGATAAAGCAGCAAGTCATTTATTCAATAAGGAATATGAAGAACATGTATATCATTTATCCAACTATGATATAATAGACCATGTATCATCAACCATTGATGCTCGTAATTCAACCATAAGCAAATATGCTACACGGCTGATTACATTTTACAATTATACTTATGCCCTGAGGAGATGAGGTATATCTCTCATACTCCAACCGACCATTGCAAAATTGAAATCAGTACCATACATAGGTCTATAGAAAAGCTGGATTCCCATGACCTCATCTTCCTCGGTCAGCGTAAGGAACAACATGCAGGGCATCTCGTGTCTCTGCCAAATAGCTTTCCAGGGTATACTGACAACTTCTCTATTAGAGTTACAGTGGCATGTTGTAATCTCTTCACAATCGAGAGATTTCATATTTATCTTACATCGATTTAGTGTTAACATCATCATCGGGAGATTAGTGATACATCATCCCAGCATATTCATATAATGAAGGATTGAGAGATTTAATATTTATCTCACATCAATTCCTCCATTAGGGCGTAAGGATATTTGTGCCCATTACCCCCACATACTCAAAAGTATGCTCTCCAGGAGTTCCCTTAGGAAAACCTATTTCACCATCACCTAACTATTGACGATGATGGATCTATGGTCAGGGCTCTACATGATATCATTTCACTTGATTATTTAAGTACATTACAACATTCTTTTTGCATCAGGCATATTTTCAAACATAAACCTTTATAACAATTACTATAAAGAATGAGTACTATTCTATCAAGTTCATTTCATAGCTTTAACAACATTGGGAACTTAATCCCTTATCATCTCTTCATCATGATTCCATAATATGGGTGTTCAAATCCTGAGATCATTAAAATACTTGTTACAACTTTGATAGGTAACTCATTGCCATCAAGTCATCTGTCAATGTAAACATGATAATTGCAATGTAGGTATTTCACATGGCTCTTACAGCCTATCAATCTCTTTTGTTACCTTTCACTAGGCAACATAGCATATCATTGCTTACAAGGCTCATAAAATACTTTCAATAAACAAAGCATCATAGCTCATACCTGGCTATATTCAATATCTCATAAAACCTATATGATTAGTCCAGATGATAATAGATACATCAATTTCATATCAACATATTACAAAACAATTATGACATCATTGCTCAAGGGTTACACCACTATACCCTTGCTAGGGTTAGGGTTTCCCTTTTCATTTCAAATAGGGTTAATCATCCCCTTAGCTCAAATAGGATAAATGACTCATCATTTCATTATCCAACCTTAGAGCTTCATTCTATAAAGTATTGTCCAGAATTAGGGTTACACGTTCTTATTTACCTTATTTGAAATTAGGGTTTACTATTCACATCGCATCACCCTAGATTAGGTTTACTATTCACTTCACATCACCATAGATTAGGGTTTACTATTCACATCATATCACCCTAGATTAGGGTTTACTATTCACTTCACATCACCCTAGATTAGGGTTTACTATTCACATCATATCACCCTAGAATAGGGTTTACCATGTCATCATTATGAATTAAGATCATACCATCATCATATATTAGGATTTTACCTATCAATGCCCTCAATTAGGGTTATGATTAATTAACCTTCATAATTAGGGTTTCATGATCTCACTATGATGGATCATACCCTAATTAGACATTCATACATATTGGAAGTCCAATACTTAATTATCATTCATGTAGGAAGTCTTTTCTCTCTCTCATCCTCTATAGGATGATAATTACTTCAGCCTTAATAAGGCTAAGTCAACTCAATCTTGAAGAAGAATTGACATCATGGGTCATATCATTATCACCATGATTATTAAAGCTTAACTATTTAAAGGGCACTAATCACCCTACCTCATTAGGATACAAATACTATAATCATCTTTGATTACATCATGTATTAATCAATTGATCAACTTGTCCTTTAACCACTTTAAGTACCCATGAGGTTTTGATTAATTATCCACCAAATGGTCTTGGTCACTTAGACCCAAAACAGTCTTGGTAGCATACTTGAAACCGTTTAGTAAAGTAGGTGGTGAAGACTGTTTGCCCAAAGTTGACTTTTGAGACCGTTTGCTAAAGTAACATTTGAAAATGCATGAACTCAAACGGTTTGGGATCGTTTGGTCCCAAACGGTCTTGAGACAGTTTGGACTTAAACGGTCTTGAGACCATTTGGTCCAAACCTCCTCAAAACCATAAGGACCAAAATTAGTCTTAACAAGTCAAATTGAATTAGGGTTTCCAATGCCGGTTCCTTCAACCATTGAATTCATGTAACCAATCATCAATTGGACCTATCACCATACTTCTTTTGAGTTGAATAGGTCAACCTTCAACTGATTTGACCCTCAATTGAACCTCAATTAGGGTTTGAATTAATTGAATTAGGGTTTGGAATCGATAATCCTTCAACATTATTCAATGTGAAACTAGTTACTTTAAAACTATTGGTCCATCATCCAAAATGGACATGACCTGACCCAAACGGTCTTG
Organism: Alisma plantago-aquatica; assembly: GCA_963693085.1. Classification (NCBI taxonomy): domain Eukaryota; kingdom Viridiplantae; phylum Streptophyta; class Magnoliopsida; order Alismatales; family Alismataceae; genus Alisma; species Alisma plantago-aquatica. The sequence goes on from OY856413.1 coordinate 406,882,888, forward strand.
AGGTCGTTTGGATGACCTCCAAACGGTCTTCAGACCGTTTTCCCATCTCATCACTCAAATCCAATTCATCCAATTAGGGTTTGGATCACTAGATCGATCACCAAATCAGCATTTGATTGCAAATCAACTTGGTATCTTTAGATCTTCCAACACCTAACCATAGTCAACCCTAGACCTCCAAACGGTCTTGGGTGACCCCCAAACGGTCTTGGGATCGTTTGTATGACTTCCAAACGGTCTTGAGACCGTTTCCCCATCACATCATCATTAACCATGCCATTCAATTAAGGTTTGGATCCTAGGATTGGTCACCAAATCAGCAATTGATTGTACATCAACTTAATATCTTTGGACCTTCAATTGCTCAACCATACTTAACCCTAGACCTAAAAACGGTCTTGGGTGATCACCAAATGGTATTTAGACCGTTTGGGTGATCCCCAAACGGTTTTGAAACCGTTTGGGTCAATCTACCCAAGTTTCAAACTCAATCAATGATGAAATCAGCACTCAACCCGATTAGGGTTTTGGTGATTGGTGGACCTTCAACTCGTGAACCAATTAGAACTAATCAATTATATTTAGTGGATCAATAACCAACATTATTAGTAACAAATTCCCAAATGGTAAACCCTGGTCAACACCTCCAAACGGTCTGAAACCGTTTGCTCTCATGCGGTTTGGTGAAACCGTTTCATCTCAAACGGTTTGAAACCGTTTGCTCCCAAACAGTTTGGGAAACCGTTTGAGCAACTTATGCAAACTGTTTGACCTAATAATTTTCTTGGGAAACATGTCAATATGATGTCATCATCATCTTCCTTCGTGCATCCAAGAAATACAGTCGTTTTTCATGGAAATTGCAGCAATGCATCAAAAGAGTTCGAAATAGAAGAAATAACCAACAAATCATAGAGAACTTGATGCAATATCAATGTTTAAGGGTTAAAGTTATAAAACCCGCCTCAAATCTGATCTCCAAGCTCCAAGATCCACAGATCTAATGGTGGATGGAGTTCCAGAAACTGCCCAAGGTCCGTTCTTGAGCTTTTGGATGAAAAAGATGGCTAGGATTGGAAATTGGGTGAAGAAAACCAATAATCAAGCATTGCTTTAAGGTTTTCACCATGAATCCGAGGTAGAAGATGATGAAAACCTTACCAACAGGTTGTGTTCGTCTTTATCCTACTCCTGATCTCTTCCTTGGTTGGCCAAAGCAAGATGAGAAGAGGAAACTAAGGAAACGATCCTTATGTGTATTGGAAAAAGAACATGTATAAGGGATTTTCAAGGAAAGAGAAAATGGATTATTTTCTTTTAATTCCAAAATAATTTCCATCAAATACCCCTCCATTTCTTGGATACGAAGCCATCTTCATGTTATTCCAAAACCTCTCCATTATCCAAAGATTAATGGAAAAGAAATTAAGCACCTTAAAGAGTTTTATATTAATATCCATCCTTTTAGTGGATATTACTTTTTATTATAATAATGTGAGTGGCTTCCACTCAACCAAGATCTTTTTGTGCCATAGTAAGGCACAAGCTCGTCCAACTCTATTGCAAACACATCCTTCAACTTTTGTTTGAAGGGCTCCTCAATTAATTTATTTCTTTTTGTATAAATTAACTAAAGTTCCATATATGCTTAAATCTTGATTATTTTAATGTCAAGATTCTCTCTCCTCCAAGATAACTCAAATGAGGTGCCCCTCTCATTTGTTTTTTCTCTACTTGATGCCAAGAAATATGACAGACCCTCTATAGGTGATATATTTCATATTGAACCCTAGATTTTGGGTAAATTGCACATTACACCAAAACTAGGTTTTAATGCACAAGGTTTGCTCTACAAGCTTTATCTTGATGCCCAAGATTGTGGAAACCATACCACTACATCATATTCATTCTTATGATGTCTCATCATCAGAGGAACATCTTATCATGTGGAATTTGCAAGTTAACCCCTCAACTTGTGCAATTTGCACTTTAGTCCAAAATTAACAAAACAATGTTTCAACATTATTCAAAAGGGACTGAAATTGAAATATAAGTTCCTCAAGAGCCTTAATTACTTCTCAAAAGATGAGAGAAAATATCTAATCATCTTTATTAAACAAACACTTAGGGTTAGTACATAACCCAGGTCAGGGATGTTACAAATTATCCACCCTTACAAGGATTTCATCCTCAAAATCATTAACAAAACATTTTAAGAGAAAAGAGTAGGGTATTTCCTCCTCATTTCTTCCTCTAGTTCCCATGTAGCTTCTTCAACGACACGATGATTCCAGAGGACTTTTACAAGACTAATTTCTTTCTTCTTCAGCTTCTTGATTCTTCTGTCAAGGATCAACATAGGTCCTTCGACATAAGATATATCATCATTCAATTCTACTTCCATAGGCTGTAGAACTGATTCTGTGTTAGGATGACATTTCCTTAACATGGAAATGTGGAACACTGGGTGTAGCTTTTACAGCTCGGGTGGTAACTCCAGCTTATAAGCTACCTTTCCAATCCATTCAATGATTGGATAAGGCCCCATAAATCTTGGAGCTAACTTTCCTTTCCTTCCAAACCTAAGAACTCCCTTCCAAGGTGAGACCTTGAGGTACACTCTGTCTCCAACCTGGAACTCTAAAGGTCTATGACACTTATCAGCGTAAGATTTATGTCTATCCTGTGCAGTCTTTAACTGTTGTTGTATTATTTTAATCTTCTTGGTGGTCTGCTGCACAAGATCAGGACCCAAAAGTTGATATTCACCAGTTTCATACCAACATAGGGGAGATCTACAACGTCTACCATACAAAGCTTCATAAGGTGCCATTGCAATGCTGTGTTGATAGATGTTGTTATAGGCAAACTCTATCAAGCTTAGATGTAGATCCCAACTTCCTGTAAACTGGAGGACGCATGCCTTAAGCAAGTCCTCCAAGGTTTGTATAGTCCTTTTTGATTATCCATCTGTCTGAGGATGAAAGGTTGTACTAAACCTTAACTGTGTGCCTAAGGCTTTATGAAGTCTCTCCCAAAAATGACTCGTAAACTGGGGACTTCTGTCAGAAACAATGGTAACTGGGACCCCATGGAGTCGCACTATCTCATCTACATATAAATGTGCCAACTTCTCAGCAGAATAGGTTGTTTTGACAGGTAAGAAATGTGTTGTCTTTTTCAACCTATCAACTATTACCCAGATGGAATCATGACCTTTGGTTGTTCTGGGTAACCCAACCACAAAATCCATGCTCACATGATCCCACTTCCACAGTGGCATAGGTAAAGGCTGCATTATTCCTGTAGGCTTTTGGTGTTCAGCTTTAACTTGATGACACACAAGACACCGCATAACAAACTCAGCAACATCCTTTTTCAATCCAGGCCACCAATACATTTCTTTCAAGTTACTATACATCTTGGTGCTTCCTGGATGCATAGCATACATTGCAGAATGAGCTTCTTCCAGGACTAACTTCCTTAAGTTATCGACATCAGGTACTATCATTCTACCATGATAACATGCTACCTGATCATCTAAATCATGGAAACCTTCTCGTTTCTCGCTACCATATTCTGACCTAATCTGTTGAACTACTGCATCAGCTTGCTGTGCTTCCTTAATATGTTGTCTCAGAGTAGGTTTTATGTGAATCTCAGCTAAAAACCCAGATAACAATGATACTTTTAATTGTACATTGTTTTGCCTTAAAGAGATAAGCATATCCCTCCTAGAGCACACCAAAGAATTTAACGGTGCTCTATCTAGGGCTGGTGTTGCTGATTTCCTACTTAAAGCATTAGCAACCACATTGGCCTTCCCTAGATGATAATCAATTGTACAATCATAGTCCTTGATTAACTCCATCCAGCGGCGTTGCCTCATGTTTAACTCACGTTGAGAAAAGATGTACTCTAGGCTTTTATGGTCTGTGAAAATCTATAATGTTTCTCCATAGAGGTAATGCCTCCAGATCTTCAAGGCATGGACTACAGCAGCTAGTTCTAGATCATGTGTCGGATAATTCTCCTCGTGTTTCTTAAGCTGTCGAGAAGCAAAAGAAATCACTTGTTTATCCTGCATTAACACACATCCTAGTCCATTATTAGAGGCATCACAGAAAACTATATACCCTTTCCCTTGCTCAGGTAGCACCAGCACAGGTGCATTTGTCAGTCTTTCCTTCAACAACCGGAACGATTGCTGACACTTGTCATTCCAGACAAAAGGGGCATCCTTTCTAGTTAACTTAGTCAAGGGTAAAGCTATAGAACTGAAGTTCTTAATGAACCTCCTATAATAGCTCACCAACCCTAAGAAACTATGAATCTCCGTCGGTGTCTTCGGTTGTTCCCATTGCAGGATAGATTCTACCTTTTTAGGGTCAACACGTATACCTCAAGCAGATATTACATGTCCAAGAAAAGAAACTTCTGGTAACCAGAACTCACACTTGCTAAACTTAGCATATAACTCATGCTTTCTTAGCAAAGTTAAAGCCTGACGAAGATGTTGCTCATGTTGTTGAGCATCTCTATTGTAGATCAGAATGTCATCTATGAAGATGACTACACATTGATCAAGAAAAGGTCAAAAGATTCTATTCATGAGTTTCATAAATGCAGCTGGTGCATTAGTTAGTCCAAATGACATAACTATGACCTCATAATGACCATACTTTGTCCTAAAGGCAGACTTGGATATGTCACCCTCCTTTATACACAATTGATGATATCCCGATCTCAAATCTATCTTTGAGAAGACGGTTGCACCATGCAACTGGTCAAAGAGATCATCAATCCTTGGCAAAGGATACTTATTCTTTATTGTTACTTTATTTAACTGCCTGTAATCAATGCATAACCGCATCGATCCATCCTTCTTCTTAACAAAGAGGACCGGAGCACCCCAGGGTGAACTACTTGGTCGGATGAAACCCTTCTCAAGCAACTCTTGTAGTTGTTTCTTGAGTTCTTCCATCTCATTAGGTGCCATCCTATATAGTGTTTGTGCTATTGGTTGTGTGCCCGAAATTAGATTAATCTCAAAATCAATCTCTCGGGGCAGAGGTACACCTGGAAGTTCTTCAAGAAATACATTCTTCAAATTCCCTGACTACATGAACTTCAACAGGATTAGAACTCTCCATAGTGATATCTACCACATGGGCCAAGAATGCATAACACCCTTGCCTCATCAGCTTTTTAGCTACCATAGCTGACACAAGACATGTTGGAAAAATCTTTCTATCTCCTTGAAAGATCCATGTGTCACTATTATCTGTGAACACAGCCTGCTTGGATTCACAATCCAAGACAACCTTATACCTTTCTAAGGTATCCATCCCAATGATTATATCGAACCCATGCATCTCAAGTGGTATAAGATCCACTTGAATGCGATGCTCAGAAAAGAAAAGGATGCAGGTAGAACACACCTCCCGCAACACGGAAGATCCCATCAAAGGAGTCTCCAACTTCAAACTCTCTGCTCTATGACCAACTGTCATATTGCAGTCAAGAATCACTCTTTGAATGATAAAGGAATGCGTAGCACCCAAATAAATCAAAACAGATACGATGCAAGATGTAGACATATCAGAATAAAATAGTTTCATCTGACTTGTTACAACCCGAGGTTGATCACTACATCAGGTGGATTCATCGCATAGAATCTCTCCGTCGCCTATGTTTGATTCGGTGCTCGATGACTGGGTGTCGATGATCCAGCTTGGGACGCTTGTCCATGTCCTCTAGCGCCACCTAGAAACTGTCTCCTTTGAGAACCTTACTAACTCTGCCTTTGAGGCTGCACTAGTACAGGAATGGTTTGTAGCATCGGTTTTTTTAAGCCTACAGTGTCACTTTTTAACCGAAGCCTAAGTGGCCGTCACTATAGAATTTGCTCTATAGTATCAGTTTATTTAACCAAATAAAACCAACCTTACATAGTAAACACCGACACAACAGGTTGTAAAAATTCTGACCTAGGTGAGAAAAAAGGACCCTGTAAGGTCGGTTATTAAAAAAAGACCCTGTAAACGGTCTCGGTCAAGAAAATTGTCGATCGAGAGAGTTTACAGGGTCGGTTTTTTCGAAATAACTGACCCTAAAGATTGAATAAACACCGAAAATAATTTGGTCGACAAACTTCTCGACCGAAAGGTACATTGAAAATGTTTATTCAATCTTTAAGGTCGGTTTTTGTAAATAACCGACCTTATAGAGGACATTTAGAGTCGGTTTTGTACAAAAACCGATGCTAAATATTGAATAAACATTTCAGTGTACCTTTCGGTCAAGAAGTTTGTCGATCGAACATATTTCAGTCGACAAACTTGTCGATCGAGGGGTACACTGAAAATGTTTATTCAATCTTTAAGGTCAGTTTTTGTAAATAACCGACCTTATAGAGGACATTTAGAGTCGGGTTTTTTCAAAAACCAACGCTAGAAGTTATATTTTAGTCGAAAATTTGTTCGACCGAAGAGGGTACATTGAATTCAATCTTTAGGTCGGTTATTTAAAAAACTGACGCTAGAAGTTACGATTTTTTTTTAATTGCTACAGCAATTGAAATAGAACAGAAGAACAGGAAGATTCATATATTCTGGGAGAGGGGAGCATTGATGCTCAACCGTCACCATTCAAAACCACACATTCATAACAAAAATGATTCATAATCACATCATAATTTACAAAATGATAGAGTGCAAGTCTGAGATGACAGATACAAAAGTAAATATGAAAGAGTACTCAAACCACATACATAAATGGAGCCGACATATTTAATCCAATGCTATATTGACTTCATTTATAAAAGACTCTGACCACTCTTCTCGGAATTCATCCAAGTCCACATGTGTGTAAGGCTGGGTTGTAAAGATCTGTAACAGAAAATGCACATGCTAATATTTTATAAAATGACTACAATCACTTGTAAATTTATGATGTTATTCTTTATTACCTGACTTATAGTTTGAATGTCATGTGATGCTTGTTTGACAATAGCTTGCATATATTTCATTACATAGTAGCCACAAGCCCAGTCATTATTTTGCATAGGACACTACAAATAACAAATTATACTTAATGTTAGTAAACTACTATAAACATCAATTGAGATAAGAGTATAAGAGTTGACATATTACAGTTGAAAATTAATACATACAAGAGTAAGCAGTTGTCAAAGTAGCTACCTTGACATTTTTCAAAGTCAATGTCTTTAATTTTGTGGGTATTTGTCCTCCAGCTTCACGAAAAGCCTTTATACCCCTATCAAATTAAATGATAGTTGGTAAAATAGAAATTCTAAATAGAAATATCATGTTGAAGCATTAATTAAATTTATGCTTACTCCATAGCTGGCAATTTCAGTTTGTGAATCCTTGTTGTTTTACCCATTGGGTCAAGATAATAAAGAGTCATCAATTTTGGGGCAATCACCACTAATTCCCAATGTCTAGCTCTGAGTAAGAATAAAACAAACATTTAAATAAATAATTTTATTCATTATTAAAATTATATTGAATAATAATACTTACTAGACGTTAAAAGGAATTAGGATAATTTCCTTCCCCTCACTAGCAAAATATTTGAATGCATCAGAGAAGTACTCATTCACATCCTCAATATGTGTCTCCACCTGACTACTGACCGAAGGAACTAAGAATCCAACATTCTTTATATCAAAGTCTGTGGCCTCGGTATATAAATGGTTGTTAAACATTTGTAATTATTTTCATATGTAGAAAAAAGCTAAAAATGTGTATTGGAATTTTCTATATATATTGATAGATCCTTACCTTATCCATACTTCTATTATCGAAGTGTTCAGCCAATCATACCAGAACAACTCTATAATATCATCAAGAAAAATAAAATTCTGAAAGTCCCTCCCAGCTGCATCTTGTGTTAAATTGACCAACATATGTGATCCCGATCTTTGGTTGGCTAAGTATCGACACAAACATTTAGATTTGCTTCCCAATTCGTCGAATGTAGTTTCGGGAATGAAAGATGACTTGGGCATAGGAGGACGACTAGTAGAAGTTTTACTTTTTGGTTTAAAAACCTATTAATTAAATTACATACTTATATTACATGAGTTCATATATGCAGTCAAATATGAAAAATATGGTAGAAATAAGGTATACCTTGTCATTGATAACCAAGTGTCTAGGCCAACCTACCATAGCACCCTCAGCTTCTTCAACTATACTATATTCAAGATTAGGTATGGGTAGTGGTTTGTCCCCCATTCCGTCATACACAAGATGGATGGACACACGGAAAATGTCATCAGTAATTTGTTGGCAATGCAATGTACCACCAAGGTTGTACACCTTGCCCGCTACCACAACATTATATTCTGGAACCTCCACTACAAGTTTACAGTTCATACCAAGCTAGATTGAAATAATATAATTTATATAAGAAATAGTAGAACATATACATGTTACAACTATATATATTATCATATATTTATCATACTAATAACACAACATATAGAACAAAAACTTACTGCAGATTATTGTGGTGGGTCATCGGGAGTGCTCCCATGACCTTCTACAACTGGAGAATGGGCTTGTACCTCATCACTTGAGAGATGTGCAGTATGAATAGGTTGAGAAGGTTGAGTAGGCTGAAATGAAGACATTATTTCTTTTACTTTCTACGCTACTAATGCTTCAACATCCTCTTGTGTAAGACCTCCTGCACGACCTCTTTTAGATTGCGAAGGGCCAAAATAAGACTTGAATCCTATGCCATCTCCTAATCCCCTAACACGGCCAGGATGCTCCTTCGTACCAAGAGCAACTGCTAGTTCATCCATGTAGCCAGTTGGGATGAACTTTCCTTCCTTCCTTTGCTCGTGGAGATCAATCTATTCATAGTTAATAAAAATATTAAATCACGATATCAATTAGATATAAATAAATCTAAGTTTGTGGGAGTTACTCTTTACTTAGTTGGGATAAACCTACCATCTTTTATGCCACCTCCTTAGTTGTAGGGTTGACAATTTCACAGGCTCGATTTTTTCTAGCATCAATCCATGTCAAGTGTCGGGGTGGTCGCTCAACTTGAGTTGTACTAGATTCTTCTCCAGAAGATGATTGCTTCTCTTGTAGTTGGCGGCGGAAGGCATAACCATCGGGCCCCAAGTGATGGTCATGCACATTTTTATCCCGTCTTTCCTTTTGATCATGGTGAATAGCCTGATCATTTAAAACGAGGTATTGCAATTTAGACTTGGCAAACATGTATAAAAAGATTCACCTCCTTAATTGTATAAAATTAAATATTCATACAATACATCACAATCTTTATTACCTCAAACTCTTCCGATCTCCTAGCTGCAACAAATCTTTCCCACACCTCAGGATCTATAAAAATATATACATTTGTAGCTTTCTTCTTTTGTTTAGGATTATTTATAAATTCCCTTACAAGATATGTCTTAAAACCCCTCCATCGTACACCACAACGTTGTAGCACTCTTTTCTTGTGATCTTTTTCATTTAGATGAAAAACACCCTATACATACAAAAGAAGCAATTAATAATGTTGTTTTGAAAAGGAATTAATTTTAAGCAAACTAAATTAGAATCAATAGATAAAAAACATATTAAAATAATATCACTTCCACTCACAGATATATCTTTCCATATGAGGTCTTTTTTGTCATTAGGAACATCATGCCAATTTTCTATATCTATTGGCACCTTACTGCGCGTGGTCGCCCCTACGTAATGCTTGAAAGCACTAACATGTTCCCCAATAGGTGCTCCTGTCATATCAAACTAGACTGGCAATTTATCCCCTTTAGCCCTGAGCTCCTGCAGCCTACGCATCAATGTAGGACCTCTAAGTTTCTTAGCATCCCCACTACCATCCTCATGGTGCTCATGCTCAGAATGTTCATCTTCACTTGCCATTTTAGAACCTGCAAGTATACATGATAAAAAAATAAGTGATAATAAAAGCACAAGTGATAAGGTATACATGATAATAAAATAAATAATTCAAAGAATACATGCCTTTAGTATTGGTTGAGTTGTTAGTCAAGGAAAATTCCTTCAGCATGGTCTTGACGTTTATAATATCCATCGGTGTTATCTTCAACATTTACACTTGGCAAACCAACTGAGAATGGACTGGAATCATCATACTTTTCGTAGTATTCTTCTTCATTTATAGGATCTACAGTAAACTGTCTTTTTCCATTAAGAACGACATACCAAGCATATTCTTAAGGATGATACAAATAAAGTTTATGGGAATACCTTTGAGAATGGCATAGATAAGGTACATACGAAAGGTGGGTACTTCAGATTTGTTTGCTCTAGGATGGATATTGGTGGCAACAATGAGATTTATGATCCTAACTTTAGGTTTTAAATTTATGGAATAATAGGTACCCCTATCTTCATGACAAGTCGTATTTGATTGAAAGATGGCTCTTTTGACATCACTAAGGCTAGTTGTAGTGTCATCTTGGGAGAGTTTGTTGAGTGGATTTCATGTGGTGAGATCAAGAAAATCTTTATATTCTTCTATGTCTATGTCAAGCATATCAAGAATACCCTCATCAGTAAAATGGAATCCATACCCACCAACCATAGAGGAGAAGGTATCATGGTCAGGATGTGGGGTTAAATTGGCATAGAATTCATTAACTACTTTGGAGGAGTAGGAATGGAAGGAGGGATTTAGAAAATCAGTCAAATGTTGCATCTCAAAGAGTTCCTCCAAATCGACAATGTTGTGGAAGTCCATGACGTCGACTGGCCGTCGTGGAAGAGGAGTTCTTGAGGAGAGCTTGAGGTAGTGGTCGCATGTACCTACGTCGTTGAAGGGGACGTCGTTGACGAACGGCAGCGTTGGAGAGACCATCCTTCCTTTCCTACTTGCAACTTGCTTCTTTCCACGTGTAGATGATGAAGCCATTTCATTGCTTTGAAGTGGAGAAGTAGCAAGCAAGACTTGGATGTAGAGAAGCTAAAGATTTTCACAAGAATACACTAGAGAGGAGCTAGAGAAGTGAGAATGTGAAGGTGTGAAGAAATGGATCGTTTTGGGTGCTATTTATAGCAAAACAGAGCCCATTTCGGTCGACAATTTGTCGACCGACGCCCGCAACGGTCGTCTCCCGGTCGGCCAACGGTCGATCGAACTAGCCATTACGACGGTCGATTTTTAAGCCGTTACGACGGTCAATTTTCTAGCCGTTTCGATTTTTTTTAATTTATATTTTAATCAGAATATTGCCTTTTTAATCAGAATATTGCCGATGATGTCTTGGTTGAACAATTCGTCGACCGAAAAAGAGCCAGATTTCATTCGTATAAGTACCTCTAGGGTCAGTTTTTTCCTTAAAACTGACCCTAGAGGTACTTATTCATGTGTGAAATACTAAATTGGATCCTAAGTTTATCTCGGTCGACAATAATTTCGACCGAAAATCCCTCTAGAGTCAGTTATAAAGAAAACCCAACGCTATAGGAGCTTATACGAACGAATCTGGCTCTCTCTCGGTCGACAAATTCGTCGACCGAGAAACAGCCAGATTTCCTTCATATAAGTACCTTTAGGGTCGGTTTTTTACTTATAACCGACCCTAAAGTCCAATTCGGTCGACAATATTGTCGACCGAGATAAACTTAGGATCCAGTTTAGTTTTTCACAAGTGTGAACTAAATTGGAACCAAAACTCATCTCGGTCGATAATATTATCGACCGAATATACTTCTAAGGTCGGTTATAAGCAAAAAACTGACCCTAAAAGTTGCTTATACACTTGAAATGTCGACCGAATATACTTCTAAGGTCGGTTATAAGCAAAAAACCGACCCTAAAAGTTGTTTATACACTTGAAATCTGACTTCTTATCGGTCGTCGAATTTGTCGACTGAGAATATCATTCGAAGTATTTGTCGACCGAGCAAAGCTCTAAGGTCGGTTATAAGTACAAATCTGACGCTAGAGGTGCTTATAAATGTGTGAACTAAACTGGATCCAGAATTGATATCGGTCGACGAATTTGTCGACCGAGGAGCCTTTAGGGTCAGTTTTAAAGGAAAAATTGACCTTAGAGGTGCTGAACCGAAGAGGACTTTAGGGTCGGTTATAAGGAAAAAATCGACCCTAAAGGTGCTCGTATACGTGAAATCTAGCTCTTATTCGGTCGACGAATTTGTCGACCGAGGAGCCCTTTAGGGTCGGTTATAAGGAAAAACCGACCCTATAGATCAAGGCGTGAAGCCAAAATCAAGCAAAGTTTTGCCGCGGGAAACTTGTAATTGAGTTTCTAAACCAATTATCTATAAGGTCGCTTATTTTATAAAAATTGACCCTATAGAGATGAATTACAAGGTCGGTTATTTTAAGAAAAGTGACCCAAGAGGTCTTAAGTGGTGCCCACATTTTTTATAGACATATAAGGTCGGTTATTTAGAAAACCGACCCTATAGAGATACACTACAAGGTCGGTTATGTAAAGAAAAAGCGACCCGAGAGGTATTAAGTGGTGCCCGCATTTTTTATAAACATATAATGTCGGTTATTTGGAAAACCGACCCTATAGAGTTACACTACAAGGTCAGTTTTTTTAAGAAAACTGACCCAAGAGGTCTTAAGTGGTGCCCGCATTTTTTTAGACATATAAGGTCGGTTATTTGGAAAAACCGACCCTACACGTAGGGACGTTATAACCCATTTCTGTACTAGTGTTGAGTCACACTTGCCTCTCGGGCTCTGCAATCCTTCATCAGATACCCCATCTTTCCACATATGAAACAACTTCTAATCCCTTGCTGAGGTTTGGATGGTCCTGTAACCGACACAGATGCTGAGCTACGAGATCCTTCTGGTGGTAAACTTCGTCCTCTATCCCTATTTAACGTCCACTGCGTCTGGGTACTGAATCTAGGTGGTGGTGTAGGCACGGAAAACCTCGGTTTCTTGAAACCTTTGGATGAGGATCCTGGGAACTGGGGGTACACCTTCTTGTCCCTGGTCTATCACTTCTCCGTCACAGACCTCTCTATTCTTCTGATAGATTCCACAAAAGTAGCAAATCTTTCCTTGTTCTCTAGAGCAGATACAGGGGTGGTCAACTCAGCGTTTAATCCCTTCTCAAAACGCCGTATCCTTTCTTCATCTATGGTTGCCATATGCAGACAAAACCGCAAAAGCTCCATGAACTTAGCCGCGTACTCGCTAATGTTCATTGGTCCTTGTCTTAACCTCTCAAACTGAGAGATTTTCTCATCCAGAAACATCTTAGGAAAGTATCTGTTAACAAATTCCCATCGGAAAACATCCCATTCAATCTCCACACTTTGCCTTTTCCCTTCCTCTATGGTCCACCAGTAACCAACACTCCCCTTGAGAAGGTACACAGCATGTCTAGCCTTCTCAGCTTCTAGGATGTTCAGGATTCTAAATGCCTTCTCTAACTCTGTTAACCACATGTCATCATCTATTGGGTCAGTTGTCCCAGCATACTCCATGGCTCCCACACGGTGTAGTCGTTCAAATGTCTTGCTGACTCCTTGTCCTTCTTGATGGGTAGGTGCCCTAGGTGCAGGTATGGGCATCCTATCAGTCATGTGTGTCATGGCAGCTATAAACTGCCCGAACATGGCTTGGAAGGTTGGATTCCCCATGTCAGCTTGATTGAATTGGGGTAGTTCAGGCACAAGTTCCTCCCTTCCTTGGTCTCTTGCACCTCCTCCGGGTGCAGCGACACTACTTTCAGCAACATATTCATCATGTGATCCAAACATCTTTAGTTTTCTCTTCTCCTCCTATATGAGCAGAAGACACTATCAGATAGACTGGAAGACACTAGAGTAGACTCAACAACCCTAGTCCTATGTCTCTGTAGACTCAGCAAACCTAGAGCTCTAATACCAACACTTGTGGCATACGACTCATGAAAATAGGATTAACTAAAGCAAAAGCGAATTATTAGCAGCAGAATTACTGAAAATCACTAAAAATTTAAAACTTTTTGCAAATAAATCCACAAACTATAAAAATCTATCATAAAGAACCAAAGTAAGTTATTTACATTCTGATTCTCGAGAGTCATAACATTGACTGCCCAGTTAAACTGTACATAAGCAGTATACAAAAATCTCGAGGCATCAAGCCAAAAATCTCAAATCTATATCAAACCATCTACTGACTCTTAGGACCTGAGAGTACAGAGACGACACATAGGACTCTCTATATATACAGGACTTGACAAATAGTGTCTCCACCTGAGGATCATTGTTGTCCTTGTTGTTGCTGCTACTGTTGTTGTGGCTGCTGTTGCTGCTCACCCACTGGAGGGTTTCTTCTTCCTCAGCGTCTACCTAAAAAGTTGAATCCCACGGGGGTGAGACAATTGAAAATTGTCCCAGTGAGAGATATAACTCTCCGCCAGAAACATTGTTATTGCTGATAATATAATAAAACTGAGCAGTAGAATTATAAATATTCAATAGCAAGTAAGTCATTGATTAAGCTAAGTGGAGAAGTATTCTCTATACAGTTCATTCCAGTTATAACTTGATAAAGCAGCAAGTCATTTATTCAATAAGGAATATGAAGAACATGTATATCATTTATCCAACTATTATATAATAGACCATGTATCATCAACCATTGATTCTCATAATTCAACCCTAAGCAAATATGATACACGGCTGATTACGTTTTACAATCATACTTATGCCCTGAGGAGATGAGGTATACCGCTCATACTCCAACCGACCATACATAGGTCAATAGAAGAGCCAGATTCCCATGACCTCATCTTCCTCAGTCAGCGTAAGGAACAACATACAGGACATCTCGTGTCTCTGCCAAATAGCTTTCCAGGGTATATTGGCAACTTCGCTATTAGAGTTACAGTGGCATGATGTACTCTCTTCGCAATCGAGAGATTTCATATTTATCTCACATTGATTTGGCGTTAACATCATCATCAGGAGATTAGTGATACATCATCCCGGCATATTCATATAATGAAGGATTGAGAGATTTAATGTTTATCTCACATCAATTCCTCCATTAGGGCGTAAGGATATTCGCGCTCATTACCCCCACATACTCAAAAGTATGCTCTACAGGAGTTCCCTTAGGAAAACCTATTTCACCATCACCTAACTGCTGACGATGATGGATCTATGGTCATGGCTCTACATGATATCATTTCACTTGATTATTTAAGTACATTACAACATTGTTTTAGCATCAGGCATGTTTTCAAACATAAACCTTTATAACAATTACTATAAAGAATGAGTACTATTCTATCAAGTTCATTTCACAGCTTTAACAACATTGGGAACTTGATCCCTTATCATCACTTCATCATAATTCCAGAATATGGGTGTTCAAATCCTGAGATCATCAAAATACTTGTTACAACTTTGACATGTAACTTATTTCCATCAAGTCATTTGTCAATGTAAACATGATAATTGCAATGCAGGTATTTCACATGGATCTTACATCCTATCAATCTCTTTTGTTAACTTTCACTAGGCAACATAGCATATCACTGCTTACAAGGCTCATAAAATACTTTCAATAAACAAAGCATCATAGCTCATACCTGGCTATATTCAATATCTCATAAAACCTACATGATTAGTACAGATGATAACAAATACATCAATTTCATATCAACATATTGCAAAACAATTATGACATCATTGTTCAAGGGTTACACCACTATACCCTTGCAAGGGTTAGGGTTTCCCTTTTCATTTCGATTAGGGTTAATCATCCCCTTAGCTCAAATAGGATAAATGACTCATCATTTCATTATCCAACCTTAGAGCTTCATGCTATAAAGTATTTCCCAGAATTAGGGTTACACATTCTTATTTACCTTATTTGAAATTAGGGTTTACTATTCACAACGCATCACCCTAGATTAGGGTTTACTATTCACTTCACATCACCCTAGATTAGGGTTTACTATTCACATCATATCACCCTAGATTAGGGTTTACTATTCACATTGCATCACCCTAGATTAGGGTTTACTATTCACATCATATCACCCTAGATTACGGTTTATTATTCACTTTACATCACCCTAGATTAGGGTTTACTATTCACATCATATCACCCTAGATTAGGGTTTACCATGTCATCATTATGAATTAAGATCATACCATCATCATATATTAGGATTTTACCTATCAATGCCCTCAATTAGGGTTATGATTCATTAACCTTCATAATTAGGGTTTCATGATCTCACTATGATGGATCATACCCTAATTAGACATTCATACATATTAGAAGTCTAATACTTAATTATCATTCATGTCGGAAGTCTTTTCTCTCTCTCATACTCTATAGGATGATATTTACTTCAGCCTTAATAAGGCTAAGTCAACTCAATCTTGAAGAAGAATTGACATCATGGGTCATATCATTATCACCATGATTATTAAAGCTTAACTATTTAAAGGGCACTAATCACCCTACCTCATTAGGATACAAATACTATAATCATCTTTGATTACATCATGTATTAATCAATTGATCAACTTGTCCTTTAACCACTTTAAGTACCCATGCGGTTTTGATTAATTATCCACCAAACGATCTTGGTCACAGACCCGAAACGGTCTTGACCAAATCAGACCTCAAACGGTCTTGGTAGCATACTTGAAACCGTTTGGTAAAGTAGGTGGTGAAGACCGTTTGCCCAAAGTTGACTTTTGAGACCGTTTGCTAAAGTAACATTTGAAAATGCATGAACTCAAACGGTTTGGGATCGTTTGGTCCAAACCTCCTCAAAACCGCAAGGACCAAAATTAGTCTCAACAAGTCAAATTGAATTAGGGTTTCCAATGTTGGTTCCTTCAACCATTGAATTCATGTAACCAATCATCAATTGGACCTATCACCATACTTCAATTGAGTTGAATAGGTCAACCTTCAACTGATTTGACCCTCAATTGACCCTCAATTAGGGTTTGAATCAATTGAATTAGGGTTTGGAATCGATAATCCTTCAACATTATTCAATGTGAAACTAGTTACTTTAAAACTATTGGTCCATCATCCAAAATGGACATGACCTGACCCCAAACGGTCTTGAGACCGTTTTCCCATCTCATCACTCAAATCCAAGTCATTCAATTAGGGTTTGGATCACTAGATCGATCACCAAATCAGCATTTGATTGCAAATCAACTTGGTATCTTTAGATCTTCCAACACCTAACCATAGTCAACCCTAGACCTCCAAACGGTCTTGGGATCATTTGTATGACTACCAAATGGTCTTGAGACCGTTTTCCCATCACATCATCATTAACCATTCCATTCAATTAAGGTTTGGATCCTAGGATTGGTCACCAAATCAGCAATTGATTGTACATCAACAAAATATCTTTGGACCTTCAATTGCTCAACCATACTTAACCCTAGACCTCCAAACGGTCTTGGGTGATCACCAAATGGTATTGAAACCGTTTGGGTGATCCCCAAATGGTTTTGAAACCGTTTGGGTCAATCTACCCAAGTTTTAAACTCAATCAATGATGAAATCAGCACTCAACCCGATTAGGGTTTTGGTGATTGGTGGACCTTCCACTCGTGAACCAATTAGAAATAATCAATTATATTTAGTGGATAAATAACCAACATTATTAGCAAAAAATTCCCAAATGGTCAACCCTGGTCAACACCTCCAAACGGTCTGAAACCATTTGCTCTCATGCGGTTTGGTGAAACCGTTTCATCTCAAACGGTTTGAAACTGTTTGCTCCCAAACGGTTTGGGAAACCGTTTGAGCAACTTATGCAAATTGTTTGACCTAATAATTTTCTTGGGAAATGTTTCAATATGATGTCATCATCATCTTCCTTCGTGCATCCAAGAACTACAGCCGTTTTTCATGGAAATTGCAGCAATGCATCAAAAGAGTTCGAAATAGAAGAAATAACCAACAAATCATAGAGAACTTGATGCAATATCAATGTTTAAGGGTTAAAGTCATAAAACCCACCTCAAATCTGATCTCCAAGCTCCAACATCCACAGATCTAATGGTGGATGGAGTTACAACAACTGCCCAAGGTCCGTTCTTTAGCTTTTGGATGAAAAAGATGGCTAGGATTGGAAATCGGGTGAAGAAAACCAATAATAACGCATTGCTTTTGGGTTTTCACCATGAATCCGAGGTAGAAGATGATCAAAACCTTACCAACAGGTTGTGTTCATCTTTCTCCTGCTCCTGAGCTCTTCCTTGGTTGGCCAAAGCAAGATGAGAAGAGGAAACTAAGGGAATGATCCTTATGTGTATTGGAAAAAGAACATGTATAAGGGATTTTCAAGGAAAGAGAAAATGGATTATTTTCTTTTAATTCCAAAATAATTTCCATCAAATCCCCCTCCATTTCTTGGACATGAAGCCATATTCATGTTCTTGCAAAACCTCTCCATTATCCAAAGATTAATGGAAAAGAAATTAAGCACCTTAAAGAGTTTTATATTAATATCCATCCTTTTAGTGGATATTACTTTTTATTATAATAATGTGAGTGGCTTCCACTCAACCAAGATATTTTTTGTGCCATAGTAAGGTACAAGCTCGTCCAACTCTATTGCAAACACATTCTTCAACTTTTGGTTGAAGGGCTCCTCAATTAATTTATTTCTTTTTGTATAAATTAACTAAAGTTCCATATATGCTTAAATCTTGATTATTTCAATGTTAAGATTCTCTCTCCTCCAAGATAACTCAAATGAGGCACCCCTCTTATTTTCATTGCTCTACTTGATGCCAAGAAACATGAGAGACCCTCTAGAGGTGATATATTGCATATTTAACCCTAGAGTTTGGGTAAATTGCACATTACACCAAAACTAGGTTTTAATGCACAAGGTTTGCTCTACAAGCTTTATCTTGATGCCCAAGATTGTATGATAATTATTTTTGTATGCAAACTCTATCAAACTTAGATGCACACCCCAACTGCCAAGAAACTGCAAGACACATGCCCTCAACAGATCCTCCAACGTCTAAATGGTCCTCTCTAGCTGACCATCTATTTGTGAGTAGAAA
Source organism: Alisma plantago-aquatica (assembly GCA_963693085.1). Taxonomy (NCBI): domain Eukaryota; kingdom Viridiplantae; phylum Streptophyta; class Magnoliopsida; order Alismatales; family Alismataceae; genus Alisma; species Alisma plantago-aquatica. The sequence continues at coordinate 406,901,982 of OY856413.1, forward strand.
GTAGTATTGGACCTCAATTGTGTCCCCATAGTTGTATGCAGATGTTCCCAAAATTGACTTGTAAACAATGGTTCTCTATAAGATACTACAGTAATTGTATTACCATGCAAATAGACTATCTCATCAAAATGTATATGTGCCAACTTCTCCTTTGTATATGTCGTATTGACTGGAAAGAAGTGAGATGACTTGGTCAACCTATCAACTATCACCCAAATGGAATCATGGCTTTGGTTGTCCTAAGAAGACCAACCACAAATTCCATTACTATATGATCCCATTTCCACTACAATATTTGTAAAAATTGTAACGTCCCTATAGGCTTCTAATGTTCTACCTTGACCTTCTGACAAACTGGACACTTAGCAACGAACTCTTCTACATCACGCTTCAACCCCGACAACCAACATAGATCCTTTAGGTTATGGTACATCTTAGTACAGTCAGGATGCATCGTGTATATTGAGGAATGAGCCTCCTCAAGAACCATCTTCCTCATATCATCCACATCTGGAATAATTGTCCGGTTGAGAAAGCCAAATGTCCCATACTCTGATTCATGGAAGCCATCATACTTCTTACTACCAAACTCCACCTTGAAATTCTATATCAAAATATCCTTCTGCTTCACATCTTTGATCTACTGTATTGACGTAGGCTTCACCTGCAACAATGCCAACAACCCTGCCAATAATGAGACCTCCAACTGAACATTCATTTGTTGCAATGACACCATCAGTCCTGCTTGTGGCATACCAAAGCATGTAATCATGCCTTGTCTGCAGATGATGACAAAGATGACTTCTTGCTCAATGCATCAACCACCACATTTGCCTTCCCTAGATGGTATTCCATTGTATAGTCATAGTCCTTGATCAACTCCATCCACTTCCTCTGCCTCATGTTCAACTTCCGCTTCAAGAAGATATATTGCATGCTCTTGTGATTGGTGAAGATCTGACACTTCTCTCCATCTAGATAGTGTTTCCAAATCTTCAGGGCATTGACCATAGTTGAAAGATCTATATCATGTGTTAGGTAGTTCTCCTTGTGTTTCTTAAGCTGTCATGAAGCAAAAGAGACCATGTTCTTGTCCTACATCAGCACACATCCCAAACCATTCTTTGAAGCATCACAAAAGGCGATGTAGCCCTTCCCTTGCTCTGGTAGCACTAACATGGGTGCACTTATCAACTTCTCCTTCAACAACTAGAAAGATCATAGACATTTGTCATTCTAGACAAAAGGAAGACCTTTATTCATCAACTTGGTTAGGGGTAACACTACAACACTTAAATTCTTTATGAATATCCTGTAGTAACCTGCCAAACCTAGGAAATTTCATACCTCCATCGATGTCTTGGGATGTTCCCATCCCAGCATAGACTCTACCTTTTTAGGGTCTACACAAATGCCCTTAGTAGATATAACATGACCCAAAAAAAACACATCGGTCAACCAGAACTTAGACTTACTAAACTTGGCATACAACTTGTGTTGCCTAAACAACGTCAACACCTGACGAAGGTGGTGCTCATGCTGCTCACTATCCCTAGAGTATATCAAGATATCATTTATGTACACAACTACAAACTAATCAAGATACGATCTAACACTCTGTTCATCAAATCTGTAAAAGTTGTTAGCATGTTGATTAGCCCAAATGGCATAACCATGAAATTGAAGTGATCATACCTAGTCCTAAAAGTTGACTTGGGTATGTTGTGTGTGTTGATCCTCATCTAGTGATATCTTGACCTCAGATCTATTCAGATCTATCCTCGAGAACATTGTGGCACCTCTCAACTAGTCAAGTAGGTTGTCATTCCTCGACAATAAGTACTTGTTATTTGTTGTGACCTTTTTTAACTGACGATAGTCTATCACAACCTCATAGATCCATCCTTCTTCTTTACAAAAAACATGAGATCACCTCAAGGGGAAGTGTTGGGCCCAATGAAACCATTCTATAATAGCTCCTGCAACTATTTCTGTAACTCCTGCATCTCTATCGGTTCCATCCTGTAAGGTGACTGCGCTATGAGTTGTGTTCTAGGAACAAGATTGATCTCAAAATCAATCTCTCTAAGAAAAGGAACACCAGGAAACTCCTCAAGAAAGACATCCTTGAACTCTTTCACTACATGTACCTCTTGGATACTAGGACTCCTCCTCTTAGCATCCATAACATGTGCCAAGAAAGCCTCACACCCTTATCTCATCAACCTCTCTAATTTCATAGCCGACACCAAACACGTAGGAAGAATCTTCCCATCTCCTTAGAAAATCTACAAAACATCTCCATCACATAACCTCACCACCTTGGAACTATAGTCCAAAACAACCTTGTACTTCTCCAAGGTAGACATCCTTGGGATCACATTGAATCCATGCATGTTAAGTGTCATAAGATCCACTTGAATGTTGCATCCTGAAAAAGAAAGAACGCAAGATGGACACACCTCCCGTAACTCAATAGAACCAACTAAAGGGGTTTTCTAGTCGAAGACTATCAAGTCTACTACAAACATGCAGTTAACAACTACTTATCACCTGTAAAATAGTGTGTCGCACTGGGGTCAACCAAAATAGATACAAAAAAAGAAGCAGATAAGTCAGAATGAAAAAGTTCCATCTGACCTATCATGACTTATGGATTGACCACTCCAAATACATCTCTGGGAAGTATCATCTCACGAACTCCCACCGAAACTCTTCCTAACATGTCATAACTCCTTGTTTCTCCTCCTCCTATATGGCCCACCAGTGGCCAACACTACCTTTCAGTAGGTAAACAATGTGCTTCACCTTGTCCTCTTCAGGGATATTGAGGATCTTGAATGCCTTCTCATGATCCTTCAACCACATATCTGCGTTAGCCGGGTCTACTATACCTACATACTCAATGGATCCAACATGTCTCAACATATCAAACGTCTTCTTGAAACCCTGAGATTCCGCATTAGGGACAATAACCCTAGCTTGAGGCATGGGAACTCTATCTACTATGTGTGTAACCATCGCCATGAGTTGTCCAAACATGGACTGAAAGGCTGGATCTACCATGGCTATAGGGTAAAATTATAGCATCGCGGGCTATTCTGGCCCCATCTCAGGCACTCTATCATCATGTGCCCACCTTCTACCACCACCTCCTGGTGTGATGAAGCTACTCTCTACATGCTCTTCATGTTCTCCAAACACATTTTCTTAAGCATATTTGTTCCATGATCACATATGTTGGACTATGTAAGAACAGACACAAAAACATAAGTCCTATGTCCCTATTGTAACACCCCTAACATGGGTTTTGGGATAACCCTAGAATATTTGCTTAAGTAAGTTGCTTAGAACCTTGTCTTAATCATTTGAAAAGTAATTAAGACTTGAGAAGAGTTTATTTCTCAATTTTGAACTCATTTACAAATTGTTTGTGCCTTATACGATAACTTTGGTAAGAATTGCAACTCACTCAAATGAAGGGTTTGTGTGCAATTTAGCACCTATAGAATGTTCCTTCTCTCTCTTAGTATCAAGTAGAGGAAAGGTAAAGAAGGGGGAACCTTGTTTGAGTCATGGTTGAATGATAACACTCTTTGAGGTGAAAGAACCAAAGAAGTGTTGAGTGTTTTGAACCCTAGATGAGGTTGTATCGAGTTATGAAGTATATGGGAAGTGCCTATCGGCTTGGAAGCCATAGAGGAGATCCCATATCAGTTTTTTAACCTTTCAAGGAGTTCATGATGGATTAAACACCTCAAGTAGGTGAATCCTATCAGTTTGCATGTTCCTTGCAAAAGTTGAATCGGTTTGCTCATAAAGCAAGATTGGGTTGTGATATCTTATCAAGAAAGATACCCAAATGGCCAATATCTTATCTATGGATTATCCTCAAGAGTTTTTCATGGAAAGATAATTATGGTTGCATGAAGTTACCATGCATGTACATGTCTCACTTAAGTGCACATAGTGATGACACCTTATACACACTCTCTTTCATGAACCTCAACTATATATACCTCTCTTTTCATCTCTTAGTAAATCTTTCAATTCCTTTACCATCTCTTGCTTGGAGGAAGATCCTAGGATCTCAAGGAACAAAGAGAAGGCTGAGAATCTTTCCTAAGGTGAATCCATGATCCTCTTCAACCTTGGAAAGACTATGCTTCTTGGATCATGATTCTTTCCCTCTCTTCTTTCTTCACCAAATTCCTAACTATGGTATCTTCTATCATAGAGAAGTGTTGTGATAGAGTCTTGGACTCTTGATAAGTCATCTTCAACCTTGAACGTGGAGCTTTGAAGCTTTTGAGTTGATCTTGAGGTGGGTTATATAACTTGAACCCAATTTTATTATTATTCACTTTCTATCATGTAAAACTTGGTGATTCCTTTTCTACTTCAAATTTCTTATTCGAATGATGGTTCTATGAGCTCTAATGAATATATAGGGTTGTTGTACATGAACTAAAATAGTTATGGATGAAGAGGTTGAGCTTGAAGATGATGAAACCGTTATGCACAAACCGATATTGGTCTGTGGGAAACCCTAACATGATACAAGGGTATGAGTATGGAAATCGATACATATGAACCCCTATTATTTTGGGTTTATTTCTAGAGTAGGACTACTATTATCTTAAGTGTTTAACCTCTCACATAATGCTAAGAATATGGTAGGTCGATATCTATAAGATATCCAAGTTGACACATATGGTTGCACCATAACATAGATGGCCGACATGACTTGTGATGATTTTAAGCAATATGTTGTTAGGCCAATATATTAGTCGTCTAAAAATGATATGCCTCAAATGCATTAGCATGTCATGACCAAGAGATTTCTAGTGAAATTGGAATATCAAATGGTGATACTTTGGTTGAGTGTAGAGGTTGATATGGTCTACTCTAACCCTAAATCTGATACACTCACAAATTGATATTTCTTTTTGCCCAATGTATGTGTGATGGGAGACACCCTTAGCCTGAAAAAGTTTGTGATGATATAGACAATACATTCTTAAAAACCTTGGCCGATACACAAAGTAGTGTTGAGGATGATAGGTGTAAAAACTAAGGTGTTGAATGAGGGTTCAGCCTATACAATATAAACCCTAGAGGTCGATATCCCATAGTGAGAAATGGATGATACCCAAAGCGATAACAAGGTCGACACCCGAAGTGATGTTAAGTGGTTGATACTCTAAGTTTAAGGGTAGGTTGATACCTTAAGTGATGTTGAGTGGTCGATACCCTAAGTTGATGAAGAGGTTGATACCATAGTTGAAGGTGAGGCCGATATACAAGGGGTTGAAGTGGCCAATACCCTAGTTATGGGTGAGTCTGATACATAAGCTGATGGTGTGGCCAATACCCTAGTTTTTGTTGGGTGGACGATAGACTAGTTTGCTGAGGTGGTTGATATAAAATATGATAGTATGGCCGACACACATAAGTATATACTATGATCAATATACTTCAAGCACCATACAAACAATACCACTCTAAGCATCTCTAAAATGATAGCATTTGATATGCTTTGGCCGACACAAGTAGATGTGTCTTGGCCGACACAAGTATATGTGTCTAGGCTGACACAACTGATGTGTCTGGGTTGATACAAAGATTGGAATGAAGGTCGATACATCTTAATTAATGAAGGCCGATACACCTTGAAGAGTGTAGGCCGATACATCTTATATACAATCAATGAATACATCATGAAAGTAATGAGATGAATACACTTTAATAAGTGTAGGTTGATAATTCTAAATAAGGTTAAATCAAAGTAATAAGTATGTTGAAGTTAATATCCTAGTAAGGATGAGAAAGAAACGTGTACATCATGTTGATAATCAATTGATGAAATTTGATGAAGTATGCTTGAACATTTATGTCAATTAAATAGCTCTTATAATGTGAATAAAGGTTTGATTGATAAATATGTGCTTGGAAACCCTAAATTAGTTATCAGGGAAAACCCAAACCCTAATAATGAGAGGGTTGCAATTTGAATGATTCTCTTTATGGCATGGTCATAATAATTGCTTGATATTGCATTTGCTATTAAATCCTAACCATGCAGGTGTTATGAGATGATGAACATAGCTAGGTATGAGCTATGATGATTTAGTAAAATAAAGATTTTATAAGGCCTTGTGAGCCATGTGATATACTTGTACAACAAGTATGATTTATATGTGGGTTTGATGACCTATAATTGGTTATTGACTAATGGGAGGTGATATTGTTCAATAATGAATTGAGGGTTTGATACCCAAAACATATGATCATGATAATGATAACATTGAAGGGATGAGATTCCTAATTAAGTGTTCAGGGGACTGAGATCCCAGGTTAAGTGTAACTAGATATGTACCAATTGATACAAGATCTCTTGAAAATATGTTACACCTTTCTGTATTAGCATTTATCTATAATTAATGCTTTTAACTTGATTGATGCTAAAAGATGTTGCAATGCACTTAATATATCAAATGAACTAAAATGTAGTTGCCCTGACCATAGAATCATTCAGTGTCAGGATTTGCTGAATGATGAAATGAGTTTTACTTAGAGTGCATATTTTTGAATATGCGAGGGTGCAAGACGAGTATTTTCTTGCTTCCTTCAAACCCCATGATTTTTCCTTGAGCCATTTTCCTAAAAAGGGTGCGGTTGTATGCCGTAGCTCTGTTGCAACATCGGGATTGGCAGTAAAGCTATACCCCTAGAAGAGTATGGCTACAAGACATGACTCAATATATACAAGTAGGATTGACTGCAGATCACACATTGGATAGAGAACATGCTACACATTGTATCTCTATAGCGAAGAGCCTCTATACGCCAGGCTAGCTAAAATCTGGATTGACTCATAATGTCATTACCACTCTTGTACTGACCGAGAAAGGAGAGGTCGTGGATTCTGGCTCTTCCATAGACCTATATGGTACTGATGCCAACTTTGCAATGGTCAATTGGATATGGAAGGTATATTCCCATCTTCATAGGGCATAATAAGATGGAATGTTTAAAGATGTAATCAACCGTGTAGTGTATTTGTTTAAGGACCAAAAATAGAAACATTGGTTATGCCTTGCTTTGGTTTATTACTGTTTAGTTAATAACAGTTATACATGTTTCTTCGTATTCTTTTTTAAATTGATTAAATGTTCTATTTCTCAGTTGTAGATTCTTGAGCTATAAGATATTGAGGTGTACATAATCAACAATTATACTGTTTAATTCAATATAGATTTCTTCTTCTCTCGTTCATAAAAGTTTAACTGTGATAATAATACTATTGGCGGAGAGTTATATCTCTCATTGGGACAAGTTGTCTCACCCCGTGGGTTCCACAACTTTTTAGGTTGACGTGCACAAAAGGGGAAAGATCGTGCAATAGAGAGCGGGCAACAACAACAAGGACAACAATAACAACTCAGGTTGAGTGCGCTGCTATGAGTCTTGTAGATATAAAGTCATATGTGTCGTCCATGTACTCTCAGTTCCCTTGGGAGGTAGTGTGTAAACAATTTTTATAATCGATCTGAGATTTTGGCTAGTATGCCTTGATGCATGATGTTGCTTTTGTGTAAGTTTTGATAAAGCAACTGTTATCTCAAATCCTTGCAAGGTGATCAATCAATGTATGTACAAGTGAACCATGATGTATATATATGGTTTGGTTCTTTCTGAAAAGAGTTTCTTGATAATGGATCTCTTGGAAAAAAGGTTTTAATTTTTAGTGATTTTTGGTAATCCTCTATTAATGATTAATCAGCATAGTTTTGTGAGATTAAGTTGTCAGTTTGATAGTGTTTGTCACACCTATATATTAAATAATCCTAAATCTCAGATACCAACCTATCTGAGATGTCCCATCACGTTAAATAAGACTACTAAAAAAACACATGATCAACTACTAACAACCACATAGCTAGAAGAGAAGGTAAATTAAAGATGATTTTAACATTACCATCATGTTCAAAAACATCACATAAAGGTCTAACAACTTACATATCATCACATACCATATCAAGTATTTACATATATGTCCAGTGGCCATCTGCCACAACCTATATAAAAAAGAGATGTTCTACATACACATGCCATATACAAACATTGGCATACTACTAAAAACTCGATTCGAAGTACATATTAACTACAAAACATCCCCTAACCAGACCTAAGAGTATAGGTACGACTCTAGGACTATAGAAATGGTATTCAACCTTATGCTTCTACTGCTTTTCAGGCTGCTCTTTCTCACCACCACGATCCTGACGACATCGTTGAAGACCACCTAAAAATATGTGGTGACCCATGAGGTGAGACCAATGTCCCAGCGAGAGATATAACTCTCAACAACGGTTATAGAATCCAACAAGTTATATTATTAAACAAGTTAAGAAGATTAAACATATTAATCAAGTTAAACTAACAAACATAGCAACAAGCATGATTAACAAGATAGGCAAAGGAACAAATGAAGATATCATTTGCTATGAAGTTAGCTATTCCTGCTGCATCATATATAACAACTAACAATATAAGAGTCATGGAAAGGGTAGACATCCAATATGAATCGTGTTTAACCCTAAGAGAATGTACTTCACGACTATATTACATCTTTTATTAAGCCATGAGGAGTTTGAGGCATACCACTCGTACTCTGATTGACTACTGCTAAGTCAAAATCAGTGACACATAATATCTAGGAGAGCCATACTCCTAAGATCTTATCTGCCCTCGGTCAGTACGAGTCAGCCGCAACGACATATATAGTCCAGTTACAAAATAGCCTAGTCCTCCCTTGGAATATAGGTCACAATACAAGTAACTAGGGTATGCAAAACCCTATCATCCAAGGTACAACTATAGCGGTTCTCTATCTCATCATATATACAAATACCTGAATATGACTGTAACCATTCTCTTACCTAGGTATGACCACAACCATCCTCCATAACCTTAGGATCAGGATGACAAGGACACACATTCTCATGCACCCCACATACTCAATTGTATGTTCTCTCATTTTCCCTTAGGAATACCCATTTCACCATCCAGCAAGTCCTAGCACTAGAATGGATCTATGGCATAGGGCACTACATGTAATACCGAATCCAAAAAATCACACTAGGGGGGCTGAGCTTAACAAGTCACGACCAAAATTGATATTTTTTTACATTGATTGTTCTTATTGAAACATATGAGTTCATAGCTAATGAATATTTTTTAGTATATTACTAGTGAATCTATATTTTGAATAATTTTTTACAACACAACATCAACTAAGTATAACAAGAATCTCTATTATTGTGACACATCAACAATTATGATGTAGTTAAAAGAAATATGACTAATATGAACAAGAGAGTTGAATCTGATGGATTTTTAATGTTTTAAGAATGTTGTAAAAAAATCAATCAGTAGTTCCCATAAATACTTCTCACTCAAAGTAGCATATCATCAAGTCATTTAATCAGTCAACAACTATTGTTGCACAGTTCAGTCTTGAGTTGTTCATTACTTCTACAAGTGGGATATTTATTCATTAGCTGAATTATAATGATGTACACACTAAATTTTGTCCAAAAAGTAAATTAGACTTATATCCTATAAGAATTAATTCAAACTTAACATCGTATATGATTAGCATTTGTAAGTAAATGATATTACATTTCACTAAAAACTACAAGTTGTATACTTTAGGACGTACCATAACGATATAAATGTTAAACCTAATTTTTTAAAATGTACCTTGCAGGGGCCTATTGAACAATAGTGGTAACAGAAGCATGGAAGATTGAGAATGAACTAGAGAGAAGTTGACCAATTACTAGATCGACTGATGGGGTTGGATTTTTACAAAATGATTTCCTTTAACATCGATGCCGCTTGTAAGAAAAACATTCCAAAAAGGCAAACGGTGCTTGTGACTCCCAACTCTGAAACTATGGTTACTGCAACTTCAGATACTTGCCGGTCTGTCTCCATTATTGAGATTGTGCAAGCCATAGAAGCACCTGTCAATTATGTTTTGTGTATTTTATTGACTCTTTAATCTCGATCTTTTAGTCTTTACATTTATACCTATATCTATTATGGCAACACATTGTCAAAGTGCAAGTGGCCCACAATCTTCATCTTTTATTATTTGGGTAAGTAGAACTATTTGTACCAATTTTTTATGGCTTAACAAATCTGATTGATCAATAAATGCCATGTGCGAATCGTGGGGATTGGTTGGGGGGGCTTCAGCCCTGACACCCCCTGGTTATGCCCCTAACTACATGATTAAGGTTTTACTTGATTAATTAATGCCAATTGGGTGAATTAAGACTGCATCAATCAAGTTACATACAAACCATAAAAGAGTTATACAAAATCATGGGTAGATTGCAAATTTAGAATATATAAAATGTATGAGATATAATGTTTATCACATCATCACATGGTGCTATTTCATTGATATACATGAGATCATACTCATCATCATACCATCACATGATCAAATCCTTGTCACATCATGAAGATGATAACACCTCAATTAGGGCACAAAACCATGTCCAAGGTCATAAGACCATTCACATCATTCCCTGTAAGAACATCATTATCTTTACATGCCTCACCCAAGGCTCATCAAACCATCCCTATACATGTGGCACATATAAGTTTAACATAACTTTGCATCTAAGAGCTTGTGATGCTCATGTGTTAACACATTACGATTTCAAAAACATAAAGAGAGAGAGTGTGTGTGTGTGTATTTCCTCAACATACTAATCACACAAAAAAGCTAAGAATGACTAATCACCATCACTTTACTTATATTAGGATTAGGCTTAACAATGTAATAGGTTACAAACATCACTCAAAGATCAACCCTAATTATTAGCACTACCATCATTTCTTTAATGCATAAAGTCAACCCTCACCATAATAGAGTTAGGAAAACATAGCAACCAGTTGGGATAAAAAAATATCATCGACTACTTAGGTTAGAGAAGTCATTGGTTGCCAAGGGTCAAGAAGGTTGGCGACCACCAAGGGTCAGAAAAGTTGACAACCACTAGGGTTAGGTACCACTGGAGACCACTAGGGTTACCACTCTTGGCGACCACTAGGGTTACCAAGACTCAATGACAACCAAAGATCTAGAACTTCAACAACCACTAAGAGTCAAGAACATCAGTGACCACTAGGGTTAGGTCACCTTTGCGACCACCAAGATTATCAAATGTAGCAACCATTCAAGATTAGAAATTCTTGGCACCATCAAGGTTCACAAAAATAGGTGATCGATTAAGAATTCAAAACTTGAAGACCACTAATTCCATGATCTTGGCGACCACTAATGGTGTCAACATCTTAGCAATCAAAATCAAAACATCCGTGACCATATAAGATCAAGGTCTCATCAACCACATAAGGGAAATCTTAGCGACCATCATTCATTCAAATTCTAGGAGATCATGTAAAGACCAAAATCTCATCGACCACTAGGAGTCAAAATAGGTTGGTTACCACAAAGAATCTGAAAGGTCATCAAGTTGCATCATAAGGAGAAAGATCAGTTCAAAACCCTAATTAGCAACCATCATTTGAGAGAACAAAACCATTGTTTCCACAAGAATGCAAGTATACCAACTTCCATTATCAAAAAGATTCTTTCATAAGGTTTAGGGTTCACCCAAGAAGATACACTACTCTAGAATAACCATATAAATATGAACCCTACGTAAATAATACTATCTTTCTACTTGGAACAATGTTTTAGGGTAAGATTATGCCCATGCAAGATGAAAGTAAGAAATAATCATGAAGAAAGTTATATAACTTTCCTTAGAAATATTGAAGCAACTCCAAACAATAAGGTAATTCTAAGGAAAGGGGAAAGAGACCCTAGATTGAGCACTCCACTTCGACCAAGCTAGCTCCTTCTCCAAAAAGGAAGCAAACCCTAGGCTGAAGAGGCAAGAAAGGAGTTTTCTTTAACCTCTAGATCATGTTCCACCATGAAACTGACCAAGAAGAAAAGAGAAGAGGATAGAAAAATAAGGAAAAATAAAGAGAAAGAGGAAGATCTCACTTATGAAGACCAAGAAGAAAGCAAGGTAGCATCAAACAACCTCAAGAAGGGTGGATCCAAACCCTAGGTCAACATGTAAGGTAGATTAGCCAAGCTCCTTCAACTTGAGCTCCTCCTTGTCCATCGAGTAATGGGGACAAGATCCAACAACAAGGAAGAAAAAGAGAGGGTTCAAAGGGTTTGATTGCATGAGAGGAGAGAGGCATATATGGCTATCTGTGAGAGGAAAGAGAAGGTAGAGGTGTCTAGCCAAGTTTGGAATGTGTCCAAGGTCAAAGCATCTTGTTCATGCAAGCCTCTCATACATGCAACTAGGTCGACTATATATATCAGAACTTGATTACTACAATAAGAAATCTCATCGAACAAACTTGTTCAGAAAAAGCAAATGACCTCTAAGAACTTTGGCGACCAACTGATCAGAAAATCCAAACGGTTGCTAACCTTAGAAAATATTGGCGACCAAGATGAGTTAGGAACCTCATCGACTGCCAACCCTAGGTATCATAAGAAACCTTAGTGGTCACCAACCCTAGAGAGAAAACATAAAATTTTGGCGACCACCAACACAAGGTGATCATCGGGTCTAAGGTCAACCATGTGTTAGGGCATCCATGAGAGCAAACCCTAATCTCAACACAAGATATCACCACTCATACCAAGGTGTGAAAAGGTGACCCAAAGCACAAATACATCAAACATGATGTGAAAACATGTGATCCACAATGGGCATGTGACAAATTGCAAGAAAAATCATAGATATGGGTAATTTCATAAAAGCCCAAAATAAGTATATAATTGATAACTTGCACAAACAATGTCCAAACTGGACCAAATCTAAATCTAAGCCTATCACATGATATCAAAGAATATATTTAGGTTATAATAAGGTTTTAAGCATACAATTATGATAATTAAGCATGTTCAACCAAAAAGCAAGGTTAAGGGTTTTACATGCATGTTCTATAGTGATTTCCCTTATGTAGTGCCCAAAAGTTATACATTTTGATGAGATATTGTGTAAGTTGCTCACATGCATTTTGTGAATGAATGTCTTGTAATTCACATGATATGTAGTCATGATGAACTTTCGTAAGAACCTTATGTTTCTGTTAATGTTATCTCTGTTGTTGGATGAAATTTTTGGTATGTGACCTCCATGCGGCTTATGTGGCTAATGATAATTGTTGTTTAAGTTTGGGATTTAAATTGAGTAATAAAATTGTGGCAATGTTTAACAATCCCCACTTTTTAGTGTCTCATGGTTAAGATATGTGACCTCCATGTGGCTAATGATAATTATTTTTTAAGTTGGGGCTTTAAATTCAGTAATATCAATTGTGGCAATGTGTAGCAATCCATAGTTTGTAGTGTCTGTTGGTTAAGAGAAGACCTTAAAGTCAAGGATCATTACCTGAATTTCTAGGATCATATTTAGAAAAATATAAATAATTGTAATTAATTTCCATTTATTCAAACAAATAATGTTTACATGATTGTATAGTGAGCTCCTATAAGGAGTTACATGTATATTTCAACATGAGAACTAACATAAACAATGGGAAGAAATACTATATAGCTAATCCTCATTGACTTATCTTTAATATCTTCAAGATTTCTTGATTCTTCATGTCTTCAACTAACAGATGAAGGTTAACCTAAAACACCTACAAACAAAACAAATCACTATATTGTTATATTGTTTAAGTGGGTTGCATATAAAAGTGCGCATATATGGTAACAACATATATTCTCAACCATCAAATAAATTCACATATAAATTGGTATTTAAATTAAGATAATATAACCCATATTTGTTAAACCACCTTGGGTGTAATCACCTTTCTATATCCATCATTGGACTTAGGTGACCTACCACTTGGTAGGCCTAACCTTTGGCTCATATTATCAAAGTTTACAATATGTAGTAGTCATATTGACACTGTACTTGAACATTAATCAACAATTATCATTCATTAAATCTTCAAAAAACCTCAAAAAACTTCGGAAGTCAATAATTCATATATCCATAAGGGTAACCATGTACCTTATTGAAGACCACATCGTATACTTCAATTGTACTTTATGCAATTCAATCATCAAGCAAGCAAGGGTACATCTAGTTAGTCAATAGGATCCATGATGGCATACAACCCTATAGTGTCACCAGTTCATCATAACAATTCTAATTAGACCTAAGGTAGTTTAGCCATGGTCTAGGGTTATCTTAGTGTTGTATATCAGGGTTAGGCTTGAAGCCCTAATACTACCATACAATGAGGCATAAGGGTTACAAATCCTAACCTGACATCAGGGATAACACTAAGTCATTAGATTAAGCGTGTCAATTCATTATTAGTAATTAGATAAGATCACATCGATTAATACTTTAGTAACAAAGCACATTAGATTATAAACCCTAATTTCCATGTTTATAGCTTATCATTATAATAGATCATTATTGTCATCATTCTCATCTTCTCATTATGTTAAAAAAATTGACATTTTCACAAAATAAACGTATTTATTGATTTGAGAAATATATTAACCAATTTAGGGTTTTAGTTTACTAATCACATTATATTGATATATCCCCAATACTTTTGGAGCCATGATCATATTCAGGCTTTGAGTTCATTTTATTCATGATCTACATGTTTTTCTGATCAAAATCATATATAATATCGATATTATCTGGGCTACCAATGAATTACTAGACATATTATAAATTAAACACCAATGAACCAATCAGGTATTGACACATCAATAATAACTACATTATTTATAAATCCACACAGACTAAATCAACCAAAGTGTCAGAACCACATAGGCATATAACGTCCATGTGGACTGGCCTTTGATATTGGGTGAAAGACCGTATTGGCCCTTTGTAGTGATCCAAAGTGATCATGTGGGTCGGGGTACTCGGGTAAAATCCCCATGGGTCATCTAACTCTACTCGTGGATGAGGTTGTGGCTTCTACCATGGATGAGGTCAACCTGATGGTCAACTCTCACCTGTGAGGCCTGGTGGAGTCCCTTGAGATTAGAAACATGTTTGACCAGCCCTGGCGGACTTAGAGAGCTACAGGGTTGAGCCGAGAGGAGCTAGGTGGTTGATCCCATGGTCAACAATTCATATCTAAGATGGGCATACTGACATTCATAGATAAAGGAACCTTTATGCCATGAGTTCTTGCTCAAATCATTCCTCTATGGCATGAGGATCACCCACGCATCCTACCGCAGTCTTAGACGATCAAGATCTTTGGCCTTCACTCCTCTGTGGCACAGGACCTCACCGAATATTATGACTCACTATGAGGCCATACACTAGGGTAGGAGGTTGAATTAGTGGTGCGATTGTTATGAAGGGACTGCAATAAAACTCACTGACCTCTCTTGTAGGACTACAATCACAAGAATCCCATATTTCTTGAAGTCCTAGAGATCCAATACACATGGGAATTGGGCGTTATCGCCTTAAGACATGATAACAAAATTGTAAGGGATAGTTGAGCTTGTCTCAAGCTCTCGAAGTGACTGGGAGTGATATCTATGCCAATGGTGGCTAGTGGAGAGAGAGGGAATAGTCGGGGTTGATATAGGAGTCCATTTTGTATGGGT
The DNA here is from genome assembly GCA_963693085.1 of Alisma plantago-aquatica. Lineage (NCBI taxonomy): Eukaryota > Viridiplantae > Streptophyta > Magnoliopsida > Alismatales > Alismataceae > Alisma > Alisma plantago-aquatica. Next base: position 406,917,709 of record OY856413.1, read on the forward strand.
CACATGTCCTGAGATGGAGGATGAGTTGTATGCCATTAGATTCCTAGATTGTGGCTAAGATCAACCTCCACATCATGTGTGACATCCCCAAGGTCCTGGATTATCCAGATCTAGGGTGTTACATCAGATAATCGATATATATTATTACTACATGTCTCGCTTTACTAAAATGTGACAATTCTTCTAAAAATCCTATAGGTCGTTAGAGTTATCCAATTAATCCAAATATTTAGGATAATCTTCCTACTAAGGTTATCTCATATTAGACCAATTTTGAGATCAAAACACTGAAAATAAATATCCTTTTCTTGTCACTCAAGTATTTGGTTGATTTGTCCACCTAGGTCACAAATAACCTTCTAAATCTCAATTCTTGGAATTATCTTCAATTAACTATTGTCTTTGGTTTCTCCAAGTATTAGGTCATAATATGATTAGTTGATACCTGAATACTTGGTGGGACTAGATATTTTCTCATTTAATTTTTTAGGGCATTCATCACTTTATATTCTTCTAGAATCTTCCAATTTATCTCCAAAGGAGTTTATTAATTGACATAATATTATGCATGAAATTCCAATTCCTTTATCCTATCTTTCAATGGGTCTATTCACTATACAAATATCCCAATTGGGCTTAAATTAGATGCTAAGGCCCATGACTCAAACCTAAGCCTTCTGCAGGGTCTATAAACCTAATTACCTTTCTAATTACAAAATTAAGGCATTGCTTATTATATTACTTCAATTGAAGCTTCACATAGGCATATTAGCTCCATATCACATTATTTCCCTAACTTCAAGACTTAATTCACATCTAGGTCTTAAATTCATAATTTGTTCAAACATTACTTTCAATGCAAAAATTTCCAAATTTGAGGATCTTACATGATGGGTCATCAAACACACACTCTTCCCCAAGATAGACAGTGCACTATGCTTTGGCGTGCCCACATGTAACCAATCTAGGATTTTGTGTATATGAAAGGCATCTCAACATGGATATTATATTGAGGGATTTGATATATTAATCATATGCATACAATTACCATCAAATATACATTATTTTACATATTATATACTAAAATAATCACGACAAGTGGTAAAACATGATATGGAAACTAGTAGAAAATCTAGACCCAATAAGAGTTTTAGAAAAAAGCTCAACAAATAGATGCACATATGATGTAACCCTAATTATGCTTTTAGAGGGTTTTCTAGACGACTGACTAGTAAGAAAATCACTCGATTAGATTACATGTTTGGGAAGTTCTTTGATTGTTGATGGAGTCCTTTATTCATCTTCATCACGAACCCTTCAAGGATCTTCCCTGTAGGTATTGGCTTCCAATCATTTCCTTCTCTCAAGTATTTTCCACTAGTGTTGTCGATACATAATCCTATTCTAGTTGCAAGAGCTAGATTTTATGGAAGTGTTGAGAGAAAAATGAATTTGCATGGAATCATATACATGTTAAACATTTCAAATGTAATAAAATTGCAAATGAGATGTTTCAAATCACAAACATTCACCACAACAACCTAGTTGCCATATCCACATCAACAACAAAAAACAATTTTAAAGGTGTCACTTTAGTTTATGTAATATTGATATATCATATCATATATGATACTTGGTGATTAACATGGATAAAAATTGTACATTATCTGTCAATAAGTCATTTGTGGTTTAGAACCCAAATTGATGTTAGAGGCATACAACATCGACTCTGATATATTTTGGGATTTTAGGGAGAGGGGTCACAATGGGAATACAAATATTTCTCCAGATAAAGCCCAAGACAATGGATTCGTAGTAGTTATGAAATGGGGTATATTAAAGTCACAGAATGTGTATTGAATATTCTTTAGCACACAATAGTTTTTGAGCAACTAGACATATCTTATGATAGTGTAGAACTTGCACTTCTTGATATGGATCCAAAGTGGTTGTTGTTGTTTTTCCCTTGTTGTAGCAATAACACCTTGCCTTCTTCTTGAAATAAGTGTTTGTTCTGAAGCCTCTGCCCAAGGTATTGATCTCTACATTGTGTAGGTTGATGTGTGAACTCTTGGTTCACCACCTTGGTCACCTCCAAGAAGAACCATAACTCAAAGTTTTTGACATTCTAGAATCACTCACTCTCCTTCTCCTCCTATTGTCTGATATTGTCCTTGGGGTAAGTTTTTCTCTCTCTAATGGGAATAAATCTTAGACAATTTGTCTCATAACATTTCTCAAGTGTGTATCATGCCCACAGATATACACTCCTATATATAGAAGAGTCATGGGCTTGGATTTCCTAAAATCCAATCTCATTCCTATTCACAATTCAAAGTAGACTCAAACAAGGAAACCTCAAAATTAATCCCAATTGACCAATTGGAATGTCCATTTGATCGACTCAGACCAATTTGGATGCCCAATTGACATATTGGCTTACCCAATAGATCAACACATCGCTCTTGGCTGGATCTAGTTGGCCACCAAATTGAACAAGGCAATTTTCCTTTTCTTTCCCCAACTTGGTCCAGGATTTCTAGTCCACTGAGTGGTCACTTTCCCAAAGTTATAATCATTTTTTGATTGATGATAAATTGTCTCACTAAAAAAAATCCAATCAATTGATTGAAAAAGAAATCAACATGCACATGCTTTAGAACCATTCTAATCATAAGTTTGACTGTAAACTTCAATTCCCTTTACCATCCTTTGTAGGGTTCCATGGATGCAATAGGTTCATCAAAAGAAAAATAATAATTCATCCATGTTCCCATGTGCAGACCTTATCAACAAAAATATGGGGGAAGGAAGGGATGTGAGATATACCCTTGTCATGGAGTAGATCTAACAAACATTCTCACAAGAAAAAATACGGAGGAGGATGTCGATGGCATTATCCAACATAGCTGCAAATGCATCTATCTCTCTAAGTAGTCCTCACCAAAAGTGGAAACTCCACTTCAAACTCTAAGGGTCAGGTGGAAGGATCAACCTTCTTGTTGGCATTGTGCTAGCATTGCACATACATTCTATCTCTCCTTATGGGTCATGACAACTAGTCTAGAGGAATAAACAAAACCCTAGTCATCATGCCACTATATATAGGAAAGGCATAGAAGCAATATTTCTAATAAACCATGGGAAACAAAAAACAATAGTTGCCACTTAGCAGCTAGCTTATAGACTGTCAGTCAATCAATCGGTCTTAGTCCAGTCAAATGATTAGCCTTGGTAGGATTCTTTACAATGGCCCTTCTGAAATATCCAGTCTAGCGATTGGCCAATCCATTTGATTGACTGGATTGGGTTAGAACCTTAGGATCAATCTGCTGGTCCAACTCAATTGAGAAACTAGACCAGCCAGTTGGTCAGTCTTCTAGGTTAGCCAGTTGACTGATTGGTGGGATCATAGCCAGGTCAATTCATTGGACGATGCAATCAATCGATTTGCATGCCTAGTCTAGCAACTGGAGTTTCCAGTTGACTGAATGGGTTTCCAATTAGTCCATCGGTTGATTTTCTTAACCTTTTATAAACCAACTAATCATGTGTCCTCTATTATATTCCTCTTCTCTAAATATCCTATGTGTGTGACCCTAAATGCTCCAAAATATGTTGGTAGTAACATTTATACTCATTATCTAATTTTGTAGATAATGATTGGTATCTATAAAGACTTCATATTCACACAAGTTATTTGAGAAGTTGGACAACAACTTCAACATAGTATCATGACCAGTGTTATAGTGTCATATAATCCCTTTGTCTTTGATATCCAGATTGAATCCAAAGCATGGAAAAATCATCCTCTTAGTGTTCAATTTTTTCCCTTGATGTAGAGCTAGACTACTTGAGATACATATGAGCTCAATATCATATATTGGCTCGTATGAGTATGACCTTACATTTCACAGTCTCAATCATCAAGTGGCCATAATTTCACTCAAATATGAGGGACAAATTCCATCTACATCATTCACAATATTTCACATGTGTCATAGTGTATCCAAGCACTACCTATATGGTAACCCTTCTTAAAGATCACATTGAATAGTGTTAAAGTACACTAAATAACAAGTGCTCATTGTAGCACTTTAAGTCTAAGGACTAGAATTTCACCATTGTCACTTCAGATATGATTTTGACTTTCATTTATGATTTCCATGTATTGTACTCAAGGTGAGTCTGTCCAGTACACTTGTCCATAACAAACACCTATATGTTTCATCTGATATCCAATATCATGTCTAATGAGATGTAGTCATCAGTCAACACACATACTAGTCTTAATGTATAATTATTAACATGATTTTCCACAAAAATATTTGGTTGGGGACCTATACAAGAATGGATACTCATATCATGCGCATGACCTAATGATCTTGTCCTCAATCCAAAATTGCATGTGACCAAGTCATTCATTCTTAGGACATTAGTATATTTATTCATTATCACATTTAGAAGCAAACATTATAACTGGAATTGCCTTTATTAATAAGAAAATCAATTACATAGTGTTCCATTACAATCATCATATGACTAGATCTCATGGAATACTAGCAATAGTCTAGGAATTCAACCATTCTTGTCTAAACAAGATACATAAATAATGTTTCTATTTACGACAGGTACATAATAGTGTTTCTCTAACTCTATTGCAAGCCCATTGGGTAGAGATAAATAGTAGGTGTCTACAACAGTGACAACAACTCTTGCTCCATGTATGACACATAATTCCACCTCCCCTTTCTTCAAGGGTCTAATTCTTTTTAGATCTGACATATCTAAACATACATGAGATCCGCATATGATATCTATACCCATGTTGAAGAAGTAGATAAGTTTATATACACACACACACACACCTGAAGTAGATATGTCTATTTCCTTCTTCTTGTAATTTAGTTCTCCTAGGTAGAGAGGACAATTTCTCTTCCAATGTCCAGCTTGGTGATAATGGTGACAATTGCTTTATTGCATACTCCTCATTTTGCCTTAAGTGCAAGACTACCCTTAAAACCTTTCTTGGTTTTTTGTTTGTCCTTGGGATTTCCTTTTCCTCCTTTGACCATAAAAATGAAATTGAGATTGACTTTCATTTGTCCCATAGTTGTTCTTAGCATGCCAAGTAGCACCATCAAGAGTTTAACAAAATTGTTCATATTGTAATTCATGACAATTTCTTTATATGAATCCAACAACAATTGTAGGATCACATATGTGGCATACTCTTGGCCTTAAAAAAATCCCACTCTACCTAGACTTTCCATAAACCCAAGTAACTTGAGTACACATGGTCCAACTGGATCACCTTCCTCCATCTTGCACTTAAGTGATGCCCTCGAGACATCATATTCTCTTAACTTACATGTTCTTGGCACGTGTTTATGAGAAGTGTTATAATCTCAATAACATCTGTATTCTCATGTTTCTTCTGAAGCCCAAGATTCAAGGAGCATAGCATAAAGTACTTAATGTTCGTGGCATCATCAGAATGTTTCTTGTAGGATTTTCTTTCTGCCCTAGATGCATTTGGAGCTAGTTCATTTGGTACTACTGTATCTAGGACACCGAGTTTACTTTCATTTCTAAGAACAATTCTTAGTCTCCAGAACCAATCATTTAAGTTATTCACATTTGGTTTTTCTTTCTTAAAGACCAGTAGTAGTGAAAAGTTGTTGTTTGTTTTGGTTGCCATTTTATTTATGAGAAATATTTCCAGGGGTTTATATTTGATTTCAAAAAGTTTTATTGATATGGATTTGGTCTTTAATTAAAGACCATTGCCACTATTTTATTTTGAATCAATAACCCTCATAATAAATCAAATATTTTCATCATACAATCTTCTAGCGAGACAATATCTTTATTTCATCAAATCATGAGTCAACTTTAGATGATCACCCACAATTTCACTATTTACATGGGCAACGTTTGCCAATTGCATCTAATCCAACTCTTAATAGATTGATGCACAACCCTTTGTCATAACCATATTTATGCCTCTAGGTGTTTAATGCTATCAAGGTCACCTACTTAAGTTCGACCAAAAGGCCAACACAACAAATATACACCCTACTTTGGTAGACTCACGTATCTATTGTCACACTTCTATGAGATAGATAGTGCATCATGCTTTGGCGTGCCCACACTTTTTTGATCAAGTTTTTCATGTGTGTTGTAGATTGGAAAGCATATAAGACTTAATATTTTATTGGAGGGTTTATGGATATACATATACATATCCAATCACCACATACTTATAATATCTACCATACACATTATATCAACAATCCACAGATACAATCCACAATCATACAATCATTATTTATGTCCCTTTTAATATAATCCTTTGGATCCGTAAAGGATTACTATCCACCTAAGGTCCATTGTATCATATGCATCATCATATTGTGAACCTATATTTATGTTGCATCACATCAACAAATTCATGGATGCTCCTTGGATCTTCGTAATTTCCTTATCACACCAAGTCCTCCAAAGTTAATTCTATTTCTATTTATTTTTCTATTGCATGATATGTAGAAACCTCAAGTTACATTTGAGAGCGTGAGAAGGAATAGAAAACAATTACATGTGGAATGAAAGGAAGAGTCTCTACATGCAATCTGAATACTTGTCAAAAAAAATCCAAGAACCATCTACCCATGCATACACAAAAAGGGGCATTTAGCCTTAACCATGCACACATACACCAAACAAAAAATATTTTTTCCAATGACTTGTATGATATATATATATACATATATATTATATCATATCTTATTTTGTATGAGACAATCCCGATGAAATATTTTTGCATCCACACAAATAGGGGGGTATGCAGAGGAAATGCCCCTATGTGGGGTTCCCACTGTTCACTCAATGGGCGGCTGTCAAGGTGATGTTTCCCCTCCCGGGGTCTTAGAGGCAACACCTCTAAAAAGGAATACAAAGTCTAACTCCTGTACACTAGGAAAATCACATCTTCCATCATTGATCCCATCCACCATATCAAAATAGATGTAGATGTATGCAAAATCAATCAAGATATGCATGTTAACATTATTAACATCAAATTTAACAAAATAAATCACATAAAACATGTATAAATATATCATAGAGACATTTATCTAATACATTTGTAGGTTATGAGTGGTATTAGAGTCACGTCAATCTACGATATATCAAGATTTACAATTGATATGATCAAATTTGTTTTACACCAAGTTGTGAATTTACATGTGATGCAAATGAATTAATGTTAGCTTGCATATCTTGATTAATTCCAAGTACATATACATCTAAATTTTTATATGGGTGATGGGTTCAACTATGGAACAATGTTTCTTTCCTAGTGCACAGAAGTGAAATTCTATATACCTTTCTAGGGGTGCTTCCCTTTATACCCTGCGAGGGGCAACATCCCCTTGACTCTTGACTCCTTATCAGGAAGTTGGATCCACACACAAGGTCGTTGCCTCTATGTACCTCTCCTTATTTTCATGGATGTCAAAATGTTTTGTTGGGATTGTTACATATGAAAAAGGATGCAATCTAAAAGGATTTATATAGAAGAGGAGTATAATGATTGATTCATGATTAATTGGTTTATGAATAGTTTAGGAAGTCAACTGAATCATCGATGGACTGATCGGAAGACTAGTCAATCTTTGAAAGGGTATTCATCCATTTTATTGACCAAGCTCCCTTTATATTTAATATCTAGATAGAATATGAGGCATGGAAACATCATTCTCTCAATGTTCAATCTTTGTTCCTTGATCTAGAGTAGACTTCCTAAGATACATATCATCTCAATATCATATATGGACTCACATGAGTATGGATATGCATTTCATAGTTTCACTCATCAACTGGTTGGGATATCACTCCACTAGGAGGTACAAATTCCATCTAAATAACTCACAATTTTCCATATGTATCACAGTGCACCAAAGCACTACTTGTATGACAACCCTTTTTCAAGGTCACATTAAATAGTGTTAAAGTGCACCCATCAACATGTGATCATTGTAGTGACTTCAGGTCTAAGTACCACAATCACCATTGGCCCTTTAGACACAATCCTGACTACCATTTATGGCTTCCATGTATCATACTCAAGGTGTGTCTGTCTAGTACACTTGTTCCTAACAAGTGTGTATGTGTTTGACTTGATATCCAATGTCATGACTAATGAGACAGCCATTAGTCGACACACATATTAGTCTTAATGTATTATTGTTATCCACATTTTGACATCTGACTAGAGACCTATACAAGAATCGATACTCTTAGAATGTGCACAATCTCGTGTTCAGGACCTCTACCCAAAATCACATGTCATTGAATCATTCATTCTTAGGATGTTATAGCATGTATTCATTATATAATAGAGAAGCAAATATAATTATTGGACTTTACTTTATAAATAATCAAATCAATTACAAAGCGTGTCATTACAATCATCATATGACTAGCTCTCAGGACATACTAACACCAACATCCTTATGCGTTTGACCTGTAGGTTTCATATCATGTTGACAGTGATGTTCAAAACTTCACAAACAAAGATTGGTGTCTAGAAACACATCATTGCTACTAAGTGATAGGAATATGTTGAGAACAACTTCAAGATGTCAAGTGACTAGTGTTACCATGACCGTATTATACCTTTCTCACAGATATTCAAATTAAAATCAAGGCATGGAGTTGTCATACTCTTAACATTCAACCTACGTTCCTAGAACTAGAGCATACCATTGAGTCTTATGTGAGCTCAATATCATACACTAACTCATGTGAGCATGGCCATGCATTTCATAGTCTCACTTATCAAGTGGCCATGATGTCACTCCAATGAAGTGGTAATTTCTATCTACATTACTCATAATAATCCACAAGTGGCATAGTATACCCAATCATCACTTGTATGGCACAAGTGGCATAGTATACCCAATCATCATTTGTATGGCATACACAAACACATGCTTACTATACTGACTTTAGGATTAAGGAACACTCACCACCCTCACATTGACATATGACTCTGACTTGCCATGAAATGACTTCCTAAGTGTCATTCTCAAAGTGGGTCTATCTAGTACAACTTGTTCTCTAACAAGTTCTCTATCATGAGTGAAGAGACATAGTCCTAACTCATCATACACACTAGCCTTATGTATTACTGTTGTCTAATAATATCCATAATGATAACTGACCAGGGACATAGCAAGAATGAATACTCTCAAGCATACATATAATCTCATGTTGATGTCCTCAACCCCAACCATATGCCATCAAGTCAAAACATACTTATGACATTACTAAGTTTATTCATTATCTCAATATTAAAATAAACATAGTAAGTATAGTTACATTAATAAATAATCAGACCATATACAATGTGTCCCTATTACAATCATCAGGTGATGTCTATTAGGGCATACAACCAACAAAATGGTCCGGGAAAGGGTTTCTCAACACATGAAATGCTTGAGAGTTGCTTTTGATAGACTCCAGTGCAAAGTAGGCCACTAGGAGGAGGTTGATTAATATCCAAAAGTAATCATCATGTAAGGGTAATTTTTTTTCTTCCTAAAAATGTGGCATGGGCTGCAAAATCTTTAGGGTGGTATGATGAAGTTGTGTCAACCTAACAACATGGTGTGGAATGTAATAAAATGGAATATGATTTTGTAGGATTTGGGTAGCCTATTAATATGGTGTTTGTTGGGAGAATGTTTAGAGGATAGTTTAATAATGTTTGTTTGGTTTGAGGGAGATTATTGATTGTAGTAAGCATTGTTTCGTTGAAAGCATGCACACATTAGTAAGAAAAGAACATTCTACACAAGATAGTAAGCACCAATCTTAATATAGAAATCAAGCAACAACATCAAGGTAAAAACAATCAACAAACTCAAATTAAGCATAAAAGAGAAATCTTTCCTTTTTATCCATTGAGTTAAGATTTGATTTAGGCACTCACTCAAGCATGAGCTATATAGGATAAGAGGGTGTCCTTACCTTCTCCGTGACATGATGACACTCACGTAGGTAATATGAGTTCTTTAAATTTGATTACTACTCCCCATACACCTTGCGACTATGAATGCCTTAATTAGTAGTTAGTGCTAGGAAAGAAGATTGTTGTCCTCAAGGCCTTTTAACTTCCATCATTACTTTGTATTGGTATCTTTACTAACATCCACACCTCATCCTGAGATCCAATGTGAATGTTGGCACCTATTCCATAGAGGCATGAGTTTCTAGGAGTGTGAAGTGTAAGTGTAGGGGTTTTATATTTCCACTTGCAATCCCATGATAGAAATAAGGGTAAGTAAAGAGCTAGCAAGAAACCCCAAGCAAACATGCAACAATACCATCTTATCAAAACTAATCTATCATGTAAGAAAGAAAATGTGAATGTACCAGGAAAGAAAGAAGTTGTCCGTAAATGAAGACCTCTCTTTTTGATATTTATTTATTATTTGTTTTTGAAACAAGATAAGAAACAAACTAGGAAACAAAAAGGAAGACATAAACTGAAACTGATTCGAAAAAGGAAACTCGAGAAAACAAACTCAAATTGTCTAGAGATCCTAATCAGATTGATTGGACTTTTTTAAACCTAGAGGAATTTGTCTAGTGAAAGCCAATTTCACAAGGTTGCTATAAAAATTTAAAAATATGAAAGACAAGGAAATTTCGAGTCATCACCTTTGTTTTTTGAGAAAAATAATCAAAACTATAGATGGATGTTTAAAATAGAAATAAACATAAAGTATCCAAAATGACTCCACCTGAGGACAGATAAGATGTGAAAAATGTGACCATGAGACTGGGTAAGGCTATACCATTACAACCAGAAGGTGTTAGCCACCCCCATGTTACCTAAAAAATGATATTGCGTTTGAGTTCTCGAGTTTATGTAAGCACTTGGTTTGCTTATTTTAAGGAAACATAATATAGAAAATAAAAATTGATTAAAGTGTGAAAGTCTTTGGGGCCTTAAGATGACCATGGAACTTCTTTTGTTAGACTAAACAAATGTAATTCAATTAAAGGACCCCAATCACTTCATGATCTCCCACAATAAATAGTCATTCCTCATAATTGGATGGGACATGGAAAATAAAGAGAAATGAGAGAGAAAAGTCAATTAGCTAGCATGATCAAGATGTGTGCATGTGTATTTTAACGATCTCAATGATTGCAAGTTTGTATGTTTTAATTAAGATGCATTATAGAGAAGTGGTCAATTAAGAGAAAGATGTGAGCTTTTTAGGCAATTAAGCAATCATGTAGGGGTATTGATTAAGTATGCATGGCAAGATGTTGCAAGATGAACAAGTATATGTGAATTTATATCATGAACACGTTGATAAATGGTTGAATTACTTCGAGAATGTTTGATTTGATCAAAGATCAAATGCAAATAAGAACATATAGAGCCGATTCATTACATCAAGAGGCCCTTGGTGTCTCCTTATTGTTTCTATAGCCTACCTAATTATCATTTTAGAAGAATAGTCTTCTAAGAAATCGTCGTTCTAGAGTCTAATCTAGATTGGGTAGTCTCTCTCTAGTCCATGGAGAGTCAAAAGGGATAAAGGTTGATGGTCAATATTGGGGGGGGGTGGTATTTATATTTGTCTGTGAGGGTCAAAAAGTTCAATGTTGAGATATACATTGTGCACACGTATTTTCCTTTAGACTAGATCATGAATTAAAATTAGGATTCAGATTTGATGAAAAACCCTAAAGATTGTTCTGTTCCACTGGTCGGTGGAAGTCCACTGGCGCAACGCAACACCACATTTGTCCACATGGCATCTTGGCAGAAAAAACTTGTTGTTGGGACATTACTGGTAGACAATTTGGGCTTTGGTTATCTAAATTTTCGAGTTTTTAGAAGCTTTTGAGTGTATCTTTGATAGAAAATTAGTTTTTCATTGCCAAATCTTAGAGCAATGAAATTTCAATTTGAAAAGGAGAGAAAGAGGGTCAAAACTAAGGATCAAGTCTTCCCTTTTGTCTTTCTTTGTTAAATAAGATATGATATTAAATTTGATATCCTTCACATTAAAATAATGGTATTTATTTTTGAAGGGAGATAAAAATATGCAGTTGAATTTTAATTAAATCTGGATTTAGATATTTATTCAAAGAGAATCCAAAAGAATAATTTATAAAAACATTATAAAAAGATCAATGAAAGATAGATTTGTGCTCAAGTCTGAGATTTTTTTTAATCTATTAACCCTGGACATGTGATAAATGGATACATAAAAGTGATTAAATAGGTAAAAATATGTGAAAAATATAGAATTAATCAGATATATTCTATCATTAGTCACAAAACATATTTAATCGAGATTATTGATTGAATGATAAAAAAAAGGTGTCAACACATACATAATGCGTTCCATGCAGATATGTGGGTCTTTTCAAAAACTCATCACAATAGTGAGAGCGATACATGACTTTTTGTTTAGCTACTATATGCATGACCGAGGTAGTGAAATGTGCTGTTCTGTAGCTCCTGTTAATGTTAATCCTTTTCTATGCTATGAACTTTTCATCAAAAAAGCTAACATGGCTAATGTTATTGCAATGGATGCAGTTTTACTATGAGCCTCCGGATGTAGTCCAATTCAAAATACTTCCGTTCCATCTTTTCTTCTTTCGTATTCGTCGCAACATTTCCCTTTATCTAGTATCCTTATCTTCTCCCTCTCTTCTTCCCTTCTTTCCTCCACTCTTGTTTCCATTCCGCCAACCATGGAAGCGTGTCTCTGCGCCTTTCCCGCATCCGGCAAATCTCCCCTTCCCCATCTCAACTCCCAATTTCTACCCAAGTTCCCCGCTGTGGCACTTACTCGGCGCCGAGCCCCGTCATCGCTTCCCTCCATTGCATCTCCCGTGCGGGCCGCCATCAGTCGCACTAAGAAGGAGGAAGCGGTCGAACGCGTCAGGGAGCAGCTGGAAAACTGCTACCTTCTGGCCGGAATCCGTTACAAGGGACTCACGGTGAAGCAGCTTCAGGACCTTCGGCGAAGCCTACCGGAGACTGTGAAGCTTATCGTGGTCAAGAATACGCTGGTGGAGAAGGCCGTGGAGGGAACCCCGTGGGAGGCCGTCAAACCGTGCATGTCGGGCATGAATGCGTGGATGTTCGTCCAAACTGAGGAGATTCCCCAGGCGCTGAAGCCTTATAGAGAGTTCCAGAAGGAGAAGAAGCTGGAGGACAACGATTTTACTGGGGCTGTCTTCGAGGGCAAGTTCTACGCGCCCGACGAGTTCAAGACACTCGAGACTATGCCGTCACGCGCTGAGGTGTACGCCAAGCTCCTTGGCGCCCTCCAGGGCCCATCCATCTCCCTTGTCAGCACGCTCCAGGCGCCTGCTAGGGATTTGGTCCTTGTGCTCAAGGCATATGTCAAAAAGCTTGAGGACGAACAAGCTGCTGCCGGCGCCCAATAGCTCGAGAGACTGAATCTGGCTCGAGTTATTAGTTTCGTTTCTCTTTTAGTAATCACATTTCTTTCTCCTGGTTTCTGCGGTATATCTCTTTTTGCCTCTATCTAGCGAGGTCTAGGAAAGTGGTTACTTTTTTTCCTTTGTTGTATTGCACTGTATGACTATGATCTTAGTTGCACAAAATTAAAATCACATTGCAAAGCGTTACTTTTCATACTAAGAGGATGGCCATTTTTTCCCATTTTATTATCTAACTGATGATCTTTACCAATCAAACACTTGTTCATGCATACCTGATGACTGTTGACTATTCTCTAGCATCATCACCGTGGTATGCCTCTGTTTTTGCTGAAGAATGTTACCATAAGCTCCTAGATTAAACCGTTATGCAAGCAGATAATCTGGCAAGAAGTTTCTTTGCTGGGGTTTCGTTCTGTTTCCCATCTCAAACACATTGCCAGCAGATGCTTCTCAATGAGGTCGAACGTAGCTGATTTTACTGAAGATGATCCAAGACAATAGAAGACAGCTGTAATGACCATCAGATTGCTTAATTTTCCATCATTCCATGTCGGGATAGTTGTTGGATAGGCAAAATCACACCTCTGATCTTCCAATATTTTCCCTGCAGTTCTATACCATATCTTTCTTCTGTCTGGTGAGGGTTAGGAAAGGGTTTATCATTTTTGTTATTATGATACTATCACGTCCAATCTAAAGTAAAAAATCTCAGTTGTATACAGGATGCTTACTGTTTCCAGTATGACCAACTGCAAAATTTGCTTACTTGAACATATTCTCATGCTTGTGTTCCATGTTGAGTTTGGACCCCGTGAATTGCTGTATATTCGGTTTTTACTAGAATTCCTTCTTGATATGGCAGCAGTTACTAGTTACATTAATACTTTGCCACAGTCAAAGGAGGCTATAGGAATTTGATTTAGAAGATTCATGACCAATCTGTTAGCATGTTCGCCTTAGATGGACAATAACTGTCAATTTCTGCTGGTAATAAGATTATACTATATTATTGCCAACAAATTTTCATCCATATGTTATATTGGTTTCGTCTTTCTGGGAAAGAAAATCAGAGACCAACAATTGGTTCTAGCTTAGTAACACTCCTTTATTTGATGTAGCTTAATACTCCTGATATCAGACTGACTTTGTTTCAGATGAATGTCTGATATACTTGTTATCAATCACTGACACATGATATTTTTTCGCACATGAATTGGCTTGGGACATTAGCATTCCAACACAATACAAAAGACTGGGCGTTACATAGGTGTGCTCAGGTGTAGAATAGCTTGAATGTTCTTAACACGCTTAGCGGTGTCAAGGAATGCTGAAATGGTTGAACACACATGGGCAGATGGGTTAAGTAATAGAGGTAATTCGTATATATCTCAGCTAAAGTCAGTGAGGTGTTAGCATCACTTAATAAGCAGTTCTCTAGGGTGTTACTGGCTCTGGACTTCCATCAATCAAGTCAGTCCATGCTCATTTTGTGACCCATGTAGGGATCCAGTGCATGCCCTTGCACTAATATCAGAGTTAGGGTTGCTTTTAGTACAATAAAGCCATCACTTCTCTCTTACTTGGTACTTAGCTCTAATGACTCCAGGATTATAAAACAAAGAAATTCTGCTGTTAATGGCATCTGCTGCTTGTCATATCTGTCCCGCCTAGGAAGCATGGACACTTCCGGAGGCCGCCGTGTCCGTGTCCAACACGTGTCCAACATGGACACGCCACGGACACACGTGGACACGTGGTGGACACTTCTCAGACGTGTCCAAGTCTCCCATTTTTTATCAGGAGTTGGACACGTCCTGGACACGGCTTGGACGCACTAGGACACAACACATCACAAATTAAGGGTAAATATCCTATTGCACATCAACTTCCTCTCCACTCCTGATGCACATGTCTTACCCTTGTCACATCGCCACCTAGGTAATTACTCTTCATCCACCTAAAAACTTTGGCCTCTCCTCTCTCTCCGCTCGTTGCCAACCTCTCGTCTTCCTCTTCTTCGGTCTCCAATATCTATGTTTTATTTGTCCACCACCACCACCACCAACCTCCTCTTTCCCTTCCTTTTCTTCCCAAATTTGAATGTACAACAAATTTCACTCTCTTTTACAAATAACAACATACCTCCTCTTTTTTCTTTGTTGTCTACCACCATTACTATCTTTTTACTGTCCAAATTTACATGTTCAATTTTTTTTCTATGGGTCCATACTTGTAGTGCTTAACTTGTTATTGTTTGTGAATAGAATTTATATTACTATTATTGTGTTTACAATGTGGACTTGTTTGATCGTATGCCTTTGATGGCTTAATTTCATGATGTGTGCAATGTGTGTTTGAGTGAACATATGAAAGTGAATATAGCTTGGATGAAATGATCTTTAAGTTTGAATGTGCTTGTTCTTTTTTGTGTTATATATAAAAATATTATATGTATGTGTATGTGTATGTATATGTATATTTTTCGCCGTGTCCAGCGCCGTGTCCGTGTCCTATATTTTTGAAAATTCCCGTGTCCCGTGTCCATATCCGTGTCCGTGTCCATGCTTCCTAGTGTCCCACATGCTACCAAGTGCTATATTTTCTTTATTCAGTATGTATATAGGCCCAGTCTGTAGTAAAGGCCGAAGTGTGTTGTGGTCCTTGTTGTGGAGTCCTATTTCGTCCTTTTGTTATGTAGTTCAAGTATATAACCATCTTCACTGTTTTAAAATCAATGAGAGAGTTCATTGGTCTTCAGGCCATGCTTGAGCACTGCTGTGGACCTTTTGGTCGAACTGCAACCATCCAAGGATGCACAAAGGAAGGGCAAGTGGAGAGCACCAGGACAACATCCATCATACTGCGCTCTGAGGTGTCATATAGAAATCTACTGCAGCACTTCGCATCAGCGGCTCACTCCCAAGTATCAAGTGCACATGTTAGTGGTTTTTATCTGGTCATATCAAGTCAGCTGAAGAACAGGATGAAGAGGTCAAAGGGGAGAGAGTTTGGTTTAAGTATAAAACCATTTTCGCAGTTTTCTTATCAATGAGAGAGATCATTGGTCTTTTCGCCTTGCTTGAGCATTGCTTTGGACCTTTCGGTCCAACTGCAATCATCCAAGAATGCACAAGGAAGGGTAAGTGGAGATCACCCGGACAACATCCATCATACTGCGCTCTCAGGTGTAACATTGAGATCTATTACAGCGCTCTGCATCAGCGGCTCACTCCCAAGTATCAAGTGCATAACTTAGTGGTTTTTATCTAGTCATGCCAAGTCAGCTGAAGAACAGGATGATAAGGTCAAAGGGGAGAGAGTTCCGCATTGCAACAGGTTCACCCACCACCTTTGTTTAGTAGCTAAGATGCTGAGATTATAAAAGAAAAAGGCCTTGTATCTTCCAACTAGGCATCACGATGATTTATAGACACTAGTTGAATCATCTTATAATAACTATGCCTCCCTAAATCCCAAGGATGGGTTGCTTGTAGTTAGCTGTTAGTCACTACAAGTGTTAACGTCTCTACCATTCTTAGCGGCTCCACTAGATTGGCTGCATTGGTGCCCAACCTGCTCAGCAGTTGACTTCTCCAAGTGATATTGATGTGCAATGTAGCTCAACTATCACACACGGGCTTTCTGCGACTCAGCTGAGTGAAACTAGATTCTTGAAGCAGATGGTGTGCCCTAAACTACATTCATATAGCAAGTGCTATTACTATATAATTTGACGAAATTCTGGGCATTGGGAAACATGCTAACGTGTTATAGACCTATTGTTGCATCTAGCTAACAAACATCTGGGGATCCCTGAACTTTCAGTTCATCATTGTGTGCATACTGTACCTCTTCTAAGGTTTTTTTTTTTTTTCTGAGATTCCTTCATATCCTCATAATTGTTCTAAATGAAGACTATGTGACCGTCACATGATGTAATAATGTTAAACTAATGGGCAATGACAATAGAATGTCGACTTGAGTGATGGCCAAATAAATATCAATAGAAACTAAGCATCTGTATCTCTGGATGCTTAAATAGGTTTCCTGTTTGAGAGAAAGGACTGATAGGTTCATGAACAACTTTTGCATCCATCATTTTCCGTCACCTGATGTAAGCCTATGGCGTTTGATTGATGACAATACGTCCGTGGACATTGCAACCTCAACTCCTAGAAAGCAGATGAGATTATCAATATCTTAGCTTGTAAATAAAATTTCTTTGTGCTAAGTTGTATCTTTATGCCATTTCTGATTGATAACGATATCATCAAAGATATAAACTACTGATTTTTTTTATCAGTCTTAGCAGTAGTATAAGCTATAGAGATTCAGTACAGCGGTACAAGACACTTCATATCGGCTTTGAAAAATGAGGAAATTGCGGGAACAAGGCAAGCTAAAGTTTGTGATATTGTTAGAAAATATGATATATAACATCAAAATTTGCTAAAAAGTAAGCTGTGGGCTTTTCAATACTACACGTCTAAACTAATATGTAATGTGGCACTAGCCAAGGGTGATTAGGAGAGGTGAAATGGTGTTAGTTCTACACCAAATATTGTAAATCTTTTGGTTGATCTAGTTGAGTAGTTCTACCAATTTTTAACTCAGAAAGAAAATGAACAAAAACGGCCATCTCAAGCTTTTGAACCTTTCAAAAATCTCTGTGCTAAGTTATATCTTTATGCCGTTGCTACTTGATAACCATATCATTGAAGATATAAACTACATATTTTTTTACCAGTCTTAGCTATAAGGTATACTGCCCTTGCTAGTGCCACATTACATGTTAGTTTCGACATCTAGTATTGAAAAGCACAGCTTACATTTTAGCAAATTTGTATTGTATATCATATTTTCGTTCAATATCACAAAGTTTAGCTTATATTGTTCGAACTGCATTCCGCAACTTCCTCATTTTTCAAAGCACATTACATATTAGTTCGACACCAAATATTGTAAATCTTGTGGTTGATCTAGTAGATTAGTTCTACCAATTTTTAACTCAAAAAGAAAGTGTGAACAAAAAACGGCTATCTCAAGCTTTTGAACAGTTTCCGTAAAGTTCCTACGATCCTTTAGTGCAGGCACTGCAGGGTTGTCAAAACCAAACAGAACCGACCAGTTGAACCAGAACCCGTATCTAGGATGAATAAGTTCTCTCACAAACCCAACATTGACCACAATACGACCAAAACTGGTTGATGGACCGGTTGAACTGACAAACCAGTCCCAGTTTTCTCCAACCAGTTAGTTTTTGAATGTGTATACCTTGACCCCTATAACCAATTTTATATTTATTCTCACTTGCTCCTTCCATGTTCTCATCCCTCTTTGCTCTTCCATCATAATTTGGCTTAGGAAATTTATTGTTCATTTGAATTATTGTTGGTTCTATGCTATTTTTTGATATTCTCCTTGATATGTTTACCTTTTCTTGAATTTCATATATTATAAGATTTAATGAAATAAATTAAGATGTCATACTAACATCACCGATTTAAAAAAAAAATTAAGCCAGAAGGTAATCATATTCATCCTACCCTCCTGATGTAGTCAAAATCAATCAAAGAATTACGTCTTCTGCTTATATCTCGCGGTATCATTTGAATCAAGTATCAAGAAAATAAAAAGTATACCCTAAAAACCAAAAATGGGCATGTACAAGCATCTCACCATCTAAGAATCTGTCCAAGAAAAGTCTATGTAAGGCATTCCTCTCCTCTCCAAAATCAGCAAGCCTCTAATACGCATTGGTAGCAATGAAGATTCCATAAAAAGAACCCCTTCCTTAAGGTGGATACCCCATTTTCTCACTTCCCTTGGAATTGTATTGATAATCTTGGGCACATGATAACCAAGAATGCCCTCACTCATCATCACCCTCCTGATCTCGCTGACATATTGTGCCGTCCCCAGGGTCTAGGGGCATTACCCCATAAAATCTTAAAAGCATGTCTATCAACTATCATCAATCTCTACTACAAGAACACACAAGTTCCTATCATCAATTCCTTGAAAGGTATGATGCACCCCTGTATAATAGCTTTGAGGGAGTCTTTCCCATTCACCCAGTGTCTAAAACAGAGTCTGGTATATTCTAGCGAGTTCCTAATGAAACCCGCAACCCATCTCCTTTTGGATCCGTCATTTTCTATGGCACTACCAGTTGTAATGTTCAGTTTGATTTGCAACGTCTAGAGACGACCATCTAACAAGCTTAATCTGCTTCATCTTGAACTTGGGGTTCACAATTTAAACCTCCTTCATGGAGCGGTACAAGAGAGGTTCACTCGAAAACCTAAACGAGTGCTTGATTATCTGATGATTCACTATGAAGATCAAAGATTCTCGGAGTATAGACATATAAGGAGCCATTTCCGACCCGACCCCAACCCCCCCATCACAGGGTTCCTGTTTCCTCCCCTCTCGTTTCTTCCTCGGCGACATCAGTCCCCCCCACACCGCCATGGCCATCAACATCGCGACTGCTCCCTCTCCTCCACCGTATCTACCGCTTCTCCTTTGCTAGGTTCATGAGGGATCAAACCTCGCTCGGCTAATACCCCTCTCTACTTTATCCTCATCCTCTACCTATCGCCACCATCGCATCTTCGCCATCCCCTTCTACATCTGAAAGTGGCTTGATGGTTCAAGGTTGAAGACGAGTTCATGATCTCGGTGTTGCTTGGTGGTTCAGAATGGAGCCTACTTCATGATCTCAGAGCTGCTTGCCTACTACTGAAACTAGATCTACGCCGCCGCCACCGTCGCTTGGTGCCTTGCTCGCCAAATCATCTCTTGTCCGGCTACTGCTATATGACCTAGGTGCTCGAGAAGGTAATTTTCTTCCTATTGGTTATCCTCCTTCCTCACCCTTCTCCATTCTCACACACACCCGGCGCTTGGGTTTCCCGTTTCGGTCCCAATTTCCCTCTTACCACCATCAGACACTTCACCCACCACCACTTCCCAGCCTTGCCCTTGCCTTCTAGCCCTAGTCCCTGATCCCATTCGTTGTCTGTTCCCAGCCACCAGTTGCATTGGTTGGGCCTAGTGGGTGCAGGAAGAGTTTCGTCATTGCGCTCATAAGGAAATACAACCTCAAGTCCCTTCGCAAGGCCATGGCGGTCGTCCCATACGAACCTTGCCTGTTTGCGACAACCATACATGACAACATCGTCTACATGCATGAGAACGCAACAGAGGCAGCGGCGATGGCGAACGCTCACAAGTTTATTTCGGCCCTACCAGACGGATACCAGACGATGGTCAGGGAGAGAGGGATGCAGTTTTCGGGTGGACAGAGGCAGAGGATATCCATTGCAAGGGCGTTCAAGAAGAAAGCACCCATCATGCTCCTCGATGAGGAAACCAGTGCCTTGGATGCTGATTTTGTCCAGGAAGCTTTGGGGTGTGCGTCTGCTGGAAAGACGACGATTGTTGTCGCTCACCGGCTTATTACTGTCTGGCATGCTCATGTGATTATTGTGCTTGATGATGGGACGGTATTCATAATTATTGAATCAACACTCATCCAAATAATGTAATTATTAATCATGAGATTTGTTAAGTAGGTAATCAGAATCCCTTGACTTGTTGATTACTACAGTAGTCACAAATGGGGCGCCCAAACAGCCCCTAAATCTTCTTGCCATCATACTTCATTTTGCATCTATATCTCCATATCGCCCAACAAATGAGAGACACCAAGATGGAGAATAACTAGCCATGTAGATTCCACCTGGAATGGTTGTATGAGTAGGTCTGGAAGAATTGCGCAAGCTGCAACGTGAAATCATCCATCGGGATCACCAATAGATTGGATACCTTGGCCCCAAAAATCTTGCAACATCACTATGAAGAAAAAAGTTCACCATACTCTCACATGATGGCTAATTACAACAAAACCTTGAGACACACTGTATATGACACCTCTACACGTTGTCATTTGTTGGTATGGAACTCTTGAAAATCTTCCACACTATGGCTCTAGCACGCGACGGTGAATTAGCAGCCCAGATCCAAAAAGATAGAGTTGGCCAAACATGTGCATTCATGATAAGGAGCTTTGCAGTTCTCACCGAAAATCTGCCTAATTAATCAGCTTCCATATCAACCGGTCCGGTGCATCATCCACGGTGGCACCAGAGGCCGCAATAAACTGGATCTACTCGACATTGAGGATAAGAGAGAGAGCAGCCCAGTCCCAACCTTCTTTGTGCATCCTGAAATCACCTACTGAAATCAATTTGCGTGTCACCTGCACTCAATGTGTATGGTCGTAGGGCCCGATTGAACCAATCCAACCACTGGTTGAACCAGTGAAGTCTCATCAATTCACTCACTGGTTCTGTTATGAAAACTTTGCTTCGATCTGTGTGTAGACACAACACTAGACTTGTTGACATTCTAGTTGGTGGCTATAATTATTGTCAACAAGTTGGACCATATGGGTTGGACTGGGCAAATATCCTGAACGTTTGGGTCAAAGTCATCGACTTGGGTTGACAAGATTGGGTGGCAAGGACAATATTGGGGACAAAATGCTGTGTTGAGGATGATTGGAATTATGGTACTAATTAGAGGTGAGACTTATTTGGATATAGCCAATTAAATTAATGACTAATTCGATTTATGTGAATTTGATTAATGTATTTTAGACAAAGCCCATCTCTCTTGAAAATGTTCAATTAAGAGATGTTATACGTGGTCTGCCATTTGTTGTATTTTTGTTTGAACTTTTTTTTTAATCATACAGGTAGAATGATGAAGTTTATGGTGTAAATATTTGAATTAGTATATCTTTATAACACATGGCTTAATGCCAATTTTTGGTCTAAAAACGTATGTTGTTTGCGGTTAGTGTTTATGTAAATGATCTGGTTACCGTATGGTTAACTTTTACTGGTAGATGTCTATAAACAAAAAAAAACAATACTCAGTGTAATACATAATAGCCTTTTGGACAAAGTCACAAATACACAATAACCTTTGAAATCAACTGACTATAAAAATTGATCCGTTTTACTGAGTGCTCAATCCTAGAAACCTGTCAAGCTTGATTGTCTTTCCAGGTATGTGATGTCCATTTTTATAAAAATTTGACAAGATTTTGTGCGGTTTATTATGAAAAGGCTAGATTTCTCAGGCTGGATTATTTTAGGATTGTCACTCCCGTTTCAGACCTAGTGAACCTGATCTGACTTGATTTATCAACTTGAAAACATCCCAAAATGTTCGATTTGTAATGATGTGGGGGATTGTTGATCAATGTGGATCTTGTGAAAAATAAGATGGGAGGCTAATGAGATATTTCTTATTGATAGACGACAAACTTCCGTCCTATATATGGAAAGGACGCAAGTACTAAGAAGTGGCCATGCTTAGGCCCATTTACATAGTAAACTAAATAATAATTACTCTAAAACTCCCCTCTAGCTGGAGTATGGGTGTAACACATATACAACTTGCCAATATATGAAAAAGATAATATAGTCCATACAGAAATTGATCTCCCCTGAAAACAAAAATGACCTCCCCTTAAATCTTGCTATATAACAATTGAAGTACTCTAACCCCCCCCCCAAGAAGATAACATGTAGCTGGTAGTAAGTAGTGTTTTCCCCCGATGAAGTTAACATTAATGCAAAATCAACAACAACATGATCGACTCCCCTTGAAATTGATGATTGTGAGATCAATAAGAGTGATCATGAATGAACGTCAAAATCTTTAACGAGCATCCAGAGCAGTGGATGGTGAAGAATATGTGAAGTCATCTGAGTCACCATTGTTGTCGAAGTAATTTCGCACAAGAAGCACCAATACCGAAATAATGCGCGGTAGTTGGGATAAGAGCATTAATATAGGAATATTGCGCTGTAGCAGGTGGGCACGTGTTTGAGACACTCTACAGTAGGAAATATGTGCTATAGTATGTGTTAACAAAATAATGATGAATATGCAGAAATTAGACATGGTAGAGTTATGGATATGTAAAGGAAAATACTGAATATAAAGCACTGCCAGCATAAAGATACATTTGGAAGCACATAAATACTACCAATTGAAATGTACGGTACGGAAAATAAAATTATAGGAATATAAGCGTTGTCATATCCAATATAGAACTCTAATTCAAACTAAGACACTTAGCCATGTTCGTTAGGGGATCCGCATGGAGAGAAGAAAAATATACGACGATGCCTCCTATTTTTTAGTGCTTTATGTACTAGGACGAAGTCTTTTGTTTCCAATACGCTTATAAAAGAGATAATGCGAGGTAGTGTGTTACATG
Organism: Alisma plantago-aquatica; assembly: GCA_963693085.1. NCBI lineage: Eukaryota > Viridiplantae > Streptophyta > Magnoliopsida > Alismatales > Alismataceae > Alisma > Alisma plantago-aquatica. The sequence continues at coordinate 406,941,524 of OY856413.1, forward strand.
ACCTGATTAGGCAGATCCATGTAGAAAATAAATGGATCTTTGTGCAAATCCAATATGGATAAGGTAAAAAAAAGATCCGATTGGATGTGATAAGCAATAGACATAGTGTACAGGTGCAGGGGGTAGTTGCAAAAATTGGGCGAATGAAAACTGTGTATGTAGGGCTGAGGATAGGGAGCAATGGTAGCTAACCAGGCAGTGGCTGACCGGACTGCGGTTGGGTGACATGCCTTTTTTTAGTCAGACTGAACGAGGATCCAACTGTGCTTCTTCTTCTTGCCCCCCATGTTGATTGTTAGTCATTCCTCCATGTTGAAGCCAGAGTGACCCCGTGACGCTCTGATCTCAAACTTGGTGGAGGAAGGAATGGTCTTTAGGGTGAACTGACGGATTTTCGGCAGAGCAACAGATGTGCCGCAATGCGTCCGTTTTATCTTCTGTACACCCACTTGTTAGCTGTTCTATGTTTATGGTGTCGTCCTGGTTTCAGCTAGAAATGAATTCTGGCGCGTACTCGTGGATTGTGGAGGAAGCTCCTAGATGAATTCTGGCGGCCACAGATTCACCTAGAGAACACAGGGTTTCAACTAAACCTGGTTAGCTGCCTCTCTAGCTAGGTACTTTAGATGGCATCTACTTGGTGATGATTTTTTTTTTGATGAAAGTTCCATAATATATTGATTATAAGATTTGCAAACATAGCCATCTGCAAATCTAAGGTATAACAGGGAGTTCACTGGAGACGACACCAGAGGTGTGTCCATGAGTTGAAGTACAGAAGCAACATGAAAAACCCGATAAGCCTGATGAAATGAAGTGGTGAATACGTCCTGGGGGAGGCACCCCTTACCATCTACTTGCTGATGATCGGCATCAAATATTGAAGAATTACTCCTTTCCAGATACTCCGAAGTCCCACCCAAGAAATTCTTGCGGCATTTGTTTTGCGCTGCAGCTGCAGCCGCCTTATTGGGAAAACCGAAAAAGCTAACCTGGTAAGATATGCCTGTGAGCTACATAGGGTACGTTTGGTTTCCAGGTTTCAGCAGGATTCATGAGAATTCTGCATTTAGTTTATCCTGTATTAGGATTGTATTGGGATTTCAAAGTTGACGAAAATGTGTAGTTTACGTTTGGTTTATCTCTAGCTGAAAGAAAGAAAAAAGGGTGTTGCCTGTAGAAATAGCGGCGACAATGAAGTAAAAGGTGGGGACCAGGTCATTGAGACAGCTAACGTCGACAGTCATGACAGCAGGAGGAAGGCGTCCCGCGGAATCGAAATGGAAAGTGCCATCCCGCACTCACTGTGTAAAAGAAAAGTACAGGATTTCTTATTTTTTCCCTATGCAACAAACCAATCGTAAGATTTGTGCTGCTGGATGAAGAATCACAATCCAATACGGCCAGATCCATTAAATCAAACATGCCCATAATGTTGCTGTGAATTTCGTTGGCTTATCTTGTAAATTTCACTTAAAACCGATCTTCCATTTTCATCACTGAAAAAAGAATGTCTAGCTTCGGGAGCAATAGTAAATCATAGATGTGTTTCTGTTTCTGAGTATATTTGGAGCTTTGAAAGCTGTCAATCCTGTTATCGTTCACAACCACAGCAGCCACCGCTAGATTGCAGTCATCCATTGCCATGGCTTCAACTCAAATTGGTACAAATCCCAAGTCTGAACCCGAGAGCGCTAAACACAGGAAAGTGGACAGGGGTGCGACGGCTTTGTCAGTGTTCTCAGATGCCGCGCGTGAGGTTGCATATGCAGCCTCATGTACACGTTTTGGCCACTCGAACCGAATATGTTTATGCAGATCCTTTCTGCTGTTCTGAGTTCTGACCGCATATGTGACCGCTTTTTATATCGACTATTAGGTTACACAATTGAATTAATCAGTAAAATTATCCAATTGAATAAACATACTAAAATATAATAATTCAACAATTTTTCAAGCAACATAACATGTCAATATTAGAATTATACATGATCCCCTTCTTGAGAATATGTTAATTGGTGATTAACCTTTAGGCAAATTATTTCCATTTGTAGCATTTATGCTCTAAAAATTTATATATATTGTATTCATAATAATTTAAATATAACACAGTAAAAGAGAAGAATTCAATCAACTGGCTGACTGACTCGTTCCAACATGTATGTTGGATTATCAAAATTTATCTACTCTAAAAAAGTATGTAACTAATACTCACAACTCACCAAATGAGAATAATTCGATTCATTTAGTTATCTGAATTTTTTATACTATAGAAAACTATTTATATAATACTCAAAATAATTTAAATATAACAAACTAAAAGAGAAGTGCTCCATTGAGACTCCCTCCAACATGTATCTGTAATTATCAAATTTGTCTATACTCCGAAAAATTATGTAACTAATACCCACAACTCACCGAAAGAGAATAAATCGATTCATTTAATTATCAAAATTATTTATAGTCTAAAAAATTATATATATGATACTCAAAATAACTTATACTCCAACATTTACGCGTGATAACCAAAATTGACTCAGTTCTAAAAAAATATGTAACTAATACTCACAACTCACTGAAAGATAATAATTTGATTAATTACAAACTGAACCCCTCCAATCTGTGATTTGTGATTATTAAAACTACAGACGCTCTCCTATTCAATCATATGCCTTCTTGTTACTTATTTTTTTAAATATATGCCTTCTTATTACTAATATATAACCAATAATTTTCTTGCAATCTGTGATAACCAAAATTGACTCCGTTCTAAAAAATATGTAACTAATACTCACAACTCACTGAAAGACAATAACTTGATTAATTACCAACTGAACCCCTCCAATCTGTGATTTGTGATTATTAAAGCTACACACGCTCTCCTATTCAAGCATATGCCTTCTTGTTACTTATTTTTTTAAATATATGCCTTATTGCTAATATATAACAAATAATTTTCCTGCAATATTTAAAAAGAGAATAATTTGATCAATTATTGTGTGACTCCCTGCAACCTATAATGTTACATAAAATGCTATATAAAATACGCATACGTGCTGCTAAAGGATGCATACAGAATGTGACAAAGTGCAAAAACTGTAGATGTTCAATGTTTTTGGTTGTCACTGATTGACAATACTATATTTTTAATAATAATTTATTACACCCAATAAGAGAGACCTAATCAATCAAGTAGTTAGCTGGCTCCCTTCAGCCTGTAAGGATAAACACACAAACAGTTGCTAGAATTAAACGAACAACCCGACAACTGGTAAAAAAGATGCACACAGTGGATAATATTCTCTAAAGAGATATAGATTTTTCATATTTATCCAATTGCGCATCCAAGTCCCGAGTACTCATTTCTCATGTTTATCCAATTAAGCCTTGCTCGCCGTGAAGGTATGACTAACGAAAATGCAAAAAAGTAGCAGGATACGCAGACACTTCGACAACTGACAACTGAATATAAGAATACAAACGAAAAAAAGTTTAAGCAGGCTGTATGTATACAGGAAGACTTTGCTTTGTTATAGGGATATAGTTAAATATATGCCTTATTGCTAATATATAACAAATAATTTTCCTGAGAAATTGATGTTTGTTCCTGAAGTAGGAATAGTTCCATCTGTTCTTGAATAGCTTCCTTCCAAATCTACCTCTTGGTGTTTTTGTAGAAGATCTAATTTCTTGGAACTGAGGCTCCTGCAATCTTTAAAAAGAGAATAATTTGATCAATTGTTGTATGACTCCCTGCAACCTATAATGTTACATAAAATGCTATATAAAATATGCATACGTGCTGCTAAAAGATGCATACAGAATGTGACAAAGTGCAAAAACTTTAGATGTTCAATGTTTTTAGACAGGGGCTGACTTGATGATAATCCTGCCGAAGCACATAAACATGTTGGACCTGTAATTTAATAGACGGGCTGCTGAACCCAGGCAAACTGCAGGAAATAACATGTACACGTCATGGGCTCTTTTTATGTAGTAGTTCAGTGGCGACGTAAAAAGTAAATTGAAGATAAAAATATATTATACTTAGCCTCTAGATAGATAAGAACAATTTCAAACGTATCCACACCGTAAGTTTGCAAACCTGGCAAGCTAGGAGCTGCACTATTGAAACTACCCTCACGGTGAATACTCTTCAAACTTATCCGTCGTTAAAGCAAGCACACAAATTCAGCAATCTAGCAAACACAGCTAGCAAGTAGGTGAAGCAGCTCGAAAAGCACACAACTCTCTCTCTCTCTTTTATAGGGTAGTAGAAACTGTATGTATTTTGTTTTCAAATATCTTGATAGATTATTCATTAAACTACACACATACGTGTGATGCTTTACCATTTAGCTATATAATTTTATGCTCATGTATATAATTAGATTTTTTTAAAAACTGCATATGTCCCACAATACATGCTACTGAGGTTCCACGTATGCTTTATGCCAGGGGCGTAGCCAGGGGGGCTGCTGGGGCTGTAGTCCCCCCTCCCTTCCCCAAAAATAAAAAACCACATGTTAGAGAACTCGTATATATACAACATTTGCGGTTGTAAAAGAAGCATGAACTCGTTGGTGGAGTGGTAAAGGAAGGAAGTATATGGTAAATAGCCCCAGGTTTGAATCCCCATTCTGGCGTTTTTGACATAAAAGATTCTGTTCGTTACATTCAGCCCCCTCCATTCCAAACAATAGTCATTAATTGCAATTCAGCCCCATTTGTGAAATTCTGGTTCCGCCCCTGCTTTATGCAGTACCTCGGCCTAAAAACATGGGCTTTTGCTTGTTATTATATAGTAGGTGAAAGTAGCTTTGCAGTCCTTGTCTTCTTGGACATTTTCTTAATTAATTTCTAAAACCCTAAGATTTATTGGAACATTCACATACTTCGGCAAGTGTTATTTTCCCTTATAAGTAACTTTTTGGGAAAAATGAACGTTTAAATTTGGTCGTGGAACTAGGTGGTGGCAACAGTTTGGTTTTGACCGTAGGTTGTTCGACGTTGATGTCCTGTGTAAGCTTTATAATTGCCATATAATAGGAAGGGCTATCCCACATACAACTCCATAAAAGTTCAACATATATGTGCTTTGATTAGTCTATTATTTTTTCCTAACGACGCCGAGTCTTTCAGATGTTGCTTATATGATTAATAATTCTACTCTTTTCCAATGTCGATGGTATGTAAATATCTCCGAACAACCTTTGGCCTTTGTATTTGTACATATTCAAATCTTGCATCCAAGCCGTCTTAGGATCGAACTTTGTCCTTCACCATTGAAAATCAAATCCTTTCACCCGATTTGGTAGGACATCTTAGGTTTTTCCTGTTAAATAAACAAAAATGATCTATAAATAGTCACATGCGAGTTATGCGTAAGGGGAATTGTAGTTTTTGGGGAGTTGAGAAATTTTACTTTTTTGGATGGCAGTAGGTATTGACAGGCTGGCAGGTGGTAAGGTGGAAATGGCATTACAAGGTAACTTTAGGGTGACATGAGTGATGATTGGAGAGAGAAAATGAGTAGGAGAGAGAGGAAGAAGAGAGATAAATTATTTTCTTTATAACTTCTAATTCGTGATGAGTTTTTTGATGAAATAAAAATTATTAGATTCTTAATAAAAATACATTCTAACATGATTACCGTTGATATACTTAAAAAATAATATAAAATATAAAATGAGCATTGTATATTGTGGATAATATTTATTTTCTCATTAACACAGTAAATCAAAAATAAATATACAAAAGTTAAGAGATGTAGGAAGTAAAAAAAGAGAGGATGTAAGTGATGATGTAAAACTAAAAGTAGGACAAAAGTAAGGAGGGAAGTAAAAAGAAGAGGGGGAAAGTGATTGTGTGTCACCTATCCATTCATTGGTTAAATAACGTCGATCAATTTTGACACCATTAACTTATTTTGAGGGTCAATTACCCAGTGACACTTACTCATTTTTAGGCATCCGTTATTGGTCTTTTGGCACCTGGTTTTGTTCTTGTGATGCCCATTTTTGCCATTTCGGCGTGTGATCTTTGTTCTCTCCTTTCTCCCTCATTTACTTCTTATATTTTCTCACTTTTTTTTTCTTTTTCTCTCTCAGAAAAGAATAAAAAAATACAACAAGAGGATAGGTGGTGGGACATGTAGAGTAGGCGAAAGACAGATGATAGGAATGACAAGGGGAACCGGTGGCACGTGAGGATAGCTGGTTTGGTTGGGTAGTTTCAAGTGTGCATCACCGACGAAGGAGATAAATAGATAGGTTAAAAAAATCATTCTCATGAAAAATAAGTTAAAATAAAAAGAAATGCATAATTATTCCTTGCTGCTCCTCTCCACCCCGATCTAGTGGAGCGAGAAAATGCCTAAATGTACATGGATAATTTCTATGCATTCTCATTTATTCCTCACACGTTTTATATATCCGAATTATATAGAAATACTAGTCAACTCTCCTAGGCCGAAAGAAAAAAAACTCTCCTAAGACATCAGTTAAGCGTTCAGTTACAAACTATATTCGTATTGACGGTGAAGGCGTCTCCCTAGTTGACCATAAGTGAACTGCCGCTTGTAGTGTCTCCTAAGACTTGTTGGGCATTGCTTACGCCATATGCTAACTAGCAGTAGTAAAAGTTTTGAGATAGGGAGTCAACTTCTTATAAACGCTCAAACATTGTACTTTAATTCTGGATATAAATAATTAAACTAATTTGAAATAAAAATAAAATCAAATAAGTAGTGTAAAACATTTGCAGTGCACATAAAGCAATGAAAAGAAGAGAAACAACATGGGCTGACTTAAAATATATGGATCATGTGACACTAAAGTAATGCAAGAGTTCATGTTGTTGTACTCACATGGATTGTTTGATTGGCAGACCACAATGTTTATAGACTGAACAACTAGACATAAATAGGGGATGATTTAACTTAGTTAATTATCTATGTTAACTATGAGAGAACAAATAACAACTTAATTCATGAGAAGAAAACTAGTTGTGAATATAATCTAGAACCCATGATTGACCATAATGTGATTCACATGGAGGGTTAATTACTCCATATCTTGGTTAATTTCCTTGAAAACTAATAGCGATTGCTTTCCATTTCTAGTATAGAAAATGATGGATGGATGATTGATAATATTCACAGTATTGTGTTATAATATACAAGAGAGACCCCTCTCCTTTATATAGGAGAAGGTGGACATGACTCATAACTCTAGAGAATTCTAGATCTGACTAGACTAGACTCTATAGGACTTAGACTCTATACAGGCTTACAAACTCCTACCCATATATGACATGACTATTTCTAACACTCCCCTACAAGTTGGAGCATGGGAGAATCACATGCCCATATTGGATGACAGACAAAAAAAGATATAGAAAAAAGAAATTATGACTAAAACATGGCATGTGCACTCCCCCACACTTTGATATCTTTGGCATCTTTGACTTTGAAGATTACCCTAAGATTGATAAACACTGAATCTTTGAAACATCTCAAACTTTGACTAGGTTGGAGGTCATATCTTGGAGAATGCTGAAAGATGATACAAAGATCATCTGAGTCACGAACTCAATTACTATTGTCATTGAAATAGTTTCCAAGAGAAGACCACCATGTGGTAGCCTAGACAGTCAACATGCTTGATGGAACACTAACGAATATCAACGTGTTGGCACAGACAAACATCAAAATGCTTGACATGACATGGACAAACATCAACGAGTTTGACGGACGAGCATCGACGTGTTTCACACAGACAAACATCAACGTGGGCACGAACACACATCAACGTGATGGACATGACACAGACGAATATCAACATAGGCATGGACGAACACCAACATGTTGGAGAGGGTACATACGAACAAGAAGGAAACCTTGTTGATGTAGTTGACCAAATGATCTTCTGCAAGAGACAGGTGTGTCAGATCGACACACAACCAAATATGCAGACAATCAAAGATGTCCCAATACTAGAAGACTGCAAGTATTTTCCAAGTAGAATGACCAAGACATGGATAATGAAGAAACATAATCGCCTGGTGTAGAGCACTGATGACATCCAATTGAACTAAAGAATCATCTTCTTCAGTTGATGACAATGCGAGAGGATGAGCTCTGAATGACAGATTAATGCTTGGAAACTCAGAATATGAATGGTGATGATGAACATGGCCTTGAACTGGATAGTGCGATCTGAACAACATGTAGAGTATACAAAACTCCATATGTAGACGATGCTATTCTTCCTCCTTCCTCTTATGGGATGTGCACCTCAACTATTCTTGTCATCTTCCTCTTCTCATCTCCTCTATCTCTCCCCCGTACACCAACCATGAAGAGAAGACAAAAGTGGTTGGGGTGGACAAAGATAAAGAGAAACTCTCATACGACATTAGGGGACATGGGATGTAGAGGAAACAAATGACTGAAAAAGGGTTGGCTTGATATCATCATAGAAGTAGAAAAATAACCTATTCAATGCAGTAGATGAAGTAATTACAATATATGGAGAAGAAAAATAAATGGATATTTTCTGACCCGAAAAACCACACAATTTTTTAGATCTGACAAAAATATATTCTTTTGACGAGTTTTTGATGTGTCCTCTGAAGATGTCTGGAGAATGATATGGGACACATACTTTGAAGATATAGTCACAGTATATTGAGTTGCAAAGACAGGTTGATGCGATGATTTTGAGTCACATTTATAGACCTGTTTTATATGTGTTTTATGCTTTAATTAGTCATTTCTATGGTTAATATCGCATAATTCATCCAATTTGGTCTTTGTTGCTATTTTATGTCAAATCCCCTTCAATTTATCGTTTTGAACATTAATTGTCAAATTATTATTATTTGTGTGAATTGATTTGGTTTCATGTTTAAATTTCAGGAAAAATGAGTATCTGCTTCCGTCGATACCATCGACGGAAGTCGATACCATCGACATGGTTACAGGTTGCCAGCCGAAAGAAGCAGGAAAAAGTCGATACTATCGACTTTGATGTCGATGGTATCGAGATACCATCAGCTTGTTGACGTAGAAGCAGTCGATAGTATCGACACCAAGTCGATACCATCGACACATGAAGGCTACAACGTCGCAATACGACAAAACCGACGCCTAAAGGAAGTCGATACCATCGACCCGAGTCGATGGTATCGAGATGATGTCGGGCGCGACAAAGGAAGGGTTTGCAGCCAGCCGCTACTGTAGCGGGTCAATACCATCGACTCGCGTCGATGGTATCGATGCTGTAGGATATGAGTTGGCTTTCTGATGATCTCAATCGGACGACTATGGTTGATTAGGGACCTAATGACTGAGATATTCCTAATGACGGCCGCCCGGACGAGAGGAGGATCTCATTAGCCATTGCACAAGTACCGAGGAGCAGTGGAGAGGAGAACGGAGGCCGGAAGCTCATACCAGTCGATCCGGACGCCGCAGAAGACGGATTTCACCACCGAAAGGCGGGAGAGCACGTGTTCCACGCAAAGGATCAACCGGTTCTTCTCCGTTCAGGGGTTTTCTCTTTCATTCCACGTTTTTCACATGTTTTCCCCTATTTCTACCATGTACTTGTGTGAGATGACCATGCGGGGCTAATTCCCTTCATCTTTAGGACCGGGAGTAGCCCGGGAATTCATTGTATGACAGTTTTATAATAGTAATTCATATTATATCTCTTAAATCCGTGGTATAGTTTCGTTTTCTCCATATATTGTTATGCTTGATCACCATAATAATAACCTAATGCCTTTAATCACTTTGAAAGAAGGATTAACGGTTGAAAGGAGATGAAATCTACTTTAATCGACAAATACCTTGACCAAGGTGGTGTAAAATTAATGGTGGATACTGAGAGATTGTTCATAATGCATCTAGTTTAGGGTATAGGTTACTACGACGGTGGAACCGACCTAAACCAAGATAGTGAATTATACCACGACAGTGGGTAATTCTATTTTCAGGCCACTACCCGGATAGAGAGATAAGATTGAGGCATTATATAAAACCTAATACAATGAAAACCCACGGTGAAACCGCAATCCTAAAGATACCCTTTTGAATTGATTAAATTAACCTTTAATCGATTGTTTGCTTTGTTTTATTTTTATTTTTCTTTTAATTTTGTTCAACAACCCCAATTTGTTTTTCGGCTTAGCTGATCGCAAATAGTTAGTAGGAGTCTCCAACATTTCCGATTATCCCTGTGTTTGACTCGGGCCTCACAAAGCCTATACTACTCGACGCGTACACTTGCGTTTTTAGCGCGTAGTAAAATACACGTCAAGTTTTTGGCGCCGTTGCCGGGGATACGACGAATTGTTGGCACTTTGAGTGCTACGAGCGGCCACTCTAGGACATATTTTTTTTATTTTGAGACAACTTCAAATATTTGTAAATTGATCTATAAATTTTTAATAATTGTTTAAGCACTGTACTAAATTTGATTTTTCTATTTTCAGGTACTATGCATGGTGCAGACGCGTACCACTGACTATGCACAGCACGCACCAAAGGTTCCACTGGCGGGCTCGGAAGACGAAGGTGACCATAATCAAGATCATTAAGAGGAACTGTTATCTGAATCCGAACACGAAGAGATGGCCGACGAACCAACGATTTGGGCGAAGATCAAAGCTTCTTCCGCATCTGCTTCTAAAGGGCCGATAAAGAAGCAAGCAATCAATATACCGACGTATAAGATTGATCCGGCTCTAATCAATTTGGTGAAGTCTAACGCTTTCCATGGTTTAAAGAATGAGGATCCTGTCGCGCACCTGAGTCAATTCGTGGAGAACTGCGATATGGTGAAAATTGACAGATTTCCGCAGACTGCGCTCTACTTGAAGCTCTTCCCAAGTTCACTAGCGGGAGTTGCACGAGAATGGCTACACAACCTAGATGACGAATTTGTGGAGTCTTGGGACCATATGGTGGAGGTCTTCTTTGAGAGGTTCTTCCCTCCTGAGAAGACCAACGACATGATCAGAAAGATTCACAACTTTACTCAACAGGCCGGTGAAACATATTCGGAGACCTGGGAGAGATTTCAGGTCATGCTGAGGAGGTGCCCACATCACTTGCTGGATAAAGAAACACAGGTGAATATCTTCTATTTTGCTCTCTCCGAGCACGATAGGAGTAATCTGGATTCAGCTGGGTCGGGATTCTTTCTGAATAATACGGATACCAGATATTGGGAGATATTAAAGAACATGGCTAGGAACACAATCATGGGGTGACAGAGGCGTTGTGGAGCAAGTCAGAGTTGCAGGTGAATCCAAAGTAATTAAGGAGCTAAACGACAAGTTAGATATTCTAGCCAAGAAGTTGCTAGCTAAAGAAGATGCATCTGAGGATGAGGAAGCCCAAGTTAAATTCATGCAACAACATGGCTATAGAAACAATGATTATGCATGGAGAAAGGACAAAAAGTTCTCATAGAAGGATCTGAATAATTTTCTACAAGGTCCGGATGCCAAGCCACAACCTAGAGCGGAGGACAAGAACACTGAATTACTTAGTCAAATGGTGCAGCAAAATCAGGAGATGATGGCTATGTTTGGTAAACAACTACAATCTCAAGGTGATATTCTAACCAAATTTGGGCAGACGCTACAAAGCCATGGAGCACAGATGTGGGCATTAGAAACCACTGTGGCACAGATTTCCAGTGAAGTGGCGGCCATCAAGCACGCCAATCAACAGAAACCGGCCGAGAATGCAAACGTGGCCCAAGCACACCATCATGTCAAGTACATATCTGTGGTAAGCAATGAGGAGGAATCCCAGGTGCCAGAGACAAAAGATCAAAGAAAATTGACTTTTAGTACAGAGGCGACACCGGCAATACCGTACCCTCACACCTATTATGGACTAGCAGGCGGAAGCACTTTCTTCAAGAAATCTCAGCCAGTTATGAATATTGCATCTCCATCTAGGCAAGAAGAACAATTGAAGGCTGTTTGTGCACGTGTGGAAACATCTAATGTGAGAGAGGAACCACAACAAGCTATTACTGTTGATGATGTCTCGCCAAAGCCCACGTCAGAGGGAGTGATTGAAGTAAGCTTAGGGGAGTTGGCCCCGAAAAGCTCATATGTGCCACCTCACAGGCGTGTGAGTGCAGCAGTTGTGTCAAGTCCACGAAATCCAGGGTCAAAGAAAGAGCATCGTCATTTTAGGAAATTCTTGGAAATATTCCGAAAACTCCACATCAATATTCCATTAGTGGAGATGATCGAGAAGGTTCCCGCCTATGGGAGATTCATCAAAAAAATCATCAATAAGAAGAGGCGGATAAAAGACGATGATATTTGTCGGATGAATGAGACGGTGAGTTCTATGATTCACGGGAGTTCGCCAAAGAAGAGAAAAGACCCAGGAGGTTTCTACATTCCATGCTCGATAGGTGATCAACATTTTCCTAAAGAGCAATGTGATTCAGGCGCCAGCATAAATCTCATGCCTCTGGTGACATTTCAGAAACTTGGGTTAAAAGAAATCAAGAATTCGGCCGTGACAATTGAATTGGCGGATGGGTCTTTAGTGAGACCATATGGAGTATGTGAAGATGTTCTCGTCAAAGTGGATCGATTTATATTCCCGGTGGATTTTGTTGTCATGGATATGCCACCGCTCCAAAGCTGTGAAATTCTTCTAGGAAGACCTTTTCAAGCAACGGCGGATGTCGTGACTGCCTTAGGGAGAGGTACATTGTCCTTGGGAATTGGAGGAGATCGAGTTGAATTCAAATTACCGCACGATCCTCTAAGAACATGCCCCAAAGTGCCAAGATGATGAGCTTCAAGTCGTCTAGCCTAAGACGTTAAATAAGGGTGCTTGTTGGGAGGCAACCCAACCATCGGTACAGTAGGATAGTTTGTTTACATTCGTAGTTTAATTTGTTTTTACTTAGTTTTTAGTATAAAAAAGATACCGTGATCGGTTTGTTTGATGTGCAGGCTGAGGCAGAGTCGATACCATCGACACACTGGTCGATGGTATCAACAAGGGTATAGGTTGACGACTACAGATTTCGTTCTGAGTCGATACCATCGACGGCCTCGTCGATGGTATCGACATACCTACAGGTGGTTCAGAAGGAAAAGTCGATAGTATCGACACAGGCGTCGATACCATCGAGATCTCTGGAGAAGTTCAGACCGATATGTCACAGTCAACTCGATACCATTGACGGCCATGTCGATGGTATCGACATGGTTATAGGTTGAAATGAAAAGTGGTGGTGTCGCAATGAAGAAAAGTCGATACCATCGACCCGAGTCGATGGTATCGACCATCCATGTCACCGATCCACGCAAACAAATCGACGGCAATCGCGGCTTCCACGTCATCGATCTGGGTGCAGCGTCGATACCATCGACCCATGTCGATGGTATCGACACGTCAGCGATCCGGGTTTCAAGATCCAGCCATTGACGACCGTCGATACTCGCGAGGGAGGCAGATAGCATCGACAGGTGTCGATACCATCGAATCGCGTCGATGGTATCGACGGACCAACAGTGGCGCCAGCCAAGTCTATATAAGGAGATTCATGACGTCATTTAACGTCACACCTTCAGATCTCTCTTCTTCCTTTGCGCCGAGCACTCCCCCGAGTCATCCAAGCCCGAAGAACAGCAGCACCGAGTGACGATCTTCACCGAGCGGAGATTCAATTCTCCATCTTCACCGAGCTCTTCTTCTAATCCTTTTCTCATCGCAACAATGGTGCATACAACCGGAGCTTCTTCCTCGCACGCTCATATGATTGACATCCCCGAGTTCGTGCCACCACCGCCATCATCAGTCACACGTCCTCGACTTGTCCACCCATCCGCGGATGTGAAGAAGGTTTACGAAGAAATCCTGAAGCGCAAGATCGAGCCCACCCGTTACGTGGATCCGGAGATGATCAATGATCTTGGCTTCAAGGCAAATCTGGATTACGTACTAAAGGGGCAGGCCCACCAAACGGGCCGTGGAAACGATGAGCGTACCATGAAGACGGCCAGCCATTTTTCGGCGAGTGGCCAATGTACAAAGAGCTGGTGGCGGAATTCATGGCGTCACTGGACGTCTGTGTTGTGCCCAATGAGATATCAGCAAGCGACCGTGAGTGGGAAAAGGGCAGGGTGTCTTTTCGGCTGTACAACCGCGACTACACCATCACCCTCGAGCAGTTCAACGACATCTTCAACTGGAATCACTCGCGGTACGACTACAGGCGGCTGGATAACCGCACCAACTACGACGCTCTCTTCTCTGAGTTGGTGACGGTGCCACAAGGGAAGTCGGTTAGCTACCACAACGCCGCGGTAGCCGACTTTGAGCACCCATTTGTCCGGGTCTTGCACCGGATGTTGAGCTCCACCTTGTTTGCTCAGGGTGACCTAGCCCTTAGCAAGTTTCAGGAGCATGATCTTTTCTTTCTCTACAAGCTCCTGACGCAACAAGAGTGCAACTGGGGCGCCTTCTTTCTGCAATGAGTTTTGGCGGTGAAGTGGAGTACGAGGAAAGCACCGATTCACTTCGGTGGGCTAATCACCAAGCTGGCTTCATACCTCGGCTTGAATTTCCAGACCCTCACTCCTCTATCTACTAAGAGCAAGGTGAACTTGCAACATTTACACCGGTCCAATATCATTCGTCTCTGAGATGGTGTGGCGTTCGCACACTGCCATGTAAATCAAGCATATCAGGAGTGTTCTCTACCCGACCCCGTCTTCAACATCGACGACGCGCAACATTTCCAGTGGCCAATCATAGCCATCGATTCCGATGAAGAAGACGGCGGCAACAACGGTGGTGACGACGAAGAGGCGGCAGAAGAGGAGGAAGAGGCGTTCACACCTCTTCGATCACGAGTGGCACCCCAGAAGCGCCCTAGGATGCATCTGGGTGCATCTTCATCTTCTCCGCATCGGCCTCCACCACCACAGCCATCGCAACCGAGCGAGGATGTCTATTCTATGCAAGGGATGTACACAATGCTTCAAGATATCCAGTAGACACAGCATAGCCACACAGCTGCCTATGCTGGTATTCAAGACACCACCAACCGGCTCTATGTCAACCAGCAGGCGATCTTCGAGAATGAGCGCCTTCTTTTCGCCAATCAAGAGAACATCCACGATCGGCTGCACAGGATGGAGCAGTAGTAGCAGCCGTTTTATGATCATTACTGGAGCCAGAATTACTTTGGGGGGTACCCACAACCTCCTCCACTGCCCCAGTATGATCCGACCTTTCAGGGGCAATACCCATCTTGGGACCCCACGGCGCCGCAATACCCACCTCCACCACCACAAGAATGATCCGGTATCATTGTTCCAATCTTTAAGTTTGTTTTTGACTATGAGGCCATAGTCGAATTCAAGCTTAGGGGGGTAGTTGGAACAACTCTATCTTTTATTGTTGGAACAACTTTATTTTTTATTGTTTTTTTTTGTTTTTAGCATTATTGCTTTTGTTTTTGTTATTTGTTTCTTGCAATTTTAGTTTTTGTAGGATCCACATGCTATCTAGTGTAATTGTGGATGTCATAAAGTTGTGTCATCTCATTTTGTGCATGGGAAAATCAAGGGAAAATTTAAATTTTTTTGTGTGTTAGGAAAGCTTGTCTTGTTTTGCCTTGGGCACATATCCTACGAAAATGATTGGTTTTGTCAACTTTAAAACAAAATTTCACAACTGTATCCCTAATAATTCATGAAAGAGGACGGAAATGGTTGTTTGAGCCTAAACTGACCAAATGGTAATGAGACTCTAATTGGATGTAAGAGAGAAACCCCTAAACTACTACACAGGTCAGTAAGGAGGGACACATAATATCTTTCTAAGGTTCAGTCATCTAGTCTTGTGATCGTTCCACTTCATTGTTTCCATAATCCACCCAAGAATTGGAAGTAGAGTACAGTTTTAACTCTTTTTGCTTGCATAACATCTAGATAGGACTTGCATTGCAATTGTCTATATGATTCTGCATAAAAAGAAAGAAGAAAAAAATTAGAATAGTGATACATGCACATTACCCTTAGGTGCATGTCATGTAGTTGCATTCATAATTTTCATGCATAAAGTATATCACGTATCTCAATTTTTCTCTAATGGTGAATTAAATTGTTCCATACCTTCTAATTAGTGCAAATTTCTAAGTATGAAGAAAAATTATCCCAATGTAATTATCTTTAAGCAATTATGGATATAAGGGCTGGAAAAGAGGAAAGAAAAAGAAAAAAAAATCTGAAAAATCTGCACAATGAAAAAAAGAGTTATTTAGAAGAAAGTAGAATAAGAAGGAGAAATGAATGTAATATCACCTGCATTTCAGGATAATTGAGTACATGATGTAACTTAACTCGATATCCATCTCATTTTGAGACGGATGGTTAGTGCATGCATCATTCCACCTAATCTTAGACATTAGGGCATTTCTCATGTGCATTTGCATCATTTAGGGCATTTTTGTTTTATGCATGTTGAAACAGTACAATACTTCCACTTTCTTCCATGAGCCACCCATTTCATCCACCCGTTGCTCGGATTGGTAGGCCACCATGAATTTCTCCTCATTAATGTATATCAGGAGAACTGCTTCCATGTAGATGGTAGTTAGGGAGAGCAACGTAGTTTAGGAGATCACAAGATGCACCAAGTATGAACCGGCGATTTTTATTATGTTAACTGCCTTATGTGATAGTGTTCATCAGTTTTGAGGTCAATTTCTCTTATGGATGATTATTGTCGCCTGCAGGGTAATTACCATTCTGTGGTTAGAGAGGGCTGGTATGTGAATGTCCGGTGGGAGTCATATGGGATGTTGATTGTGATGTGTTGTTCTTCAGTTGACATTGGTAATTCTATTCTAAGGATTAGTTGCTCGAGGGCGAGCAACGTTCAAGCTTAGGGGAGTTTGATGCGATGATTTTGAGTCGCATTTATAGACCTATTTTATATGTGTTTTATGCTTTAATTAGTCATTTCTATGGTTAATATCGCATAATTCATCCAATTTGGTATTTGTTGCTATTTTATGTCAAATACCCTTCAATTTATCGTTTTGAACATTAATTGTCAAATTATTATTATTTGTGTGAATTGATTTGGTTTCATGTTTAAATTTCAGGAAAAATGAGTATCTGCTTCCGTCGATACCATCGACGGAAGTCGATACCATCGACATGGTTACAGGTTGCCAGCCGAAAGAAGCAGGAAAAAGTCGATACTATCGACTTTGATGTCGATGGTATCGAGATACCATCAGCTTGTTGACATAGAAGCAGTTGATAGTATCGACACCAAGTCGATACCATCGACACATGGAGGCTACAGCGTCACAATACGACAAAACCGACGCCTAAAGGAAGTCGATACCATCGACCCGAGTCGATGGTATCGAGATGATGTCAGGCGCGACAAAGGAAGGGTTTGCAGCCAACCGCTACTGTAGCGGGTCGATACCATCGACTCGTGTCGATGGTATCGACGCTGTAGGATATGAGTTGGCTTTCTGATGATCTCAATCGGACGGCTACGGTTAATTAGGGACCTAATGACCGAGATATACCTAATGACGGCCGCCCGGACGAGAGGGGGATCTCATTAGCCATTGCACAAGTACCGAGGAGCAGTGGAGAGGAGAACAGAGGCCAGAAGCTCATACCAGTCGATCCGGACGCCGCAGAAGACGGATTTCACCACCGAAAGGCGGGAGAGCACGTGTTCCACGCAAAGGATCAACCGTTTCTTCTCTGTTCAGGGGTTTTCTCTTTCATTCCACATTTTTCACATGTTTTCCCCTATTTCTACCATGTACTTGTGTGAGATGACCATGCGGGGCTAATTCCCTTCATCTTTAGGACCGGGAGTAGCCCGAGAATTCATTGTATGACAGTTTTATAATAGTAATTCATATTGTATCTCTTAAATCCGTGGTATAGTTTCGTTTTCTCCATATATTGTTATGCTTGATCACCATAATAATAACCTAATGCCTTTAATCACTTTGAAAGAAGGATTAACGGTTGAAAAGAGATGAAATCTACTTTAATTGAAAAATCCCTTGACCAAGGTGGTGTAAAATTAATGGTGGATACTGAGAGATCGTTCATAATGCATCTAGTTTAGGGTATAGGTTACTACGACAGTGGAACCGACCTAAACCTAGATAGTGAATTATACCACGACAGTGGGTAATTCTGTTTTCAGGCCACTACCCAGATAGAGAGATAAGATTGAGGCATTATATAAAACCTAATACAATGAAAACCCGCGGCGAAACCACAATCCTAAAGATACCCTTTTGAATTGATTAAATTAACCTTTAATCGATTGTTTGCTTTGTTTTATTTTTCTTTTTCTTTTAATTTTGTTCAACAACCCCAATTTGTTTTTCGGCTTAGTTGATCGCAAATAGTTAGTAGGAGTCTCCAACATTTCTGATTATCTCTGTATTCGACTCGGGCCACACAAGGCCTATACTACTCGGCGCGTACACTTGCGTTTTTAGCGCATAGTAAAATACACGTCACTGGTTAAAGGATGTATTTACTGTCATGTAACCAGATACTTTTCAAAGGTTGATCAAAGGCCATATTTAATGCTTTTTTTGGTCTCTTTGCAGCCGTAACTGCTAGGTAATGGAGAACATCCTTTTGACTGGAAACCATGTGCTACCATTAATAATCGATTGTTAATGCCATCTTTTCTGGTTAGCACGAGAAAAAGAAATGACCATATGACTGAGTCAAGTAATCACGAGGGTCAATAAAACATGAAGAAACTTAGATGAGATAAATAAAAGCAAGTGAAACGAAAAGTGGAGTGGAAATTGAGGTGAGATAAATAAAAGTAAGTGAAACGGAAAGTGGAGTGGAAACAAAATTGGAAACAATGGAATGGAAACAAAGAAATAAAATTGCAAAGAAAGGAAAAGGAAACAAAGTGGCAAACAAACAAAACTAAAAGAAACAAAAAATAAATTGATGGAAAACCATACATGGTGTTTAATAGAGTTGACTGGGAAGAGAAATAAAATGCAAGATACTTTATTGGAGTATGTGTTTGAAAGATAAAGTTGGTGACAAATGGGATCTGGAAAGTAAGGAAAGACGAAAGAAGAACGACAGACACACATGATGCTAGATATGTTAGAAGATGATGAAGAGATTACTTGTCAGATATGGATCTACACTATAGAGATCTGGATGGCAAAGACCAGAGAGAGGGCGATGGAGATCACCCTTCAAAGAGGGTGATGGAGATAGCCCTATGGGCATACAACAATGACGATGTGTGCCGCTCGTGATCGGAGACTTGCTGCTTTCTCTCTACGACTAGGGTCCCTAGAAAGAAGGCTCTGATACCATGTAGAAAATGATGGATGGATGTTTGATAATATTCACAACATCGTGTTATAATATATAAGAGAGACCCCTCTCCTTTATATAGGAGAAGGTGGACATGACTCATGACTCCGAAAACTTCCATATCTAACTAGACATAACTTGACTAGACTAGACTCTACATGACTTGACTTTATATGGGTCTACAGACTCTGACCCATATATGACATGACTATTTTTAACATCTAAAGCAAACTTATGACCCAACATATTAGTTAGGTTTTTGCTATCATAATTTAGTACTGCCAATTTGATCTTATAAGCCTACTATATTGGTCATTAGATTTCAATTAGTTGTCATCTAACTTTATCAATCTATAAATTCTTGTCTAAGTCAGAGGTTCAAATTACTAAATATCTAATTGTTGGATTGAGTCACATGTAACAAAATCTGACCGAGTGGACATAGTTGATTACAACTTATAGAAAATATACAATATAGATATAAACAAAATTACATCATTGTTCATACACCAAAACTATAACTAGGCTATCCCAAGTCCTAGACATGCATTTATCAATTCATGATAGCTAAGAATATAGGTGAATTTATAAAATTATGCTATTGAAAGGAATTCATTAAATCATGCTATTGAAAGGAAAGCTCTAATGACGAACACTACTTGTAAGAAAGATGGAAACACATATAGTATTGTTCTAACTATTGGATTCTAGATGGGTGATTGGATTCTCTAGAGGGGGGGTGAATAGAGCTGAATGCACTTAAACAAAATTCATTAGATCTTCTAGTTATATCACAAGATAAGATTCCTAAATAGGAAATTTGAGTACAACTAAAACATGCATAGCAAGGGAGAGAGAGATTGAACAAGCACCAAGTGACAAGCTATGTAGAGTGGTTCCACACTTCAAACTAGAAGTATGTCAGTCCACTACCTAGAGAGGTCAACCTCTATGATTTTTTAACCATTGCACTCTTACATTCATTCATAAGACTTAAAATATATGACCCACCAAAGGACTTACCTATCCAATACAAAGAGTCTTCAACCTTACCAAGGACTTACCCACTTTGCAACAAGTCTTCGGCCTTCTCCAAGGGCTTACCCACTCTTGCACAAGTCTTCAACCTTCTAGGAATTACCCACTCTTCTTGGATCTCCAGCCTTTGATTTCACCTTCACTTGGAGAAGCTCCCACCAAGGACTTACGCACTTGAGCAAGGAGTCTTCTGCCTTCACCAAGGACTTACCCACTCTTGCTCTAAGTCTTCATCCTTAATCTTCACCAAGGGACTCCTTCCCTTGTTCTTCTACACCTCTCTTAGCCAAGAGAGAGAACCTTCATCTTCATGGTTGAAATGAGAGATAGGGAGGTGGTGTAAGTGAGAGCCTCACAAGATATACATGTAGGATGAGCTCTCTTACAAATTTCCTACTTACTCTAATGGATGTAGCAAGTGATTAAGATTAGAGAGAGAGAGAGGAGGCTATAGTATCACTCAACTAAAGAATATGGACCTTCATAGTGCTTGGCTTGAATGCTCCACCTTGGAATGAAGTCCAAGGGGACCTATTTATAGTTGAGGATGCCTAGAAGCCTTTGAGAATACTTAAGAACAAAAAATAGTCATTTTGTCACTTGAAACAAATATATTTTTACTTGTTGTAACTCTACAATGGCTAGAAATACTTTTCTGTACTTTTTCGTACATTGTTATCGATCGAGTTTCTATAAAGGTAACTGGACCGAATGCACTATGTGACAAAGCTAATTTGACCAATCGATTGAGTTTATCCTGGATGAAACTCGACCGATCACTTAAATCAATTTTGTTCCAGTGCAGGGATCGGTCGAGTTCTGTGAAGTGACAACTTGACCGAACCATGACATTCTCAAAATCAATCAAGGATCGGTCGAGATTGTAACTCGACTGATAAAGTGCCTGTAATGAATTTTGAAAAATGTCATTAAAGTACTTAAATATTTGATTTAAGTGCTTCTGATTTTTCTAAGCTTAATTACAAGTCATACAATCATTATAATTTATTTACAACATGATTCTAATGGATTTACATCATATTCCAAAAACATGCACTTGTATTGACTTTGACTTGTCTTTTCTCCAAGTTGAGATGAGCAAGTTAGGGAATTTGGAGTGTGTCTATACCCAATCTAAAAGCACTCAAGTAGAGACATTAGACACAAATAAGTAAAATGATTAGTGATAAATGTATATTTATCTTTTTTTATTTAATCTTTTAGATATTTTTAGGATTGTTTTGTTATTTATTTTCTTAGTTTTGTAATTAATTGTATTAGTTTAGATTTTCTCCCCTTATTTGGAGTTTTAATTGTGTTTGACTATTTTTTGTAGGAAAATGGTCTAATCACTTTAATGATCAAATTTTTCTTGAGAAGATATTTTGCACAAATTCCCGCACTGTCTGACTTCAGTATATACCTTTCACCAAAATTGGTATAACTCCCACATTCCAATGCAGAATTTAATGTGCAAGTATGCGTTGGAAAGAGAATTCAATTATCTACCGGAAAAACATATTTTCGGACTGCTCCCGAATTCATGACTGGCCCAAAAATACGTTCTAAATTGTTGTTGCGGAAAATTACTGCAAAAAGAATCCAAAGCAATCAACCGTTTCTTTTCTTCTATTGACTAGATCCAAAAACGTTTTTAGCCTCCGACCAATAGTCTTCTAGAAATTCTTGTATGTAGGGTTTCTACCCCTCCTTTCCCTATAAAAGGAGGGGGGACTCCACTAAGAAAGGCATCTCAGATTTTGTTGTCGTTCCTTGTAGTTGAACTTTGTCGTTTCCATTCATTAGTGTAATCTTTCATTTCTATAATAAAGTTTATTCTTTTCTCTCTGGTTTATAGATCTCATTTCTTCTTCTTATTCTTTTCTTTGGAGCGGGGAACTAAGAGAGAAAGCTATTTCATTGTCACCAGCTAAGATCTCCTAGGAGATTCTGTCACTTCTTGTCTATGACTTTCTACCTTCCTTCCTTGTTTTTTCCATCCCTTAGTATGACTAGCGAGTAGTTTTCTTACCGAGGTGAGGGGAGCGACCCTTTAGCCATGTAATGACTAGATTGAAGATTTAT
Organism: Alisma plantago-aquatica; assembly: GCA_963693085.1. Classification (NCBI taxonomy): domain Eukaryota; kingdom Viridiplantae; phylum Streptophyta; class Magnoliopsida; order Alismatales; family Alismataceae; genus Alisma; species Alisma plantago-aquatica. The sequence goes on from OY856413.1 coordinate 406,964,060, forward strand.
ACAATTTTATAGATAAATGGATTTTGATTTGGATCTCGACGATTTTAACGAAGTGATCTCTCGTTTTCATCGCTTATTAATCTTGGCAGATGCGACTGTGGAACCCAAGATTTAGAACAACCAAATCGATTTCATGAGAATTTGGATGAGACCTCAGAAAAGTCCCCATTAGGATGATTGAACTAGGATCCCTGAATGCCAAGACCAATGGATTCATGGGGAGTTCATCTTTTGTGATACATTTATAAATGTTTCACATAGCTTCTTTTATCTTTCTTATAATTTCTTTGATCTTGTTTTGCATCGATTAGGGTGGTAAAATCCCTTAGCTTCAGTATTTCCTTCTTTGATTGTTAATCTTTGATTCAGTAACTTTATTTTTTTGTTTTAGTTTTAACAAACTCTTGAAACGGATTTTACATTCTCATTCTCATAATCAGATTTGAAACTCGACCATCTTCATCGCCGTCTCTGTGGATCGACCCTTATATACTAGCCTTTATCGGAAAGTAGAAAAGGATAAACTTTAGGATAATTTTTCCTAGTGATTGGTGTGATAAACAAAGTGCATCAATTTGGTGCCATTGTCGGGGAACGACATAGTTGTTTTTCAGATCCGGTTGTCTATATATCTTGTATAATCCATGTTCATATACTCTAACTTTCATAACTTTAGTCTTTTTTATAATTTCTTTTAGATTTTTGTAATTTCTTTTTGCCTTCCGAGCATAATTCCGGAAGTGTATCTCCTCTTTCTGTTGAGTTTTCATTCCAGCAGTACTGCTTTCTAGTTACTTTTTAGTAATTTTAGTTTATTTCATAATTTCTTACATTTATAAGTTTTAGTTCTCTTTGTAATTTTTGACTAACCTCTTATCTCGTAATCTTTCTTCTCTCGTTCGTTGATTGACATATCTTTCAGGAACTTTTCTTTTAAAATGGAGTGGGCATCCCAATATCCCCCACAATGTTATTATTGTGGTTTTTACCACCATGCATCTCTTGCCTGCCTGACTCTACCCCATGCTTATAATAACATCCCTTTTAATTGCGAGCCCTTTCATCCTGGTGGGTACAATGTGAATCCACATTTTTTTGAGAACCATTATGGGGAACCTTGCTATCTATATTCTAATCGAGGATATGATCAACAAAATTTTGTGGGGTATAACCAACAAAACCTTGGGGGTTATGAGCATGTTAATGAAACCCAATGTAATCTTCAACAAGAAGAGAGACTTAGGGCCCTGGAGAAGATAGTAGTAGAAGGAGAAACAAAACTAAAAGCCAGTTAAGCCTTTTTAACCGCCCTGCTAGAAGCCCAAACCCAAAATATATATTGTTCAAATATGTTTCCTCATGATTTGGTGACACCTTATAATATTGAATCTTCCTACCAAGATGGACACAATAGAAATTACAATCCACCATCTTCTGGAAATTATTATGAGGAGCAATGCCACCCAAAACAATATGAGGAGTACTATGGCCAAGGACACTATGGGGAGTGTGATGAGGATGACCAAAATTTTGGGGTGTATAAATCCTATGGTGAAATAAAAATTAATCTTGAACTGGAAGAGAGACTTAAGGCTCTAGAAAAGATGGCAGTAGAGAGACAAGAAAAACTTGAATCCAGTCAAGCCATGTTAGCCACCTTACTAGAGGATCAATCACAAACTCCCCCTATAGACCTTGAGCAACGCAAGATGGTTCTTCCTGATGACAATGATGACGATGATCCTTATTTTGTGTCATATATGTCAGATCCTGAAGAAATAGCACAAACCATGGAGCCATATTTTGTGTGTGATGAGGACGTTGGTATCCCTATCTTTCCCTTAGAGACTCTTTTACTTGAATACGAAATGTCAAAGAAGGAGAGTCATTATGAAGATCCAACAACTTCTCCCATCCTCAACATAAAGTTGAATGATACCATAGACCAATACCCTTCTTTTGAGTCTATTTTGGATAATGAGCATCTAACCCCCTTTATGATTCTTCCCAAACCGTCACAGCCAATTTCCATCCCACACATGGCTGATCTAGAAGGGGAGATACCACCATTGGAAGAAGCCCACACACCCCCTTATGTTGTTTGCAAGGAAGACATCATCATTGATGGAGCTTCCACTCACGTGGAATTGCATGCACCACTAAAAATCCTAAAGATGGTAAGTCTTTAAGTTTAGCCTTGCTTATACTAGATCGAGAACTCCATCCACATATGCTAAGATACGTGGAAGTCTTATCGTAGTATAGTTAAGGGTCGAATCCACGGGACAACGGTCTTGTTGGGAGCAACAAGATGGAAAACATTAGAATCTCACTTAATCTCTTAGTAGTTGATATCTAAATCGAAAGGTTCGATTTGGTTGTTTTAAACTAAGAACAAGTAAAGTAAAGCAAGTAAGTAAATTTAAGGATGTAATCAATGATAAAGAGTCACTAGGATGTGATCAGCTTTCACCGCCACTACACATGGATCCAAAACATGCAACATTAAACATATCCTGCAATAAGAGTCTAAACTGTTAGTATCTTTGTAGATTTAGTTCCTTTTCAGAGAACTAACTACGAGAAGTGTGGGAATGTTGCAATGCCAGCCATACCCGAACGAATGGTCACCTACTTTTCATCATTCCCTTCACAAAGTGTGTTCCTCGACTTACCAAGGTTGTGCTTTCATACGTCAACTGATTCCATTTCATAGTATGAAAGTACAATGTTGGAAGTGAGTTTACTCCACTTCTTGAAAACACTCCTAGATATCGAAATGGATGCACGGTGGATACAAGCATCAAGAACCAACATTCAATCGAGATTCGAATCTAGTAGTACAAACATAGACAATTCATACTAAAAGATAAAAGATAACACAAGTTGGTGATCAAGCAACAAGTATTAATTAAACGATTGATGTTGAACTAAAAAGAAAGCATCTCTATATTGCAAACTATGGATTACATTACATGAAATGAAAACATGGGTAGCGGGGCTACTCCCCGCACCCTAGTGAAAGAGACTACTCTCTCATAGCTAGGACAAAGAAGGAGGCAAGAAGAGAGAGAGAATGTCATCCCCACAAAGGAGAGAGGAAAGTCAACCCCTTGGAAAGAGAGGGAATGACAATCTTCAAACTTCACAGGTTGCTCGATGATGAGGTCTCCTCTTCCCACCTTCTTTGGCAAAGAGAGAGAAAACAACTTCAGGATAGAGTTTGGATCTCAGACCGACAGCCTTTGGGCAGAGGATGGAAGTTGGAATAGCTCTGGAGTAGTAGAGGCAACCTCTGGACGTCTGAAAACTTGATGTCTTTGGGAGGACCCCTTGGGTCTTATTTATAGGCCTTAAGTGAAGCCCAAACAGTTTGGTCAGTTTTGGGTCCAAACGGTCTTGAAGACCGTTTGGGCTCTGAGACCGTTTGGACTCTGAGACCATTTGGGCTCTGAGACCGTTTGGACTCTGAGACCGTTTGGACTCTGAGACCGTTTGGACTCATGCGGTCTTGAGATCATTTGACTCCATGCAGTCTTGGGACCGTGTGAGTCCATGCGGTCTTAGGACTGTTTGACTCCATGCGGTCTTGGGACCGGTTGGCTTCATGCGGTCTTGGGACCGTGTGAGTCCATGCGGTCTTGGGACCATTTGACTCCATGCGGTTTTAGAACTGGTTGGCTTCATGCGGTCTTGGGACCATGTGAGTCCATGCGGTCTTAAGACCGGTTGGCTTCATGCGGTCTTGGGACCGTATGAGTCTTTTGTGATTTTTTGTGTCTTTTTCTCTAAGTAAAAAGGAGAAAAGTTAATCTAGCAGTATATTTGCAATAAAAGAGGATAGCTAGGGATTCTATCTAATTTATCTAAGAAAGAGTGTGGAAAATTGAAGAAAAAACACTAAGATAACATCACAAAATTGGAGGTTATCACCCCCCTAACTTAGAGTCTAGCTTGTCCTCAAGTTAGATAGAGTTGAGGCATGTAATGGCGAAGCAATTTTATTTAGTTAAGATTTCCATACTCTTGCTTCAATTATAAACCTGATCTCTCCTAAGGTCGTATCGGGTCTTATTGCTTGCTTTAACTCTTTCAGGTATTGAGAGTTGCTTGGGTTTCAGGTTTCTTCCATATCTCGTAGCCTGCATTGTGACCACTTTTTATTCTGTGCATGTTGTTGACTCTAATTAGCTTTATACCTCTCTGAAAAACCTACTGGAAGCTAGAGTGGGTATGAGGGTTGGCTAAAGGCTTGATGTGTAACTCCCCCTTCAGGTGGGGAAGGGGTTGTCTATGATTTTAGGATCTCACTATCGGGCACGACACATCTGCCTTCGTGAGGGCAGCTGAATGTACCGGCCGGGCGAGTCCTTTATAAGCCTTTCATATATTTAGATACCTTAGGGTTCCACTACCGGGCACGACACATCTGCCTTTGTGAGGGTATCTGAATGTACCGGCCGGGTGAGACCTTCATTGGTTCTTTATATAGATCCTTATTTATGGCACAACTCTCATAGTTTTATTCAACTCTCTGGCTTTTATTCGTAGACTCACAAGTTTAGGATTTGGGGTGTTTCGGGAATTTATTTTGGGCGGCCAAGCCTCTTTTATTTGAAGAGAGGAAAGCTATTCTTAGAGTCTTTCAACATGCACTTATTTGGTTTCTTTTTAATGGTCCACTTGCGAGACTTCTTGATTTGGATGTCGCCTGATGCCCCTCTCATCCTTGAGAGCTTGGCTTATTTTTGCCTTGATATTGACTTGTGGAGAGTTAGATGTAGAAGTGAAACAAAAGCATGAAAATCAGTAGTGGAGAGACATTATTAAGTCACCATTATATGTCTAAGTGCTATTCTTGTTATTACTTTTGAGGACTAACATGATTCTAAAGTTAGCTGAGGGTGACTTTGTTCCAAAAGGGATGTTCTTCTTTATGTGCGAAGTTTATTTTAACAGGGAAAATGCTTTTAAAATAAAATTTAGATGCGCAAAGAAAAATGTAAAATTTTATACCGAATTGAAAGAAAATGTAGAGAGGGAAGGGTTTTGAAAATGATACCTCACCCTTGTCAGTGTACTCCCCCCTAACTTATCACTCACTCTATCCACAGAGTATCAAAGTGATAGCTTGAGAAGTACAAGGACAAGGGCATCAGGCTTCTGTTAGTCCTTTATTGGCGCCATGTGTGTGGAGGAGATTAGCGGTGAACTTCCCTCGTAATGCGTGATAATCCACTTCTGTCGTGTCTTCTACTGGTTTTCCAAGTGCTATGATGGTGTATATCTAGTAGAGGATGTGGAAACCACAATCGTTCGACTCACGTATCTGCTGAGGGCACTTGTGGCTGAAGGCGTGGCTATGAAAGTGTTGTTTGTTGTATGCCCTTGTGTGCTTGCTGAGGAGGACATGAAGTTGGTCGGCACACTCCTTTGCCATCTTTTCCTTCGGCGTTCATGGTGTTGTAGTATAATGTTGTTGAACTGGATTGTACTAGCTGTTGGAACTGTTATACATGATTGTTGTGCCTTCATGGAGATTTGTTGCCAACAACATCCAGTGTTCTGAATGAAGGAAGGGGAGCATGATAAACTTCGGGGTCGTATGTTGTAAGAAGGAGATGAGTGCCTCAGTTGTGCCGAAGTTCTTTAGCTTTAATAAATTGTCCTTCATGTAGGGAGATGCCATATAGGTTGTAGGGTGATTCTGTCTGAGAAGAAATTGATAGGCGGCCATAAAGCTGACGGAGAGAGACCCTTTTAGCTGTACAGTTTTCCGTAGCGCGTCTGCCATGACCAAAATGTCACCGAACATGAAAACGAGGTCATTTTTCTCGGCGTAAAGCCTTGACATGATGAGACGAAGTTCATTGTCGGAGAGACGTTTGCAAGCACTGAGGTCAAAATTGGGGAAAGTTGGTGAAATGGAAGACATGGGGACCATTTGTGAAGATGATCTGTTAATGGTAACCCCGGTTCGTAACTCAGTAACCCCTTCATCATCTGCCAGATCGAAAGAATAAGGATCCCATTTCTTTGTCTCGGGAACCTTGGCGGGCTGTTACTTCTCCAACTCTTGTATTGTTTGCCTAAATGGCTGTTTTGGAGGACGTTGGATGGCCGAAAAGAGATAGCGAGGAACGTTGTTAGGTGCCATAGTTGGGTCCTTGAAGAACCGTCTATCACAGATTAACTCCATGGCATAACGACCTCGCAGAGAATGGAAATCTTCTGTGGCCAGATCAGTAAAAGGGATTTTCTGATTGAGAGCTTGGATATGATGTATTACGAAGAAAGCGCAATCCCGAGAACCTTCTTGAGTTTGAACGTGGGGGTTGATGATTTAGAACCAAGGCTGGTTCTAATTATTGCGGAGGGATGGGCAAGCAACCCAGATCAACTTCAGCAGTCGGAACGAGATGCATCTGGCCTCCCCGGCCTCTGTTCCAGTGAAGTTGATTATTCTGGCTCGTAGTTCAGCGGCGTAAAAGTTGTATACCTTAGCATCTCGGGCTGCGGTGTCCACTATCATAAGCAGCCAGTGACCAAAGACTTTGAAGGGCACGGTGATGTAGCGTGCCATCCTTGCAATTCCCCTCTGCAACCGTTCGATTGATTTACTTTGTAATTTTTTGTAAATGAGACTCATTGCTAGATCCGGTGATGTGTTAAGAATGGGTTGCTTCCGCCGAGAGATTCTGTATGTTTCGATGGAATTGGCTAGGAGGACGTTGAAGACTGCCATTTTCACTGTTGATTGTGGTCGAAGGATGGAGCGGAAGTCCTCGCACGTCAACTTTCGCCGAGTCTTTATATTTTGGTAGATAATGTCGCCCCCGTCTTTGGCATCATCTACTATAGTGTTGAGGATGAAGATGTCTTAAGCGTCGAGAGTAGAGATGGCTGTCATATCAAGATCATGCATTTTGTGCGGTAGAGGTGGCGGCAGGGGTAGCTCTTATGGAGGGAGGGGGAAGTCTTCTCTAGATTGTCGATATATTGCTGCAGATCTTCATCTTTGTCTGAGTCAGAGGCTGATTCCAGATCTTCATCTGTATCCAAGCTGACTCTTTCTAGATCTTCTTGTTCTGGGGGAAAGAGCACTGATTGATCTGGTGCGGAAAATTATTGAGCTGATGTTTCTTGTTGTGGACCTGTGCTGGTTCTGAGTAGACATTGTTGGAACTCAGCGAAGGTTGCTTCTTTAGCAGATTCCCCCAGAGATCCCATTGCAGAGTAGTCAAGGAATTGATCCCCGTAAGACATATTAACATTGTCAATGTGAGTCGGGGATTTGGGATCTTTATCACCGTCATGGTGATCTTTTTGTTTTGCTGCAGCTCCTCGGCTTGTGCGCTCCCCAGCATTGCCTGGGTCGTCAGATTGGTCATCTGAGGAGGTGCTTTTATTGGAGTTAGCCGAGGAGTCAGAATTCTCATCATTGTCATCTTCATCATCATCGTCGTCTTCCTTCTTGTCTGCCAGCTTCGATTGTGGAGGCTTTTTGCACTGCCGATGGGTTGCTTATAGTTCATCAAATGCCACTTGCACATGCTCGTGGGATTTGAGTAGTGCGTCATGTGTTTCCTTTAGATCTGAGTATCACCCCTCAGCAGAGAGGAGGTGCGTTGTAAGATCTGTTACTTGAGCGCGTAGTTGGTGAAACTCGGTGTTTGCTGACTCCTCCTGGCGGCTGTGGAGCTGTGTGAGGGTGTTGGTGATGTCGTCCAAGCACGTGCTTAAAGCAGTTTGTTGCTTCTTAAGCTCGCGCAGGGTCTCAGGCAGAGGTTGAGTCTGCGTAGAGATCCTATCAACTTGCGTAGCCAGCGCTTCATGCTGGCTTTTTACTCCAAGGACCAGCTCAGGCAAGTGTTTGTAGTGGTCATCGATATGATCGACTTGCTTGGCCACTATGTCCTGTCATTGCTGAATGCTCTGAAGAATGCCTGGCAAGGCGTTGTTCTGCTCGTTGATCTTGGAGACCTGTTGAGAAATTCCCTGCACACATGAAAAAATAGATTGCATTATATTAGAGGGATCCGTGAGGAGGTTTCGGATGGCGTCAAATTGACGTCTGAATTCCTCACCGACATTTAAAAAAGGGACCCCAGATGCGGAAGGGTGGTGTGGCTGGGGTCGGGGTGGAAGGGTGGTAGTGCCTTGTGAAGGAGACACTGGTGATGGTCCCACGAACTGTGTGGTGACCGTAGATGGAGTCACTAGCGGTGTCAGGGTGGTGGCGGATGAAGGGAATGGTAGATGGCTGGGTGAGATATGAGGGAGTAAAAAAGTTGAGGAAAAGAGGGTGGATACGGGGGCGGAGAAAGTGAAGCCGGGAGTTGGAGCGGAAAAGGGGGTGCTCGGGGAGAAAGATGGGGAAGTGGAGGATGTGGGTGGAGGGAATGTTGTGGAGGAAGGTGGGGTGGTGGTAGGTGGTTGGAGGGTGGTGGATGGGAGTGTGGTGGGGGTGGTGGTGGTGAGCTCATCATGTAGGCTCATGATGAATGAGTCTATGGAAGAGGTAGTGATTGGTTCCTCCGGAGGGGGCGTTCTGTTGCCAGTTGTAGCTTTGATGTTGGTGTCCCCGACAGCTGTTGTGGTTGTAAACGTACCTTAGATGGTCATTTTATTGGTATTTTTGTTACCCTAGCTATCGAGGCGGTTATGCTAAGCTCCGTCTGTCCCACTTTAGTTGACTTTACTGGTACTTTGATGGAAGCTAGGAGTTTGGTTATCTCTTCATCAGTGAAGATAAGTTTGTCCTTGTCGTAATCCACTAGCTCCGGAAGCAGTAGCAGAGTCCTTGAAGATCTGACTATTGGGCAGAAAATGTAATGTAAATGTGCATCCTTTTCCTTGATAATATAGGATTTTTTCAAGGTTTGTTCATTGGTAAGGATGTCGCCGTTGATCTTCGTGCACTGAGGGAGTAATCTGTCCATCTTGAGGTATTTGATGATGTAAGTTATGTGCCCGCCCATGCAGATTTTTTTTCCTATGGCGTAGGCGGAGAATTTTTGTATCATATGCCGTCCGATGTTGACCGACTTTCCTTGCAAGATGGACCATAGGATAAAAAGGTCGACAGTGATAACGTTTCCTCCCTCAGTTCTGGGGAACAACGCACTGGTGATGATTTTGTGGAGTGTACGCATGAACCCTGATTGAATATTGGAGGCTTTGCATGTCTTTGCCTCATAAGTGGGGATCCCTGTTAGCGTCTTCCAGAAGTTGTGTCTATTGAATAGGGAGTTCTCCGTGCCAACAACTTTGGTTTGTTTGAGTTGCTCCGGGTTGTCGACAAAAATGTCATTCAGAAGATTTTCTGTTATAATGATGTCATTGCCAAAAAGTTTGGTGACCAGCCTGCGGTCACCTCCGTCCCTTGCTCTGTGTGTAATGTCCATTGTTTCTTTGGTGAGATGGGTAAAGAATTATGTGGTGGGTTCGACATATGATATTTTGGGGATGAAACAGAGTCTGGATAAATTTGCGTTGTCAAGCATGGTGAGGATTCTGTCGTATATCCCCATCTTGAGCAGTACGCTTGAGAAAACATACTTTGTTGGTTTTAATACTTTATCGATGGATGGGATGGTGTGGATGTAAAGGTTTTCTGGTGGTGGTGCGGCGGTGGTGAGGATTGAGAAAATGGGGGTAGTAGCGGGGGTGGTAGTGGTAGATGGGATGTAGCTTGCTAGGGTTTGTTCCCTAGCAGTGGCAGGGCAGACTTGTTTTCTTGCCCGCTTCTTTGAGGGTTGTTCGGTCGCGGTTTCCTGGACCTTTCGTTTCCCCTTGGGTCTTTCAGGTGGGGATTTTTCCTCGGGGTTTGGCTCATATTCAGAGCCTTCATCGCTAGAGGAGATTTCTTCCACGTCTTCTTCGGGCTCCTTGGCTAAGCATTTGTTAATGCGTTCAATCTCGCACATAACCGCCACGATGTTGACCTTTGGTGGGATCTTTCCGGTTTCTTTATAGGTATCCACCACTTTCTAGAGCTTAGCATGGTCCTCCAGTAGTTGCTCCTCAGTCCAGAAAGGAGCGTCGGTGGTTCTTGTGGGTTGTTTTGCTGATGAAGCCATTTCTGAAAAAAAAAGTCATGTATTAGAATGACAAGATGGGTCTGGTATGTGTTTATGTGGTTGTATGTTTTAACGAAGTGTATGCGATTTTGGAGAGCCAAACGGTTTCAAGACCGTTTGGCTCCAAACAATTTCAAGACCGTTTGGCTCCAAATGGTTTCAGGACCGTTTGGCTCCAAACAGTTTCAAGACCGTTTGGAAGCTGAAACTCCGGGGGCACAGTGGACGGAGGAGAGGCGGAACCAACGAAGAAAGCAAAGGCGACAGTGATGAAGATGACAGTGGTGATAGAAAAGGGAGCCGTGGCGGCGCCGTAGACGTCGGTGATGGTAAAGACGGCTGTGGTGATAGACGGAAGCGCCGATTGAAGCTGCATGCTAAACTACCTTACAGAAACGGTCAGAGAAGATGATGGTGATGCGAGGAGAGGCGGTGACTGAAGTGTGATCACCGTGAAGACACACGGAGCCAAGAAGGAGGGTGACGAAGATGGTCTGGGTTGCAGGTTGCGTAGGAATGAGAGTGGAGATGGAACAATGCATCGAGGGTTTAAGGAAGTTCGGGAATCGAAAGAAAAAAAAGGAGAGGGGATAGGGTTGTATTTATAGGAATCGGGGGTTGACTTTGCAAAAACCCTAGGTCAAACAGTTTAGTGACCGTTTGGACTCCAAACGGTTTCAAGACCGTTTGTCTCCAAACGGTTTCAGGACCGTTTGGCTCCAAACGGTTTCAAGACCGTTTGGGAGGGCAAAGATTAGTTTGATTTTATATTTTTTATGTTTTTATGTTTGTTTATATTTTTAGATGATAAACCTAAGATGAACAAAGGAAACAGAGAACAAAGATAAAAGGTGATACTGAGATCTTGGGTTGCCTCCTAAGTAGCGCCTGGGTTTATCGTCGCTGGCTCGACGAGGTTCTGATGTTGTTACGATGATGTTGTGGCGTCTCTGATCTCAATTGTCTGTCTCAGCATTTTATCTGCTGGAGTGTAGTATTTTTTCAATCGATGGCCATTGACTGTCCTTTCTCCTCCATTGTCGTCAACAGTTATGACGGCTCCAGTAGGGTATATATGTTTGATGGTGAAAGGCCCAGACCACTTGGTGCGGAGTTTTCCGGGGAACAATTTGAGCTTAGAGTTGAAAAGGAGGACTTTGTCACCCATGGAGATGTCCTTCCTTTTTAGATGACCGTCGTTCCACATCTTGGTTTGTTCTTTATAAATCCTGACACTTTAATAAGCGGTCATTCGGAGCTCCTCTAGCTCTTATAGTTGGAGTTGTCTATTTTCTCCGGCACTTTTGAAATCAAAATTCAGTTGTTTAATGGCCCACCAAGCCTTATGTTCTAGTTCCACTGGAAGATGACATGACTTCCCGTATACCAAACGGAACGGGGTTGTCCCGATTGGTGTTTTATAAGCTGTTTAGTAAGCCCAAAGGGCATCGTGAAGCTTGGTGGACCAGTCAGTGCGGTGTCTATTGACTGTTTTTTCTAAGATTGCCTTCAGTTGTCTATTTGAAACTTCAACCTAACCACTGGTCTGTGGATGGTAAGGCGTGGCAACTTTATGGTTAACTCCATATTTCTTTAAGATGGCTTCAAAGCTTCGTTCCAGAAAATGGGTCCCTCCGTCGGATATGATAGTTCAGGGGACTCCAAATCTGGGAAAAATGATATCTTTAAACATCTTAATGACTGGTTTGGAATTGCTGGACACTATTGGTATAACTTTGACCCATTTCGAGACATAGTCTACTGTGACCAGAATGTAGGAGAAACCATATGAAGAAGGAAAGGGGCCCATGTAGTCTATCCCCCACACGTCGAAAAGTTCAATCTCTTGCCACATGGTGAGGGGCATTTCATTCCTTTTAGATATGCCGCCAGAAAGTTGACATTTGTAATCATGGTAATCTTTTGCTATTGTTGGCCAAAAGAAATCTGATTGCAGAACTTTCATAGTGGTTTTCTTTGCACTCATGTGTCCCCCAGTAGGGCCAGAATGGAAATGCTCTAAGACAAGGGTAATCTCTTCTTCAGGTAAGCAGCGACGGAAAAGTCCGTCTGCGCATAGGCAAAAAAGGTAAGGTTCATCCCAATAGTATTGCTTTACATCGTGGAGGAATTTCCTTTTGTCATGATGAGAGGCGGAAGGGTGAATGATTCCTGTAGCCAGATAATTAACAATGTCGGCATACCAAGGGAATCCATTAGTAACTTTCATTAATTGGTCATCTGGAAGGGAATCTCGGATAGGTATTTTATCTTCATCCTCGACTTCAATACGACTGAGATGATCGACGACGACGTTTTCCACCCCGCTTTTTTCTTTGATTTCCAAATCAAATTCCTGAAGCATCAACAGCCAGCGGATAAGTCTGGGTTTTGCGTCTTGCTTCTGAATTAGATATCGTATGGCAGAGTGGTCAGTGTAGATGATGACCTTGGCTCCAATAGGGTAGGAGTAGAATTTCTTGAACACATAAATGACAGCTAAGAACTCCTTTTCTGTAGTAGTGTAGTTTTTCTGTGCTTCATTGAGCATTTTGGATGCGTATTAAATTACATAAGGTTTCTTATCGATTCTCTATCCTAATATGGCCCCTATGGCATAATCGCTGGTGTCACACATGATTTCAAAAGGTTGTGACCAATCTGGGGCTCTTAGTATGGGTGAAGAGATCAAAACATTTTTTAGAGTTGAGAAACTTTGTAAGCATTCTTGATTAAAATTGAACCCGACGTCTTTGGTCAGAAGTTGGGTCAAGGGTTTTGCTATTTTTGAGAAATCTTTGATAAATCTTCTGTAAAACCCAGCATGACCCAAGAATGCTCGTACTCCTTTTACGTCTTTTGGTGGCGACAATTTCGAGATAACATCGATTTTTGCCTTGTCTACTTCAATCCCTCTGTCTCTCACTCTATGTCCGAGGACGACACCTTCAGTTACCATGAAATGACATTTTTCCCAATTCAGGATGAGGTTCGTTTCCTCGCATCGTTGTAAGACTTGTCCAAGGTTGAGTAGATAGTTATCGAAGGAATCTCTGTAAACTGAAAAATCATCCATGAATATCTCCATTATGGATTCTGTTAGCCCTGCAAAAATAGCAGACATACACCTTTGGAATGTAGCAGGTGCGTTGCACAGCCCGAATGGCATTCTTCTGAAAGCATAGGTCCCAAAGGGGCAGGTAAAGGTAGTTTTCTCTTGGTCTTCCGGGTGTATAGGGATTTGGTAGAACCTAGAATAACCATCTAGATAGCAGGAGTATTTTTGATGGGCTAAGCGTTCCAGGACTTCGTCGAGAAAGGGCAGAGGGTAGTGATCTTTTTGCGTTGATTTGTTTAGTTTCCTGTAATCGATACACATCCTCCACCCCGTCACAGTACTTGTAGGTACTAATTCATTCTTTTCATTTAGCACAACAGTGGTTCCTCCCTTTTTGGGGACCACTTGGATGGGGATGACCCATTGGGAGTCTGAAATTGGGTAAATTATGCCGGCTTTCAGTAGTTTGATGACTTCAAGGCGAACCACTTCTTTAAGATTGGGGTTTAGCTTCCTCTGGTGTTCTCTTGATGGCTTGAATTCTTTGACCATGGGTAGTCTATGCATGCATAAGGCTGGGTTTATACCTGTCAGGTCAGTTATTTTGTACCCAATGGCTTTCTTGTGTTTCTTCAGCTCAACAAGAAGCCTTTCTTCTTGGTTTTCTTTCAAGGTGGAACTGATGATAACTGGACATAATTTTTCTTTGTCCAAGAAGACGTGTTTAAGTCCTGTTGGTAGAGTCTTCATCTCAGGAGCCTTGGGTGCTTCTGTTTCTTCTAAAATAGTGACAAATTTGAGCTCCTCAAAGGTGGCTGTTGGTGCTTCTTCAACATTCTCTAAGTGTTGCAAACATTGTTGGACGAATTCATTTGCAAAAAATTCGACTTCTGGGTTGGTTAGAACATTCTCTAACTCATCAGATGGCTCAATTGGGACATTTATTGTATTGCATCTAAGAGAAAGACCTCCTCTTGAATGTTGGGACCTTTCATGCTGTTGAGAACTCGAAATTGAATTGCTTCTTTTCCTAATCTTAGAATGATCGTGCCAGCTTCAACATCAATAAGCGCCCTGACTTTGGCAAGGAAAGGTATGCCAAATATTATTGGGTATCTCAGATCCTCTTTGATATCCATAATGACAAAATCACACGGGACATAGGCATCTTTTCCTATCTTGACTGGAATATCTTCGATAATTCCTAGAGGTGCAGTGATAGTGGAATCAGCTAATTGAATGGTCATCGTTGTGGGCAACAAGTCAGTGAAACCTAATTGTTTACACATGGAATAGGGCATAATTGATATGCTAGCCCCTAAGTAAGCTAATCCCTTTTTTCTCGAGGCATTTCCGATACAGCACTGAATACCGAAGGAACCAGGGTCCTTATTTTTCTTTGGCATCTTATTAACAATGATATCGGAGGTGGTTTGAGCTAGCTTGACGGTCTCTTATTCTTCAATAATGTATTTCCTTGATAATAGAGTTTTTAGGTATTTAGCCCAAGCCGGTACTTCAGATAGAGGATCGAGGAGCGGGATGTCGATATGGAGTTTCTTCATCGCCTCCTTGAATCTTTGGAACCTGGTGTCCATTTTTGTCTCTCACAATCTTCCCGGATATGGTATCCTAGGCTTATACTGCAGAATTCCTGGCTCTTTGGAAGCTTGTTCTTTTTCTTTGCTTTTGGCGTTCTCCGCGGACTTCTCAGTTCCTAGGTTCGGGCTTTCATTAGGAATAAGAACAGGTGTATCATCATCATCATGAGCGATTCTCGTAGTTTCATGAAGGACACGACCAAATCTTGTAGTGACGACATTCAATTGCTCTGGTCTATTTTGGTCGTGTCTAGGGTTTGACTCAAGTTGTCCTGCAAAAGTGCCTGCTGGTGGTTTCAGTTGTGCAACAATTTGTGCTAGTTGAGCCTCTACCACCTTCTGCTGAGCTTGCTGATTAGCGAGCATGGTTTTTTGGGACTGTAGCATCTGCCTTATCAAATTCATCTCGTCTGCTGGCTGGGAGGGGGCATTTTTTTGAGCGAGTTGTTGTTGTACTTGATGTGGTTGTTGCGGAGGCGGTGCTAACTGAAGTTGTTGTAACTGAGGATGCAGTTGCGGGAGTAGATGAGGATGGGTATATTGATAGTAGGCGGAGGGGTTTCTAGGGTAGTTGGATCGTGGGAAGTTATTTCTGGGGTTCCCTTGATTTTGAATAAAGTTGCTTTGGAATCTAGGTGGAAACCTATTGGAGGATCCGCCTTGTGTTTGGTGTTGCGGGTTGGCAGTCCCTGCAGGGTTCCCGTATTGAAAACCTGGGTGGTTTCTTGGTTGATTTGGATTATAGTAAACTTGCCCAGGTATGGAATGAATGGAGTTAATTTATTCGGGCATCTGCTCTTCAGGTTGTTTGTACTGCTGTTGTGGTGGATGCATATCCATCATCACATTATAAAGCAGACCGCATGACAGAGTTGGGTGATCGGATGCGTGACAGGCTTCACATGTCCCTGTGGCAGCTTTAACTTGTTGGACTTGAGGGTTTTTCTTCTTATCATATTCTCCGAGTGAAGTTTCAAGAGCCTACTGTTTATGAGCTATGGTCTTTAAGGCTTCAGTAATAGCCTTCATTTCCATTGATTCCTCAACTTTATAAACTTTGAGGACTCCCTTACTGGATGATCATCCCCAATTAGATTGATTCTCAGCTCCAAGTGTGACGATTTTCCAAGTATCCTCGTAGTTCTTTCTCATAAAATTTCCTCCAGATGAGGAATCCAGAAATTGCTTGATGTCGTCACTCACACCCCTATAGAATGTTTCTATTAATTGATTTTGGGAGATGCCGTGATGAGGAAACTTTCTTAGAAGCTCCTTGAACCTTTCCCATGCTTATGCGAGGGATTCTCCAGGAAGTTGGGCAAAGTGGTTAATCTGCCCCCTAATTTCGTAAGTTAACGAAGGGGGGAAGAACTTCTCCAGGAACTTTTCTTCCAAGGGAGCCCATGGGGTGATTATTGGCTCCCTATCAAGCGAGTTGTACCAGCTCAAGGCTCTTCCTGATAGAGTGAAGTGGAAAAGATGTAGCATTATTGCGTCAAAAGCGACTCCGGACTGTGGGACAAGTCGGCAAAGTGCCTTGAACCTCTTCAAGTGATCCATACAGTCATCTCCAGAACTACCATAGAATGAGATGCCCTGCATGATTTGAATCCATTGTGTTCGGATCTCGAAGTTGGGTATGTTGATGATCGGAGGCCGAACTAGATGATTGTCTTCATAGTTCTTGGGGACGGCATAGTCCCTCAACTGCTTGTTTCTTAGCTCTAACTGGGCAGCTTGGTTAGCTGCTTCGTTTTCAGCTCAGATGCGGGCCTGTTCTTCCGCTCGGATCTCTGCTTGAATCTGAGCACGTGTGTCAGCAATGAGTTTTGCTCTTTGAGCGGCTATGGCGGCATTGACCCTTTCCATTACTAACGCGGCTTAATGTTGATCTTCAGCCATTTGTCTGACTCTTTGTCAGTTAAGTCTGATGCGACAGTGGAAACTTCTCTCTACCTCAGAGTCATATTCTGGATCAGGGGAGAATCCGAGGTTATGCGATGGTTGCATACACGTCTTCTACCTGAGTAGAGAAAGAAACACACCTTTTAGATGATGTAGGAGATATGATGAATTCAAGAAGATATTGACTGATGGTTAAAATAAAATGTAAAACCCTAACCAACTATCAAGATAGTAAATGAAATTAAAACGTTCCGTTGTCCCCAAAAATGACGCCAATTTTTGATGGAGCTTCCACTCACGTGGAATTGCATGCACCTCTACAAATCCTAAAGATGGTAAGTCTTTAAGTTTAGACTTGATTATACTAGATTGAGAACTCCACTCACGTATGCTAATATACGTGGAAGTCTTATCGTAGTATAGTTAAGGGTCGAATCCACGGGACAACGGTCTTGTTGGGAGAAACAAGATGGAAAACATTAGAATCTCGCTTAATCTCTTAGTAGTTGATATCTAAATCGAAAGGTTTGATTTGGTTGTTTTAAACTAAGAACAAGTAAAGTAAAGAAAGTAAGTAAATTTAAGGATGTAATCAATGATAAAGAGTCACTAGGATGTGATTGGCTTTCACCGCCACTACACATGGATCCAAAACATGCAACATAAAACATATCCTGCAATAAGAGTCTAAATAGTTAGTATCTTTGTAGATTTAGTTTCCTTTCGAAGAACTAACTACGAGGAGTGTGGGAATGTTGCAATGCCAACCATCCCCAAATGAATGGTCACCTACTTTACATCATTCCCTTTGCAAAGTGTGTTCCTCGACTTACCAAGGTTGTGCTTTTCATAGTATGAAAGTACAACGATGGAAGTGAGTTTACTCCACTTCTTGAAAACACTCCTAGATACCGAAACAGATGCACGGTGGATACATGCATCAAGAACCAACATTCAATCGAGATTCGAATCTAGTAGTACAAACATAGACAATTCATACTAAAAGATAAAAGATAACATAAGTTGGTGATCAAGCAACAAACATTCATTAAACGATTGATGTTGAACTGAAAAGAAAGCATCTCTATATTGCAAACTATGGATTACATTACATGAAATGAAAACATGGGTAGCGGGGCTACTCCCCGCACCCTAGTGAAAGAGACTACTCGCTCATATCTAGGACAAAGAAGGAGGCAAGAAGAGAGAGAGAGAGAGAGAGAATGTCATCCCACAAAGGAGAGAGGAAAGTCAAACCCTTAGAAAGAGAGGGAATGATGATCTTCACACTTCACAGGTTGCTTGATGATGAGGTCTCCTCTTCCCACCTTCTTTGGCAAAGAGAGAGAAAGCAGCTTCAGAATGGAGTTTGGATCTCAGACCGGTAGACTTTGGGCGGAAGATGGAAGTTGGAATAGCTCTGGAGTAGTAGAGGCAGCCTCTGGACGTCTGAAAACTTGATGTCTTTGGGAGGACCCCTTGGGTCTTATTTATAGGCCTTAAGTGAAACCCAAACGGTTTGGTCAGTTTTGGGTCCAAACGGTCTTGAAGACCGTTTGGGCTCTGAGACCGTTTGGACTCTGAGACCGTTTGGGCTCTGAGACCATTTGGACTCTGAGACCATTTGGACTCTGAGACCGTTTGGACTAATGCGGTCTTGAGATCATTTGACTCCATGCGGTCTTGGGACCGTGTGAGTCCATGCGGTCTTGGGACCGTTTGACTCCATGCGGTCTTGGGACCGGTTGGCTTCATGCGGTCTTGGGACCGTGTGAGTCAATGCGGTCTTGGGACCATTTGACTCCATGCGGTCTTGGGACCGGTTGGCTTCATCTGGTCTTGGGACCGTGTGAGTCCATGCAGTCTTGAGACCGATTGGCTTCATGCGGTCTTGGGACCGTATGAGTCTTTTGTGATTTTTTTATGTCTTTTTCTGTAAGTAAAAAGGAGAAAAGTTAATCTATCAGTATATTACAATAAAAGAGGATAGATAGGGATTCTATCTAATTTATCTAACAAAGAGTGTGGAAAATTGAAGAAAAAACACTAAGATAAAATCACAAAATTGGAGGTTATCAATCATCCTTCCTAAATACTTGGGAAACCCCTGTACAAAAGCATTAGAGACATATTTTATATCAATAATGAAACTTACCAAACCCAATGTTGATGGCATTAATTTTAAGGAAAAACAAAACACTTTTGTAAATGATTTTAAATTGTTTGTATTAGCATCAATTCTCCCATATGCAAGTCATCATGATGGTGGAAAACCTAAACCAGATCCTCCACCCGACTCAGTTCATCATGCTCTACTGGCATTACTGGTCGGGTACCTACCAACCTCCCCCAATCCACATCCGTCTTCAACACTTCCCTTGCTATCGAAGGAAGATCTATTGATATTATTGGAAGGAATGTGAGGTGAAAGAAAATATGAACGCCCCACTGATCTTCCACGACCGAACTATCATCGGGTATACTATGAAGCTCCGCAGATAAAGGTCCCAACCCTCATACACATCCCCTTCAGCTAGACATTTTTTGAGCTACCTAGGCCACCTGGAAATCCTCGCTCTTCTCTTCCCTCCATCTCGGGTTTTGATTTTGCTTGGGACGAGAAAAAATCTAAGTCTAGGGTGGAGGTGGGTGGTATGTTTCTATTCTACCCCTTATCTTTTTTATTCTTGCATTATTTCTACCTTTTTTTTGTTTTGCATATAGTTGCTTTGTGCATGGCCATTATCTAGTCATCCATGTTTTTATTTCTTTTGTTACAAAATGTCCTTTATCTAGTCAGACAATATGAATAGATGTTTATCATTGTACCCCTTTGAATTTAGTAAATCTTTTGCAAAAATTATTACAAATTGCCATGTCTGAAACCACCATGTCACTTAGGATCCCAAAATAGCATCACTCCTTGGAAAAGTTGGCAAGCCATATGGAATCAATCAAAACCAAACACAAATTTTCTCTATTTTTAAACTATTGATTAACTTGATATAAATCTTATATAATGTGATTGACATGAATGTGATTGACATGAATGTTCTTTTTGATGTAATGACACTTTCCAACAAAAAAAGGAGAAAATAAATGTGTGAAGTTATAAGCACACGGACACCTTTTGTTTCCCCCTTATTTTCTTTCTAAAAAAAGCAAAGAATCACCACCATACAAAAATCAAGTCCGGGGTGGCATGCTTCCCATAAAAAAATCCATACCCCACAAAGGAGCGTACCATCAATAGATGCCAAAAGTGCACATGAAAAAAAATATGACCAATGTAGCCACAACTCCACAAATCTAAATCCCAAGTCGAATAGAGGAGGGATAAAAAGAAATCATCACTTCCTTCTTTGTTTTCACACCCCCTAATTTCATCTTGTTCTTGTGCAACAACTCACATAAAAAAATACATTAATAAAAATGAGAGTGCCAAAGAAAAAGTAAGATGAAGCATGTTTTTCTACAAATCTTGATTTAGAACCAAAATATGAAATTTGTTTTTAATAGGGAATATAGAATTTTGTGCATTGTGCTTTTAGGAGATTGGGTTATTTGGCCAAATTTGGAGGTAAGGAATAAAGTGATGTTACAAGGGTGAGGATAGACATGTTGTTAGTATAAATTGGAATAATTTGTAATTTTATTTGTTTGAGGACAAACAAAGATTCAAGTCTGGGGTATTTTGATAAATGTATATTTATCTTTTTTTATTTAATCTTTTAGATATTTTTTAGGATTGATTTGTTATTTATTTTCTTAGTTTTGTGATTAATTGTATTAGTTTAGATTTTCTCCATTTGTTTGGAGTTTTAATTGTGTTTGGCTATTTTTTGTAGGAAAATGGTCTAATCACTTTAATGTTCAAAATTTCCTTGAGAAGATATTTTGCACAAATTCCCGCAGTGTCTGACTTCACTATATACCTTTCACCAAAATTGGTATAACTCCCACATTCCAAGGCAAAATTTAATGTGTAAGTATGTGTTGGAAAGAGAATTCAATTATCTATAGGAAAAACATATTTTCGGACTACTCCCGAATTTATGACTGGCCCAAAAATATGCTCGAAATTTCTATTGCGGAAAATTACTGCAAACAGAATGCAAAACAATCAACCATTTCTTTTCTTCTATTGACCAGATCCAGAAAAGTTTTCAGCCACCGGCCAAGAGTCTTCTAGAAATTCTTATATGTAGGGTTTCTATCCCTCCTTCCCCTATAAAAGGAGGGGGGACTCCACTAAGAAAGACATCTGAAATTTTATAGTCATTGCTTGTAGTTGAACTTTGTCGTTTCCATTCATTAGTGTAATCTTTCATTTCTGTAATAAAATTTATTCTTCTCTCTAGTTTATAGATCTCGTTTCTTCTTCTTATTCTTTTCTTTGGAGCAGGGAACTAAGAGAGCAAGCTATTTCATTGTCACCGGCTAAGATCTCCTAGGAGATTCTGTCACTTCTGGTCTATGACTTTCTACCTTCCTTCCTTGTTTTCTCCATCCCTTAGTATGACTAGTGAGTAGTTTTCTTACCGAGGTGAGGGGAGCGACCCTTTAGCCATGTAATGACTAGATTGAAGATTTATACAATTTTTTAGATAAATGGATTTTGATTTTGATCTCGACGATTTTAACGAAGTGATCTCTCATTTTCATCACTTGTTAGTCTTGGCGGATGCGACCGTGGAACCCAAGATTTAGAACAACTAAATCGATTTCATGGGAATTTGGATGAGACCTCAAAGAAGTCCCCATTAGGATGATTGAACTAGGATCCCTGAATGCTAGGACCAATAGATTCACGGGGAGTTCATCTTTTATGAATCATTTATAAATGTTTCACATACCTTCTTTTATCTTTCTTATCAGTTCTTTGATCTTGTTTTGCATCGACTAGGGTGGTAAAATCCCTTAGCTTCGGTATTTCCTTCTTTGATTGTTAATCTTTGATTCAATAACTTTATCTTTTTATTTTATTTTTAGCAAACTCTTGAAATAGATTTTACATTCTCATTCTCGTAATCAGATTTGAAACTCAACCATCTTCATCACCGTCTCTGTGGATCGACCCTTCTATACTAGCTTTTATCGGAAAGTAGAAAAGGATAAACTCTAGGATAATTTTCCTAGTGATTGGTGTGCTAAACGATGTGCATCAATTAGTCATCATTGAAACAAGGGTTTATTCAATTTAGACCTAGAGTCAACATTGACTAAATTGACCTTGAGTCAACATTCCCCCCCCCCTTTTTGAAGATGACAAACCATTCCATAAATGTATTGAAAGCATTGAAGTAAAATCATACCTTTGGAGAAACTAAGGAGTTTCAATTGAATTGAGTTCATATGACCCCCCTCAATTGATGCTCATAGAGTTCTCACACTCCCCCTCAATTGATGCTATTTCTCCTACATGGTTAGCTTTCATAACATTTATAGAATACTATGTCTTCTACTCATATATGTTCTACACATATATGTCTTTTCCCCTTTACCTTCTCCCCTTTACATGAACATGCTTCTCCTCTTCATGTGAGACATGCCTTCTCCCTCTTTTGCCAAAAAAAGGCATACCTTTCTCTTCCTTTGTCATTTCAAAAAGTGGGGATATGAAGAAATTAGAAACACCACTTGTTAAAAAAAGGCGATAACAAAAAGTTATAAAAGAAGACTAGAAGAGCATATCTAGGGGCTTGTACAAACATAGAAAGAAAAGCAAGTTAAAGCATGCACTTGAAAAATCCAAAAATCAAGATAAAGTGCTGTAGAAAAATAATAAATCACAATTTTGACCCTCAAGATGACAGAATTCACCCAAAAAGGGTCAGGGCTCATGGAAAAGCAATGAGCCTTGCTCAAAATGCTGTTTCTTCATTAAAAACACTACTCTTTCATAAAAATATGGAATTGGAGAAAAATCTACATAAAATCCAAAGATGCTCCAATTTCTACATACAATGTAGTTCTATGTATCCTGCATCACAATGTTATTCAAACAACTCAATATGGTTTATATGAAATTTAAGGAACAAGCTTGCTAAGTATGAAACAAGATACAAGAATAGCATATAGTTGAGTACCATTTGATGAAAAGATAAGCAATGCTAGAACTACATGTATATGAACTACTAGTAGATGTTATCATAAGTTAGGGCTACTAGTAAGAACTAGATCATAGAAAAAGATGTCTAAGATAAAGCAAGCTATGAGTCGATGCAGAGATATATCCAAACAAAGAGATATGCAATTTTAGAAGCATGAAAGGATAACTCACTAACAAGTATGCATCATTACCAAAAGATAATTACCACTAAGAACCTCAAGGTTGTATCCAAACAAGATATACAATTAGATAGATGCATCAAGTTAGAGAACAATGGAAGAAAATTAAGAAACAACCAAGAGATCCAAAGAGATCATCATCAAAACCTATAAAACAACTCGAAGCAAGTAATTGCAAGATATAAATATACCAATTTAGAGAAATTAGAGAGATAGAGTTGTATGCAAGATATGAAATTTAAAAACATGGCAATATGCATATATAAAGGTACCAAGGGAGTGCCAAAAGATAAGGCTATTGGTTTAAAAAATCTAGTTGAGAGGGAAATTCTCATCCAAAAAGCCAATTGTATATT
The DNA here is from genome assembly GCA_963693085.1 of Alisma plantago-aquatica. NCBI lineage: Eukaryota > Viridiplantae > Streptophyta > Magnoliopsida > Alismatales > Alismataceae > Alisma > Alisma plantago-aquatica. The sequence goes on from OY856413.1 coordinate 406,987,353, forward strand.
CTATGCATAGTGTTGTTGGTCGAGTTCTGTGTATTGACAACTCGACCGATGACAGCTGTTGGAAACACCCATTGGTGTTGGTCGGTCGAGTTTCTAACAGGGCAAACTTGACCAAAAGAGCACATATATATAAAAACATATCTAGATGCATGATAAAAATATTAGCCATATCCAAACATGCGTAAGCAAGTTGGTAATGCACTATGCAAGCATTTGAAATAGTTTTTGAGCAAGAGTGTAAAGAGAAACAAAAAATATCACTTTTGACTCAAAAACCATATGTATAGCGCACATTAACTTGGAAAAACACACAATGATTAGCAATCAGAACCTTACCTCTATGCTTACCATTGCTTTTCTACTTGTAGTCACCCTCTACACATCTCACCTTTCTTCTTTCATGTGGACTGAGAAGTCAATTTGCAATTCAATAGCTCAAGTCAACCCATTTGCAAGTACCTACAAGAAGAAATATGAAATGGTCCCCAATCATATTTTTGGTTCCGGATGGGTTAGCTTAGCAACCCAAGTCCTAGTGTTCTTGGGTGTTTTCCTAAAAGGGCAACAAGTAGACTAATGACCAATTTCATTGCAATAGTTACATGTGTCCATAGCCTTGGAACTAGATGATTTTCCATGAAAGATTGGAGGTCCTTTACCTTTATTGTTCCTTTGGCTACCATCATACACCAAACCATGTCTACCAATTTGTTTAGTAGTATGGTGTATGATATCACTAAAATTCTTCTTACCAACTAAGAATCTTTGCAAAGACAATCTCAAATTATGATTATCATGCATAAGAGAAGAGATAGTAGAAGACAAATGATTGATATTATCTCTAGCATGCAAAAGATCATTTTCTAAGCAAAGAGCTTTAGTTAAATAAGAATCTATATCAATATGAACATAAACAACATTATTATTTCTATTAGTAGAACTAGAACAAGATTCATGAACATTGATTTTGGCAAGCAAGGAAGCATTTTCATTTTCAAGAAAAGCAATCTTAGAAAGATGAACACCATTTTCAGATTCTAATCCTTGCAAAACAAGATCTTTGTCCTTGTTTTCAGTTCTAAGAACATCAATATCATGCATGAGAGAATCAACAATTAAGGTATGATCTTCATTAGAACTACTCATAAGAGGTTGAGCTTCTAGAAATCTAATCTTATCAAGCAAGCTAGCATTTTCAAGTTTAAGAGAGTCTACTTGACTAAGACAAGTATTTTTATCATCAAGAAAGAAAGTATTAGCACGTTCAAGATCATCTACTTCTACATGTGGTGATTTTGGTTCTTAGACTTGACATCACTACACCTATCATATGTCGTTCAATGTACTTTGACATCATCCACCGTGACCTTGAATAAAGGTTGTTATAAAGGTGGTGCTCGGGTGCATTATGATACATGGGGGTGACCATGAGTGATGTAGATGGGATTTTTCCCTCCTACACGAGTATGATATCTTGACCACTTGATAAGAGAGACTGAGAAATGCATGTCCTTGCCGGTGCGAGTCAATATGTGATATTGAGCTTACATATATCTAAGACATCTGCTCTAGTTCAGGAAACATGGATTGAACGTTGAAGAGGATGAAAAAGCCATGCCTCGAGTTCAATCTAGATATCAGAGGCAAAGGAACTATATGATCATTGTAACATCAATCACATATTGTAGGTTGAAATTGTTCTCCAACTTTCCAATTACTTGGATAGCAATGATGTCTTACTGGATACCACTAATTGCTTGTGATGTCATAAATTAGTTATAGACATTTATTGCCAAAATAACTTGAAACCTATAGGGTGACAGACATAGGATACACCTAGAATAGGAGTTTATTCATGAATGTAGTTTTAAACTCGATTACTAAAGTGTTAAGTATTCAATTTAAACAACAATAACTAAAAGTTGATTGACTGGACTATGAACCGACCTATTCAAGAGTTGAATAGACTGATTCAAGTGTCACGTCAATTTGAACCAACATTTGGCAATCATAATTATGAAATGACTGGTTCAACAAGTGAATTGATCGACTCATATCTATGAACCGACCATTTGGTTGATCAATATGATTGATTTAAGAATTGATGTTGGCATCATTTTGTGCATTAATTTGAATATTAAATGCCAATACATTTGGAAATAGGAAACACAATGAAACGACTAGTTCAAGTGTTGTAATAATCATCTCATGTGTGAACTGACCGATTCATGGATCATAGGTTCTGGAAAATTCTTGAAATTCCATCTCTTTGACTCCCACTCAGACTGGAACTCCTGACCCTGACCCTCCTATAAATGGAGGGGTAGTTGAGGCTTTCTAGAGAAACAACAATAAACTCTAAAAATTGTTGTCTTCTCATAGTTGTGGTAACGTGAGAACCCAAACAAGTTCTACCTATCAAAGGGAGGAACAACACGAGAGAGACAATTGGGATAGCAAGTCGATGCTAGCATTAGAAGGGACAATTCCTTCTTGTCCGTTCATCTAGACTGAGAATATTTCTCAGTGGTCTGTGTAAACTACTTCAGAGGTGAGGAGGTCGTTGCCACCCTTCAGAAGGACCGTAGTTAACCACCTTCCATGGTGATCAAATAGGAGGCCAATGCCGACACCCTCCAAGTGTAACTTGAAGAAAGAGCATGCTGCAGTAAGGGATAGTCACTGTACTTGTTCTAACCTATGTTTCTTCTTTCTCTTGGTCCTATGGACATTAGCCTATACACAATGTCTTTTCTTTTGAAAATCATGGTTCATGTGAACTACTTTATTTTTTATTGATCTTGTGATCATGGATATTCTTTTGGAATCTTTTTATATGCTTTGTACATGATGGAACTCTATATGTCTTTTGCCCACTTATGAGGTGAATGCATATGTTGGTCACTTATGTGGTGACTAGTTTGTATAATCTGACTTTACTTTCTACTTGCCTCTACATTAAACATGCTATGTGATTCAGTAGCACTAGAGTAGTGTAATTGCATTGGTTTTTGGGTTATGTGCCCTTATTATATTTTTGGTATGGAGATGGCCCCATACACGTGTTTCAAATTTATGAGGATTGTCCCACTTTATATATATATTTGGGAGTTTGGTTATGTGCCAATCTCTATCAGGTTTCAAGTTTATGAGGCTCGGCCACCATTGTTATTTATATTGTTCTAGGGCTATGCTTATCTCACATGCATGCAGGTTGATGTTGATGATGATGGGTTATGTGCCCTAATTCCAGGATATGTGCTTCATTTCCCACCATGGTAGTGGATGTATATATGGCACAATCTTTTTATGTTGTTTTATGATAAATATCTCCTTTATTGTGATTCTTTTTTCTTGATACCCAATTGGGTAGTACTTTTCTTTTTTATGGGAAGCTTCTATTTATTTGATGTCCTTATTTCTTTATATTTCTCAATTTTACTTTTTAGTATGCATATACTAGCCTTTGCTGATGTCTTCTATCTTTCTTTTCTTGTTGGGGTATGCTTACTACCCTAGGTGAAGGATGTCGAGGACATGACATAAAGTTATGGACCTAGCTTAAGGAGTTAAAGTCTGGAGACAATCTTGATGTGGTTTAGATTTCCCTCTACATGGATCCTTATGATGTACCTTTATATGTAAGTTTAAGATGTTCTTTTGTAACCTTATGAGAAATTGAATATAGTCAATGCTTTTATTTCACTACTACACTTTGGTTGTTTTGATTACCATTAAATAAGATTTGAAAATTTTACACCCACTCAACCATACCTTTTAGGTGTGTTTGGACTGGAAGTTTTATTGTTCAAATTTTTAGTAGAGAGGTGATTTCACTTCTTTATAGCATGCTATCAGAGCCCATGGTAGTCAGAATCTGACTATTTTAATTTTGTCTCCCTAGTTAGAATCTTTACCTTATGTGGTCACCCTTTAGGTGAGATGTTTCCCTAAATTTTGTATAAGTTGTTTATAAGATGATGAGAAGTATCCATTAGAATCATAATGAGTAAACCCTAATTACGTGATGAGGTTAGATGATCATACTTTATCATATAGGTCTTTGCTGACATGAATCCTTATATGCAATAGGGTTTGACTTGGGGATGCAATTAGGTTATGAGAATGAGGAGGTATTAGTATAAGAAGATTTGTTATGGATAAGTTGTGACTTGGTTTCAGTAAATGATTTTGGATCCATCTTTTATTTTATGTCAAATCAATTTTATCGCCAAAATTACTTTCCATTATACTACTATATGTATTTTTTTTTGGATTTCATCGAATTTTTGTTCTAAACTAAGTCACAATAAAGTGAGGTGTTTTTGGTAGTAAAACCCTAAACCTAGTGCTAACCCTAGTTTTGACTTTGGATTTGTGACTAGGATTGATATAAAGGTGTAGTTGACCTACCCTATGACTTTTGGATTTTATGTAGGGTTGTTACGTTAGAGACACAAGGACCTAAAAATCAACCCTAGATGGTGTGACTATTAATTGGATACATGAGCAACAGAAATCTCTTAAAATTTCACAACTAAAAGATATGTGGGTAATCCCAAATGTTGTTTAGCTAATTTGTTAGGTTGAACCTTTTAAGGGGTGGAGAGTAGTTGGTTGTCGATGTTTGGTTCAATAAATTTTGAGGATGAAATCCTTTTAAGGGGTGGAGTGCTGTAACATACCAGATCCTGGACCCTACCCTAGAACTTTGATCTTTTGGGTTTGGCCAAACAAGGTTGAGGGTTAGACCTAAAAAGATGTTTAGTAAAATCCTAATGATCTAATGCATGAATGTATCAACTAAATGTACTCTAATATGTCACATAAATTCAATTGGAGGTAATAAGTAGATAAGGAACCTAATTGGATGAATAATAAAGATAATGGACCACTAATGAGCCATATGACATATCTCATAAAAAGAAGTCACAAAAGTGGAAACAAACTTCAAATTCGTAATCTACATATCAAAATAAGCCTACATATCAATTTTCACCTAATTTGGACACCTTGAAATAACTGGGTAAGTTGAGGAGAGAGAAAATGAATAAAAGGCATAAGTAATAAATAATGTGATATATAAATTCAAAAAGATGGAAATAAAGACAAATTCATATTCAACTAACTTGTGGGTAAAATTTCATCAATTTTGGATAATTGTAGACGTCTCTAATGCATTAGGAAAAAGAAAATGTGATTTACTTAACAAGAATTAAATAAAACAGCAAAAGTATCCAAAAAGGAAAACTAATGTCAAAATTAGATTCTACAAGTTCTAATTAGGCTAGGTATCAGATTTCATTTAATTTGGACCTTGTTTGTACCTTCAATTGAAGAGAGAGAAAAAAGAAAATAATTTAATCAACACTTTACGAAATCCAGATTAGGAAACACCATTCCACATAAACAATAACTGCAGACCAAGGTCCGATATTCTAGGTATAACTCCCTCATTTAAAAAACAATCACTAAATAACTTGCATTGGATTCCAAATTTAATTCCACATCCATCCACACCATATTCATAGCCTAACGTGGAGAATTCGAGAAACGCCTAAACTTTTTTTTCAAGTCTTCTGAAACAACTTCTTACACACCCCCACTTATAAATTACCTCTATCCTGGCCTTCCTCTATTATTTTGTGAACCTCCTCTCATCTCAATTTCATCCTTTCTTGAGTGTGTGACTGCTGGTGGTCGTTCTTTGATTTCTCCTTACATCGTCGTTTCACCCAAAAGCCGAACGTGGTTCTTGGTTTGAGTTTGCGGCACCGCTCCTTGCCAATCCAACCTCTCTTCCTCTCTCGCAAATTCCGTACTGATTTGGCTTTTTCTAATTTTGTGATTTGTTCATCTTGCAAAATTCATATCTTTTAATTTACTGGTCTAAAAATTATAAATAAATATATTTTGGAATCAAAAAAATATTCTTTATGTAATAAAAATACTTTCAGAGTCTGATTTCAATATTTTATAAGAATGAATTTTGGAGAACAAAATACATGTATAAAACTCATAATAAATGTAACTTAATCATATAAACTCCAAATTGGATAAAAAGATATGTTTTCTTAACCAGGAGAATCTAATAAATCACCTGGTGATGTTTTCAGAGTTTAATTCGAATTTCATAAAAAAGTGATTTTCTTGGGTTGCAATATAATCATCAATTAATGATTTTCATCTAATATGAAATTAGGTGAAGAGATATTCTATTTGGATCTAGGGTGTGGACCTTAACCTGATACACACATCATTAAGGTATGTTTGCATCCCCGATTATTCCTTTTTGAGCAATTAACCTATGTTTCTTCTTTCTCTTGGTCCTATGGACATTAGCTTATGCACACTATCTTTTCTTTTGAAAATCATGGTTCATGTGAACTACCTTATTTGTTATTGATCTTGTGATCATGGATATTCTTTTGGAATATTTTCATATGATTTGTACATGATGGAACTCTATATGTATTTTGCCCACTTATGAGGTGGATGTATATGTTGGTCACTTATCTCGTGACTAGTTTGTATAATCTGACTATACTTTCTACTTGCCTCTACATTAAACATGCTATGTGATTCAGTAGCATAAGAGTAGTGTAATTGTATTGATTTTTGGGTTATGTGCCCTTATTATATTTTTGGGATGGAGATGACCCCATACCCGTGTTTCAAATTTATGAGGTTTGGCCCACTTTATATATATATTTGGGAGTTTGGTTATGTGCCAATCTCTATCAGGTTTCAAGTTTATGAGGCTTGGATGCCATTGTTATTTATATTGTTCTGGGGCTATGCTTATCTCACATGCATGCAGGTTGATGTTGATGATGATGGGTTATGTGCCCTGATTCCAAGATGTGTGCTTCATTTCCCCCCATGGTAGTGGATGTATATATGGAACAATCTTTTTATGTTGTTTTACGACAAGTATCTCCTTTAATGATTCTTTTCTCTTGATACCCACGGGGTGGTGCTTTTCTTTTCTATGGAAAGCTTCTATTTTTTGATGTCCTTATTTCTCTATATTGATCAATTTTACTTTTTAGTATGCACATACCAATTTGAATAGACATACTTTGTAGATGCATTTGTTCTTTTAAAAGTCATGAAGCCTATATCCATATCTAGGGTTTCTAATCCATGACTAGAATTGCTTTGATATGTGGATTTCAAGTAATGCTCTGACTTTCAAGATTTCTTATTTACTAATACGAATATCTTATTTTATATATATACACTCATTAATCAATAGCGCCCTATATATATATATATATATATATATATATATATATAGGGTTTGAACTCATAACAAGGATGAGATTAATAGACAAAGTTGTATTGAATTTTATACAACGTTCCATATACACTTACTAAGGTATTATATATACATATATATATATATATATATATATATATAAATCTAGGGTTTGAACTCATAATAAGGATGAGATTAATAGACAAAGTTGTATTGAATTTCATACAATGTTTCATATACACTTACTAAGGTATTAATTCTAATAGGAACATTGGAACAATAAATAAATTAGGTTAGGTTATAACTATTGTAACACTCATATGCACACCATAGTCTAATCTTCTACTTATTATATAGATTGACTAATTTCTTGATATTACACATGATACATAAATTACACATTTGTTAACAGAATCATCTTAGGTGTACTAGTAAGTAACTTTATCAGCCAAGAGATCTGCTTATTATACTCACAAAAGGTATTAGAACACTGGTCTTAGTTTTATGCACAATTCAGGTTTTATTTCTATCTTCCCTTAGTTAAGTTCTAGAAAAGTGAAATACAGGAAGAATATAAGAAAGAATGCTAACCTGTAGATTGATCGAGGTGTGTTTTGATATGAAGGCTGGTAAGTATTGCTTCATTGAGTGGTTCTGGTATGAACATGGATGAATCCTAGTGAGTGGAAAAGTTCTCATGACTATTTGTAGTTGCATCCCATGTCTTTAGATTTTGATTTTTAGTGCATGTTCGATTTCTTGGTGTTGAACAGAAAGTGATGGTGGTTCTTCTTTGGTCAACCTTGTATTGGCTCGACCAGACTTATCTCAGGTGGCTTCCTGGTCGACCTCTACTATTGTGAAGAGTTGTGGATATGGAAATATACTTTGCTCTATGGACCGGAGAAGGGGGACTAGGGCAACAATGATACCTTATGTAGATGGCCTGAAGGTGAAGTTGTAAGTCTATTCTTGGCGTCCATGGTGGAGGAGTAGCTATTACTGAAGGTATGTAGATCTGTTTTGTAGAATCTAGCGAGGCTACAAGTTTAAGTCAACGGTGGAGAGGTTAGAGAAGGAGATGAGTTAGGGTTTTTTGTAATGGCTAGTGCGGCGCCAAGCCTTGTGGTGGCGGATAGGGTTTGGAGTGCTAAGGCAAGAAGGGAGAAGAAGAATAGAAGAGGGGAGAGAGGAACACATGGACTAGTTTGTTGGATTTGGATTTGGGGTGAAGATCTGCCATGACAACAGTTTGCCTGTCACGGTGGTTGGGTACAAGGAGGGAGATGACGGTGAATTGTGGTGTCGGCAGTGCCAGGTCCTCTCAAGACCAACTGCTGGTACCATCAGTGATTGGTGGAGATGATGGAGGTGGTGGTAAAGGCAGGTAGATCTCGACCATCGAGAAGGTTACAGGTGGTGTTGCTATTGCACAACCATTTCCTGGAAAGGAGAATGATTGTGGGGCAGTGCTGATGTCATGGTGGTCATGGCCTGTGGCAGTGCAGGTCGTTAGCCCATGCAGCTGGTCTGGAAGAGGAAGGAGGAGCATGCATGTCGACATTACCAATGGAAAATGCTATACAGACCCCCAAACCAGACAAACAAACCGGACGACCCTCTCCCGTGCACACGACTCAAGAATAGACCCCATTCTTGGGCCATGTGCACGGGAGAGGGTCATCCGGTTTGTTCGTCTGGGTTGGGGGCTGTATAGCAAACCTCATTACCAATAGAGAGGATGTGGGGCACACGATGAGAGGGGGTAGAGACAACAATCTCTTGCATCATCAATGAGATGTATGGATGAGGAGGGAAGTGCCACACGATCATGGTTGTGCTATAGGCCCTACCTGCCGTAGGGTTGACTCTCAGGTCGTGGACTCCAAGAAGGAGAAGGCCGACTTTGCTGATGGTCTTGGGGAGTTCAGATCAAGGGGTTGAAGGCGGTCCATGATCAAGGGAGACAAACCGCCGGTTACCACCCGACGTTGTCATTTCTGAGACGGAGAATGCAGAATGTGTTACCTAAAAGACGGAGCATTTCACAATGACTACAGTTTTAAGTGATAGGTCAAATGGGTTAAGTGCATTATCTCTTCTAATATTAATTCAGTTAATAGGTCAAATAAATTCAGATTCAATTAAAATTTTGCAAGTAGGCCAATTAAGGTGTTACAAATCTAGTTTTATCTTTAATTTCTTCTTTAAAACATATTTGGTATTTTGTTGATAATACACATTTAAAACACTTATGATCCTCTTAATCAATTATTATATAATTTTGGATTTTAATTATTTCCTTTTACCAAAAAGCCTAGTAATATTTAGAGTGACAATTTAGGACAACACTGATTTTTTTAAGAGAAGTCGGAAGGCTATCTTATTCATCCCACCCTCCCCTTGCGAACATCAAAAACAACTTACATTCACTAATCAAAGATGCATAATTAAATATGGTAGTACTACTATCATTACAAAGATCTGTAGCTAAGAGATTACAAATCTCATTAGGGGGTTTATATAACCCATATAGCTTTGGTTGTTTTTAAGTGGTATTTGGCTAACCCATCTGCTGCTGCATTTCCTTCTCTAGCTACATAAACTGCATGCCATCTAGGTCTTTGCATATAGTCCATCTTCCTGAGGTACTTTGCATATTTTGAGTTTTTTGACCTGTCTTCAACGACCATTCTTACTGCAACCTGCGAGTCCGACTCTATAATAACCGAGGAGCAGTCATTTGACCTTGCGAAATTCATGGGAAGACAAATTGCGTTGAGCTCAACTCCCACAATGTCATCACCAATTCCGTTCCCAGCTATGCCTCCCATCCACTTCCCCTCACAATCTCTCACTACGACATCACTAGTAGCTCCGTGTCTCTTAACATCTACACAACAATTCATCTTCACAGTTTCCCAGACTCGATTTCTCCCAATTACTGGCTAACAATGTGTAAGAAGGATTGGGGGTTCTATGAAGAGCTTGACGCTGTGCATACCACTCCTTTCTGATGTACCCCACCGACTGAGGGACCACCCTTCTCTCATTCTTGAAGACATGGCAATTTCTGCAGAACCTAATGTGCGAGCAGGCAATTAAGAATAGGTTGGAAAATTCAGGCTCACCTTGGATCTGCTATTGAACCCAGTCACCAACATTAGAGTCATCGAAGAACCCAGATCAATTCCATCCCCGCAACAACTCGACCCACACTTCCTTATCTCCTTGGTAGTCCCTTAAAGCATGTATAGTCGACTCTTCCCCTTTGTTGCATCTAGAACATGTGCTATATACTGATAAGTGACGTTGGGTTCTTCTTTGATTCATCAGAATGGCCTCGTTCAGCACCAGCCATCTAAACGTCCTGTACCTTGGCGCCACAATCACTTTCCAGATCTCCTTCCACCTCCCCACGGTGGATCTGCCCTTACCAACTCTTAAGACGTGATAAGCCGACTTGGTGGAATATGTTGGGAATAGGAGTCCGAACCACATCCGAATTGGATTGGGACTTAAAAAGGAGTTGGACATGTGTTGCCAATCCTAATACAAGTCAAATCCAATAGAAAACAAGAAGATGGTTCCCTTTGTGCATCATGGAGTTGGACTAGGAGTGAGACTGGAATTTGGATTAGGAGTCCTGGTTGCAACTACAGGGATGGAGGCCTATAAATAGAGACCATGGGGGAGGCCATTGGGATCATCCCATCAGTTGTTCATTGTTGGTGCCTTCTATGGTAGAAGAGCCGTAGAATAAGAACAACAAGTGGAGCTCTCTTGTGGATAAGAGAGGGCCAACGACTTTTCCTTGAAGCAAAGTAGTGGTTGGTAGTCGGCAACACAACAGAGGGCATTGACAACGGAGGCAGATCCGAGAACGGAAGACACACATCAGTCAGTGGCGGTTGTTGGTGTTGTGACTACGGCAGTTGTTTGTCCGGTCAGCGGAGGACACACACTCCCTCTCTCAGGCAGAGAGAGCTTTCGGTTTGTAGCAGCATGCCGAAATCTTAGTTGGAGGATCCAACTAGAACGAGTACCATAGGCAACGACGAGGTAGGCGACCTTGTCACCGGTGGAGACGATCGATCATCGATCGTAGAGGCAACAAGCAATCCCCAACAGCGACAACGGCACCGTGAGGAGATAAAGTTAAGAGAGAGATTTTGTACACCTTGAGTGTGATTCTCTTCTTCCTTATCTTTGTTCTCGTGTGGGGGGGAGCTACTTGGATTTATGGGTGATTAAATCTGGGCGGTGTGAGTTGTAATTCTTGATTACATAGTGCTTGTTGACCGGTATTGCCCCGTGGTTTTACTCTCCTTAACTTGGGGAGATTTTTCCCGTTAAATCTCGCGCCTTGAGTCTTACAGAGTATTGCCACTTTTTCACAACAAGTGGTATCAGAGCAAGGTTGGAAGGTTGAAGTGGAAGTGTCAATGACGTCTGAAGATGGGAAAGTGCACATCGACAAGTTTGATGGCAAGGACTTTGGCTTCTGGAAGATGCAGATTGAAGACTATATGTACTAGAAGAAACTGCATCAACCTCTGACGGGGACTAAACCTGAACACATGAAGTAGGAGGACTGGGATCTCCTTGATCGTCAGGCACTTGGAGTGGTCATGTTGACATTGGTGCGAAATGTTGCATTCAACATTGCCAACGAGAAGACAACTGCGGGACTTCTGAAGACGCTATCAAATATGTACGAGAAGCCAACTGCTGCGAATAGAGTATATTTGATGCGTCACTTGTTCAACCTGAAGATGAGCAAAGGAGCCTCTGTAGCTGATCACATCAATGAGTTTAACGTCATAATCACGCAACTCAACTCTGTGGATATCAAGTTCAAAGATGAAGTTAAAGCTCTTATCCTACTCTCCTCTTTGCCCGAAAGTTGGTCTGCTACCATGACATCAGTCAACAGTTCATTCGGAAGCATAAAGCTAAAGCTTGATGATATTTGGGATTTGATCCTGAGTGAAGACATCCGCAAGAGGGAATGTGCCAGATCTGATTCTTTAGGTTCAGCTCTACTCGTTGCAGGTAGAGGAAGAAATCAAAGTCACAATCACGGTTCTAACTGCGGAAAGTCGAAGACAAGGGGTAAAGAATGTTACTGTTGCGGAAAAGTTGGACACTTCAGGAAGGACTACAAGGTCTGGAAGAGGGTGTCACAAGAACTCACCAAAGAACAAGAGGATGATGAGCAGATCAATTCAACTGTTATTGCAGAGGAAGTGCTTACAGTCCAAGAGCAGTGTCTGAATACAAAGGATGATGTTGAGTGGGCGATAGACACGGGAGCGACGTGTCATGCTGCATCTCACAAGAAGTTCTTCACAAGATACAAAAGAGGGAACTTTGGAAATGTGAGGATGGGGAATGTTAGCTACTTAAAGATCATCGAGATTGGTGATATCTACGTCAAAACAAATATCGGGTGTATTGTCATGCTCAAGGATGTTCGTCATGTTCCAGATCTGAGACTCAGCGTAATTTCTGGTTCCTTATTGGATAGGAACGGATATCATCTCGGGTTCGGCGGAGGCAAATGCAAGGTGACAAAAGGGTGTTTGGTGATAGCTCGAGGCAGACTATGCTGCAATCTATATAAAACCACATTCAGAGTGCACAAAGATAAGGTTCAGGAAGTGAAGAAGTCAAAGCAATCTCAAAGAAGACAAAATCATGGAGGACTATGAGGAAGTTCTACAGATAGCCGCATGACTGAGCTGCGGGATTCTCTCAATGATGTTAGAAAGGGTAGAAAAGTGGATTTCTATATGCATCAGGAGATGCACTATGACGGCTCCCAGTTAAAGAAGATAGCTCCAAATACTTTCTCAAGACGACACACGTGTGAGGAAGGAGGGAAATACATTGAAGATGTAGTTGCTACACCCAGGCTGGAGGATCAGACTCTTGATTTAGACTTACATCGATAGGGGGAGTGTCATAAGAAGGTTTCTGAAGTTTACTACAGAAGGCCAGAAACATAGTTTTCATCCAGGAGGGCTCGACTGACCGGTCAGGGGGAGCCGACAAAGTTCCAAGTGTGGGCATGGAGAGAGAAGCAGTGTGGCTAAGATACTTCTTCTCTATTGCTTGGGAACAAAGTGCAGTCAAGGTGGGACTTCAAGAAGAGGGATGAAAACAACAGGATGCTGGCATGATTGAGGAGAATGACCACCTATCGGAACCCATCACAGGTGGTGATGGAGTCCAGAAGATACTTTGGATGATTGATGAAGACAACGTCTCCCTTATGGGCCAGAGGGGGAGATTGTTGGGAATAGGAGTCCGGCCCACATCTGAATTGGATTGAGACTTAAAAAGGAATTGGAAATGTGTTGCCAATCCTAATACGAGTCAAATCCAATAAGAAATAAGAAGATGGTTCCCTTTGTGCATCATCGAGTTGGACTAGGAGTGAGACTGGAATTTGGATTAGGAGTCCTGGTTGCAACTACATGGATGGAGGCCTATAAATAGAGACCATGGGGGAGGCCGTTGGGATCATCCCATCAGTTGTTCGTTGTTGGTACCTTCTGTGGTAGAAGAGCCGTAGAACAAGAATAACAGGTGGAGCTCTCTTGTGGATAAGAGAGGGCCAACGACTTTGCCTTGAAGCAAAGTAGTGGTTGGTAGTCGGCAACACAATAGAGGGAATTGACAGCAGAGGCGGATCTGAGAGCGGAAGACACACATCAGTCAGTGGTGGTTGTTGGTGTTGTGACTACGGCAGTTGTTTGTCCGGTCAGCGGAGGACACACACTCTCTCTCTCAGGCGGAGAGAGCTTTCAGTTTGCAGCAGTGTGCCAAAATCCTAGTTGGAGGAGCCAACTACAACGAGTACCGCAGGCAACGACGAGGTAGGCGACCTTGTCACTAGTGGAGACGATCGATCAGTGATCGTAGTGGCAACAAGCAATCCCCAACAGTGACAACGGCGTCGTGAGGAGATAAAGTTAAAAGAGAGATTTTGTACACCTTGAGTGTGATTCTCTTCTTCCTTATCTTTGTTCTCGTGTGGGGGGGAGCTACTCGGATTTAGGGGTGATTAAATCTGGGTGGTGTGAGTTGTAATTCTTGATTACATAGTGCTTGTTGACCGGTATTGCCCTATGGTTTTACTCTCCTTAACTTGGGGAGAGTTTTCCATGTTAAATCTCGCACCTTGAGTCTTACAGAGTATTGCCACTTTTTCTCAACAGAATAAGTCTCATTGGGCGTATTATTCCACACTCTAACATCCTCCCCATCTATCTCCATTTGGACCCTTAATCTCATGATGGTCTCAGCCAGATTGATTGGGAGCCATTCCTTGAGAAAAGCTTTGTCCCATTCCCCCTCGAGATTTTCCAGACTGGACACCTTCAGGTCGCCAAGCTCAGTAGATATGGGTCTCTTTGCATAATTCTTCAGCTTCGGTCCCTTTGGCCACCAAACATCCTCCTTGACATTTATGTTGTGACCATTCATTGGCACAACATATGCATTTTCCTCTATAAAGGGCTTTGTGGCGACAATCAATCTTCCAAGTCTGGAGATACTCGGCTCGTTTCCGCTCTCCGCCTTCTTGTAGTGCTTCCTCAAAGCAGTACACCACACAGACCTCCGGTGAGTAGAAACCTCCCATGCATGTTTGTGTAGTAGCACCTTGTTCCATTCCCACAGGGCCTTTATACCTAGGCCACCATCCTTCTTTGAACATGTCACCTTATCCCATGCGATTAGGGCCATGGGACTGGCCTTGTGACATCCGCCCGAAATAAATCTTCTAATCGAGCTGTCAATCCTATCACAAAGGCCAGCCGGTAACAGCGCAGTCTGCATCACATAGGTGGGCACCGCCATAAGTGTTGCTTTCGCCAAGCAGACTCTTCCTACCAAGGATAGGCTTCTCGCCGCCCATCCGTTAATCCTCCCTTCAACCTTCTACAACACCTCAGTGTACGTGTGATTGTCAACTCTCCTATGTAGAATAGGGACTCCCAGGTACTTCCCTAGATCCTCCGTGGTTTGGAAGTTGCTCATATGCTTGATTTTTCTTCTAATCCGCCTGTCCACACTTTTGGACAAGAAAATTCTGGTCTTGGACTGAGACACCATTTGCCCAGAGGCCACTTCAAACTCGCTAAAACACTTCAGAATGGTCCTCATGTTCACTGGGTTATCTTGAGCGAATAGGATGAGATCATCGACAAAGCACACATGAGATATCTTCGGTCCATTCAATCCCATTTTGACTGGTTTCCATCCACCTTCATCTACCTTCCGTTGGATATGTTGTGACAACCTCTCCAAGCAAAGAACAAAAAGGTACGGTGAAAATGGGTCGCCTTGCCTGAAGCATCTGCTGGCTTTAAAGGTATCCGACGTTCTTCCATTCCATACAATCGAGGTCTTCCCACCTCTTATCGAGCACATGATGTAGTCAATAATGTTCGGCGGAAGCCCCAATCTTCTAATAGTATCAAGGACAAACTCTCATGACATTTGGTCATATGCTTTAGTTAGGTCCACCTTAATCGCCATAGTTTGAGCCCCCCTCTTGCATTTCATTTGATAGATCAACTCCTGCACAAGGGCAATGTTATCTGTGATACGCCTATCTGGCACAAAGCTACTCTGGTTGTCCGCCACCCACTCCGATATGAAGCTCTTGAGTCTTTCCACTATCATCTTGGAAATGATTTTCTGAACTACATTGTTCAATGTGATCGGCCTTAGCTGCTCACATTTATCAGGCGTGGACACTTTGGGGATCAAAACTATCGTCGATTTGCTTAGTTCAGCAGGGACGATGCCTGTTGCAATTGCCACCTTCACCGTCCTCGTGATGCTCTGCCCAACAGTGTCCCAATGATGTTGTATGAAGTCCGCAGTAACCCCATCAGGCCCTGGTGCCTTGACCGGACTGAGGGACTTGATCACTGCATGGACCTCTTCGTCTGAAGGGACGGCTCGCAGCTTCTCAAGGTTCGAACTACTGATCTGTTTAAATCTGCCTGGGAACGCCTGCACATCATAGATCCTCCTACCAGCAGGGGAAGACAATGCACATTTGAAGTGATTCATAACCATGTTCAACAGGGCCAATTCGTCGCTAACCCATCTTCCTTCATCGTCTTTTAGACGCGAGACATTATTCCTCCGCCTTCTTTGGTTGACCACATTATGGTCGAAGGTTGAGTTGTTATCTCTTTCCTTGAGCCATTGTACATGGCTACGATGCCGGATGTCTAATTCCTCCTGTTTCAGTATCTCGTCTAACTCCACCTGCATGTAATTACAAAGCCCATCTGATATGGCATTGTATTGTATAGCCAACTCCGTCTGAAGCCTCATTATATTGTTGATCAGTCTATATCCTTCTTCTTTCTTAGCTCAAGCCTGTTCATTTTGTCCCAGTTCAGAATGTCCGATTTCGTAGCCGTCAGCGCCACATTGAAATCCTCATTGCTGTCCCAGATCCCCAAACTCCTTGTTTCCTTTCCACGATGCACGAGTGACGAAGCTATGTTGGCCTATTACAGGCTGAGGGAAATGGACTAGGAGAGGGCAGTGGTTCGACCCAAGTCGCGGTAGGTGCTCCACCTTGACGCTCGGGTACCGCCAGATGAACGCCGAATTGGCAACCACCCTATCCAGCCGTTCTTGAAGAAGCCCATGCCTGAACGTGTACTTCATCCCCGAGAACCCCAAGTCTGTTAAGTCAGTCTCAATCAAAGTATGTTGAAAGGTAGCAGCTTCGCTGTAGTTGTAAGAATTGCTCCCACATTTCTCTGCTGGGCTTAAGGTTGTGTTGAAATCTCCCAGGACAATCCACAGTTCCTTAAATTGTTATCCCAAGCTAATCAAGTGCTTCCAAAGCAGGTTCCTTGTGCTTATTTGCGGACTAGCATAGATGAAGGTGATGATACAGTGGTTATTAACCTTGCAAGAAATGAACTGTCGGTGGCTGTGTAGAATCTCAACATTGCAGCGCGCATCATCCCAACAAACCCAAATCCCCCCGACAAAGCCTCTCGCCTCCACCCGGTGGGAATTAGGAAACCCCAACTGCTTAGTGGTCCTCATCGCCGCGCTACCGCTGATCCTCGGTTCAAGAACAGCAGTAATCTTTGGTTTATGCATAACAATCAGCTCTTTTAGCACTCTTCTTCTCTCGTCACTTCCAATCCCTCCCGTATTCCAGCACAGAAGATCAGTCATTGGAACGTGTGTGTGAGGGGTTTAAGAGTGTTTACATCATTTAGTGCCTTTCTCACGATAATCGTCTGCGGTCTTGCCGCTCAAGCTTCTTCCGCTTGGGTTGGCATTAAGCCTGGGGCTCTTTCTCCTCTGCTTACGGAGGGGCGATTCTCTATTTTTTCAGTTTGGAACCCACAGTCTTCATCTTCCTGTCAGACATACTTTGTTTGGCACCACTGAGGTCTGGGGTAGAGGTCTTCTTATCACTAGTCTGGGACCCCTTTGCGGTGTTGTTAGCTGATCCTTCGGTCTCGATTTGCATCTGGACGTCCACCTGTATGTTCCCTTCACTGATAGCCTCCTTTTCGACTGAATCTGCCTTTGCCTCCTCTCGATTCTCAGCGATTCCTTCTTCACTTTCCTCAGGGAGCACCTTGTTCTCTTCATGAGCGTCCGCCTTCTCTGTATCCTGATCCATCACCATTATCACTTCATCCACCTTCGAGTGAACCACCGTGTGTGATCCCTCCTTGGTCGCAGCCTCACCCCCTATGACTTTGGCCTGCGATTCAGATCTGCTGTTGCGGCTTGCTGTAGCAGCCGCTGTTGCATTTAATCATAACCTTATGTTTACTCCAAAATCCAACCCCTAAAAAAGATAATGGGGTCTTTTAACGGCCACGATTACATGAAACAGCTTGTAACAGCGTTTTCGGAACAGCAAAGTTGGACTCTTTGGCCTGATGTTCCTCCCCTTTATTCGTGTCACTGCACGCATTGCTCTTATGGTTATTGTCATTGCCGGTGTTCTTCTTCCTCCTCCAAACCTTGGCAGGTTTCTCATTACTCCCCTCCTTATTTGCTTCCTGCTCACCTTCCCCATTCTCCACAGTGTCTACTTCCTCCTCCTCCTCGAACGCAAGGTTTTCGAACATATTGCTCCCCCTCAAAATCTCCAACGTGCTCGCCCTCTGTCTCCCAGGGATGTGATTCCTCTACTGCCAGGGTCCTCGCCCCTTTTGTACTTTCCAGCCCTCATCTTGGACCTGCTCCCCTCCGTTCGATAATGGGCCCTCCTCACGAGATTCCCATGACAGTTTGGCCCTATAGTGTGCCTCCCTGTGTCCTACCTTGCCGCAATAAGCGCACGACTCAGGTGAAACCTCATATTCCACCTTATACTCCCCGCCATTGATCATAATGACCGGGTGCAAGGTTTTAGTGGTGTCCACTTCAATCGCCAACCGTGCAAACTTGATTCTTGTTCTGAGCGCCGTATGGTAGTCTACTTTAACGAGTCTTCCCAATGCTTCTCGAAAGAACTCAAACAGTGTGTTCACATACAGGTGAAGAGGTAGGTCTTGGATCTGGACCCGTGTCACCACTTTCTGTGGCAACTCCTCCGAAGGTTTGAAAGTAGGGTCAACACTGATTAAATTATCTGTTTGTATAATTAATACTCTATTGATAGCTTAATTGATTAATTTATCGCTTACATTATATAAAAGGTGTTTAGGTAAAACATTATATTTTATTATCTTAAATTAATCATTATTAGATTTAAATCATATAATATATGATTTATATTTCAAAATTGAAAGAGCCAAGAAAAAAATATATTAGAATAGATATCTTTTAGTATGTTACAACACTCCACCCCTTAAAAATGATTTCGTCCCCAAAATCCACCAAGCTACAACCCAATCTACTAAGCTAAAATTTTCTAAACCAATTATATGTTTCTAATTTACTAGATAGAGTTAATGTATTGAGTCCTAGCATAACACACCCTCATCACACTTGTATACAGAACCGAACGTAAACTAATAATACTCCACCCATCAAGTCTCTATTATCTTCTTATATCGTGCATTGTTCTAGGATTGTTTACTCTGAGATTGAGTATTATCTTAACAATTTTAATTTTGTATGGTTACCTACATTGTTAAGGGGGTCTCCCATCCTACTATTATGACATTGGTATCAGTTTTTAATGTTGATAACCATTGATTTCAACTACTCATTAATTTAAATTACAAGATTAAGTGTACAAAGATCCACCCATTAAAAGGACCTATCTAACCATACATAGAGTCGAGGGGGTAGCTGACTAGATTGTGACTATTTTATTTGTTTGACTTCCTCTTAATCTTATATCACACATATGTCTAGTTTCAGAATATTGAACATGCAAGTCAAGGATTTCTTCACTAAAGGGTCTATATACTACTACAACTGCCTTGTAGTGGTGAATTGGTTTCAAAACCATCTATGAAATCTGAAAAAGTTTTTTGTGTGTAAATATAATATAATAATGAAAATAAGTTTGACGATGAAAACCTTGCGATGGGAATCTAAATTGGTGCCAAAATCAATTCGAGAACCAAGTCAACCACTTCTTACCACATACAACATATACTATCACTCTAACATCACTTCATATTCACAAAAGAGGCTCCTCCAAACACATATTCAAGGCACACAACAAACATATCTAAATTTTAGATAAGGATGAGATGCATGTTTCTTCTAGGATGCAAAGGTCCTATAGGCACGACCTCTATTATTCCATCATTATTTTAATCATGACTTAGGCCATCACACCCTAAAACATCATTTATTTATAAGATTGTGTAACTATTTATTAGAGATTAGAATCTCTACTTGCCAGTTTGGCTTACATCCATGGCGTCATTACAAGCCCAAATGGACTAGATAGTCAAACTACTTCTCATCTTACACATCAAATAACCTAATTACATGGTGGTTATGAGAGAGAAACTCCTTAAGTATCAATCCTAGATGTACCTACCTCACATAACCTCGATGTCAGTGTACATCCAAAGTTTTGAGAAAAGAGTATCCACTATAGCTTCCAAACATGATTATGCCTGGATACGTTCTTGGGAAAAAATAACATGGGACAAAGTTATGTTATGTGATCCAACCTACGTAATCATTCGTTTATAGGGCATGAGAGATAAGCATCATTCCTACCTTATGGGTATGTCAGGGATGAAATCCCAAGTATTGTTACTAGAAACCTATATCTTCCTTTTATAGATCCTCCTTTGTGAGATATAACAAGTTTAACTAAGATATTATCCAACCCTTGGATGGCGAGTCTCAAGAAAACTATGTTAAAATAACTCCATGTTTGCAAAACAAGCATGATCTTAAGGATCTAGTTCATATCATCATATGCTAACATAGAGGATCTAAAAATCTAAACTCATGTCAAAATTCTAAATTTGTATCCATGCATGCTCACTCCACATAATGCGTGTATCATAGGCATGCTAGGAAACAACAACAACAAAAGGGTTTAATGACTTGTACTAGGGTTACACACAATAATGTGAGTTCAAGTCAACCTACACCTTATAGTAGATGAATTGTCTTTCCCTATGGAGGGAGGTAGAGTCTACTTCCTAGGAAAGACAATCTTTACTTATAGAAAGCTATACCTATAAAGAGAGGGTAGGATTTATAAGAGTTTACCCAAAACTAAGTCATCCATATACTTTGTTTGGGGTGCATATATACCACCAATTGTATAGGGGTGAAACCCTAATTTGGTGAACATGATTCAGGTTTAGGTATGAAAACAACCTCTAAAGGGTCACCTACCTACTAAGGAACAATCTATAATAACTTGAAATATTCTAGTTACCGACTGCTTGGGCTCTGATACCATTCCATAAAGAGTGGGACCTAATAGTGGGTCCACTCAGTGATATAAACATGAGCCATGAAATATTTAAGTAGCGAAAAATAAAACTATTTACAAAGTTACAAAAGGTTTTCATGTACCTAGCTTTCTCACCCTAAGGGTTGTACATAAAATGAAAAGGTTACATCTATATACACACAAGCCCATATGCAGAGGGTAACAATGCTATCTCAAGTTGTCCTTATGTTCACCAATGGGCTCACAATCATCCTGAGTCTTTGTCCTTTAAAGTACATACACCTGGGTGGAGGGAACACCTAAGAATAATAGGAAACAAAAGAGTATGTGTAACATCCCAGGATTTGAGGCCTCAGATAAAATGATCTTATAAGGAATAATTGGACTACCTATATCACCAAGGTGCACCTCCTTTTCTTGGAGCCCATCACTAAAGAAATCCATAGTTAAGCATGCTCAGCTTGGAGTAGTACTAGGATGGGTGACCAGTCAGGAAGTTGACCCTGACTTGCGCGTGAGTGAGGAAAAAAGTGCACAGTTAAGGCTAGTGGTGGTCTGTGGGGCCATTCGTCATTCCTAAAACTATATTAGAGCCTAGGGCAGTGGGCCCAGGTGTTACAAATGGTATCAGAGCCATAACCACTACAAAAAATTTATGATTTAACTACAATTAATTTTATTACATATATTTTTTGTATAGTTAAAACCATTTATGCTTACAAAATATAATGGTGTAAGTAAAAGAATGTAGGTAATGAATTGATTGATCACACGCTAGCACGCCTCAAATCTTAGACAAAATTCACTTTCCTCCCACTACTCATCTCCCGCGCACTGACTCAGTCTTCCTCTCCAAAATGAAATGCCTTCTCCCCGATTTTGCTCTCAATAACCTCTCCCCAAATCCATTCCCTCGATGATCTCCGCACCTTTCTCCTGATCCCCCCCTCTCTGCCGCCTTGCGCTGCCCTATCACCCAAAACTGTCGCGACACCCTCCCAATCGGGATCTCATGACACTCTTCTTCTCAGAGTCTCTGCCCATCATCCTGATGGCTTAGCTTCCCTGAACAGTGGACGTAATTAGGTATTCTTCCCCTCCCCTTTCATTCTATCACAACCCACATCTCCTGGGCGAATACCAATAACCGACCAATGCTCATTCTACTATCTTTATAATCTATCACATTTGGTGTTAAAGGTCAGTTATTTTTAAAGCTTGATATTAGGCTGTCGATTGCAACCCTGAATCAGGATCAGACTCAGTTACCTGGATGTAAGGACCATAGTGTCTCTTAGGAACCTAATTAGAGGGTATATCATGGCATGTTAGTAAATGAAATATCTTAATCTTGAGCCTGTCCTAGCCAATGACAAAATCCTGATATCAAACACCTATATTGGCTCTTCATTCTCACTTGCATGTTTGGAATACTCATCACCATTTATTATGACTATCCACTATAGTCTTGGTTCTAGATTCTTCGTCACTGACTACAACATCTAAATCATGGGCTTAACATTTTGTATCCTAATCAGTTTCACCAATTTTAGCAACTTGGTCATGTGGTTCTGGTAACATGTTTAATAGTTTGGGATTAGTGGAACTAGTTCTTTATTGATTAGATGCCCATGAAAATCATCAACCAGGTCATCACTCATGATATGAGTCTAAATATGAAATATCTTTACCTGCATCAGCAGAAGCATCATTAGAAATCACTCACCAGATTCCATTTTTTGGCTCAACAGTCTTCTCAACTTAAACTTCATTATTAGAATTGTAGCTTGACTTAGTAGTTATTAAGGTGATAATAATGTGTTTTATGTTGTGCAGTTGGATTTCTTTTTTTTGCTGTGCAACCTTGAACCTACTTTTTCTGTACACGAAATATGTCAGATAACACAATCTTAGTGGGAACCATGATATCTCTCAAGATCTTCATTTCTGGTTTGTGGAAGTCAAAATTTATTTTGATATGATGCTTTCACTCCCATCTACTGAATGCATATCATCACATATTTCCAATTTAGATTATTCTTGAATTTTTTTCTTCAATTGTCAGGTTTGTAATTAATTTTAAAATACAATAGTTGCGACCCTTACCTAATTGAAAGATCCTAAATCCCTACTACTGGCTTCCTGGTCAACAAGGAAATAAGGAGGGAAACCCCCTCATTCTCATGAGATTGGAATTGGCTAATGAGTTGCATGCCGATTTGCTCTGACAACTCTAAGGTAGTATCTTGCCATAAAGTAGTAGTTGTTTCTAGTCCTATAAATAGTAAGAACAACCATATTTAAACAATATAGCAATCTAGATTAGGCTTAATATAGTTAGGAGCAGTGAGCCAGTGCATATATTCATTAAAATCAATGGTTTAGTCATTAATTTAGTAAGCCGAGCCCGAGCAAGGTAATATCGGTCTTGGCTTGCAACAATTGGGCTCTTCACTCTATGTTTATGAACAATTTTACTTGTTTAACTAGTAATTCAATCAAATTATGCATAGTAGTTGTTCTCATATAGATGATCAATATGTTGTGCTTATTTTGGTATGTGCTTCATGCATTTCACCACCAATTCATATTTTTGAATTCAAATGCTCTGTATAACTCTTGAACACAATCGATATTGTGATGATATTTTGTGTCATTTAGAAGATATGTTTTGTCATAGACATCTATATGATTTCTTAGTTGATTGAACAACCTAGAAATTGCTTAATGCATCTTATTGACTTGTTTCAAAAGTCCTACATGGAATTTCAGCTTCCCGTTCTAAATGCTCTCTCTCTCTCTCTCTCTCTCTTCTCTAGGTTGATTTTTTGATAATGTTCTTGGCAAAAAACTAAAATGACCTTTTAATAAATGTGCACCTACGGTCTTCAAAATCAAAGACATTAAAATATGTTTGTAACTTTCCTGTATCACATCTGTGCTAGAGTATTTTGGATTTGCTATTACAGTATCTAGAATTTTATATATCTACTAAAGATTTTGATTTTTTTGGATCTGAAGTTTTATTATTTAAATTGATTCCATTGTGTTATCACTATTGATCATGTAATGGTCTAAACCTTGCAAATTTGATGTATTTTACCACTATAGATCTGATTTCATTTATATTTATGTTGTAAAATATATACTGTTGTTTGAACACTAGTACAGAAATGGGTTATAAAGTCACTACCTGTAGGGTAATTTTTTTCTAAATAACTGACCTTATATGTCTAAAAAAAATGCAGGCACCACTTAAGACCTCTTGGGTCGGTTTTCTTATAAAAACCGACCTTGTAGTGTAACTCTATAGGGTCAGTTTTCCAAATAACCGACCTTATATGTCTATAAAAAATGCGGGTACCACTTAAGACCACTAGGGTCGCTTTTCTTAAAATAACCGACCTTGTAGTGTATCTCTATAGGGTCAATTTTCATAAAATAAGCGACCTTATAGACAATTGGATTACAAAGCCAATTACAGTTTCCCGCGGCAAAAATTTGCTCGATTTTGGCTTCACGCTTCGATCTATACAGTCAGTTTTTCCAAATAACTGACCTTATATGTCTACAAAAAATGCGGGAGACATCTTGAATCCAGTTTGCCTTCACGTATGTATAAGCACCTCTAGGGTCAGTGTTTTCCTTATAACCGACCCTAGAAGTCCCTTCGGTCGACAATATTGTCGACCGAGATGAATTTTAGATTCAGTTTAGTTCACGCATGTATAAGCAACTCTAGCGTCGATTTTTTTCTTTTAACCGACCCTATAGCTCCCCTCGGTCGCCGAATTTGTTGATCGACAACCTTTCGGTCGACAAATTCGTCGACCGATAAAGAGCCAGATTTCATGTGTATAAGCACCTCTAGGGTCAGTTTTTTCCCTTATAACCGACCCTAGAGGGCTCCTCGGTCGACAATATTGTCGACTGAGATGAATTTTGGATCCAGTTTAGTTCACGCATGTATAAGCAACTCTAGCGTCAGTTTTTTTACTTTTAACCGACCCTAGAGCTCCCCTCGGTCGACGAATTTGTCGACCGACAACCTCTCGGTCGACAAATTCGTCGACTGAGAAGAAGCCAAATTTCACGTGTATAATCACCTATAGGGTCAATTTTTTCCTTATAACCGACCCTAGAGGGCTCCTCAGTCGACAATATTGTCGACCAAGATGAATTTTGGATCCAGTTTAGTTCACACATGTATAAGCACCTCTAGCGTCGATTTTTTTTACTTTTAACTGACCCTAGAGCTCCCCTCGGTCGACGAATTTGTCGACCGATAACCTCTCAGTCGACAAATTCGTCGACCGAGAAGGAGCCATATTTCACGTGTATAAGCACCTCTAGGGTCGGTTTTTTCCTTATAACTGACCCTAGAGGGCTCCTCGGTCGACAATATTGTCGACTAAGATGAATTTTGGATCCAGTTTAGTTCACGCATGTATAAGCACCTCTAGTGTCAATTTGTTTTACTTTTAAACGACCCTAGAGTTCCCCTCGGTCGACGAATTTTTCGACCGATAACCTCTCGGTCGCCAAATTCGTCGATCGAAAATGAGTTTGAGTGTTTTTAAATAACCCGACATGGGCATCGCTTATCTCTAGCGTCGGTTTGTTTGTTTTAACCGATGTTACAGGTCGTGTATCTCCGTGAAATGGCTGAAACCTGGTCTTTCTCTCCCGCGAAACATAAATTTCATTCTCTTTTTCTCTCCCGCGGTGTCGATACCTTTTCTTCTTTATCTCCTTGTGTCATTCTGCCATCGATACCTTCTCTACTTCTCTCCCGCGTCATCACTTTTCAGTGTTGCCGTGCCGCCAAAGCCTTTGCCAAGAAGCTCGTCATCGTGTTCGAAGAGGATCGTGGTGTCCGTGAAGCCCTTTCCACCTCTCCGCACCGCCAATGCCCTTGCCTCCTTTCCGCGAAGAGAGCTCGTTGTCACCGCCTCTCCACACTTCCACGAAGGTCGCCGCCTCTCTGTGAAGGTCGTCTCATACTCCACGAAGGTCGCCGCCGTTTCCAAGTAAGGTCGCCGCTTCCCTCATTCCCACCGCCATGGTAGCGACCAAGTCCACTCTCGGTCGACAATATTATCGACCGAGAGTCCACCTACGCACAGCGTCCAGGTCCACTCTCGGTCGAGAGTTCATTGACTGAGAGTGGACCTAGACGCCGCACACAGGTGGGCTCTCGGTCGACTAATTGTCGATCGAGAGTGGACCTGCGCTCCTTTAACTACATAGTTATATTGTTTTTCTTAGATATGTGTACTCCTAGATTGACACTTTAGGGTTGATGCATGATATGTGTACTCCTAGATTGACACTTTAGGGTTGATGCATGATGTTTAACTTAATATATAAATATGAAAATAATGCATTTATATATTAACTTAGAAACCCGTTCAAAATTTACTCGTTAGGAGTAAACTTTGGATAGTCCCCAGTTTGGGACTGTTTTTGGATATTTAATCTCACTTAGGATGTAACGGTATAATGTATGTTTATTTTTGTAGAAAATTTCAATAGGATTTCCTCATTTGTTCTCTGGGTACATATGTGAGTGGTTATTTGCCATTTACATCAGTGTACTTGGAGAACTTAGGGGAAATGCTACTGAAATATTCTTTAAAACTAAACATACATTATACAGTTACTAGTGAGATTAAATATTCAAAAATGGGATAGGTGGTACACTTTAGTATATAAGTAATTAACTTCCTATCAATAAAAACTTACATATTATAGTATCAATATTAAACAGTTAGTTTTATAATTAATTTTAATGTGATATAGAAAATGGATCGAAGTTGGATGTCTATCAAGAACCGTTGCAGTCCAGAGTTTGCCAAAGGTCTTGATGAATTTATCAGATTTGCTGAGGAACATAGGAAACTACGTACAGATATGCTATATTGTCCATGTAGAAATTGTTGTAACAATTTTAAAGTTGATACTGGTGAGGAAATTAAGAATAATGTCATATGCAATGGGATCATACACGGTTATAATGAATGGTATTGGCATGGAGAGAAATTTAATTATGGATAAGAAAATGTCGATACTAATAGTTGTGGCATAGAAGATATAGATAATGATGATAATGTTAATGATGAACCGATTCAAGATGACCGGATTCAGGATGATATGGTTGATGAGATGCTACGTAGTTGTCGGGACAATGCCATTGATCCACCTTCTTTATTTGCAAACATTATCCATGATGCTGAAAAACCATTATATAAGGGTTGTACTAAGTTTACGAGGTTGAGTGCTGTGATGCGATTATATACTCTTAAATCTCAAAACCGGTGGAGCAATAAGAGTTTCACTTCACTGTTGTCTTTGTTAAAGGAAATTCTTCCTGAAGGCAACGAGCTTCCAATTTCAACATATCAAGCAAAGAAAATAATGTGCCCAATGGGAATGGAGGCTAAGAAGATTCATGCATGTCCAAATGATTGTGTGTTATTTTAGAAGGACTATAGTAATTTGATAAATTGTCCAAAATGTGGTGCGTCAAGGTATAAGACCACAAATTTAGCTAAGGCTGAAAATGGCTCTCCTGCCAAGGTGATGTGGTATCTACCAATAATACCACAATTTCAATGCTTATTTGCTAATACAGAAGATGCACACAATTGGTCTTGGTATGGAGAGTTAAAGGACAATGATGATGGCGTCCTACGACATGCATCTGATTCACCACAATGGAAGAAAATTGATTTGTTATACCCTCAATTTGGTAAAGAACCAAGAAACTTAAGACTTGGACTCTGTACAGATGGAATGAATCCCTATGGTACATTAAGCAGCCAACATAGCACATGGCCTGTTATGATTGTTATATACAATCTTCCTCCTTGGTTTTGTATGAAAAATAAGTATGTGATGTTGTCAATATTGATATCAGGGCCCAAGCAACCTGGAAATGATATTGATGTTTACCTTCAACCTCTAATTGATGACCTAATGAAACTATGGGAAGAAGGTATTATTGTGGCAACACATCCCACTATCACATAGACAGTGAGGTGTTACGCGAAAACATGTAGAAATCACCGTAAACCACGGATTACCAAAAACACGGGTTAATTAAAACCGATTGCAGAAAGCAGATAAACTAAGGAACTATTACATTTAGGTCTTCATCCTGCAAGAAAACATGTTATATAAACATTTACAAGTCTTGACGCATGTCCACAGCTTAGGAGGTCAGCTGTCAAGCCATCACATGAGTTCATCACCTATTTATACATACATAATGGCCCACATCCAGCCAGCAGCAGGATATACAAAACATCATCAGCTATACATCATGAAATACGTCAAAACACCTCCAATGACCTGAGAGTACAAGGATGACTCTAAGACTCTACTACAAAACAACCAAAACAGCAGCATGTCCATCACTTGCCTTCTACTACTCATCTTGCTACTCAGCCGCAACCCCGCGACCACCATCACGTCTAGATTGAACACCTAAAATGGTTATAAACTAGCGGGGTGAGACACACAGTCCCATCGAGAAACATAACTCCCCGCTGAAACCACAAAACCTCAGAAAGATAACGCAACAACAACAGATAACTGATAAGAGGTACAACAAGAGAAGTTTATATATCAAATCTATTCATACCATCAAGCTTACCAGATGTACGGAAGGCATATACCCAAGTAATCCTTTATGGAACATGATTAACAAGATAAGATTTATAAGGTCTTATCACATAACATGACGAACATATAAGTAACTGCAAGGTATAATAGAAACAACTACACAAGCAAGGTCTCAACCAATGTTCCGTGTTTTGTCTTAAGCAGTAAATACTATACGGCTGGATTATGTATTATTATGCACTGAGGAAGTGAGCCGTACTGATCAAATCCAAGCTTCGGTTGTGAAACCCAAGCCGGTGCCATACAAGGTCAATGGAAGAGACAGACTCCACGACCTCCCACCTCGTGGTCAGTGCACGAGTACAACACAAGCAGGACCGCAGTCTCATGCTTAAGTGGCCTCATCCATAGGGTCAGGCTACCCTCTGCCTAGCCCGCCTCGGTACAGGTATCGGTGCTAGTGAAACTGAGCCACATGCCTGTTCACCGTGCTATGAGCCATGAACGCATTCATGCTCCTATATCACACATCCTAAGCCATGGGCCTGCTCACCGTGCTATTCACATATTGAGCTACGGGCCTGGATCCGCACTCTGGAGTCTACAACCGAAGTTGCACTCTTACCTCCTCACTTTAGGCTAGGAGAAACCTCACATATTCAACAATATGCACTCCGGGTTAACCCGCAGGAGAACCCGTTTCACCATCACCAGCTCCTGACGATGATGGATCTATGGCCAGGGCAAACTACATGATAAATTCCACTGTGATTGATTAGTATATTTTAAGTGGATTGTTAGATTCAACCAAGTTGTATGACATGCAAACTATAACAAGAATAAACGACATGAAATACAATATTATGCTTTTATTGTAATCAACATCATCCTGTTCCATCACAAGGATCCAACATTACATGTTATCACTTGGCCTCTTTCCAATCATCTAGATCCATCTCAAGGATCATCACATTGCCATGGGATCTCAATCCCTTATCACATAGTGTCACTGCCTCTCAAGGGTTACATCATTACCAAGGGATAACAATCCCAACACTTTAGCCAATCTCAGGTCCTTAGACCAAAATACATCATGCATGTTTTTATCAAGAGTAACCATCAAAGTAGTGTTATTCAAACATATATTTATATACCTCATAGCCCTTTTTCTTGGCTATGCATCTGTATGAAACACCTTCATGGTTAGTGTGCACAATCATCATGGATTAACAGAAAAATTCATATTATTGATATAGGGCAACATTGATGATTATGTGCTTTATCATTCCTGCCTCAACCTGTGACCATAGATATAGTTTATATCATAATGCAAGGCATCTTATATGCTTACCGTTACCTCATCATTAAATAGATAATTCCATATGATCATGAATACCTAAGATGTCATGTCAAGTTACATAGATGTGCACTTACTATAGCAATTACCATCAAGCATATTAAGGGTTACTATTGTCAACCAAACGTGACATCATAGAACAAGATTTAGCATATAGGTTATCCATATAAGGAACGAGACCTTCGCTAGAAACACCCACTACCCTCACCAAAGGTAGTATCAGGCAGGGTATTCTCCCCTATCGCCCAACACTCAAACGCATAACGGTCAAGAAGACCAACACATATCGGACAAGCACAAGGGTGTAACGTGCAACGCTGTGTCGTGCACTTCCAAGTGTAACGTGCAGTAGGGTCTGTCGTGCAACGTCCAACATGTGTCGTGCACCAGGGAACCAAAGCATACCATGCACCCATGCATATCGTGCAACCATATGTATCGTGCATCTTAAGTCGGGCGACGTTGCGTCGTGTATCAAGGGTGTCAGGTGCAACAAGCCTCCATATGTGACGTGCAACTCAGCCTATATCATGCAATGGTGCATCGCGTACAAGGCATATCAGGTAGCATACACATGACGTGGGGATAACGTCCAAAGGTGCCACTCTATCGGGTGACAAGGGAGCATAGCGTCCAACTAAGCTCATGCTATCGGCCGACATACAAGACTAAGGTGTGACGCCCAACACAAAGCCAGATCACAATGCCCCGACGTCCAAGGTATGAAAGCATCAAGCAACCGCCTGACCATGGTGGGTCGTTCAGGGCCTTCGACACGGTGTAACGCCCGACACTCACACAAGGCAGGAAACAAGGGTGATGCCCGACTCAGCCACTACATCATATCATCCAAGACTCAAAGCCAAAGAAGGATATCGAGCATCATCACCTCCAACACCATATCGGGCAAGATGCAACCCGATAGGGTCATCACCAACCTCAAGCACAAGGGTACCGAAACCCTAATGGATCAAGAAGATGACTCACCTCTCAACTATCAAGAGAGAGGAGTCTTGCCAAGCTTCTTGACACCAATCGGGCAACACAAGGTTCAACCACAACCAAGGTCCATAACTACCACATAGCTCACCTTTCAAGTCCATGGTGAGAGGAGGGTGTTGCTTGAGCCACTAGAACACAAGCTCACCTCTCAACTTAAGCGAGAGAGGAGTATTGCCCATGTTACTAGAACTCAAGCTCACTCCTCAAGACCTAGGAGAGAAAGGGGTGTTGCTCACCAAGAAACCCTAGAACATGGGTTCGTCCAACAAGGTACAACTAAGCAAGAAGCTAAGCTAGTAACATACATAGCCGATCATAGGCAACATATAAGAACATAAGAAGAAGGTAGTGTAGTTAGGGTTAGGAGTTATGTAACCCGCCTTAAGCAAGCTCCAAGCTCCTAGCTCCAAGCTCCAAGCACCATCACAAGAAGAAGAGCAAGGCACTCTAGGGTTCGACCACCACTAGAGGAAGAAGGAGACTCCAAGGCAAGGATCAGCCACCAAGATTGCAAAGGAAGGGGGGTGTCGTGCACCAAGGGAGAGGGAGACTAAGGAACTAAAGGGATCCTTAGCAAGGGAAAGGAAACACATATATAGGAGAGGACGGAGGAGAAACCAAGGTAGAGAAAAGCAAGGTGTCGCCCACCTAGGGTCACTTATCCATGAGCATAGCCACCACTCATAACATGCCCTAAACACATGTCCAATGCCATTGCCACATGCAAGCATCAAGCACCAAGTGTCCACTGGTGGTGACACAAACGAGGTCAAAGAAGGTCAAAGGGTCCATGGGCGACACACCTCCATGCCATGGCCGACACACCCACACTATGGCCGACATAGACCCTGGGCGACACACCACTGGCCGATACAGGCACAGGCCGACACACCTAGGCCGAAACAGGGCACCCTTGCCCGACACAAGGTCCAAAGAAGCAAAGACAAGGCACCACAAAGCCCAACAAGCTCAACCAAGCCCAAAGGAACTCAGGCAACGAGCCCAAACCTTCCTCTCTACAAAAGAGGAAGCAAGGAGAGGGAGGAACACCTCACAAGGTGGCAAACTTGCCCACAAACCCTAGACTTGGGTTGATTGCAAGTAGCACCTCCAGCTCTCAATAAAGCACCAACAAACCCTAATCACCACCAAAGGTGGTTACTAAGCAACTAAGCATCAGGGTTAAGCAAAGTAAACAGGATAAGCCCTAAAAGGAGGTCAGGGTCCTTACAATTATGACATATGATGCTTCACGTAAAGAGATCTTCAGTTTGCGTGCTATGTTATTTTGCACGATTAATGACTTTCCAGCTTATGGAAATTTGTCTGGATATAGCATAAAAGGATGAAAAGCATGTCCTGTTTGTGAGGAAAATACTGATTCAATCAGACTGAAACATGGTGGTAAAATCGTATATCTTGGTCATCAGAGATTTCTCCCACCAGTGCATCCTTATCGAAGGCAACACCAAACCTTTAATGGATCAACTAAGGAACGAAGTGCTCCTAAACCTATACCAGGAAATGTTGTATATGATAGGGTGAAACATATTGTTAATGAATTTGGAAAGAGTTCAAGTAGTCATCCACTCGCATGTGACAAATCTCTATACAAGAAGAGGTCAATATTCTGGGATCTTCCTTATTGGAGATCTTTGACAATTAGACATTACATTGACGTCATGCATGTTGAAAAAAATATTTGTGATAGCATCATTGGTACGTAATTGAACATACCAGGAAAGACTAAACATGGCATCAAATCTAGAAAAGATTTAGAATTAATGGGTATAAGAAAAGAATTATCAGTGGAGATCAGGGGTCGCCGCACATATTTACCACCAGATTGTTACACTTTGTCAAAGAAGGAGAAAAAGACTTTTTGTGAGTGCTTGTATAATGTTAAGGTTCCATAAAGATACTCTTCTAATATTCATAGATTGGTATCAATGAAGGATCTGAAGTTGATAGGTCTCAAATCTCATGATTGTCACACCTTAATGCAACAAATTTTACCTGTGGCTATTCGATCTATATTGCCGAAGCATGTAAGGTTTGCTATCACAAGACTCTATTTCTTCTTCAATGAAATATGCAACAAAGTGATACATCCTGATACTCTTGATAAATTACAGAAAGATGTAATTGTTACCATGTGTCAGCTTGAAATGTATTTTCCTCCTTCATTTTTTGATATCATGGTTCATCTTGTAGTACATATTACAAGGGAGGTGAAGATGTTGGGTCCAATTTTCTTACATTGGATGTATCCATTAGAATTTACAGATAATCCTAAACAAAAGAAGAAAGCAACATATGTATATATTTTTATAGATCCTGAGGTGTGGGAAAGATTTGTTGCAGCTAGGAGATCGGAAGAGTTTCAGGTAATAAAGATTGTGATGTATTGTATGAATCTTTAATTTTATAAAATTAAGGAGGTGAATCTTTTTATACATGTTTGCCAAGTCTAAATTGCAATACCTCATTTTAAATGATCAGGCTATCCACCAGGCTCAATAGGAAAGATGGGCCAAAAATGTGCACGACCATCGCTTGGGGCCCGATGGTTATGCCTTCCGCCGTCAACTACAAGAGAAGCAATCCTCTTTTGGAGAAGAATCTAGTACAACTCGAGGAAGTTGAAGCATTAGTAGCGCAGAAAGTAAAAGAAATAATATCTTCATTTCAGCCTACTCAACCTTCTCAACCTATTCATACTGTGCGTCTCTCAAGTGATGAGGTACAAGCCCATGATCCAATTATAGAACGTCATGGGAGCACTCCCGATGACCGACCACAACAATCTGCAGTAAGTTTTTGTTCTATATGTTATGTTATTAGTATGATATATATATGATAATATATATAGTTGTAACAGGTATCTGTTCTACTACTTCTTATATAACTTATATTATTTCAATATAGGTTGGTATGAACTGTAAACTTGCAGTGGAGGTTCCAGAATATAATGTTGTGGCAGCGGGCAATGTGTACAACCTTGGTGGTACATTGCATTGCCAACAAATTACTGATGACATTTGCCGTGTGTCCATCCATCTTGTGTATGACAGAATGGGGGACAAACCACTACCCATACCTAATCCTGAATATAGTACAGTTAAGAAGCTGAGGGTGCTATGGTGGGTTGGCCTAGACACTTGGTTATCAATGACAAGGTATACCTTATTTCTACCATATTTTTCATATTTGACTGCATATATGAACTCATGTAATATAAGTATGTAATTTAATTAACATGTTTGTAAACTAAAAAGTAAAAATTCTACTAGTTGTCCTCCTATGCCCAAGCCATCTTTCATTCTTGAAGCTACATTCGATGAATTGGGAAGCAAATGTAAATGTTTGTGTCGATACTTAGCCAACCAAAGCTCGGGATCACATATGTTGGTCAATTTAACAGAAGATGCAGCTGGGAGGGACTTTGAGAATTTTATTTTTCTTGATGATATTATAGAGTTCTTCCGGTATGATTGGCTAAATACTTCGATAATAGAAGTATGGATAAGGTAAGGATCTATCAATATATATAAAAAATTCCAATACACATTTTTAGCTTAGTTCTATATATGGAAATAATTACAAATGTTTTACAACCATTTATATACCGAGATCACAAACCTTGATATAAGAAATGTTGGATTCTTAGTTCCTTCAATCACTAGTCAAGTGGAGAGAATTTTTGAGGATGTGAATGAGTACTTCTCTACTGAATTCAAATATTTTGCTACTGAGGGGAAGGAAATTATCCTAATTCCTTTTAACATCCAGTAAGTATTATTATTCAATATAATTTTAATAATGAATAAAATTATTTATTTTAATATTTGTTTTATTCTTACTCAGAGCTAGACATTGGGAATTAGTGGTGATTGCCCCTAAATTGATGACTCTTTATTATCTTGACCCAATGGGTAAAACAATAAGGAGTCACAAACTGAAATTGTCAGCTATGTAGTAAGCATAAATTTAGTCAATGTTTCAACATGATATTTCTATTTAGAATTTCTATTTTACCAACTATCATTTAATTGATAGGGGTATAAAGGCTTTTCGTGATGCTGGAGGACAAATACCCACAAATATAAAGACATTGACTTTGAAAAATGTCAAGGTAGCTACTTTGACAACTTCTTAGTCTTATATGTATTAATTTTCAATTCTAATATGTCAACTCTTATAGTCTTATCTCAACTGTTGTTTATAGTAGTTTACTAACATTAAGTATAATTCGTTATTTGTAGTGTCCTATGCAAAATAATAACTGGGCTTGTGGCTACTATGTAATGAAATATATGCAAGCTATTGTCAAACAAGCATCACATGACATTCAGACTATAAGTTAGGTAATAAAGAATAACATCATAAATTTACAAGTGATTGTAGTCATTTTATAAAACATTAGCATGTGCATTTTCTGTTACAGATCTTTACAACTCAGCCTTACACACTTGTTGACTTGAATGAATTCCGAGAAGAGTGGTCAGATTCTTTTGTAAATGAAGTCAATATAGCATTAGATTAAATATGTCAGCTCCATTTATGTATGTGGTTTGAGTACTCTTTCATATTTACTTTTGTATCTGATTAATATCATCTCAGACTTGCAATCTATCATTTTGTAAATTATGATGTGATTATGAATTATTTTTGTCATGAATGTGTGGTTTTGAATGGTGACGGTTGAGCATCAATGCTCCCCTCTCCCAGAATATATGAATCTTCTTGTTCTTCTGTTCTATTTCATTTTCTACAGAAATTTAAAAAAAATCGTAACTTCTAGTGTCGGTTTTTTAAATAACTGACCCTAAAGATTGAATAAACACTTCAGTGTAATCCTCGGTCGAGAAAATTTTCGACCGAAATATAACTTCTAGCTTCAGTTTTTGTAAAAAACCGACCCTAAAGGTCCTCTATAAGGTCAGTTATTTATAAAAACCGACCCTAAAGATAGAATAAACATTTCAGTGTACCTCTCAGTCGACAATATTTTCGACCGAAATATTTTCGGTCGACAATTTTCTCGACCGAGAGAATTTATAGGGTCAGTTTTTTTGGAATAACCGACCCTAAAGATTGAATAAACATTTCAGTGTACCCCTCGGTCGACAATTTTGTCGACCGAAATATTTTCAGTCGACAATTTTCTCGACCGAGGGGTACAACGTCGGTTATTCCAAAAAAACCGACCCTATAAACTCCCTCGGTCGAGAAAATTGTCGACCAAAAATATTTTTAGTCGATAATTTTCTCGACCGAGAGAGTTTACAGGGTCTGTTTTTTTGGAATAACTGACCTTACAGGCTCCTTTTTTCTCGCCTGGGTCAGATTTTTTACAACGTTTTGCGTCGGTGTTTACTCTGTAAGGTCAGTTTTGTTTGGTCAAATAAACTGACGTTATAGAGCAAATTCTATAGCGACGACCACTTAGGAGTCAGTTATAAAGTGACGCTATAGACTTAAAAAAACCGACGCTACAGACCATTCTTGTACTAGTAGAAGTGGCTTATTAATGGCTAGAGCCCCACCAATGTAGGACCATTTGGTGCAACTAAAGATGAAGATACGATTCCATAGTACTGATTTTCTACAATACATCATGTCAACATATGACTAAATTTATTCACAGATGTTCAATGAAAATGAATACTGAAAATGATGATTTATGCTGACTCCAGTTCAAAGGGTAAACTTGATTCACTTGAGGGGTTGAGTATAGAGAAGGTATTGTTGATTCACTTGAGGGATTGAGTAAAATCCAGGTATTGATCATCTTTTACTGAAATCAATATAGAAATTTGGTTTTTATCAGTTTACAACTTGTCCTAAATCCCAGTTTTTCTTATTCCAATTGATCATTCCTCTCAAATGCAGAATTCATAGTTGTAATACTTGAAATGATTGTCTCCTTTGGAGTAATGCTCACATCTATGGTGGCAATGCTTCACTATCACCACCACATGGATTACATATGATAGTTTTTCACAATTTAATGTGCATTCTAGATTCTTCAGAATCTCATGATTTCCAACTACCCATTCTTTGGGGGTGGGGGTTCTTGCTCAAGATTTTGAGTTTTTTCACTATAGTTCGGGTATGCTTCATTTTTGTATGCTCCCCTCTAAGAAAAGAAGAAAAAAAAACATTAACCAATATTTGGACTCGACTTAAGTCAAACTTTATTTTGACTCCATTCATAGAAAATATTGTTAGCATGTCTATCTAGAATATGAAGACAAAAGTTCCTATAAAAATATTTAGGGAGATAAGATGTCAACCACCTGGTTTGATAGAATTTGGGTATCCATACTCTACATGATTAGGAATACAATGTACCTCATCAAGGGTTTGCCATCATTTTTCTAAGGTGATACTTCCATTGTTCACATCAATAGGAACCTTGGAATCAGATTTATTTATTTGTTGTGCCCCATGCTCCCATGTAGTATCTGCCAGAATTACACCTTATAGACAATTAGTATTAAGATTAAATGTATGTTATCTCAAATACTGAGTATGCTAATTTAGTATCCATCTCTCTCTAGGGTTAGCTCTCGCCTCTCTCTAGAATCCCCGGCCGCTACCACTGGGGGGAGGGAGCGCTGCTTCAGCGTCTTCCTCCCCCTGGCTCTCATCGTCTTCAGCCTGGACTTGGGTAACTACGATCCATGGAGAGAGGGAGTCTAGATGGATGCTATCGGTCAAGGTTGATCATGGATTGGAAGAGGGGTGGACGTAGTGAGCAGCTTGAAGCTTGGATCCGGGTTGCTTGTGGCTGCATCGACCTTATCGGCTCCAGTCCATTAATAGGGACGGATGGAGAGGTGTCGCTTCTGCTGGATCTAGCTTGTCGCTTAGTTATGCTGTCATCGTAGGTGGAGTAAGGGTGTCCATCGATCTCCTTCTCTAAGCATGTCCCTTCTTCTCGTGCTAGGCTCTATCTTCGTCCACTGCAACGGCGGTGACGTGACTTCAGCTTCGCTATGTTGCCAGTGACGTTTCCTTCTTGGTGGCGCTTGCATATGGCCTTGGGCCACCAAATGGTTGAATGAGGGTTTCTTCGGCTTTAGGCGGCTCATCTGGAGGTGATACTCGGGTTCCCCAATCGCTTTCTCGTCCTCTGCTCTGGCTCAGGGCGGAGGTGATCGGGCCCTTGCTCTCACATCCGTTCCTTCTTCCTCTGCCGGCGGATGGCCTATGGCCACATGGTGCTGCGCGGGCTGGGTCATGGGGGCAGTTCTCTTCTCCCTCTTGGCTTTCCTGTATAGCGTGGAGGATCACCCTCGTGACACAGCAAGCTTATGCTGTGGTGGTAGACGCCTGCTAGGTGCCTGATGATATGACCCAGTGCAAACAGGGGCTTCAAGCCCTTGTGTGAGTGTCTCTTGGTCTCTTACATGTTTCGTGTTCCGGTTCTTGGTGGTAGGTTTCTGCTGCTCACCGGCGTCCACGACAGAGAAGCCCAGGCCTGCGGGAGGCTATGATAGTTCACTGGCGCAGTGGTCTTCTATGGCCGGTTGATCCCAGGAGCTACACTCTTCAGGTGTGGCTGGTTCCTGTTGCTGCGAGGGTGAGCACCCTCAAGGTGTTAGTCCAGATGCTACTCCAAGTTTGCTCCTGATCAAGGCTACATCAAGGTGCTATTGGGGTCGATCTTCCTGATTCCCCCTCCTTTGCTGTGTGTAGGAACACCCCTAAGGTGTTTGATGAACAACCTCTTTGTAAGAAGTTGGCTGCTGTTCCTATTACAGGACATCAACAGATTGGTGCTTGGTTCGAAAGCTAGTTGAAACCCAAATTGTTGGCATAGGACCACACATTATGGGTGCTTCTATTAGACAGTTGGTATCGTGCCAAGAATGAAAGGTTGTTTCAAAACTCTTAGCCTTGCAGTTCTCTGTTGGTAGATCGTGATGGGTCTGGAGATCTGAGAAGATCTGAAGCTAGTGATGTTGTTCCAGGCAGGGTTTCCTGGAGGATGCCATGTTGCAATCTGTAGTTACTATTTGTGGGTGGGCTTATTGTATGTATCTACAGGTTGTAATAAATCATTCTCCTGGTAGGAATGACTAGTTTTAGTCTTATTAGTTTGATGTTCTTCTCAGTTCCTGTTATCTTTAGGTCTAGTGTTATACCCCCTGCGTGGGGTATATGATCCTTGGTCGAGCTTTTTAGCTCCTTTTCATGTAAAGGGGTACTCTGTGCCCAAAGTTTTGGTTTTATAGTAACATGCTTTTTGACTGACCAAAAAAAATACTGAGTATGCTATCAATGTCTAACAATTTATGTTATCTCTTCACTACATACATATGATTGTTTTACTATACACTCGGTCTTTTGTCGTTCATTTCAGGTTGTATAAATTAGGTTGGTTAGAATGTCCATAGTTGGTCATAAAAACAAAATTAACTTTGTAATACCTCTATGAAGCTCTCACATCACACATTTTTTTTAAGCTTGAACTGACACTAATTACGATCATATAACTATGTAATACCTCTGTGAATCTCTCAAATGTTCTCTTTAAGTTTGCTTCTCTATTTAACTGTACTAGTCATTGTTTTATTTTGTGCTACCTAGTAAGAAAGGCTATCTATGTTTAGTCTCTGGTTCAATCAGGCAGAGTATCTTCTTAATGCATTTTCAAACTCTAACCCATGCAGTTATATATTTGGCTATGGTAGTGATATAGGTGTGATGCTTCCTCCACCTACCCAAGGACGTATGAGCTCCTTCATGCTCATTGGGTTTTTAGCTTATACCAAAACAAGTAAGCTAATCAGTGTGCTAGAATATATAAGGCCTATATTGATTGTGTATGAGATTTATGCTAACGATAATTATGATTTAGGTGTGATATGGAAGACAATATTCTTCAGATGGACTGAATACTTAGATCACATATCCTTCGTGAAAGTATCAATGTCCTCATAAAAGTGTAGATATTAGCTGATGGCATGGCAATGACAACTCTATACTGGAAAGCCAATATACTCCCAGCTTGGTCAGTTAACCAGAATAGAGCACTATGCAACAACATGAAGAGAACATGAAAGATGAATCATGAAGATGATACTGTCATCCTGAGAGTGCAGATATCTAGTACAAATGGTACATACCTTATAGTTCTAGAAGTTATTAATTGAGTGTGTGGTTTCATCTTTTATTTCTTTGTCCTTAGTTATTTTTGTGAACTATCCCTTGCTAGTAGGCGACTCATTTCTACACATTGATTGAGTTTTATCTTCTAATTCTCTGTCCTTAGTTATTTATTGATATAAACCACCTAAATGTTAGAGCCTTTACCAAATCCCATTATCTTTTATGAACTTCTTAGGAACCCCTTCACTTTTTTAAACTCCTAGAAACATTTTTACTTATAAGAAGTTCTAGATTACAATTTCCTTTTTTTCATTACCAACTGAGGAAGGGCAATATCTTTTGTTTGAAGGCAATGACAGTTCTTATATTGTCCGAAATTATGACCCCTATCTTATTTCCACTATGGGTACCTAATATGACCCCTATTTAATGAGATATCTAAACTAAAATGTTGGCTTATATGGCACTGGATCAATACTTATAAGTACCTGGAATATTTCAGTCATTCTTGGGATACACCTTGAAATATTTGACATTCCTAGCCATGTCCTAATCTGTACATAGGGGTTATTTGTGGGGATGACAAGGTGAAAGAAGTATAATATAAAGTGTTAGTTTCAACTCTCTCTTGCAAATATTTGCATATTCTATTTTCTTAATCACTCCTTGGTTATAAGAGAAATATGAAAAGCAAGAAAGAGACTAGGTTCATATATTTAGTATCGAGATGACAACTTTTTTTGATGCTTAGAGGATGTCTAATCAATGTCCTGATTCCCGTTTGAGTTTTATTCAAGGATTATGACTTAGTTTCAATGATATAAGCTCCAAATATAGGATCCGTAGCTGCACTCTATAACATGACAGCTATAGCAAACCTTTGGTATGGGAGTTGAAGCAGATGTGGTTGGTTAGGCTATCGAGTTTAGTGTACCCATGTTACAAGTCATGGTTATGGAGGCATCAAACTTAGGTTCCTACACCAACAAATCTTGGCCTACATGATGTTGCAATTAACTGGAACCTTGGCTTTCTTCAATTGCAA
Organism: Alisma plantago-aquatica; assembly: GCA_963693085.1. NCBI lineage: Eukaryota > Viridiplantae > Streptophyta > Magnoliopsida > Alismatales > Alismataceae > Alisma > Alisma plantago-aquatica. The sequence continues at coordinate 407,028,667 of OY856413.1, forward strand.
TGTTTTCTGAGAAGAGTCGACTTCTGCCTTATTTTGTTAGTCAAACAAGGTCAACTGCCAAAAATGTTCACTACCTTATATATTGTATGTGGGCATGTTAAAAATGCATCAGACCCCCTCAAGTGAAGCCCTCTTTGCCCTTCCCTTTACCAAAAATCTATCAACAATGATCAACAACCTAATATGGCCCACATCTTCTGACTTCATTCAAATCAGAATCTCAATGTCCACAAGATACTCCACTATCTCTCCTTGAATCACTTTCCTTCCTAGTCACTATATAAAAAGAAGAATGAAATTAAACTCGACTTCTAGAACAAAAGGTTCCAGTACAAAAAAAAGTAGCAATCTCTTCCCATACAACTTGTCTCTGTCATCATAACAAACTCCCCTTCATCGTGTGTCCTATCCTATTTTCATGTATTTTTCCAAATACCATCATCCTAGAGAAGCTTTTCCAGGTCTTAGAGACATGCAGATCATAATTCCTTACCAAATTTATAGAGGCCAAGTCCACTCCCTAAGAATCCAAAGCACCTACTAGAGATTTCATTGTTCTTGCAATGCTTCTTGGAGTCCTTCCTCAGTTGTGAAAGATCAAGCTCCGACAAATCAGGCAATCGACCAAGATCAACACCCACCGGTCTAATTCTCAAGTCATAACCATTTTTAAGCTTTAGACCTCCTCTATTTGTTGTGCGACCCCATATAATTCCAATAGGGTAAAACTTACAGCCATCTGGGGCTATTAAGATAATAAATGCTTCTACCATTGCCTTCCAGATCAAAAGTATGTTAGATTTCAACAATAAAAAAAACAATGAAGAAGCATATTCCTTTCTCGTCGTTGTATTCAAGAGCATAAGCCATTACAATTCTGGTTGTTAACCCTGAACTCCTTCCAACTTCAACATCTTTTCTATCAGTGAGTCTGTTGATAGGTGACTGCATCAATATTATCTGATATCTTCACAAAATATACTATCTAAAAAATATTCTTCATCAATATTATCTGATATCTTCACAAAATATACTATCAAAAAAATATTATTCATCAATATTGTTTATTCACAATCATGTGAATAATAGTCATAGTTTTTAATTTTCTTAAGCTCCTCAGAAGAGATTACTAACAATGTTCAGCTCCTCACAGGAGATTACTGACAGTGGTAAGCTCCTCATAAGAGACTACTAACTATGTCAAATAAAAATGGCACACATAGGTCAAGATAGTAGTGATCTTTAGGTTTGTATCACCCATTAGGTATTCATGGCATTATATCATAAGAGTTTTTGGACATACAAAATTTATCTGATATACGCCGTTCTATTTGAAATGTTAATGCTATATGAAAATCTTTTTGTTATGACTTTTGGTTTGAAATCATCATATCCTTTTGCATTATAGGTATGTGTTTGATGTTACTCAGATTCCACATTTAGAGGATTGGCCTATAATTCCAATGGTACACATAGAGTTCATTTTCTGGTAATGGTGTTTTCATAGGCAGTGAATGAGGAAGTAATCACATACTATATGATATATAATAGCTTTTTCTCCATTCAATATTGATCTTACAATATTTTTTTACTGATCCTACAATAACGTTTTCCTTGCTTCTCCTACAGTTTTGGACTTGCAACAAATGTTGTATATTTTCTTAGTTTTCTTTGTTGGATTATTTATTTGCACGCTTTGATTGCTAATGTTTAGTGGTTTTGAACACCCTAAACCAACAAGATTGGATGTGAAATTTTATACCTCATTGTACCTATGTATAGTGGTTGCACTTCCATAAGGCAATAAGTTATGTGTGTACAACAGTGCACTACGAAGTGGCTGCATCTCCCCTCCTACTTTTGCATTCTAACTATCTCTCAGTTCTTCATAGCCATGTACTTTGTGCCTACTCCTTGCATGCTCCTCTACCCTTCTTTCTTTCATTCCATCCTCTTCCATCTTTTTCCTACATGCTCATTGTTGCAAGAACATGTAATAGTGATTGGAAAACCAAAAGGGTAGGAGGGGAAGAGATTTCAGGGCAAGGACAACGGAGGATCAAGTGGTTGAGTGGATGAGGGGTGAGGGGAAAATAGGGTCTGGGAAGAGTGTAGTAGTAAGTCAGATAGAGGGTGGTTTAAGTAGGATGATTGGAGGGGGAGGAGGTGTCGAGCACTAAGGCTTATATTAATATCAAGATTATAGAGTTTCAGTTGCATTATGATTATATTCAGGATGCTTTTGATGAGTTAACAACTTGATACTTTGTTGAATGATTTCTGTAGCTGACCCCCTTCCAGCTCTAGAATATGGTAAGTGGTTTAGTCATGACACGAAATCTTCCATTATTACTATTTCTTACATTTTTAAAACAGATTACAATTTGCAATATGGTTCAATCTGCTCCATAAATAAATGAAAAGGGAACTTCTTATGAACATACTTTCTTGAGGCAAATTTAGTCTTTTATTAATTGGGGTTGTTACTCTATCTTGACATTCCTAGTAACAAAAGTCTAGATGAGACTTGTTTCTTATTGTGAAACTGATATTATATGCACAGTTCTGGAATATCCGACTTAATGGGTAAGAATTTAGTTTCATTATGCCTCACATGATTGACTATTCTCGACACGCACAACATCTAAAACATGATCACTTTTGTTTCTTCTATGTTGTTCTACCTTATAGATTATCATAGTATGCATCCTACGACTAAGACACCATATTTTTTTATACATAGGAAAGTTTAGGTGGTTACTTGATTAACCAACTACCGTGTACCCAAACTATTTAACCCTTTTCATTTTAGGTTCTTCGGTTGTCCTGGTTACATAGTCAACTGTCATGAGCCTTTTCATAATATTTTCTATAGTGAATCTATAGTATATATTGCAGCCTTTGTACGTATGCACCATTTGCATTTTGTTCATAGAGTCCCAAATATGGTCTTGATTCGAATAGAATGAAGGCTAGAATTTAAAATGTATTGAAACATGAATGTGATGGCTAGTCTAGTAGGTTGGCAGGATGGGTAAGAAGGAACCTGCTACAAACCCAAGTGAGGAGTAGGTGGTTGTATAAGCAAGTTAGTGGGCATATTACAAACCCAAGTTGATGTAACAACAAATAAAATAATTTTCTAGACAATATATAATAGTAAAAAGAGCCTCCTTTCTTGCTCTCTAGGCTGCAAGGAAGAGAGTGATAAACTATGTGACAATACTGAGTATTCAACTATATCTTTTGGAGACATTAACTGATTTACAGACCCTATGGACGAGTGTCTCATGCAAACTGAAGTCCCGTTTGTGTATCACATATGATTTTTTTGTTTTCATTTTATTTAATTTTCCACTTAAGCAACAGGAAGAGACTGGAAATCGATTAATAAGAAATCAATCGAGTTCATCCCCTGTTGAGATCACAATTTTAATTTCCATATAGTATTGTAGCTTTCCCTGCCACATAAGCTTATCTTAGTTTCATGTTTTAATACTTCAATTGACTTGGCATCTTAGGTCTTATATACAAGCAAACTTATCTTTTGTTTTTTCTAGAAAATATGATCATCTCACAGCCATTACATGATCCTTGGACTATTTTTTCTCCTAACTATTTCTACCTCCTTAATATGCAATATTTGATCCCCCAGATCCTTAATTTAACACTGTTTTGCTCCTAACAATTTCTATTTAATAGCCGTTACATGATCCTTATTTTTTCTCCTAACTATTTCTACTTTCATGAGGCATCAAAAATTCTTAGCAAAGTAGCACAGCAGCCAGGGGACAATCATGCTTGTAACTTTCAGACCTGATTTGGAGGTCAACTAGCACACATCCTCGGTATGTTAATGAAAATGACATTTGACATCTAAATAATAGATTAGGGATTAATACTATTAAACATGCAATACAAAATTTCTATTGGGATGGAGATGGGAACTGATAAATCATACATTAAGGGATATTTTATTCAATATTCAATATAGTTCACATAACTCCAGCCCACATATCTGATGTAAAATTCATGTAGCAGTAATAACAATAGTGGATGAGGACATGTCTTACTGTGTGAGGGTGAATAGGGAAGAAAGTATGCCAATTTTGATAAAGATTATTGTTGTGCTTACCTAGTTTTGAAACCATAGATTTGTTTATGGTAACTGAACCAACCCTTTTGCATACCTTCCTTTATAATAGTGTGGTGGTAGTAGAAGATACCAAATACTTTAGTTATGAATAGCTCCCAGCTATCTTCAAATTTCCTTGATGCTATCAATTGATAAACACATTTAGTGAGACTCTTTGGAATCTCATAAAGCAGACATTTTAAGCCTGCAATCAAATTTAGCCTCTACCTTGTGTTCTTTTTTCTCTCTAGCTAGTTATGAACAGATTGTATCAATTTTCTTGCTGGGCTTTGTAGACACTGATGCATCACTTAACCACTTAATAATGAAAAAGTTGGAGCAGTATCCCAAGTGCATTGAAGAAGGTAACATATATTCAAATGCTAAATGGTTGAACTTCGACAAAAGAAATCTGAATCATCCAAGTATTTCTCCACAATGTTATTGTATTAGTATTTTCCCTAATAAATTTTTGTTTTTTATAGTTATGCACTAACATGTGTGAAATAGACATTGTGATGAATCCTTAGGATACTGATCTACGTCTATATTGCTGGTATAAAACTAAATGAACTGATTGACAAAGGCTCTGTTGGAATCCCAAACTAAATGAACTGATTGACAAAGGCTCTGTTGGCATCCCTCTGTCTGATTAAATAGCTGATTGAACAAGTTTCTCAAACATGGTATGCCATATGAAAAGTCCATAATTCATCATGCCTTAATTTACTGCAGCAAAGATGAGGTAGACCCCTTAATTATAGAAAATGGGGTTTGTTTATACAATGGGATTAACTACACCTAGTAGAACATGCTAGGTAGACCATTAACCAAGCTCGAATGATAATGGGTTTAGGCCTACATTTTTCTTGATGGCAATACTAGTATCTTGTGGGTCCTTCGTAACTTGAAAACATACCTTTTCTTAATTTTTTTTTCACGAGGTGATGAACTTCTTTAGATTTTTCCCTATTTTTCACAACCAAGAGCTTACATTTGAGTAGGACATCACCTTGGCCAAGCATATCATGAGCTTTTGCATTACTTGCTTTAGTTCCAGTATTCATCATCTTATGATATTGCTAGAGACAACTCGTTCACCTATATGGATTTTCTTTCTTTATTGCTGACCTCTTTGTCTCGATTGTCAGTCAATTCAAATTATCATCTGCAATGGTCTCGTTTTGTGTTATAATTAAAATAGAGGAAGCTTTTCAATGTTAAGTTGTCTCTAGTGGATATATTATTTTGTATTTATGATGTGTGCATATGATATCCATTTCAAATGCACTTGTTAATGATCTGAATTTGTTCGAAATAATTTAACTTGATGTATAGTAACATCCTAAGCTTCTAACTTCTACAATAACCATCTGCATATCATCCTCATCCCTTCCATCCCACCTCTATTGGATGCTCACACACAACCATTAGAAGTATTGGTTGTAAGTAGATTTATCCATTATCATCTTATGTTGCTAATTATTGACTGATTATATCAAGCTATCTGCTGGATGCATGGTACTGAAATGGGGATTGGCCACCCACAAAGCACTTGTCTGATGGGAAGATGGCAGATCTGTAGGGAAAATACTACTACAATTGTTCTTGGTTTCTTTGATTTTCATATCATCCAACTAAAGTTGAGTGCATTGTTCCAGCTTGCTTTAACTACAAAAAAGGACCATATCATATATTCTCTGATGTTGGAGTGGAAATCTTAGTTCTGAAGACCTTAGAAAAGAAGAGGTGGGTTCTATTTTACACTTATGTTTATGCTCTAAGTTCTATATTAGTCGGCTTCCATTCACCTTGCTTCAGAGTGAGACTGGTATTGCCTTCAGGAGAATAGATGTTGAGCGGCATGAGAGAGTTTTGAGATTAAAATTACAATAATTGATCCTATGTAACACCATAACTTCACTAAGGCCTACCCATATGTAAAATTATGTATGTGCAAAAAAAGCTCAAAACAATACAAGCTAGACATCCATAAGAATAAAAACTCATTGTAGGAGCAATTGATAACTAACATGACATGCTCTAAGGCTATGCTGACCTGAAGAGAAAAATGATGTTAGGATATGGACTGCATGTCAAAACAATTAGTAGTTACCTTGCTAACAATTCTTAAGAACAATGAGCTAATACCACCATATTTTTTAGTAGAAGAAATATTTATTACATCCATCTATCTATATGAGACTAATATGACATCCATGGGTCCTCACTAGCATAGCCATGAAAGAAAAACATTATTATTCTTATTCCAGCAAGAAGATGACTTACTTACTTTAATTCTGTAATAACTCATGATGCAATGAATCATATTAACATGACTATAACCTACTACAAGGTTGGATCCTGTTACCATACAATTACACCTTATTAACAACTCTGCTGGCCTTAAACTGGAAGAAATGTACCATTTTCACAGAACCAAATAAAACCAAAATTCTATCATCTTAAATGCGGATATAACTTGGATTGCAGTTCAACATGGAAATACAAGCACATCTCGATGTTAATCCTTTTTCTTGACAGCCATTGACATAGTAATATGCAATCAACTTTAGTCACTATGTTCCATACATTGACTATGTCAGAGTTGCCACTAGATGCCTTGAAGACTGAATGAACACAGTTCTTGAGAATCTCAATTAGCCAAACTCCCAAGTAACTCCAGCTGTTAAACTATGTTGCAAACCCTTTGAACTTGCTTTTGGATGAGCTTCCTTTCCAAATCTACAACATTTGCAAAAGCATGATCAGGCAGACTCTCAAAAGGTTCTTTTTGTGAAATGTGAATCATTCTTAGCTAAATGATAGGTGGCCCCTCGAATAGCCCTCCTTATATCCACACTGCCTCTTTAAAGTCAGAAATTATAGGAAGGATCAAAATCTATATTGCAGAACCAAAAAAGGTAAATTATCACCACTGTAGGAGTTTGACCCGATCCAACTACAAATGGACATATTCATTTCCTTTCCCTTCAGATATGGTCCGCTCAAGAGATGACACAGTTTGGGAATCTTGATCTTAGCTAATCTAGATCGAAATCTGTAGCACGTCTTCTGATGTGTTTAATTCCAACTTCTCCCCATGGATTTCTGGCAACCGAAGATGGTACCATTATGCATTGGGAGATTGGAAAGGCTGCTAATTAATACCAATATATGAATGAGTTCTCATCAATTTGCTGGACTAATCTGTAGCACATGAGACTCGAACAAGTCTTGGGAGTTTTTCTGGGTTTTATTAAGGGATATCATTTGGGTAAGATATGTTGGGTTATGTGCTTATTTTGAAAACAAAGACATTGTTATTTTATCTTCATAATATTGGTTTACCTACTTTCTCTATCAGCTAGTCACCTTGTTCCTTGCATTAATGTTTGCAGGCTGAATTTGATTCCAGATTCTCTAGTTCCATCAACAAGTAGCATAGAGGACTTCTTAAGACTTTGCAACATTGCCCAAATAAATTGATGCAGTTTCCAACTAAACTTCCACTAAGGAGGATGTATAAGTGAAAAATGAAACAAAGAGGATTAAGGAATGGCAGTGTAGATTCAGAAAGGTGAAGCCACTACACGATTTTATTTGTGATGTTCAATATAAGAGTTACTTTTTTGACTAATTGAATATAGAATGATGTTCTCTTGGGTTACTACTCTCATTTTGATATCATGCATCGGGAATCACAAATCAGTATACATATATATTCATGTTTCTATTTTAAGTATTATAGGTAGAGCCACTGCAACTGCTGGCTTTTGAAGGTGACGAGATAGATGTCAGTATTTCCTGTCACAGAAGAACATGAACCTTTTTCTTCATTTAGTTGTTTATGATTAGCTACACCAAAGACTATTTTTCCATCCTTACAGCCCCCAGTTCCCTTCAATTAAGGTATAGAGCTGGAATTCTCAATGGATATGTGGATTTGAAATAGACATAATTATCTACTAACACCTAGATGGGGTATGGATACAGTTCATGGCCGAGAAGAGCAAGGGTTCTTGTTGGTGCTTTCCCTTGATGGATGAGTGAAATTATTTATATCATAATTCACCAAGCTATGTGCTTCAACATTGATAATAGTTACTCTTGGGCTGCTGCAGTCCTAGTATGTTGACCTTGTATGCTAGTATATCTTTTATCATGAACACCACTGCTTTCAAATAAAATGGTAGGATGAGATGTGGTGACACTAAAAATTTCTGTAAACATATTTGACATAGACCAGACAGAGTAAAGAGGTGACTTTAGAATGGAAATACCCGAGATAAGACGTTAATCAACATCACGTGAGCATCTAAACCCAACCATGGGGTGCGCTATATGGATCATACTTTCCCGTTCAATTCTAATATGGGCTGAATGGGTCCAAAAGAAATCCAGAAAGCCACTTAGTGTATCACACTTTAACCTGAATTTACTCATATCAAAATCTAGTGGAAGCCTTATTGCATAGAAAGTGAAAGCAACTCCTTAACTTGGACAACCGGACAAGGATGACTCAATGTAGCTCTGGTTGCTTGAGATAAAGATGGCAGAAGGGTTATTGTCTAGATTCTAATGGCCATTTCTACTTGAGATATAGAGGAACCCACAATGCCTTTATGGTTGTGACCATGTGCTAAGGTGCTAAGGCCTAGAAGGACTACTCACCCCAGCGATAGGTCAAGAGGAAAGGAGCATCATCCTTGATGCATCACATTTAGAGATAGTTAGAATAGAGAGTCAACTTGATGGCATCTAAGTATGCTGCTGGGCCATATGGTACTGGATTCTAAGTGTCTAATGCATTAAAATTAGGATTGGTCGTAGGATGTTGAACATAGCAGAAATAAGAACAATCCTATTGACTATAATGAGAAATTTTATTTCAGATAATTACCAGGTCATCTGGATTTATTACCAAAATCTCTCTACTCTATCCAGATGGCGTGTTCTTTCCCAGCATCACTAGTAACACTATCACAAGATAGTCTCTGCCTCAAGCGCCATTTCTTAACAAATACTTGTTTTTTAAACACCATCAACTAACAAAGGCCTTATGAATACATAGCTTACATATTTTCCTTTATTCCACTTCATGCTTATCATTTACCTCATTTTGTTTAATTATATTTCAAATGCCTTCTTTTATGTCAATTACTATAACCTATTTGGTAAGTTCGGTATTTGCTCAATCTTCCTCAGGAAATAGAGAAGTTACCTCTTTGATATGGTCGTTTTCAAATCCTTAATAGCTAAAATAGAAAGGCCAAATGGTATCATATTCTTCTAGGCCCCAAAGGATAGTAATGACATCCACAGCTAATAGTAGAGTCTGTGAATGGGTGTTAGTCATCTTGGCTATTATAAATTTTTCTAGAATCAACATGCTGGCCTGTTCACCCGCCCCCCAGGGCACCCCCATGACGACCTACTTGAATTCCAGTTTATATTATGTTAATCATAAATATTTCACACAAGGTGGACATATTTGGATATACTAGCTGATGATACAACCAATTATTTTGGTACTTGATATTTTCTTTCAGAATCTCCAATGACTATTCAGACAGTGGAACAGATGAATATATATGCTTCCACACCGAATCAAGAATGTTGAGAATGACGGAGGAAGAAGATGAAGAACACCGATTACATGTCGGCTGCTATGTGCAGCAAACGTGAGTAGGGTTAGTGCCTACACACTTGTATTTATACATTAGGGTAGAGTACATGAGATACAAGAAGAGAAAACAAATAAAAATAACATTTTATAACAAAAATAGGTCAGCCGCCGGTTTACTGTTCCGCCGCTGTGCCGGTGTCGATACCATCGACTTGTGTCGATGGTATCGACGGAGTATTCTCTTGCGCCTGAACCAATCTCGATACTATCGACATGTGTGTCGATAGTATCGACCAAGATGCGGCTTGCTCCATCATGAACCTGGACAGATCTCGATACCATCGACAGGATGTCGATGGTATCGACTTAGATACAGGTTGCTTCACACTCCCCCTCAAGCTGGAGTGTACACATTGTGAATACCCAGCTTGCCACATAAATTCTGGAATACTGCTGGACCCAATGGCTTTGTTAAGATGTCAGCTAATTGATCCTCAGACTTGACATATGGCGTCACAATATTGCCATTCTTTATCTGATCTCTGATGAAGTGACAGTCAACTTCTATATGCTTTGTACGTTCATGAAAGACAGGATTCTTGGCGATGTGTATAGCAGATTGATTGTCACACGTGAGTATCATGGGAGATTGAATCAAAATCTTTAACTCGAATAGGATAGATTTGACCCATTGTAATTCACAACATGCATGTGCCATAGCACGGTACTCAGCTTCAGTACTGGATCGCGCTACCACATGTTGTTTCTTGCTTTTCCATGTGATCAAATGGTCACCAAGAAAGGTGCAGTAACCAGAAGTAGATCGTCTATCAACTTGATTTCCAGCCCAATCTGCATCCGCATAACCTGTAAGAGACAAGGGTGATGAGGAACTCTTTGGTTTATAGTAAGTGATCCCCTTCCCAGGAGCACTTTTCAGATATCTCAGAATCCTGCATACAGCTGTCCAATGCGACTGTCGTGGTGTGCACATATGTTGACTTACTACTCCAACAGCAAAAGAAATATCAGGTCTTGTGACAGTTAGGTAAATCAACTTCCCAACTATTCTCCTGTAATGACCTGGATCTGAATATTCAGTATCATCGTCTACCTCCTTGATGTGATAATCCATAGGAGTGGATACGGGCTTAGAATCAGTCATACCCGTTTCCTGTAGCAAGTCAAGAACATATTTCCTCTGGGAGAGATTTATACCTGCATGGGATCTAAGAACCTCAATCCCTAGAAAGTATCTCAGCTTCCCCAGGTCCTTCGTGTGAAAGTGATGTTGTAGTCCTTCCTTCACACGTGAGATGCCTGTAGAATCGCTGCCAGTAATCACAATATCATCAACATAGACAGCAATAATGATGGATCCACCAGAAGAATTTGAATAAAATAGAGAGTGATCAGTCATGGAACGAGAGAAGCCCATCTGTAACACAACAGCACTGAACTTGTCAAACCAAGCTCGAGGAGATTGCTTTAACCCATAGATAGCCTTCTTCAATCTGCAAACTTTCTGACACTCCCCCTGAGCAACAAAACCGGGTGGTTGCTCCATGTACACCTCTTCCTGAAGATCTCCATGAAGAAAGGCGTTCTTGACATCCAGCTGGAAAAGAGGCCAATCAAAGGTAGTAGCTAGAGATATAAGGATCCGCACAGAATTGAGACGAGCAACTGGAGAGAAGGTCTCAAAGAAGTCCACTCCATATGTCTGTGTGTAGCCTTTAGCTACCAATCTGGCCTTCAACCGCTCAATCGAACCATCAGGGTTGTGTTTGACGGTAAAGACCCATCTACAACCCACAACTTTCTTGCCCGCAGGTAAAGTAACAAGATCCCATGTGCCATTGTCAATCAAAGCAGAGATTTCCACCTGCATTGCTTGCTGCCAGCCACTGTCCTTCAGAGCCTCTAAGTGGTTTCGTGGTATCTTAATGAAGTCCATCCCAACAGCAAATGCACGAGCCTGTGTAGATAAGTGTGACAAACAACAGACATTCGATATGGGATGTCGAATAGTACATGAACGTATACCTTTTCGGACAGCAATAGGAAGATCAAGGTCAGAAGCTTCTGCAGGAATCTCTGGAGTAGAAGATGACGAAGAAGGCTCATGGACTTGTGCCGCTACCTCATCTGGATCCTGTCTACCGCGCCTGTGATAAACCTGGTTATAGGGTTGAATGGTAGGTGGATCATGCGGTAAGTCCTCAACAATGATAGGTGGCACTCCCTCACTTTGAATTACGGGTGGCACTCCCTCACTCAATTGCTCCCCCTTGCTCATAGTATGTGCAAAATATGGACTGGTTTCATGAAAGGTGACATCCTTAGAAACAAACATACGACGCAAACTCGGGCAATAACACTTGTAACCTTTACTCGTACTAGAGTAACCAAGAAACAAGGTTTTCAAGGACCTAGGAGAGAGTTTGTCTTGTTTGGGATCAAAGTTATGAACGAAGGATGTACAACCAAAAACTCGAAGCGGAACATGAAACGGTTGATCCATAGGGCGTAAGACAGAAAAGGGAGTGCGCCCATGCAAAACAGAAGAGGGCTGCCGATTAATCAAAAAACAGGCAGTGAGAAGAGCCTCAGACCAGAAACGTTTAGGCACATTGGATTCAAACATGATAGACCTAGTGATATCCAAGAGATGGCGATTCTTTCGCTCAGCAACACCATTCTGCATAGGAGTGTGAGGACAAGAGGTTTGATGAATCATACCAACTGAACTGCAAAACTCATGCATTGCTTTCTGAACGTACTCAAGGGCATTATCAGATTGAAAAATTTTAATATTGCAGTGAAATTGAACTTGAATTTGTTTATGAAAATGTTTGATAATGGAAAGCACAGATTCACGACTTTTTAAAAGATAAATCCATGTCATGCGAGAGTAATCATCCACAAAAGAAATGAAATAGCTAAAACCATTATAACTCTGGTTTTTAACAGGACCCCATACATCACTGTGGACTAACTCAAACGGACTAGAAGCCCGATTATTGACACGAACAGGATAAGACAACCGATGGTGTTTGCCCAACTGACAGGACTGACACTCTAATGAGGACACATGAGCTAGATCGGGTTCCAATTTCTTCAAGCTTTCTAAGGAAGGATGGCCATATCTGCAATGCCACAACAAGGGGGAACTACTCAGCATGGCGGAGGAAACTGGAGCAGGAGGTGGATGGCGAGGTAGATAATCACCAGGAAAGAGGTAGAGATCACCTTTCCTAGGCCCCCCACCAATCATCTTCAAACTCTTGAGATCCTGTAAAACAAAACAAGATGGCCCGAAAGTTACTGTGCAGTTCATAGTGTCAATCAACTTGGCAACAGAAAGCAAATTGAATGGAAAATCAGGTACAAAATGGACAGATTTCAAATCAATATCTGGTGTAAGGGACACAGAACCACTAGCTACCACCTTCCTCACAGAACCATCTGCCAAGGTAACAGAGGGGTGAGGAATATATGAGTCAAGTGTGCGGAGCAATCGCCTCATACCAGTCATGTGCTGGGAGGCACCAGAGTCGACCACCCAGGGAGTTGCGGATCCGGAAGCCATAAAAGAGGTAGCCTGATTACCCGCTGTAGATGCAAGATGTGCTGTAGAAGCAGATGAAGCGCCCATATTCAAATGTTGAGTGGCCTGAATGAATCTGTCATATTCCTCCTGAGTAAGGGTGATGCCAGAGGAACTCGAGCTCGCAGTAGTAGAATCTGAAGTAGCACAATTGGCAGCTCCAACAGGTGGGGCTGCAGGTCTCCCATGTTTCTTCCAGCATTTCTCGACAGAGTGCCCGGGTTTGTCACAAAAAGTACATCTAGGGCGAGTCCCACGTCCTCTGCCCAAGCCAGGTCTGTCAGAGGAAGTAGGTGCAGGTCGTCCTCCGCGAACTGCTGCAGCAATAGAGGCATGAGAATCTCCAGAAGGAACAATAGGAGGAGGACCAATGGACTCAAAGGTGGACTGTTGAATCCTAGAGAAGGCTTCTGCAAGGCTCGGTAATTTATCAGATGCAAGTATCACACTTCTTGCTGAACCAAATGAGGAGCTAAGGCCAGATAGAAATTTGGCAGTGACAAGATCATCTCTATCCTTAATCTGCTCAGCAACCTTCACTGGATGATAGTAGCTCAACTCCTGAGAGATTGCTTGAATCACACCGAAATACTCTTCAAGTGATCTATCACCTTGTTTTTCCGCAAACAGACGATCATAGATCATAAACTGGCGAAGAGCATTCTTCTCTTGAGCATAGTGTTGCTTGACGGCATCCCAAATCTCCTTAGCGGTGGAGTAGAACATGAACCTAGAAGCAATAGACGGTTCCATGCTGCCCCATAACCAAGTCTTCACTAGGCTGTCAAGACGTTTCCACTCGGCATAGTCTTGGTCAGTGCTAGTGAGAGGTGCAGAATCAACAAACTTTGCTCGATCGCGCGATTCCAAGACAGTATGAACCGCATTCATCCATAGCAAAAAATTCTTCCCATTAAGCTTGATAGGAATAGGAGAGACCTCATAATAGGTCTTGTTCTCCATGATGCAGCTGGGATATGTGTGACGGGGTGATACACGTCAAAAAAAAATTGAGTGGACGGATAGATACGCGTCCCGTGACGGAGAGATACACGTCACAACTGAAAAAGATAGAGGATGCGTTACTGACGCATCAACAGCCTTCAAGAGAGAGGTTCCTAATCACACATGAAGGAGATGTGATTAGGAAGACACTTTGGAAGAGACGAGACCTCCGGTTTGGGCTTTAGGTGGCCGTTTGATCAACCGGAGATCTTCAAACCGGAGAACAACAGCTCTACCGGTTGCTGTGGCTGCGGCTAGTGGAGAAGAAGTTGCTGCGGTGTCGCCTTGTGGAGAGAAGGTGTGGCGGCGCCCTGTGGGGAAGAAGAAGGGTAGGCGGCGCTTGGAGAAGAGGTGATGGACCGGTCGAAGTTACTGCTCTGATACCATGTTGAGAATGACGGAGGAAGAAGATGAAGAACACCGATTACATGTCGGCTGCTATGTGCAGCAAACGTGAGTAGGGTTAGTGCCTACACACTTGTATTTATACATTAGGGTAGAGTACATGAGATACAAGAAGAGAAAACAAATAAAAATAACATTTTATAACAAAAATAGGTCAGCCGCCGGTTTACTGTTCCGCCGCTGTGCCGGTGTCGATACCATCGACTTGTGTCGATGGTATCGACGGAGTATTCTCTTGCGCCTGAACCAATCTCGATACTATCGACATGTGTGTCGATAGTATCGACCAAGATGCGGCTTGCTCCATCATGAACCTGGACAGATCTCGATACCATCGACAGGATGTCGATGGTATCGACTTAGATACAGGTTGCTTCACAAAGAAAGTAGATGTTTCTTCCCTAGAAATACTTATTGTAATGCGATGCTCAAGAGATATTTGAGTTATTTTCATGAAGTCTGATTTCTATGTTCTTAACAATATATTGCCTCCTATTGGACAGTGAGCTGAAGGCTAACGTCAGCATATGGAGCATCCGACACCTACTTCTTAGCCGGCAATTGGTGTTGCATACAATACTCTAGCATACCAACCTGCCACGATGGTAGGAACTAGTTCTCCGGCAGTTGGTTCAGGATCTCCTACTTCTCCATCACATCTATCAAGCTAGCAACAACTTGCATATCAGCAGGTTCAACAGTTGCACCACCTACAACAACAACAACAACAACAACTCCAGGCGTTTTGGTCCAATTAGATAGTTGGTGTTGAACAAAAAATATTTATACCATATTCTCCTCAAGATACTTACTTTACATCATAGGCATGACTTTCCCTTATCATTTTCTCTCACATTTCCTGCATGATAACCAGAATTCTATTCATATCACTTTGTTGTATCTTGAATTTACTGTAGGTGCATACTAACAATAATGTTATTGGGTTGTACTTTCAAATGGTCTAAATGAATGACCTTATTGTGCAGGTTATAGACTAAAAATTCTGGACATGGCAAACCTCAATGGTGCAAGTGAACTATCTTACAACTCTCCCATACAATGCTTGGGCTGCAACAAAACATGGATGAACTGCCTAGATACTTCTCGTCTCTTCAAGGTACTAATTCTTTCATCTTATTCTTGTAGCAACCTTCATTTATGCCATGTATGAATGCTTATATATCTTTATTAAACTATTTGGATGATCTTTGCATTATTTTTAATGCCTCCCCATTTGTAAAACCTTATTTTCAAGATTAAGAGAAGTACAAGCTTCGCCATCATAGCAACTTCCATTACCTGAATTAGAGATTGAGCTTAACAACGTCAAAAATTCAGATACAGAGTATAAGAAGTATATAAGACAACCACGACGCAACAGGTACTCTCCTGTGAAGCATGATGATGCATCTCCATTTGAAGCCCAGTCCCGCCCTGTCACAGCTGCAACAACAGCCACAGACACAACAATGTATCATGATATGTTGCAATTTGATATGGCCCTTTGCTGCTATCAGAAGGCTGCATTTCATAGACCTATGTATATATTTGAACAACCACTGTCAGCATCTACAAACATAGAAACCAACTTCATAGGGACGATATTCCTTCTATCTCTGCTTAGAAGTTTCTTTTCAGATGCTTATCTCGGGTGCTTTTGGGCGATGCTGGCCGAACAACAACAGCTCGAACAAAAGAAGAAGACAATAAGGATGTTAAAACTGGCCGAGAAAGACACAACTCTTTTGCAAAGATGTTAGTAGACCACTGAATCATTGATATATGTATATACTTTTCTTTGTACACATTGTGTAATAGGGGCAAGGTATACGTCCTCCCCATGTACATTCGACGTTTCATTATAAATGAAAGTAAGATTGTTGGCATAATGATCTTAACTTGTTCTAAATACTACTATTTTGTTACTAAAACAGCTTGTGTACTAACAAATTATAATATATATATATATATATATATATATATATATATATATATATATATATATAGTCAAGCTAAGCTTATATGTATGTGTACTAAATGGCACTACATATGTAGCTAGATCCATAATCAACTACATATATATGTATATAGTAACTGTTGCCTTTCCCTACTGATGGAGTTGAGACTTACACCAAAAGATTTTACTCTTCCAATGGGAGTCCCAAAATTTGCACCAAAAACCCTAGAGAGGATTTATATCTTCCCTAGGTTTACCTAGAACTGGTGCTTAGATAACAATTCCAACCCCATAAGAGTATGGAAGCCTTATCATAGTACAGATTTAGGATCGAACCCAAAAGACAACGGTCTTGTTGCAAGCAACAAGATGGAAAACGTACAACACTTCACTTAGTTATTTTACTAATTGGCACTTATATCGAAACGTTGGATTTTGATTGGTTTTTAGACTAAAGCATGAAAAGTAAATAAAGCAAGTAAAACTAAGATTTAACAAATGATGATGAATCACTGGGGTTAAGCAGGTATTTACCACCGCTACACATGCATTGTATATGTACTAAGCAAGCAAGACTTATAAGCTAGATACATGGATGTTCCACAAGACCGATGCCTTATAAGACAAGAGCGATGCATTGCATCCAAGGATGTTCCACAAGACCGATGCCTTTGTAAGACAAGAGCGATGCATTGCATCCTTCGATGTTCCACAAGACCGATGCCTTATAAGACAAGAGCAATGCATCGCATCCTTCAAGGGTTAAGTAGCTCTCATTCGGTACATTTCTACGTGTCAATGAAGATATGTAGTCTCCAAAGAGAGAATCTTACTCCACCTCATGAAACGTGCATCTGAAACTAACAAGCGAGCGATAATTATCAAATCGAATAGTATCTTTGTAGGCCTAGTCTCCTATTCGGATAACCTAGCTACGAGAAGTGCGGGAATGTTGCAACGCCAGCCATTCCCGATCAAATGGTCACATGCTTTACATCATTCCCCTCGCAAAGTGTGTTCCTCGACTTACCAAGGTTACTTCCATACAGATGGAAGTGCAACGGATGATAGTGAGTTTACTCCACTCTTTGAGATACACTCCTAGACACCAAAACGGATGCGTGGTGGATACACACACCAGAAACCAACACTAAATCGGTATTCGAGTCTCGAGAGCGGTCGTAGACAAACCACAACAAAAGACAATAGATGCATACAAGAATGTGGCCATCATTCAAGCATGTATGAAACGATTTAGTATTAAAACGAAAGGATAACATCTTTTTAGTACAAAGTACAAAACATGGGCAGCGGGGCTAGTCCCCGCGCCCCAGTGGATGGAACTACTCGCTCCTCATAGAGGGAACAACAAAGGAGGAGGCAAGAAGAGATAGAAAGAACATCATCTCCACTGAGGAGAGAAGGTTGAACCCTTGGTGGAGAGAGCAACGATCTTCACCCTTCGTGGCTTGCTTGATGACGGATCTTCTCCTCTCACCTTCTTTGTTGATGAGAGAGAAGGTAGCTTTGCAATGGAACGTGAGTCTCAGACTGGCAGCCTCGGGCGGTGGATGGAGTTGTTCTGGTAGTAGAGAGACAGCCTCTGGACGTCTGGACCCCCTCTCAGGGATGGCCCTTGAGGTCTTATTTATAGGCCTTGAGTGAGGTCCAAACGGTCTGGAGATCGTTTGGGTTCAAACGGTCTTGAGACCGTTTGGCGTCAAACGGTCTTGAGACCGTTTGGCGTCAAACGGTCTTGAGACCGTTTGGCGTTAAACGGTCTTGAGATCGTTTGGCGTCAAACGGTCTTGAGATCGTTTGGCGTCAAACGGTCTTGAGACCGTTTGGCGTCAAACGGTCTTGGGACCGTTTGAACTTCATGCGGTCTTGGGATCGTTTGGCTTCATGCGGTCTTGGGACCGTTTGAACTCCATGCGGTCTTGGGACCGTTTGGCTTCATGCGGTCTTGGGACCGTTTGAACTCCATGCGGTCTTGGGACCGTTTGGCTTCATGCGGTCTCGGGACCGTTTGAACTCCATGCGGTCTTGGGACCGTTTGAACTCCATGCGGTCTTGGGACCGTTTGGCTTCATGCGGTCTCGGGACCGTTTGAGCTCCATGCGGTCTTGGGACCGTTTGGACTCCATGCGGTCTTGGGACCGTTTGGCTTCATGCGGTCTCGGGACCGTTTGAGCTCCATGCGGTCTTGGGACCGTTTGAACTCCATGCGGTCTTGGGACCGTTTGAACTCCATGCGGTCTTAGGACCGTTTGGCTTCATGCGGTCTTGGGACCGTTTGAACTCCATGCGGTCTTGGGACCGTTTGGCTTCATGCGGTCTCGGGACCGTTTGAACTCCATGCGGTCTTGGGACCGTTTGGCTTCATGCGGTCTTGGGACCGTTTGAACTCCATGCGGTCTTGGGACCGTTTGACTTCACTCGGCCTTGAGGCTGGTTTATTCTTTTATGATTTTTTTGTGCTTTTTCTGCAAGTATAAAAGGAAAAAGTTAGTTTGATGATGTATTTACAAAAAGGGATAAAATTAGGTTTATGTACAGTATAAACGTAAAAAGAGTATGGAAAACTAAAGAAAAAGACTAAGATAAACTACTAAAATAGGAGGTTATCACCCCCCCCTAACTTAGAGTCTAGCTTGTCCTCAAGTTAGATAGAGCTGAGACATGAAATGGCGAGGCGATCTTAATTAGGATCTCCATACTCTTGCTTCAATTCTTGACTTGAGTTCCCCAGGGGTCATATCGAGGCTTATTGCATGCCTTGATTCCTTTGGATTTCGAGAGTTGCTTGGATCTCAGGTTTTTCCGTATCTCAAAGTTTGCCTTGGGACCACATTTATTTTGTGCATGCCGTTGACTCTAATCGACTTTATACCTCTCTGGAAACCTACTGGAAGCTAGAGAGGGTATGAGGGTTGGCTAAAGGCTTTGAAGTGTAGCTCCCTTTCAAGCGGGGGAGGGGCTGTCTATGCTTTTTAGGATCTCACTACCGGGCACGACACATCTGCCTTTATGAGGGCAGCTGAATGTACCGGCCGGGCAAGTCCTTTATGAGCCTTTTCATATACTTGGAACTTTTAGGGTTTCACTACCGGACGCGACACATCTGCCTTTGTGAGGGCAGCGGAATGTGCCGGCCGGGTGAGCCCTTTATCAGTTCTTCATATAGGTCCTTATGCGCGGCACAACTCTCATGATTTTATTCGTCTCTCTGGATTTTATTCAAAAACTCACAGGCTTGGGTTTTGGAATGAGGATTTATTTTGGGCGGCCAAGCCTCTTTTATTTTGAAGAGAGGAAAGTTGTTCTTAAAGTTTTTCAGCATGCACTTATTTGGTTTGTGGTCCACTTGCAGAACTTTTTGATTTGGAAGTTGCCTAATTTCCCTCTCATCCTCGAGATCTCGGCTTATTTCTGCCCTGATTTTGACCTGTGGAGAGTCAGATAAAGAATTGAAGCAAAAATATGGGATCCATAGTAGGTGGAAATTGATAAATCGCCATTTGATGTCTGAGTGCTATTTACTTGTAGAGACTAACATGATTCTAGGGTTAGTTGAGGTGACTATTTTTGAAAGAGAATTGTGAAAAGAATTAAGACTTAAAGAATTGTAAAAGATTTTAAGAATGAAGAAATGTATGGAAAGTGTTAAAGAAAAAGGGAGTATAGAAGTTGATACCTAGCCCTTGTCTAATGTATCCCCCCCCTAAATTATCACACACTCTGTCCCCAGAGTGGCAAAGTGATAGGTTGAGAAATCATTAGAACAAGGGCTCCAGGTTAAGGTAGATTTTCGTTTGCCCCTGGAGAACGGAGTAGTTTAGATGCGAACTGCCCACGTAAGGCGTGGTAGTCCACGTCAGTCATTTCCTCCACTGGTCTTTGGAGAACGATTATGGTGTACATCCAGTAGAGGACGTGGAAGCCGCAGTCGTTGGATTGTCGTATTTGCTGGGGGCATTTGTGGCAGAAGGCGGGGCGATTGAAGTGTTCCTTGCTGTATGCCTTAGTGTGCTGACTCAGAAGCTCTATTAATTTTGCAACGCACTCTTTTGCCATTTCTTCTGTTGGCGTCTTGGGCGTTACGACGTAGTGTCGTTGTCGGGCGTTGAACTGGCTGTCGGAACTGTTGTATATTGTAGTTGTTCCGTCTTGGAGGTTAGTTGCCAGAAGAATCCAGTGCTCTTGATGCAGGATTGGTAACATGATGAACTTCGGCGTTGTATGTTGGAGATATGCGATCAACGCTTCCGTTGTGCCGAAGTTTTTGAGTTTGAGTAGATCATCCTTCATGTATGGGGACGCCATGTATGTATCTGGATTATGTTGGCCAATCTGAGACTGGTAAGCTGTCATGAGGCCGACAGAAAGTTGCCCCTTATCTTGTAAAGTCTCTCGCAGTGAATCGGCCATCACGATAATGTCTTGAGACATGAATACTATGCCATCTTTTTCTGCGGAGAGATTCGTCATGATGATGCGCATTTCAAGGTCGGTGAGACCTTTGCAAGAATCACGATCAAAATCAGGAAAAGTTGGTTTAGTGGTGTAAGCAGGATCGTTCTTGCTGGTATCTTCTTCTGGCGACTTGTGTTGTTCAGACTCTTTCAGAATTTGGCGGAAGGGTCGCCGTTGTCGACGTTGTACAGCTGAGTAGAGATACCTTGGAACATCATCTGGTGACATAGTCGGATCGTTGAAATATCTTCTGTCACAGATGAGCTCCATGGCGTAGCGTCCTCGTAACGAATGGAAGTCTTCAGCTGCCAAGTCGGTGAAAGGGATTTCTTGGTTCAGCGCTTGGATATGTCGGATGGTGTAGAAAGCGCTGTCCCCAGATCCCGTGGTGGCTTGAACTGGAGGGTTAATGATTCTGAACCAGGGTTGGCTCCAGTCTTGACGAAGAGAAGGGCGTACAACCCAGATTACTTTGAGCAGCCGGAAGGGTATACACCGGGCTTCACCTGCTGCGTCTCCGACGAAGTTTATTATGCCGGCTGGTAGCTCGGCGCTATTGAAGTTGTAAACTTTAGCGTCCCTTGCTTCGGTATCCACTATCATAAAAAGCCAGTGGTCCGAGACTTGGAAAGGCATTGTGATATAGCGTGCCCGACGCGCTAAACCGGCACGCAGCCGCTCAATCGACCTCGCGCGCAAGCTTTTGTGTAAAAGGCCAAAAGACAATGCGGGTGAAGCGTTGAAGGCTGGTTGTATCCGCTGTTTACTTCTATGGATTTCTATACAGTTGGCGAGGAGGACACGGAAGATTGGCATTGGCATCGTAGACCGGGGTCGGAGGATGCAACGAAAATTTTCACGTGTCAACGTACGCCTGGTTTTTGTATTGTTGTAAACTATGTCGTCCCCCGCTTTTGCATCGTCTATTATAGTGTTCAGGATGAAGATGTCCTGAGCATCTAAAGTAGAGATGGCTGTCGTATCAAGATCGTGCATTTTTTGTGGGAGAGGAGGTGGCGGGGGGAGGTCTTGTGGTGGAGGGGAGGCGTGCTGTTTGGGGGCCTCTTCATGGCCTTTGAGGTTGTCGTCTAGATCGGAGGCGGAGTCAAGATCTGCGTCAGTATCTAGACTCACTCGGTCTGCCTCGTCTAGGTAAGGGGGAGAAGGTGTTGAGGAGGGGGGAGAAGTTTTTGGTGAGGTAGCGCTGGCTCCTAGTATGCATTGTTGGAGCTCAGCAAAGGCTGCATCCTTGGCAGCTTCCCCCATTGACCCCATAGCAGAGTAATCAAAGAATTGGTCCCCGTAAGAAAAGTTTACGTTGTCATGCTGTGGGGACTTGGGGTGGTAGTCACTTTCCTGGTGACCTTTATCAGACCCTTTATGGGAGGGTCCTGCTGCGTTCCCGGGGTCTTCACCGTCATCGTGCTTGTCTCCTGAAGATGTGTCTTTATTGGAGTCAGCAGATGAATCGGATTCGTCTTCTTTTTCATCATCATCGTCGTTGTCGGTCGCAGCTTCGTCGGTTGTCTTCTTGTTAGTCGACTTTTTACACCGCCGGTGAGTGGCTTGTAGTTCATCGAAAGCCACTTGCAGATGTTCATGTTTCTCGAGCAGTGCGTCGTGGGCTTCTTTGAGATCTGTGTATCTGCCCTCGGCGGAGAGGAGGCGTGTTGTCAGATCTGTGACTTGGGCACGTAGTTGTTGTGTTTCATTGATATTTGCTTCCTCTTGATGATGATGGAGCTGCGTGATTGTTTCGTCGATGGTAGCCAGGCGCGTGCTTAGCTCTTCTTGATTCTGCTCAAGCTTGCGGAGATTTTCTTGCAGAGGGTGAGTCTGGTTAGAGATCTCATCGACTTTTCTTGTCGTAGCTTCTTGCTGGCGCGTTGCCTTAAGGATCAGGTCTGGCAGGTTGTTGGTGTGGCTGTTGATATGCTCAACTTGCTTAGCCACTTCATCCTGTCGTTGCTGGATGCCTTGTAGGACGACAGGCAGAGCTCGGTGTTGGTTGTCGATCCTGGTTACCTGTTTAGATAAGTCCTGTACACAAGAAAAAATAGAATGTAATAGGTTAGAAGGATCGGTGAGGAGGTTTCGGACAGCGTCAAATTGACGGCCGAATTCCTCACCGATGTTAGTTATGGGGACCCCAGAGGCGGAAGGGTGATGTGGCTGGGGCCTATGTGGGATGGTGGTAGTGTCTTGCGGAGGAGACACTGATGATGTCCCGAACTGCGTAGTGACTGTTGATGAAGTCACCAGCGGTGTCGGGGTGGTGGCGGATGTGAAGAGAGGTGGTATTTGTGGCGAAAAAGGTGGCACTGATGATGAAGGGGTGGGAACTGTGGATGTGAATGGAAAGGTGGTGAAGTCGGGCATGGAGGTGGGGAAAGGGAAGCCCGATGTTAGGGTGGGTGTGAATGCTGGCGTGGATGTGGGGAGGAAAGTAGTGGTGGGGGCAGCGGAGAGCTGCTCATTTAGACTCTGGATGAAAGAGTCAAATGAGGAAGTTGTTAAGATTTCATCGTTGAACCGCTCGTCCTCCGGTTTTGGGCGGGACGTTGGTGTCCCCGACAGCTGTTGGGCCTGCAGCAACCTTCTAGAAGGTCGTTTGACAGGGACTTTTGTAGGTCGAGCTGTCGGAGCTGTGATGCTCATTTCAGTTGGGCCCGCAGTTTGTTTCTTTTCAGCGGGTGTGACCGAAGCTAGTAGATGAGTAAGCTCCTTGTCAGAAAAGAGGAGCTGTGTCATATCATAGTGTGCTAGCTCCGGTAACGGAAGGAGGGTTCTTGATGACTTAACCATCGGGCAGAATACATAGTGTAACTTTCCATCCTTTTCTTTGATTATAAACGAATTTTTCAAAGATTGTTCGTTTGTAAGGATGTCGCCCTTTATTTGCGTGCATTGGGGTAATAGCCTGTCCATCTTAAAAAATTTAATTATGGATGTGACATGGCCCCCCAAACAGATCTCTTTCCCTATGAAGGCGGCGGATAATTTCTGGACCATCAACCGTCCGATGTTGACTGGCCTTCTGTTGAGGATAGACCAGAGGACAAAGAGGTCTGATATTGTAACGTTTCCTCCTTCCGTTCTTGGAAAAAGTGCGCCAGCTAGGATTTTGTGCAGAGTGCGCACAAATCCGGAGTGTATGTTGGACGCTTTGCATGTTTTGGCGTCGTATGTGGGAATCCCAGTTAAGCTTTTCCAGAATGTGTGGCGGTTGAATTCTGGATGATCAGTTCCCACTGATTTGGCCTTTTGTAGCTGCTCCAGGTCGTCAATGAATATTGAATTTAGCATATTCTCTGTTAAGACGACGTTGCTACCAAAGATTTGGGTGACAATCCTTCTATCACCCCCATCCCGTGACCTATCTGCAATGTCGACGGGCTCCTTTGTCAGGTAGGAGAAGAATTCCGCTGTGGGCTCAATGTAGGATATTTCAGGTATTAAGCACAACCTGGTAAGGTTGGCTTTTTGTAGCGCTTTGAAGATGCGCTCGTGAATTCCCATTTTAGCTAGTATGCTGGAGCAAACATACTTGGTTGGTTTAAGGGTTTTATCGGTGGTGATGGAGGTTTGGATGGATAGGTGCTCTGGTGGTGGTATTGGGGCGGTAATGGGAATGAAGGTGGTAGGGATGGTAGCTGCAGGGGTGGTAGTGGTAGCAGCAAAGGTGGATGGTTTGGCGAAGGGTTGGTCCATGGCAGATAGAGGGTGGACTTGTTTTCTTGCCCTCTTGGGGGGCTGCCCAGATGCAGCCTTTGCAGCTTTGCGTTTTCCCTCTGTCTCTTGGGCAGAGGAGTCTTCATCGGGATTTGGTATGTAGTCCGATCCTTCATCATCGTCAGAAGAGATGTGCTCGATGTTCTCTTCAGGGGCCTCACCCAAGCATTTGGTGAGGCGGGTTATCTCACACAGGACGTCGATGATCTTGGTCTTGGGAGGGACGGCTCTGGTGGTGTTGTAAGTGTCCCTGATCTGTATGAGCCTGTCTCACTCTTCCATCATCTGCTCCCTTGTCAGAGCAGGGGCAGTTCCTGAGCCGGAAGTTTTGTTCGCTGGTGACGCCATTTCTGAAAAAAAATAAGAGTTTCATAATTAGAGAAGATTTGAAACAATGTAAATTTGATTTGTAGTTATATCTTTTATATTTTGTGAAAGCAAAAGGGAAACGAAGACCAAACGGTTTCAGGACCGTTTGGTTCCAAACGGTTTGAGGACCGTTTGGTCCCAAACGGTTTCAAGACCGTTTGGTCCCAAACGGTTTCAAGACCGTTTGGTCCCAAACGGTTTCGAGACCGTTTGGTCCCAAACGGTTTCGAGATCGTTTGGTCCCAAACGGTTTGAGGACCGTTTGGTCCCAAACGGTTTCGAGACCGTTTGGTCCCAAACGGTTTGAGGACCGTTTGGTCCCAAACGGTTTGAGGACCGTTTGGTCCCAAACGGTTTGAGGACCATTTGGTCCCAAACGGTTTCAAGACCGTTTGGTCCCAAACGGTGTCGAGACCGTTTGGAAAGCAAAGAGTCGCAGGTCGCCGGCGCGGGAGAAGGTGGAAGGGCGCGAAGGTGAAGAATGCGCCGGCGCCTTCGAAAACGATGAGAAGAACGGCGACGGCGATGAAAGCGATGGGAGAGTCGGTGAAATCTTTCGACAGCGACGGCGATGGCGGAGCAAGAGACGTTGTGCGATGGTAAAGGAAACGACAACTGGCGCCATGATGGTGGCGACAGAACGACGCGGCGACGAAGGCGATAGAGGAGTCGGTGAACTCGTTCGATGACGACTGCGATGGCGGCGAAAGACACGTCGGAGTGAGCAGCGTGCTTATAGTCGCCGGACTACCTTGCGGAAGGTGGATGGACGAACGGGTGAGAAGCTTGCGCGGATGCAACAGGAGCAAGAACGAGATTCTTCGCACGAAAGCTCTTGAGAATTCGACGGTTCGAAGAGAGAAAGACAGAAGGGTAGGGTTGATATTTATAGTGATTGGTTGGTGACCTTTTGTATTCCAAATGGTTTGAAGACCGCTTGGTCCCAAGCGGTCTCAAGACCGTTTGGCTCCAAACGGTTTGAAGACCGTTTGGAGTCCAAACGGTTTCAAGACCGTTTGGCTCCAAACGGTTTGGAGACCGTTTGGAGGGGCACAAAGGATTTATA
The DNA here is from genome assembly GCA_963693085.1 of Alisma plantago-aquatica. Classification (NCBI taxonomy): domain Eukaryota; kingdom Viridiplantae; phylum Streptophyta; class Magnoliopsida; order Alismatales; family Alismataceae; genus Alisma; species Alisma plantago-aquatica. The sequence continues at coordinate 407,055,051 of OY856413.1, forward strand.
TATTTTTATGTTTGTTTTTGAGTATGTATATATATATATTTTTTGTGTATTTTGGTTTATGAATTTTTATGTTGTTTGTATTATGTATTGTTTTTTTTAGTTTTGATTATGTAGATTTTTATATATATATATATATATATATTTTAAATTAATGATGAAAGAACTTAGAGAAAGCAAGAAAATAAAAGACTAGAAAGATGATACTCAGGTCTTGGGTTGCCTCCCAAGAAGCGCCTTGGTTTTATGTCGCTGGCTCGACGAAGTTAAAACATTGTTATGCTGCTGGCATAGTATTTGATTGCTCATGTCCATTCGGCCCATGTTTAGGGTTCGATTCGGGCTGCCCAGCGAAAGTGCCTGTTGGGGGTTTCAATTGTGCAGCAATCTGGGCAAGCTGTGCTTCAACTGCCTTCTGTTGAGCTTGTTGGTTGGCCAGCATGGTTTGCTAAGATTGCAGCATCTGTCTTATTGAAGATAGCTCATCTTCCGGCTGCGCGGTAGCATTTTTCTGAGGGTTTTGTTGTTGGGACTGTTGAGTATGCAAATGTGGGTGAAGCGGGGAATGAGTGTAATGATAGTAGGCTGATTGATTTCTAGGGTAGTTAGCCCTAGGGAAATTGTTCCTTGGGTTCCCTTGATTTTGGTTAAAATTGTTTGGAAATCCAGGAGGCAGCCTACTGTCAAATCCCCCTTGTGTCTGATGTTGCGGATTCGCAGTTCCAGAAGGATTCCCATACTGGAACCCAGGATGGTTCCTTGGTTGACTGGGATTATAATAAACTTGTCCGGGAATAGTGTGGATGGAGTTGAGTTGCTCCGGAATCTGATCTTCAGCCTGATTAGTGATGGCCTCATAGGATTGTGGTGGTGGATGCAGATCCATCATCACATTATAGAGTATTCCGCAGGAAAGAGTCGGATGATCCGAAGAATGACAGGCCTCACAGGATCCTGTGACGTCTTTGACTTGATGAACCAGCGGGGTTTTCTTCTTATCAATTTCCCCTAGAGTTGTTTCAAGGGTTTGCTGTTTATGAGCGATTATCTTCAAAGCCTCGGCTATTGACTTTAGTTCCATAGATTCTTCAGCTTTAAAGACTTTTAAGACGCCTTTTCCGGCTGGCCGCCCCCAATTGGACTGGTTTTCGGCTCCTAAGGTAACGATCTTCCAGGCATCTTCATAGTTTTTCCTCATGAAATTTCCTCCAGATGAGGAATCTAAGAACTGTTTAATGTCATCGCTTACCCCCCGATAAAAAGTTTCAATCAATTGATTCTGTGAAATTCCATGATGAGGGCATTTGCGTAGAAGTTCCTTGAATCTTTCCCATGCCTCAGCGAGGGTTTCTCCAGGTAGCTGGGAGAAATGGTTGATCTGCCCTCTGATTTCATAGGTAAGCGAGGGTGGAAAGAACTTCTCCAAGAATTTTTCCTCTAGAGGGGCCCAAGTGGTTATGATGGGTTCTCTGTCCAATGAGTTGTACCAACTCAAAGCCCTTCCAGATAAGGTGAAATGAAACAGGTGGAGCATTATTGCGTCGAAAGCAATGCCAGCTTGCGGGACCAGGCGGCATAATGCCTTAAACCATTTCAAATGGTCCATGCAATCATCTCCTGAACCTCCAGAGAAGGAAATTCCTTGCATAATCTGGATCCACTGGGTCCGGATCTCAAAGTTTGGGATATTGATGATCGGAGGCCGGACCGGGTGGTTGTCTTCGGAATTCTTCGGAACAGCATAGTCCCTCAGTTGCTTGTTTCGTAATTCGAGCTGAGCAGCCTCGGTCTCTGCTCTTATGCGGGCTTGCTCTTCTGCTTGTATCTCCGCTTGTATTTGGGCACGGGTGTCTGCAATGAGTTGTGCCCGTTGTGCGGCTATAGCAGCATTGACTCTCTCCATCACCAAAGCGGCTTGATGCTGTTCGTCAGCCATTTGACTAGCGCGTTGGCGATTGAGACGGATTCTGCGGTGGAAACTTCTCTCTACCTCGGAGTCGAACTTCGGATCAGGGGAGAATCCTCGATTATGCGGTGATTGCATATACGGGTTCTACCTGAGTAAAGAAAAGAGAACACCTTTAGATAATAGAGACAATATGAAAGCTTCAAGAAGATGGTGAATTATGATTCAAAAAGAAAGTGTAAAATCCTAACCAACTAGAAAAATAAACTAAGTGAAATACTAATGTTCCGTTGTCCCCGGCAACGACGCCATTTTTTGATGGAGTTGAGACTTACACCAAAAGATTTTACTCTTCCAATGGGAGTCCCAAAATTTGCACCAAAAACCCTAGAGAGGATTTATATCTTCCCTAGGTTTACCTAGAACTGGTGCTTAGATAACAACTCCAACCCCATAAGAGTATGGAAGCCTTATCATAGTACAGATTTAGGATCGAACCCAAAAGACAACGGTCTTGTTGCAAGCAACAAGATGGAAAACGTACAACACTTCACTTAGTTATTTTACTAATTGGCACTTATATCGAAAAGTTGGATTTTGATTGGTTTTTAGACTAAAGCATGAAAAGTAAATAAAGCAAGTAAAACTAAGATTTAACAAATGATGATGAATCACTGGGGTTAAGCAGGTATTTACCACCGCTACACATGCATTGTATATGTACTAAGCAAACAAGACTTATAAGCTAGATACATGGATGTTCCACAAGACCGATGCCTTATAAGACAAGAGCGATGCATTGCATCCAAGGATGTTCCACAAGACCGATGCCTTTGTAAGACAAGAGCGATGCATTGCATCCTTCGATGTTCCACAAGACTGATGCCTTATAAGACAAGAGCAATGCATCGCATCCTTCAAGGGTTAAGTAGCTCTCATTCGGTACATTTCTACGTGTCAATGAAGATATGTAGTCTCCAAAGAGAGAATCTTACTCCACCTCATGAAACGTGCATCTGAAACTAACAAGCGAGCGATAATTATCAAATCGAATAGTATCTTTGTAGGCCTAGTCTCCTATTCGGATAACCTAGCTACGAGAAGTGCGGGAATGTTGCAACGCCAGCCATTCCCGATCAAATGGTCACATGCTTTACATCATTCCCCTCGCAAAGTGTGTTCCTCGACTTACCAAGGTTACTTCCATACAGATGGAAGTGCAACGGATGATAGTGAGTTTACTCCACTCTTTGAGATACACTCCTAGACACCGAAACGGATGCGTGGTGGATACACACACCAGAAACCAACACTAAATCGGTATTCGAGTCTCGAGAGCGGTCGTAGACAAACCACAACAAAAGACAATAGATGCATACAAGAATGTGGCTATCATTCAAGCATGTATGAAATGATTTAGTATTAAAACGAAAGGATAACATCTTTTTAGTACAAAGTACAAAACATGGGCAGCGGGGCTAGTCCCCTTGCCCCAGTGGATGGAACTACTCGCTCCTCATAGAGGGAACAACAAAGGAGGAGGCAAGAAGAGATAGAAAGAACATCATCTCCACTGAGGAGAGAAGGTTGAACCCTTGGTGGAGAGAGCAACGATCTTCACCCTTCGTGGCTTGCTTGACGACGAATCTTCTCCTCTCACCTTCTTTGTTGATGAGAGAGAAGGTAGCTTTGCAATGGAACGTGAGACTCAGACCGGCAGCCTCGGGCGGTGGATGGAGTTGTTCTGGTAGTAGAGAGACAACCTCTGGACGTCTGGACCCCCTCTCAGGGATGGCCCTTGAGGTCTTATTTATAGGCCTTGAGTGAGGTCCAAACGGTCTGGAGATCGTTTGGGTTCAAACGGTCTTGAGACCGTTTGGCGTCAAACGGTCTTGAGACCGTTTGGCGTCAAACGGTCTTGAGATCGTTTGGCGTCAAACGGTCTTGAGACCGTTTGGCGTCAAACGGTTTTGAGATCGTTTGGCGTCAAACGGTCTTGGGACCATTTGAACTCCATGCGGTCTTGGGACCGTTTGGCTTCATGCGGTCTTGGGACCGTTTGAACTCCATGCGGTCTTGGGACCGTTTGGCTTCATGCGGTCTTGGGACCGTTTGAACTCCATGCGGTCTTGGGACCATTTGGCTTCATGCGGTCTCGGGACCGTTTGAACTCCATGCGGTCTTGGGACCGTTTGAACTCCATGCGGTCTTGGGACCGTTTGGCGTCATGCGGTCTCAGGACCGTTTGAGCTCCATGCGGTCTTGGGACCGTTTGGACTCCATGCGGTCTTGGGACCGTTTGGCTTCATGCAGTCTCGGGACCGTTTGAGCTCCATGCGGTCTTGGGACCGTTTGGCTTCATGCGGTCTTGGGACCGTTTGAACTCCATGCGGTCTTGGGACCGTTTGGCTTCATGCGGTCTTGGGACCATTTGAACTCCATGCGGTCTTGGGACCGTTTGGCTTCATGCGGTCTTGGGACCGTTTGAACTCCATGCGGTCTTGGGACCGTTTGGCTTCATGCGGTCTCGGGACCGTTTGAACTCCATGCGGTCTTGGGACCGTTTGGCTTCATGCGGTCTTGGGACCGTTTGAACTCCATGCGGTCTTGGGACCATTTGACTTCACTCGGCCTTGAGGCTGGTTTATTCTTTTATGATTTTTTTGTGCTTTTTCTGCAAGTATAAAAGAATTAAGTTAGTTTGATGATGTATTTACAAAAAGGGATAAAATTAGGTTTATGTACAGTATAAACGTAAAAAGAGCATGGAAAACTAAAGAAAAAGACTAAGATAAACTACTAAAATAGGAAGTTATCACCTACACACTAAATACATATAAAATGTATTAACTTCATGTTTTTGCTACATACTGACTATATATACAATTGTAGTCATACATTTAGCTATAATTATACTTATATTTAAATATGTAAGGACAATATCTAGCTACGCTTCCAGATACATATGAATTTGTAGCGAATGGATTATCTAACTACATATTTGAAATATATAATTAAAGGCTTTAGCTATACAAGCATATAATACAAATTGTATGTGTAAAGAAATATGTTGTTAAATCCTTTAGCTACAAAATATGGGGTTTTCACTACAATTTTTTTTAATAGTTAAAGACCCTTTTTTTTGTAGTGAACCTCTTCAGTAGGTGGGGCCCATATGGGCATGTGACATGCCAGTCTTGAGTCGTACGGTCCAGGCATGTTGGAAAAGGGTTGTCCATGGTGACGTAGGCACCCTTGCGCTGGTATTCTGTGATCGGGAGCTGGGTGTCCATGGGCCATTATGGGTCTGCACTGAAATGGGGAAATATTATGAGGCCATATAGTTGAGCCTTATTGAGGACGTCAAGAGCCTAAGTGGGGGATATCATAACGTCCCAGGATTTGAGGCCTTGGATAAAATGATCTTATAAGGAATAATTGGACTACCCATATCACCAAGGTGCACCTTCTTTTTTGGGAGCCCATCACTAAAGAACTCCATAGTTAAGTGTGCTCAGCTTGGAGTAGTACTAGGATGGGTGACCAGTTGGGAAGTTGACCTCGGCTTGCATGTGAGTGAGAAAAAAAGTGCACAGTTAAGGCTAGTGGTGGTCTGTGGGGCCAGTCGTCATTCTTGAAACTCTACTAGAGCCTAGGGCAGTTGGCTTGGGTGTTACAATATGAGTTAGCAAAAGTTGAGTATGTACATTAGAAAATTAACTAGGGCATTATTTGTTTCAAAAGTAAAGTAAGATGTTCCCATCAAAGAGGGGGGCATGAAAGCTAGGTAAGCTTCATTGCAGATTAATAAAAGAAGGAATTTCCAAAGAATGAGACTGTATAATTAAACAATTAAAATCACAATTCTTACCATAGTCAATCATCCAATCACATAAATATTTGCATGTTGATATATTTGAATAAAGTAACTATAGTAGGGCCATGACACCACTGGGTCATTGGTCAAAGTTAAATGGGTGGAAAAGCACACCCTAGGTGGAAAAGCATGCCTCTGTATATATAAGGGTAGAAAATCATACCACGGGTAGAAAAGCATACCCTAATGGTTACACATAAGCGTCTACAATAATTAAACTAGTTTAATTATCTAACATGCACAAATAGAGTGGCAAGATACACCTTTCACAAACATATGTGACAAGTTTTAAGCACAAAAGTAGGTGGGGTCATTGACCCAATTCAACATGATAATAGTAATTTTAGAAGAATAACAATATGTCCAATTGAGAGTATATGAATTGTCCAACAAATGGAACAAGAGAAAGTATTATAAAAGTTTCCTCATTATGGGACAATTTAGTCATATAAATGCCTAGTCATAAATAGGGAGGAGTACATACCTGGTCTTTAGGACTAACCCTATCCCTAAGAGTGAAATTTATCATTCTTCCTTCTCAAACTAAAGGTGTTTTATACATACATTAGTCCACAAGTACCCATTATGATCAAAAGTATATGTAAACCTAGATTGGACGCGTAAAACTAGGTTAGAATTTAGGGGCACCCACATATGTGTTTCATAATTATAGAAGGTTATATATATTGATTATTCAAGTTATACTTTGCCAATATCAATAATCTTGCCACTTTTCTGAATAGCCCTTATTATCTAATCGATCTTATTCTCTTTCCAACATTATCCTCCTTAACATAAGTTTAAGTAATTTGAGTTCATTATTTATTATAGCCGTAAAGAAACCTTCTTATATGTATCTTTTCTCATGTTCCAATTTATTCGAGAATACCAATCCGAATAGACATACTTAGTAGATGCATTTGTTCTTTTAAAAGTCATGATGCCTATATCCATATCTAGGGTTTCAAATCCACGATTAGAATTTCTTTGATACAAGTAATGTTCTGACTTTCAAGATTTCTTATTTACTAATATGAATATGTTATTGTGTATATATATACTCATCAATCAGTAGCACCCATATATATATATATATATATATATATATATATATATATATATATTCAGGCTAGAATACACTCGAGTGTACAGATCACACCGTACACCCCAATGGTGTTTGCCTATCTAGACCATGTTTTTTGAAAATCTAATCCATTGATCTTCATGGTTACAATAATAATAGGCCACATACAAAATTTGAACTCATTTGGATGAGTGTAAGTCACTCATCTAGGGACAACAAAATCGACGCACAAAACTAATGTGAAATACATGATTTTTGCTTCCTTTAGATGCATGCCTTATAAGTGTCTAAATGAGCTAAAATTTATTATATAGTACGTTCTTATGATAATTAAGAAGATCAACGGTTTAGATTTTTCAAAAATTATTGCATTTTAAAAAATGACTGAGGTGTACGGTGCCTCTGGTACACTCGAGTGTACACTAGCCTGACTCTCTCTCTCTCTCTCTCTCTCTCTATATATATATATATATATATATATATATATATATATAGGGTTTTGAACTCATAACATGGATGAAATTAATAGACAAAGTTGTATTGTTAATATCTATTGAATTTTATACAACATTATAGATACACTTACTAAGGTATTAATTCTAATAGGAACATTGGAACGACAAATAAATTAGGTTATGTTATAACTATTGTAACATCCATATGCTCAACATAGTCTTATCTTCTACTTATTATATAGATTGACTGATTTCTTGATATTACACATGATACATAAATTATGCATTTGTTAACAAAACCATCTTAGGTGTACTAGTAAGTAACTTTATCACCCAAGAGGTCTGCTTAGTATACTCACGAAAGGTATTACAACATTGGTCTTAGTTTTACACATAATTCAAGTTTTCTTTCTATCTTCCCTTAGTTAAGTTCTAGAAAATTGAAATACATGAAGAATATAAGAAACAATGCTAACATGTAGATTGATAGAGGTGTGTTGTGATATGAAGGCTGGCATGTATTGCTTCATTGAGTGGTTCTGGTCTGAACATGGATGAATCCTAGTGAGTGGAAATAGTTCTCATGACTATTTGTAGTTGTAGCCCAGGTCTTCCGATTTTGATTTCTAGTGCAGGTCTGATTTCTTAGTGTTGAACAGAAAGTGATGGTGGTTCTCCTATGGTCATCCTTGCATTGGCTCGACCAGACGTATCTCAAGTGTCTTCCTAGTCTGACCTCTGCTATTGTGAAGAGTTGTGGAGATGGAAATATACTTTGCTGTATGGGTCGGAGAAGGGGGACTAGGGCGGCGATGATACCTTATGTAAATGACCTGCATGTGAAGTTGTAGGTCTTTTCTTGGTGGCCAAGGTGGAGGAGTAGAAATTACTAGAGATATGTAGATATGTGTTGTAGAATCTTGTGATGATTGTAATGAAATATCTTGTAAATGATTTGATTAATAGTAAAGGCAATATTCCAATTTTTTCTATTTTATTCAGTTTTGAGATAATGATGTAACATAATAGGTGTCTACATGGTTCAGGAAAGCGGTATGTCATGTACGGGCTGAGAGGATACTGCATAGAGTATATGTGATATACATGATTATATACGGGAGTATATGTAGTTTTGGATTTTTTTTATTTTAATAAACTAATTATATATAAAATAATATAGAAAGATCATAAATTAAAATAAGTAGAGTAGGCACGTACATCTATTTACTTATAAACATATTAATATGCATGTATGATGTATGATATGCTTATATATTTATATATGTCTATATATAGAATGTGTTTGTAATATATGTACATATACTAAAATGTAGGTAAATCAATGTACAAATATATTTATAGTGTGTATAAATGTGAATAAATCAAAATGTATATATACATGAACGAATATGTGATTGTATATGTATCTATACATGTTAATATATCAAAAAGTATTCGAATAAATGTACAAATGCATGTGGACATTTTTTATATGTATTACAATGTATACATTTGATTCAATGACTATATATCTCAATTTATATATATATAATGAAATGTGTGTATATATATGTATGTATGTACAAAATTCATGAACATTAGTTGTGGGCTTTTCAAAAAGCGGAGTTTAATCGGCCGCTTAATCAGCCAAGCAGGAGTATATGCGGCCCATGACTGCTTAGTGGACCGATTAGTAATATGCGGTGCGGTAGGGTGACTGAATAGGTATATGCGGGAGTATATGTGGCCATGTGGACTGATTTCCCAAACAGTGGGTGTCTATATAATCACATTACTTGATGATGTATGTCTTCAGGTTGAGCATCTGAATAATGATATCATACAGATGTAAAGAGTATATACATTCTTGTTATGTCCCTGGTCGGATGATATTGTGGAAGGCTAATAGACAATAATAACATATAAGACTAGAGTGTGCGTTGGTTGTTGACATAATCTCATTAAGTCATGATATGTGATATCAAACCAAACACATATATACTTGTTGGAGAACAGTGTATCGATAGACCCACCTTGAGAATGATGCATGGAAACCATGATTGGTAGTCAGGATCATCTCTCACAGTGATGGTGGTGATTTTAGTTCTTAAACCTAAAATCACTACACTCACCACTTGTCATTTGATATACTTTGACATCATCTACTATGACCTTGAATAAGGGTTTTTATAAAGGTGGTGCTCAATTACATTGTGACACATGAGGATGATTGTAAGTGATGTAGATGGGATTTGTCCCTCGTACATGAGTATGATTTCATGGCCACCTGATAAAAAAAACTAAGAAATGCATGGGAATGCTCGTGTGAGTCAATATGTGATATTGAGCTTACATATATCTGATACACTCTATTCTAGTTCAAGGAACATGGATTGAATGTTGAAGAGCATGATGATTCCATGCCTTGAGTTTAATATGGATATTAGGGACAAATGAACTATGCAATTATTGTAACACCAACATAGATTGTAGGTTGAAGTTGTTCTCCAACTTTCTAATTACTTGGATAGAAATGATGCCTTTCTAGATACCACTCATTGCTTGTGATGTCATAAATTAGTTATGGACATTTGTTGCCAACACAACTTGAAACCTATAGGGCCACACACATAGGATACACCTGGAATATGATTTTATTCATAAATGTAGTTTAGACTTGATTACTAAAGTGTTACATATTAAATTTAAACAATAATAACTAAAAGTTGACTGACTAGATAATGAACTGACTAGCTCAGGTGTTGAACTGATTAATTCAAGTGTGAAGTCAATTTTAACCAACATTGGCAATCATGATTCTAAAATGATCGATTTAATAAGTGAACTGGTCGACTCAGATCTTTGAACCGACTAGTTCAGGTTGTGAACCAACAATTTGGTTGTTCAATATGATTGGATCGAGGATTGATGTTGATGCCATCTTGTGCATTAATTGAATATTAAATGCCAATACAATTGCAAATGAGAGACATAGTGAAATGACCGGTTCAAGTGTTTAAATGATCATCTCATGTGTGAACTGACTGGTTCACTGGTGAACCGAATGGTTCATGGTTCACATGTTCCAAAAAAATCATGAAATTATGTCTCTTCAACTCCCGCTCAACTATAACTCCTGACCCTGACCCTCCTATAAATAGAGGGGCAGTCGAGGCTTTCTAGAGAAACAACAATAAGCTCTCACAATTGTTGTCTTCTCATAGTTGTGCGAACATGAGAACCTAAGAAAGGTTTACCTGTCAAAGGGAGAAACAACAAGGAATATGCAATTGGGAGAGCAAGTCAACTATAGCACGTTGATTGGAAGGGACAATTCCTTCTTATCCATTCACATAGAATGATAAGAGTTCTTGCTGGTGGTCTCTGTAGACTAATACAAAGGCGAGGAGGCCATTGCCACCTGCTAGGAGGACGTAGTCAACTACCATCCATGGTGATCAGGCAAATTTCGTCCAAGTACAACTTAAAGAAAGTAGCATGTTCCAAGATGGGATAGTCACTGGACTTACTCTAGGAATAAGTATAAACCTTGCAACTCTCCTTGCAATTACATAGTTGTTGAAGCGATCTACTATCTAAGGGGAATATGGCAGTAAATGTTTTGTTTCCACTGGCGTATCTGATACCATATTTCCCAACATGTAGCTCCATATGAATGTCTTTATGAGATGATATTATATGTACATTTATCCCATATAATACATTTTTATTAAGACACATTTAAAGTATTCTTCAACGTGAATACTTGTTTCCACTCTTTGACACAACAAATATCAAAATTCCCCTCTAACTTCACCAACTTAGTGCATGTATGTGCTACTTGGTGTCTACATAACCAATACATTTTTTTTGGATAAGTTTTTAATATAGTCGATAACTCGAATATGCAAAGGGAATGCACTAGTTCATATTAGTGATTATACGTAAAATGCAAAGTTGATAATTACACTTTCCCAAAATGAACATGCTTGATCTTCTAAGAATAAATCTTTACCTTATGTTCACCAAGCAGAGGGTTGAGAGTTACATTGTATCATATTGAATTTTGGTGCTAAATTAGTCTTAAGCTATAATTATACATTTCACCACTTGGAAATCTCATTTGCAATATCCTATTTTCATATTTGAATTTCATTTTAATGTACTTGAATAGAGTGCACAAAATTGAAATCTTATTTATCTTGATCAATCCAATTAGACCATGACCCGAATTTGAGTAGTTAGGTTAAAATGCTAAGAAATGGCATTGAAACCACATTAAAGTACATTTCTGACTATTACTTAATCAATTTAAAATATATATTTAAATACAAATAAATGTCATGCATTCAAATAATAAAAACTAATATTATATTTTTAGAAATCAATGTACATTATTAGGAGGTTGTGGTAAGTCTCCATCTTAACTATGATTAAGAGGAAAACACTAGAAAATATCAAAACAAATGCCAAACTTTAAATTATGGATAATTGGTTTTCCATCTAATGGTGGACTAATTTGGGTTCAAGCCCACTCAATCCTGGTTGTCTTCCTTGATGCCAATGAATATTATACAACTTAGAGAAGAAACTTCTTGTAGGCCACACTAGTGCAAATTCTTTGATACCCCTTTTTCTATTTGGTCTCTTTTCCTCTATCCTAAGCCCCCCTCTAAAACCCAATTTATAATTTCCTAGTGTCATTTGCCATTAGGGATGGAGACCTAAAGTATATAATGACTTCTAAGCTAAAGACAGAGGCTTGCAATGCCATCCTTCAACCTAAACCCTCATTAGATTAGCCATGACCCCTAGAACAAAAACCCTAATCTCCTAACCCTCAATAAATATCCTCACATAGACAATCACCAATGTGATGAATCAACCATTAGACACAAAAACCTTGACCCCATAATCCTTCCCACTACAATCAAACCTCACCTAAATCTCTCTACATATCCACCCTTAGTTAGCCATGATTTGGCTTATGTCATAAAAATCCAACTTAACTTCTTCACCCGCCACTAGCCACGTCGGGAAAACTTCTGACCCTCTCAGACCTCATCAATACCTCACACATATTCTTCTTCTTCACAAAGTCTTCCAACCCATGGAATTTCTCTCTGTTGCTTCCAAACTCATAGGATCAAACTAGAGCTGTACTACCATATATGATATGAACTATGACAAGGAGATGCTAGATGGACTCGCCTCTCCAGTAGTGACCACCACCACCTAGTGTGACAACCCTCAAGAACCCTCAATGACCACTACCCTATAGACCAAGAGGGTCATAAGTATGATGTGACCTTTCTCAATTATTTTGATTTTATTAGACTCCCCTTCTCTTCTTATCTTTTCTTCTAATTGCCCCACTATTCTTTGGTAAGATTATTGTATTATTGTTTTCACTATGACAGTCACGGAGATGATTTTATGGAGTATGGTAGTTGATTAATCCTTTATTTGGGTCTTCATCTTGTGCCAATTTTCTCTTTATTTACATCCAGACGTTCATAATGCATGCTATTCCCTGATACTTTTTATTTTTGTCAGTTGTAGTTATGGATGCTCTTTGCATTTTTATAGGTACTTGACCACTACTTTTGTAAGGGAGAGACGAAGGTTGATCATAGGGTTTCTCTAGTTTTGGTAAATTCCAATGTGATGCCAAGATCACCCCAACCTACCCGAAGTGACTAAGGAACATGTTGAAGCAAATAGCTCCATTGATGGTTAAGTTGAAGATACAAGTGCAATACAAAGACCTCAAAATGGCCGTGCTACATCATTTGGTCGTGCTACACCAAGATCCAATCACATGACTTTCACAAAGAAATAAAGGAAAGAAGGAAACCCTTAGAGCAGGCATTCCAAGCATAGAACAAACATGGCGAGTGGTGGTCAGCGTAGTCATTTAACTCACCACGACCCTTCCAACGAGCTCCTTGAAACCCCTCAATATCTCCACTACATCCAATTTACTCAGAACGGTCGTGCTATCGCCATGCCACCACAACCATTCTACTTAGAACAACCATGATGTCTACCCTCTAAGATCCTCATTTCCCCTCACATATACCCAATTCTACTATGATTGTTCCCACCTACCATGAGCATTCCTCACTCACCCACCATGGCCATTCTTCCTAGAATATCTGCACTACCTCCCAAACCCTAGTGCTTCCCAACTCTATTTTTTCCATTTTTCCTCCACTTAACCCTAGCCACCGTAGACCCCTATACAAGCCTCAGTTGTGGCTATATGTCAATGATTAGCTTCCTTGGGCATTCAATTACACCACCTACATTCTACCTACCCCATTCACTCTCCCATTCAGCACCTTCCACCCTAATACAACTAGATTTCTAGGGTTTTGGCAATTCCACACCATTTTCATGCCATTTCACCTTCTTAGCAGAGGAGCATGAGTTAGATGCTAGAGGAGCTAAAGGAGGAGGGATATCTATCGATATCCATGTCCTCTCTCTCTATCATCTTCTCTTATTGTGTTCTTTCTTTGTTTATGTTTAGCTAAGTCCCCTTGATGTGTTGTTTGAGGAAAATATGTTACTATGATACCATGTGATTGTAGAATATTTGTGTAATTTATTATATAATGTTATTAGTGCCATTTTATGCTTGTTTATCTCCTTATCTCTTACTTTGATTATTTCAGATAGGAAACCACCTAAGGTATAGAGAAAAGATTTTTAGGACTTTTTGAGGGGAGAACTTCTGAGTTTCCAAGAGGAACCTTGGCCACTTTTTCATTCATCCCCAATATTTGCCTATTCCACTAATCCTAGGTGTGAGATCTAAGTCTCTAAGTGTGGATCTTTCTTATCTTTTGGAAAGGAGCATACTTAGAGGTTGGAAGGGGATAATTGGTGGTGAAATACCCTCCTCATATCTCTTATACCACCCATGCCACCCAGTGGGCAAGGAGAACCATGTTTTGAAACCTAGACTAGGGTTGATCTAGGCCAAGTATTACCTATCCCTAGACAATTGAGCACCATAAGGTTTAATAGGAGGTGATAGGGACTAGTAACCCTATAAATGCCCTATGTCGCCCATGGCCATATATACTTAACCTCATCTTCTAACACTTGTTTGGTTTGATGAAACTGCTATTTGATGTGTGCATGAATGTGAAGCCAATTTCATAGTTGATCAGTATCATCCCCCAATGGAAGATTCGTCTTAATTTCTTATTAGAACCCATTTTCTAGTGTTAGTTAATGCAGCTCACTTTCTTGCCTTCTAGTGTTAGTTGTATAGTTACTAGTGAATTTCTTTGTTACGATTAGTGAGTTCTAGTTAGTGATTGGTTTTGTTTGATTAGTTAGATAATTGATTGTGGAATTGACCCCTTACTTGTCGCCTCTATACTATACCCTGAGCATGTGCACTTGAACATGGTGTTGAAACATGGTGCACTTTTAGGGTTACTTTTGTTATCCTTGATGTACACACACAAAGCTTTTCAGTGACATTTTTTGAGGTGTTGTTGTTAGACCTAGATATTTATTTTTATTTGAATTTTTGTACTTCCCTCACCATTGCTATTTACTTATTCTTAATGATGTTCTTTCATTTGAGATTGTTACTCTTCTTGGGTGTGTAATATGTAGGTGACAATGCACATTAAAGGAGGAATAGATGGAAAACACAAATAGAGAACCATCACCCCAAAATGAAGAAGGAGTACACCATGAGGATGGTAATGCCCCACCTCAAAGGGCACTCCAAGATTACTTCCTGCCTAGAAATTTCATGTCTTATATTGCTTTTAAAATAGGACAATATTCGATAGAAGAATTCTTTATCCCACCAACCCTCTTGCAAATTCTTCCTATTTTATATATACTTGGTAATGGAAATCCCTATAGGTATATAGATTCATCCATAAAAACATTCTCTACCTACTGCACTTCTATTACAAATGATGATACTAGTCATTTGACTATGTTCCTCTTCTCTTAAAAGGCCAAGGCCAAGGAATGGTACTCTTCAAAGACCAAGATAATGAATTGGGAGAAAATGAAGAATGATGTTATGAGAAAATTATATCCTATTTGCAAGTTGAATCAAATGGACTGATCTATTGTGAATTCCAATCAATTGGACCACAAGTAATTCCATGATAGCTGGGAAAGATTTCAAAAGCTATTGAGAGACAACCTTCACAATACCATTAAGGAAGCTTGTGTAACCCTTCTATGCTAGTCTATCTCAAATAAATCAAACATGGTTGACTCATTATGTAGAAGAACGTTCATTGCCAAGTCTCCAGAAGAATCATGTTCTCTATTTTAACAATTAGCTTATAATTCAAGGCATTTTACTTATATTATCGCGGGCGACTATGTCAAAATGTTTGTGCGTCATCATCTTCTTCTAATGACATCAATCATCAATTCGTGAAAGATTTTAGTGACATGATGATTCTAACAAAGAATTCAGGGGGAGGTGCTTCAAGCAATTCATTTCAATTAATTTAAAATGTAGATGAGGAAGTGAAGGAAATAGAATATTTTGACAAAAAGAACTCACTAGGACAAATTTCCAGATCTTTTATTCCCAAGTGGAGAAATCACCCCAACTTCTACATAAAGTAATAAGGTGATGACACACAATGACAGACAAGGCATCAACAGGGCCAAAAATACAACTTAAGGTTTGAGGGTGAAGTCCTTCTAAAACCTCTAGGCTTGGATGTGGTTAAGAAAGATGTGACTAGATTGGAGTAGCAGTTTGACCAAATATCTTTGGAACTTGCTAACCGTGAGGAGGGAGAATGACTGCCCAAAGAATGCTAAACATGAATAGTGTGGGCGGTTTGATGGGTGTGAATGAAAACCCCTATTGTCCACCACAAATGCAAGTGCAACCCAAGATTCAATACTAATGCCCATCTAATCCTCATACACCACCTCTACCTCAACATTTATGTAACTTTAGATTTCCCCTCCACTACAAAACTATCCCTACCAAGGTCATATGAAAGAACAACCCCTCCTCACTTGCCTCAAGATACTTCTCACTGTCAACCTCATGGCCTCCTCCATTGCAACCACAATATTCTCCCTCCTTATAGTGAGCATTTAAAAGAGCTGACATTTTTTGAGAAGTGGAAAGAAAATTGAACAACTAAGCATTGATAGTGTGATGAATTGTAATGATGATATTGAGTTACATGGAGATGTTATCTTGATAGTAGGTAATATTTTGATGCTAAACAACCCCATGTGATACCTATTATTCCTATTTGGATTCTAAGAAGTGATTTTGTTTAGATCAATGACAATAATGTTCAATAACCACCATAATCCAATGCCTTGGATGATCCCTCACTGCCCAAGAGGAAGAATAAACACAATGAGTACATTCTTGAGACTATAATCAAGTGCAAATTAACATTTCTTTGCTTGATGCTATAAACAAAACCCATTTTCAAGCAAAGTTTCTCAAAGTATGTGTTCGTTCATGAGAAAATCAACTACTAGAATGTATCATAGAGCTAATCTTACTGAGTAGGTGACATAGATTCTACAACATGCTACCTCAACAAAAAGAAAAAACACAGATGCCCCAATCATTGATTGTTACATTGGAGGGAACCATCATGAGCAAGCTCTTCTAGACTTGGGTGTAGGTGTGAATTTGACACCACATCATGTGTATATCAAGCTTGGTTTGGCTTGACTAGAGACAGCCAATTATACCCTTAAATTGGCCGATCAATCTATGAAAATTCCCATAGGCCAAATAGATGATGTGTTGGTGAGAATTGATGATAATTTATCTACCATATGCCCTATTGACTTCATTATTTTTTACATGAAGCAAGATAAATAAGAAAGTCCCTATTGATGTAGTGATTCATGTGAGGACAGACATTATGTATGTGACATTCTTGCACATGAAGACCAGATTGGGGCTACTGAGGAAGATTGCTATTTTCTTGATTGTCTAGATGACATTATAGAAGAATGGATATTCATTGGATTGAGATGGCCACCAAGGATATAAATCTCAATCCAATAGTAGAATTTCCTAAAGAGCCTGTTGAAAAGGTGAAAGAGCCTCAAATAGTAGCTAATAGTTAAGCTCTACCTTATGTTATTATCAAGCCTATGAAATCATCTACTTAGTAACCTCCTATTATTGAGATTAAGACCCATCTAGAGGGTTTGAAATATGCTTTTATTCTTCTAAATGAGACTCTCTTGGTCAATATTTCTTCATATTCTTTCTCCAAATCAAGAGAATGCTCTCATTTCTATTTTGAAAAAGAACATTGAGGTCATTAGTTGGTTTATATCTGATTTGCAGAGAGTCTATCCCTCCAGTTGTGTGCACATAATATAATTTGAGGAAGATACTCTCCCAAAATGCAAAGAAGACTCAATCCAAATTTGAGAGAAGTGGTTACTCAAGAAGTCACGAAGCTACTTGATGCGGGTATAATATATCCTATTCTTGATAGACCATGGGTGAGTCCCATCCAAGTAGTTTTCAAAAAGGATGGGATCACTTTTTCTCCTTATTAAGATGGTGAGATAATTCCCATGAGAGAACAATCCAAGTAGAGGATGTGCATTGATTATATAAAACTAAATGCAAAGACAAAGAAGGATCACTTCCCACTATCTCTCATTGATCATATTCTTGAGAGACTAGAGGGAAAAAGCTTCTATTATTTTATTAATGGATACTCTAGATATATCTAGGTGTAATTCACCCTTGATATTAAGAGAAGACCACCTTTACTTGTCCAACTGGGACCTTTTCTTATAAAAGGATGTCATTCAATCTTTGCAACACACCCTCTACCTTTCAGAGATGTGTCACTTCCATCTTTACTGATATGCTAGATTCCTTCCTTGAGTTCTTCATGGATGGCTTTCATACCTTTGGAAAGTCTTTAAATGATTTCTTTCTTCATCTCATAGTTGTCTTAAAAATATGTGTAAAATGTAAAACCAGTTCTACCTTGGGAGAAGAGTCACTTTATGGTCCTCGAAGGAATAGTTTAGAGACATAAAGAGTATAAAATTGTAATAGAAGTTGACAAAGCCAAATTTGGTCTAATATTTACAATGACCATTCCTTCCATAGTAAGAAATATCCACTCTTTCTTAGGTCATTCAAGATTTATCACTATTTTGTAAAATATTTTAGAAAGATTTCTCATTGTTTCTGCCATATTCTAGAAAAAAGACATTGAGTTTCAATTTGATGATAGATGTATAAAAGCTTTTGTTATCAAGTTTTAGGTCAAATAGGTATTAATTACCCTCCCATTTAACTAATTGAGTATACAAACCTCTATACATATAAATGTATTAGAGGTTTAAATCACCTAGTTTCATTTATTTTTGTAACACAATTTACTATTTGTATTCTCATGATGAAAAAACCCCATGTGTCCCATACTTCATGCGAAAGCCAGTCATGAATGGCTGGTCAACTGCTGCTAACTGATGCATGGAATCCCTCCTTCCGCCTACATATCCAAATCACTTCTTGTACTCTTCCTCCCATCACCTTATCTTCTTCCATACCACTTCTTCATGTCATCCTTTCTACAACCTACACTAAAACCCTTGTTTCCCTCCCTTGTGCCAACCACATTGGCAGCAGAGCGTACAACATCAAATTTGCAGCCATTGTTCTAACCTTTGTTTGTCAACAAGCCATAACATGCTACTTCTTTTCCTCTTCACACTACAAAGGGAAAACCTACCACCGTTCTCCTTGAAGGCTAGAGTACAACTGCAAATCCTCTTCTCAACCCTAAGTGTGTTAGGCCTTTATAGTGAGCCCGTCAATAGAGCTTCTGATTGACAGCCAAATTCCCAATGTGGTAAGAAATCATAACTATCCGTGTTCCTCCCTTTACCACTGATTTTCCAAAAGTTATGCTTCTCTAGCTTCCTAGATTCACACATCTAGGAGATCTGATGTGGACTCTACTGAGGGGCTCCAGTGGCCCTAGGATCATGTGATCTTTGCTTTAAGGTGTGTGTGGGCTTAAGAAATCCTCCACATCCTCTGGTTTCACAAGGTAGGACCTTTATGGATTTATAAATTTTAAAGTCCCTTGTACAACCTTTGCACTGTAGATACGTTGGGTCAACACCGGCCATGGTTTTTGCTGGGCTTTACCTGAGGAACTTCTTTAGTTTCCATAAAGTTTGCTTTCATAGATCAGTTTCCACAAAGATGATTTGATTGTAGTTTTTCTCTACTCTCTTTATGCTACTATGTCAGGACTTCATCAAGGAGAATTCCAAGACTTGGAGCACCAAGAAGGTGTCGTTGATGCGGCCTTAGGAATCTACTGGTAGAATCTTCTGTAAATGATAGCCACCCATCAAGTATATAGGATATGGAAACAAGTACCTTTCTCTCCCAGCAATGGAAGAAAATTGCTAACATAAATCCCTAGAATTTCACGACTTACTCCCACACAGTTGTAGTGATGATGCCATGGATCAGGGATATCTTAGTCCCATCATCCATGGTTCATCCTAATCACATGGAGGATTTAATTTATAGATAGATTATTTAGTGTGTCTCGCTGGGTTAGCTGATAGTTGAATTTGAGGGGCATATACATACTTTGTTCTATTTCAATTGCATCAACAAATACACTGACTTGTACAAACCATAGGTAACCAATTCTTTTTTGAAACTACCAAAATATGCATCTCAATCCAAGATTTTTAGTAAGGTCATTTTTGGGCTAAATATCATAATTAGAACAAATAAACATTGTGCAACTTATATATTAAAACTAGGATTTGGGAGACTTGACCTTGAAAATTAGTTCTTTCAAGAATATTTGAGCCTATGAAGAGGTATGTGCAATCCCTATTTACATTTGAATTAAATTAATTAGAAAGCTATTTTTCCATAGTGAGTCATTTTGGAATATTTCTCCTTCTTGACATAATATTTATACCTCATGAAATATAATCCTCTTATTGCTCCTGAAATATGGAATTAATTGTTGATCATTGATTTAATTACCCAATTTTCCATTTTTATGTTAATAAATTCATTGATTATGAAATCATTTCATCTTTCCACACTATTTTCATGCCTGTTATTAGATAGGTAATCTATAATAGGGGCCATTTTATACAACCATATACTTTTTATATATTGGGTATATGGGTTTTACTCCCGCTTGCCCTTGGGGTATGAGGGTTACACTCCCCCTCACCCTTGGGGTATTAGGGCTCTACTCCCCCTTATCCTTGGGGGACTAGGGTCTTACTCCCCTTTCTTCCTGGCTCGAGATCCTATGGTTTCTTGTCCAAAAATAAATTCATTTCATCTAACATGCATGTACATTTTAATATTATTTTTATTTATTTGGGAAAGATCTTTGAAATGATTATGTTGATCTCATAAATTATATTGCTTCATTCTCTTAAACTATATCCTATTGAACTTACCTACATGATGTAAAACTTTACTTAATTGGAATTATCCCTCTTTCTCCTTACATGCCTACTAATGCTCAAGTATGCTCATTATGCTCATACTATTGATTTTATTGACTCATACTTTGCTTATCTCTTTCGGGCTATTATTCCCAAATCGCCTAGGTGTGTGTACCCTAGAGAATAATGACCCATGAAGATATACTATATGACTACATATTTGAGGTTACCTTAGCATGTTCAGGTTGCCCTCTAGAAGTGGTCTGATGTATAATCAAATGTAAAGTTTTCATTTTGTTGTGCAACCTTTAAGGTGAGGAACGATCGTGTATGAGATATCTTGTAAATTTTGTAAATTGTTATATTTCTAATGCTTATTAAACATTGTACTCTCTAAGTACATGCCATATGAGAAATAAAAATAAATACATCATTTCCTTCATACATTGTGGTATATTTTATTTTGGGTTGTTTTATTCCTGGATTATGTAAGGGGTGGATCCCCTTTGAGGCCCCACTCTGTACAGTATGGTATAAGAAACAAAGCAGATAGAAATATGACTATTCAAAGATATTCTCTATGGTTTGTCAACCAGGAATTTAAGTACCCTTATGTAATTGTTGATATACCTCTCCTTGAGTCATCAAATTCCAATTAGGGTTTCAATTATTATCTAAATTGGTTACTTCCACTTCCTAAATCACTATTGTAGTCAAGACTCAGTTTTAGTGTAACCCTAGTTACCCCTATCCAATTTATAGAAGTAGAAGATGCCTTTCATAAGGTTGACTCTTATAGTTATTAGTTTATATCACCCTTTCTATGGAAGGTTAGCTTGTCTTCTATAGACATAGGGTGACATGAACACATACAACTAAGTTCAATCCTAGTTCTCTTTGTCAACCCTTATCTATGTTGTCTTTCAAGTGTGCTTCAACTATGAGAACTAAGAATGCAAGGATAACAAACATTGAACCCACAAGTTGTATTTTGGAGTTATGATGTATCTTCATTATGGATAGGTAGGCCTTGCCTTCAACATGGTTGTTTTAGTATAATTTGTAAAACCTCTCTTCCTAGGGGATTGGTAGCTACCTTACATGAGAGATAATTCCCACATACACTAGGGGTAGTTGAGGGAAGTTTTGTAACTTGGTGAAGATCTTTAGGAGTTCATCTATAATACCTTTTTGATAGCATACCAAGAAAATTGCTTTAAGGTAGATGGATATATGATTGTATAAGGACATGTAGTGTTGCATGATCATATTGTTCCCTTGATAAGACAAACCTTAATATATTATTGGAATAGTTGAGTGACATGAGGACTTGCATATGTCCCATGTTTATATTATGTATTATGTGATAGGATCAGGTATATGTGAGGAGAACTGTTAAGCAACATGTAAAGTAACCAATATGGATTTAGTATAAGTTGACATCATGTTCATATAATCGACATCCAGGAAACCTAAGGAATGAGTTCGAGACTCAATTAGTTCAAAAGATTGAATGACCAAGTCTTCTCAAGCTTGGTTTGATTGTTTTCCAAGAATGTTGAGTTGGGCCCGGGTATGGGGATGAAGCCATGAGTATGGGAGGCACTTTTGAGGAAGCTTTGCTATATATAGACCCTTGGATGTTTATACAGATAAATTGAAATATGATGAAAATTGGTTGTCCTATTTTGTTTGTTGATATTGGTGCCACTTTTGCATTTTCATCATGAAATTTTCATCATTAAACTTATTTTCACTAGTAAACTATATGTACAAAAAGAAAAGTTTTCTAGATTTTATTAATGATTTTTGGAACCAAGTCACCATCATGAGAACCCTATGATTGTCTAGGGTCAGTCCTTAAATCCTAGACCTAAGTTGAAAGTATAGTGTATGAAGAAGAAGTTTTGAATATGCAGAACGTAGTGACCTACCCCGGTCACCTATATATACAACCAATTAGGTTTTATATAGTCCCTTTTAGGGGTAAAATATTGTACACTTAGTAATGTAGCTCAAATTACAGAATAATTGAGTTAATTGTAGTTGAAATGAATAATACTTAGATAGATTCTTGTAATAATGTCAAACAAATATACATACCACCTAATCATGATTGATCATTAGTATTTCTAAGTAACAACATTAATTTTACATCTACATAAAAAAACCTAAGTTACCATTACTTATTGGTAAAAATATGAACATAAGTTGGGTGATCTATGAAGTTATGTTAAATAGGAAAACAAACAAGAAAATGAACAATACATAAAAATCTTGAATAAATACCTGAATTTTCTAGGAATGTAATAGTAAGAATAACTCTATGTTAGAATACAGGTCGAGCACCTAAGGAGGATAGAATTTACAAATGTTCAACTTTTTTGTTTTATCATAACAAACTAAAAGAAAAATGTACATACATTTTTATTAAAACATGTGTAATCGAAGGTATTCACATAATTATGGACGACTAATTCAATGGTTTCATGCAACCCACCAACAATGATCAATGCGTATGGTAACCATGAATCCAAAAAAAACTAATGAAATACCTTAACCTCACTATTTAATAGTATATATGTATTGGATGATTGTGAGATACAAGATAATTAATCCTTTTTGCTAAAACCTTCAATATAATAACCTAATACATAACCCCAATACCAAGAGAAAAAAGAAGAAATGTATGCATGTTATATTCTGATAGTACTCGTACACCTAACGTTTAGTAAAAGTAGGTTCACAAAAAGAACTACTCGCAATATTGTTGATAATAAAGTTCAAGTTGAGGTTGGCTCTCCTAAACCAGTTTGATTTGCCAACTTAGTGTTATAAGTAAATAATCTCAAAATGAAATCTAACTATGAAAAGTGGATCATTCACCCCTAGAGGATGGATAATAGGAGTTGAAGAAAAATCATGAGATTACATGCAAGTTATCTCATGAAAACACTAAGTGGATAGTGAAACCATCATGAAATTTTGAGTAACATTAAGTAATACAACATATTTAAGATAATCCTAGGTCTTGGTATAACATTCCTTTTTCAACATATACCTAGTGAAGGATATTTGGGACCTCTTACTCTATTTGATATAGCTAAACCTTATCTATACACAATGAGTGTTATAATGTATGTACACTAGGATTCACTACAATGTGTGAACTAGAAACTTATGAACTGGTTAGGAGGTATACCTTATTATATTTTACTTTTAGTTGGTAGAATTTGGGGGGAAAATCCTCTTCAAGGGGAAGAGTGTTATAACATTCTTGAATCTAGGGTCAAATAGCTATTAAATACCCTCCCATTTAATTAAATAAATATATAAGTCTCCATACATATAAATGCAGTGGAGGTTTTCATCAAACCTAAGGTCCCATTTCATTTTTTGTAATGAAAGTGTTTTTTTGTCTCAGTGAAAACCAGGCCCCATGTATCCCTTACCTCACATGAACGTTGGTCGTGAAAAACTAGTTCTTTGCTACTAACTAACACTTGGTGTCCCTACTCCCCCCACATATTCCAGTTGCTTCTTCTACTCTTCCACCCATCATCTTCTCTTCTTCTCACCATTTCTTCTTTCCTCCTTATTTCTATAGCATGCACCAACATCCTATATGTCCTCCCTTGCACCAACCACGTTGAAAGCATGCATCAAATCACAATGTTCGCAACTGGTGCCAACACCTTAGTATGTTAATAACCCATGATAGCATCTTGCTTCCTCTATCCTCTACCTCCTAACCACCACGATGAGAATCCATGTCACCATTATCCTCAAAGGGTAGAGTGAAACTAGTAATGCTCTTCTCAATCTTGAGTGTGTTAGGCCTCTACAGACGTGGAACAAATATAGTTGTTGATTTCCAGCCAAATTCCCTAAGTGGAAAGCATCCATACCTCTCAATCTTCCTCCCTTGACCACTGGTTTTCCAAAAGTTATTGTACTCTTTCTTCTAAGATTCATGTATCCAAGGTGGTTTTCATGAACTCCGCTGAGGGGCTCTGTTGACCCTAGGATCACATAAACTCTGCTACGAGGTGTGTGAGGAAACAAGAAATCCACTGTGTCATCTGGTTTCACAAGTTAGGACCATTCTGGATTTATGAATTTAAAATTTTCTTTTGCGTCATAGATTTTTTAGGTCAACTCCGACCTTAGTATTCACTAGGTTAAACCTAAGGAACTTCTCCAGTCTCCTAATGTTTTCTTGGATAGATCAGTTGCCCCCAAGATGATTTTATTATAGTTTTTGGTCTACACTCATTTTGTACTATGATGTGATTCCATTGAGGAGCATCATTGGCCTTGGAGCACCAAGAAGTTGCTCACTGATGTGGCCTTAGGAATCTATTGCGAGAAAGTTCTACATGTGATGGCCCCCAAGGAGAAGCCATGCTATGGACTCAAGTACCTTGCTCTTACAACCAAGAAGGAACTCAAGAACATAAATACCTAGAACATTCACAACATGCTCCCATGTAGGTGTGGTGATGATGACATGTCACTAGATATGTTAGTCCCATAACCCTTTGGCACATACGAATCACATGGAGGATTTAATCAATCAAGATGATTTTGCCTATTCAACTTGGTTAGCTGGTATCCTAACTCAAGGACCATTTATGTACTTTGTCCTATTTTAATTGCATCAAAAAATACACTAATTTGTAAAAGTCATAAGTAGTCAATGCTTTCCTAAAATGAGATTAATACGCATCATTGATTTATTGTGTTTTTAGAGTCTCAATCCAAGCTTTTTTATGGTCATTTTTGAGCTTAACAAATTAAGTAGAATAACTAACAAACATTGTGCAACTTATATATTAAAATTTTGGTTTTAGAAGAACTGACCTTGAACATTAGGAGTACTTTTGAGAATATGTGGACCTATCAAGAGTTATATGCAATCCCTAGTTACATTTGAGCATTGAATTGATTATAAATCTATTTTCCCATAATGAGACATCTTTGACCATTTCTCCTTCTTGACACAAAATATATACCTCATGAAATATAAACCTCTTATTCATTTTTAAATATGGAATTAACTATTTATTTTTTATTAATTACCCATTTTCACATATTCAATTTACTAAAGTTATTGATTATGATATCATTTCATTTGTATACTATTTGTATTCTTGTTATTAGACTAGTAGTATAGAGTAGCAGTTCTTTTGTACAATCATATACTTTATATATGTTGGGTATCGGGGATTTACTTACTCTTTCCCTAGGTGTATCGGGGTTCCATTCCCCCTTATCCTTGGAGGATCAAACTTTTACTCCCCCTGCTCCATGGATCAAGATAATATGGTGTCTTAGCCCTACAATAATATTGCTTAGTCTATCCTACATGCACATTTGAATGTTATGATGATTTATTTGGGAAGAATATTTGAAAGGAAACTGTTAAAATATGCCCTCTTCACCTTACCTACATGATGTAAACCTATACTTTAGTGGAAGCACCCCTCTTTCTACTTGCATGCCTAATAATTCTCAAATATGTTCATTATGCACATACTCAGTGTTTACTGACATTCAATTAGTTACTGAAACCATTTTAAGTTTCTATAAACAATTGGATGATAAGTACCTTAAGATGTTCTTATGCCCTAAAAGAGATTCCAATATTTAATAGGCAATCCTGACATTCGAGTTATCATAAGGTAAAGGACCAAAATAATAAGGGGATTCCTATACAATAGAGACCAACAACTCCTAAACACCTGAATGACTTTATGGGAGGACCTTTACATGATTCTAAAACTCAAATCAGTTTGTATGACTACTTTCATGGAAAAAGAAGGCTTTTCTATAATTGATCAAGACACCTAATTTTTCTTTTCATCACTTTAGTCATGCTACATGTCCAAATTGTTGTAGGTGGCCTCAAAGTGAAATGATAATCATTTGAATATTGTCTATGATAATAAATTTAGTAAAGAAAAAGACAAAAACAAGAGTAACACTCATCCTAACATGTACAAGAATGTTGCATACCTTCAAATTATGAGAAGAAGTTATATGAATTACCCTAGAACCATCTAGGTTTGGGGATTCTATGGGTTACAATGGGAAGTTTTTTTGAACAATGATTGACGGTGATTTAGAGAGAACAAAACTCTACAGGGTGTTAATCTGAGACTTCCTATGACACATTAAAAAAAAATTGTATGGACCAAAAGTCAGTCATGTTGTAATGTAGGTATATATATTTTGATAACAATTAAGTATTTTAATCTCTCTTCCATTGTTATTTCTAAATGTATCAATACATAATTCTAGAGAATCTTACTATTTTGAAGGATGGTTAGCGTGTGTTAGAGTGATGTAGTCTTTCATTGCAGCGTAGCATGATCACTAAGTGTGCATGAATGAGAATCTCACTTTGCAACCTAGGATACTCCCACCATCATTTGGTTTTGAGCTTCTGATTTTATTCCATCCTAACATCTTATCTCTATTCATTTGAATTTTATGGGATTGATGGGATGTGATCCATATGATCTAATCTTAGGAGAAAACAACTCACCTAGTTTTGTGCAAACATGCACAACTCTTCCCTTGATATTTAGAAAAAGGATGTATGTATCATCCTCTTTGTCTATGATATCTCCTCCAGATATAAGCAAAATGATGCGCTCACTATTCTTCAGCACTACCAAGATACGTTGGTCCTTGCCAAACAAAAAACAAATATGGGTGGAAGAAGAAATAATCTTGGGACCTTCTAGATCCATCTGAAATAGATGCCCAAGGAGAAACATAACATGAAAGAGAAGGAGAATGAACTGAAAACAAAAGAAATAACCTTAAATGAAAGTTCTCCACAAAATTACACCATAGATTGGCCTTCTTCATGGAAAGAGAGACTAGGTTGATCTTAGTCTGTCTCATCCAGTAGAACTCCAAGGAAAATTGAGCTTGATGTTGGCCAAAATAGGGTAGGAAGAAGAAGCTATAGGGTAATAAACTATGTTTCTACCATGTTTTTCCAAAACCATGGCCAAAGAAGGCAACAAGGAAAAGGTGAAATTAAAGGGATCTTACATGAAAATGGGTACAACTACTTGCGGAAGAATTTCCTTGAATATATATTCTTCAATCAAGCTAAAACATTGGCATGTAAACATCAATTAAAAATGTACCTTTGGAAGGTTATCCTCTTACTTTGAAAGTGTCTCAACAACTCTTGATGGTGTAAACTAGCTTAAGAAATGTTGGGGTCATCTATTTATCATGAAGGTTCAAGTCAGGCCTAAAAATGGAGTCAAACAGTCCATACATTGATATCTACATGATTGCCCCATGCATGCAACCTGACTAAGTTTTAGGAACTTGAGCTAAGGTGTCCAACACCAACCCAAAAACATATCCATTTACTTCGACTAAGATTGACATAAACCCGGCTCAAGTATGAAACATAACCTAAATTAACTCCATATATCTCACCAAAACGAAGATAAGATCAAACTTCTTGGATCATGACGTCATCTGCCAATTTATTGTCTCTCTCCTACTATAACAAGGTCCAACCCCTTCATTAATCTTACTTTTTCTCACATGCATCTAGTAGGTTTTATGACAACTCAGATCGTAACACTCTCTTTCTCATTTCCCTTCACACATGAAAGTGCCAAATATTCTCGCTCTCTTCTATACTAGTCTGCATTCCAGTTCAACGCCCGACAACATGGCCCAAATTAAGATGAATTTGGCCCAATTGATGGCTCATGAAAAACCCCAATACAAGAAATAGAAAGAAACATTGGTTAAAGTAGAAAGGAATCAAAGATAAACATATATAGGTAAGTACATATATAGAACTTGATCACACATTTATATCACAAAATAAAACAATCTTACACGTATTTATTGTATGAGTTGAGTAATGTAATACCAATCAACTAGATCTAGTCTAAATGAACATGCTATTAAGATTTACAAGATCAAAATCAAGTTTAGGCAATGTATTTATCTTATGATAATCTCATGTAAAAGAACAAGAAAGGTGCTTAAAATTAAATAGAGGAGATCACTATTGCAAAAATAGTAATTTTTGGAGGTTAAAAAAGACTTTAGGCGATAATTAACTAATTAATATGACGTTTATCTATCACATTATTTTTCTAACCTCTAACTATCATTAAATATAGTATAATGCAGTAGTTTACAACTCAACCTCATGAATATTAAAAAATATTTTAGAAAGTAGGATGCCAAACCTATGTAACTATTAAAATATCACTCAATAGAGAATTAGCCTCAACATGAACTTATATAATTACAACTTTCTTGTATAGAAAGCATCTTGATGGCACTGGACATATACAAGCACAACCTACATGCACAAAAAGCATCCACTATTCAGTTTGCATATAGAAATGCAACCAATACACATAAAAAGCAACCACTTTTCAATGAACTTCAAAAATGCAACCTTGTCATATTAGAAACACCCACATTGGACTAAACCTATTCACCTAAAAATAAATAACCTCAAAATTCTACAAATTATGAAGCCATTCATCTACGACATATTGTAAAAAATATCAAAACATTTATGCATTTATTTCCTTAAATGTATTGTATGCAACCCATTCTAATTTATATCCATCACATTGCATTAAATAGAATACCACATGTTGACTATAAAACTTGTTTACAAAAAAAAAGCGCACATTCATATATTTAGAAAAACATGATGTAATTAAAATAAAGTTTTATATTGATAACATGGTAAATATACATATATCATAATAAAACTAAGTGATTGGTCCATGCAACAAAATTGTTAAGCATGTCTTCAGTTGTATCTATACCAACAACCAAAAAAGGTTCATTCTCTTTCAAGACAGACTTGATCTTTGTGATAGGATATTGGTCATCATTGTACAACAAAGAATGGTCCTAATTGTATTTGGATTTTGGTAACTTCCTACAACACATCCTAATCTTTTATCATACACCACATTATCTTCTCATGTATGTAGGGAAGAAAGTTATCTCATGTGACCTTATGTATAACTACGAGCATGTATGATATAATTATAGTACTACATGAAACATAATCTTGAGTGTTCTCAAGGAATACTTGATAAATGTTTCAGATATAATTATGTCATATAGGTCCATAGTCTTGTTAAATATAAAGTCCATCATTCGAACACATTGAAACCTAAGCTCTGAGCTTAATGTTAATTAAATATCTGAATTTTAAAGTTGAATTCTATTTATTATTAGGAGAATATATTTAAATGACCATTTGGGACAGATGTTTATTAGCCAAATTCAAAGCCCTAATGGCTAGAAAGCCAATGGCAAGAGGACTGGGACATATGTCCTTAGAATGGATCACATAACCTATGCATGAATAGAACCACAATAAACAACATAGAGAACTAAGGTATGAAACAACATGGCATATCAAAAGAAACTAAACTAGTACCCGACATAAGTATGATCTTAGTCCCCAATTATCAAACCATGTAAATTCCACTTGCATGTCATTAGACATCATTAGAATATGAGTATCATATTATCAATAAGAATGGAAGCAACGATCATTGTAAGAGTTTCATGTGTACATGGCACAAAAAATCATAAATTGGGTACACATAAACAAAACTATGATGTGTATGCAGTACACTATAAAAGAAATAAATTTGTAATTTTAAGTGAGCATATATGCTTAGAAAAATTTAGTATGATAGAAAAAACGAAGCAACAACTATAAATACTTTCTTATCAAAATGCTAGAATGTATTAGGGACATTTGCATTATATTAAACAAAATCATATGGCCATTGACCAGCTTCCTAGAGGAAGAGTCCATGAGGGGCATTTCAGGCTTAAAGCCTAAATCTCACCATGTTTCTACATGAGGGACCTCAAGACCAAAGCCAATGTGTTAATCCTATTTCTACATGCTTTGTGCCCTTACCCCAACAATTCATGGACATACACAACATAATTATAATGGAAAGTTTAGTTATATTTCAAGGTTTCAACATATATCAAGCAAACTGGATGTACTAATCATAGGGAAGAAGTAGCTCAAATAAGTATATAAAGTCAAGTAGTTTAACTATACATTCATAAAATCAATTTCAATAACACCATTCTAGACAATAGGAAGATTAAGTGTACCTTTATTAGAGAACAATATTGACCATTTGATTTAGAAAATCATAGTTTGCAACTTTGACTAAATCTTTACAATTGAGTCTACAAATGAATCACACAAATAAGTGTATCTAGATTAACATTAGAAAGATTTGGTCTCATTAATCATTATCATGGGGGTTGTATGTGTCATCAAAGTGTAGGTATCAAAATCTTCAATATTGATTTCAATATCTCAAATTGGGTCAAGCATTATCATTAGATACATCATTTGTCATGGGTTGACTCTATATCCTAGGGTAACACATCACAACTAAGATTGAGGATTATAATATTACCCTTTTTTATCTTATATGGAGT
This sequence comes from Alisma plantago-aquatica, assembly GCA_963693085.1. NCBI lineage: Eukaryota > Viridiplantae > Streptophyta > Magnoliopsida > Alismatales > Alismataceae > Alisma > Alisma plantago-aquatica. The sequence continues at coordinate 407,086,337 of OY856413.1, forward strand.
TAAACATAATATTCAAGTGATGATGAGCAACATAGGAACCAAAATAGTCAAGACTAGTCATATTTAGTCATTAAGTGTCATTATATGCAAGTTTGTCATAATTTGAGCATAAAGAGATCTACTTGGACTTGGTGTCATCAAGATCAACAAGTTACTAATTTGAATACATCACATAACTTGTATGATCCTTTGGGTGTGATTTGGACAAGATTAGATCTCTAAATATCAATATGATTTAAAGGTCACATTTCAAACCAAGATTAGATCAATTAGTCACATTAAGGTACAAGAATATTCCATATTGCATTTAGGTGCACAAATCATGAGAAGTTACATTTTCTAAGGTCACATAAACATCTTGATTGACTTCAAACCAATAAATGCATAAGGTTTAACATTCATACAAAATGTACACCTAAGATAATAATAAGATACATTAATTGTCACAAGATTATTAGTAGGGTCCAAGAAGGATCAGATTTAAAAACAATGCATTTAAGGGTGAAATCTACAGATCCTATGAATTCGTTGAGATTTAGAGCACACTTGAGCAAGTTTTAACATGAAAGAAGGGATCTCTTGTATGTAGGTCAACATTACGTCATATTAGGGTTTACATATAAGATCAATGTTAGAAATTGGTGTTTCGTTCATCAAAAGTTATTGATATATAACTACAAGAACAAATAGGGTCATTAAAGATTATGTTTGAACATTAAACACTATGAAGCATGTGAAAAGTGATAAAATAAAGTATGCCATTTTTAATATAAATATGAGATACAAGTGGAAATAGGTCTCGAAATTAGTTCATTAGATAGATCTCATTCTATTGATCAAAAATCATTTATAATGTGTTTAGTTTGGTCAAAGGAGTTATTCTTAATGATTTTTGCACGTTTTGGACATTTTGTTGAAGCCAGAGGAGGAGATTGACCTCCAAGTAGCACATGTATGGTTCCCCGGGATAGGTTAGCACTGGGACATGCAGGCTCTAGAGGGGCATGAGTATGTGGCTGGTTGATTGATCAATAAGTAGGAGTGAAATGAGAGTGAGCTACCATGAGGTTCTGTGGTCATTGGATGTCGGCCCATTGTAGTGTACCCCACAATCAGTGGTCCACAACTAGTATGAACCCGCTCACGCCCTGCCGCCAAAGCAGTGTTGGAGGTCATAGGACCGGGGTTTTTGGTGTCCCTCACCACACCAAAAGAGGCGGGAAAGTGGCAGAAAATAATCGGTGGGTTGGAATAGACCTAAAGTAGGTCTTACTTCATGTCAAGGATGAACAAGGATCAAACGCTTAACTGGTGGCCACGACGTGCCACTGGCTAGAAGGGAGGAGAAAAAAGGGGAAGGGGAGAAGGTGTAGTGCAAAAAGCCGCAAAATAATATAGGGAAAATGAAGGATAAGAACAAACAAAGTCAAAGGGCCCATCAATTTATTCCATATATTGAGACTCAAAGTGTCAAATTGACCAAGAAGAATGGAATTTGCAAGGATTTGTACTTGCCCTGACACAAGGTGGAAGACAACATGAGGTCCATTAGATTAAGGACCATCATGGAGTTGATCCAAGACATGGGAGGGAGGATACATGGTCCTAAAATGAATCCCTCTCATTGGTCAAGAGGAGATCCCATAGATTGTTGACTTGTCTAAGTTGGTACAAGTTTGTGTTTGTTTAACAACATGTTAGAATTCATCTCTCCCCAACCTTAGTTCTAATGGAGGTCAAACTTTCTCCATTGTTTCACAAATTTCCTCTACTTTTTATTTTTTCCCAAATGATAATGTTTAGGACACATAATTTTTGAAATTCATGTTCAAAACTTTAATGATGCACTCAACTTTAGTAAATTAAGCATAATGCAACATTTAATAAAGTTTATTTCATCATCTGAGTATAATATGACTCAAACCATCAAATTAAGGGTGATGTAGGTTATTGAACATAATACAACATCTAATTAGTAAAGATGTAACTTGATTTGAAGAGAAAGAGAATTTAGGTTACCACATATTCCCCATCTTAAAATTAATTTTGTCACTAAAGAATTTCAAACCATAAATTGAGAGAGAGTTTCATATTCCAAATAATAATCATTTGGTAATAATTGAACATCAACACTATTTCAAAATTGAGAAATAAAACATCAAGGTCAAAGCATAGTCACATTGATCATCAAATTTGGAAGATCACATGAGTTAAGATTTGCAGAGATCATCATATACATCACAAATTTGGAGAGATCACATTTTAGGTCAAAATAATAGAACTCTTTAAATAAGGAATAAAGTATGAAATAAAATCCCAACATTTAGGGTTCTCGATTCTTCATTGATCTAGGTGAGGTTATACATCCATGATTGAGATTTTCTTATTTCAACAATTTGAGACACAAATCATATTTCAATATCATGATTTCATGTACATGATTCCTGGAAGATCCTAAACCTAGTCCACATGAGAGCTCATCCCTAAGCCATAAATTGAGTGAATCAACATGATCATCATTTCAAAAATTTATAATTTGGGAACATGAAATTCGTCAATCATATACCAATGGCGTTTTCAAGATCCAAAAGGGTGATCATAGAAGTCAAATAAAAATCAAGATCTACAATCATGATTGTATATTTCATTAAATCAAAAGAAAGAGTTAAATCTAGGACATCATGATCATATGTCCAACAATTTTGAAGCTATCATTTAGATTCCAACCTAGACCATAGGTGTGATCATTCATTTACATACAACAATCATGAAACATTTAAGCAATATTCAAGAAGCATTTAAAGATATTAATATTGAGTTTATTATCATGGTATTCAAGGTTGATTAATAATCTATACCTATTTCTTTCTAGTAAGTCAACCACAATCTATAATCAAAATCATTGTATTTCAAGATCATCATCAAATTGAGATTCAAGATCGTGTATCAATATCATCATAGATTTGAACTATTGTAGGATTAGGTCAAGAAATCAAAATCGGTGGAAGGGGATTATCTTTCAAAATTTGTAAATAATCCGCAAGGTGAAAATCATGGGTCAATCATAATATGGTGTGAACTAGGTTAGGGAACATAATCAATTCTACTCAAGATAGAACATTAGTGATTGTATTCATGAAACATTGATCATAGCAAAATACAGAAAGTATAATCATCAAATCGTATTTCATTGGGTCATAAGATCAAGGATCAACATCATAATGGGACAACCATGTTTTGATATTTTGTAAGATCAAGGTCATAATTGCATTTCCTTCCTTCCTTGATCAAGTAATGGTGTATATTGCAAATTCACTAGTCTAGTTGAGCACTCCAAAAGTTTGAGGATAATACAGTAAGATTGAGATTCACGTCCATCATGTAATTTGAAGTTGAGTTTAAAAAGAGTCATAGAAAATACAATGAAATGTGTCTTGTGTTAAATTCTTTGATCATGATTTTGAGAGTCCAAAAGCATAGTCATTTGGTGGAATTATCACGGTACATATCATCATAGGGGAAAGTTTGCCTAATTATGCTTGAGGTTTGTTCAGAAATAAGGCAACATGGAATTAACCAAATACATACCTCATTGACCATGAGGTAGAAGGTACAAATCATCCTTATTTCAATATATCAAGATTATCATTTTACCTCAAATATAGAAAGAAGATAGTCTGGGTTTGGTGAAAGAGTTTACATGATATAAAGAGTCATACATGAGTACCTTACTTCAACAGTACTTTCCATTAGTCACAATTGAGTTTTTAAATTAAGGTCAGATCATGTCATCATCATAATTTCACTCAAATTATACCCATACATTTAAAATTTAGTCTTCCCAATAAATAATATAGCATAATAGAGAGACAATGTGATTAATTATCACAAGAGAGATCACATGAGAAGATGAGAAACTAATTAATCATCATCTAATGGGTGTCTTAGGATAGTCCTTAGAGAAGAGATGAGATTCTAGAATACTCTCTTGGGTTTAGGGAAGCAACCTAATCCAATCATGGGTCCACCTTCTGTAGGTAGGAGTGTAAAGGAACCTCAACCACCAAAATATGCATATAGCAGATGATTACTAGCCATAACCTCAATATTTAGTACCATATCAATTAGAATAGTTTGCCCATTATGGATTTTGGTTCTCCCTAGGTTCATATGGGTGATTGGGTTTATAATCATGCATAGAATATTTGTGATTGCTCTTATACCATTGGTCACATAAATGTTTATTACATAAATCCAAACCCCTCATGTCTAGATAACCAAAGGAGAGAGGACCTAGGCTTTTATGCCTAGAATGAATCACATATAATATGTATGAATAAATTTAAATAAAAAACATAGATACCTATGGTATAATAACACATGGAATATCAAAAGAAAATAAACTATTACTTGACAAATAATAGTCCTCAATTATCAGTCCATGTGAATTCCATTCTCATGTCATTAGATAACATCAAATTAAGGATAGAAAATTATCTTTAAGAGTGGAAGCAATGATCATTATAAGAGTTTTATGTGTACTTGGTACCTAAAATTATTAAATGGGTACACATCAACACAGTTGCATTGAGTACGCTATAAAAGACATAAGTGCATAGTGTTAAGAGAACTTATATGCTTAGAAAATATAATACAATATCAAGAAAGAAGGACACAACATCAAAGACTTTCTTATTAGCATGCAAACACATTTTAGGTGAATTTCCATTATAATAAATAGTATTGTAAGTCCATTGACCAACATCCAAAGGAAGGGTCTATGAGGGGAATTTGATGCTCAAAGCATAAATTTTAGCCTATTTCTATTTATGGGACCTCACGACCAAAGTCAATGAGCTAAACTATTTCAACATGTGTTTATTCTCTTTCCTGGAGAATTCAAGAAAGTACAGAAGGTTATATAATGGAAAGGTTTAGTTATGTCTCGACGTTAGTTCAACATATATCAAGAAAAATGAAAATAGTAATCGCAGGAACAAGTATATAAAATCAAACAGTTTAATCATACATACATACAACCAATTTCAATACACTACTTCGGCCAATAGGAGGATAAAGCGTACCTTCATTAGAGCACGAGTTTAACCATTTGATTTAGAAATATGTAATTAGAAACTTTGACTTGATCTTGGAAATTGAGTCTATAAAGTGACCATGGGATTATATTAAGTGTAATTGGATTAACATCAGTAAGATTTGCTCTCAGTACTCATTAACATGGTGTTTGGGTGTGTCACCTAAGTCTAGGTATCAAAACCTTGAATGTTGATATCAATACATTAAACTAGGTCAAGCATTATAATTAATTAGCTACATCATTTATAATGTGTTGATTATAGATCTTAAAATGACACAACACAACTAAGATTATTATGTTTTCATGATCTTATATGGAGTCAAACAAAATATTTAAGTGATGGTGAGAAACATAGGAATTAACATAGTCAAAACTACTTGTATTGAGTCATTAAGAGCCATTATCATGCAAGTTTTTCATAGTTCAAGCATAAAGAGATCTAGTCAAGTTTGGTGTCAACAAGATCAAAAATATATTGTTTTGAATAAAACATATAGCATGAATGATCATTAGGGTGAGATTGGGACAAGATTAGATCTCTAAATATCAACATGCATCATAGGTCACATTTCATACCAAGATTAGGTAATGTGGTTGCATTAGGGTACAAGAATGTTACATTTAGGTGCACAATGTGTGAGAAGTTATTGTCAGATTAAAATCTTGAGAAATTTTTAGATCAATAAATGCATAAGGTTTAACATTCATCACAAATGTACACATAAGGCCATAACAAGACACGTAAAGTGTCACAATATCACAATTTGGGTCCAAGAACTGTCATAATTGAGACATATTGTTTTAGAGGGTCAGATCTAAGGATATAGAGCATTCATAGTGATTTAGATTACACTTGAAAAAATTTTAACAGAAAAGAAGATATGTTTTTTATGTAGGTCCATATGATGTCATTTAAGCAACATGAGATAATACTAGGGTTCACATCTAAGATCAATGTTTGAACTTGTGTTTTCATTCATTAGAAGTTACTGATAATAACTACAATAACAAATAGGGTCATAAGAGATTATGTTTGAACATTAAAATGCTAATAGTAATGCCAAACAAGGTTAAAATGATGCCATTTTTATTATCACATTATCTATGAGTATGATTAGGTCTTGAAATTAGGTCCCTCACATATATTTCATTCTATAGATAAAAAATCATACATAATATGTTCATTTTGTCCAAAGTAGTGTTTGTTAACCATTCCTATAAGATTTGGACACTTCTTGAAGAGAGAGAGTGAGATATTGATCTCCAAGAAGTGCCTAAGTGGTGCTCCATGATTGGTTGGTTCTATACTACATGGTCTCCAGTAGGGAACGAGTCTGAGGCATGTTGAGTTAATGGCCAATGAGAAGGAAGGGTGGAAAGAGTGTGGGCCGACATGAGGCTCTGTGGTCATTGGTTTTTGAACCATCATGGTCTCCCCTTCAGTCAATGGACCATAGTTTTCACGACCCAACTCGTGCCCCTCCACCACAACAATAGTGGAGGCCATTAGAGCGAGGGTTATGGTGTGCCTCAACACACCAAAAATGGTCGATGGGTTCGCATGGACCTGAAGCATCTATCACTTTAGGTCGAGGATGACCGAGGGGAAAATACTCAACCAGTGGCCGTGAAGGCATCATTGTCTGCAAAGGAGGAGAAAAAAGAAGAAGCGGAGAAGGTTTGGTGCACATAAGTGCAAAAGAAGATAGAAAAATGATGAAGAAGAACAAACAGAAGTATTGGGATTGTCAATTTATTCCATAGAGGCCCGACGTGCCAGATTGGGTGAAAAAGAGGTAGTTTAAAAGGTAGTTGTATCTTGCCTTGACACAAGGTGGAAGACAACAAGAGGGATGTAAGATTAGGACCCGTCGTAGACTACAAGCTGATAAAAATGCTGAGAGGATGGATCTGGGGTCATAAAATGGATCCCTCTTAGTGGTCAAGAGGAGCTCCCACAGATTACTAACTTGTTCAAGCCAGTTCAAATTTGTATTTATTTGACGACCTTATAATCTCCCAAACTGTAACTCTAATTGAGGTGAAATTTTTGCATTTGGTTCACAAATTTCCTCTACTTCTTATATTATATTTTTGGATCCCAGATGATAATGTTGAGGGAAATTTATGTTCAAAACATTAATTATAGACACAACCTTATTAAATTAAGCTTTATGTGATAATTAGCCAAGTCTGTTTCATCAATTAAGTATGATGTGACTCAAAGTCATCCAATTGAGGGTGAGAGAGGTTATTGAATATAATAGGGCATCTTAGAATTCAAGAGGTACAATAATTGAAAGAGAAATAAATCCATGTTATCACAACATTGTTCTTGGGAACATGTAGCCTTTCATGATTCCTATGTTTCAAAATGGAACCTTGGATGCCTTTCCTTACTTTACTATATGATATAAGATTAAAAAAGAGTTGAGAATGAGTCTTATCGATGTAAAGAATAATTCAAGTGCACACAATATGATGTTTGATCTAGACTATTGATGTGGAGAGATTAGTGGGGGTATTATGTACTTTCATCAGATCTTTTCCCACTTGAAATGGTGGAATAAGTTAGAGAACCAAATCAATATGTTATTTTAGTAGGAATACATGTTGTTCATACTCTAGGGATTTCAAATGACTGTAAAAATCTTAGAAGAAGATGTTACTCAAAACAAAATTGAAAAGGGTTTGGGAGTTGATGTTAACACCTAAGTTGGGAAAAATGAGGGATCTAAAGTCTAAAACACATGTACATGGAAGCACTTCATGTGATCTAGATAAATGTACTTATGAACAAGGATGGTTTTGGAACCTTGGTTTAAATGTGATATTTCAAGTAAAATGTGAAAGCTTAATATGAAAGTAGTCACAAATAACATTAGTTTTAATGAATTTTCCTTGCCTCTTTTATGATAGGTAATTATCTTCATGAAAAAATGATCATAAAATCATGTTTTTGCACTTAGTTGTCAAAACTCTATTTTAACTAAGCTAAGTTGAAAAATGCAAAAAGTTGGACTCTAAACCATAAAGTTTGATGGACTAGCAATCAAACTCCAATGTTAACCATTACTGATGAAAATATCTTGAGAAAAGTAATGAAATTAAATCCACACTATAAAAAAAACAATCTTCAACTACAAAAACAAAATTTAGTGAAAACCTTATATTTTAAAGATAATAACTTTAGCTACACTTTTCCTTATATATAGAAATTATAGCATTTTCTTGTGTCTAGAATTCCTTTAGCTACACTTTCCAATATATGTAGTAAAATAAGGAATTGGCTACCAATACATATGAAGTTAGGAATATAGCTAAATATTGTCTTTACAAATTTAAATGTTTGTATAATTGTAGATGAATGTATAACTAGAATTACATATGTAGCTAATTTGTAACAAAAAGATGTATTTATTACAATTTTATGTGTAGTTAATCGTGTACAACAAAAGCAACATTTACTACATAAACATATTGTAGTTAGAATATAATTCTAGTTATATATGTAGTGATATTTACTACACATAGAGATGTAGTTATTATTCATGTACTTTTGTAAATTGTCAGTACACACACTTTAAATAGCAAAATTGATAGTGATTAGACCAAGTTATGCTTAATATTCCAACAACCTACTTTCATTTGTATTCAAACAACAAATACACATGGGGTGGACATATACCTTGCTCCTATTACACAATGTTATGGAAACAAATATACAAATCAACCCTTAGATAGAATTATAAATAAAAGTTATACAAGGGACCAAACTAGTGGATTCCCCCTCTATATAGATTGTGATCAAAATTATATTATCATACTCTCCTCTCTGGTCTTGACATCATGTTCATCTCGATGAGATTCTACCCATGGATGTGCATCCATGTTCTGCAAGTTGAAGGTTCAATGTATTGAATAAGTTTACCATGCTTTCAATAACTCTTATTGAGGCTTAGTTTAATTGTTCAAAAGAAACAAATTTTGAACCTAAAAAGAAAAAAATAATTATTTATATTATAAGGAGAACCCCATAGAATACTAGTGCACAAAGTATTTTAACTAATTGGTAATTAGGACCAATAAAAAATAATGTGCATTTTGACATGATCAATCCCCATAACATCCTATTGGATGAAGAACTGATAAATCAGACAATTCTTAGTGTTAACCAACTTACAAACCCAAGAAATTGAGAAAACATAGCATTGAGGAACATAGATACTTGGTTACCTCCTAGTATGGATGGAGCACTAACACTACAAAAAAAAGTTGTCTTTAACTACAAAAAAAAGTTGTAGCGAAAATCACATATTTTGTAGCTAAAGGCTTTAACTACATTTTTCTTTACATATACAAATTTTAGTATATGCTCGTATAGCTAAAGGCTTTAACTACATTTTTCAAATATGTAGTTAAATAATCCATTCTCTACAAATAAATATGTAGTCATAAATGTGGTTAGAGACTGTATTTACATATTTAAATGTAGGTGTTATTTTAACTAAATGTATAACTACAATTTTATATGTAGTCAGTATGTAGTAAAAAGATGAAGTTACTACATTTTATGTGTAGTTAATGTGTATGGAAAAGAAACAATTACTACACATATATATATGTAGTTAGATCATACATCTAACTACATATGTAGTGTCATTGACTACATATGTAGTGTCATTGACTACACATACATATATGTACTTGGATTATGCATATATTGTGTAAGTTGTTAATACAGAAGCTCTTTTAGTAACAAAATTGTAGTAGTTAGACCAAGTTATACTCATTATGCCAACAATCTTACTTTTATTGATACTAAAACATTGAGTGTACATAGGGATGACATATACCTTGCCCCTATTATATAGTGTGTACAGAGAAAAGGATATACGTATATTAATGATTCAGTGAGGTTGACACACATCTTGGCAGAAGAGTATGTATCTTTCTTGATATCTTTCTCCTTTTGTTCAATAAGTTGGCAATTTCCTGGGTTCTTGTTGTTGCACCATCATGAAGAAGAGCATCTGTTATATATAAAATTACAAACAAGACAATCTTGATGGTATAATGCAACAATCATAGTTGCATCAGATAGAACTTGGGCCTCATCTTCTAAAAGACATATTGATGCTTGGATTTGATATTTTGGTTGTGAAGCATTTCGTCCTATAACCTGGTGACATATGTTTGATAGAGTTCAAAGAGATGGTTACACATTTAATCACAAACTGATTACTAACAAAAATGAAAGAATTCACATTTGAAACATACTAATATAAAGACTGACATACATGTACAATAATGAGAAGAGAAGAAAATGACAAACCATGTTGAATCTTGGAACCTTGTTTAGATTATCCAAGATGTCAATGTCTAGCTCCATGTCTTCAATATGAAAAATAAGGAAACTATAACATAGTGAAAAGGACACACACTTTAAACAAAAACCAAGTAATCAAATGTTCTCTATATTGATCAATCACTTTTTCTACCTCAAAACCCTCACAGAAATAGGAGAATAGAATATAGGAAATCTTTTCATTAGCTAATATCATTGTTGTTAGCTTCCAAGTAATCAAACAAATAAAACAGAAGAGCAACTTCAAGTCTAAGGTATAACCCATCAACAAGTGAATTTACAACTTTGTAACTCTTGACATGTCAACTGAGATAAGATTGAACATTGAGTATCAATACAAAATTTATATATATAACTATCTACATAGGAAGGAAAAAACCAACCAAACCAGGCCCATAGTACCATCAAAACTAAGGCATCGGAAGAAGTAAATCAATCAAATTGAGCCCATCAACACACGACAATAATCCATGTGTTAAACAAAGAAAAGTGAGATTAGATGTAGATAAATTACCTAATAAGCATTCTTCAATCTATGAGATTAGATGTAGGTCCCTAGTACTTTAGTGGAAAATGTTGCACATAGGAAGTAAAATTAGCACTAATCTCTATGAAGCTAGTTACTGAGAATGATCTAAACTATAAAACTCATGTTTTACTTCTACTAAATGAGTTGTAAATTAGGATAATTAATATGTAAGTTTTCAACCTGAACACATACTGTTAACAGACCAAATCAACATGAAATCTTATAAGACATGCTTTAAAGGAACTCAAGAAAATCTCAAACTTGTACAAGAAAGATCATGTGCTGGGAAAATAACTTGCAAAGAGACCATGCATTGGAAATGTTACCTCAAGCTTCCAGAGGATGCAAGATTAGCACATGAAGCAAAATATTTCATTTCTAGGCTTTTGTATGATGTCAAGTATGTAATTGGCATTGACGTTGACTAGATCAAGGCACATCCTTGGGTCAAAGGTGTTACATGGGACAAACCATCTGAAATAGAAGCAACATTTAAGCCCAAAATAAATGGAGAACTTGACACAAACAACTTTCTAAAATTTGATGAGTTGGGTCATCATAAACCTATAAGAACTAGGTTTAGTCCATACAAAAATATGATGTTAACTCTTAAGAATTCAAGAATTTATAAATCCAAATGTTAATTAATTAGAGACCATTAAATACAATTCCTATATATGTCAGTAGGATCAGGGAGAGAACTTACAGTAATACTAGAGTCTTTGATTAAGCTCCCATCATTAGTGCATCATTCTCTATACAAGGTGGAACCAACATTAGATGCCATTAAATCTTCTTGACATTACTAGAAGTAATGATTTGATAGAGGTATGGACCTTAGTTTGTTCGAGGTTTCTATTGAGGTGTGACTTCTTGAACATCACATAGGAGTTTTCCTCAATTCAGCCATGACAAGCCTCTCGAAAGGACCATCTCAATGTATTATCAGGCTCCCTGATCTTACTACCAACCTAGGACATCATAGAAGGAGAATCAAACTGTAAAGAAGTGAAATCAATCCACCTCTCTACTAATAACAATGGTAAACAAAATCCAATTTAGATAGCAGCGGAAGATAAAATTTTGACTATATTCAATTTAAATAAAGTGTACATAAAAATTTCCCCAATATGGGTGTACATGCTTTATACAAAATGAGGATCTAAGTAGAGGGAAATATAGACTACTCCACTTTTGTCTCCAAGAAACATATCCATCAGCTAAGTCCATGGCAACGCTAAGATCTTCATGCCTTATCCAACGCCTTGCTCCACATCTGGGTGGTTGGGAAAACACCCAACATAAAGTCCAGTTAGTTTCTTCAAAACACTGTTGCAAACATGGAGCAAGCATATTTTTTTTTCAAAAGTTAAGATCAAATGACCAAAAAAATTGGATGAGATGTAAATGTGGGATCCAGTACAAACTATTATGAGAAAAATATTCAAAGGACCCCAAGTAATGTTTATGAGATAATAATCATCTATTTCATAAAATCAAAACACATAATACACCCCTTCCATACCTTGACTCATGTTTTTTTTCTGTGTAGCCCCTTTATTTTAGGGTACGCTTGTGCATTGACCCCTATTCAGATGCCACAATGTAGAATAGTGAATACCTTTCTATGTATATAGAAATACTGTATAATTATCATAATGACCCACATGAATTAAATGGCACTATTGTGAATTGCAAAAAGCTTAGGAGCAGGCGTTACGTTACAAAACAATGTTGCATATAAACTAGTTTACTACACTGGTCATGAGCCGATCTAGGGGGCTATTTGGGCTCTAGCGCCCCTTATGCCCACACAACAAGAATATGTATAGGTTTAGAGAAATATAAAGAAGTTTAATTTAGGCATATGAAAAAGCTATATGGAACATGTACATGTAAGTTGGCTCGATTGGGACATTAATATTTGGTCATAACTATTAGCTTGAATTTTTCTCCTTGTAAAGGCGTATTTTATATATAAAAATAAAGAATCACACATGTTTTGTTTTTTCTAGTTTTGTGTGGGGTATGATAGTAAAGAAGTCTTGTTCAATTGGTATAAGTCTCTTTACTTGTGGCAAGTTAACTTGGGTTTAATTCCTAGCTAAAACATTTTTTATCTGTAAAAGTAGAGAAGTGGAATTCATTTTGTTTTTTTCAATTTTCCTATGATAGAAGAAAAACCATATCCTGTTGTACATGCACCTTTACTCAAACTCATTGATTTGGGCTAAATTTCTTTCTGAATTTAAAATTAAAAGTTGTATGTAAATAAGTTGTTTGTTACTCCTATTACTACTTGTCCTTTGCAGTGGAATGTTTTTAAAAACACCATAGTCTATGGTGTAGTAAGGATCTCTATCTAAAAATTCTCTTTATCATCGTATAGTTGTTGTTTTATTAAGTTTTGGTTTTTTAAGAATATCTATATTATAGTTTTTACATAGTTTTTTTATGTTAATTGATTCTTTCATTTTTCTCTCATATGACGTGAGTGTCTTTCACGTTGAATTATGATTTTTTGGATTTATGATTGACTAATTTGTTGATATATTATTTATTACACTAAAATCTATCAATTTCCTAGTTTGGGCTAATCAGATCCCAGTTGAGATTCATATTATAATTCAATTTAATATAAAAGTTCTAGTTTTCTAAATGGTTGAACTAGAATAATGAACCTAATTGTATATAAAATATGCAAGCCTAAGATTCTTGTTAAAGAAAAAAGTGATGAATTAGGCTGATTCTAGGTCCAAATTTTGGTCAAGACTGATGCAAAATGAGGTAGTCAATAAATCAAAGTCATAAAAAACATATAAAATTAAGAATCCAAGTGAATTACATGTCCATATTTGTCCACAGGTGACTCATAGATAGTGATGGGATTACATATCTCATCCTACAACATTGTATCGCAGACAGTGGCAGAGCCACATAAAGAGTAGGGTGGGTAAGTTCCCTACTCCCAATTCTAAATTTATTAAAAACTCTATGTGAATGTAGACAAATATACATGAAATTTGTTATTGGTGCCCCACCTAAAAACACCCCTCATGCTCTTACAATTGAGTGTGCCCCCCTCATCAGATATTTCTGGCTACGCCACTGATCGTAGACATGTAATCTATAAACATTAACATATAATGCAACGAGTGTTGATCGATAACAACGCATTGACATGCATGTTTTTTGAGTGCTTGACATTTGGAGATGGTTAAAACGTAGCATTTGTTTTAGTCGTTGTCAATAGAGTGTAGGTCCAAATTTATAAGTTATTATTTTTACTACTCTAGTGTTCAATATTTATTAAGAAAAAGATAATCAATAATAATATCATTTAGTATTCTCTTATCATTTGGCATTTATAAGGCGCTAGAACTTTCATATCTCTATCTATATGCAAAAAAAATCCATGTCTCCCCACAATTTAAATATAGATATTTTTTCAACCTTTTTTTATCATGTAATGAACATGAACATATTTTTTTGGATAAGGTAATGATTACTATCTCAAAAAGAACATACAAGGGTTACACCAAAATCTCCAAATGCTAACCCTCAGATCCATTCCTAGAAGGATACCCGATTTAGCCTTGACCACCAACATCAGCCTATTTACAATGTTATCAAAAACCATAAGGGTGTCACAATCCCTTTTACCATGCAATCTACAATTCCTTTCTCTACTTATATGGAATATGAGAGAGGTCACAACTATAGGAAAATATGACACAGAACAGGCAGTAGAATTTTAAATTTTATCTACCATATTCCCGTAACTAGTAGATCGCGTCAATAACTATAATACATGAAGGATGGTTTCGAGTATATACATGATCCTGGAGTAAGTCTAGTGACAATCCTCATCATTGTAGATGCACAACTTTGAATCATGGATGCACTGGGACTCGTATGACTATTGCACCTCATGGTCTGCACCACAGACTACAACCAAAAATGTTGTCTTCTTCAACAACTCCTCTTGTCAGGGACTGCTGGTTGATGTTGTCCTCTGAGCGCATACAATGACTTCTCGCCTCTATGGTATTCCACATGAACCATCTAGAACTCTTTCCATCAGGATAGAATGATCTGAAAGGAGTCGTCCCTCTCCATCAGTGTACTAGTCATCGACTTGCTCTGTCACGAAAATGATCTCAATTGCTCTCCCTTGTTGCTCCTCCCTAGTTAGGTAGAACTTGCTCGGGCTCTCGTGGTTACCACAATCAGAGAGGACAATATTTGTCAAAGCAACTATTTCTCAATTATATGTGATGTATTCTAAGAAGCCCCCAGTACCCCTCTATATATAGTAGAGGCCAAGGTTAGGGTTCCCAGTTGTTATCTGGTACGAGATTAATATGTCGGAGTGGAAAGGACAGAAAGATCTCAAATTTTCACAATAATTTTGGAAACTTTACAACCAATGTCATTTGAAACAGTCATCTCACACTACGACATAGTCATTTTGTAGTTTCCTAGTTATACATGAATTTGACAAATCAATTCCCATCAACGTTAAACATTGATTTCCTTGTGCAACAAGTATTGCTCAAGCAAAATGAATAGGAAAACATATAGAACCTTCCCCGAACAAACTGAACCATCTGGCCCATGCGAGATGGCCCTCCCAAACACCCATACGATCATCTAGTGACCTAAGTCGAGCCGGTTTGGTCGGGTTGGGTCGTTCCTTAGCCAAACTCAACTCACAACTAGGCCTGACACCCAGATGCCTGTCTCAACTCTTGAGATGGCCATTTTGGCACTTCTAGACGACCGTCTCAACACTTGAGATGGACGTTTGGCAGTATTGTCATCATGTTTGTTACATGAATCAATTGTCTAAACACTTTAGCACTTAATTTGAATGTTATTTGAGATGTGAACTCCTCTTCTAGGTCGAGACCTATGTGTGTGACCCTATAAGTCCCATATTATGTTGACAGTGAATGTCCATAACAACTTATGACATCACAAGCAAATATTGGTTCTTAGTCGCACATTATTTCTACCCAAGTAAATGGAAAAGTTCGGGAACAACTTCAACCTACAATCTATACATGGCGTTGTAGTGTTTGTATAGTTCCTTTGTCATTAGTGTCCAGATTGAACTAGAGGCATGGAGTAGTTGTAACATCCCTGACCTGGGTTATGCCATAACCTAGAAGTTTTTCTTAAGTAAGTTATTTTCAAACTTGTTTTAATATTTTGAAAAGTAATTAAGACTCTCCTAGAGTTTAATTTTCAAGTTTGAGCTTATTTGCAAACTGTTTGTGTATTATATGATAGTTTGGGTGTAAAGTAAAATTTACCCAGGTTATATTGCAAAATGTCACATATTGAATGTACCTCATGTGTTTTAGCATCATAAGAGAGAATGATGCTAAGGTGCAACTCGTGGAAAGCCTAAATTTCAAATTGAAACTTGTTTGAATAATGCTAGTGCCTTGTGCACCAAGTTTGGTACAAATTGTAATTTACCCAAAATGTAGGGTTGCTATATAAATTAACACTTCTAGAGTGACCCTATTCCCTCCTAGTATAATCTATAGGAGCGATAAAGAAGGATACACCATGTTTGAATCATCCTTGAGTGGTAGTATTCTTGGTAATGAAAAGACCAAGAAAAGACATATAGTTGAAGCCGTTTTATGAGTTGTATCGAGTTGTATACTTGATATGGGAATGCCTATCAAACATGGAGCCATATCGGGGATACCATATCAGTTTATCAACTCTTAGAATTTTCCATGATGGGATAAGAACCTCAAAGAGGTGATGTGTATCTTTTTGCAACTTTCTTTAGAAAAAGTGTATCGATTTGTGAATAAAGTGAGATTGAGTTGAAATATCTTACTCAACAAGATAACAAAGGGCCGGAATCTTATCCCTAGATTATCCTCAAGAGTTTTACATGTCAAGATAAATATTCATGCATTGGCATGTGTCAACCATGCACGGACACGTGGCACCTAGTAGTGTAAAATGATGACACCTCCTATACACACTTTTTCATGAACCACAACTATATATACCATTCATTTAACCTACTAGTGAAAATTTTCGAATCTTACCACCCTCTTTCTCTTATATATTGTACAAATAGTCTTGGTATCTTGCATAGGTGAAGGGTTATCATGCATAGAGCCTTGGTATCGGCCATAGCAAGGTGATATCGGCCATAGCAAAGTGATATCGGTCACAAGTGAAGGGATATCAACCATAAGTAGTGAGGCATCATGCATGGTGCTAAGGAACAATAAGGAGCTCAAGTCTTAACCCTAAGGTGAAGCCATGATCATATTCAACCTTGGATTAAAGCATGGATCTAGGGTTGTGATCTTCCTTTCTTTTCTTCTTCACCAAATACTTATCTATGGTGATTATTTGCATATAGAGGAGTTGTGAAGCTCATATTCAACCTTGGGAACATGAAGCTTTGGAGCTTGGAGCTTTGAAGTTGTTCTTGAGGTGGGTTATATAACTTGAGCTCAATCATGTTATTATTCACCATCAATCTTGCCATAATTGATGATCTACTTTCAATTTTGAATTTTCTTGAATAATTGATGAATCGGTAAGGAAGGGAAACCTTAATTCTAATAATGACAAAGTTGTATTTCTCTTGTATTTCATGGTGATGATATGCATTTGATTTTGATGTTATCATAAAATACTAACCATGTAGGTATCATGAAATGATGAGCATAGCTAGGTATGAGCTATGATGTTTATATGATACAGATCTAAATGGGATTTATGAGCCATGTGAAATACTTGTGCAACAAATATAATGTATACTTGGTATGAGGACCAAGAGGTAATAGTTACCTGATAAGTGGTAACAGTGTTCACTAATGAACTAAGGGTTTGTATACCCAGATCTAGCAATCATGATGATCATAATGCTAAGGGATGAGAATTCCTAGTAATGTGATAAGGGATTGAGATCTTGAGTGTTATATGTGTTCCAAAGATCATGAAAGTACTTGATAAATGTGTTATACCTTTCTTTGTAGCATATGTTATAATTCTTTCTTGTAACTTGGTTGATGGTAAAAGATATTGTAATACATCTAATTAATCAAGTGAAATCATATCATGTAGTTGCCCTGGCCATAGATCCATTCAGTGTCAAAATTGGTTGAATGGTGAAATGAGTTTAACTCAGCATACATATTGTTGAATATGTAATCTTCTTCATACCGGGGTTGCTTAGTGAACTCCCCAAATAAACCGGGAAAGCTTAGTGACCATCCTGATGAAAATAATCTGGGAAAGCTCAGTGATCATCCCGAAGAGAGTGCATGCTATGGCAATAACTCTATAGCAAAGATACCAATATACCCTAGTAAGCTAATTGTAGTTGATACTAGATGTCCTGCCAGTAGTCTCGTACTGACTGAGACGGTCGAGGTCTTGGAAGTCGTCTCTTCCATTGACCTTGTATGGTACCGATGCTTTACGTAGCCGTGGTTGGTTGGAGCATGAGCGGTATACTTCATCTCCTCTGGGCATAAGTGTGATTGTGAACATGTAATCAGCCATGTAGCGTATTTTCTTAAGAATTGAATATGGAAATATTGGTTGATGCCACATTACTTTTATACATCTTAGTTGATAGATGATATACATGTTCTTCATATTCCTTATAAAGCAAAAAGGTTATCTATAGATCTATCATAGATAGTTGAATTGCTTAGACGATGCTATTGTTTTGCACTACAATTAATTAATGATTAAACATATTTATTTCCATAATAGATCTTCTACTTAGTTTTATACTATTTACCTATGATAATAATATTGTTGGAGAAGAGTTATATCTCTCGCTAGGATAATTGTCTCACCCCGTGGGTTCTACAATTTTTAGGTAGACCCGGGTGAGGAGGTAGAGACCGTACTGTAGAGGAAGGACAACAACAGTAGGGACTATAATAACAACTCAGGTTGAGAGTATTGTCTGTCGTGTCTTGTAGATAGAAGTCCTATGTGTCTTCTCTATACTCTTAGGTCCTTGGGAACTAGTACGTAATGGTTTTATGAACGATCTAAGATTTTGGCTTGATTGCCTCAAGCTTTTATGTTACTTATGTATATGTTTGGGCAAAGCAACTAGTGTATGGTATCCTCGAGATGAAATGCTACAATGTCTGTACGATGTGAACCATGATGTATATAAAGTTTGGTTCTTTCTTAAAGAGTTTTCCTAATAATGCATCTCTTTGCAAAATGGTTTTAATTTTTAGTGATTTTCATTCATCTACTGCTAATGGTTATTCTGCGTAATTACGGGTGGTGATTTGGCTGTCGGTTTGATGGTAGGTCATCACAAAGTTTTGGTATCAGATCCTAAGGTTCGTTTAGTCTATAGAGACATAGGATTAAGGTTGTTGAGTCTGTTCTACTTTCCTCCAATTTATCTTATAGAGACTTCTGCTCATATTGGAGAAGATGTAAAGTTGAAAGATGGATGGAGCACACGAAGAACATGCTGCAGAGAGTAGTGTTGTTGCACCAGGAGGTGTAAGGGATTAGGCTAGAGAGGAATCAGTGCCTGAGAATCCCCAGCTTGATCAAATTATGCTAGAAAACCCAGCCTTTCATGCTCTTTTTAGGTAGTTCATGACCACAATGACGCATATGGAAGATTGGATGCCAACACCAACACCTAGGGCACCAGTTCCCAATGAAGGACATGGATTTGGAAAAACCTTTGAGTAGTTACCCCGGGTAGGAGCCACCGAATATGTCAGTACAACTAACCCAGTAGACACAGATTCATGGCACATTGAGCTAGAGAAAGCCTTTAGAATCCTTAACATTCCAGAGACTGATAAAGTTAGGCATGCTATGTACCTTTTAAAAGGAAGTGTTGGCCATTGGTGGGCCATTGAGGAAGAGAAAAGACCTGGTGTTGAGGTTGGATGGAAGGAATTCCAATGTGAATTTGTCAGTAGATACTTTCCCAAGACTTATATGGATGAGAAAATCTTGCAATTTGAGCAGATTAGATAAGGATCAATGAAGATTAGTGAGTATGAAGCTAAGTTTATGGAGCTACTACAGTTTTATCCACACATGTCTACTACGTATGATAATAGGATTTGGCATTTTGAGAAGGGTTTGAATGATGAGTGAACCACACATGTATTTGCTCTAGAGAATATAGAGAGGTTTGTCACCTTTGTGGAGTCTGTTAGGTAGATAGAGAGGTCTATGACTGAGAAGCATGAGGCTAATAGTAGGAAAGTACCTGCCCAGTTCCACGGATAGAGGTCTGGCAGTTTTAAGAAACCAAAGTTTCCTGCACCAACAACACCATAGAGATTTAGTGCATAGATGCAATGGACATCAAGAAAGGGTAGAGGCCATAGTTTTCTGCCAAGTGGAGCCCATAGCACATCATCAATGTCAGTAATAGGACCATCGAGACCACAACAAAATAGAGTCTGCTACAAGTGTAGGCAGATGGGCATATGATGAAGGATTGTCTAGTTAGGGACATGGAGGTAACCCAACCACCGAGGCAGAGTCAATAAGGCTCTCAGAGACAACAGTTCAGTAGTGGCACACGAGGATGTGGATAGACGTCCCAAGCAAGATCATCTACACTAAAAAATAGAGCACGGAGTCGACAATATGCAACAACAAGATTCTATGCTATGAATCAGTCGGAGGCAGTAGTCAATCCACGAGTCATGATAGGTCAGATGGAATTATTTCATTCTGATATGTCTTCATCCTGCTTCATATCTGTTTTGATTGATCCGGGAGCTACACATTCCTTTATCACTCGAGAAGTGATTCTTGACCACAATATGACTTTCAGTTGTAGAACATATAATCTATTATTAGAAACTCTATTAGTCAGATATGTAGTGTTGCAGGAGGTATCTTCTCCTTGTGTTCTTTCTTTTTCAGAACACAACATTCAGATGGATCTTATACCACTTGAGATTCACAAGTTTGATTTAATTCTTGGGATGGATACCTTAGAAAGATATAAGGTTGTCTTGGATTGTGGTTTCAAGCAAGCTATGTTCACAGATAGTGATAAGACATGGGTCTTTCAGGGGGACAGAAAGATTCTTCCAACCTATCTAGTATCAGCAATGGTAGCTGAGAGATTGATGTGACAAGTATGTGAACCATTCTTGGCACATGTGGTAGACACCAAAGTAGAGAGTCCTAGTCTTTCCAAAGTTCCTATTGTCAGGGAATTCAAGGATGTGTTTCCTAAAGAATTTCTAGATATTTCTCCACCTCGAGAGATTGATTTTGAGACTAATCTAATTCTGGGTATGCAACCAATAGAACAAATACCTTATCGGATGGCACCTGTGAGATGGCAAAACTCAAGAAATAGTTATAGGAGTTGCTTGAGAAAGGTTTCATTAGACCGAGTACTTCGCCATTGGGTGCTCCAGTTCTTTTTGTCAAAAAGAAAGATGGGTCTATGAGATTAAACATAGACGATAGACAGCTTAACAAGGTGACTATAAAGAACAGATATCCTCTACCAAGGATAGATGATCTATTTGACCAGTTGTGTGATGCAACAATGTTATCTAAGATAGATCTAAGATCAGGATATCATCAGTTACGTATCAAGGAGGATGTCATACCTAAGTCATCCTTTAGGACAAGATATGGTCATTATGAGTTCATAGTTATATCATTTAGACTAACTAATGGATCAACTACCTTCATGGAGCTGATGAATAGAATCTTTTGTCCATTCCTTGATCAATTCATAGTGGTCTTCATAGATAACATCCTGATATACAATAGAGATGGTCAAAAACATGAACAACACGTTCGTCAAGCCTTGACTTTATTGAGACAACATCAGCTATATGTTAAGTTTAACAAGTGTGAATTCTGGTTGTCAAAAGTGTCTTTCCTAGGACATGCTATATCTGCTTTAGGTATTCGTGTTGATCTCAAGAAAGTGGAATCTGTTGTAGAGTGGGGACAGCCAAAGACACCATCTGAGATTCGTAGTTCCTAGGTTTGGAAGGTTACTACAGAAGGTTTAGTAAAGACTTCAGTTATGTAGCATTACCCCTAACTAGATTGACCAGGAAGGAAGTTCCTTTTGTCTGGAATGACAAGTGTCAATGTTCTTTCTAGTTGTTGAAATAAAGGTTGACTAGTGCACCTGTGTTGGTTTTACCTGAGCAAGAAAAGGGATGCATTGTTTTCTGTGATGCCTCTAAGAATGGTCTAAGATGTGTGTTGATGCAGAGTAATCATGTAGTTTCTTTTGCTTCTAGACTGTTTAAGAAACATGAAGAGAACTATCCAATGAATGATCTAGAATTAGATGTAGTGGTCCACACATTGAAGATTTGGAGACATTATTTGTATGGAGAAACATGTCAGATTTTCTCAGATCATAAAAACTTAAAGTACATCTTCTCACATCATGAGATGAATATGAGACAATGTCGCAGGATGGAATTAATCAAGGACAATGATTGTACAATTGATTATCATCCAGGGAAAGCTAATGTTGTGGCAAATTCACTGAGTAGAAAATTTTCATATCCACCCACAGATAAAGCACAGTTGAATTCATTAATATGCTTTAAATGGGGCATGTTTGTCTCTTTAAGACAAATGAATGTACATCTAGAAGTATCTTTGTAAGTAGGATTGCTAACCGAGATGCATGTGAAACCTACTCTGAAACAATAGATTAACGAGGCACAGCAAGTTGATACTGTGATTCAGCAGATCAGGTCAGGAGTATGGTAATGAGAAATGAGACGGCTTCCATGAGTCAGGGGATGAGGTAATCTGTTACCATGGTAGGATGGTTGTACCTAATGTCAATGACTTAAGAAAGATATTTATGGAGGAAGCTCATTCATCCATGTATGCAATGCATCTAGGGAGTACTAAAATATATCATAACTTAAAAGATATGTATTGGGGGCCTGGTTTGAAGAAGGATGTAGCTGAGTTTGTTATGCGGTGTCCAGTATGTGAGAAAATTAAAGAAGAACACTAGAAGCCTATAGGAACATTGCAACCCTTACCCACACCGCAGTGGAAATAGGATCACGTGACTATGGACTTTGTGGTTGGTCTACCCAAAACAGCCAAAAGTCATGATTCCATTTGGGTGAAAGTTGATAGGTTGACTAAGACAACATTTTATTCCTGTTAGAACAACATATACTGCTGAAAAACTTGCATAGATCTACATAGATGAGATAGTGCACTTACACGGAGTTCCAACTACACTTGTGTCTGATAGAGGTCCCCAGTTTACAAGTCATTTTTGGGAATGACTACATAAAGCTTTGGGTACGCAGTTAAAGTTTAACACAACTTTTCACCCTCAGACAGATGGAAAATCTAAAAGGACTATACAAACTTTGGAGGACTTGCTTAGGGCATGTGTTCTTTAGTTTATTGGAGGTTGGGACTTACACTTGAGCTTAATAGAGTTTGCCTACAATAATAGCTATCAGACTAGTATTGATATGGCATCATATGAAGCATTATATGGTAGACATTGTAGATCTCCGTTATGCTGGTATAAGATAGGAGAATATCAACTTCTGGGTTCTGAATTAGTGCAATAGTGAACTGAAAAGATTAAAGTAATACAACAATAGTTGAAGGCTGCACATGATAGATAGAAGACATATGCCGATAAATTTCGTAGACCTTTATAATTCCAAGTTGGAGACAAAGTGTATCTCAAGGTCTCTCCTTAGAAAGGTATTCTTAGATTGGGAAGAAGAGTAAGTTAGCTCCTAGATTTATGGGACCTTACCCAGTGACATCACGAATTGGAAAGGTAGCCTATAGGTTGGAGTTGCCACTTAAGCTACATCGACTACATCCAGTGTTTCATATATCTATGCTGAGAAAGTGTCATCTCGATACAGAGTTGGTGTTGCAACCTGTAGACAACTGAATGAAGATATATCCTATGTGGAAGATCAAATGATGATTCTTAACAGAAGAATCAAGAAGTTGAAATAGAAATACATAGTTCTTGTGAAATTTCTCTGGCATCACCGTGGTGTTGAAGAAGCCACATGGGAGCTGGAGGAAGAAATGAGGAGGAAGGACCCTTCTCTTTTCTCTTGAGATTTTGGGGACAAAATCCCTTTTAGGGGTTGATAATTGTAACATTCCTGACCTGGGTTATGCCATAATGTAATAGACTGAATTCCAGGGTCTTTCCTGCAATTTACCCATTTTCAAGCTTTTATTTGCTTTCTTGTCCTTTTAGGCCTTTTTCATAAATTTCCCTTTCTTTGGTATCCTTTTTGGTCTCAATATTGGATTTGAACATTTATTGACGATGAAATCTATATTTACCCACATTCATGTTAATGAATGGGTTTTTGCACAAATATCCTGACCGATGAGATAATTGGGGACTAATTATTCCGTGTGACCATTAATGATAGATAATTAGTAGATAATGCTAATTTAGAGCTTTTATATCTTTTTGGATAAAGATATGGGCAATAATGTGTATTTGAGTTAATGTATGAGAGTAATTAACCCTTTATTTTTCTCTCTCCTTATGAGTGAATAAAATTATGAAATGTAATTAATATAGTGGAGAAAGCCTCTTGGTTGGCCTATCTCGAAAATACAACAAGAAAAATTATCATAATGCCTCCACATTAATTTACTCAATTTATACACTAATATATACATTAATGGGAAATAAATTTATTAGGGATCTTATATTGGGTAAAACGAAAAACTAAATGCATAGCATCATTCTAGGTGTTTTCATAAACCTATGTTTAAAATTTGAGGTCATTTGGACTTTGTTTGACCATTCAAATGGATTTTACAAGTTTCAATAAAGTGTGACTATAGAATATCAATCGTTGATATTTATTTCATTCATGTAATGCGTCACGCACCCGGCCCCCATTGGATCTCGATCCAATAGCTCGAGTGTCATTGTTAACCTCCATCCCACAAACCAAGATGATGCCTAGGCTCCTCCACCTCATTCTCCCTCTCCTCTTCCATTTCACGAGATTTCTTCACCGTTGGCTTCGTCTCCTCATGCTGCACTGTTCTAGCCCTCACTCATCATCTCCCATGCACCACTGCCAAAATGCCCGATGGCGCCGGCCAAAACTTCTCCTCCCCCATGACTCCTCGGCTCTTCACACCTCCACATCTATAAAAACCACCCCCCCACACCTCTGTCACCCCCTAGCAACTTCTCCCTAGCACTGATTTGGACCGAAGCCCCCTCGCTTAGCCCTAAAACCTCCACTTCCTCCCTGCCTTGAGGCCCTCTTCCTGCCTCCTCAGTGATATCAGCAGCAAAATTGGGCCTTTCAGTGAGTTCGTCTCTCTTTCCTCTTCGTTTCAAGTACCTATACGTCTGATTTGGTCAAGAAATGAGGAAATGCCCAATCGGGCAAGCTTCTCCTCCGCGACCATGGCTCGCGTGAGAGGCAGAAGAAGACTCATGACTTTTTACGGTTTTTCCCCCATGCACCCATCCCTTTCTTCTTTAATGTGAGGGGCATTTTGGTCATCTGCTCCCTCATTGGCTATGAGGCCCCCATGACATTTTTTATTTTCTGATTAATCCAAATCATTTAATTCATAGAAATTTGATGCTTTATCGAAAAAATGTAAATAAATACTCGTTGGAAAGCTAATTTCGAGTAGAATTAGAATTTGGATTTTTTGATTATAGAATATCATTTTAATTTCTCTATTTAATGTGTGTACCATCTTAATCATATTAAATATTCTAAAAATGATAAATAATGCATCCTAACTCTGATTTTGATAAGTAAATATGTCTTCCTAATCAGTGAAACCTAAGTGAGCTTTTAGTTCTAGTTTTGAGTCCTAAATTGAAGGTTTTCGTAACGGAGTCTAAAATTAGTATCTTTTTATACACCTTATGCTTTAATACATACTAATGCAAGTGAATATTTGTAACTAGGATAATATGGAATGGATACAATCTAATTGATGATAATGATGGTTATGTGAATATTCAATAAGGTATGTGAATCCTATTTATGTATGTGATACCTATTCTAATTTTGGATGAATGAATTTGCAATGTATACCCAATTACTTCATTTGGGCTTTTATCCAACCCTACATTCATAATGTGCTAGCCTTAGAATATCTCTACTCTCTTTATATGTCTCTTTATTTATTATATTCTTCTATTACCTATGTTGGCTCATTTACTTGAAATGTTTGGATCTTGCTATTTCCAATGATGGCTCATTTATTGAGATTGTTTCATGAGTTTTATTCCCCAATGCTATGATGCAATGTTATCTATATTATCTCCACTACCAAGTGAACTATTTAGCATGATGTATTTTTGTCCAAATGACAATGTGGTGTACATGAGTACAAACCATCCATAGGGAACTGGGGTTTTAGTTCCCCTATTTTATAGGCACTAAGGTTTTAGTCCTCTTTCCAGGCACTGGGGTTTTAGTCCCCCTGCCACATTATATATATTTGAGGTTTGGGATGTGAATGTTCCCCTCTCCTCTTAGTGTAGGTTCGGTAGGTGCCTCACCCTGCATTGGTATGATTTTGTGTCATAATATCATTCATGCTATGTGATTATTGTTGTTTATTAAACTATGATAGTTCTCTATTACTTATTTGATTATTTGTATCATGTTCTTGAAACCCCTTAATATTGTGAATCATTTTATTATGCAATGTTGTATATTTTTATGTGTCCTTATTCCTCTTGATTAACACATACTTTTATATCTCTCTTTTTGGGTGATCCCAACCACCCAGATATAGGATCAGAGTGCACATTGGAAGCTTGATGAACCAGCTGAAGGCTAGGACTATGAGTTTAACCATCTAGCTTGGACATACCTTCCTATATATTATAAGTTGTTTTTTTGGAGAAAATTTGATTTGGTTTTAGTCTTCCTCTACCTAGATCCTTTTGTTTGTATAAATTTGTACACCCTTATTGGGAAATTTTGTAAGGTACTCTTCATACATTTGAATATAGTCAAAGTTTTAACTTCCGCTGCTACACAATTGGTGTTTTTCTTTACCATGATTATTTAGTAATGATGATGTCTTTACAGATAACATAGAATTTTTGCAAAAGTTATTTACAAACTTGTCTTTTTAAAAGTAATTAATACTCTCCTAGAGTTTAATTTTCAAGTTTGAGCTTATTCGTAAACTGTTTGTGCATTATATGATAGTTTGGGTGTAAGGTGCAATTTACCCAAAGATGAGGGTTTATATTGCAAAATGTCACATGTTGAATGTACCTCACGAGTTTTAGCATCATAAGAGAGAGAATGATGCTAAGGGGAAGCTTGTAGAAAGCCTAAATTTCAAATTGAAACTTGTTTGAATAATGTTAGCGCATTGTGCACCAAGTTTGGTACAAATTGTAATTTACCCAAAATGTAGGGTTGATATATAAATTACCACTTCTAGAGTGACCCTATTCCCTCCTAGTATCATCTAGAGGAGATAGAAAGAATGATACACCATGTTTGAATAATCTTTGAGTGGTAGTATTCTCGGTAATGAAAAGACCAAGAAAAGATGTATAGTTGAAGCCTTTTTATGAGTTGTATCGAGTTATAGACTGGATATGGGAATGCATATCAGCCAAGGAGCCATAGATATGATACCATATCGGTTTATTAACTCTTGGCCTTTTCCATGAAGGGATAAGCACATCAAGGAGGTGATGTGTATCGTTTCACAACTTTCCTTAGAAATAGTGTATCGGTTTGTGAATAAAGTGAGATTGAGTTGAAATATCTTGCTCAACAAGATAAATAATGGCCAAAATCTTATCCCTAGATTATCCTCAAGAGTTTTTCATGTCAAGATAAATATTCATGCATGGACACATGTCAATCATGCATGGACACGTGGCACCTAGTAGTGTAAAATGATGACACCTCATATACACTCTTTTTCATGAACCACAACTATTCCTTTAACCTACTAGTGAAAATTTTCAAATATTACCACCCTATTTCTCTTAGATGTCATGCACATAGTCTTGGTATCATGCATAGGTGAAGTAATATCATGCATAGAGCCTTAGTATCAGCCATAGCAAGGTGATATCGGCCATAGCAAAGTGATATCGTCCACAAGTGAAGGAATATCATCCACAAATAGTAAGGTATCGTGCATGGTGCTAAGGAACAAGAAGGAGCTCAAGTCTTAACCCTAAGGTGAAGTCTTTATCATCTTCAACCTTGGATTAAAGCATGGATCTAGGGTTGTCATCTTCCTTTCTTTTCTTCTTCACCAAATACTTATCTATGGTGGTTCTTTGCATATAGTAGAGTTGTGAATCTCATATTCAACCTTGGGAACATTAAGATTTGGAGCTTTGAAGTTGTTCTTGAGGTAGGTTATATAACTTGAACTCAATCATGTTATTATTCACCATCAATCTTACCATAATTGATGATCTACTTTCAATTTCGAATTTTCTTGAATAATTGAAGAATCCACGAGTTCTAATAATTACACAGACCTGTTGTCCATGAACTAGAATAGCAAGAATGAAGGTCTTAAGCTTGATGATGATGACATCATCATGGTCCAACCTGATATCAGGTTGAAGCACCTCTAACCCGATATGGTGATGTAAACACACCATTAACACGATATAGTGATGAGTTTATACCTCATGGATGATATGAGTTACACATTCACACATCTAATGCATGATATGGTGTCAAGAACACACCCTATGAGCGATATGGTGTCAAGAACACACCCTATTAATGATATGGTGTCAAGTATAAACCTCTAACTTGATATGGTGTTGAAATCCTAGATAGTGATATGAAACCAGATTATGGAACCCCAAACCCCTATTGGTTTGTACACTTGAGTTGGTCTAGACTAATCTGTTATCTACCTTATTACTTATTACATGGAGAAGGGTAGGTCGATACCATGAAGGTTTAAAGAGATATGAGCATAAGGGTCACTACGGAAATGGCTTATAATGTCACATTTACAGGCATCAGTTGTATCCAAGAAACCGATGCCTAAACCCTACAACATCGGCTGAATACACAAACCGACATCTATATGTGAAGACCGGCCAGACACGGGTATCGCTTTTTATTTAGCGTCGGTTGCGCAATAAGAAACCGACGCCTAAAATCACCCGCTAAATCCAATTTTTCCAGTGCAAAAAAATTACCTCCAAAATTTCACATACGGCGTCGGTTGTTGACCAAGAAACCGACGATGAAAGGTTTTTCACGAGACAAAAATCGGGCCAATTTTTGTCTTCAGTTCTCTTGCAATAACTGATGCCGAAGTGTTTTCACGCGCTTTCCCTGTGAAATTTTTTACCCCCCTTTGGCGTCAGTTTTCTACGGCAACGGACGACTATGGTCATAATTCGACAACATTGTTTTGTCAACATATGTAGATAAATGTCAGTTTTTCTAGTTTAAACTGATGACTATCATTGAACATAGGTGTCAGTTATTTTGTGGTGACTGACGCCTATTGTTTTAAACATCCTTTTTTTATAATAACCGACGTCGATAGTTAACTTAATAGCACCCGTGCGAACCAGACTCTTCCCCTTTCTCTATTTCATTCCCGACATTCTTAGGTCTGGAAATTCCACCGCCGATCTCTCTGGTGCTCGCCTAGTGCTCCGCCACCGCTACTCGCCTAGTGCTCTGCCGCCTTGCTCGCCTGCCGCACCGCCGTCGCCATGCCTACCACCACTCACCTGCTGCCGCTGATCTCTCTACTGCTCGCCTAGTGCTCCGCCACCTGCTCGCCTACTGTGTGCCATGCGCCTTGCTCGCCTACCGCCACGCCTACCGCCGCCGCCGCCGATCGATAGGTAACTTTCTTCCTCTAGGGTATTCCTACATATGGCAGTAGTAGCATCAGCTACTAGGCTTGGCTTCTCTCTGCTGGTTGTTTGTTTTTTATTCTTTGTTGATGCTCCCCTCTCACTCGATGAGTGATGGTCAAGTCTTTTCTGGGCTTGTTTATTGGTTGGTTCTCTATAAGGTACATGCCTATTTGCTTCTTTGAAAAGGGGGCATTATTCTGTATCTCTCCATTCTTCTCATAGATACTCCCAAGATCTAACATATCAATCGTTTTTTATTAAACCCTTGATGACAACTTCAGATAGGTGCTTTCTGAGGCAATCTATGTATGATCTCTAGGTAATGCGATGGCAAGCTTAGAGTGATGTACATCTATGTTTTAACCCTAACAACAAAAGTGGATTAACCCGACCTCAACATATATGTTCATGCTTAATATGATGCAGTAAGACATTGAATGATAGGTAGCGATGGTGAAATTCATTCCACCCTGTGTTACTTTCATATGATACTCAATATTTGTTCAACCCTTTTATTAATCACAACCTTATAATAATCACTATTTAATTCAACCCTTTTATTAATCACAACCATAGAATAATCAATCTATCTATCTTTTGTCTTAAATATTAGTTATTGTTTTTTTACCTTGATTAGTCGATTCTTAGATACATTGTCCTTTGGGATTGATTTTGAACTATAAGATCCATCCACTTTTAGGTAGTGATTATTGTACATTGGTTAAGGTAAACTCTAGGTTTGGATAAGGGTAAATGTTGATAAGGCTATTACAATGGAAACATGTTTAGAGTTGTTTTCGTTATAACAATATGGAAAAATGTTGCTTTTGTTATATATTGGGCATGCTACTTAATTTTCTATGGTATAGCTACCACGAGTTTTGTTACAAATATCTGTATATTAGGTTAAGGACATGTTTCTGTTGTGACATGTTGAGTTTTTTACTATGTTATACCCACCACGATTTGTGTTATAAAATAATACATTGATTAATTTAGGAAGCATTGATATGTTGTTATGGCTATCCACAAGTGTTTTTATAAGAAAATTGTGTGTTGAATGGGGTTGTGAACAAGGGACTGGTTGTTATATTATGTTGGCCTAGAAACCCATCCAAGATTTACTCATTAGGAGTAAATCTTAGATAGTCCCCAGTTTGGGACTGTTCTTGAACACTTAATCTCACTTAGGATGTAAGTGTATAATGTGTATTGGGTTTTTAAGAAAATTTTGACAGCATTTCCCCATTTGTACTCTAAGTACATATGTACTTGGAGAATAGTGGGGAAATGTTGTCCAAATTTTCTTGAAAACACAATACACATTATACACTTACTAGTGAGATTAGGTGTTTAAGAATGGGATAGGTGGTACACATTTATTATATATAAGACCTTAAACCCTAAAGTTTTATCCACAAACCCTAATCTTTTAACCCTAGACCCTAATCTTGTTCTAATATAGACTTGTTTTCTCTTTGATCATAGAATGGATAGATCATGGACATCCATTCCAAATTGTTGCACCTCCGAGTTTATTTCTAGTCTTGATCCGTTTATTAGATTTGCCGAGGAACATAGGAAACAACCTTGAGATAGGTTCTACTATCTATGTAGGCATTGTGGTAACAATTTGAAAGTCAGCACTGGTGACGAAATCAAAAGTCATGTCATGTGCAACGGGATTGTACAAGGCTATATAGAATGGCACTGGCATGGAGAGATTTCAAACTTGAAATCAGTGGATGTCAATAGCAGTTCTTGTGTGGAAGAAGAAACTGCCTTCGATGATGGAGATGTGAACGAACTAGTTCCAGTAGACATCATTGATGTGATGCGAGATAGTTGTGGGGTAGAGCACACCAATCCACCTCCCATGTTTAGAAACATTGTGCATGATGATGAGATACCATTATACACAGGTTGTAAGTTTATAAAGCTTAGCGCTGTGTTGAGATTGCATAAGCTAAAAGCTAACAATAGATGGAGCGACAAAAGCTTCATGTCATTGTTGTCGTTGTTGAAAGAAATTCTTCCTGAAGGAAATGAGCTGCCAATCTCAACATACCGGTTAAAGAAATTGTTGTTCCTAATGGGAACGGAGGCCAAGAAGATACACGCATGCCCAAATGATTGTGTATTATTCAAAAGGACTATGTGGATTTGAAAGATTGTCCAAAATATGGTACGTCAAGGTATAAATTGATGACTTCGTGGAGTCCAAAACTGGTTATCCTTCCAAGGTGATGTGGTATCTACCTATAAAACCATGGTTTCAATGCTTGTTTGCCAATCCGATAGATGTGAAGAATTTGAGGTGGCATGCAGATGTTAAGAAAAATAATGATGGGATCCTACGACACGCGTCTGATTCCCCACAGTGGAAGAAGATTGATTTATTGTAACCTAAATTTGGTGAAGAAGTCAGGAATCTAAGACTCGGGCTTTGTATAGATGGGATGAATCCATAGAGGACATTGAGCAGCCAACATAGCACTTGGCCAGTTATGTTTGTTATATACAATCTTCCTCCCTGGTTGTGTATGAAAAATAAGTACGTTATGTTGTCATTGTTGCTATCGGTCCCTAAACAACTTGGAAATGATATCAACATTTATCTTGAACCTCTGATTGATGACTTGAAGAAACTCTGGGGTGAAGGTGTGATGACCTATGATGCTTCACGAAGAGACATTTCATTTGCACGCTTTGTTGTTTTGCACTGTGAATGACTTTCCAGCATATGGGAATTTGTCTGGATATAGTGTCAAAGGATCTAAAGCGTGTCCTATATGTGAAGAGAAAACTGATTCAATACGACTAAAACACGGGGGAAAGACTGTATATCTTGTTCATCAAAGGTTTCTTCCAAAATTCCATCTGTATCGTAGGTTGCGCAAATCATTCAATGGACAGAATGAGGAACAAAGTGCACCTATTCCTATACCAGGGAAAAAATGTTTATGAAAGAGTAAAAGACTTTGCCACTGAATTTGGTAAGAGATCACAATGTACTATGGCCACACGGAGTGACAAATCTTTATTCAAGAAGAAGTCAATATTTTGGGATCTTCCTTATTAGAGTTCTTTGACAGTCAGGCATTGTATCGATGTCATGCACGTTGAGAAAAATGTCTATGATAGTGTCATCGGTACTCTGTTGAATATATAAGGTAAGACTAAAGATGGGATAAAATTCAGAATGGACCTATGTGAAATGGTAATAAGGACAGAATTAACAGAAGTAGTTAGTAGCGATCGAAGAATATACTTACCTCCCACTTGTTACACGTTGTCTAGAAAGGAGAAGAAAGCTTTTTGTGAATGCTTGGTAAATGTTAAGGTGCCAAAGGGTTACTCATCCAACATCCGTACATTGGTATCAATGAAAGATCTGAAGTGGATAGGTCTTAAATCTCATGATTGTCACACTCTAATGCAACAAATATTGCCCGTAGAAATTCGATCTATATTGCCAAAGCATGTAAGGTTTGCAATCACCAGACTTTGTTTCTTTTTCAACAGTATGTGCAACAAAGTTATTGACCCTGATACTCTCGATAGATTGTGCTATGTCAGCTTGAGATGTATTTTCCTCCTTGGTTCTTTGATATCATGGTACAACTTATTGTCCACTTGACTAGGGAAGTGAAAATGTTGGGACTAGTTTTCTTGCATTGGATGCATCCCTTTGAACTATACATGAGCGTTTTTAAAGGTGATGTTCGAAACCGTTATCGGCCTAAAGGGAGTATTAGTGAGGGTTATGTGGTGAGAGAGGTTATGGATTTTTGCAATGACTTTCTGAGTGGTAATGATGCTCATATTAATGACAAGAATATTGAGGAGCATTTTGGCAAAGGAATTTTGGGATCACGGATTAAAGTAATCAATCGTGAGCAGTTGGAACAAGGTCACTTGTATATTTTACACAACATCGACGAAGTGAGTGTTTATGTCGAGGAACATACCAATTTCATCAAGAGACGATATCCTCGAGCTAATTCAATGTGGCTTGCTAGAGAGCATAACAAAACATTTATTAAGTGGTTTGAAGATAAAGTCTTACATAAACTATCTCAAACACCAGATAATCTAACTGAAACTATCAAATGCCTCACCTTTAAACCAAAATTGAATGTTATGTCTTATGAAGGGTTTGACATAAATGGATTCTCATATTACACAAAGCGTCAAAATGATAAGAGTGTCGTCCAAAATAGTGGGGTCACCCTTCAAGCGTCTTCATTGTTTTTTGCAAGTGTAAAGGATAAGAGTCCACGTGAAGCTAAAATGTCATATTACAATGTCATTGAAGACATATGGGAGTTTGACTACATATATTTCAGAATTACACTCTTTAAATGTAATTGGGTTGATAACACCAAAGGAGTTATAGTGGATGAATTGGATTTCACATTAGTGAACTTTGAAAAGATTGGTGAGAAGGGTGAACCATTCATATTGGCATCACATGCAAAACAAATATTTTATATCAATGATCCTGGAAATGATAAATGGTCAGTTGTTGTTCGTGGTAAAAGACAGTTCATTGAAGATCCTATAGATGAAGAAGAGTACTATGATAAGTATGATGACTCCAGTCCATTCTCAGTTGGGTTGCCAACACCGCCAAATATTGAAGCTAATGATGACTTGTATGTACACGGAGATCACAATGAAAGATTGTTAATTCATAAAAGATTTCAATATTAGAGGCATGCATATTTATATTTTTTAAGTGTTTTATTTTTCTGAATGTGAACTTTACAATGTTTTATTATCTTCTAGTTATGTCAAATGCTAAATGTTTGATTTTTTAATGACACTTTCAGATGGCTGAGCATGAGCATGATGACTATAATGACGATTACCGTGAGGGTGAGGATATCAATGCGCTGCCTCACAATGTAAGTTTTAAAAATATATCCTATATTTCTATCTATATGTTCATTTATAGTTATATCCTATAAGTGTGTTTATTTTGTCAAATTTTAGGTTAATGATGTACCCCCTGAAGAACTTGGGGTACTTGATGAGTAGAAAAAAAATTGAGAAAGTGAGGGGCATCATAATGATGAACAAGTTACTACAGTAAAGGGGCAATGGACCCAAATTGGCTGTGGATTTTGATCATGCAGGAAATCCAGTTGGAGTGAACCGCAACTCGTTTATTTCATATCTTAGGGTTCTTACTCGTAGCCATTGTAGTCCTATTTTTTAATCTTGGCATAAATTTCCTAAGGGGAAGAAAGACTTAGTATGGAAGGAACTATGTGTGAGTTGTTATTATTTGCAATTCATTTTTTTTGGAGATTACTAATTTTTAGGATACTAGCTAATACCAATTCTATTTTGCAGAGTATATTTGATCTGGATGAAAAGCTGCATCGTAACTGCATGATGCAATGTTTTGGGAGGGTACTAAGGAACTATATGACAAATATCACCTGAGATTACATATGTGATGCTGAGAAGAGGTTCTTGATTGATTTCCAATTCTACACATTGATCACTTTTTTACTAACTCTACACTAATAATTTTTGTTTGTATTTTCTTTAAAAAATAAATTTAGGAATAAGGGAGCCACTGAGAAATGGAACTACCTGGACCCCAAAGACTGGGAGGAGTTTGTTACCCAAAGAAAAATGGATGAATTCAAGGTATTAAGCACCACTCCCAATATAATTAATATACATTCTTATGTATTCACCTATTCAAGATTAACCTTTAGTGTTACTAACCAAATCAATGTGCTTACTAACAAGGCCATCAACGATGCTCAAAGAGCAAGGCGTGCAGTGAATGTGCATGACCACACAATGGGTCCAAGAGGCTATGCAGGCATTTGCCAAAGACTACAGGCTGAGTCTACTACTCAGTCCGTTTCTACTCAAGAGACTGCAGAGTCATCTACTATTGGTCCCACACCTCTGCCTCGCCATGCTATGTGGATAGCTGGGAGGAAAAACAAGAAAGTGGATATAACCAAGCCCACAACTGCTGAGGCGGCTGCAAAAATGGTAAAATTCAAATCTTAGAGCAAATCGATCGATATTTATTATTTTTATGTTTACTTACCAATTTCTATTGATGGAGATTAGCGGGAGTTGCACGAGTAGAGGAAGGAAGACAAGTTCATCCCTGAGGGCACAAGGAATGAATTGAAAGTTGCTTTGGATAACCCAGAGCATCCTGGACGTGTTAGGATTGCAGGAACTGGTGTGGGCATCAAAGTGTTCTTTGGGTCATTCCAGCACAAACCAGTCCCAAAAGCGGGACTTTCACAAGTTGAGGTAACCTATTCTTTTTTTTAGAATGTTATTGCAAAAGAGAATTCAATAATCATAAGCTAACATTTCTTTTATCCATGTATAGGTAGATGAGTTAACTGATAGGAGAATCTACGAAGCAATGGTGAAGTGGCAGGCGTCTCAGACTACCACTCAGATAGTACCTGTGGCGGGCCTCTCTTCTCCTACTACAGAGGTTGGGAGTAATCATGTAGACCCACCACCTAGCATGTCCGCTGTAAGTATTTTTATGTCATATATAGAAGCTAGTATTTTCAAGATGATATGTTTATGTATATATGTATATACATTCTTTACATAAATTTGTAGGGGTTGATGCCATTTCGTCTAAAAAGTCAAGAATATATCATTGTAGAGGCACAAACTTACCCAGCCCTTCCAGGGGACATATGTCATGGGACTCCAGTACCAGTTGCTGCGGTTCATGTGAGCCTGATACATGTACACCCCGACTGGAGGGATCTTCCACTGCCATATGCCCACCCAGATTCTAAAATGCTTACTGAGACAGAAGGCAGAGTGATAATGTGGCCCAAAGCGGATGTCGTCTATACTAATGTTGTATGGTAAATTTACATTATGTTAATTTGTTAGTATGTATATATGAGTCAATTAATCTGAAATTATATATATAGGTCAAAAGGAAGACACCTTCTATATCTCGACCTCCACGTCCACCTCTTAAAGTACCAAGTTGTCTTCCAAGGGACCTACATGCCTCGTTAGGTCCTAATTGTAGAGGTATGGCAGTATGGATAGGCGAACATGATTCAAATTTTCCGATAAATGTTACTATTCTGGAGGATGTTGCAGGTCAATCATATGATAACAATATATTTATACAAGTTTTGCATATGTATTAATGCATATGTAATACAAGTTTTGCATACACATTAATGCATACATATTAATGCAGGTCAATCATACGATAACAAGCTATTTATACAAGATATTTTGGAGTCGTTTCGTTATGACTGGCTGAACCCATCTATGATAGAGTTGTGGATATGGTGAGATCTTATTTATACATCCATATACCTTGTTTTATATACGTTGATCTAGTTTCTTATATATTAATGCACATGTAATACATGTTTTGTAGCCACTTACACATGATATGTACCGATTTTGCATTTTCTCATGTGGGATTTTTGGTTCCATCTTTGATTAGTCTTGTAGATACATACCCTTCTTCAGTTACTTCATACTACTGTGTTGCTTTTGAATATTTTGGTAAAAATAAGAAGACGGTGATAATATCTCCATTCAATGTCGAGTAAGTTTACTTTGGTTATAATTTGGAATTAATAAAATTACAATTGTATTGTGGATTTTGAGTTATTAAATTTTTAACTTTCTTACCTATAGTGGTAGGCATTGGGAGTTACTAGTTATTGTCCCCAAGACATTCACTGTCTATTATCTAGATCCTGCGGGGAAGGAATTGAATACATTAAATGGACACACAATAAAAATTCCATTAGTCCCGTGAGAAATATTTCATATTTTTATATATGTTAACATCTGTTATTACATTACTATTTAATTATGCAATTTAATGTGTTACATTAACATGTAGGGCTTTTCAAGAGTTCAAAAAAGCTGGAGGAAAGGTCCCCGAGAAAAAAAATCAGCCACTAATTTGGGAGAATGTGAAAGTAATTTCCCGACTCCAATGTATATATTATTTATGTGAATTGTGTTTATTTGTGTTTTTGAATATTTTGTATGTTTCAATTTATAGTGTTCTACACAAGACAATGGTTGGTAATGTGCCTATTATGTGATGCGATTTATGGACCTAATCCTCAAACATGCCGCAATGGAAATCAATACTATACATAAGGTATTATATATAGTCTGAATATATAATATGAAATATATCAATCTTAATATATATATATATGTCATTCTCTTTGCAGGTGTTTAAAACTGACTTCAGTACATGTGGAAAGTTATTAGATGTACATACTCCTTATACGAGGGAGGAATTATATGTTGTAAGAGAACAATGGATAAAAGCCCTACATGTAGTGGGAATTTTTAAATATAATTGGGGTTCTGATGACAATGATGAGGATGATGAATAAAGAATGATATTTGTAAACTTTATTCTCATAATTATTTTTGTGTGAATGTGAATGACTTTACCTGAATTGTCATATGTGTGAATGTGAGTGACTTTTTCTTATCAATTACATGAATGTTTCTACATGTGTCTGAATGTGAAAAGAGATGAAATGAATGGAACTGAATGTGAATGTAAATGACTTTGTAGGTTTCTACATGTATCTGATCAATACATGTGTCTGAAAGTGAATGACTTTGCAGGTTTGTGGCATGTTGTTGGCTGATATCAATGGATGTCGTAAACCTGCAGTTCAGAACTGAACTGTAGGTTTTGCATCCTACTGACCAGCCATACAGCAGGCCTGCAAACTGATAAGAAAAAAAATCAGAACATAAGCATTGGTTATTTGTATAAAACCGACAACAAAGAGATACGATGTCGATTATTAGCAAAAAATTGACGTCCTTGTACCCTCACTAACTTGGTGGGGGGAAGGGTAATGGCGTCAATTTTGGTTTAATAATTGACGTGTTTAACCATGATACAGTGTCAGTTTTCTTTACTAACCAACACGTATAGGTCCCTTGCTGGCGCATTTTCAGTGGCAGGAAGGGTTATCGTGTTGGTATTTGTTTAATAATCGACGTCTCTGATCATGATATAGTGTCAATTTTTGTTAAGAATCGACGCTTATAGTTCCCTTACTTGCGTGTTTT
The DNA here is from genome assembly GCA_963693085.1 of Alisma plantago-aquatica. Classification (NCBI taxonomy): domain Eukaryota; kingdom Viridiplantae; phylum Streptophyta; class Magnoliopsida; order Alismatales; family Alismataceae; genus Alisma; species Alisma plantago-aquatica. The sequence continues at coordinate 407,125,329 of OY856413.1, forward strand.
TGGTGGCGGGAAGGGCTATGGCATCAGTTAGAAACTGACGTTGAAGGTGTCGACTTTTAGTGGCACCCACTTGGGTGTCACTTGGAAACCGGCTCTAAAGGCTCTAAATAACCGATGCCAAAGGCCTTTTCTATAGTAGTGAACCCGATATGCAAACCCTAATGTTGAGCAACCTAATATGGAAGCATGATATGGTGATGAGGATACACCTCATGCATGATATAGAATCACGATATGATGATCAAGGACACACCTCTATGCCCGATATGGTGGAAGCACCTCAATCCAATATACTTGATTGAATAATACATGAAGAGTGTTATGTAATTTGATACATTAAGATGTATAGATTTCAATGCATTTTGATAATTGTGGGCCAATGTACCCTGAGAGAAGGATTGAACCAACTTAATAAGGTATGATGTAATCATTATCCTAGAAATAATGAGAGAGAAACTCATATTCTGTATGTTAATTATTCTTTGGGCATACGGTGATACCCTATATGTGTAAAGCTATGCATTGGGGTTTTGATTCTTAATCAAATGAATTAAGGTTTGATTCTTGATAATATGATCTTGAAACCCTAATTGGTTAAATAGGGGAAACCCTAACCCTAATGAAGGGTTATGATATGATTTGAAACCCTGATCGGTTAAATAAGGGAAACCCTAACCCTAATAATGGGTGATGGTATGCACTTGAAACCTTAATCGGTAAGGAAGGGAAACTCTAACCCTAATAATGGGAAGGTTGTATTTGTCTTGTATTGCATGGTGATGAAATGTATTTGATATTGTTGTTATCATAAAATACTAACCATGCAGGTACCATGAGATGATGAGCATAGCAAGGTATGAGCTATGATGTTTATATGATACATATCTAAATGGGCTTTATGAACCATGTCAAATACTTGTGTAACAAGTATAATGTATACCTAGTCTGAGGACCTAGAGGTAATAGTTACCTGATAAGTGGTAATAGTGTTCAGTTATGAATTAAGGGTTTGAATACCCAAATCTAGAAATCATGATGATGATAATGCTAAGGGATGAGAATTCCCAGTAATGTGATAAGGGATTGAGATCCTGAGTGTTATATGTGTTCTAAAGATCATGAAAGTACTTGATAAATGTGTTAAACCTTTCTTTGTAGCATCTATTATAATTCTTGCTTGTAACTTGGTTGATGCTAAAAGATATTGTAATACATCTAATTAATCAAGTGAAATCTTATCATGTAGTTTCCCTGACCATAGATCCATTCAATGTCAAAATTTACTGAATGGTGAAATGAGTTTAACTCGGCATACATATTGTTGAATATGTAATCTTCTTCATACTTGGGTTTCTTAGTGAACTCCCCAAATAAATCAGGAAAGCTTAGTGACCATCCCAATGAAAATAATCCAGGAAAGCTCGATTATCATCCCGAAGAGAGTGCATGCTATAGAAGTAACTCTATAGTGAAGATACCGGTATACCCTGGTAAGCTAATTGTAGTTGACACAAGATGTCCTTCCAGTAGTCTCGTACTGACTAAGACGGGTGAGGTCTTAGAAGCCGTCTCTTCCATTGACTTTATATGGTACCAATGCTTTACGTAGCCATAGTCGGTGGGAGCATGAGCGATATACCTCATCTCCTTTGGGCATAAGTGTGATTGTGAACATGTAATCAGTCATGTAGCATATTTGCTTAAGAATTGAATACGAAAACATTGGTTGATGCTACATTACTTTTATATATCTTAGTTGATAGATGTTATACATGTTCTTCATATTCCTTATAAAGAAAATAGATGATCTATAGATCTGTCATAGATAGTTGAATTTCTTAGATGATGCTATTGCTTTGCACTATAATTAAATAATGATTAAACATATTTATTTCCATAATAAATCTTCTTCTTAGTTTTATACTATTTACCTGTGATAATAATATTGTTGGAGGAGAGTTATATCTCTCATTGGGACAATTGTATCACCCCGTAGGTTCCACAATTTTTAGGTGGATGCGGGCGAGGAGGTAGAGACCGTACTACAGAGGAAGGACAACAATAGTAGGGATAGAAATAAAAAATTAGGTTGGGAGTATTTCCTGTCATGTCTTGTAGATAGAAGTCCTATGTGTTGTCTCTATACTCTCAGGTCCTTGGGAGTTAGTACATAATGGTTTTATGAACGATCTGAGATTTTGGCTTGATTGTCTTGAGGTTTTATGTTGCTTATGTATATGTTTGGGCAAAGCAACTGGTATATGGTATCCTCGAGATGAAATGGTATACTGTATGTACGATGTGAACCATGATGTAGATAAAGTTTTGGTTCTTTCTTATAGAGTTTTCCTGATAATGGATCTCTTTGCAAAATAGTTTTAATTTTTAGTGATTTTTGTTAATCCACTGCTAATGGTTATTCCACATAATTACTGGTGGAAATTTGGCTGTCAGTTTTAATGGCGGGTCGTCACAATCTTATATCTTGAACCAGAGCAAACTGTCTGAGATATATGTAAGATCAATATCATATATTGACTCTAGGGTATGTTTAAGTCTTCCTTTGTGAGAGTCACATGACTTGGAGAAGAATACTTGTGACTTACTATTATTGATGTACAAGCATGTAATATCACAAAAGACTACGAGGATCTATCTAACCCCTCTAAGGTATTTAGCATGTTCATCTATGAAGAATAACACATCCTCAGAAAATATCATGTGGGAAAGAACCTTTACGCCTCGTACCTTAAATGTTTTAATCACTCCATCATCTTCAGCACAATTGGTTAGGTAACTCAGGTTCTCCATAACCTATGTAAATTATTGGGGTGATAAGGGGTCCCCTTGTCTCAGTCTATTCTTAGCCTTAAAGTGACCTCTAGGCACTCCATTCATCAAAACATACAAATAGGTGGTTTTTACACATTGGTTGATGAGTTCAATAAACATTCCAGAAAACCCCAGTGCCTGCAATGTATCCCACAATCGTTCCCATCTAACATGGTCGTAGGCTTTGGAAATTTCCAATTTGAGATAAGCTTTCCTAGTTTTGTGATTAATCTGGAAATCCACCAAAAACTCAGTTTCAAGAAAATCATTGCCCTCAATAGCTATACTTTGAACAAAGGCCGATTGATTTTTCAAGATCAGAGAGAGCGGGACCTGCTTCAATCTCCCAACAGTAAGCTTAGATATGATTTTATATATCATAGAGCAACAAGAAATTGGGTGGAAATCATTCATAGCCACAACAGTGCCATGTTTTGGAATTAGCCTAATGAAAGCATGGTTAGCTTTCCTAACCATTCTCCCACCTTCTAGGAACCACAACACTACCCTACAAACATCCTCCTCCACTATGTTCCAACATTTATGAAATAACTTAGCATTGAACCCATCAGTTCTAGGTTCCTTAGAGGGTCCAATAGAAAACACAACACCTTTGATTTCATCAATAGAATCCAACTTCAGTAAATTTCTATTCATGTCCATTGTGACACGAGAAAGAAACCTATAGACCTTGTCCCTTCCCCTTTCCTTCAGGTTATACAAGTCATAAAAGTACTTTACTACTAGATCTCCCACCCTATTTCATTCATCCACAAGGATGCCATCCTTATTAATGATATTATGAATGTGATCTTGCATATTTCTCTTTCTAATTGTGGCATGGTAGACTTTAGAGTTTTTGTCCCCATCTTTAATCCACTTCATCCTACTCTACTTGCAATATGAGACTTCCTCCACCTTTTCCAGCTTAATCATCAAAGCAGTCGAGGTAAGGCTTTCTCTAAGTTCCCAAGCAGCAGTGTTGAAATTCTTGGGAGCTTCTCTTAAGAGGTTGAGCAAATCCACCAGGTCCCTAGACCATTTCTTCAACACAAGTTTAGTTCTTTTGAGTTTCTCAATCACCACAAACATGGGTTTCTACTCCACACTCTGTTCTTAGACTCCTTTAATCACTCCCTCAAAACTAGGCCACTCCAACCAATGATTGAGGAATCAAAAAGGTCTTCTCTTGGTAGGATGGCTAACTAGCTATACTTCCATGCAAGCATGATTGTTGTTTGGGTGTGACCCCAAACTTACCACAGCTTTAGGGAATCTATCAAGCCAGGACTCACTCACAAGTTGTCTCTCTAGGTTACTAGAGATTTTCTGGATATGAACTCTCCTATTGTTCTAGGTGATTAAGCCACCTTTCGTGTTGAGCTCTAGGAGATTTTTAGAATCCACATCATCATTGAATGTGTTGAGGGTGGTGTCCGATATAGGAACTCCACCTATTTTTTCTCTAGCTTGTCTCACCTATTTGAATTCACCTATCACCAGGTGTGGTAGGGCCTATTGGGTAGTCACGACAATGGAACCCCACAGCCTCATTTTGTCCATTTCATAGTTGGAACCATACACTATAGAAATGACATAATTGAACCCCCTATTATTGATGCAACTCACCATTATCATTTGGTCAGTGCAATGAATCATGTGTGTCCCATATACTAGGATTCCACCCAATGGCAATCTTACCTCCTTCTATCTGTTCAAATTTGGAGGTGAACTCCCACCCAGTGGGGAAAAGGCTTTTGACTCTATCTCCCATCTCTCTCTTGATTCTAGTTTTAAGGCATACAATTAGCCCTACTTTCCTCTCTCTGATGATATGTCTGATTACCCTTTGTTTTGTTGGTAAAGAGGCACCCCTGACATTCCAAACGAAAACCTTCATTAGTGGGACATGTGTGGTACACCCCTTCCATAGGTACACCTGCCTCTTCCCCTACCCTTGCCTCTACCTACTAGATTTGCCCCCTTGACTTCCCCTAGTGGGGATTCTCTTAGCATTGGGAACCACTACCTCTTCAGTCTACTAATCCTCCAACATATGGAAGGGGTTCTTAGACACCTCTATGCATTCACCTTCTTCCTGAGCTTTTCAATCGTCGACGTCTCGGCATCAGGGACAGGGCTCTCTGGTATCGCCTCTTCCACAACATCTCATTTCTTAGCGGCCTCATTCGGGATGGAACCTACCCTACCGGATGATTGGCCCTCTTCCTGGTACTTTGTATAGTGCCCTCTCATTGGGGTCGGTCCTAGAAGTAGTGTGATTAGTCTCCCTTTTCTGATAACCCTGATGTCTCGACTCCCTTTGTTCTTTTTCTTTAGTCTATGACTTTTGGATCTACCTCTAGCAATGGGCGGCTCAAAGTGTGTCTCCCTTTCACTAGGGAACCTATCTGGCATATGCCCAAACACCTTATAGACATGGCAGTGCTCGGGCATAGCATCATACAACACTTTTATCTCCAGTTCCTCCCCATCCGGCATCTCAATCATGATCGTTGGTTAAGGCTTCAAGTCTGCTTGTACTTCAATGCACAGATGTGAAGCTCTAGCGTGCTACCCCTCCATCTAGAAATCTACCACCTTGAGAGTACCTAAATCATTACCAATATTGGTTAGCATCCTTCTGGTCCAATGCCTACCAAGATTAGGAAGTGTGACCCAAAGAGGCGCCGATGTAAGAGAGGCCCTATGCACATCAGCTTCAGGGATCCACTTTCTCATCAACACTAGTTGGTTATCAAAAAACCAAGGGGTGTGCTCCATCAGGATCTTCATGTCTTCATCAGAAGAAATCTTGCCAGAAATAGACTACCCCTGAGTGGAGAAAGTTGTATATCTCCTCTCGGTCTCTAAGTCCTCAACATCCAACCAAAAACATATTGAATGTATAACTTCTTCCGCATGATCTGCATAGTGACCGAATGTTTGTGAAAGTCGTCCATCACGCCCATCACTGGCCTAGAGAACTTCATTCATGGTTGTCTATCCTACTGTCGAAAGAAGGGTTCTTTGGTAGCACAATTGGTATGTAGTTTCATTACACCTCCATCGGCTTGGACAGAACATCCGTCCAATCTCTTTCAGTAGTGACATCAGCTCTAGGATTTGACGAGTCTAAGCTAGCATCTAGTGTCACCTCCAGTGTAGCCCCCGAGGAGGGTTCACCATGGGCGCTGGTGGGTGGAAGCGAGGTAGGAATGGGATTGGTGGTGGTAGTGGTGGTGGTGAAGGTAGAAGGGATGGTGACGCCTGAGGCACCGGAAGGGTTGGAGGCTTCCATCGCCTGTCGTATCTCTCACGATACTTTACTTGATTTCATCAACTCTGAACTTGAGAATATTAAGAAATTGTGTTTAGTGGAGTTGTGTAAAAGAATATGCATCATTTGTATATATAAAAATCTAAAACATTCTATACTTTTATTGCAGCCATTGGTTTGTTCTTTTTACTACTAGTTGTTTTCGATGAAGAAAATGATTAGAATCGAAATTTGATGGTAATACGCACAAACTTATAAAAGATATCAACACCAACATACTCCATGTTTGTTCATTACACTATATAGAAATGACTGAACCCTAGTCGTTGAGTATAAATTTTGATGTTGGCTCATCTAATTCAGCCCCAATACCATATTTTTCTAGATCCACTGTTGGATATATAGTTTTATTATATTTTATTTCTAGGAGTTGGTTAAGCCTATACAAACACAAAGAGGTTAAAAAATCTTCTTGTAGTGACATAACAAGACTCAGGATTTGATCATGCAATCTACGTTATCACCTACAAGTTTTAATGGTCGAGCTACCATATAAGTTCATCGTTGAGAATAGTTGAACGAATCATGCACTCACAAAGCTTGTTCCAAGAGTAGCGTATGAATATGACTATGTGCTTCCATCGGCATCGACATGATTTGCCTCCGCTTAAATCCACATTTTTGCAATCTATTGATACATTCAACAACATACAAGATTTAAAACATGTAAGAGATGGATAGTCATAGAGACATAGATAGACATGGCTAAATACAATCCACAACACAAAAGTGGTACGCAATTTTGCGTAATAAACAAGCTACGCATTTCATGTGTGCACGGATTTGAAAAATAATAGATTACATTGGAATCTGTAAAATGAAGTTTTACTTTACCTTATCCAATTAAAGGAAAAAAATATTTAATATTAGAGTTAATAGACAATTGTGTTATACATAAAATAGAACGAAAGAAAAAGGCATATGCTGAAATTTATTTACACTAATATTATACCAAATACAGTATCAAAGAAAAAAAGGGATGTAACAGATGGTGTACTTTGCAAGGCATGCTGTAAATGGCCAGAGATAAATGGAGTGCATATGCAACATCTAGCAGCTTCAAAGCCGATTCACTCGTGGCCAACCAGATTAAAAAAAAATTATTTCTTGAAATAAAAAATGTCATCGCGCACATTCTTCCTCACGTTAGAGCGAGCACATTCTTTACCTCCTTAGACATTACTTGTGTCACAATCTCAACCTAACATATATAAGAAGATGGCACATGCAAGAAGGTATGAGTCAACTTCCAATGTGTTGTACGTACAACTTTATTTAGATAAACAAGACCCAATTAATAGATGATAAATGAAAACATAAGAATTACATACAACCCTTGTCACGACTTTTCATATATTTATTATCCTATAATAAAGCCGGATCATCCAGCTTGTGTGTCTGTTCATCGGACCAAACTGTTTGCTAGCTTGTTTTTTTTTCTTTTTCTTTTTCTTCTTTTTTCTATTTTTTTTAATTCATTTCATCATTATCAAAGTTTTAGGAAATATGTGTATGCCCATCTTATCGGTATGTTTGTATATTTCATCAATATTATCTTGTAATAAAGCGGAATCATCCATCTTGTGTGTCTTCATCGGACCAGGTTGCTTGCTTGCTTATTTTTTTTCTTCTTTTTTGCATTTCTTTTAATTTATTTCATCATTATCCAAGTTTCAGGATATATATACATGCTCATCTTATCAGTATGTGTGTATATTTCATAAATATGTTTCTGTGTTTTGTCTGCATGTTCATCAACACTTATGTGTGTTTCACCAATTTATCTACATACTTCAGCAGTCTGTTTGTGAGCTTAGCAGCCTAACATATTTGTTTCCTTCAATAGGCATATGTCTAAGAAGGGGAGTGTGAGTAACTTTGATAACGAGAAATTACGAGTTACTGGGAGTCAGCTGATAATTATTTGAGTCATTCTTTTTCAACTGTGAGTGCTAGTTACATACTTATTTAGAGCGGAGATAATTTTGATAATCACATGTCTGTGAGCTTAGCAGTCTAATATATTTGTGAACTTTGATAGGCATAAGTCTAAGAAGGGGAGTGTGAGTAACTTTAGTAATAATAAATTGTGGATTGGAGGGAGTCAACCGATAATTATTGAGTTATTTTCTTTCATTGAGTAGTGAGTGTTAATTACATTTTTTAACAGAGGCAATTTTGGTAATCACACATACATGTCGGAAGGAGTCAGTCGGACAATTAAGTGAGTTCTTCTCTTTTAGCATATTATATTTAAATTAGTATGAGTGCAATATATGTAGTTTTTAAAACATAAGTAATTTTGGTAATCACATGCTACAAATTAAAGGGAATTACCTAGCAATTAATTGACAGTTGGCACATGCTAAAAGTGCAGAGCACATATGATTTTTTAATGCACTACAAATTAGAGGGTGTTTCCGGAAAGATAGTCAAATTATTATCATTTAGCAGGTTAATTTAGTTACATAATTTAGCGGGTTAATTCAATCGTGCACAACATGCTTAGCATAGTAAAAGATTGAACTATAATTGAAAAAACTAAAAATAAATTATGTTCAACCCTCGTATGACATTTTATATTTATAATTTAAAAAGATAATTTATAATGAAAAACACACAAAAATATATACGATTATAGATTAGGATATAAGGACTGATCATAATTCAGAAAATAAAATACAGATAAAATTAGTAGGGTCGTCGTGGAATCACTCAACATCATCAAGAAGATTATGTTAGGAAGGAGATAGGGACGAGGTGGTTGTCCCGTAATGAATCACTTCACTTGCCTGCGTTAAATCACACACTAATGACTAATCCCACCGGATGCCAAACGTGGCGAGCAACTGCCTCTCTGTAACTCTTCTTGAAAGGCCCCGGTGCCGAGACCAGTCAGAATGTCTTCAGTGTCAGTTCCAGTTACGTGCCGCACCAGCCAACCCACCCACCCTCAACCAAATTCCACGAACCACAGCTACAGCTCCACCGTCCAGAATGGGCTTCTTGCCGGCTTACTCAGCAAGGACGAACACCAGTCAAGTCCCTGTACGGAGAGGAATGCCAAATCCCCGAAATAATTCCTGACTTGTGGTCCTGGTGCGCCATGACACGATCAGCCGCCGATGGTAGCAATCTCCGGCATTAAATGTGGTGGGGTTAAGGCGTTGCCGTGGTGTATGTGCCCTGATCAGGACGGCATCCCAAACTGCACCATGGGGCGACACGAGGGTGAGACAATGGCTATACAGTTCAAGAGTAATCGCCACCCCGTCTAGCCACGTTAATTAATGAAGGAGCTACCGCTGTCTGCCAGCATTACGGCCTCGAAGATGGGAGGAGTCGAGGAAGTAGATGAGGTGAATGAATTGGACAGCTCGCGAATGGGCTGCTGATGGCTACCGTGGTCGTGGTCGATCTCGAGCAGGCCTAGATGAGCGGCGGCAAAACAGGCAGGAAGTCCGGCGATTCTGGATTCATGTAGGCGGTGGCCGGATACTGCGATATATCACAAGCGCCGCGCTATCAAGATTGGTTTCACGGCTGAGAGGGTAGCAACCCCAGTTGTGCCTAGTAAACAGGTAAGGTACCGTTGAGATAACATATTTTATTTTACCTCTTTTGAATATGTATATTAATTTGTAATATTTAAAAGTCTAAACTTTTACAAGAAGAGAAAAAAAAAATAACATTAGAATGTCGACAAACAAGAAATACAAGATAACATGGACTAGAGTTAACTCAGACTATTCAAATTTAATTATCTGTAAACATGCAGTCTCAACAGCCCAAAAAGAAGAAGAATCACACCCAACTAATACAAAATCTTGTACTTCAACTTTTTTTTTTACTGACGACACTGCTATCGTCACTGGAGATCAAACATCCGCATGTGTTGTGGCTTGGTGTGTGCTACAACTAATTGAATTGTCTTTGCTCCTAACGAAGTCATCTATCTCGAAGTTATGTGCAACACTCATTCAATTCGACTCCTCTGACGAGATCTATGACATGCCACCACGAACTAGAAACTCTCTCCCAGCCAAGGTAACACACAAAAATGTTGATGTCAATTGTGGTTGTGGTGGATCTGAGCTAGCGACACATGGATCAACACTAGTACAGATAACACATTTAGCGTCGGTTAAATAAGCCTTTTGACGTCGATTTCGAAGCGACACCCAAGTGGGTGACACTAAAAGTAGACGTCTTCAACGTCAGTTACATAACCGACGACACAAAGCCTTTTCCGATTGCAACCCAAATCAAAAGCGCCAATAGTGAGACCATAGACGTCGGTTATTAGTTCCAAAACTGACACCACTTCCCAACCTGAACAAAAAAATTGGCCCCAGGTTAGACCATAGGTGTCGGTTTTCTAAAAATAACCGACTCCGTTGATCTCAAATTGTTGTCGATGTTTTATATTTAACCGACGACTATATTTTGGTTTTTTTTTCTTATCAGCTTGCAGGTCTACTGTCTGCTGGTCAGCAGGATGCAGAACCTGCAGTCCAATTCTGAACTGTAGGTTTACAGCATCATTTGATTTCAGCCAACAACAGGCCACAAACCTACAATATTAATAAGATGGACAATATTATATATGGATCATTTGATTCACACACATGTATAAGCACATTTAACTTATATGATTCATCACACACATGTAGAAACCTGTAATTCCATCATCACCATCATCATATGATACTAAATAATATATGTTGTATGGTATCGATTTCCAGTGCAGCATACCTGGTTTTTACAAACTGATTTCAATTCAAATGTTTGGTTACACAAAAAAAATTAACTTCAATATTATAAAATTTAGGCTTAAGTCGTGGTTAGTTTATTTTCTTAATACAAACACAAAATAAAAATGAAAATGAAATAGTTATGAACATGCAGCGGTGTTGTTGTCCAAAACAGTTACTAAACAAGGGGGTTTTCGTACCCCTAAACATGTGCATAAGTAAAATAACTAGGAAGAGAGAGACACAACTAGACTAGATACACAACTTAACCAACAACAACATGGTCCAGAATCAACAATTGTGAAGGCCTTTTCATTGTGGTGGTTTTCCCCTGCGGTTTTAACAAAAAAAAATAGCTATGAAGTTTGATTTTAAGACAAAAAGTGGAAACACAAACTAAATAGGAAAGTAAATTTGTTGCTTGGACCAACCTTGGTTTTTTTGTTAATGTTGAGGCGACACGGAGCTCGTCATTGTCTTTAGATGAATTTGAACTAATGGTGATAGGGAAATCGACAATGCCAAAAGAAATAAAAGGGAAATCGGGTGTGTTCTCATCATCATCATCATCGCTATCCTCTGTCGAGTACTCAAATCATTTAACATGATCGGGCGTCTCGTCATTGATGTTGGTTATCTAAACCTTGATGGTATTATAGTCAATCGGACGAAGAAAAAGCATGTCACTACGGCCCAATAGCATCTTCCTAACCCACTCGCACCAACTGGATGTGGATATAAGATTTCTGACATCATCGTACTTAACCTCGATAACAGATGTTGAATTTCTAAAATTTAGGTACACTTCACCAGCCTTGTAGCGTCTTCGTTTAGATAACGCCAATGTTTAGGTATAGTGAGTTTTTCTAAGGAACAATCGTCTAGGATGATGTCCAACTGTTCTTCGTCGGGGAATAGTAACATTGGGGTAGAGGCCCAGGCCATGGTGACTATTGAAGATCTAGACGATATGCCCACAACAATGTAAAATAATGTTGAGAAAAAGTAATATAAATGTAAGTACTAACAATAGACAACAACATGGGTTATTTCATATTCATGATGAAGAAATAATTGTTTCATACGAATACATAACATATTTTCTACGTACTTAACTACAAATGAAGCAAACATAGTCAATCAAATACAAACTGGCATTCATTGTAGTAAGTTATTCATTGTATCTATTAAATTTAAAAATAAATGTGTAGTCGGTAGTACATAGTGAAATAAACATGGGGGTAGAGGCCCAGACCATGGTGAAATAAACTGAAAAATCAATTATACATTACATTTTTACTAAGTATCATCATCATCATCATCAACGTCATCATCATCATCATCATCATCATCATCATCATCTCCATTAGGGGCCAACCATCATCATCATCATCATCATCATCATCATCATCACCATCATCATTGAAATTACTTAGCATACAAATCCTTGAATCAAACATTTGATAAAATGAAAATCACAAATAATTTTTTTCGTCTAATTACATATTTGGAACAAGCAACTAAATATGTTTTCATTAGCCAACTATAGATGTAACCATTTTATATTTCAGCTTGTCAAGATTCATTATTAAGTTTTCCATGAAATTACTTGAGCTACACATGATCAAGTAAAAGTAACCATATATGTCAAACTAGGGCACCATATATGAGATAGGTGCATGAGATAGGTTAAATGTCATATTTGTCAAACTAGGGCACCATACCTCATCTCAGGTGCATGAGATAGGTTAAATGCCATATATGTCAACTAGGGCACCATGTAAGAGATACGAATGAAAGCTACCTCTACTTATCTCTTCCACATCAAGAGCACAACTTTTCACAACAATGTATCACATACAATCCATCTTAATTAATTACTTAGCAACATCGAATTTAGGTTAGCATCTCATCTTGAAATCTTTCCTGAATTCTAGTGAACTAGCCTTCAAGGCTTAGATTCACACTCCGATATTTCTTCTAATATAAGGGCTATTAGAAGAAATCTCGTTTCAATTCCCTAGTACGAACTTCGGGAGATCATCACAGTGTTCAGGGCTCCTATCTAGAAAAGTTAAGTTATAATGGATATTAAAGTGCATTTACTCACTTTAAGGATAATATGAGGAAATTAAAAGACATATATGTGATTTCGTGTTCTAACCCAAGAATATGTGGCTTAGGATTTCAGAGATACATTTCTTTCAGATCATAAAATATATATAGACCCTATATATACATTTCCATCACATAAGTCAAATGAACTAATCACTAGTCAATAATTCACATATTATGCATAGTACTATGTTTTAACCAATATGTAGAATTTGAAATATGTAAATAATAAAAATGTGAATTGAATCTAGATAAATTCATATTCCTTCTGATCAAGAAGACTATAACATTCATATGATTCATTTACAAGGTTCAATAGAAGAATTAAATCTAAGGTCAAACAAGGTAAACAGTCTTGTGCAATTATTGGAGTTTCTCAATTTCCATCACTTGTAGTTTAATGAGTAGAATTAAGTTTAGAGTTCAACAAGAGTTTTCAATTGAACCAACACCACTCACCTCAGGTGTGAAGCACCTAGTAGGGATTGGTTAGCTACATAGGATTTACCAACCTTGGAAAGAGAGAACCTAGAATTTTGAAATTTCAACTTTAGATTTCCCAAACCCTATAATATCCTCTTCTCTAAGGAGTTTTGAAGCTCAGAAGTGTTGGATGAAAATGAGAGATGTTTGGGTGACTTAACATACTCCAAATATTATGAAAATTTAGGATGTTGTATATAATTGAGTTGACATACTCACCATCATCATCGTTGTCATCATCATCAATCATCATCATCATCATCATCATTATCATCATCATCATCATCATCATCTCCATTAGGGGCCAACCAACACAAATCTTTCTTTTCCATCATCATTATCCGTCATCATATCATCATCATCATCATCATCATTGTTTCATCATTCATATCCTAGGTTTTGTGTAACATCAATTAATTCAATTCATTCTTCCATTTTGTGTTCATTCATTTATCATTAACACTAATTAATCATTATTAATCAACTACACAACCTTGAAGAATAATTATTGAACTAAGTTAAATCAATCACTAATAAGAGAGAAAGAAAGCAATATCAATTAATTAAATTCATTCATGCATCATTAACCTTGATAAATCAATATTAACCAACTACACAATCTTAGAGAAACTAAGTGAAAATCTAATCAATTAAGTTTATTAATGCATCATTAACCCTAATTAATAAATAGTAATCAACTATATGGTGGCATAACCCTAAGTCCAAATCTAGTATTGATTAACCACTCACCACACTGGTGGATCGAGCAGGCTGTGGTGGCGGCGGCCGGAGGTGGAGGTGGCTGGGATGGAGGTGAAGGTGGTCGATGCTGGAGGTGAAGCAGAGGAGGTGTAGGTGGTGTCCAGTGACAGTGACTAGAGTAGTTGAAGGTGGTTAGAGGAAGGCTCCTCGCTCCACCTGGAGTAGGTGGTGGCGGCGACGGGAGCAGGTGGTGGCGGTCGGTGATTGGCAGTGACTGGATAGCAGCAACAGCTCCAGCGGTGAGCAGCTTCAAGATCCTTGTGGCGGCGACTGGCGATGCATGGAGGCAGTGAGCAGCTTCAAGCTACTCGTGGCAGTAGGCAGCCAGTGAGCAGAGAAGTTGAGGCGGCACATAGGCGGCAGAAAAAATGGTCAGACCTAATTCAGTCTGCTCAGAGAATTGAGAATTAAACAGGGGAAGAGGCGATCTGGCTTGCGCAGGTACTATTAAGTTAACTATCAGCATCAATTAATAAAATAATATGACGCCTAAAAAAATAAATGTCAGTTATAAACCTAAATCGACACCTATTTGTAATTTTTATACAAAAAAAATTATGTGGGGACAAAGTGCAACCACACAACCTCATCGGTTCTTTTGCAAAAATGGATGCCAAATAAGGGAATGAATTTTGCCTCATGAAGGATATTTAGTTGTCTGTTCCTTGAGCAAAATTTGATGACCAATTAGTGGATAAAAACTTTTGTGGGTCGTGGCGCGGAACATTTGTCGTCGGTGTTTTTAAAATTGATGCCAAATTAAAAAATTTAGAGGAAAATTTTTTTCCCTGAAAAATTGTATTTCGCAAGTGATTTTGGATGTCAGTGCTTATGTCAAAAAACTAACCTTAAAGAAAAAGAGATACTCGTGTCTTTTGTAAATCGGCTGGCCTTCACATATAGGTGTCATTTGTCGTTTTAAGCTGACGTCGTAGCATATTGGTGTAAGTTTTTTCTTTCCAACCGACGACATCAAATGTGACTTTATACGTCATTTCTATACTAGTGTTGTGGCAACACATCCCATTATCATATAGATAACGAGGTGTTACGCGAAAATGTGCGGAAATCACCATAACCACAGATTATCGAAAACACGGGTTAATTAAAACCGATTGCGGAAAACTGATAAAATGTGAAAATATTACTTTCCACTCCTCATCCTGCAAGGAAACATGTCATATATATACATACACAAGATCTGATACGTGTTCACAACTTCAAGAAACAGCTGTTCATCCATCACATGAGTTCACCACCTGTTCATATACAGAAAGGCCCACTCCTGGCCAACAGCAGGATAACAAACATCATCGATCGTTCATCATGAAACATCGACAAAACATGCCAAGGACCTGAGAGTATAGGGATGACTCTAGACTCTACTACAAAACATCCAAAATAGCAGCATGTCCAACGCTTGCCTTCTACTACTCCTCAAGCTTCTCGGCCGTAATACCACGACCACGACCACGTCTAGCTCGACCACCTAAAAAGGGTGTAAACCGGCGGGGTGAGGCAATTGAACAATTTTCCCAGCGGGAAACATAACTCCCCACTGCAACTACAGAACCTCAGAAAGATAAACTATAATAGCATATAACTATTACAGATATAACAAGAGCAGTCTATATAAAGCAAAGCTATTCTTACCGACAAGCTTACCAGCTGTACAAAAGCATATACCAGATATCTCTCAATGGGACATGATTGACAAAATAAGATATATCATCACTATGTAACATGATTATCAGAACAAGGTATAGTGCCACATAACCTGATTATCAAGATACGACATATTACCACATACCTGATGAATATAGAAGTATCTGCAGATATAACAGAATTAATTACACAAACAATGCCTCAACTAATGTTTCGTGTTTATCTTAAGCAGTAAGTACTAACGGTTGTGATACGTGTTATTATGCCCTGAGGATTTGAATCGTACCATTCACACTACTACAGAACCTACCTTTAGTGTCGGTTATTTAAAGCCTTTAGTGTCGGTTTCTGAGCGACACCTATGTGGGCGACACTAAAAGCTCACCCATTAGGCGTCAGTTCCAAAACCGACGCTCAAACTCTTCACGCGCCACTAAAAACGCGCCATCATGGCACTATAGGCGTCAGTTATTAGATACGCAACCGACGCCCAAACCCTTCGCGCCACAGAAAGGGCGCCATCTTGGGCACTATCAGTGTCGTTTTTGTACAAATAACCGACGACATATATCTTCGTGCCACAGGAGGGCACCAACTTGGGCACTATAGGCGTCGGTTATTAGCTAATAACCGACGCCATATAACTCCCAACATGGCCGTACTGGACAGCACGACCGTGGTGTTAAGGAAATAGACGTCGGTTTCTATTACAAATAACCGACGCCTATTGTATTTTTTTCTGTCAGCCTGCAGACCTGCTGTGGCTGGTCTCAAGATGAGAAACATGTTCAGTTCAGTTATGAACTGCAGGTTTTACGACATCCATTGATATCATCCGACAACAGGCCACAAACCTGCAAAATTAACAAAAAAAATATTCACACATGCATTTAGCAATGCAACCTGTAGTTCCATTTTATTTTCACACATTTAGAAACATTCATGTAGCTAGCAATTTGTAGTTCCATTCATTCACATTCACACATGTAGAAACATTAATATAGCAACCAACACTTTCATTCATTTTCACTCAGACACATGTAGAAACATCCAGACATGTAGAAACATTCACACATATATTATAATTCAGAAATTCATTTACAAAATATCATTGTTTAGTCATTATTCGCTATCAGGATCCCAATTATATTTTAAAGCCCCCACTATTTATATGGTTGTTGCCCATTCTTCTCTTACTTCATTTAATTCTCCCATCGTATAGGGAGCATGTACATCTGGTAAGTCCGTTCCTGTAGTGGGGTCAGCTTTAAACACCTGTAAAGAGAATGATGTATATATATAATTAATGAGCTATAAATAAGATTGATATATTTCATATTATCTAATGAGACTATATAATACCTGAGCAATACAATCGATGTCCATACAACATGACAAACTAACACATATATAGTACATAACAACAGCAGCGTCAGATTTACATACAACACTAGCTTAGTACATATATAGTGGGACTTATAAGGTGACGATCCCACCTGGTAAAACAGGTTACCGACAACTACATGTTACGACTGGGAGGTCATGATTCTGCAACAGTATGCATTAGCAGGAGGACAAACAGATCACCATATGTTTGTCCTCATATGGTGATTTGTTTGTCCTCCTGCTAATGCATATGTTGCTGAATTACGACCTCCCAGTCGTAACATGTAGTCGGTAACCTGTTTTAGCAGGTGGTATCGTCACCTTAGTCCCACTATATATGTACTAAGTTAGTGTTGTATGTAAAGTCGGCGCTGCTGTTGTTATGCACTATATATGTGTTAGTCTGTCATGTTGTTATATGAATCTGAACCACTTGTGTGTGCTGCACTTTATGTATTGTATCTGTATCTTGCTTCTCTTCATTGGGGCTTCTTCCTGCATATCCTGCATATCTATGTCATGTCCGTCCTGCATAGCCTTCTTCCTATATTTATTTTTCAAAGAGAATACAAACAAAAATTATTAGTGTAGAGTTAGTGAAATACTGATCAATGTCTAGAATTGGAATAGATCAAGAACCTACTCTCAGCATCGCGTATGTAATCTCGGGTGAGATTGGTCCTATAGTTCTTTAGCACCCTCCCACAATGTTTAGCATTTGTATTAACTAGAAGATAATGAAACATCAAATCAGAAAATGATATTGATATTAAAAAAGTAAACATTTAGCTTCAATAAAAAAATATAAACATGCATGCCTCTAAAATTGTGATCTTTTATCAATTAACAATCCTTCATTGTGATCTTCGCGCACATATAAGTCATCATTAGCTTCAATATTTTCTGGAGTTGGCAACCCAACTGAGAATGGACTGGAGTCATCATATTTATCATAGTACTCTTCTTCATCTATAGGATCTTCAATGAACTGTCTTTTACCATGAAGAACAACCGACCATTTATCATTTGCAGGATCATCGATATAAAATACTTGTTTCGCCTGTGATGCCAATATGAATGGTTCAGCCTTCTCGCCAATCTTTTCAAAGTTCACTAAAGTGAAACCCAATTCATCCACTGTAACTCCTTTGGTGTTATCAACCCAATTACATTTGAAGAGCGGAATTCTGAAATCTATGTAGTCAAATTCCCATATCTCTTCAATGACACCGTAATATGACATTTTAGCTTCACATGGACTCTTATCCTTTGCACTTGCAAAAAACATAGTCGATGCTTGAAGGGTGACCCCACTATTTTGGACGACACTCTTATCATCTTGGCGCTTTGTGTAATATGTGAATCCATTAATGTCATACCCTTCATAAGACATAACAGTCAACTTTGGTTTAAAGGCGAGGCATTTGATAGTTTTAGTAATATCATCTGGTGTTTGAGATAGTTGATGTAAGACTTTATCTTCAAACCACTTAATAAAAGTCTTGTTATGCTCTCTAGCAAGCCACATTGTATTGGCTCGAGGATATTGTCTTTTGATGAAATTGGTATGTTCCTCGATATAAACGTTCACTTCGTCCATGTTGTGTAAAATATACAAATGACCTTGTTCCAACTGCTCACGGCTGATTACTTTCACACGTGATCCCAAAATTCCTTTGCCAAATAGCTCGTCAATATTCTTGTCATTATCAGGAGTGTCATTACCACTGAGAAAGTCATTGCAGAAATCCATAACCTCTCTCGCCACATAACCTTCAATAATACTCCCTTCAGGCCGATAACGGTTTCGAACATCACCTTTAAAAACGCTCATGTATCGTTCAAAGGGATACATCCAATGCAAGAAAACCGGGCCCAAGATTTTCACTTCCCTAGTCAAGTGGACAACAAGATATACCATGATATCAAAGAACGAAGGAGGGAAATACATCTAAAACTGACATAGGGTAACAACCACTTCTCTTTGCAAATTATCGAGAGTCTCAGGGTCAATAACTTTGCTGCAGAGACTGTTGAAAAAGAAACTAAGTCTGGTGATTGCAAACCTTACATGCTTCGGCAATATAGATCGAATTGCCACGGGAAATATTTGTTGCATTAGAGTGTGACAATCATGAGATTTAAGTCCTATCAACTTCAGATCTTTCATTGATACCAATCTACGGATGTTGGATGAGTAACCATGTGGCACCTTAACATTTATCAAGCATTCACAAAAAGCTTTCTTCTCTTTTCTAGACAACATGTAACATGCGGGAGGTAAGTATGTTCTATTACTACCCATTTCACGTATTTCTATTAATTCTGACCTTATTCCCATTTCACGTAGGTCCAGTCTGGATTTTATCCCATCTTTAGTCTTACCTGGTATATTTAACAGAGTACCAATGATGCTATCACAAACATTTTTCTCAACATGCATTACATCGATACAATGTCTGATTGTCAAAGAACTCCAATAAGGAAGATCCCAAAATATTGACTTCTTCTTGAATGAAGAATTGTCACTCCGTGTAGTACATTGTGATCTTTTACCAAATTCATTGACAAAGTCTTTTATTCTTTCATAAACAACCTCCCCTGGTATAGGTGTAGGTGCACTGCGTTCCTCATTCAATCCATTGAATGCTTTGCGCTTCCTACGATACGGATGGAATTTTGGAAGAAACCTTCGATGACCGAGATATACATTCTTACCGCCATGTTTTAGTCTTGTTGAATCAGTGTTCTCTTCACATATAGGACACGCTTTAGCTCCTTTGACACTATATCCAGACAAATTCCCATATGCTGGAAAGTCATTAATAGTGCAAAACAACATAGCATGCAAACGAAATGTCTCTCTTCGTGAAGCATCATAGGTCATCACACCTTCACCCCAGAGTTTCTTTAAGTCATCAATCCGAGGTTCAAGATAAACATCAATGTCATTTCCAGGTTGTTTAGGGCCCGATATCAACAACGACAGCATTACGTACTTATTTTTCATACACAGCCAGGGAGGAAGATTGTATATAACAAGCATGACTGTCCAAGTGCTATGTTGGCTGCTCAATGTACCGTACGGATTCATCCCGTCTGTACAAAGCCCAAGTCTTAGATTCCTGACTTCTTCACCAAATTCAGGGTACAATACATCAATCTTCTTCCACTGTGGGGAATCAGACGCATGTCGTAGGATCCCACCATTATTTTTCTTAACATCTGCATGCCACCTCAAATTCTTCGCATCTATCGGATTGGCAAACAAGCGTTGAAACCGTGATATTATAGGTAGATACCACATCACCTTGGCAGGAGAACCAGTTTTGGACTCCCCCGAAGTCGTCAATTTATACCGTGACGCACCACATTTTGGACAATCTTTGAAATCTGCATAGTCCTTTTGAAATAATACACAATCATTAGGGCATGCGTGTATCTTCTTGGCATCCATTCCCATTGGGCACAACAATTTCTTTACCTGGTATGTTGAGATTGGTAGCTCGTTTCCTTCAGGAAGCATTTCTTTCAACAAAGACAGCAATGACGTGAAGCTTTTGTCGCTCCATCTATTGTTAGCTTTCAACTTATACAATCTCAACACAGCGTTAAGCTTCATAAACTTAGTACAACCTGTGTATAACGGCATCTCAGCATCATGCACAATGTTTCTAAAAATGGGAGGTGGAACGGTGTGCTCTACCCCACAACTATCCAGCATCGCATCAACGATGTCTACTAGAACTGGTTCATTCACATCTACGTCATCGTAGGCAATTTCTTCTTCCACACAAGCACTGCTATCGACATCCACTGGTTTCAGGTTTGAAATCTCTCCATGCCAGTGCCATTCTGTATAGCCTTGTATAATCCCGTTGCACATGACATGAGTTTTGATTTCGTCACCAGTGTTGACTTTCAAGTTATTAGCGTAATGTCTACATGGACAGTAGAACCTATCTCCAGGTTGTTTCCTATGTTCCTCGGAAAATTTAATGAACTGGTGAAGACCAAAAATAAACTCTAGGGTGCAGCGATTGCGAATGGACATCCATGATCTATCCATTCTATGATCAAAGAGAAAACAAGTATATATTAGGATAAGATTAGGGTCTAGGGTTAACAAATACATGTGATGTCATTATTATATATAATAAATGTGTACCACCTATCCATTCTTGAACACCTAATCTCACTAGTAAGTGTATAATGTGTATTGGGTTTTCAAGAAAATTTTGGAAGCATTTCCCCGCTGTTCTCCAAGTACATATGTACTTAGAGAACAAACGGGGAAATGCTGCCAAAATTTTCTTGAAAACCCAATACACATTATACACTTACATCCTAAGCGAGATTAGGTGTTCAAGAATAGTCCCAAACCGGGGACTATCCAAGATTTACTCCTAATGAGTAAATCTTGGACGGGTTTCTAGGCCAACAAATGATGTATTGTCATTCTTATACCTAAAATCCTAGTTCTTCAAGTTAGGGTGATTATTGATGTCTTTAAAAGCATGATTGGCAATTTAGGGAAAAGTTCATCATTTACATTCCAAGCATGTCACATGTGTGCATTACAGTTCATCATTAAGAAAGATATAAGCATGTCATATTAAAATAGACTAAACAATATGAGAAAATAGTAGTGTAATCATGCAAATGGGAACATTCATGGGAACACACACTTCAGTTATAAGCATTCATGTAGCAACTTTCAGTTCCATTCATTAATCTCTTTTTACATCCATACACAGGGGTGTACCCCTAAACAATAACTAAACAAAGGGCTTGGTGTACCCCTAAACATGCGCATAATTAAAAAAACTATTCATACAGACAAGTCTAAATAGATAGACAACTAAATACTACACCAACATGGTCCCGCATCAATAACTTCTTTTTGATGATGAAGCTGTGTCACGAAGCTCCTCACTGTATTTAGACGAATCTGAACTGACAGGGGCCTCAGATTTAGATTCGTCCGAGCTGATATGCGACGCTGTGTGCTCATACCACAGTAGATGATCGGGGGTCTCGCAGTTGCTGTTGGTTATCCAAACTTTGATAGAATTATGGCCAACTGGACGGAGAAAAAGCCTGTTGCAACGGACCACATGCATCTCTCCAATCCAATCACGCCAACCGGATTTTGATACAAGATTTCCCGCCAAATCATACTCAACCTCGATAACATGTGAATAATTGCCAAAAGTTATGGTCACTTTACCAGGCATGTAGTGTCTTCCTTTTAGAAAACGCCAATGTTTGGGTATGACCAATTGGTTTAAGGAACGATCATCTAGGATGATGTCCAATTGTTCTTCAATGGGGAACGTTAACATTGACATAGAGACCCAGTTCATAGTGACTGTTATGGGTGGACAGAGACTGCACAATATTAGTATTAACAAAGTGTAAGTACATATAACGATGTTATATATTTTCAGAAAAAGTTGTATAACATCAGTTTACCTTTTATTGCTTGTCATAACCAACTTTATTGTGGTAGACATGATAGCTTGAAAAGAAGTCTATAAATGTACTTAGAGAACAAACGAGGAAATGATCCTAATGAGTAAATCTTGGACGGGTTTCTAGGTGCTTACTAAAATAGAACCATTATATGGAACTAATCCTACATTTTACACATACTTTTCCTGAGTAAGATAATGTGCACTTCATGGAATTATTAAGATCTGAATATATATAAGTTGTTTCTACCTACTTTGATGGGATTTTATAACATTCGAGTCTTCCATTTATAACATTAAGATCTGAATATATATAAGAATCCCATTTGATACACACGATTGAGATTCTTTCACGATACTAGGAAAATACACTAACTAGATATTCATTTAGGTGTTAGACATCAATATGTGTATGAGCCCTAATTAAAACTGATTCTCATAGGAAGTAAATAAATTTAAAAAAAAATGCGCAGCAGCAGGGCAGCACCTTGAGGGAAGACGAGCAGAGGAAGAAGAAGAAGGCAGGGCGGGCACCTTGAGGGAAGAGGAGAAGCGGCCGGAGCAAGTCCTACCAGCTTCCGGCGGCAAAGAGAGGAGCAGCGGAGAGGGCGGCGAGGCTAGGAGACCTAGCTGCTACCGGCGACGGCGGAGAGGGAGGCTGGCGGGCGGAGAGGGAGGCCGGTGGGCAGGCAGGAACTGACTGCTTCTCGCTCAACGGCGACGAGTGGCGAGCACGGAGGAAGGAGCGGCGGCGACGGAGCACGACGGCAGAGCACGAACGGCAGGGAGCGGCGGCGGCGGCGGCAGGGAGCAAGAAATTGCCGGAGCTAGGGAAATTGGGAACGAAATAGGGAAATGGGAAGAATCGTTCGGGCAGGGTGAGCTATTAAGTTGAAAATATGTGTCGGTTATTTAAAAAACCGACAACTAAACCAATAGTGTCGGTTTGTTTGCAAAAACCGACACCTATACTATATTATAGTCGTTGGTTTTTGATTAAACGACAACTGACAACTATTCCTATCTCACGAATACCATTTAGTCGTCAGTTATTTAGTTACGAACCGACGCAATATGTAAAATATTGGAGCCAATTTTTTCACTGGAATTTTGGGTTTGGCGGTTGAGTTTAGGTGTCGGTTCTTTATTAATTAACCGACACTTAATAAAAGCGGTACCCGTGTCTGGTCGACCTTCATGGGTTGGATGTCGGTTTCTGTTAAAAACTGACACAGTAGGGTTTATGTGTCGGTTTTTGTATACAACCGACCCCTTGAAAACCGACTTTATAAGCCATTTCTATAGTAGTGTCAAATCCAACCTCTGGCTGTGAAGCCCAAGAATGGTGCCATACAAGGTCAATGGAAGAGCCGGACTCCACGACCTCCCACCTCGTGGTCAGTACACGAGTATAACACAAGCAGGACCGTAGTCACATGCTGAAGTGGTCTAATCCACAGGGTCAGCTCCATAGGCTACCCTTCCTAGCCCGCCTTGGTACAGGTCTCAGCGCTAGTAAAACTGAGCCACGGGCCTGTTCACTGTACTCTGAGCCATGAACGTATTCATGCTCTTCACATCACATATCCTGAGCCATGGGCCTATTCACCATGCTCTATATACATATCTGAGTCTACAACCGAAGTTACACTCTTACCTCCTCATTTTTAGGCTAGGAGCAACCTACACATTCAACAATATGCGCTTCCAGGTTAACTCGTAGTATAACCTGTTTCACCATCACCAAGTCCTGACGATGATGGATCTATGGCCAGGGCAAACTACATGATATAATTCACTGTAATTATTTAGTATCTTTTAGATGGATTGCAAGATTCAACCAAGTTGTATAACATGCAAAACATAACAAAAAGTAAATAACATTAAATTATTATGGAAACACATCAACCTGATCCATCATAAGGATCCAACATGACATGTTACCACTTGGCCTCTTGCCAACCATCCAGATCTATATATCTCAAGGATTACCACATACCATGGGATCTCAATCCCTCATCATGTACTGTCACTGCCTTTCCAAGGCTCGCATCATTCTCATAGAATAATTATCAAAGTAATGTTTCTCATTACATGTGTCTCATAGCCCTTTCATGGCTAAACATCACCTGCATGGTTAGAATATACAATAATCATAGTTTCAACATAAGGGATATGCCCACTGCCATGAAATAACATTCAATATACTCTACTTATCATTCTTACACTATTTGGTGATCAAGCGTATTAAGCACATCATTAACAAACCATATTCATGCTTACCCTTATCTCAAGATTATACAAACAATCAAGGTATTCACTTTATATAGAAATCATGTTGAGTATACAGAGCAAACACTATTGTTACCACTATTGTAATTGTCACCATCCACTAACATTATTATTATCATTTAAGCCACCACTAGTGCAACTACCATTTATCATTGTTATTCACATTTAAGCATAAGACTTACATCATGCATATCATTACTACCATTGTTACCATCATTATTATTATCAGCATTATTACTATCATCATCCACTATTATCGTTATTGCTATGTCATTAAGCAAACTATTAACGTGACTGTCACCTAGCATCATTATTAATAGATAAGCATAAGGATCATATCGTTACCACTACCTTCCTTATTATCATCACTACTATCATTTACATTATTGCCATCATCAACATTATTGCTATCATTATCATTACTACTTTTATCAGCATCATTTCTACCATTAGCACTGTTATTGTTACAAGGCATCACTATCGTTGTTGTTATTACTAACATTTCTATCGTTTATTGGTGCATAAACATTCACTTCCATAACACATGAAACCATCACTATAGGATCACATAACCCTCACTATAACTCCTCACAACCCTCACCTATACACTGCTCTCAACGGCTATAGCAAGGAGTGCAGCAACGCTGCGTTGCTACCCAGAACCCAACCCACGACACATCGTCACAAGGTATCGTGCATCAGGGTGTCGGGCGTCCCATGTCTATCGGGCAACGCCCGTCACACTCCCTGCCGGCCGACACGCATGGAGGTGTGACGCCCGTCACAACACCCCAACAGCAACGCCCGGTATACTAGGGCTATCATTCACATCACAAGCCTCAACAACGACCAGGAGAGAGAGAAGGAGAGAGAGAAGAACTTCCACATAACGTGCTACCAACATAGCCCACTCTAACGGCCGATACATCAAAGGAAAGGGCGTGACACCCGTCACACTCCAGGCCCTGTCGGCCGTCACAACTCAAGAGGATATCGTCCGATATCAACCCTTCATGCCCAACACAACTATAACGGCCAACATTATACTAGCCTATCGTTCAGCCCAAACCAGCTTACCATACCTGATCCTATCGTCCAACTCAAGCCAACCTTCATGCCACACATGGTCTAACGTTCATGATAAGAACAAGGGTGTTTCTCATCACAAGAAGAACCCTATCGCCCAACATGGTCACCGCCATATCGGCCATCACTATCTAACATATCCTATCGCCCATCACAAGAACACCACTGTGTCGTCCATCACAAGGTACTCATATCGTCCAACTCACCCAAACAAGGAAGGGGGGTATCGCCCAACCTAGGCCATCTTCAACCTCCAACTCAAGGGAGCACAAACCCTAGATCACAAGGTATAATAGGTTACAAGGAACCCTAAACCCTAAGGGGGATCGGCCACCAAGGAAACACAAGCAAGGTACAAATCTAAGCTACTAACTTATGAACAAGAACAAGAGATAATGAAGTTAGGGTTAGAAGTTATGCAAGCAGCCTTAAGCTCCAAGCTCCAAGGAAGAAGAAGCACTCCAAGGTCCAAGGGATATCGTCCACCAAAGCTTCTTCCAAGAGGGTATCGGCCACCACTGCTACTCCAGGAGAGTGTATCGGCCAACACAAGCAAGGAAGGAGAGGAGTGTCGTGCACTCAAGGTGGATGAGAGACCAAAAGAGCAAAGGAAGCTAAGGCAAGGGAAAGAGCTACCTATATAGAAAGAAGGGGAGGAGAAACCAAGGTAGATCCATGCTAAGTGTCGTCCACCCAAGGGACACTTATCCTAGGGTTCAAGCCAACACTCTAGCAAGCCACGAGACACTTGTCCAAGATATGCACCAAGTGTCCACCAACCAAGACCAAGCAACATGTGCGACACATGCATCAGCTCTGCTGGGGGACACACCACCATGTTGGGTGACACAAGCTTCATTTGGCCGACACAAGGCTCAAGCAAGCCCAAACAAGGCACCTCAAGGCCCAAACAAGCTCAACTCAGACCCAGAGAACTCAAACAACAAGCCCAAGCCTTCCTCTCAACCCTAGAGGAAGCAAAGAGAGGAAAACATCTCACAAGATGGCATACTTGCACACAAAACCCTAAACTTGGGTTATTTGCAAGTAGCCCCTCCAACCCTCAACAAAGCACAACAAAATCCTAATTGCCACCAAAGGTGATTAGCAAGCACCAAAGCACCAAGATCAAGCCAAACAAACAGGGTAAACCCTAAATGCAGGTCAGGGTCCTTACAAGCTAACCCCCTTTAAGGGATTTCGTCCCCGAAATCCGAAGAGAAAAGTGAGGGATACTTCTTCCTCATCTCTTCCTCAAGCTCCCACGTGGCTTCGTCAATGCCACGACGCTGCCAAAGAACCTTCATAAGAGCCAGGTCCTTCCTCTTCAGCTTCTTGACCCTTCTATCAAGGATCGCCACAGGACCTTCCTCGTAGGTCATATCTGCATCAAGCTCAACCTCAACTGGCTGTATCACTGTACCTGAATCCGGATGACTTTTCTTCAACATACTGACATGAAACACTGGATGCAACCTGTGCAACTCTTGAGGCAACTCTAACTCATAAGCTACCTTGCTAACACATGCTCTGACTGAGTAAGGCCCCATATACCTGGGAGCTAACTTACCCTTCCGTCCAAACCTTAGAACACCTTTCCACGGAGAGACTTTAAGATACACTTTGTCTCCTACCTAGAATTCCAAAGGTCGTCGGCGATTGTCTGCATAAGACTTCTGCCTATCCTGTGCTACTTTCAACTGTTGTTGTATCACCTTGATCTTATCTGTTGTCTGCTGAACTAACTCAGGACCCAAAAGCTGATACTCTCCAGACTCATACCAACACAAAGGAGATCTGCACTTCCTTCCATACAAAGCTTCATAAGGAGCCATGTCAATGCTCCGCTGATAACTGTTGTTGTAGGCAAACTCTATCAAACTCAGATGTACATCCCAGTTGCCTAGAAACTGCAAAACACAAGCTCTAAGGAGATCCTCCAAAATCTGAATAGTCCTCTCAGACTGTCCATCTGTCTGCGGGTGAAAAGCTATACTGAACCTCAACTGCGTTCCCAATGCTCTATACAACTATTCCCAAAAACGACTCGTAAACTGAGGACCTCTATCGGAAACTATCGTTGCTGGCATGCCATGCAAATGTACTATCTCATCCACATATACTCGAGCAAGTTTCTCAGCTGTATACCTCGTCTTCACTGGTAGAAAATGGGCAGACTTCGTCAATCTGTCCACTATCACCCAAATGGAATCATGATTCCTAGTTGTCTGGGGTAGACCAACTACGAAATCCATGCTTATGTGATCCCATTTCCACTACGGTATCGACAAAGGTTGCAACGTACCTGCCGGCTTCTGATGTTCAGCCTTCACTTGCTGACACACCGCATATCTCGCCATGAACTCGGCTACATCTCTTTTCAAACCGGGCCACCAATACAAGTCCTTCAGACTATGGTACATCTTGGTGACACCTGGATGCATCGCATACATCGATGTATGTGCTTCCTCAAGCACCAACTTCCTCAGATCATCAGCATCTGGAACCACCATCCTATCACGATAGCAAACTAGCCCATCCTCGGACTCATGAAACCCATCACCCTTGTCGCTGCCAAACTCTGATCTAATCAACTATACCGCATCATCTGTATGTTGTGCATCCTTGATCTGCTGTCTCAACGTATGCTTAACTTGCATCTGTGCGAAAAGACCAGACAACAAAGAAACTTCCATCTGCACATTCATCTGTCGAAGAGAAACAAACATATCTCACTTATGGCATACCAGAGAACTCAACTGTGCCTTCTTTGAAGAAAGAGAAGAAGACTTTCTGTTAAGCGCGTCAGCTACCACATTCGCCTTACCAGGGTGATACTCGATAGTGCAGTCGTAATCATTGATCAACTCCATCCATCGTCACTGTCGCATGTTCAACTCTTGCTGTGTAAAGATATACTTCAGATTCTTATGATCTGAAAGATCTGACACACTTCCCCATACAGATAGTGTCTCCAAATTTTTAACGCATGAACCGCTGCTGCCAACTCCAGGTCATGAGTCGGATAGTTCTCCTCATGTTTCTTGAGTTTTCGCGAGGCAAAAGAAACCACATGATCTTCCTACATCAAAACGCAACCTAAACCTTTCTTGGAAGCATCACAAAAAACAACATAGCCTTTCCTAGGCTCTGGCAAGATCAACACTGGAGCACTGGTCAGCTTCTCCTTCAAACTTTGGAAAGCTTGCTGACATCGATCATCCCAAACAAAAGGTACATCCTTTCTGCTCAACTTCGTCATCGGCAACGCGATCACACTGAAGTCCTTGATAAACCTCCGGTAGTATCCTGCCAAACCAAGGACACTACGAACTTCTGTCGGTGTCTTCGGCTGTTCCCAATCCGCAACGGATTCCACCTTCTTCGGATCTACTTTGACTCCTTCAGCAGATATCACGTGATCCAAGAAAGTCACTCCATCCAACCAGAACTCACACTTACTGAACTTGGCATACAACTGATGTTGACGAAGAAGAGTCAACGCTCGACGAAGATGTTTCTCATGTTCTTGCATGTCCCGACTATAGATCAAGATGTCATCTATAAAGACTACAACAAACTGATCTAAGAACGGATGGAACACTCTGTTCATCAGATCCATAAAAGCAGCAGGTGCATTGGTTATCCCAAACGGCATAACCACGAACTCGAAATGACCATACCTCATCCTGAAAGCTGACTTTGGTATGTCATCCGCCTTAATCCTTAACCAGATGATATCCGGACCATAGATCAATCTTCGAAAACACTGTAGCACCACGCAACTGATCAAACAGATCATCTATCCTCGACAATGGGTACTTATTCTTAATCGTGACCTTGTTCAACTGTCGGTAGTCTATACACAACCGCATCGAACCATCCTTCTTCTTAACGAACAACATGGGAGCACCCCATGGCGATGTACTCGGTTGGATAAAGCCTTTCTCCAACAACTCTTGCAACTGCTTCTTTAGTTCTGCCATCTCTGCTGGAGCCATCCTATATGCTGACTGTGCAACTGGCTGCGTTCCAGGAACTAGATTGATCTCGAAATCAATCTCTCGGGGTGGAGGAACACCAGGAAACTCCTCAGGAAACACGTCTGCAAACTCTCGAACCAAGGATACCTCCTCAAGACTAGGACCTTTCGCCTTCATAACCACAACGGTATCCACCATATGAGCTAAGAACGCCTCACATCCTTGTCGTAACAACTTATCTGCCACCATAGCTGATACCAAACACATCGAAAGAATCTTCATATCTCCCTGGAAGATCCACTTCTCTCCAGCAACATCAAACACTGCCTGCTTGTAACCACAATCCAAGAATACCTTATACTTCTCTAAGGTATCCATCCCAAGGATAACATCGAAACCATGCATATCAAGTGGTATAACATCCACTTGAATACGATGTCCTGAGAAAGACAAGACATAAGATGGACACTCTTCTCGAAGTAAAGAGGAACCATCAAGAGGGGTTTCTAACATGATATCCTTCTTACAGCTAACAGGTAAATGACAGTTTTCAAGCATACTATAGGCGATAAAAGAGTGTGTAGCACCCGGGTCAACCAGAACAGATATAAATCAAGAAGAAGACATATCAGAATGAAATAACTCCATCTGACCTGTCACCACTCGCGGGTTGACTATCGCCTCTGGCTGACTCATGGCATAGAATCAAGTCGTTGCTTGCTGTCCACGACCTCTGCTTCCTTGAGCAGATGATCCAGCCTGAGACGCTTGACTGCGTCCTCGTCCTTTGCTACCACTGGGCTGTGGTCTCTCTGACCTCTGAAAACTCTACCTCGGCTGTTGCGTCACTTCAACATCTCTATTCGGGCAATTAAGCCTGAAATGCCCGACTTGTCCACAAAGATGACATGCCTTGTCCTCAAACTGTGACCTAGATGGTCCTGTCACTGCCACTGAAGATGAACTGTGCGCCTTAGACGGTGAAGAAACATAACCTCTTCCCTTACTCGGAGACCAATGAGAAGGTACACCAGCACTTCTCATCACTGATGGTGCCAAAAACCTAGGCTTCTTAAAGCCACCAAACCTTCGTCCTTGAAACTGAGCAGGTCTGTTAAGAGACATAGACTCTCTTTTCTCCCTTACTGTCCTCTCGATCCGTCGAACTGATTCCACGAACGTAGCAAACCTCTCTCGGTTCTCCAACGCAGATACCAGTGTCTTCAACTCAGCACTCAAACCCTTCTCGAAACGTCTGATCTGTTCCTCATCTGTTGCCGCCATGTGAGGACAGAACCTCAACAGATCCATAAACTTAGCTTCATACTCGGTGATGTTCATCGTTCCTTGTCTCAGGTTCTCGAACTGACTCACCTTCTCATCCAGATACGTCTTTGGGAAGTATCTAGCGACGAACTCACGTCGGAACACTTCCCAACAGATCACCTCGCCAGGCCGCTTCTCTTCCTCGATGGTCCACCAGTGACCAGCACTACCCTTCAGAAGGTATACAGCATGCTTTACCTTGTCCGCTTCGGGGATGTCAAGAATCCGGAAAGCCTTCTCGAGACTTGTCAGCCATAGATCTGCATCTGCTGGATCAGCCGTTCCAGCATAATCCGAAGCTCCAACTCGGTGAAGCTGCTCGAAGGTCTTCCCAATACCCGATGCTTCTCCATGGGGAACCTGTGCTCACGGAGGAGGCACTGGTAATCGCTCAACCATGAGATTCATCGTAGCCATTAACTGCCCCATAAGCTGTTGGTAAGCAGGATGTTCAAGTATGGCTGGGTTAAATTGGGGAACCTCAGGCACCCGATCTGCATGTGCCTGTCCATATGCTCCATCAACTGATGCAGCATCACTGTACTCAGCAGAGTGTTCTTCATGGTTTCCAGACATCTTGACTTTTCTTCCACTGAGGGCAGAAGATATTGTAAGAAAACCTGGACACTCATAAGGACAACTCAACCTAGTCCTAAATCCATGTAGACTCAGCGAACCTAAAGCTCTGATACCAAAACTTGTGGAAACACATCCCATCATCATATAGATAACGAGGTGTTACGCAAAAACGTGCGGAAATCACCATAACCACAGATTATCAAAAACACGGGTTAATTAAAACTGATTGCGGAAAACTGATAAACTGTGAAACTATTACTTTCCAGTCCTCATCCTGCAAGGATACATGTCATATATATACATACACAAGATCTGATACATGTTCACAGCTTCAAGAAATAGTTGTTCATCCATCACATGAGTTCACCACTTGTTCATATACAGAAAGGCCCACTCCTGGCCAATAGCAGGATGACAAACATCATCGATCGTTCATCGTGAAACATCGACAAAACATGCCAAGGACCTGAGAGTACAGGGTTGACTCTAGACTCTACTACAAAACATCCAAAATAGCAGCATGTCCAACGCTTGCCTTCTACTGCTCCTCAAGCTGCTCGGCCGCAATACCACGACCATGACCACGTCTAGCTCGACCACCTAAAACGGGTGTAAACCAGCGGGGTGAGACAATTGAACAATTGTCCCAGCGGGAAACATAACTCCCCACCGCAACTACAGAACCTCAGCAAGATAAACTATAACAGCATATAACTATTACAGATATAACAAGAGCAATCTATATAAAGCAAAGATATTCTTACCGACAAGCTTACCAGCTGTATAAAAGCATATACCAGATATCTCTCAATGGGACATGATTGACAAAATAAGATATATCATCACTATGTAACATGATTATCAGAACAAGGTATAGTGCCACATAACCTGATTATCAAGATACGACATATTACCACATACCTGATGAATATAGAAGTATCTGCAGATATAACAGAATTAATTACACAAACAAGGCCTCAACCAATGTTTCATGTTTATCTTAAGTAGTAAGTACTAACGACTGTGATACGTGTTATTATGCCCTGAGGATTTGAATCGTACCATTCAAATCCAACCTCTGGCTGCGAAGCCCAAGACCGGTGCCATACAAGGTCAATGGAAGAGCCGGACTCCACGACCTCCCACCTCATGGTCAATACACGAGTACAACACAAGCAGGACCGTAGTCACATGCTGAAGTGGTCTAAGCCACAGGGTCAGCTCCATAGGCTACCCTTCCTAGCCCGCCTTGGTACAGGTCTCGGCGCTAGTAAAACTGAGCCACGGGCCTGTTCACCATGCTCTGAGCCATGAACGTATTCATGCTCTTCACATCACATATCCTGAGCCATGGGCCTGTTCACCATGCTCTATATACGTATCTGAGTCTGCAACTGAAGTTACACTCTTACCTCCTCATTTTTAGGCTAGGAGCAACCTACACATATTCAACAATATGCGCTTCCAGGTTAACTCATAGGAGAACCTATTTCACCATCACCAAGTCCTGACGATGATGGATCTATGGCCAGGGCAAACTACATGATATAATTCACTGTAATTATTTAGTATCTTTTAGATGGATTGCAAGATTCAACCAAGTTGTATAACATGCAAAACATAATAGAAAGTAAATAACATTATATTATTATGGAAACACATCAACCTGATCCATCACAAGGATCCAAGATCACATGTTACCACTTGGCCTCTTTCCAACCATCCAGATCTATCTCAAGGATTACCACATACCATGGGATCTCAATCCCTCATCATGTATTGTCACTGCCTTTCCAAGGCTCGCATCATTCTCATAGAATAATTATCAAAGTAATGTTACTCATTACATGTGTCTCATAGCCCTTTCATGGCTAAACATCACCTGCATGGTTAGAATATACAATAATCATAGTTTCAACATAAGGGATATGCCCACTGCCATGAAATAACATTCAATATACTCTACTTATCATTCTTACACTATTTGGTGATCAAGTGTATTAAGCACATCATTAACAAACCATATTCATGCTTACCCTTATCTCAAGATTATACAAACAATCAAGGTATTCACTTTATATAGAAATCATGTTGAGTATACAGAGCAAACACTATTGTTACCACTATTGTAATTATCACCATCCACTAACATTATTATTATCATTTAAGCCACCACTAGTGCAACTACCATTTATCATTGTTATTCACATTTAAGCATAAGACTTACATCATGCATATCATTACTACCATTGTTACCATCATTATTATTATCAGCATTATTACTATCATCATCCACTATTATCGTTATTGCTATGTCATTAAGCAAACTATTAACGTGACTGTCACCTAGCATCATTATTAACAGATAAGAATAAGGATCATATCTTTACCACTACCTTCCTTATTATCATCACTACTATCATTTACATTATTGCCATCATCAACATTATTGCTATCATTATCATTACTACTTTTATCAGCATCATTTCTACCATTAGCACTGTTATTGTTACAAGGCATCACTATCGTTGTTGTTATTACTAACATTTCTATCGTTTATTGGTGCATAAACATTCACTTCCATAACACATGAAACTATCACTATAGGATCACATAACCCTCACTATAACTCCTCACAACCCTCACCTATACACTACTCTCAACGGCTATAGCAAGAAGTGCAGCAATGCTGCGTTGCTACCCAGCACCCAACCCACGACACAGCATCACAAGGTATCGTGCATCAGGGTGTCGGGCATCCCATGTCTATCGGGCAACGCCCGTCACACTCCCTGTCGGCTGACAAGCATGGAGGTGTGACGCCCATCACAACACCCCAACAGCAACGCTCGGTATACTAGGGCTATCGTTCACATCACAAGCCTCAACAACGACCAGGAGAGAGAGAAGGATAGAGAGAAGAACTTCCACATAACGTGCTACCAACATAGCCCACTCTAACGGACGATACATCAAAGGAAAGGGTGTGACGCCCGTCACACTCCAGGCCTTGTCGGCCGTCACAACTCAAGAGGGTATCGTCCGATATCAACCCTTCATGCCCAACACAACTATAACGGCCAACATCACACTATCATATTGTTCAACCCAAACCAGCTTACCATACCTGATCCTATCGTCCAACTCAAGCCAACCTTCATGCCACACATGGTCTAACGTTCATGATAAGAACAAGGGTGTTGCTCATCACAAGAAGAACCCTATCGCCCAACATGGTCACCGCCATATCGGCCATCACTATCTAACATATCCTATTGCCCATCACAAGAACACCACTGTGTCGTCCATCACAAGGTACTCATATCGTCCAACTCACCCAAACAAGGAAGGGGGGTATCGCCCAACCTAGGCCATCTTCAACCTCCAACTCAAGGGAGCACAAACCCTAGATCACAAGGTATAATAGGTTACAAGGAACCCTAAACCCTAAGGGGGATCGGCCACCAAGGAAACACAAGCAAGGTACAAATCTAAGCTACTAACTTATGAACAAGAACAAGAGATAATGAAGTTAGGGTTAGAAGTTATGCAAGCAGCCTTAAGCTCCAAGCTCCAAGGAAGAAGAAGCACTCCAAGGTCCAAGGGATATCGTCCACCAAAGCTTCTTCCAAGAGGGTATCGGCCACCACTGCTACTCCAGGAGAGTGTATCAGCCAACATAAGCAAGGAAGACGAGGAGTGTCGTGCACTCAAGGTGGAGGAGAGACCAAAAGAGTAAAGGAAGCTAAGGCAAGGGAAAGAGCTACCTATATAGAAAGAAGGGGAGGAGAAACCAAGGTAGATCCATGCTAAGTGTCGTCCACCCAAGGGACACTTGTCCTAGGGTTCAAGCCAACACTCTAGAAAGCCACGAGACACTTGTCCAAGATATGCACCAAGTGTCCACCAACCAAGACCAAGCAACATGGGCGACACATGCATCATCTCTGCTGGGCGACACACCACCATGTTGGGCGACACAAGCTTCATTTGGCCGACACAAGGCTCAAGCAAGCCCAAACAAGGCACCTCAAGGCCCAAACAAGCTCAACTCAGGCCCAGAGAACTCAAACAACAAGCCCAAGCCTTCGTCTCAACCCTAGAGGAAGCAAAGAGAGGAAAACATCTCACAAGATGGCATACATGCACACAAAACCCTAAACTTGGGTTATTTGCAAGTAGCCCCTCCAACCCTCAACAAAGCACAACAAAACCCTAATCGCCACCAAAGGTGATTAGCAAGCACCAAAGCACCAAGATCAAGCAAAACAAACAGGGTAAACCATAAACGTAGGTCAGGGTCCTTACATGTGCAACAACATATCAACATAATAAGTCACACGATAATGAATATGGAGTCATGTAGTGGGTTGCACGATACCCAAGCGATTTTCCACCACAGTTGGTTTCATAGTTGAGAGGCTAGCAACCCAAGTTGTGCCTAGAATAAACAAGTACTGAGTGGGGTAATGTTACAAGGTTCCTAGACCTAATTAAGTTTTCAAAAAAAAATTTAAAAAACATTGCATGTTTTTCATGACCAAGTATGTAAATTACAAACACCATTAGGGGTCTATGGTTATTTTTTGAGATTCAGTATCCATAAAGTGATATAATTAATAATAAACCATCCTTAACTAGAACACATGCTTCTATGCAAAGCAAGAAAAAAATCCATCAAGATGGAAGTTGTGCCAAGTATACAAGTACCTATTGGGATAATGTTACAAGGTTCCTATCCCTAATCAGGTTTTTAAGAACAAAACTAAGAAACATTGTATATTAATCATGACCATGTACATTACATAAAGTCTAAACAACATTAGGGTTTTAAGGTTATTTTCTTAGATTCACTGACCATAAAGTGCTATGACTAATAATCAATCATCCTTAACTAGAACATATGCTTCTATATAAAGTATGAAAAAATTGCATCAAGATGGAAGGAGATGGGCTACAAGCTGTATCTCCATCCCTTTTTGGATGGAAAAACCAATCCTCCAAAACTCAATATCCATAGACCCAGGGTTCATAATATTCCTATGAATAACTTTTTGCACCATCTTTAACATCTCCACATGCTTTGATTCTAAGAACTCAAAACTATCAAATGGGAAACATATAAAAACATGTTTATTGTTGTTTTCTCATTCTTGACCACTTTGGTTGAACCAACTTTGAGGGAATCTAGTCCCATGGTGAAGGCCCCACTCCTCAAGACTAAAAGTGAGAAAGCCCCAGTCAGATCCATACGTACATGATTTACTCCAACTCAACCAAAAAGATACATCATCTGGCCTAAATGTCACACACTCCTCCTATGTGTCATTCAAAAAGTTCATAGATGCCTCTTTTTTAGCAATAAATTGTCGTGTGTTTGATTGTATTGTATGGAACAACCCTAATAATATTATGTGTGAACAACATGCTTTGTAAAAGTTTCTAACATGCCTTGTGATAAATTGTACATACCTAATTGACAAGAAACAAATGAATCATAAGATGATACCTAACGATAGTATGATACTCTATGGGTGACATATGCAGGCATAGACCGTCAATGAGAATGGAAAGAAGACAATTTTATGCATGATCATCTTGTAAATACCCAAAAACATATTTTTGTCTTTTTATTTATGTGTCATGTTAAACCTAACTTCCATGTCTTATATAATTTGCTAAAAAGTTTACTTGCCAAAGCATGTTGGGTTTTAAGGGTAACGTCGACCATGTTAGAAAAACTAAATAGGTCTAAATTTATAATTGTGACATGTAGGATATACCAAATCATTATCAAAATCAAAGTCCATACGGAAAATCTTATTACCTCACAAATATGATCATGCAACACCCAAATTGGGGCATGGAGGCTAAGTCTCTATTTCCTAGCATAAACCCAACCCACTGAATCAAATGGGTAGGGAAGCCATCCTCCATTGAAGGTCCCCAAATTAAGGATATGCATGAACCACATATCCTCAATAGACCCTTGTAAGCCACTATCAAACCATTCTACTACCTCTTCCATGCGTCAAATATGGCATGTCCCAAGGCCATATAGTAGTTTGGAAACACCAATATAAGAACATAGCAAAAGAAACTCACTACATAGATCATACAATTGTGGAAGAAGATACATCAATTGTAAATCCTTAGAAAGATGCATCATGGCCAACCTCTCAATAAAATATTTGTCTCTATAATAGCTGATCCAAGTAACTTTACTCCCAACAAAGGTCGACTGATATACACAAGGAACATCCCATGTGCATGTTCCTTCCATCACATACAAGACAAAATAGCAATATTCAATTCAAGACCCAAACTTGGACCGGTCTACTAGATGATGTCATGCATATTGCCCACCTCTGATGTGTGTCCAATAATGGTCATGTCATCTAGATATCAAGCATGAAGAAGAAGCTTGCAGTGGTCTCTAATATGATGAATAAGTGGATGAAGTACAAGGAAAAGGGTATCATCCGAAAGGGTCTCCCCATTTTACTCCAATGACTGACCAGATATGTTCATTCCCAAGGCACAACTTGTTGGTCAAACCATATAAGAACTCCACCCACAAAAATTAGATGGGAACTCACCCTCACCTCATGAAGTAGAAACGACCTATCCACTAGGTTGAAATTATTTGTACTGTCCATTTTAAGAATGAAAAGAGTCTCGTCTTCATTGTACTAGCTTAAGACCCTAGTAACACTATGAAAAAATTTATCTGTGCCACCTAAAACATCGACTCCAAACTAGAAATGATTGAGATATTTGGACATATCTTCAATCACTCCTAACATGGAAACTTTGGACACTATACTCTTCCAAATAGTTCCTAGGGTGATAGGATGTAGACCGTTGTCAGGCTTGAGCAAGGGCATAAGAGGTATAGAAGCTACAGACTCTACCAAACTCAAGGGGGGCCTACCCTCAACCATAATGTAATGACCCTCAAAATCCAGTCCCAAAAATTCTTGTTATTTAATAAAGGTGAAACCCTAAGTTGAAAGAATCCATTTTTATATGTTGATTTAATTTGAGACCATGCTTAATTCGTATTACAAATTGAGTTAAATATGCTAGGTGGACCTCGAATTGAATCATTGCCACATCAATGTAATGTATAATGCACAAAAACCTAACCCTAATTATGCAATGGTGACTAGTTGTGAATTGAATGATAGTTTTAGCCCACATACATGTAAAATGTATCCCATTATTTTATATGTGAGTAGGTAATTGAATTTTATAACTTCCATCAAATTTTGGCAATACAATTCCTTTTCAATAACTATTAATGTGTTAATTACCTTAAGTAGCTAATAATGCAAAACACATATTTTCCCTAACTCAAATACGAAATCTAATTAGATAATAGAATTCCTCAAGGTCGTTTTAGCCTACCTATAAAGTTTGGTTGGATTTGGATAATCCTTGATGCTCCAAATGAAATTAGGAAGCAAGTGGGAGATAATGATGATTTATGATTAATCCTTTAATAACGTACAAATAATCATCCTAGTTTATCCCAAAGTTTAGGATATTTGGCCTTGCCCGACCTGTTACATGATGTTTAAGAGGTCGGGCTCTT
This sequence comes from Alisma plantago-aquatica, assembly GCA_963693085.1. NCBI lineage: Eukaryota > Viridiplantae > Streptophyta > Magnoliopsida > Alismatales > Alismataceae > Alisma > Alisma plantago-aquatica. The sequence goes on from OY856413.1 coordinate 407,165,003, forward strand.
AGTGAGTCGTTGGATGACGATCGGAGGGTAGGGCATTCGTCCCCTACCTCACGCAAAGTCTGCGTAGGGAAGGGAACATAATCCCGACCCTGGTGGCCTGCGATAACCCAACCCTCCCTCAATGATTTTCTGTTATCTCGACGCCAATGAAATCAGGAGATCACTGCGGTCCTATCGAGCCCTAACTCACTCCATATAAGCGCCTAACACAAAATTGCCCAATTCACTCTCCTTCTTCATTTGACGACGCCACCACCCCAAGCGACGAGGGCCCTTCAGACCAAGAGAACTCGATCCAAGAAGCAAGGACGACCTCCGCTAGACCCTCCTATCCCATCAATTTCTTTGGAGTCAATGTGAGCTAGTACCGCAAGGTCAACCTTCCTCACTGACGCCGATGAGCTCTAGCGGGAGGATCAGTGCCTCCCAGTTCGATTCTTCTTCAGGTAACCATCACCATGCCATGTTCTATGATTTCCTCATCTCGTTAGGTCGTGCGAACCACCACAATGGTGTACCCTTGAAATCAGATTTCTACTGTACAGCCCCATCTCCGGCCAGGCTTCTCGGCCATGCTTATGCCACGGGAACCCCTTCACTATCCACTACAGATCAATTTGAATCTTTTCATGCCCTCAGTTATTATGTTCTGTTGTTGTTTGACCATAACTCATTATCCGAGTTGAGTCCCCTATTCTGGCCATGGCGACCTGCCATTCATTGGCCTCTGACCACCTCACCTGGTATGTCTGGGCTCCCTAAGCTTGGAAGAGCCTATAGAAAGCGTTACTATGTTTCCCAGTCGCAGTCTCTTCCTGATTTCCAAGTTCGATCGCAACTCCAGTGCTGCAGGAGAGCTTCTCGATACACCATGGCCGACAAAGAAGAAAACCCACGAATCAATTTTTGTCTTGCCCCCAGGATTTCAATCGATCTATCGCAGGTCTAGGGGTATAATAGGTATTTTTAAATTTACATATATCAGTGTAGTTGCTAGTATGGTAATGAGTATTTTACTCTTATGCCCTGTCACGCCTCCTGTCTCAATTTGATAATGTGAGGGCAAAGTCGTCTTTCGAACCTTGATTTTCGGATTTCGCTAAAATGTCTTGAATGATTTTTCCTCGCCTCTGATTGGTCAGAATATCTCTAATCTTTACAAAATCATAGAAAATAATCTAGAGCTCAGATGGGGACGATCCATATATGGTTTTTGATCAATGTTTTGAGATCTATCACATGGTCCTAGTTTTAGACCTAGAGTCCCGACCTAATTCCAAATTTAATTAGAGAATCATACATCTATGCTAAGAAAATGTAATTAATTCATAATTATGTTTTTCAAAGGATATTAGGGTTGATCAGGACTTCATCTATCGTTAGTATACCTCCTCAGGATCAGGTGAGCGGATCATGCACACTGAGCATAATTCTAGGGTTATGGGTTTACATTATTTTTTTAATGGTTATGATTACTCAATAAAGTGCAACTATGCTATTATTCAATCTATGCTTATGAAAACCATGCAAATACTATGAATTTATGTTTTCTACTGGTTTGATGAATATGCTTTCTTTTGGAACACTACAAATCACTTCCATGTTAATTGATCAAGAAATCATGATAACTATGTTCAAGTATAATAATTCATGTTATGTTGATATAGTTCTCTCAATCATGTTATGTGAGCCTTAATTGGCCTTATGAGCTCTGTGGGAGCATTATGTGAGCCTTGATTGGCCTTATGTGAGCCTTAAATGGCCTTATGAGCATTGTGGGTGCAAATCAGGAGAGAGACTACATCAACTCAAGTAAAAACCATCTTATTATGACATCATGTTAAGTTAATCATGTTCTCATGCAATCATGTTAATTATGTTATGTATTTATGTTCCAAGTTATTCCTCATGTTATTTCAATTATAAGCTATTTTCTTTTATAACTGCTCAGTGCCACTCAAATAGTTTTACATTGCCTTGCATGGGTTGGGGACGAGATGTCCGCAGACGAGGAGGAGAAGAAGTAGACTTCATGGACGTCAGCTCAAGCTCAAGGATAGTTCGTGAATCCTACTTGGTGGGGTGCCATTCTAGATAGATGTCTTTCCTTTTTGTTATGTTATGTTGGAGTTTCATCCTTTGAACTCTTTTATGTTGGACTTAGAGTCTTTTGTTTATGGTTTGTAATAAGGCACCCTGGTGGATTTTCCTTTTATTCTATGGATTTCTCTTGGTCAATGATATCATTTCACAATTTGTCATGATCTCCATTATGTGAAAATGCTTCCGATATGGTTTTGTTATTATTAGAAGGGAGGTCGTGACACATAAGTTAACACCAAGGTGATGGCTTGTAAGAGATATTTTAAAGTCTCTGGATTCTACCATCTCGAGACTTGGGAGGCCCAAGAGGACAAATTCAAAAATGTTAGCTAAATTGTTTCAGAAAGTGTTACGGAAGCAATATGCGCATATATGAACAAACAACCATGAGCATACACCACAGCATATCTCAACATTCAACATGTAAATTAATTACTAAATGAGTTATTACAACATGAATTACAATTACATATTGAAAGATAATTTTATACATGGTCTAAACATGTATGCTAACAAGATCTTAGACAAATAGGTACAGCCTGAACATTACTCACTTCCTATATTTTCTCCCATGCTATTTTCGAACCTCTAAAATACGTGAAACAAACGAATCAACATAAAGTTGGTACGTGGTTGAAAGATACTTGTATAGTAACTTTCATAATGAAAGATTTGAAGAAAGAAAGTAAAAGAAAACATTATTTAATGTGATAATAAACTAAGCACATATTTTAGCTATCTTTTGAAGCGATTTTACTACTAAGTGGTGTCACACTTCACATTTCCTTGCCCCTTGATCTATGAGGATCCCCACCCCTTGGGTATGGGGTTGTGTCAACCTTATATTTAGAAAGAGAAAGAGATATATAGAGAGGGAAGGAGAGAGAGAGAGTATAAACACTTAGTAGCTACAATACATCGGTATTCTCTTTTATGTTCTTTTATGTTTGGCGAAGCATATACTACTAATATGCATCCAAGACTTTATATGCAAATACAAGCAACCAAAGTACATCATATCATTATGCATTCATGAAAACTAGTAGTATACTTAATAAAACCCACATACTTGAGTTCATAGATTCCTATTTATATTCTGGGTCTTCTACATCTCTGTTTATCACTTGATTAATAGCAATTAATCATCATTAGTAGAAGGTTCACTATAATTAATGGTATTTAGGCCCATATTAGGGTTAAGCCAAATCTAGATTCAACTAACCTAGAATATGTGTCTGATATATTTCTACTGATCAGGGGGTCATAATTAAGTTATGGTTTAATTTTCATATTTTTCTAATGCTTTGTCTATTTTCTAGAATTAAAAAGAGGTTGGAAGCACTTAATTATATTTTAAAGCCAAAAGATCTAATATTTGGATATTTCATGAAGATAACAGTTCATATTTGGTTTCCAGATGACATTAGGATTCAGATATATTTTTCATAAATTTGATATTCGTCATATACTAATATACCATTAAAAGGAACCATATAGTGGAGCATTATCATCTACATGTAAACCATCATTATTTGTTATTTAACATCTTTATATAAGGGTTCCATATTAGAGGGCACATTTTTCTGAGTCTGGGGGTATTTTTGGGGAATTATTAGGCCAAGGGAGCTATTTATTAGGCATTTTCTATGTTTCTAAGCATTTCTAAAATTTAACTGAAAATTACCTTTTGTTGTGGGGCCTAAGACCTGAGGTGGCGCTCTATGATTAGGCCACGTTGGGCATCAATGTGGGGCATGGATCAATATCTAGGTTGTTTAGTTCTTGGGTCTAGAACACATTGGACTAGTTTACTCAACCTAGGTTGGTTAGTATTCTCCTTCATCGCTTCTCCTCTATTTCTCCATTTTACGCCAGCACCATCACTCAAAAGATCTCCATTCCTTGATTGGGCACCACATGTGCTCTGATCATGCTATGTGAGTGCGGCCATGCAAGGCTTGGCTTCTGATGAAGAACCTCGACCATGAGCTACGAGCACCCACCTTGAAGCTAGATCGTTACCTCAACCTCACTTTCCCTCCTGGAAGGTTGCAAGCGCTTGGTTCCTTAGAATGAACTACCAATGTCGATCTTGCTAGGTCCTGCATGCATCTGGTCATGTAGGTCGTCACCTTGAGCTTGCACATCAGTGAGGAAAATCATCTTATATCATTGCTAAAACCTTTGTGGCCTCCTTTGGCATCGTCGCGTGATTATGGATCTCGATCGCCAACCGTCTAGTATATCTTCACCGTGAGCAAGGGGCGCTATTCCCAGCACGACCGTGACTCCCTCAGTCACTGCTTGCAGTTTCAACCACTACCTTGGTGTGTTAGGGGACTATGGTGTCTAGATATATATCTGTCAGCCAGACATAACAAATTTGAAATCTAGAGGATCTCCTAGTGGTGGTCGATCTCCAATCCCACCTCCTAGTTACGACCTATTGTGCCCAAGAGATATGATGGACCACCTATGTAACATCCCTGACATGGGTTATGCCTTACCCCTAGATGTTTTTCTTAAGTAAGTCATTTAGATTCTTGTATTTATCTTTTGAAAAGTAATTAAGACTAAAGGAGAGCTTATGTTTCAATTTTGGTCCTATTTGAATAATGTTGAAACATCATTTTTACCTATTTTGGACTAAAGTGCAATTTACCCAATTTAAGGGGTTACCTTGCAAATGATACATGATAAATGTTTCTTAAGTGTGATAGCATCATAATAATGAGAATGATGCTGAGGTATGGCTTGTGGAATCCTAAGTTCCAAGAAGGAGCTTGTTTGAATAATGTTTGTGCATTGAATGCTAATTTTGGTATAATTTGCAATTTACCCAAAACCTAGGGTTGGATATACGAAATACCACCTCTATTATGTCCCTATTGTTTCTTGGTATCATTTAGAGAAAATAAAAATAAAGGTGCGTCTTGTTTGAACCACATTTGAGGAGAGATACTCTTGATAATAAAATAACCAAGAAATAAGCATAAATGAAACCCTAAATTATTTTGGTAGCAAAAACAAATATATTAATTGAAGTTCCCATCAACTAAAAAGGCTGTGGTTGAAATCCTATAGTGGGAGGACGTCCAAATGCCTTGAGAAGAACCGAAATATCCTAAGTAGGTGAAGGAATCCACTCACATTTGTTAATTAAAAAGTAATGTCCACTAAAAATGGATAATAGTATTATAATGATTAAGGTGCTTAGTGGTTGCTTTTAATTCAAGGATAATTCAAAGGAAATGGAGGAAAAAGGAAGATGGCTTTGAAGGCAAGGAAGGTAGGGGCATGTGGCAAGAAAGTGGATGAATTTTCTCCTACTTTCTCTCTCCTAGAAAATCAATTATATGTACTCAATTTTCTCCTTACTTGACAGTCTAGTTTTGCAAACCACTTTCTTCCCTTGCTTTGGCCGACAACCAAGGAGCTTAGGAGCAGGTGGAAAATGTTCCCCAAGCTGAAGGTAAGCTCCATGATCATCTTCAACCTTGAATTTATGGTTGAAATTGGATTTCAACACTCATTTTCTTCTCTCTTCCATCTAATGGTCAACCTTGGCTATCTTTTGCATCCAAAGAGTTGGAAACGAACCTTGGATAGTTGAAGGAGCTTCTTCCACCATTAGAGACGAGAATCTGGAAGCTTTAAAGCTACTTTGAAGGTGAGTTATATAACTTTAACCCATCAATGTTATTATTGATTTCAATTTCTCATCATATGTTGATATATTATTTTCTTCTTGAATAATTGATGAATTCATCATATATATGATAGTAGAATTCAGAGGTCTGAAGCTTGATGATGATAACATCATCTTAGCACACATTTCTAAAAATAGAAATATCAAACGGTTTCCAAAATAGTTGACCAAATGGTTTCAAACTGTTTAATGATCAAACGGTTTTCAAACCGTTTAAGGGTTGAACGGTTTCAACTCAATTGAATGACCAAATGATTTCAAAGGAATCTTCAAGGCCTTTTAAGGTCTAACGGTCTTCAAACCATTCGAGGGATTAGAGACCAAGACCGTTTAAGGTCTAATGGTCTTCTAACCATTTGAGGGATTAGAGACCAAGACTGTTTAAGGTCTAACGGTCTTCAAACCGTTTGAGGTATTAGAGACCATGACCGTTTAAGGTCTAACGGTCTTCAAACCATTTGAGGGATTAGAGACCAAGACCGTTTAAGGTCTGACGGTCTTCAAATTATTTGAGGGATTAGAGACCAAGACCATTTAAGGTCTAACAGTCTTCAAACCGTTTGAGGGATTAGAGACCAAGGTCGTTTAAGGTCTAACGGTCTTCAAACCGTTTGATGGATTAGAGACCAAGACCGTTTAAGGTCTAATGGTCTTCAAACCGTTTGAGGGATTAGAGACCAAGACCGTTTAAGGTCTAACGGTCTTCAAACCATTTGAAGGTTCAACTATACCAAGACCGTTTGAAAGTCTAAACGGCCCCAAACTATTTAAAGGTTCAATTCGTCCAAACCGGTTGAAGGTCCAATTGATTCAAACCATGTAAGTACTAATAACCCCATAAGTGGTTGAAGAGTATCTCAAAGTTGATTTCAATGGAAGTACCTCTAAAGTACTTAGGCGATTAGTATAATTTGAGTGATTATCACTTGATGCCTATGAAAGTAATAAATTCAATACACTATGATAGGCATAGGTTCATGTACTTAGTGAAAGGTTAAGTCAACTGAATAAGGTATGATGGTGATGTGTGTTCCTACTACATGGAACAATGATAAGTATGATTTAATACTTAAATAATTCTATGTGCTCCAATATATGTGGAAGCATTGACTTAGGGTTTGGATTAATGAGGTAATCATAAAACCCTAATCAATGGGGAATGAGAAACCCTAACACTAATTTTGGGAAATGGTTTGAGAAACCCTAATATAGAGTGATGTTATGTGAAACCCTAATATAGGGTGATGTTATGTGAAACCATAATTGATAAAGATGGGAAACCCTAACCCTAATATAGGGTGATGTTATGTGAAACCCTAATATAGGGTGATGTTATGTGAAACCCTAATTGATAAAGATGGGAAACCCCAACCCTAATGAGGGAATAGTGATGTTATCTTTTTTGGTCGGGAATAGTGATGTTATCTTTGTATTGCATAATGTTGATATGTAATTGATATGGTTGTTATCAAGTATACTAACCATGCAGGTATCATGAGATGATGAGCATAACCAGGTATGAGCTATGATGTTAATGGGCCTTGTGATCCATTATTTTATTTGTTGCCTAGTGAAAGGTGACAAGAAGTTTAATATGCCTGGTGAACTATGTGAGATGCTTGTGTAACAAGTATCATGAATACTTTGGTCAGATGACCTGGAGGTAATAGTTACCTGATAATGGTAACCATGTTCAGTGATGAACTAAGGGTTTGAATAACCAGATCTAGTAAACATGATGATGGTATTGTTGAGGGATGTGAATTCCCAGTAATGAGATAAGAGATTGAGATCCCAATGTTTTATAAAGATTTGAAAAGTATTTGATAGAAGTATTACATGTTTCTTTGTAGCATTTGTCATAATAATTCTTGTTTGAAAACTTGATTGATGCTAAAAGAATATGATAATGTACTTAAATAATCAAGTGGAATTTTATCATGTAGAGCCCTAGCCATAGATCCATCATCGTCAGTAGCTAGTGATGGTGAAATGGATTCTCCTGCTGGTCAATCCGGAGTGTATATTGTTGAATATATGGGGTTTCTCCTAGCCGAAAATAGGAGGATTAGAGTGCAACTTCGGTTGTAGACTCGAGATAAGATTAAGAGCATGGTGAACATGCCCATGGCTCAGTGTGATAGAGCATGAATGCGTTCATGGCTCAGAGAGCACGGTGAACTGGCATGTGGCTCAGATTTACTATCGCTGGGACCTGTACCAAGGCGGGCTAGAGAATGGGTAGCCAATAGGAGCTAACCCTGTGACTGAGGTCACTTATGCAAGAGACTGCGGTCCTGCTTGTGGTCTCACACTGATCGAGATGGATGGGAACGTGGATTCCAGCTCTTCCTTTGATCTTGTATGGCACCGGCTTTGGGTTTCGCAATCGAAGGTTGGATTTGAGCGGTACGGCTCACTTCCTCAGGGTATAAGTATGCTTGTAAAATGTAATCAGCCATGTAGTGTATTTTCTTAAGGATGAAATACAGAAACCATTGGTTGATTTTACATTGCTTATTGTATCCTAAATGGATAGATGTTATACATGTTCTTCATATTCCTTATTAAAATGGATAGATGATTTACTATTTTATCATTTATAACTATAATGCTTTAAAAGATGATGTTGCCCAATTATGTTTAATATTGATTAAATCATGCTTTACAATAGAGAATCATCTGCTAAGTTTATTACTATTTATCTACAATATTAATGTTTTTGGTGGAGAGTTATATCTCTCGTTGGGACATGGGTCTCACTCTATTGGTCACCAACATTTTTAGGTAGATGTAGACGAGAAGGTAGGGACCATACAACATGGGAAGGACAGCAGCATCAAGGACAGAAGTAACATCCCAGGTGGAGATACTGACTGTTGTGTCTTGTAGATATGAGTCCTATATGTCGTATTTGTACTCTCATGTCCTAGGAGTCAGTATTTAGTGTTTTATGATCGATCTAAGACTTTGTCTTGAATGCCTTGAGGTTTTGTGTTGCTTATGTATAGTTTTGGCAAAGCAACTATTGTAAATATATTCCTCGAGATGAGATGGTACATGGTATGTACAATGTAAATCAGAATGTATATATTACTTTGGTTCTTGTTATCAGAGTTTCCTAGAAATGGATCTCTTTGCAAAAAAGTTTTAATTTTTAGTGATTTTCTTTAATCCGGCGTTGATGTTTAATTCCACTTAATTGTAACGATTTGTTTATCGGTTTGGTGTCGGGTCACCACAAGTTTAGTGGTATCAGAGCCTAAGGTTCGTTCAGTCTACAGAGACATAGGATTAAGGTCGTTGAGTCTGTTCTAGTGTCTTCCAGTTTATCTGATAGTGACTTCTACTCTCAGGAGAAGAAGTAAAGCTTGAAGATGGCTAGGTCACACGAAGAACATGCTGTTGAAAGTAGTGTTGTTGCACCAGGAGGAGGTGCAAGGGATCAGGCTTGAGAAGAACTAGTACTTGAACATCCCCAGCTTGACCAAGCTACACTAGAAAACCCAGCTTTTCATGCTCTGTTTGGGAAGTTCATGGCGACAATGGCACATATGGCGGATAGGATGCCACCACTTGCACCTAGGGTACCGGCTCACAATGAGGGACATGGAGCTGGAAAGACTTTTGAATGACTTCGACGGGTAGGAGCCACTGATTATGCTGGTATAGTTGACCCAGTAGATGCAGACTTGTGGCTGACTAAGCTGGAAAAGGCCTTCAAAATTCTTAATATCCCCGAAGCTGAGAAGGTTAGGCATGCGGTGTACATGTTGAAGGGGAGTGTAGGCCATTGGTGGGCTATAGAAGAAGGCAAAAGGCCAGGTGTTGAAGTCAGATGGGAAGAGTTCTGACCAGAGTTTGTTAGTAGATATTTTCCCAAGACTTACCTAGATGAGAAAATCTCTCAATTTGAGCAGATAAGGCAAGGACCAATGAACATTAGTGAGTATGAAGCTAAGTTTATGGAGCTTCTACGGTTCTGTCTGCACATGGTTGCTACATATGAGGAGAGGATTCGATATTTTGAGAAGGGTTTGAACGCTGATTTAACCACACCAGTATCTGCTCTAGAGAATAGAGAGAGGTTTGTCACCTTTGTGGAGTCCGTTAGGCGGATAGAAAGGTCTGTGACTGAGAAATGTCAAGCCAACAGTAAGAAAGTGTATACACAGTTCCAGGGACAGATGTAATGACCCATTTTCAAATTAGTCATCTAATTAGGGTTTACTTGTATGATTGTATGCTTAACTAAGTTGATCATTGTTTAAAACTCGATTAGTGATGGTACTTAATTTTTGATATTTTAAATATAATGAGAAGGTTTAATCATACTTTGATTCACATAATTAGGGTTAAGGTTTGGAAACCCTAATCGGCCCAAATTAGGGTTTTGATGACATATGAATACATAATTTGATAAGTATAGTGTCTCACTAAATGATTTTTAGTATTTTATGTGTAACTCTAATTTAATTCAAATTTGTATATATTAATTTGAAAAACATTGAAAAATATCAGAATTTTTTAAGAATGTTATGACATATTTATCAATCGAGTTTCAAACTCGAACGATCATATTTTTAGATTGATATAGAAGTGTGGTAATTGAATTTTATCTTTTTATTGGTATCCAATTGATCTCAGATTTTAAATGTACTTGAAAAACACAATTATAGACACCCTGTTAAATTTGTGTAATTTTTGGATGAATTTTGATCTCTATAGAGAGGGTGTCGGTCGAGTTCTGTGAAGGACAAACTCGACCGACCATGCTGTTGACTACAATATAGCAGTGTATTATTTGATTTTTAATTATTTATTAGTAATTCCAAATGATCTAAAATTTTTACTGTATCTTAGAAACTCAATTTCAGACACTTAGTTAAAGTTTCATAATTTTTTGATGAGTTTTGATTTCTGAAACATGTGGTTTCGGTTGAGTTTATAACTCAGCCGACCAACCAGTCTGAGCAAAATAAAAATACATTGAGGGGCTTATTTGCAAATGTTCTAAGAACCTCAATTCATCCATATCACTAACCTAACACACAAGGAGCTCTCATAACTCATCCTTCTTGTCAAAGAAATGAAACTCTTAAGAGATAGGAGAGCTAGGGTTTTGAGAAGAGGAGTGGTGGAGATGTTGACCTAGGGTTTCTCTATCCAAGATATGATGAAATCAAGTAAGTTTAGCTTCTTTGCATAGCATTTCATGGTGAATATTCTCTCACATGTCAATATTCCGTCCCTCCCCTGATTTGATTCAAAATCACATCAAATCTCCCCTTTTTCTCACTCTTTCTCTTCTAATCTTCATTTCTAGGGTTTCCGAGTTGAGAGGAGAAAGAATTGGATTCTTTTGTGAGAGTTTGATTGGGTTTCCAAAAATTCAGAAGTTGAACTACGAAATTAAGGTGCTTGGAACCTGAGGTGAGTGTTTTTCTCCCTCCTAAGATTTGTAATCAAGTTGAAAGCCTAATTCAATCCGGCTAAAACAAGCAAAAACCTTGTTTGTATATGTATGTGATTGGATTTGATTTGGGAAAGATATTGGGGAATCCAATTTTACTGATTTTTTATTATTTCTCATTGATTGAAACTTGATTAGTTCATGTTATATTGATTGAGGATGCATGGGTATTCTTATGGGTAGATGACTATGGTATTTCATGTGGATTTTTCCTAAAAATCAGCCCAATGGCCGATATGCTTGGAATTGAATTGACATGTATAAAGTCATATTTGAATTGTAATAGATTGTATTATACAAGTGTATTGTTGAATGTTAATGGAGTTGAATGACCACATATCCTGATTAGGATTTTTGTTGAGGAAGTGAATCAAATGAGTCAATTAATCAATGTATACTTATGATTGATGAATGAAATGTGTGAAAATGGAAACTAGGGTTTCCATGTTTGTGAATAACCCTAATGAATCCCTGGGTCATGATTGGATTACTGAATGATATGATTCTTATGATATGTTGAACTAAGGAATGACTTCTTGAAAACCCTAAAAGTTTATTACTAAGACAATTATGAGTGATAAAGCTAGAACTTGTATATGATGTTTGAAATGTGATCAAATGTTGAAGTTGAAAGTATTAATACTTCAATTGAATATGATGAGTCTTACTATATCATCTAAGTCTAATGCATTTGTTTTAGTATAATAAAGAATGATCATTGTTGATTATGGGAATGACATTAGTAGTCAACGTCAAGGTACACTTATCTGAATATAAGAGACAATATGAACAAGATGTACTTAAAGGTGATTGCAAGATAAAGATGAAACTAATGAAGATAGTATGATGACGTATTTTATCTTTTATTTAATTACATATGGATTAACCAAAATTAAATAAAATATACTAAGAATTGTACTGTGATAAATGTTATGTAGAAGAGAAGCATTGTATGTAAAGTGAATCAAGAAAGATTGGTCCAGATGATGTAATGAACATGAAATGAAAGAAGCTGAGACTACTGAGTATAAAACAATGGAAAAAGATAGGAATTAGTAGATGATTCTAAGAATGTAACTCTTACCCTAAAATGATGAGTTTGATGATGCTAATGAATGAAAATATCAAATGGGTGATTAAGAGATGTACATAACCGTAGTTGAATTCAACTAAATGATGAAACTCAAGTATTTGACTTGACTTACAAGAATGTGTTCTTGTATTGTGATTGTTTGATAGAATACTTGTATTATGAGAATGAAATATTTTGATGGAATTCAAATGATAATCAACATGTTTTGACTAGTAACCCCATATGAAGAATGTGAAATAAAAGAAGAAGAGAACTAAGTCTGTTATGCATGTATATGCATGAAATTTATTTACATCTATTGAGATTAGATGGAACAAGCATATGTTGTATGATAAATCTATTCTGAGTATGAGGAATGATACATGATGTCTATATGCTTTTACTATTGCTAGTTCTAATTCCTCTACTAATATTTGTTAAGAACGGTGGTATACAATGAACTGATGAGGAATATGTTGAAATGGAGTTTAATATGCACTCCTTACATTGAGAAACCCTGATAAGGGTAAATGTTGCATAATGAGATTATGTCTAGGGATGAAAGCCCACTGATGAGGATAAAACCCTGATGGGGTAAATGATGGACAATAAGATTATGTCTTGGGCAGAAGGCCCACTATTGATGTTTGCTATGAGTTGATGTAGAAGATAGAAATAATCATATTTGTTGCAATCTATAGACTTATTGTGCTTCTTGCTTTGATCATTGCCCTTATTGATAAACTTAATCTGTTTCATGTTATTATAGTTACGCGAGAATACACAGATATGATATTTGATGTTTTGAATTCTTGTAAGATGAGTAAAAGAGATTAATAACAAGTAATATGATGGAACATTTAGTTAGGTGCCTTAAACACCATGAGTTTCCCCCGAGGACCACACTGGGGAAACAAAACAGATCTCCTTGTAGTAATCGATGAATTATGAGATGGATTTCTAGAGTGTGGATCGAGACCTTAAAGGTTAGACCACCAGGATTTAGGAGTGAGTCATCTGGAGTGGCTCTGGCCCTAAATCCTTGCTGTGAAAGTCTATGTCCAAATGAAATAGACTCTAATGAAATGAGATATGTGAAATGTGAAATGAAAAATATGTGAAATACTGTGATATGTGATATATTATTTTGTTGGTTCCTATCTTGTGTACTCGAGATGAGGATGTGAGCCTCTTTAGGCAATCCTGAGATGGCCAGGGTCTGTTGTTTATATCTTAGGGTGGCTGGCTAAACCCTAAGATAGTGACGGTGAGTCATTAACATGAGAATCAGGCGTGGTGACTTCTACTTGGTGAGGTACAGGCCAAGTAGTTTCAGGGCAAATGAATAAAAGATGATAAGTCGTGTAGAACATGATTTAAATGATTATTACATTCCTTGTACTGCTAGTTGATGATTTGTCATTGTTGATTAAGCTTCATGTTGTGGAAAGTAATCATGTTTCTATGGACATTTCCTATTTCATATTATGATTTGTCCTGGTGACGAGTTATAAATGTTGGAATTTATATCTATTCTGAATATGAGTTGGATTTCTTGCTATTTGATAGTATTGTTTGGTAGATATGTATTATGTGTACTTCAGCTTCAGGACTGCAGGATGTGTTCCTGGTCCGACTAGTGGAGTGTCACAAATATAATATTATTGTCATGTATTGATTCAAAATGCTTAGAACTTGACTTATTACTCATGAAGTAGGATTCTTAATCTGAACTAAGAAGTATTTGCTGATTTGTTCATAGACATGCTTTAACAGATGTTTAAAAGTTATAATTGGTTTAAGTGATTACGTTATCTGTTGGATTAGATTACCATTGTAAGATAGATTTGACTCATGATAGAACTATCTACTAGACTTTTCAATATCTACATGTTTCTATTAAGTTTATTATACTTAATCTGATGTTGATGCATGTACCTAGTTTGAGTGGGAGGTATCCACTCACTGGGGCTCTATATGAGTCTCATGAGGTTGTTTCAAATGTTTTTAGGTATAATTCTATCCAACAGAGAGGTCATGACAAAGAAGATATTAATAGCATAATCTAGATAGATTAGAATGTCCATGTACTCTCTCTTTCCCGGGATGCGTTGTAGACTATTTTTGTTCATCAATGTACATGTATCTAATGTAAACTGAACAACATATGAGAACAAGTTTGATTTTGGTTTTAATGGAGTTCAATAAGATTTGTGATGTCTAAATGTGATGCCCTTGTTGTGACATTGATTTATGAATTTGTGAAGAAAGAAAAAGGAAAAAAATTATCTGTATTTTTCATATATTATTTAATCACCTGTGTTGAGAATTCTTTGTTCATTCCATAATCTGGGTTTAGGTTTTGGGATTCCCTCTAATGATTGGTATTTGTGCTAATCAAAAGAGTGGGTCCCCACAACAGAGTTCCGAAAGTTTTAAGAAACCAAGATTTTCTACACCAACAGCACCGCCGAGGTTTAATACTCAGACGTGGTGGACATCCAACAAGGGTAGAGGCCATAGTTTACCATCAGAGGGAGCCCACAACTCAACATCAATGTCAATAATAGGATCATCTAGACCACAGTGGGAGAATAGAGTCTATTATAAATGTGGGAAGATGGGACATCTGATGAAAGATTGTTTAGCTAGAGACGTGAGTGTAACCCAAACACCGAGGCAGAGTCAACAAGGCTCTCAGAGGTGAAAGTTTAGCAGTGGTACTCGAGGACAAGGACAGGCGTCCCAAACTGGCTCATCTACATCCAACAACAAGTTGAGTGGTCGACAACTAGCAACGGCAAGATTCTATGCTATGAATCAGCCCGAGGCAGTGGTCAATCCACGAGTCGTGATAGGTCCGATGGAATTGTTTCATTCTGATATGTCTTCATCTTGATTTGTATCTATTTTGATTGATCTGGGTGCTACGCATTCCTTTATCACTCAGGAAGTGATTCATGACTGCAATATGACTGTCTGTCATAGAGCAGATAATTTGTTATTAGAAACTCTATTAGTTGGATCTGTAGTGTTGCAGGAGGTATGTTCTCCATGTGTTCTTTCTTTTTCAGAACATAGCATTCAGGTGGATCTTATACCACTTGATATGCATGGGTTCGACATAATCCTTGGGATGGACACTCTAGAAAAGTATAAGGTTGTCTTGGATTGCGGTTCCAAGCAAGCTATCTTCAAAGACAATGGTGTTACATGGATCTTTCAGGGGGACAGAAAGATTCTTCCAACCTGTCTAGTGTCAGCTATGGTAGCTAAGAAGTTGATGAGACAAGGATGCTTCACATTCTTGGCACATGTGGTAGATACCAGAGCAGAGAGTCCTAGTCTTTCTAAAGTTTCAATTGTTAGGGAGTTTGGGGATGTGTTTCCTGAGGAACTTCCAGGTGTTCCTCCACCCCGAGAAATTGATTTTGAGATTAATCTAATCCCAGGTATGCAACCAATAGCTCAAACACCTTATAGAATGGCACCTGTTGAGATGGCAGAACTCAAGAAATAGTTATAAGAGTAGCTCAAAAAGGGTTTTATTCGACTGAGTACTTCACCATGGGGTGCTCCGGTTCTATATGTGAAAAAGAAGGATGGGTCTATGTGATTATGCATTGACTATAGACAGCTAAACAAAGTAACTATAAAGAACAAATATCCTCTGCCAAGGATAGATGACCTGTTTGACCAGTTGTGTGGTGCAACTATATTATCTAAAATAGATCTGAGGTCAGGATACCATCAGTTACGTATCAAGGAGAGTGAAATACCTAAGTCAGCCTATAGGACAAGGTATGGTCATTATGAGTTTGTAGTTATGTTATTTGGACTATCTAATGCACCATCTACATTCATGGAACTCATGAATAGAATCTTCCGGCCATTCCTTGATCAATTCATAGTAGTCTTTATAGATGACATTCTGATTTACAGTAAAGATGCTCAACAACATGAGCAACACCTTCGTCAGGCTTTAACTTTATTGAGAGAGCACAAGCTATACGCTAAGCTTAGCAAGTGTGAATTTTGGTTATCAGAAGTGTCTTTCCTAGGACACGTAATATCTGCCTCAGGTATCTGTGTTGATCCTAAAAAGGTAGAATCTGTCTTGGAGTGGGAACAGCCAAAGACACCAACGGAAATATGCAATTTTCTAGGACTGGCAGGCTACTATAGGAGGTTCATTAAAAACTTTAGTTCTATAGCATTACCCCTAACTAGGTTGACCAGGAAGGAGGTTCCTTTTGTCTGGAATGATAAATGTCAACATTCTTTCTAGTTGTTGAAAGAAAGGCTAACAACTGCACCTGGGAT
This sequence comes from Alisma plantago-aquatica, assembly GCA_963693085.1. NCBI lineage: Eukaryota > Viridiplantae > Streptophyta > Magnoliopsida > Alismatales > Alismataceae > Alisma > Alisma plantago-aquatica. The sequence goes on from OY856413.1 coordinate 407,181,683, forward strand.
AGTGTTACCTGAGCAAGGGAAGGGGTATATTGTTTTCTGTGATGCTTCTAAGAATGGTCTAGGATGTGTGTTGATGCAGGATAAACAAGTGATTTCTTTTACTTCTCGACATCTTAAGAAGCATGAGAAAAATTATCCGACACATGATCTAGAATTAGCTACAGTGGTTCATGCGTTGAAGATTTGGAGACATTATCTCTATGGAGAAACATTCTAGATTTTCACGGGCCATAAGAACCTAAAATATATCTTTTCACAACATGAGTTGAACATGAGACAACGCTGCTGGATGGAGTTAATCAAGGACTACATTTTTGCAATTGATTATCATCCGGGAAAGGTTAATGTAGTGGATGATGCACTAAGTAGAAAATCATCGTTGCCAACCACAGACAAAGCACAGTTGAACTCTTTAGTGTGCTTCAAACGAGACATGCTTGTCTCTTTGAGGAAAAACAATGTACAACTTAAAGTATCCTTGTTAGCTGGACTGTTAGCTGAGATGCACATAAAACCTACTCTGAAACAACAAATCAAAGAGGCACAACAAGTTGATAATGTGATTTAGCAGATTAGATCAGAGTATGGTAGTGAGAAACGGGATGGGTTTCATGAGTCAGATGATGAGGTAGTTTGTTACCATGGTAGGATGGTAGTACCTGATGCCAATGACTTAAGGAAGTTATTCATGGAGGAAGCTCATTCATCCATGTATGCAATGCATCCAGGGAGCACCAAAATGTATCATAACTTGAAGGATATGTATTGTTGGCCCAGTTTGAAAAAAGATGTAGCTGATTTTGTTATGCGGTGTCCAGTGTGTTAGCAGGTTAAAGCTGAACATCAGAAGCCCGCAGGAACAATGCAACCTTTACCTATACCACAGTGGAAATGGGATCATGTGACCATGGACTTTGTGGTTGGTTTGCCAAGAACAACCAAAAGTCATGATTCCATTTGGGTGATAGTTGATAGGCTGACTAAGTCAGCACATTTTCTTCCTGTCAAAACAACCTATACTGCTGAGAAACTTGTACAGATATATATAGATGAGATAATGCGTTTACACGGGGTTCCAGTGACAATAGTTTCTGATAGAGGTCACCAGTTCACGAGTCATTTTTGGGAATGACTACATAAAGCTTTGGGTATGCAGTTAAGGTTTAGTACCGCCTTTCACCCATGGACAGATGGACAATCTGAGAGAACTATACAAACCTTGGAGGATTTTCTTAGGGCATGTGTCATTCAATTTGTAGGAAGTTGGGACCTACACTTGAGCTTAATAGAATTCGCTTACAATAATAGTTATCAGTACAGTATTGATATGGCACCATATGAAGCATTATATGGTAGACGTTGTAGATCTCCATAATGCTAGTATGAAATAGGGGAATATCAACTTTTAGGTCATGAATTAGTGCAACGGACAACTGAAAAGATTAAAGTAATACAACAACAGTTAAAGGCTGCACAGGATAGACAGAAATCATACACTGATAAACGGTGAAGACCTTTAGAATTCCAAGTTGGAGACAGAGTATATCTCAAAGTCTCACCTTGGAAAGGTGTTCTTATACTTGGGAAAAAGGGTAAGTTAGCTCCTAGATTTATGGGGCCTTATCCAATCACTAAACGGATTGGAAAAGTAGCCTATAAGTTGGAGTTGCCACCTGAACTACACAGATTACATCCAGTATTCCATATATCCATGCTGAGAAAGTGTCACCCTGACACGGAATTAGTTTTGCAACCTATGTAGGTAGAGTTAAATGAAGATATATCCTATGTAGATGGACTAGTGTTGATTCTGGACAGGAGAATCAAAAAGTTGAAAAAGAAAGACACAGTTCTTGTGAAAGTTCTTTGGCATCATCGTGGCATTGAAGAGGCTACGTGGGAGTTGGAGGAAGAGATGAGGAGGAAGTACCCTTCTCTTTTCTCTTGATGATTTTAGGGATGGATAATTGTAACATCCCTGACCTGGGTTATGCCTTAACCCTAGAAGTTTTGCTTAAGTAAGTCATTTAGATTCTTGTCTTTATCTTTTGAAAAGTAATTAAGACTAAAGGAGAGCATATGTTTCAATTTTTGTCCTATTTGAATAATTTGAAACAATATTTTTACCTATTTTGGACTAAAGTGCAATTTACCCAATTTCAGGGGTTACCTTGCAAATGTTACATGATAAATGTTCCTTAAGTATTATAGCATCATAAGAATAAGAATGATGCTGAGGTATGGCTTGTGGAAGCCTAAGTTCCAAGAAGGAGCTTGTTTGAATAATGTTTGTGCATTGAATGCTAGTTTTGGTATAATTTGCAATTTACCCAAAACCCAGGGATGGATATATGAAATACCATCTCAATTATGTCCCTATTGTTTCTTGGTTTCATTTAGAGAAAAGGAAAAGAAAGGGGCATCGTGTTTGAACCACATTTGAGGAGAGATAATCTTGATAATAAAATAATCAAGAAATAAGCATAAATGAAACCCTAAATTATTTTGGTAGCAAAAATAAATATATTAATTGAAGTGCCCATCAACTAAAAAGGTTGTGGTTGAAATCCTATAGTGTGAGGACGTCCAAATGCCTTGAGAAGCACCGAAATATCCTAAGTAGTTGAAGGAATCCACTCACATTTGTTAATTAAAAAGTAATGTCCACTAAAAATGGATAATAATATTATAATGATTAAGGTGCTTAGTGGTTGCTTTTAATTCAAGGATAATTGAAAGGAAATGGAGGAAAAAGGAAGATGGCTTTGAAGACAAGGAAGGGAGGGGGCATGTGGCAAGAAATTGGATGAATTTTCTCCTACTTTCTCACTCCTAGAAAATCAATTATATGTACTCAATTTTCTCATTACTTAAAAGGCTATTTTTGCAAACCACTTTCTTCCCTTGCTTTGGCCGATGACCAAGGAGCTTAGGAGCAGGAGGAAAACATTCCCCAAGATGAAGGTAAGCTCCATGATCATCTTCAAACTTGAATTGATGGTTGAAATCGGATTTCAACACTCATTTTCTTCTCTCTTCCATCCAATGCTCAACCTTGGCTATCTTTTGCATCCAAAGAGTTGGAAACGAACCTTGGATAGTTGAAGGAGATTCTTTCACCATTAGAGATGAGAAGCTTGAAGCTTTAAAGCTACTTTGAAGGTGGGTTATATAACTTGAACCCGTCAATGTTATTATTGATTTCAATTTCTCATCATATGTTGATCTATTATTTTCTTCTTGAATAATTGATGAATTCATCATATATATGACAGTAGAATTCAGAGGTATGAAGCTTGATGATGATGACATCATCTTAGCACACATTTCTAAAAATAGTGATACCAAACGTTTTTCAAAATAGTTGACCAAACGGTTTCAAACCATTTAATGATCAAACGGTTTTCAAACCGTTTAAGGGTTGAATGGTTTCAACTCAATTGAATGACCAAACGATTTCAAAGGAATCTTCAATATCATTTAAGGTCTAATAGTATTCAAACCATTTGAGGGATTAGAGACCAAGACCGTTTAAGGTCTAACGGCCTTCAAACCATTTGAGGGATTAGAGACCAAGACCATTTAAGGTCTAACAGTCTTCAAACTGTTTGAGGGATTAGAGACCAAGACCGTTTAAGATCTAATAGTATCCAAACCGTTTGAGGGATTATAGACCTAGACCGTTTAAGGTCTAACGGTCTTCAAACTATTTGAGGGATTAGTGACCAAGACCGTTTAAGGTCTAACGGTCTTCAAACCATTTGAGGGATTAGAGACCAAGACCGTTTAAGGTCTAACAATCTTCAAACCATTTGACGGTTCAACTAGACCAAGACCGTTTGAAGGTCTAAATGGTCTTAGACCGTTTGAAGGTATAAACGGTCCCAAACCATTTGAAGATTCAATTGGTCCAAACCGTTTGAAGGTCCAATTGATGCAAACCATGTAAGTACTAATAACCCCATAAGTGGTTGAAGTGTATGTCAAAGTTGATTTCAATGGAAGTAACTCTAAAGTACGTAGGTGATTAGTATAATTTGAGTGATTATCACTTGATTCCTATGAAAGTAATAAATTCAATACACTATGATAAGCATAGGTACATGTACTTAGTGAAAGGTTAAGTCAACTGAATAAGGTATGATGGTGATGTGTGTTCCTAGTACATGGAACAATGATAAGTTTGATTTAATACTTAAATAATAATATGTGCTCCAAGATATGTGGAAGCACGGACTTAGGGTTTGGATTAATGAGGTAATCATAAAACCCTAATCAATGGGGAATGAGAAACCCTAACCCTAATTTTGGGAAATGGGTTGAGAAACCCTAACATAGGGTGATGTTATGTGAAGCCCTAATATAGGGTGATGTTATGTGAAACCATAATTGATAAAGATGGGAAACCCTAACCCTAATATAGGGTGATGTTATGTGAAACCCTAATATAGGGTGATGTTATGTGAAACCCTAATTGATAAAGATGGGAAACCCCAACCCTAATGAGGGAATAGTGATGTTATCTTTGTATTGCATAATGTTGATATGTAATTGATATGGTTGTTATCAAGTATACTAACCATGCAGGTATCATGAGATGATGAGCATAACCAGGTATGAGCTATGATGTTAATGGGCCTTGTGATCCATTATTTTATTTGTTTCCTAGTGAAAGGTGACAAGACGTTTAATATGCCTGGTGAACTATGTGAGATGATTGTGTAACAAGTATCATGAATACCTTGGTCAGATGACCTGGAGGTAATAGTTACCTGATAATGGTAACCATGTTCAGTGATGAACTAAGGGTTTGAATAACCAGATCTAGTAAACATGATGATGGTATTGTTGAGGGATGTGAATTCCCAGTAATTAGATAAGAGATTGAGATCCCAATGTTTTATAAATATTTGAAAAGTATTTGATAGAAGTATTACATGTTTCTTTGTAGCATTTGTCATAATAATTCTTGTTTGAAAACTTGACTGATGCGAAAAGAATATGATAATGTACTTAAATAATCAAGTGGAAATTTATCATGTAGAGCCCTGGCTATAGATCCATCATCGTCAGTAGCTGGTGATGGTGAAATGGATTCTCCTGCTGGTCAATCGAGAGCGTATATTGTTGAATATGTGGGGTTTCTCCTAGCTGAAAATAGGAGGATTAGAGTGCAACTTTGGTTGTAGACTCGAGATAAGATTAAGAGCATGGTGAATAGGCCCATGGCTAAGTGTGATAGAGCATTAATGTGTTCATGTCTTAGATAGCACGGTGAACTGGCTCGTGGCTCATATTTACTAGCGACGGGACATGTACCAAGGCAGGCTAGAGAATGGGTAGCCTATGGGAGCTAACCCTGTGACTGAGGTCACTTAAGCAAGAGACTACGGTCCTGCTTGTGGCCTCACACTGATTGAGACAGATGAGATCATGGAGTCCGGCTCTTCCTTTGATCTTGTATGGCACCGGCTTTGGGTTTCGCAACTGAAGGTTGGATTTGAACGGTACGGCTCACTTCCTCAGGGCATAAGTATGATTGTAAAATGTAATCAGTCGTGTAGCATATTTGGTTAAGGATGAAATATGGAAACCATTGGTTGATGTTACATTACTTATTGTATCCTAAATGGATAGATGTTATACATGTTATTCATATTCCTTATTAAAATGGATAGATGATTTACTATTTTATCATTTATAACTGTAATGCTTTAAAAGATGATGTTTCTCAATTCTGTTTAATATTGATTAAATCCTTCTTTACAATAGAGAATCCTCTTCTCAGTTTATTACTGTTTATCTACAATAATAATGTTTTTGGCGGAGAGTTATATATCTTGCTGGGACATGGGTCTCACTCTGTTGGTCACCAACATTTTTAGGTGGACGCGGATGAGGAGGTAGGGACCATGCAATAGGGGAAGGACAGCAGCATCAAGGACAGCAGTAACATCCCAGGTGGAGATACTGACTGTCGTGTCGTGTAGATATGAGTCCTATATGTCGTCTATATACTCTCAGGTCCTAGGAGTCAGTATTCAGTGTTTTATGATCGATCTGAGACTTTGGCTTGAATGCCTCGAGGTTTTGTGTTGCTTATGTATAGTTTTGGCAAAGCAACTATTCTAAATATATTCCTCGAGATGAGATGGTGCATGGTATGTACAATGTAAATCAGAATGTATATATTACTTTGGTTCTTATTATCATAGTTTACTAGAAATGGATCTCTTTGCAAAAAGGTTTTAATTTTTAGTGATTTTCATTAATCCAGTGTTGATGTTTAATTCTGCTTAATTGTAACAATTTTTTTATCGATTTGGTGTCGGGTCACCGCAACCTACTACACCACCAGACCCTCAACCTCACTGCTAATAGCTCACCAACTCACCACTTTCCCCTAACAAAGACACCTCCAGGCTTCTTGGATCTTCACTGAGACTCCATATCTCTACCTTATGCTTCAATCTTGCTGGTGCTCATTGTGGTGAGGACCAGAGACCAGTAGAATCTCTCCTCTCCTCTCTCTCTCCCTTGCATTCATGATCTCAAGGAGAGTCATTCTTGGTGGATCTCTTATTCTACTGTGACATAGATTCCACCACAAGACTAGAACTTTAGATAGAAATTGTCCCTCCATCACTCCCTTGTCTCTAGGATTCACTTCCTCTATCCTCGTCCTACCACCATGGTTGAAGGAGGTAGTCTGAGTGAGGGTTCCTACTCCCTTAATGTGGGACCAAAGGGTTGGTGTGAGAGATCTTGGGATTTGAGGTCTGCGCCCAAGTAACATCTAGTTTGAGATATCTCACAATTGGTTCCATGATCCGAGATGTATGTGAAGTTGTTGAGGTGGTCTAGATCTCTCATTCCAGATAAGTTGGAGGTTGAAGATACAAGGTTGGCTGGCATGTCACCTATGAGGATTGGGATTTGGCCACGTCACCCAGTTCCATGCCACGCCTGAAGCCCTCCCACTAAAAGAGTCGGTTGTTTCATGTGAAAAAGAAGAGTCCTCGTAACTAAATTATGGCCTATTTCCATACTTAAGCCTCAATTGAACTCCTAATATCACCCAATTTATTCATTCATATCACATGAGATTTTAAGTTTTCCCAATAACATAGTACATCATATGGATGCTTAAGCCTTCAAAGAAAAATTGATTAACATCTTAATACAGTTCCTAAAATATGTTCATCCTATGTGGAATTTCAATCATCATATATGATTCTAAAAGACCTCCTAACATTAACAAAACTCATATTGTCTCTAAACTAATCCTCATCATCAACAATATCTTGGATCATACCTTTTAGGTGGAAAAAAAATCGTAGTGAATAACCAATTACTCAAATTGAGTTCAATCATACTCAAACATTCATGGTCTTATAACATAACATTGGATATCATAATCCTAAAATAAGGGTTATCACATTCACCACACCTTAAATGGAATTTCATCCTCGAAATTCATCTAGTGAGATACTGAAAATGATACAACTAGGTTCAACTTCATATAGGTCACCATTTCTAGCTTTCGAAGTTCTCATACTTCTAGATGTATCCTTAGTTGTCATCTTAAGGTTTTAAGCATCTAGGGTGTACCCACCCTGACCATATAAAGATTGAAGTATCACTTAGTGTCCTAGTCATAACACTATCGTGATCACTGACTGTCTTTCGGCCGTGAAGATGGTGCAGGAAGAATATTATAAGCATCCTAGATATTCTAGCATTATCAGGGGAATCCAACTTGCTCTGGGAGGTAAGATGAAGATCCAACATGTGGAGAGGAAGCATAATGGAGTCGCTGACGCTCTGGCCAAGGCACACTTTCAAAAAAATTGTAGGATCAAGTATTATGATGTCCCGCCCAAGGACGTCATTGATACTGGACAAGTATTTCCTTGTAATGGTAGTAGTACTACCATGTTTAATTCTGCGCAAATAAATCATATTTGTAATTTACCTTTGAATATGCTTGCATGGGGTGAGAGAGATGAATAAAACAATCGCCCGACTTCCCTAAAAAAAATAACATGGCACTCTTATATTTTTAGGATTTTTATCCCTCCTAGTACCTTAAGGATAAGGGTTCGTTCATACTCATTAGAAGGAATTTTTCAAGATTTCATCTTTCACACTACTAAACCATGTGAGGTGATACAATATTTTCATGTCATAAATTACTCAAATCATTACTTATATGATCAATTTCATGCTAGGATTTCATTGCTTGGCAAGGGCTTACTCACATGTTGTAAAATTAGGGTTTCACCCTACTGTGTGAGTTATCACTAAGAAGCATAGATTCAGAAGGATCAATGTTAACCACTATATTTTGTGATCATGTACTTTATGATCTAAAGACATCTTTATTTGAAACTCATGATTTCAGACTTATATGTTTCATGTATGATATAGAGGGAAAGAAAATATACTAAGGAAAGATCATGATTTGAAACTTGTACATACCACATATGTTGCAAAAAGGGGAATAATATACTAGGTCAAGCTTATCTGAGTGACTCTTCACGCATAATCATCTATATAGATCAATTGAGGTTTCTAGCATCATATATCAATAAAGAGAGAAGGAAGGAACAACATTCATGAGTATCTTATGCCCAATGCATTTTATTCTTAGATGTTGAGTTCATATATAACCTCACTTGCAGCTAATGACGGGATTCACAAACATATGTCACTCAAGCTAGGGCCTAACTCAATCAAAAGGATTGACTTTTTCATTATGAGTCACCTACCCATCATTTTTGTACCCAACTCTCACATATAGAATTGAATCATGCAAGAGGACTCAACTCATCTACTTAGGAGTAACCCAACTTAGGACACATCATTCACATATATTTCATACTTTTCATATATTCTAGGGTAGGTCCTATGACCCTATCCTTGTGGGTCTCACTCTCTCTGAAGTTCACCACATATATTTTCCTAACACTAAGGTCCTCCTTCGTAAAAGATCTTGAGGCTCATGCATATTCAACTTTATCTTAAACTTATCTCATCTTTAGTAAGAAAAGGGAATGTACTTCCATCATCGAGACTTAGCTTAGAATCTTTAAAATTGGATTCAGATCATATACAAATTAGATCCATATAAAACAACTTATAAAATTAGAGGTAGAACTTAGAAAAGATCATCCATGCTTATACCAACTATAAACTTATATCATCTACTCTATTTATCACATATCTTGATAAGGCTCTAGATATCTAATCTAGATCTAGTCTCTCTTCTAGAGTGATGTCACTCCCTTTCACTTAGGTTGCATAAATACTAACTACTCTTCAGTGTAAGGGACACATTTTTATATTTACATATATAATAAAATATTATATAGTTTTTCTCTGAGAAAGAAGACCTCAGAGAAAACCGTTGAGGCTCGATCTGATTGGAAAATGAAACCAAATCAGCAAAATGAATTTCCCATACATAGTAGATAGTCCAGTGTCATGTCACCAAGTGAAATGGTGAGAATGAGGTGTAGACTAGTAGCTACTCAATACATGTGAGCTCTATATGGAAAGGGTTTCATACACTTGTCTAAACCTAGTTCTCGAACATCTAGGTTCTAACTTAGAGGCTAAGTCAAACCTTATTCCTATAGAACAACTTAGTTTCTAGGGTTTAAAGTGAAAGGTGAATTTAGTTTTATGTTTTATGGTGATCAATTGCAGGTGTAGCTATTGTTCATGCTCTGATACCAACTATAACATCCTCAGATTCTGCTGTCTCGAGACTTGGGAGGCCTGAGAGGACAAATTGAAAAATTTTAGCTAAATTGTTTCAGAGAGTGTTGCGGAAGCAATATGTGCATACATGAACAAAAACTCATGAGCATACACCATAACATATCTCTACATTCAACATGTAAACTAATTACTAAATAAGTTGTTATAACATGAATTACAATTACATATTGAAAGAGAATTTTACACATAGTCTGAACATATATGCTAAAAGGATCTTAGACAATAGGTACAACCTGAACTTTTCTCACTTCCTATCTTTTCTCCCATGCTAGCTCTGAACCTAGAAAATATGTGAAACATATGAATCAACATAAAGTTGGTATGTGGTTGAAAGGTACTTGTATAGTAACTTACATAATGAACTATTTAAAGAAAGAAAGTAAAAGAAAACATGATTTAATGTGATAATTAGGTAAGTACATATTTTAGCTATATTTTGATGTGATTATACTACTAAGTGGTTTCGCACTTCACATTTTCTCGCCCCTTGAGCTATGAGGATCCCCACCCCTTAGGCTATGGGGTTGTGCCGACCTTATATTTAGAGAGAGAGAGAGAGGGAGGGAGAGAGGGAGAATATAAACACTTAATAGATACAATCCATCAATATTCTATTTTATGTTCTTTTATGTTTGACGAAGCATATACTACTAATATACATCCAAGAATTTATATGCAAATACATGCAACCAAAGTACATCATATCATAATGCATCCATGAAAATAGGTATTATACTTAATAAAACCCACATACCTGAGTTTAGAGATTCTTATTTATATTATGGGTCTTCTACATCTCTGGTCATCACCTGATTAATAGTAATTAATCATCATTAATAGAAGGTTTACCTTAATTAATGGTATTTAGGTCCATATTAGGGTTTAGCCAAATCTAGATTCAACTAATCTAGAATATGTGTCTAATATTTTTTTACTGGTTAGGGGGTTATAATTAAGTTATGGTTTAATTTTCATATTTTTCTAATGCTTCATCTATGTTCTAGAATTAAAAAGATTTTGGAAGCACTTAATTATATTTTAATGCCAAAAGATCTAACATTTGGAGATTTCATGAAGATAACAGTTCATATTTGGTTTGCATATGACACTAGGATTCAAATATATTTTTCTCAGATTTGATATTTGTCATATACTAATATATCATTTAAAAGGAATCATATAGTGGATCATTATCATCTACATATAAACCATCATTATTTGTTCTTCAAGAACCTGATCTAAGGGTTCAATATTAAAGTGCACATTTTTTTAGTCTATGGGTATTTTTGGGGAATTATTTGGCCAAGGGAACTATTTATTAGTCATTTTCTAAGTTTCTAAGCATTTCTAAAATTTAATGAAAATTACCGTTTGCTAAGGGGCCTAAGACATGAGGTGGTGCTCTATGATTAGGCCACACTAGCCATCAGTGTGGGGCATGGGTCAGCAGCCTGGGCTATCTGGTTCTTAGGTCTAGAACACATTGGACTAGTTCACTCAACCTAGGCCGCTTGGTCTTCTCTTCATCGCTTCTCCCTCGTTTCTCTATTTGATGCCAGTTCTGTCACACAGAAGATATGTGTTCCCTGCTTGGGCACCGCCTGTGCTCTGATCATCCTACGTGAGTGTGGTCATTCAAGGCTTGGCTTCTGATGAGGAACCTTGACCATGAGCTGCGAGCACCCACCTTGAAGCCACATCGTTACCTCGATCTCACATTCCCTCCAGGAAGATCGCAGGTGCTTGGTTCCTCAGAATGAGCTGCCAATGTCGATCATGCTAGGTCCCGTGTGAGTATAGTTTTGTAGATCATCACCTTGAGCTTGCACACCAGTGAGTAAAACCATCTTATATCATTTCCAAAACCATTTTGGCCTCCTTTTGCATTGTTGCATGTGTATGTATCCCGATCATCGAGAGTCTAGTATATCTTCACTGTGAGCAAGGTGTGTTGCTCCCAACATGACCATGACTCCCTCAGTTGCTGCTTGGAGCATCAGCTACTGCCTTGGTGTGGTAGGGGTCGATGGTGTCTAGATATATATCTTCCCACTTGACAGAGGACAGGCAACATCACTGCCACAAATCTGAAACCTAGATGATCTCCTGGAGGTGGTCAATCTCCAATCCCACCTCCTAGTTACGACCCACTGTGCCCAAGAGATACAGCGGATCACCTACTAGCATGCCAGTCCCTCAACCTCACCGCTAATAGCTCACTGACACACCACCTTCCCCCGACAAAGACACATCTAGGCTTCCTAGATCGCCGTTGAGACTCCATAGCTCTGCCTCATCCTTCAATCTTGTCGCTGCTCGCTATGGTAAGGACCAGAGACCAATGGAATATGTTCACTTCTCTCTCTCCCTTTCCTTCACATTCTCAAGGATAGTCACGCTGGGAAGATCTCTTATCCTACTGTGAATTAGGCACCATCACAAGACTGGAACATCAGATAGAAATTGTCCCTCCATCACTCCCTTGTCTCTAGGCTTCCCTTCCTCTAGCCTCAGCTTTCCATAATGGTTGAAGGAGGTAGTCAGAGAGAGGGTTCATACTCCCTTAATGTAGGACCAAAGGGTGGCATGAGAGATCTTGGAATCTGGTCTACCCCCAAGCAACATCCAGTTTGAGATATCTCACAATTGGTTCCATGATCTGAGATGTATGTGAAGTTTTTGAGGTGGTCAAGATCTCTCATTCCATATAAGTTGGAGGTTGAAGATAAAAGGTAGGTCGGAAGGTCACCTATCAGGATTGGGATTTGGCCATGTCTCCCAGTTTCATGCCACTAAATCCCTCAGAATAAAAGAGTTTGTTGTTTCATGTGAAAAAGAAGAGTCACATAACTGAACTAATGGCCTGTTTCCAAACTTTACCCTCAATTGAACTCCTGATATCTCTCAATTTCTTCATTCATATCACATGAGATTTTAACTTTGCCCAATAACACAGTACATCGTAGGGATGCTTAATCGTTCAAATAAACATTGATTAACATCTTAATATAGTTCCTAAAAGATGTTCCTCTTATGTGGCATTTCAATCATATATGATTCTAAAAGACCTCCAAACAACAAAACTCATATTGTCTCTAAACCAATCCTCATCATTAGCAATATCTAGGATCATACCTTTTAGGTTAAAAAAATAAATAATTTCAGAAGTGAATAACCAATTCCTCAAATTGAGTTCAATCATATTCAAACATTCATGGTCTTATAACATAACATTGGATATCAGAATCCTAAAATATGGGTTATCACAGATATGTAGCAAGAACAAATCCCTATCCACACAAATGATCTAAGATGTGTTGGGCCTAGAAACTATCTCTATCACATGAGGTCCTTTAGGAAATGATTTGACACAACCAATAATAGTGTTGACATCCACTATAAGAAGATTTTTAGAAAACAAAGAACTCAACATGGAAGGAGGTGAATTTTGTGGGTGTTTAGCATATAAAGACCTCATGGTATCTTTGTTATATGATGACACTCTTGATGAATGCTATACTTACACAAGTAATGTATAACCTTAAGGAGGCACTATTTGATATTAGAGTTTGTGTTTTTATCCTCATCCTTAAAGTTATCTCCATTGTGAACCATAGTATCCTAAGTAGAAAAAGTTCAACACGTCGCCTACTAACTTGGTGATGCCATTTGTTTCTCCCCATATAGCAAGATATCTCAAAATATGATGCAGTTGCAATGACTTTCTCTTTCCAGACCTTCTATTCCAACTATTATTAGGTGTAAACACCTATAAGGTATAATTGGAAAGAAGCAATACCATCACAAAATTAGATATGGATCCTTGCTAGGTAAACACTATGTATAGTGTTGTCTTTAGCACCTGAGGATGACTATGAAGGATTCCCTTCCCAGTGATGATTGGTGTTATGAAACACAATCAAGAAGTTAAGATTCTAGAAGTATACCCTCCATGGCGTCATACATCATATGGCCCTTCTTGGGGGGATTTAAGATACCCACAATGCATCTCCCAAGCATTATGTCTCATCAATAACTTTAGAAAGGCCATTTTCATCATGTCATGCATGGATAAATAGTTAAATCTGTGTATACCTTCAATCATCAACCTATTGTAAGCATCATACACATGAATCCAACATTCACATAAAGGTTCTATCTTCAATATATTTTCATTTTGTTCACTACTAGTCTAAATGTTAACTTTTAATAAATAGATAAGATATACATATTGTAAACAAATATAGGTTGTTTGATCATGATATAAATGTCAATATATAAAGAAAATGAGTGATAAAATTTTCATTATCCCTTTATTGATTGGGTCAGTGAACTAGATCTATTGGAAATCAAACACACAGAACCCAACTAGATCTACTAGCCATTAAAGATAAAAAAATCCAACTCTCTTTCCCATTTTCTACTACAATATGAGAAATACCATGTTCTTACTTTAGAGATATATTTGTCATGCACATCACTTTGGTATGCACAACCTATGAAACATAGCTCCTTGGCATGGTAAGAGTTTCTCATGATGAGATCATGTATCTTTTTACAGCGAACAATACTTATTCTAGTTGGCTCCTCCAACTATAACTTCAACATGCCACCACAAATAAAAAACTCTCTCTCCTAAGAGAATTAATGTGTGTCACGTACAGATCGAACAAGTCATTGATGTTTTCATGCACACCAATGTGTCACCATCTAAGAGAGAAGATGAACATCCACTCATGATTGAATAGATCATTTCATTTTTGATGCACAAATAATGTTCCACCAACTAAGGTACATATCTACGAGATTTGGTGGTCGCACATATCACTAACATATATGATGCGCCAACAATGTATGAACGTCGAAGCAAATTGTTTGTATACTTGATAAGTTGGGTTTAGGCCCATTGTATTTTCCCTTGTTTCTATTTAGCATATGTACTCATTGCTCCTATATATAGGAGATCTAACACTCTTATTTAACTCATTGAAAGAAAAATATTCTACATGGTATCTGAAGCACGGTTCTAACCTTACTCTTTCCTCTCCTTTCCTTTTCTTTTCCTCTCCCCCTTCCCTCTTCCACTTGGTGGTCGTTGGGCCACCGCCCCCCCCCCCACCAGCACCACCCACCTCCATCATCACCACCACCCCTTCCCCTGCCTGCCACCACCACCCTCCCACCCACCCTCCACCCATACCCCCTCTCTCTTTTCCCGCCACCCAGTCTGTCAATGGCCACTTGTAGTATGACTGCTTGGGATTGTAGGGACAACCAGCAAGGGCTAGCCTTCAGGAAACACTAGCGCCAGTCTAACCACTATGGGATACGATCATCTCTTGGCATAAATCCAAAAGGTTTTGTCCTCTCTCCCCTATCTCCTTGCTTATCTTCTAGTTTTAGAAAATTGATATATACATTTAAAAGAGTAGAGTTTCAAAAGACCCTATGCTACTTTTAAAGAACCAAAACAAAAAAGGGAAAAGTATTACTTTTTTTCCTTTTTTATGTGGTTCCCCTAATCCACATTGATGAGTGCTTGTCTTAAAAATTGGGGACTTTATGTTTTTGTTCTATCATGCCATTGATCTAGTGGCACTTTCTGTTCCCTATTGAAATCCATTCTAGTAGTACAACTCCTCTGTAATATCCTCAAATTTTGGTAAAATTGAACTATAAAATATGATGCATGAATTAAATTGATAATTCCTCAATGATTTTATTGGTGGAATATTAATGTTAATTGCCTTTGTCGCACAAGTGCTTTTGGCACAAGAAAAATAGATAAAAGGAATTCATGCATTAATAAATAGTAATGACGTTTGATATTGATAAATGTTTTCTAAAGGAGAATAAAGTTTATAAGGTGTTAGATAGTTAAAAGAATATTTATCTTTACATTATTGGAAACACAATGGTTGGGACAAAAAGTAGTGTTACCTTGGGTTGCCTTTTTGGTATGTTGAAGGATAATTACAACATAAAGTATTGAGAGGATTTCTAAGATAATCCAAGATAATATGTGGCTTAGATATTTAATTAAAGGATTATCCACATGTTGATTGGAAGCCAAATAAAGGAACGATATATAAGTCTCCTAAAAGGAATAGGAAACATGGTTTAGAGGAAAGGAGAAGATTGGACCCTATTATGAAGTATAATTGGAAAAGGATTCAATGATGTAGCCTTGGAAACATATTACCATAAATTGGATGGCAAAAGTACTTGGTATAATACACACAGATGGATCGTGGTATTTAGAGTAATTGAATGACTTTCCGTATAATTAGATTGCCTTCTATGCCACTCCCAAGTAGACCTTGGTCGACACCACGCCTTTGTTTCCTACCCGTAACCCTAGAAGTTGGGCATGCAACCTATATAAGGGAGACATAGAGTACCATCCCTCACTGGGAAAGCCCAACTATAATCGTGGGTGCTTGTAGTAGAAGCCTTGGTCAACACCCTCCTCAATGATGAGGAGATGTGTGAGTTGTGCCAACTCTTCTTCTGACCTCTCTTTTACGCTGGTAACCAAGGATGGTCGTGCCATGTACGGTGCCAGACAACACGCCTATAGACAACGGACCTGGTGGTGAATATGGAGACTTGCATGGTCAAGGCAGCGCCCCCTGATCATAGCAACACCATGCTAGGAGGGGAGAGGAACTCTGCTCTAGGACCTACTCCGTCTGTTTTAGAGATTGCAAGGTACAAGCGATGGAGGGCTCAGCCTTCATGTAGGGTCCTCGCCCCGATAGACAAGCTTTGCGGTCCCTCATCCCCCTACCTGCGGTGGTTGTAGTGTTGATCTCTCCGACCAACCTATAACCACCGCCGCGTTGGACGAGGGTCTACGTGTGCGGTATCACCATAAGGCGCGACTCCCCAAGAGCCAAAGACGCGGTACCAGCCGCCTTGGTCAACGCACAGTGGTGCCAGGTGTTATTCGAGCCGTGTCATGAGGAAGGGGGGACAGAGCGACAGGAATCAACCCACGGTCTGCCATCTCCGGCGGAGGCACGCGAGGGGCTCCCAGCTGCTACGTCGGTCTTATGCACAAAAGAGGAGGAGGGGCCATCGAAGTGGTCGACGCCCCAGGAGGCACCAGACGCGTCGTGGGGTTGAAGATGAGTCCATACTGAAAGGACTTTACAATCCCCACAGCACAGTTTCCTCTTTCCTAAAGTAAAGGGAAAAAAGGTCTTTTGAAGGTTTTCTTAAGGCACCGACCAACATGGCACGAGCGCTGGACCAAGGGAATAAGGTAAGGTTTTGTTGACGTGTCATGCTAGGATTGGTCCGGTTAGATTTAATCTTGCAAATATCATAGTAATAGCTAGGATGATAGGGTTTAGATAAGTAATATATGAATGTTGCTAAGAAAAATGAGAGGAATCCAAATAATATATTATCAGACATTGATTATGCTTCATGTTCCAAAAGTATGTGCAATACATGTGTTAATGTGATTAGTATAAAGGAAATCCTAGATTTAGGTTAATATGATGCTTAATTGATTAGAATTAGTTATGTTATGTTCATACCTGATCTAGACATATATAATGAGTAGAACCATGATAATGGTGAAAAATGGATGATTCCAGATTAGGAATCTTTTTTATGCTGATGTAGGGTTGTGAAACCAATATAGACATCTTACTATGATCATAATGTTAGTGATATGATTTAGGTGTTACAGGTAGTTTAATATGCTTAAGTTGGTGATTAGGGTTTCACCTAATATGAAAAACTAAATTTGTAATCTTAGAAACCATGATATGAAGGAATTAGGGTTGGTATCCCTAATCCCTGGTCCAAACACGAGATAACCCTAAACCCTAGTTTAGGAGCGCATCTAGATTTGATTAATGTAATGCGAATATGTGGTGACACATATGTAGTATGCTTTGTTTCAGATACTTGTTGATTACATGCTTTACTTCTTGGATGTTTAGATGCACTCTTAAAGTACATATGATGTTCTTCATGGTAATTTCTGTGATGGCATAAGGTACGTGGTTACGCTTATGAATACATTTATCAAATTCCGAGATTGCCGAGGTTTCTCAATGAGATTGAACGAATGATAAACTGTTTGCTTGTTTATTTACTTCTTACAAATTATAAAGTTCCTATGAGTATCATGTAAAGTAAATAACTATATTCTGAACCATGGGTTAGACTGATCTTGAGGGTAATGTACACGAGCCCCGAAGGGATAGTGATTACACCTGAGGTAGTTGACCAGATACGGGTTAGAATATGAAAATAAGTTTATGTTCCTATATGCAAGATATATTCGTTTCCTTATATGCTTACTTGTGATTATTATTTGAACCCACGTACCAGTATAACTTGTTATACTGACCATGTTTTGTTTCATGACGTTTTAGGTATATGGTGATATACCTGATAAGGGACATGAAGATAAATATGAAACCATGTGAAGACATTAATTTAAGTAAGGAGGATTTAGATAAACACTTCTTCCCTGTGTGTAATTCTTGTAATGAAACTTCAAGTAAGCATTTTGTAAACAATACTTATGAATTAGTGAAATTGTTTTCTATTATTTATTATTTTCTAAATCTGGATCATTGGGAAAATTTCATAAGTAATGGCTTTATCTTTTGGCCTTCCTTAATTGGGGGTTTCCGAAAAATGAGGTTGTTACATTTGGTATCAGAGCCCCAAATTTTTCAAATAATATTTAATAGTCTATAATTTCAAGTAATCTATAGAAATATGAGAGAATTATTACAACATTTTCTAAAGACTGAGGTGTCTAGAAGGGACCACAACTGGGGGTTGACAAGATTTTCCTCCGCACTGCTAGTCAGCTTATGAGGACTCCCGGACTATGCATCCTGCCTGGCCAAAGTTGGAAGATGGTGCCTGAAATAAAATACCTTTAGGTTCCTTCTCATCTTTATTCATCACTTCTCATCTTCTTGCTTAATAAACCCTAAAAGAAGTTTCCCTCCTCATCTCAAGTTAGGGTTTTGAGAAGAAGTAGGAATAATTCATCCTCTGCCAATTAATGTACATATAAGGATGATGAAATAATTATGTACATGTAATGGGGAAAATAATAATAATGATGGTTTTAATGGGCTAAAAAGGTAAACCCTAGATGGAGCAAGGGTTGAGTTAAGAGAACTCTAGTGGGTCAAGAGATATGGAAACTCTGAGAGGTAGAGTATAGTCCCTAACCCTAACCCTAAAACCTTAATCTGAAATAATTAACATGGTGTGGTGGTATGGGACACCATCCATGTGAAACTTAAAAATAGGAAAATGAATAATAAAGGGATGGGTTTAGGTGACCCAGTCTCCCATGCATGTGTGCACGAGGAGCATAAAACTTATGTAAGAGATCTTAAGAACCCCATGAATCCAATAGAGGTATATATATAAATATAAATAAATAAATATATATATATATATATATGAAAATGAAAGTGTATATAGCTTGCTCAAACCCCTTATGTTGTCTCTAGAAGTTTAGTGATGGTGTCCAAGCCCTGGAGGGGAAGACTAAGGTAGCACCAAGCCCCTGGAGGGGAAGGTGACCCAAGTTCATTGAATGGACAAAGACCATGAGGGGGGTATTCCAGAGATTGAGCAAACATGGGTTTAGATGTTATAACGATAAAAATTTATGCCTAATGAAAAAATAAAGAGGTATTTATGAAGCCTTTAGGGTTAGTGTGACAACCTGGGGTGGGTCAACCCAAAGAGTGGGAAGATGACCTATGAGGGAGGGAAAACCTTAGATCTTGGGATCAGGTTGTGGCTAAAGAGCCTAACCCCCTCCAATGAGCCAAGAAGGCTCCCTAGTCTAGGACTTTCCCTTAAAAGGTAAGTGAATACATGTATTTAAGTATTGAGATAACCTTAATCCTCACCTAGAGGAGTGAAGAGTTAAAGATATAAAAAAGTACTTAAATTATTTGAACCCAAGGATGTCAACTCTGAGTGACACAATTGGTCAGGCCCCGGAGGGAAGACCAATGATAGGGTTGTAAATGGGTACGGGTAGACCCGCAGACCCGCAAATCTAGACCCTTGAAAAACCCGTCACGGGTCTAATTTTTTATACCCGCATATCCTTGGACCCGTATATCCTTGGACCCACATATAAGCGGATCCAATAATGGGTATGCTTGGACCCAGACCCGCTAGACCCGTGTACCCGCTATACATAAGTAACTACTAAAATAATGTTATATATATCATACTTTACTAGTCTAATTAATATAATTATTGAGATTATATCCTACTCTAAGGTTGAGACTAGTAATATAACTAAGAATTAACTATTCTAGTTACAATAACAAACATCATATGTAAACTTAAAATCAAAATGTCTATTAATCTACATTACTTTCTACATAAATTAAATGTTATGATCATGACTACAAATATGTAAACAATTACTCAATTAATTTTATTGTATAGAATATAGCATTGTCTAACTAATATAACTATTACATGTTAATATACTGTATGATAACAATATCTTGTTGTGTTAAATATATATAACATAGTCATTTCTCTTACGTAAACAATATGATGTTTTATAGAACCACTTACCCGCATACCTGTGATTATTGTGGGTATGAGTATGGTGTGGGTCCAAGTTTTGTAATATGCGGGTCTAGAATCGGAAACGGACCCGCTAAATTAGATGGGTATGAGTATGGGTATGGCCAGACCCGCACCGTTTACACCCCTAACCAATGAGGCACTAAGCCCAAGAGGGAAGGTGGCCTAAGTGGATGACCAAGCCTAGGAGGGAAGGTCATGAAATGGTCAAGCCCAGGAGGGAAGACCAAGTAGGAACCAAGCCCAGGAGGGAAGGTGGCCTAAGTCCGCAATGTAGTTGTTTAGGATCAAGCCCCTAGAGGGGAAGATCATAGAGGTCAAGCCCAGGAGGGAAGACCGACATGGCACCAAGCCTTGGAGGGAAGGTGGCCCGAGCCCAATGATGGGACGACACTGCATTATGTGTACTGGAAAGAGAGAGATGAAGGCAATCTTGATTAAAGAATTAAATAAGAGAATAATGTGCTTAAAAGATGTGACATCTCAAAAGAAACCCTTAGGTAGGGTAGAGACATAATGCAATCCTAGGGTCAAGTAGGGTGTATTATAGGTACATAGGACCGATGGGTTGGGAGTTGATATGCCCTAAATGCACATGACCATGTGGTCGGGAGGTAACAACTAGGTTTATCCAAGGTACATGACTCAGAAGATTAGCTACCTCCATGAGGATCATGTAGCCTAATGGGTGAATGTGAAAGGCACTCTCTTGATGCATGGGGATGAGATCACTCCAAAAGTACCTATACCCCTAGAGACCTTGAGGATTTGTCTAAGGCTCATAATGATACATGAGATGTAAATATAAAAGGTATAAGGAAGTCATGAAAACTTGAGAGAAGTTGTACCCTAACTTAAGAGTAAGGAAAGGGACACTTGACTTCATGGAATAAAAGAATGCTATGAAATTAAGAACAAGTAAGTTTAGAGTCTTATCGAGTATGATTCAACTTATATGTGCAATTGAAAGGTAATGTGTGGATGTACCTTCTCTGCTCTTGGAATGGAATGAACTTTGTATTTGGGCTGCAGTCAAATACTTATTTCATCTCATTATGAGGTAGGGAGATTGGATAGACACATGTTATGATTAAAATTGAAGTAATGAGGATGAATCCTACATTTAAAGTTTAATGACATGAACTAGGGTTAGAGGTGTTATCTCACCCAGGTGTTAAAATAATGAATAATAGGTTGGAAACCTAGGTGAAAAGAGAAATCACCAAGTAATAATGAAATCATCAAGAGATGATGGGACTACTAGAGATGTGGATATACTTGAATTTAGATTCAGGTGCCAATCTTAGTAATAAGACAAAATTTGATATACTATGGAGAAGTTGTTAAATATGTATAAGTAGGGTGCTAACCCTAAGACTTAAATTAAGATGCGTTATAATTCACCTTTTTCTATTGGGTGTAAATTTTGAGGACAAAATTCCTTTTAAGGAGGGGTGAATGTAATATCCTCAAATTTTGGTAAAATTGAACTATAAAATATGATGCATGAATTAAATTGATAATTCCTCAATGATTTTATTGGTGGAATAGTAATGTTAATTGTTTTAGTCACACAAGTTCTTTTGGCACAAGACAAATAGATAAAAGGAATTCATGCATTAATAAATAGTAATGACTTTTGATATTGATAAATGTTTTCCAAAGGAGAATAAAGTTTATAAGGTGTTAGATAGTTAAAAGAATACTTATCTTTCCATTATTGGAAACACAATGGTTGGGACACCAAATAATGTTACCTGGGGTTTCCTTTTGGTATGTTTAAGGATAATTACAATATAAAGTAATGAGAGGAATTCTAAGATAATCCAAGATAATATGTGGCTTAGATATTTAATTAAAGGATTATCCACCTGTTGCTTGGAAGCCAAATAAAGGAATGATATATAAGTCTCCTAAAAGGAATAGGAAACATTGTTTAGAGGAAAGGAGAAGTTTGGACACTGATTATGAAGTATAATTGGAAAAGGATTCAATGATGTAGCCTTGGAAACATATTACCATAAATCGGATGGAAAAAGTACTTGGTCTAATACACACAGATGGATCATGATATTTAGAGTAATTGAATGACTTTCTGTATAATTAGATTGCCTTCTATGCCGCTCCCAAGTAGGCCTTGGTCGACACCATGCCTTTTTTCCTACCCTTAACCCTAGAAGTTGGGCATACAACCTATATAAGGGAGACATAGAGTACCATCCCTCACCAGGAAAGCCCAAATATAATCATGTGTGCTTTTAGTAGAATCCTTGGTCAACACCCTCCTCAATGATCAAGAGATGCGTGAGTTGTGTCAACTCTGCTTCTGACCTCTCGTTTACGCTGGTAACCAAGGATGGCTGTGCCATGTACTGCGCTAGGCGACACGCCTATAGACAACGGACCTGGTGGTGAACCTGGAGACTTGCATGGTCAAGGAAGCGCCCCCTGATCATAGCAGTGGCATGCTAGGAGGGGAGAGGAACTCTACTCCAAGACCTACTCCATCAGTTTCAGAGATTGCAAGGTACAAGCGATGGAGGGCTCAGCCTTCATGTTGGGTCCTCTCCTTGGCAGACAAGCTTTGCGGTCCCTCATCCCCCTACCTGTGGTGGCTACAATTTTGATCTCCCTTACCAACCTATAGCCATTACCACACTGGACGAGGGTCTATGCGTGCAGTATCACCATAAGGCATGACTCCCCGAGAGCCACAGGCATGGTACCAGCCACCTTGGTCGACGCAGAGTGGCACCAGGCGCTATTCAGGCTGTATCATGAGGAGGGGGGGACAGAGCGACAGGAGTCAACCCGCGTTCTGCCATCTCCGATGGACGCACGCGAGGGGCTCCCAGCTACTGTGCCAATCTTATGCACAAAGGAGGAGGAGGGGCCAGCAAAGTGGTCGATGCCCCAGGCGGCACCAGACGCGTCGCGGGGTTGAAGATGAGTCCAGGATGAAAGGACTTTACAACCTCCGCATCAAAGTTTCCTCTTTCCTAAAGAAAAGGGCAAAAAGGTCTTTTGAAGGATTTCTTCAGGCACCGGCCAGCATGGCACGAGCGCTGGACCAAGGGAATAAGGTAAGGTTTTGTTGACGTGTCATGCTAGGATTGGTCTGGTTAGATTTAATCTTGCAAATATCATAGTATTAGCTAGGATGATCGGATTTAGATAAGTAATATATGAAAGTTGCTTAAAAAAATGAGAGGAATCCAAATAATATATTATCAGAACCAGATTATGCTTCCTGTTCTAAAAGTATGTGCAATACATGTGTTAATGTGATTAGTATAAAGGAAAGCCTAGATTTAGGTTAATATGATGCTTAATTGATTAGAATTAGTTATGTTATGTTCATACCTGATCTAGACATATATAATGAGTAGAACCTTGATAATGGTGAATAATGGATGATTCCAAATTAGAAATATTTTATATGTTGATGTAGGGTTGTGAAACTAATATAGACATCTTACTATGATTATAATGTTAGTAATATGATTTAGGTGTCACAGGTAGTTTAATATGCTTAAGTTGGTGATTAGGGTTTCACCTAATATGAAAAACTAAAATTTTAATCTTAGAAACCATGATATGATGGAATTAGGGTTGGTATCCCTAATCCCTGGTCTAAACACGAGATAACCCTAAACCCTAGTTTAGGAGCGCATCTAGATTTGATTAATGTAATGTGAATACATGGTCACACATATGTAGTATACATTGTTTCAGATACTTGTTGATTACATGCTTTACTGCTTGGATCTTTGGATGCACTCTTAAATTACATATGATGGTTTGCATGGTTTCTGTGATGGCATAAGTTACGTGGTTACGCTTACGAATACATGTCTTGAATTCTGAGATTGTCGAGGTTTCTTGATGAGATTGAACGAATGATAAACTGTTTGCTTGTTTATTTACTTCTTACAAATTATAAAGTTCCTATGAGTATCATGTAAAGTAAATAACTATATTCTGAACCCTGGGTTAGACTGATCTAGAGGGTAATGCACATGAGCCCTGGAGGGATAGTGATTACACCTGAGGTAGTTGACCAGATATGGGTTAGAATATGAAAATAAGTTTATGTTCCTATATGCAAGATAAATTTGTTTCCTTATATGCTTACTTGTGATTATTATTTGAACCCACGTACTAGTATAACTTGTTATACTGACCATATTTTGTTTCACGAAATTTTAGGTATAAGGTGATATACTTGATAAGGGACATGAAAATAAACATGAAACCATGTGAAGCCATAAATTTATGTAAGGAGGATATAGATAAATGTTTCTTCCCTATGTGTAATTCTGGTAATGAAACTTCAAGTAAGCATTTTGTAAACAATACTTATGAATTAGTGAAATTGTTTTTTATTATTTATTATTTGCTAAATATGGATCCTTGGGAAAATTTTGTAAGTAATGGCTTTATCTTTCAGCCTTCCTTAATTGGGGGTTGTCGAAAAATGAGGTCGTTACATCCTCTTTCTACCAAGATTCATTCTGGTAGTCTTTCTTTCTTCCTACCAAGTTTATTCGAGTAGTGCTACTCCTCCTTCTACTGAATTTCCATTTGGGTAGTATATTTGTTTTGTTCTTTTGTGCGGTGCTACATTCTAGTATTTTTACTTTATATTTGTACAGTGCTACATTTTGGTACTCTTTTTTTTACTATACTATTATTCAATATCTTACTCAAATCAACGTAGGTGATGCTACTAAAATGAATATTGCTTATAGTGATATTCCACACATATCTATAGTTAAACTTAATGATAGAAACTATTTTATTTGGATGAATGTGGTCCATATGTTTCTAAAATCACGTGGTAAACTCAAGTTTATCACTGAGCAAGCCCCTGCTACACCCGATGTTGTCTAGACTACATGAAACAGTTAGGTTCTCTCGTTGCTCTGGGGGTGCATGAAGGCTGACACTAAAGTCAAGTATGTATGGAACAAATAATCCAAAAAAAAGTGGGAAAAAATAAAGGAGTTCTTCTCTCATGAGGACAACTTACAACGCCATGGACAAAATCTTCTCCAAATAACAAGAGAATTGACCTATGTCCAAGTAATATGATGTAATGAAGGCCCAGTCCAACTGATTAGATTTTTTCTCTCCTGACAACATCTATTGAGGTCACCAAAGAGAGAGAAACTCTCCTCACTGGGCACTTCCTCAATAGTCTTAATCCTATTTTCTTATTGTTCGACAACTACTCCTAGTATTTGTGACCCTTCCATCCATGAACCAGTCACATGCATGCCTGCCCCAGTCTAAAATTATCTTTCCTCATATCTCTTCAACTTTCAAATTTGAACATCCATTAGCAATGACTATGGCATCCATATCTCATAGTCGTGGATGAGTTTGATGCCCAAATTGCACTTATTGTGGCAAGTTGGGCCACACTGAAGACATCATTCACTTGAAGCATGGCTATCCAACACACTATGGGAGAGGACATAGAAAGGACTCTTCCCATGTTACTGAAGCTCCTGCCCACATTAGTCAAACATTTTCACTAAAAATTGGTCATGCACCTCTTTCACCATAGGAATCTTCTCACACTTCTCATGTCTCCTTATCCCATGAGGAGTACGAACGTATTTACCAAGCTGCCCAAAATTATGGGGACTCTCCCCTCCACAACAACATGAAAGCATCTCCCTCTTATGATTATCAAGTTTAGGATTTACCTATTGTTGGTTCTTTTTCCCACCTAGCTACCGCTTCTCAAGGTAACTTTGGGGTGTCCATGCTTGCTTCCAGTTCTAACTGGATTATGAATTCAAGTGCATCACAACATATGACTAGTATGCCCCATCTTCTAACCACATCTAATTTATTTATCCCTCACTCCTCTATCACCAAGGTGTATGGTCGTTTAGATGAGTAACTCAATGTGTTACTATTCCTGTCTTTTCTAAAATTAATTTTACTATTCTCCCCTTAATTCCAAACTTTCCAAGAAATTTAATGTTTGTAGCAAAAATTGTTGATTCTTTGAGATGTTTCATAACTTTTGGTCCATCTGTTTTTATTTTATTTGGTTGAAGAAATTTGATAATGATTGAGAAGAGGTTACACTGGGTTGATCTCTAATACTTATCCACCCCACGCTTCCACCTAAAACGAGCCCTTGTTACCTCTACACAATTCACCTACATCTACATCATGTCCATTTACCTTTAGACAATCTTAAACTATTAGATAGTTATTTATCTTCCTATTCTTCCATTCCTTGTAATACCAATCATCTAGGGAAGCATCATCATGTGTCCTTCCTGGTCTATATCTGTTAACAACCATCTCATATGTTTGGTCTAGTTCATACTGATCTGTGTAGTCCATTCATGACTACTACTAACAATGATTATAGATATTTTCTTACATATGTGGATGGTTTTTCTAGGATGATATGGATTTACTTACTTCTAACTCGTGATGGGTTTTGACATTATTTCACATGTTTCACAAGTTGGTTTTGGTTCAATTTTTGTTTCCTCTAAACCAACAACACCCGCACATACATCTAAAAGGTTGTCACCTCCTTCTATTGTGACATAGGGATGATTCATCAATACTCATGAGCATACTCTCCACAAAAAAACAACATTGTTGAGCATACAAATTGTCATTTACTTGACATTACATGCTCTCTTCTTATTCATGCCAACTCGACTGAGCCTTTTTGGTATGATGTGGTCCTCACTGCTAGATTTGTTATCAATCACCAACCTTTCTCTATTCTCTAGAAGCACACTCCTTTTCCATTGTTTACTCTCAATCTACATTGTTCCCTCTACCGTCTTGGGTTTTCATGTGTGATGCCTTAGTTCATAATTTTGATCCCACGGTTAGTTTCCCCCTAAGCTATTTGAACAATATTTCTCAGTTATCCTTTTTATCAAAAATGATATAAATGTCTTGGACCTAGCTATGGATGAATATATATCTTTGTGGATGTCACCTTTCATGAGGATGAAATTTTCTTTTTATCATCTTCACCCCCATAGGTCGTATTGATACTATAGTCTTGTTTCTTGATCAAATCATCCCACAAACATTACCACCATATCCACCATTAAAAAAAACCAAATCAGCACATGGAAGATGAGTCACCGGCTACATCTGCATCATCATCGTTAGTTCTGAACCAATCCAATCAATTGGTAGCACTGTGCAAAGGTATATGTTCTCGCACTATCAAGCATCCCATTTCTAATGCTTGTTGTTTATCACGTCTTTCTTCCTCAATCTCATCCTTTTCTACTTCTCTAGACACACCATATGTTCCTAAGTGTCCAATAGATGCTCTGCATTATCCTAGATGGAAATATCCCATGACGGAAGAAATGTGGGATCTCCATGACAACAAGACATGGGATCTTGTGGGCCCACTAATAGAATAAAATATTGTAGGTTGTTGATGGGTTTTCTCTGTATGAATAAGTTGTATGTCTCTATTAAACAACTCAAGGCACACCTGGTTTCTAAGGGATTCACCCAAACCTTTGCATCAATTACTTTGAGACATTCTCTCCAGTGATAAGGTTGCCTCCATCTGCATCCTTATCTCCCTTGCATCTCACCTTGACTGGCCTCTTACCAGCTCGACATCAAGAATGCATTTCTTCATGGAGTTCTCCTAAAGGAAGTTTTCATGCATCAACTACATGATTTTGTTTCTAAGGGGACATCTTCTCACAAAGTGTGTCATTTGGATGATCTCTCTACAACATCATGTAGTCTTGATGGGCCTAGTTCCACAACAAGTGATGTCCTTACACAGATGAACTATCAAAGATCAACCATAGACCACTCCTTGTTCTTCTCCAAGTCCACCAAAGGCCATGTTGTTGTTGTGTTGTCTATGTTCATAACATAGTCATCACCAATTATGATATGATGGGGATATCCCAGCTCAAGCAACCTCTACATGCACATTTCCATACAAAAGACGTGGGCACCCTATGATACTTACTCATGATAAAATTCCTCCCCTCAGCATCAAGGATCAGCCTATCACAATGATACTATGTCTTGGACCTACTTCAAGAGGGCCAACATGGAATAACCCAAACCAATCTCTACCCCATGGACTATCATAAGAAGCATATGCATGAAGTAGAACTCTTTGCCGATCTACAAAAGTTCCATCGTATTGTTGGGAAGTTGATTTTATTAACTATTACTCAACTAAATATTGCCTATGTTATTGGGGTAGTCAACCAACACATGAGTGCACCACTCTAGGCCCACTGGTCCAGCATTCAACACATTCTTTATAATCTTAAGAGTGATCTAGGATGATGATTGCTCTACAAACGTCCTAAGTCCAAGGTGATATCTATCTATAAATATGCATATGAAGATTGGGGTGATGATTCTAAAGACTGGTGGTCCACTTTCAGCTATTGCATCATGATTATCACTCATTTAGTTTCCTATAGGGTAAAAAATAGGTGGTGGTAGCTTGCTCCAACACCAAGGTATAATATCAAGTTATGGCTCCTACATGTTGTAATCTATAGTGGGTCTGGTCCATGTTGGCTGAGTTTGGAGTTCCTTTTCAAACTTTAGCTACTTTATACTATGACAAACAAGTAGTAATAAACATATCTAATAATCTAATCTTCTATGAGCACACAAAACACATTGAATTGAACTACCTTTTGTGTGGGATCTGGTCAAAGTCAAGAAGAAATCACTCCTCACATAAGGACAGTTGATCAAGATGCGGACATCCTTACCAAACCTCTTCATGTTTCTTTATTCAAGTATACGGGCGTCAAGTTTGGACTTACAACATTTACTCTCCAACTTGAGGGGGCACATTTTGCTATATTTGAGTGGTTGGCTTAGGTCATTGTATTTTCCCTTATTTTTGTTTATCACATGTACTTCCTAGATCCTATATATAGGATATCCAATACTCTTATTTGACTTACTGAAGGCTACTTATTCTATAAGAATCATGCAATGTTAAGTGTATATGCTATCATCATTGTTGATGCACCAAAAATGGACCACTAACTTAGAGATTTTTCTCCTCTACTGACTAGAAACACCATTATAATTTGTATGCACCAAAAATTCTTGTCCACTATCAACTACACCTTCATATCAAGGCAAATTCATCGACCCTCTCTCATCCATCAAATAATTCCATTGTCGATGCACCGGTAATATGTACGGAAATATGGCATCAGAAATAAAAAAAAATTACTGCCATATTCCCCTTAAATAGCATATCATATAAACAACTATGAACTGGAAAGGAAAGGTTGCAAGTCATATACCTGGTCCTGGATAAAGTCTAATGACTATCCCTTGTTGTAGCGTACTTCTTTCTCAAGTTGCACCTAGACAGTTGTCGACGGCGGCCTCCTAGTTGATCACCACATACGACAGTTTATTATATCTTCCTAGAGGGAGGAAAAGGCCTCCTTGCCTCTATAATACTCCACGCGGACCACCAAGAACTCCTGTCGTTCTTTTGTAACGGGCAAGAAGGTGTTGTCTCTTCTAGTCAACGTGCTAGTGTGACCTTTCTTTCCCTTGTTGTCTCTCCCTTTTTGTCCCTCCCTTTGACGGGTAGGACTTGCTTGGGTTCTGACATTACTACAACTATGAGAAGACAACAATTGTCAGAGCTTATTGTTGTGTCTTTGGAAAGCCTCCACTACCCCTCTATTTATAGCAGGGTCGGGGTCAAGATTTCCATATCAGTTGGGAGTCAAAGAGATGGAATCTCATGAATTTTCTAAAACCTATGAACCATGAATCAGATGGTTCACAACTAAACCGGTCAGTTCACATGCGAGTTGATCAGTTCAACACTTGAACTGGTCATTTCATAGTGTTTCCTATTCACAAATGTATTGGCATTTAATATTGAATAAATGCACAACATGACATCAACATAAATCTTTGATCCAATCGTATTGATTAACCAGACTGTCAGTTTACAACTTGAATCGGTTGGCTTACACACCTTATATGGGACCACTTCCCAAGGGTCTAGTAGAATTTTAGGAATGACGACTAGCCTTACAGACCACCACTAACCTTAACTTTGTGATTTATCCTCACTCACACACAAGATAGGATAAACTTCCTGACCGGTCACCCATCCAAATACTAATCCAAGTTGAGCACGCTTAACTATGGAGTTCTTTAGAGATGGGCTCCCTGAAAAGGAGGTGCACCTTAGTGATATGTGTAGTCCAATCATTACTTTTAAGATCATTTTATCTAAGGCCTCAAATCCTGGGACGTTACAATCTCCCCCACTTAGACTCTTGATGTCCTCGTCAAGGCTCAACTATATGACCTCATAATATTTCCCCATTTCAGTGCAGACCCAGAATGTCCCATAGACACCCAGCTCCCAATCATGGAATATCAGTGCAAGGGTGGCTATATCACCATGGACAACACTTTCCAAAATGCATGGACCGCAAAACTCAATACCGGCATGCCACATACCCTTGTGGGACCCACCTACTGGAGGGGAACTTGCCCACTGCCCAAGGCTCTGGTAGAGTTTCAAAATGATGATTGGCCCCATAGACCACCACTAGCCTTAACTGCATGCTTTGTCCTCACTCACACACAAGCCAGGATAAACTTCCCGACTGGTCATCCATCATAGTACTACTCTAAGCTGAGTTCTTAACTATGGAGTTCTTTAGAGATGGGATCCCTGAGAAGGAGGTGAACCTTGGTGATATGGGTAGTCCAGTCATTCCTTCTAAGATCATTTTATCTGAGGCCTCAAATTCTAGGATGTTACAGTAATCAAGTTTAAACCACATTCATGAGTAAACTCTTATTCCAGGTGTATATGCGTGTGACCCTATAGGTCCCAAGTAATGTTGAGAGTGAGTGTCCATAATTTATCTATGACATCACAAGCAAGAAGTGGAATCTAGGAAGACATCATAGTTACCCAAGTAATTGGAAAGTTAGAGAACAACTTCAACCTACAATCTGTGAACAGTGTTATAGTGATCATATAGTTTGTTTGTGTCTAATATCCATATTTAGCTTGGGGCATGTAATTGTCATCCTATTCAATATTCAATCTATGTTCCTTGAACTAGAGCAAACTGTCTCAGATATATGTGAACTTAATATTTTATATTGACTCACATGTGTGTGTCCATGCATTTCTTAGTCTCTCTTATCAAGTGGACAGGACATCCAACTCCTGTAGGAGGGACAGATCCCATCTCAATCACTCACAATCATTCCCCATGTGTCATAGTGTATATGAGCACCACCTACATGGTAACTCTTATTCAAGGTCACATTGGATGATGTTAAAGTACATCGAACGACATGTGATGAGTGTAGTGATTTCAAGTCTAAGAACCACAATCAACACCATCACTATAATAGATGATTTTGTCTACCTTTCCATGGTTTCCTTGCATTACTCTCCAGGCGGGTTTGTGTAATACATTGTTATCTAATAAGTACCTACATGTTTCATTTGATATCACATCTCATGACTTATTGAGATTCTATCATCAACCAACATACACTCTAGTCTTATGTGTTATGGATGTCTATTAGATTCCACAATAACATCCCACTAGACTTTAGACATTTATTACATTACATCATATCTCATAATTGAATAAATGGAAGATTTCCTTTATATCAATCAAATCATTTACAAGATATCCCATTACAATAATCATATGATTGGCTCTCTAGGCATACATACCAATAGACTCCCACTTGCACTTAGAGCTAATCACCCATGAACTTAATCCCAAGTGATCTAACATGACCTTTATGCTTTTGTTATCATTTTCTTTTGTCAATGGGTCACCCACATTGCTTTTAGTTGATAATCTACAAATATTCACCTCTAATCACTGTATGCTCTCTCATATGAAACGGAACCACCTTTGTATGTGCTTGGAACACTGAGGTAATTTTGGTTCCTTAGCTTTTTGTAGTAGCTCCATTATTGTCATAGTTCAGATCAATTGCATTCCAAATGTTTGGAACCACCCCAATTCAGTAATGAACTTTTGGACCCAAACAACCTCCTTTGTTGCATTGGATGCATCAATATACTCATCCTTTGTTGTAGAATCAGCAATTGTTTCTTTATTAGAACTCTTCCAACTTACAACTTTTTGGTTTAGGCAAAAAAATAAATCTGGATTGCATTCTATAGTCTTCTTTGTCAGTTTGGAAGATTGCATTGATGTGCCCCTTTACCACAAACTCTTCCTCACCACCGTAAACAAGAAATTGATCATTAGTTCTTCTCAAGTACTTAAGGATGTTTTTCACGACAATCTAGTGAGCTTCATTAGTATTTGACTAATATTATCTTGTCAGGATGAAGGAATATGATACATTTGTATGAGTACATAATGTTACGTACATGATAGATCCAATTGTAGGTGCATATGGAGCCTTACTCATGAAGTCTCGTTCTTCACAAGAATTTGGGAATTGAACTCTAGAGAGTAACACCACGAGACATGGGTAGATTTTCTCACTTTGAGTTCTCCAGGTTGAACCCCTTCAGCACATTGTCAATATATGTGATTTGACTTAGCCCATGAAGCCTTCTCAATCTATCTCAATAGATCTTTATTCGTATAGTATAGCTATTGTCACGTAAGTCCTTCATAGAGAATGTATTTCCCATCCAGGTCATTTCCATATGTAAAGTAGGGATACCATTCCCCATCAATAGTGTGTCATCTACATACAATATGAGGAATATAATCATGCTCCCACTAACCTTCATGTAAACACACAGTCAATCTACATTTTGACTAAAGCCAAACTCTATGACAATTTCATCAGATTGAATATTCTAGCTTCGAGATGCTTACTTCAATCTATAGATTAACATTTGTATCTTACATAATTTATTCATGACCCTCAGGTTGTGGCATGTACACATCTTATAGAAGATTCTCATCATGGAATGTGGTTTTGAGATCCATCTCCCAAATCTCATGGTCATAAGATGCAATAGAAAACATGATCCTAATGGACTTAACCATGGCAAATAGAGAAAACGTTTGATTATAGTCAACACCTTGAATTTGTCTAAAACCCTTTGCAACCTATCGACCTTTGTAAGATTGTACATTACCATCCATGTCAGTCTTCTTCTAGAAGACCCACTTGCACCCTATGGGCTTTACCCCTTTAGGTGGATCCACCAAGCTCCATACCTTATTGGTGTACATGGATTCCATCTCATATCTCATGGCTTCAATTCGTTTCTTAGACTTTGGTCCCTTAACAAGTTCTAGATAGGTGTTTGGCTTGTCATCAATGACTAACTCGTTACCTTCTTGAGTCACTAGATAACCAAATTTATCTGGCTCAATGCATGTCCTACAAGATCTGTGAGGTTTGTGTGTTATATGAGTAATTTGAGATTTCACAACAATTTGTCACTCTATATGATCCTCTTGTACCTCTATAGGTTCAATTTTTTCTTATTGGTCTTGAAACTCTTCGAGTTCTACTTTCCTCTCACTGATTCCTTTAGAAATGAATTCCTTTTCTAGAAATACAACATCCTTAGAAACAAACACTTTGTTGTCAGATGGAGTATAAAAGTAGTATCCTTTGGTTTCCCTAGAATATCCAACAAAATAACATTTATCAAACTTGGATCCAAGCTTTTCAAGAAACTACTTTCTCACATAAGCTTCACATCTCAAAATCTTCATAAAAGACACATTGGGACGCTTCCCATATTATATCTCATTTGGTGTCTTTTGAATTGATCTAGATGGGATATGGTTTAGTGTAAACGTTGTGGTTTCAAGAGCATAACCCCAAAAGGAAGTCGGAAGATCACCAAAACTCATCATTGATCACACCATATCTAGAAGTGTGTGATTCCTTCTTTCTGACACACCATTATGTTGTGGTGTTCCCGGTGGAGTCCACTATGATACAATACCACAGTCTCGTAGAAGGTCCTCTAACTCTTGACTTAAGTATTCTCCACCTCGATTAGAACAACATGCCTTAATACTTTTACCACGTTGTTTTTGTACCTCATTTATGAAATCCTTGAACTTTTCAAGAGTTTCACACTTATGTTCCATCTGGTAAACATAACCATACCTACTAAAGTCATCAATGAAGGTAATAAAATATTGATAATCACCTCTAGCATTTATTCTAAAAGGGACAAATGCATCCATATGTATCAGTCCTAATAAAATACTAGCACTCTCACTGTTAATAGTGAAGGGAGTCTATTTTATCTTACTCAACAAACAAAACTCACATCTCTCTATTGATTTGAAATCAAAAGAATCTAGATGTCTATCTTTATGGAGTCTAGAAATGTGATTATGATGTTCCCTGGATGCCAAAGGTATGTTTTGTTTGAGTTATCGAGTTTTAATATTTTGGTATTTACATTATAAACATTTGTCTATAGATCTATAAAATAAAGACCATAGGACATTGGGTCACTATCATAAAAGATTTCATCTTTTGAAATAGAACATTGAGCATTCTTTATATGGAATTCATATCTATCCTTTTCCATATAAGATATAGAAATAATGTTACTATCAATGTTAGGTATAAAATAGTATTTATTTAACTCTACTACAATCCTCATGGGCATAAATAAATTAAAGTTTCCAACTATAGTGATAGAAACTCTTACTCCATTCACAACATGTAGTTCAAACTCACCCTTTCTTAAATGCTTAACTTCTTTTCAGATCTTATATATTCGAACATATGTGAGATCCACATCTGGTATCTAGTACCCATGATGGATAAGTAGACATATTTATCTCATTAACTTATATACCAAAAGTGGAGATATATATCCCATCCTTCTTCTTCCTTAGTTCCTCCAAGTAGAGAGAGAAATTCTTCTTCCAATGTCTAGACTAGTGGCAATGGTGACAATTACCTCCCTTGGTCACCCGCCCCTTTACTTTGAGTGTAGAAGACTTGGGCCTCTGGATAGATTTATAACTCTTCATAGCTTTTCATTTTCCCTTTGACTTCTATTTTTCTCTATTGATCATCATCATAGACTTGGACTTGTCTTTCTTCATCTGCGCTTCATCTATTCTCAACATGCCGAGTAATTCTGACAATTTCTTGTCAAAATCATTCATGTTGTAGTTCATGACAAACAAGTTGTATGACTTTGGAAGTGATTACAGAATCACATATGTGGCCAACTCTTGAACCAAGGAAAATCCCATTCTAGCAAGGTTCTCCACATACCCAATAAGCTTGAGCACATGGGGGCCTACTGGATCTCCTACCGTGTTACACTTGAACATTGCCTTGGAGAGATCATATCTCTCTTGTCTTTCTAGATCTTAGAACATGTTCTTAAGATGTGTTATCATCTCAATAACATCCATGTTCTCATGTTGTCTTTGAAACTCATAGTTCAATGAGCATAGAATCATGCAATTGACATCTATGACATCTTCAGAGTGCTTCTTGTAAATATCCCTATTAGCCTTAGGAGTAGTGGGAGCATGTTCATCTGGCTCTGGTGTCTCTAGAACATACAGCTTGTTCTCTTTTGTGAGAAGGATTCTCAATTCCCTGAACCAATCATAAAAATTATTCCCATTTAAATTGTCCTTCTCGAGAACAGATCGTAGGGAAAACATTTTATTAGTTGTCGTTTGATTCTACAATAAAAAACTACAATTGTCAAAGCATTTTTTATTTGATTTGATTAAAATAAATTTTGATGATGTTTACTTAGGTCTTTTATTAATTATTCTTCCACTATTTTGTTCAATTGATAGACCTCACATATAAATTTAGAAGATTAAAACATACAACCTTCTAGTGAGCCAAAACTCAAAACAATTGACTTATTACCTGACCAACTCCAGCATCCATAACAAATTAGTAAGGTAGACAACTTTTTCCAGTTGCATCTCATGCAATTATTGGATAGATGGTATGTGCAACTCTTTTCCATAGTCATCTGCATATTTCTACGCACTTCATCTCATTAAGGTCACTTGGTTATGTCTGACCCAAAAGCCAACACGATAGTAATGCATCCTACTTGGTAGGCCCACATGACTACCATCACACTTCCAAAAGATGGACAACACACCATGTTTGGCGTGCCCACTCTTAGTCGATCAAGCTTTCCATATGTGTTTCTTATGGAAAGCATCTAAGATTTAGCATTTGATTGATAGATTTTATATTTATATAAATACACATATATATCCAATCACCACATACTAATATACTAAATCCATAAACGAAAAATGCAATTATAAAACACTAGTGATGGTTATGTCCATACTACTATAATTCCTGGGATCCACTAGGAATTACTATCACCTAAGGTCCACATCATATGTAACAACTTGTTGTTGATGAAAATCTGTGCTCGAACCAATCTGGGTCAATTGATTCAACTATTTAACTAATCGGTTCGCCTCTTGATTGATCCGTTGGTCTCTCAGACCCGTCGCCTGGTCTCCAGTACAAGCGATGTGTAGACACCTCCAATTGATCGGTTGGCTCCTTCTGTCATCCAGCCTCCCTCTAATCAATTTGTTCGGTTTTTGAAATAGTTGTTTGGTATGAAGAAGAATGCCTTCTTTGCCATAACTGAAAAAGAAACTATCCTAATCCTAATTAACATATTGCATTGTAATAGGGAAACATTGAGCTACATTTGAGGGGGGCATAGGAAGGAAATAATTAATACTTTTATATGGAGAAATAGAAATAGGCTTCGTATGCAAACCAAGATATAAAATAGGAATAACAACCATCCAACCAAGCACAAAGATCTAGGGGGTTATTGGTCATAATCATGCTTACATCCACCATCAAAACAAACTTTTAGGGTGACGCATGCAAAGTGCATATATATCATATAAATATATATAGGGTTCACATGAGGTACTTACAAGGATATGCACATTAATCATTATAATATTCACATCATATATAATAAAATTACTAATACAACCATAAATCCGATCATATCGATTAATTTCTTAAACATAGTAAATTGACGTGACTCTAATACCATTGTAGGAAAATATGACATCAAATATGACAAAGGAAACAAAAAAATCACTACATATTCTCCTTATACGACAGATTGCCTCAACAACTATGAACTGGGTAGGAAAGGTTTCAATACATATACCTACAAGTCCAACAACTATTCCTTGTTGTAGTGTGCTTCTTTCTCAAGTTTTACCAGGCCAATTGTGGGAGGCGGCCTCCTGTGTTATAACCATGGATGGCAGTTGATTACTCCTCCTAGAAGGTGGAAAAGGCCTCCTTGCCTCTATAGTAGTCCACGCAGACCACCTGGAACTCATGTCATTCTTTTAGAATAGACAAGAAGGAGATGTCTCTTCTAGTCAATGTGCTAGCATCGACTTGCTCTCCCTTGTTGCATCTCCCTTTTTGTACCTCCCTTTGTGGGTAGGACTTGCTTGGGTTCTCACCCTTTACTACAACTATAAGAAGACAACAATTGTTATAGCTTATTGTTGTGTCTCTAGAAATCCTCGATGAACCCTCTATTTATAGGAGGGTCAGGGTCAGGATTTCTAGATCAATCGAGAGTCAAAGAGACAGAATCTCATGAATTTTCCAGAACTTGCAAACCATGAACTGGTCGGATCACAATTAAACCATTTGGTTCACATGTGAGTGGATCATTTCAACACTTTAACTAATTGTTTCACTATGTTTCCTATTCACGATTTTATTGGCATTTAGTACTCAATCAATGCACAATATGAAGTAAACATAAATCCTTAATCCAATCATATTGATGAGACAAAAGATCAGTTCACAACCTGAACTGGTTGATTCACACATTTGAGACAATCAGTTCACTTATTGAACTGGTCACTTCAGAGTGTTAATTGCCAATTTAGTTTAAATTGAATACCTAACACTTTAGTCATCAATTCTAAACTACACTCATGAGTAAACTCCTATTCTAGGTGTATCCTATGCATGTGACCCTATAGGTCCCAAGTTATGTTGATAGCGGGTGTCCATAACTGATATATGACATCACAAGCAATGAGTGGTATCTAACAAGATATTATTTCTACCCAAGTAATTGGAAAGTTAGAGAACAACTTCAATTTATGATTCATTTTATAGTGATTGTATAGTTCCTTTGCCTCTGATATCTAGATTGAACTCAAGGCATGGAATCATCATCCTCTTCAACATTCAATTGATGTTTCTTGAACTATAGAAGATTGTTTGAGATGTATGTGGACTCAATATCATATATTGACTCACATGTGCATGGCCATGCATTTCTCAATCTCTCTTATCAAGTGACAAGGATATCAAACTCATATACAAGGGAAAAATCCCATCTACATCACTCACACTCATTCCCCATGTGTTAGAATGTATCTAAGAACCACCTTTATGGTAACCGGTACTTGAGGTCACTATTGTGATGTCAAAGTACATCTAACGACATGTGATGAGTGTAGTGAGTTTAGGTCTAAGAATCAAAATCACCACAATCACTATGAGAGTTGATTGTGACTACCATTCTATGGTTTCCATGCATTACTCTCAAGGTAGGTCTGTTCAATACAATATTCTCCAACAAGTACATAAGTGTTTGTTTTAAAATCGCATCTCATGACTTAATGAGATTTTTTCATCAATCAACACACACTCTAGTCTTATGTGTTATTGTTGTTTATTAGCTTCCATAATAACATCCGACTAGGGACATATCAAGAATGTATATCTGTATGATCTCATTGTTCCGGTCTTCAACCCGAAGCCATACTTCATTGAGTAGCATCATTCTTCAGACATTTGTTACGTTACATAATTATATCATAATTGAATTGAACAAAATAAATGTAAGATGCATTTATTATTAATCAAATTGTTTACAAGATATGCCATTACAATCATGTGATACGATTGGCTCTCTAGGCATACATACCAATATAATGTACCATCAATTGTCAATATCTACTTACCTTTAAGGCAAATTCATGGTCCATATAAACACAAAAAGAGAGTGTCTATGTTTACTCTTATTATCTAGGTCTTCTACCATAATACCACACTAAGACCAAATAATTAGCACGATTATCTCAATGGCCTCCCTACATGCCTCTATATGGGGATGCATACCCTATGGTTACTATTAGGACTCTATGTTACAAGTCCTAATTCAATTCCAAACCACAATCTCTACTTCACATAAGGATACATCTCTTCTACATATTGGATTTAAATCTTGTTAGGATTTGCAAGCTACAAATTGAATTCCTTGTAAGTCCTAATCCTAGTGGGACACGGGCCTGGATCCCTTTATTGTCCTAAAATTATATGTTGGTTACCTAATCTTGCAGTTTGTTTGTATCCTTTTATCCTTCCTTATCTAGTTTTCCTTATCTTATGTTTAGACTAATCTAATTATGCAGAGGTTCCAACAATTAACTGAAGGAAATATGATATGGTGTGTCAAAATAGGAGCCAAAAAGTGTGTCAAGAGGATAGACAAATAGGAGATATCACAAGAGTAGATGAAGGACTTATATCTAAAAGATGCAAGAATTTGGATAAAGAGGCTATTCCTTGTAATCTTTTTGAAAGTATTTATCAAGTTTGTGATCTTTTTTGTTAAATATATTCTCCATTGGATATTTTCTTGGGGGTTGTTAACTTTTTTGACTGATTTATTTACTTTGCATGTTGTTCGAAAGTACCACACAAAGCATGAAGCTTTTTCAAGTTACTTCTAGCATGTTTCTTTGTAAAATTGATATACGAGTCAATGGCTTAATCTTTCCTTTACTTTTCATTCAACATAGAATCTGCTATAGAGTATAGTATCCACTATAGAGTCTATAGGTAGGTGTTCAATTACTTCAAAGTTAAGATTGTTTTGTCACGAGCAACCAAAGTTTTTGCTACTATGATGGTTAATTATACTTTCTTATGCCATAAATGCCAACCTATAAAGAGTGTAGACCCCTAGTAAAAAGAAATAAACATAAAAAAGGTGAAGATGTCGCTACTAAAGGAAGACCTCAAAGAGTTTAAAGTAATCAAATATCAAAAAAGAGGTACCCATGTTCATATCTGGTGTGTTATAATTAGTCTTACTAAATTGTTCATGTGTTTGATAATCAAATCCTAGACCCAAGCTTAGATTTCTTGGTCAAAAGAAATGTAGTCATTCTTTATGTTGATCAACTGTATCCCAATCTATTTGTATGCCTCATTATACAATACAAATACTTCAATTTGTTTTCATCACCTTAAATATGAGATTTGACCATTTCATTCAAAACCTTTAATTCTAGTGAGTTCTACATTCTTTGTTGTATTTTAAACCACTTTGTATATTATATTCTTTATTTTTTAAACATTTATAACTAATACTATCATGTTTTACGTGTTTAACAAATATGTAATATTATTTGTAGAAAATTGGATCCACGTTGTTCATTGACATTCTCAATGTTTTACTCAATAACATTCTGATAATGATGAAACTACTAGAAAGATATTTATAGAGAATCTAACCTAAAGCCCAAACTGATTGTTATATCTAATTAGTTTGAACCATATCTAATGAAAGTTTCATGAAGTGTGTCTCAAACACTTAATAAGATTTTGCTCGTTTGGAGGGTCGAACCATGCCAACAATAGTTTGGTGCCATTATTGAAACAACGGTACATGAGATCATACTTTGACTACAAATATATATTAAGAAAATGTTCCATCTAGATGCTTTAGAAATGCACTTGAAATATTTATCATGTTTCCACAAGCTTGATGCATTCATCATTCATGTTATGATGGTACTTGACTTTTTTAGTAAGTTTGGAAGGTTGTCCAAATATTGACAGATTCAGAAGAATCATTTACCATGACAACAATGGGGTTGGTTCCATCATTGGAACAAGGTACTTGAGATCATACCTTGACAACAAATAGATATTGTTTTGAAGAAGAAAAAAATCCATTTTTGATGTTTTAGAAATGCACGTGAATGATTTAAATACTTATCACATCACTTCATATTTATCATATTTACACATGCTTGATGCATTTATCATTCATGTTATGATGGTAATTGACTTTTTTGACTAATTTGAAAAGGTTGTCTAAATTTTAGCAATTTGAGATTATTCATTTACCATTCCAACAATGAGGTTGGTTCCATCATTGGAAAAAGGTACCTGAGATCATACCTTGACTACAAATAGATATTATTTTGAGGGGGGATATTCATTTTTGATGTTTTAGAAATGCACTTGAATGATTTATATATTTTTCCACATTATATTTATCATGATTCCACATGCTTGATTCATTTATCACTCATGTTATGATGGTAATTGACTTTTTTGAGTGATTTATAAAGGTTGTGTACATAATGAAATTTGAGATATTCATTATAAAACATGAAGCACAACTTATGTTCTCATTTTTACTATTTCTTGGTAGATTAAGTTTTACATTAAACAATTCAATTATCTTATGTAATTATACATTAAGAAATTCAATTATCTTACGTAATATTCATGTTACGTACCAAAATGTTACATGTTGGCACAATAAAAAAATATTATTTAATGAACATCTATGATCTGATATGAATTTTTGCATATGGAAATATTTCTTCATATTCTGCAAAATTGCATAAAACTTACAGAGGAGAATTTTGTTTATATAATATTTAGGAAATTCACTCAAACAAGTCAGTACTTTCACAGTCCATTAGTTATTTAGTTATTGATATCATTAAAATAATACTAAGGCTAAACATATATTTTTAAGAAAATTTGTTACATTCATTTGCTTATTATAGATCATTCTTTTTTACAAACAATATATATGCCAATTTTTGCTTATGTGTAAGCACTTATGTTCAGTCTTAATACATAAAGAAGCTATCTTTGTACTTCAAGTGTAAATTAAATTAAAAATATATAAAATTTTGACACTGTATTTTTGCTCACTCAATGAAAATTCACGATAATGACAATTCTCCGGCTAATAATGGATTCCATTCCACATGCAAAACACGTTATCATTTTTC
Organism: Alisma plantago-aquatica; assembly: GCA_963693085.1. Classification (NCBI taxonomy): domain Eukaryota; kingdom Viridiplantae; phylum Streptophyta; class Magnoliopsida; order Alismatales; family Alismataceae; genus Alisma; species Alisma plantago-aquatica. The sequence continues at coordinate 407,224,198 of OY856413.1, forward strand.
CACAATTATTTTATTCTTCCATGTTTTTCACATATTTAATCCAATCATTTCACCTACTTTTACCCAGTTCAGGGCTCTCTATATAGAAATCTTCTTCCCATGCTGTAAGTGGAATTTTCCCATCCATTCGATTTTAATAAACATTTTTCATAAATTTTCTAGTTAAATTATTTGAAATAAAATATTCCTTTTCCCTACGTATATTCAATTGTTTTTTCCTGATAAACTTGAGGAATAATCCTAAACTACCAGTATTTTATTATTTCATTCAAAATTCGTAGGTTTCTATAATTTTCTCTAAAACATCCCTAAATTTACTAGAAAATCGGGAAATAAGTTTTTTCTAACCTGGGACATCCCCAATGTCAACAAGATTTACCATTTAAATCCAAGAAAGATGTTGACACCCCAATATTGTTTATCAAGTAGAGAATGGATGGGGATCCCATTAAACCCGAACTCAATGATCCAGTAAAACTCTAGCGTTAATAGCCATCTAGTCAAAACTAAAAAAATCTAGACGCAAGGTAGAAGTGTTCAGTCAAAGGAAGGATATAGTGCCATTCAAATATTCCACGTTGACTAATGCTACCAAAATTAGTTCCCTCAAGAATAAATCTCTTCATCAACTAAATAAGTGTACAACATTTGCATTTCATTCAAACAAGTTCGTAGATACAAGTTTAGTAATCCATGACTATAGAAGGACAAAGCAAAAGACAAAGTCACAAAACCTTCACCACAAGTGAAAAGCCCAATTCAAGCTCAAAAAACATAAATAAAATAACACATAGCACAATTTATAGGTTATACCTCATCATCTGCTCGACGACCTAAGTGATGAAAATTCATCCACAACATGCCCGTATGAACTACAAATCTTTCTATCAAGAGAACCCCCCCCCCCGATGATCCTTCTTGCACCACCATGACACCTGTCTAGAGAAAATGTAGATCAAAGTCTTCATATCCAAATATGAATTTAATAGAAGAAGATAATATTCAAGCCATGGGTGTGCCCTGAGCATCATCACCTCCCTCTTACTCATCCATGACGGGGTCCTCCACGTGTCAGTCACGAACTGCGATATGCAAAATCTTTACTGCAACGATATAAGCTTTCCATAGTAACTAGAATCAGCTCAAGTTTACATTGAATGACCAATAAAACATCAAAAATAAAAAAAGACCAAATCAAAAATCAGAAAGAGAATAATGTCATCTTCAACCTTCATACTGTAAAGAACACTGGGAGAAGAAAATACAGACTTTTCCAACATGGCAAAAAATGCCCAAACCAAGGTGCAAAATGAAAGTTATACCCCCAATGATAAATATAGTTGAAACCCACACAAAAGTTTGAAGGGGCAATTTGAAGCTCTGTCGCCACCTATCACATTACCGAAGAAAGGTCGTAGAATGCCGCAATCGTCTAGGGAAGCAATTGTTAGCGTAATTTGTTGGCTCTCATTTTCTCTGTCTTTTTCATTGTAGCCATTGCTACGTGCAAATGGATGAAATGAGAAGGGTGCTCGACCTCCCTCTCATTCACCCTCTTTTAAAAATAAAAACTTTTGCAAACATTGAAAATGGGCCCCTAGATTTTCAACATAATTTCCAAATCCTTCTAAAAATCACAAAACATCACCAAAAAAGTACAAATAAAAACAAAAAATGTAAATAGAGGGATTCCATATCTTGGATTTAAAGCTAAAAACTTTCATATTGATAGAATAAATAATTCTTTGATGAAACTCTGATCCCCACGACCATAGACCATGTCCTAAAATTGGGACATTACCCCATTTTCACTTCCATATTTTTAAGGTCTTGGACCATGACCTAAAACAGGACCCTGAGATCGGCTACCCTTTTTTTGATATGGTCCTGGATCATGACCTAAATTTGAACCAATCCCAAACATTATTTCATAACTCCTTTGGGTCCTAGTTCATGACCTAGAACTTAACAAATTTATACTACAAAATTGCATATCTATATGATCATGGATCACAACTTAAAACTGGGCCACTATTCTACTTTCATTTTTGGATCTCTAATGGTCCTGGGTCATGACCTAAAACTTTACTAACCAAGATTTCATTTCCAAATCTTATTAGGGTCCTAAATCATGGCCAAATATTAAACAAACTATGCCTTCTTTTTCAAAATATTTTGACAATCTTGGACTGTGACTTAAAAATGAAGCAAATACATGATCACATTTTGAAATATTCTTATAATCATGAATCATGACTCAAACGCCAAAGTTGAAATCTCCACTATCAGTAACAACATTCAAACCAAACAAGAACTATAGAGTCAGGGATAATCGTTCGTCGACACTCAAAGGGGTGGATGATAAACTAGTGTAGGAACATGTTGTGGAGGCCACCTATTGATTGGATGATCACCTAGTTCTTGACCTTAGCTCATTTTTAAGAATCACCAATACGATAGGAGGGCACATAGTTGACCAATATAGTCATTTTCCATAAGGTATCCTTATATATGGAAACTTGTCTAACACTCAACTACCAATTTGTACAATCATAGATAAGCAAACTCTCCATATTTCTCCTTTAAAAGGGTTCTGGTCCTAGACCTGAATCGGTTCACTCCAAAAAAATACAAAAAACTAAAGATTTGTAGGATAAAAAGAGGTGATAACTCATTCACAAATATCCTTTTGTAGTTTAGCAACCACCTTGAATTTCCATGATAATAAACTCTTGATCTTAATGACTTTTTACAAACCACCAAGCCCGTATATTTTTTTCACATCCACTTTTTTGCACATAGGCTTGAGTTAGTGAGAGAATCAGGTGTATGCTAATTTAAGAATTGAAAGCAATGATCAAAGTCACTTTTGCAACCGATAAACCTTAAACGACTCATCAGATTCAGGGGAATGAATGATTGGTCATATATAGGTAAGTGCCTCAATCACATGCTACACTTACTATGGAGAAATCATTTATTCCCAATCTTATCTTTGTTATGAATGGCTATTTCATCAATTCATCCTTAGAAGGAAAAGATATCACTCCCTCTTTCCACCCTCCACAAGGTTTTTCAGAACAGCTTTGCAAGTCCATCCTTATTAGCCTTTTGTGACCAAAAATGGGTGTTGCTAGACTTGGATCAAGTCTACCATTCTCACTTGTATTTCAAACATTTCCTTAAGAGAGGGAAAACCATTGACAAACCATTTTTCTCTCTAGGCATAAATTTTTTATTAACTAGAATTATCTAGCTAATGTTGTCATTTTCAAACATTTATTTTATTTTTTCACCCATTTAATCCAAATATGTCATTCATGTTTACGTAGTCCGGTGCTATTTTTATGCATATCTTCTTTTCACTATAAATTTATATTTTGTTCTTCAATTCTGCTTTACTATAAGCATTTTTATAAATTTCCCATATGAATTATCCCAAATAAAATATTCCCTTTCCCCATTAATAAATCTAAGGAATAATCATGAATTACCTCTCTTTCATTATATTATTGAAAATCCACGATTATGTACAATTTTTTTGAGAACATTCCTTAAGATACTGAAAAAATAGGAAACATGTTTTATCCAACCTGAGATACCTGGTGGATCTGAGCCATTTACCACATGCCACATCGTGGATTGCGTCGATTTGTGTGTTAGGTTAAATGGCGCATTAGGGCAATCTACTAACTCTTCTAGAAGGTTATACAAAAGCTCAAGCCTTATTCCATACTATAAATACCCTTATATCCACCATATTATGGGTCCCTTTTGAACCTCCTAAATCTAGAGGATCAAACTACCTCTCTCTTTATTTTTTACATATTTGTGATAAGAGGATCCATCTTGTAACACCACCTTCCTTGTTAATGTTGTCAAGCCATTAAAATGGTAATTTTATCATATCAATGACTACTTTATCTTCTTTGACTACTTTGTCTTCTCGAACTTCTTTAATTGATTATATTTTCTCAATACTATATATGTGATCCCTCCATCAATTATTGTTAATCATATATTAAAAAGGATTATATATTCTTTGTAACTGAAATATGCTTAACATCCTCTAGCACATCCTAAATATTGGTCCTAATCACTCATGAGGGATCCCCATCGTGGGACATTCTAAGGTAATTAGGACCCCAAACTACTTTAAAAATAGGATCTTTCATGAAATAATGGGAAGGACATGGATATCTCTAGGACTTAAAGCCTACCCACAAACATAAGTGATTTTTTTGTATTGCTTTCCTTTCACTTTTTTATCTAGATCAATTTAAATTCATCCTTTTGATGTGTAAATCATTGTACTAACAAATTCACCTAGGAAAACATTTACAGATTTTTACATAAATAATGTAGAATAATCATCACCAGCAAGAAGACGGGTTTTATTATAGTACAATTAAGAATCAAACTCAAGTAACAACTTTCTAAGAACAAGTTTATATTTTTAATCCAATTAAGTAAAATAACTAACACAGTTGGAAGGGTTATTTTTTATTGATGAACTAAATTAACAATGCAAGGAATTGAATGAAACTACGGAGAAAGTGATTTATACTAGATAAAATTACTAGGACGATGAATTTTATCACCATTGCATGTGTAATTCTTCTAGAAATTGCATCACTCATTCATATAAATATTGGATTGAGGCCAAATGATTTCGTATATGTCTAGATTATGAAATCCACATGTACTCATCTCACTGAAGGCTCAAGGTCTCGTTACCTACAAATGCTTAATTTGTCACCCTAGAGAATGTTCTTCTATGTTCTCATTCAAGGTTCAACATTATCATTTGATATTCTAATCCTAGATTTCAATGTCTCTACGTCTAAAATTATAACAATCATTCAAGATAGATGATCTAGCTATGAAGCACACATTAAATAATCATTTATCAATACAAATTTTCATACAAATAACAATTAACAATGTAGAAATAGAATACAGGAAACATGCCTAATCTCCATGTCCCAGTATTGGATATACTCTTTAAACACGTTAATTACATAAAAAGTGAGATGGAGAAGCTCATGCATAAAATAACATCTCAAAAAAATTATTAGTGGTCTCGTCACAACTCATGAACTACAACTTCAGTCTCTGGCCTAGATCTAGAACAGAGCATGTCTCCACATTAAGGCATCAACTTTCTTTTCAGTTCTACTTGGTGATAGATAGGGTTGTTGATGAGAGAGAATAGGTGTTGAACCCTTATCTTGGAAGTTTTCTTGATGGTTTGTATCATCCCATAAAATATAAGATCCATCCAAATTAACCAAATGGATGTTAGTCGTTTGCTTTGCATTTCCATCATAGGTGTTTTAGGCACTATAGTGTCAGTCATTCGACTCAAAGTGGTAAGTAAATATATATGTTGTGTAGATAATCCAATTACCTTTCTATGCCAACTTGAATCACTCAGATTGGGAAATCAAATATGGGATCTAGATTCGTTTTGGTGTCTGTTATATTTTCTGCTAAGTTATTATGGTTTCTACTAAAACTTCCCACTTGGCCACCCATACTTGTCAGCTGGAGACTATAACAATGTATATATTTGTTTTGTAGATACTTTCATTTTGCATCCAATGGCATTTAAAATCATTGCATTCCAAGTTTATATGTGAAACTTATGTCCATTTGAGTCACCATTTATACTTTAATAATTCTCACTTCAATTATCAGAGTTTGGGAGTGAGGATATCCAATTTTGTTCATTCTCTTAGGCTTTTCATGGAGGTATAATATCTTCTCTCTTCTATTTTCATTTATGTACAAATAGAATAACAAATACATATAATATCAAACAAATTGCATAAGCTACTCAAAACATACGTTAAGTGAAATATGGAGTATATGTAAACAAAATGTGCAAAATAAAAAAAATCAACTAGAACATGATAAATAGACATTCATCACCTTTTCCAACTCAAATAAAAATGACTTGATACTGGTTTATTAGGTGAAATTTGGGTTTTTATCCTTCCCATAACAAGGTCATATGACTTGAATTTTCTTGTGTTTTTTTTCTTTTATATTTTTTCTTATCCCACTCGGACGACATATCAACTTTCCACCATGTATTCACAACATCTTATTTTGTGTTTCCTCATTTTCAATATAAAATGTGGTGGCAACTCCGAACACCTATTTTCATGTGAACATGGAACAAAGTTTCTCTACCATAAAGACATATATTATTATATATTTTTGTAGGGTTTTAGGGGAGGCAGAGAAGGCAGTGAAAACAAAAAAAAATTCTCCTCCCCGAACCCAGAATAAAGGAATTGCATCAACATCGATACAATAGGAAGGATGGTTTGTAGAGACATACCTTGTCCTGAGGCTTGCTCGGCGACGTTACCTCGCGGCTTGCGTGGTCTTCACCTCCGATCTTGGACGGTGTCTGTGCAGCTCCTGGTCTCACCGGGACTGTCGGGATTGATAGTTGTCCTTTGAGCGGCAGAAGTCTCCCGCCTCTGCAGTCATCCACACGGACTGCCTGGAACTCCGATTGCCTTGTCCCATAAGGCACAGGAAGGAGTCATACCCTCCTTTCGGAGTACTAGTCACGGACACACTCTCCTGCAACCAGTCACTTTTCTACAATTGTCTTTCCCTTATTGTGCCTCCCTAATCGGGTAGCACTTGATTGGGCTCTCCTGGTTACCACAACCAGAGAGAACGACAACTTTGCAGAGCAACTGGTGTTCTGACTTGTGCTTGAGAAGCCCCCAATACCCCTATATATATAGGAGAGTCATGGGACAGGGTTCTCTACCTCGGGCAATGCGAGATTAAAGCATGAGTAGAAGGGTTCGAGATTTTCTACAAAACAACCAACAGCGCCAGCTGAACCGATCGGTTGGGGACCTGAGCCGATCAGTTCACATCTGAACCGGTCGGTTGGGACACCTGAGTCGATCGGTTCAAGCATGATCCGATCAGTTCGTGGTCCTGATCCGACTTGAATTGACTTTTCATGTTTGTTTCCAACTAATCAAATATTAGTCCTTGTCCAAATCAAATTTGTACAAGAGAAACAAATATGTATTTGCAAAAAGAGTTTTCTAACTTTCCAAACGATCTTGGTTGGTCACACAAATCGACCGGTTCAATAATTGAGCCGATCGTTTCATTGACACATGAGCCGATCGACTCACCACTTTGAGTCGATTGGTTCATCAACCTGAGCCAATCGGTTCAACCCTATGAGCCGATCGGTTGGGGCAGTAGACTGTGCAAATCAGTCAATTGCAGTTCCAATCAATCTGATACTGTTAATCATATGGTCCAACACCTTGAACACTATGATTTTGACCTATCAATTAACTGAGTGTTTAATTGAACTACTAAACTCCTTTATTAATCAATCTAAACATCGTTTGTGGATAAACTCCTCTTCCAGGTTAAATCCTATGTGTGTGACCTTGCATGCCCATTTCACATTGGCAGTGAAAGTCCATAACACTTATGAATTCACAAGAAAAGAACGGTGCCTAGTCGCACATCAGTGCTACCTAAGTGAAATAGAAAGTTGGAGAACAATTTTCAATCCTACAATCTGTGAATGGTGTTACAGTGAATGTATAATTCCTTTGTCTCTGATATCCCAAATCAACTCAAGGCATGGAACAGTCATCCTGTCAATTTTCATTCACTTTCTTGATCTCAGAGTAGATTGGAGGACATATGTATGACATCAATATCACATACTGATTCACACATGCATGCACACACCTATCTCAATCCTACTCATAAAGTGGCCATGGATATCAAACTCCCTCAGGAGGTACAAATCCCATATCTATCACTCACCCCTCAAAATCCCCATGTGTCAAAGCCAGCCAATCATCAACTTTATAACAACCCATGTTTTAGGATTGTGTTTGACGATGTCAAAGTGTACCCAATGACATGTGTTGAGTGTAGTGATTTTAGGTCAAAGAATCACTATCACCACCATCACTGTAAGAACTGACTGTGACTACTAAGTCATGGTTCCATGTGTCAAACTCACGGTGGGTCTGTCTGGTACACTTGTTCTCTAACAAATACCTATGTGTTTGGTTTGATATCTCCATATCATGACTAATGAGATTATATCATCAACCAACACCACAATCTAGTCTTATGTGTCATTGTTGTCTATCTGCCTTCCACAATGACATCTGAATAGGGACATGATAAGAATGTACAAACTCTTAGCATCCATATGATCTCATCGTTCAGGTCCTCAACCTGAAAGCATACACCATTGAGTACTGTCATTCTTTAGACATTCAATCTATTCTATCATTATCTCATATGACTGAACCAGAAAGAATTGGAAGCTTGCCTTTGATGCTTATCAAATCAATCTTGATGTATCCCACCAATCATCCCATGATTGGCTCTCAGGGCATACATACCAACAGATTCCCACTTGCACTATGAACCAATCACCCTTGAATCATATTCATAGTGATCTTCAAGCATGTCCCACATATTACTATGCTCCAGTGCTTACGCAGTGAGTTATGGCAACATCTTGCCAAAGTCACTATTAACTACATATCTCTCATCTCTTTGTTGTACATCACACGTATGAGATGGAGTTCCCGTAATATGAAATCTAGTATTCCTTTGCTAACCCTTAGCCACAATGCATGACCAAGCACTCCTAACTTGTCATCAATGACCGGAATATCTATAAGTTCATCTCTATGAATTTCCAGATCCATATAGTATCCATACACGAATATTTGGCTTTTCCTTTTAAACGGCTTTATTGGAATGCTTCCATTTATCAACAAACATTCACTTTTATATATCCCATATATATTTTGCGATTAATTTTCTGTCCTTTTCGGAAGTTCGCATCAATGTAACTCTTTACAATGAACCCTTCCTTATTTCCATAGAACTATTACTTCTCAAGTACTTATCAAGTTCTTATGGTATTATAGTAACCCTTACTGGAACTAGACAAACATCCACTTGTCATGTCCCACATACGCGTTATCAGGATGAGCACATCATATTGTCATGTCCTACATACAAGATGATGAATGCATTTTATTCTTGTTATGTCCATACATGCAAGATAATGGGATAATTACATACATGATAGATCCATATATATTCTTAGTGTTCCCATTCTTCATAAGAATTGGAAACTTGGTCTTGGGATACTAACTCCATGTAACATGGACAAGTTTTCTCCCACTAAATCTGTGAAAACTAAACCCTTCAGTATAGATTTCCAATGTATGCTTTCTCTTTTCAGGTCAAGAGGTTTTTGAGAACTATCTCTATAGATCTCTATTCCTATCACATAGGAGACCTCTCTATCTTCCCTAAAGATAGTTTCCACAAAGGATTCCATTCTAGAACATCTCATTCCTCATCGACATGTGGAATACAAATATGCTCCCACTAAATCACAGATCTCTTCTTTATCTTTGTCATATAAGTCAAACCCTTTGACTATATTATCAAAGTAAAGATCCAGCTCTGAGTTGCTGGTACTCAATCAATCACATTGATAAGTCCATTGTAACTTATAGACTTCATTTGCATTAATGGATTCATAAACCTCATAGGTTGTGTCACGTACACATCCTTGTTTTATTCCTAATAGGAATGCAGTTTTAGTATCCGTATGCCAAATTTCTTAGTCATTAAGTTGCAATCAACAAACATCATCCTTCTCAAAATGTTATCCATGTGTCTTAATGCTTAAGACTCATTCACACTTATGGATTTCATCCCAATGGGTGCTACCATCAAGGTCATACCTTATGGTTCACATGGAAGTCATTTAGGATGTAATGGTCATAAACCATAACTCAAAATCCGGTTCCTCATATTCATCTAGATAGTTGACTCATCACATGACCAACTCATCACATAGATAATCGAGGTGTATCTGTCAAGGATATAAGAACTCACAACCCTTTGTGATTCTTAATGTCCCTTATTAGTATAGGGCATTCTTTATTTAATAAGAAATTAGTTATTTGATAATCATCCTCTAACTCCTTAGAGTATGACTCCTTGTTGATTCAGACATCACCATGCCTTAATCATGAGTTCACTATGATACACAATCATAATCACTCATAAGGATCTCAAACATTTGGTCCAAGTATTTTATTCATTGATCTCATCAAGAATTAACACTTTACCAAATTTGTACTTCATCTATGATATTCTTCAACACTTCAAGATATTCATATTGGTATTTCTCTAAACATTGTTTGAAGTACTAGAATTAACTCTAATAGGTATGTAAATACATCACATGTATTATACCTAATAGGATAATCATTCTCCCACTACCACTAGTGAAGATTGATTAATCATGTCTAAGAGATTCATGTCTCTTACTGGTTCTCTAACCAAAAGAGTCTAGACTTATCCATCATATGGAAACTAGAAATGAATTTCTCATGATTTATGATAATTTGATTGTTTGAGTTATCAATAACTTTTAGGTATCATTTTATCTTATGCATACCAAGTACCACAAGATAAACAAGGCATTGCCACAAAGATTGAAACATCAACTTTATTAATTGCCATCATTTTCATACAATATGCAAAAATTAAGGTGTTTCTATCCATTGACAAATATGAAATATTAGTTCATAACTCTATTACATGCCTTCAAGGATGAAAATAAACTAAATTACTCCTATCTATGGCGGCAACACTTGCCCCATTTATTGGGTGCTTTACACTTTATACTTTGGTATCATATACCTCAAAAGTTTATTTCATGACACCTTCAGGTGGAGACGTCTTTCGTCTCCTTCTTCTTTAGTTCTTCCTGATAGAGTGGACAATTCCTTTTCCAATGTCCTGGCTTTTGACAATGGTGGCAATTTCCTCTCTTGGTCACGCCTCCCTTGGCCTTGAGAGTTGAAGATGACTTGGGCTGCTGGCTAGCATCAGAACCTTTCTTAGCCTTGCCCTTGCCCTTGCCCTTGCACTTGGACTTGCCTTTCTTGTTGCTGATCATTATCACAGATTTAGGCTTTTCCGTCTTCATCTGTGCCTCGGTTGTCCTCAACATGCCCAACAACTCTGTCAATGGCCTATCAAAGTTGTTCATGTTGTAGTTCATCACAAACTGACTGTAGGATTCTGGAAATGATTACAGTATCACGGCAGTATCCAACTCTTGGCTCAGGGGAAATCCCAGTCTTGTCAAGTTCTCCACATACCCAATCATTTTGAGTGTGTGTGGACCAACTGGATCTCCTTCTGTCATGATACACTTGAACACCGCCCTGGAGACATCATATCTCTCTTGTCGTGCTTGATCTTCATACATGTTCTTGAGATGCTGAGTCATCTCAATGACACCCATGTTCTCATGTTGTCTCTGCAACTCGTAGTTCATGGAGCACAACATCAAGAACTTTGCATCAATGTCATCTTCAAAATGCTTCTTATAAGCATCCCTTTCTACCTTTAGTGCGGTAGGAGTAGGTTCCTCTGGAGCTAGAGTATCCAGGACATAGAGCTTTCACTCTTGAGTGAGAACAATTCTCAATGTCCTAAACCAGTCGTGGAAGTTAGTCCCATTCATCTTGTCCTTTTCAAGGACCGATCGTAATGAAAAGTGATTGTTGTTTGTTGTCATTTGTACTACAAAAGGAAATATATGCAATTTAGTCCAAAACTCAATTTTGACTTATTTGATTGATTTGAAAGGTTTACGATATAATTAGGACTTTAATTAATTATTGCTCCCACTATTTTTGTTCAAATTGATAGCCCTCACCATCAATTTGGAAGATTGCATCATACAATATTCTAGTGGGTCAAGATCCTAAAATCCTCTGAGTCATGGACCAGCTTGGGCTGTCACCCACAACTTAGATCTTCCAGGTAGGCAACTTTTTCCAATTGCATCATATGCAACTCTTGAAAGATGTCATATGCAACTCCTTGCCATGATCACCTCCATGCCTCAAGGTGCTAGATCCTATCTAGGTCACCTTGTTAAGTCTGACCCAAATCCAACACGATGAATATAAACCCTACTAGGGCAGACCCACATATCCATCCTTCACGCTTCTACAAGATAGATGGTACACCACGCTAGGGCGTGCCCACACTTGGCCGATCAAGCTTTTCACTTGTGTCGCATTTGGAAGACATCTAAAACTTTAATATTTAATGATGGATTTTGTTTTATAGGTACATATACATATCCAATCACCACAATATATAGTATGTATTATATACATGCTATATCCCACAGAAAACATGTGAAATGATAAAAGCGATGATTATGTCCATCCTAATGTGATTCCTCGAGCTAAGAGGAATCATGGTCATCTAGGTCTACATCACACGCAACCTGTACATGATGAACTATGTGCTTTGTCGTTCTGGGTTTGATCAACTCATCTCCATGATTGATCGGCTCACCATCAGGTCGGTCGTTTGGGTGCCACCATCCGATCAATTGGCTCCTCCAACCGATTGGTTCACTGGTCGTCATGCATCTCCTCAGGTCACCACCCGCTCATCTCTCTCCTCAAACCGGTCATCTAGAACACCAACTGATCGATTCACACCTTGAACCGATCATCTCAGTCGTCGTCAGGTTGTCCGCCATTCTTTGACAGAACAGAAAATAAAAGTTCTATCCTATCTACATTTGACTTGAGAAACCCCGAGTTACATTCGGGGGGAGCAAAGGTAGGAAATAAATCTTGAGTTATCTCGAGTTACATTAGGAACAAGAGATAGGGAATCAGTGCGTAGACCAATATGCAATCAACCACATTCAACCAAACACACATACATAGGGTTTATTGGCCATAACCATGCTATACATCCACCACAAAACTCATTTAAGGGCGACGCGTATTGAGTGCATTTATATTACATATCATATATGTAAATTGGGATTTGTGGATTTAGGATTGGATATGCATAAAGCCAATTTTATTCACATCATATGCAATAAATAAAGGTGACAAACCAAAATCGATCACATCGATAATCCTAAAGTATAGAGCAGTTGATGTGGCTCTAATACCACTATAGGGTTTTAGGGGAGGCAGAGAAGGCAATGGAAACAAAACTTTTCTCCTCCCCGAACCTAGAATAAAGGAATCGCGTCAACGTCTATAAAATAGGAAGGATAGTTTGTAGAGACATACCTTGTCTCGAGGCTTGCTCGGCGACATTACCTCGCGGCTTGTACGGTCTTCACCTCTGGTCTTGGACGGTGTCTGTGCAACTTTTGGTCTCACCGGGACTATCGAGATTGACAGTTGTCCCCCAAGCGGCAGAAGTCTCCCGCCTCTGCAGTCGTCCACACGGACTGCCTAGAACTCTTATCACCTTGTCCCACAAGGCATCAGAAGGAGTCGTACCCTCATGTCAGCGTACTAGTCACTGATACACCCTCCTGCAACCAGTCACTTTTCTATAGTTGTATTTCCCTTGTTGTGCCTCCCTAATCGGGTAGCACTTGTCCGGGCTCTCCTGGTTACCACAACCAGAGAGAACGACAACTTTGCAAAGCAATTGGTGTTCTGAGTTGTGCTTGAGAAGCCCCCAATACCCCTATATATAGGAGGGCCATGAGATAGGGTTCTCTACCCCGGGCAATGCAGGATTAAAGCAGGAGTAGAAGGGTTTGAGATTTTCCACAAAACAACCAACTGCGCCAGCTGAACCGATCATTTCATGCATGAAACGGTCGGTTGGGGACCTGAGCTGATTGGTTCACACCTGAACCGGTCGCTTAGGACACCTGAGCCAATCAGTTCAAGCATGAGCCGATCAGTTCGTGGTCCTGGTCCAACTCGAATTTACTTTCCATGTTTGTTTCCAACTAATCAAATATTAGTCCTTGTCCAAATCAAATTTGTACAAGTGAAACAAATATGTATTTGCAAAAAGTGTCTTTTAACTTTCCAAACAATCTCAGTTGGTCACACGAATCGATCGGTTCAATAATTGAGCCAATCATTTCATTGACACATGAGTCGATCGACTCACCACTTTGAGCCGATTGGTTCATCAACCTGAGCCAATCAGTTCAACCATATGAGTTGATCAATTGGGGTAGTAGACTGTGCAAATCAGTAAATTGCAGTTCCAATCAATCTGATACTCTTAATCATCTGGTCCAACACCTTGAACACTATGATTTTGACCTATCAATTAACTGAGTGTTTAATTGAACTACTAAACTCCTTTAGTAATCAATCTAAACATCATTTGTGGATAAACTCCTCTTCTAGATTAAATCCTATGTGTTTGACCCTGCAGGCCCATTTCACGTTGGTAGTGAAAGTCCATAACACTTATGACTTCACAAACAAAGAGCGGTGCCTAGTCGCACATCAGTGCTACCCAAGTGAAATAGAAAGTTGGAGAACAACTTTCAATCCTACAATCCATGAATGGTGTTACAGTGAATGTATAATTCCTTTGTCTCTGATATCCCGAATGAACTCAAGGCATGGAACATACATCCTGTCAACATTCATTCACTTTCTTGATCTCAGAGTAGATTGGAGGATATACGTATGACATCAATATCACATACTGATTCACACAGGCGTGCGCACACCTATCTCAATCATACTCATCAAGTGGCCATGGATATCAAACTCCCTCAGGAGGGATAAATCCCATATCTATCACTCACCCCTCAAAAGCCCCATGTGTCAAAGCCACCCAATCATCACCTTTATAACAACCCATGTTTTAGGATTGCGTTTGATGATGTCAAAGTGTACCCAATGACATGTGTTGAGTGTAGTGATTTCAGGTCAAAGAATCACACTCACCACCATCACTGTGAGAACTGATTGTGACTACCAAGTCATGGTTCCATGTGTCAAACTCACGGTGGGTCTGTCTGGTATGCTTGTTCTCTAACAAGTACCTATGTGTTTGGTTTGATTTCTCCATATCATGACTAATGAGATTCTATCATCAACCAACACCACAATCTAGTCTTGTGTGTCATTGTTGTCTATCTACCTTCCACAATGACATCCGACTAGGGATATGAGAAGAATGTACAAACTCTTAGCATCCGTATGATCTCATCATTCAGGTCCTCAACCTGAAAGCATATTCCATTGAGTATTGTCATTCTTTAGACATTCAATTTGTTCTATCATTATCTCATATGACTGAACCAGAAAGAATTGGAAGCTTTCCTTTGATGCTTATCAAATCAATCTTAATGTATCCCACCAATCATCCCATGATTGTCTCTCAGGGCATACATACCAACAATTTTTGGGCAAAGTGTGACTGATTGGCGACTCCTCTAGGAAACACCAAGACAACTATAACAGAATCCCCACTTCTATGAACATTAAGCATTTTAGGATTGTCTTATTTTTTTCTCTGATTATGTCCCTATTTCCTTTTTGGTTTTGGGGATGTGAATCCATCTAATTTGTGAACTCATTGCATGGAAATTGAGGTGATCCGTTGGGCCCCCTACCATATTGTTCTTTGGTAATTCTTTCAAATTACTCTATTTTCTATTATTTCAAAGTTTTCTTTTATTTAATGATTTGAGTATGCTTCCCTCATTAGTGTTATTGGTTCTCTATGATGACATTTTTCTCTGTTGTCATTTACTTTCTTAAAAAATGAAAATAAATTCTAAAATCAAATCAGGGAAGGGTGCATAAGAAGATATGCATTTGAGAACAAAATACTTTCCTTTTTAATAATAGTGTTAATGGTTATTTCCCTATATATGATTTGTTGTCATGTTGTATTTAGGTTGCTTTAGAAAACATTATAAGTATGCAATTGCATTTTAAACTCCTACAATTCTATGTGTCATAGAACGAGTGCCAACTTCAAATTGGATACCTGGAAGTGATGCATGGTGTTAGTAAAGTACCAGTGTAGCTTTAAGGTGGACATCTAAAAGCCCTAAAAATGACTGATTATGGTTGTTGTAGTCACAATGTGTATTGGAAGTTGTCACCATGTCATTGAACCTGGGTTACCCTATCGACAAGCACCATCTTTCCATAGAGAAGTTAATGACTGACCCCTCCCATGTAGGTCACTTTTAAGTGAGGAAGTAAGCTGGATATAGGTTAACAAGATATAGTTATTTTCTTCATATGCATGCATCCTTTGTTGGTTCCTAAAATTTGGAGAGTGTTGATAATCTCTTTGTGTTTTGATTAACAATCTTCTCAATCCCAAATAATCTTTTCAAATATTGACATTCAAGTTCATATTCAAAAAATCTATTATAAGATTAACAACCTTTGTACATATTAACAATATGTTGTACACCCAAACAATCTTTCTAAAGGTTAACAACTCAGTTCAAGCTCAAATGATCTTTCTAAAAATTAACAATATGTTTCAAACTTAAACAATCATTTCAAAAAAATATCAATCTATTGCAAACTCAAACGTATTTATAAAGATTAACAATATGATACAAACCCAAACATTTTTATTAAAGATTAACAATTTATTTCAAAATCAAACAATCTTTTTAAAGGTTACCATCAATTGCAAATCCAAACAACCTTTTTTAAAGATTAACATCCATTCAAACTCAAATAATGTTTTAAAGATTAACAATCATTTCCAAGTTAAACAATCTTGTCAAAAGGAGATTTTGATTCAAAGATTAACAATGCTTTTACAAAACCTTTTGAGCGGTCTCAATAAGTAAATGACTTTCTTTTCCCTTCTCCTCCTTCCCCTACCCTATGATTTTTTTTCTCAATATTGAGAAGAAATTGTGAAGGGTAAGGGAAGGAGGGAATGTGAGGAATGAGTAGGGGGGGTATGGAGATTGATATAAATTTGTGTTCAAATTGTTAATTGTGATGAAATTGAATTAATGGAGATTTCAATTTGTAGTATGTATATACTATGTCAAAATTGTGATGAAGTTAATGGTGATTTTGATGAATAAAATTCTCATTATTGATTATTTGGGTTTCTTAGGATTATTACATAATAAAATTAAAGTATAACTTAGATGAGATGATAATCAAATTATAGGACTCATTAATGATGTTTGTGACTCCTAATTCAAGTAGATCTCATCTATTCTCTAATGATTACTCTTGTATGAAAATTATTCTAAATAATTGGAATTAACAATGTTGATGCTTATGATGACTATCTTGCTCAAAGCATATGATTTCTCCCATTTAATATGTAGATACCCTAATAATTAGAACCATGATTCAACTGTGATGTGACATACGAAGTCTAAATTGAAACTAATATGTGAATAAGCCCTAATTAATGAATTTGAATGTGAACCCTGATTTGTGAATAAACCCTAATTTTTGAATTCAAATATGTAAATAAACTTGAATTGGAGAATAAACCCTAATTTGTGAATTTCAATATGTAAATAAACCCTTATTTATAAACTGTGTCCTTGGCCTAGAAACTCCTCCAAGATTTACTCATTAGGAGTAAACCTTGGATAGTCCCCAATTTGGGATTGTTCTTGAGTACTTCATCTCACTTAGGATGTAAGCCGGTAATGCATGTTTTAATTTCAATAAATTTAGGCAGCATTTCCCTTTTTGTTCTCTAGGTACATATGTAGGTGGGTATTTTCCCATCTACATCAGTGTACTTGGAGAACTCCAGGGAAATGTTTCCCAAATTTATTGAAATCGAACACGTATTATACACTTAATAGTTAGATGGAGTGCTCTAGAATGGAATAGGTTGTACTCATTCATGAATATGAATGTTGCTGGATGATTAGGGCTCAATTATTCAAACATTATTTTTTTTCTGAAATTGACTTACTAGCTAGAACCTGATGAGCACTCATCTTCCATCTAATCATAGAAATGGATCAATCATGGATGTTTAAACTAAATTTTTGTACTCTAACATTTATTAATGGTCTCGATGAATTTGTAAGATTTGCATAGAGAACATAGAAAACAACCTAGATATGTGTTCTATTGCCCCTGTAGGAATTGTAGAAACAACCTAAAAGTTGACATTGTTGACATGATCAAATATCATGTCATGTGCAGTGGGATTGTATAGAGCTATACATAATGGTATAGGTGTTGAGAGACTCCTAGCATGAGATCAACATATGTTGGAAGCGGTACTTGTGTCCAAAAATGGTTGACGATGTTGATGAGAATGAACCAATTCCAATAGATATGGTTGGTGTGATGTTAGATAGTTGTGGGATAAATGTTACAGATCCACCTCGCTTATTTAAAAACATTGTACAGGATGTTAAGAGACCGTTACACTTAGTTTGTACTAAGTTTATGAAGTTGAGAATTGTTTTGAGATTGTATAATCTGAAGGCTAAGAATAGATGGAGTGATAGAAGATTCACTTCTCTGTTGCCTTTATTGAAAGAAATTCTCCCAGAAGGCAACGAGCTTCCAATCTCAACATATGAAATTAAAAGTATGTTGGGTCCAATTGGAAGGTAGACTAAGACGATATACGCATGCCTGAATGACCGTGTGCTATTTCAAAAGTACTATATCGGTCTAAAAAAGGTCCAAAATATGGGGTGTCTAGGTATAAAAGCACAAAACTGAGTAAGACCAAGACAAGTTCTTTTACCAAGGTGATATGGTATCAACCTATAATAACACAATTTATATGCTTGTTTCCTAATACTTAGATGAACAAAATTTATCTTGGCATGCAGAGGTAAATAAAAACAATGATGGTATGTTACGACTTGCGTCTGATTCTCCTTAATGGAAGAAGATTGATTTATTGTAGCCTAAATTTGGAAAAGAAGCTAGGAATTTAAGATCTGGACTTTGTATTGATAGATGAATCCATATGGAACATTAAGCAACTAACATAGCACTTGGCCTGTCATGATTGTTGTATACATTCCTCCTCTGTGGTTGTGTATGAAGAATAAACACATCATGTTGTCGTTGCTGATATCGGGCCCCAAACAACCTAACAATGATATTGGTGTTTACCTTGAACATCTAATTGATGACCTAAAGAAACTATGGGGAGAAGGTGTGATGACTTATGGTTATTTGCGCAGAGAGATGTTTATTTTACATGTTATGCTATTTTGCACTATTAATGAATTTCCTCCTTATGAGAACTTGTCTGGCCACAACGTCAAAGT
Organism: Alisma plantago-aquatica; assembly: GCA_963693085.1. Taxonomy (NCBI): domain Eukaryota; kingdom Viridiplantae; phylum Streptophyta; class Magnoliopsida; order Alismatales; family Alismataceae; genus Alisma; species Alisma plantago-aquatica. The sequence goes on from OY856413.1 coordinate 407,243,336, forward strand.
AACCAAGTCATGTCCTATATGTGAGTAAAATATAGATTCTATCAGACTAAAACATGGTGGTAAGATTGTATATCTTGGTCATCGAAAGTTTCTACCACTGGTGCATCCTTACCGAAAGTTGTGCAAAACATTCAATGGCTCAACTGAGGAATGGAGTGGCCCTAAACCTATGTTCGAGGAGTATGTTTATTCAAGAGTAAAGAACATTGTAAATCATTTTGGTTAGAAAATATGTACTACTCCTACATGTGAAAAGCCTTTATTCAAGAAGAGGTCGATATTCTAGGATCTTATTTATTGGGGTTCTTTGATAGTTCGACAATGTATTGATGTCATGCATGTTGAGAAAAATATTTGTGATAGCATTATTGGCACTCTGTTGAGTATACCCAGAAAGACTAAAGTTGGCATCAAATCTAGAATGGACCTACATTAAATGGTTATAAGGAAAGAATTTACAAAAGAAGTTACCAAAGGCTGTAGCACATATAGACCTCCTACTTGTTATGCCTTGTCTACAAAGGAGAAGAGAACTATTTACAAGTGCTTGTGTAATGTTAAGGCACCATAGGGATACTCAGCCAATATTCATAGGTTTGTATTAATGAAGGATCCGAAGCTGGTAGGTCTTGAATCTCATGATTGTCACACTCTAATGGAATACATATATTGGTTGTGGCTATTCTATCTCTCCTTCCTAAGCATGCATTGCAATCACTAGACTTTTCTTCTTCTTCAACACTCTATGTAATAAAGTAGTTGATTATGAGGTTCTAGATAGGTTGCAAAGAGAAGTGGTCATTATCTTGTGTCAACTTGAGCAATATTTTTTGCTACATTCTTTGATATCATGGTACATCTAGTTGTCCATTTGACTAGGGATATGAAAATGTTGGGTCTAGCTTACTTACATTGGATGTATCCTTTTAAATGGTACATGAGTTTTTTTAAAGGTAAAGTCTGGAACCATGTCACCCCGAGAAGGGAGTATCATTGAGGGTTATTTTGATTGGGAGGTTATGGACTTTTCCAATGACTTTTTGAGTTGCAATGAAACTCATGCTAATATCGTGAATCTCGATATTTATTCTAGAAAAGGTATTTTGGGAAAACGACAGATAAATATCAATCATGAGTAGTGGTAACAAGCACACTTGTATATTTTGCACAACATTGATGATGTGGGTATTTATATCACTGAATACACCAATGAGCTCATGACAAGTTATCCCTAAGCCAATTCAATGTGGCTTGCTGGATAGCATAATTAGACATTTATTAGGTGGTTTGCAAATAAAGTATTCGATCAACTATCTCAAACACCAAATAATGTTACATAAACTATCAAATGGCTCGTGTATAAGCCAAAGATCCACGTTACATCTTAAGAAGGGTTCGACATAAATGGATCCTCATACTACACAAAATGTCACGATGATAAAAATGTTGTCCAAAATAGTGGGTTCACCCTTTAAGCATCTTTATTGTGTTTTTCTAGTGCCAAGGATAAGAGGAAAAATGAAGGAAAGTTGTCTTATTATGGTGTCATTGAAGACATATGGGAAATTGACTACACAAAGTTTAGAGTTCCATTATTTAGGTGTAAATGGGTTGATAATAACAAATGAGTTGTAGTTGATAAACTCAGTTTCACAATAGAGAATTTTGAGTGGACATGTGAGAAGGATGAACCCTTCATCATGGTATCACAAGAAAAATAGATATTCCATATTGACAATCCTGCAAAAGAAAATTGGTATATCATTCTTCTTGGGAAAGGACAGTTCATTTCAGATCCTATTGATGAAGAAGAGTAGTATGACAAGTATGATGACTCTACTCCATTTTCTATTGGCTTACCAAGTGTAAATGTTGAATCTAACAATGATGAATATACACATGAAGATCACACAAAATGGAGATTAGTTTAAGGTATATAGTTCATATGTGAACTGGCTTTGTTTGCATTATATAACATGTTTATCTGTTCATATCTGCTCTGATTTTTCATATGTGATCTGACTTTTTATATGTGATCTAGACTTTTTATATGTGATTTTTCTTTTTTATATGTTTACTTTTGAATTAAGGTATTGAATTAATTACATTTTTATAATTTCTTATGGTTACTTAACAATATTTATTTATTGAATTAATCAGGCCCTTAACTACACTCAAAAAGATAAGCGTGACAAGAATGTGCACAACCACCGGTTGGGTTCAGGTGGTTATTCTAAACACCACCTAATGAGACAGCAACACTGAGAGCAACCGTGAGAGTAAGACCAAGGGGAAGAGCAAGGGCCTTCTACTTTTACTCCTTCTAATGCTGACTCTTCTAGTGCTTTTGGATGCTTTCCTCATTGTATTGAGTGGATATGTGAGGAAAAACAAAGTTGTAGAAATCCCCGTCCAAACAAAACAGGAGGTGGCTTCAAAAATGGTAAATTTCTTAGTCTCACAATAATGTCGATGTTCTTTTTTCACTGGATTGTTAAGTTAGACTGATTAGTCTATTTTGATGATAATTAATTAGAGTTGGATGTCCAAATAAATGAGGGAAAGTTCATCCCTTAGAGCACACATGATGAATTTTCGATCGCTCTAGGGACATAGCATCCTAGACGTGTTAGGTTTTTTGGAGCTGGGTGTGGAATAATTTATTTTTACACATCCTAGCAAAAGAACAAACCTGGAAAGAAAGGGGAAGTAGACCACGAGTATGCACAGAGATTGGTAGATGCATCCTTAGAGAAATATAGGGATTCTCAGGTGGCACAAGCTTCTCCAGCACTCACAAAACATGTTTATCACTCACCCACAGAGTGCATTGGGAGTAGTGCTTCGGACCCACATAGCACGGCTAGGATAATATTTAATTCAAGTCAATTTATATATACATTGTGATAAAATAATCCCTCAAGTCAATATTTATGTTTGTCAAATTAAATGTTGTGTTTCATAAAATTATAGGTGGCTAGAGCATGCCTTGTTGTCATCAATATTCCATCACACAACGTCGTGGAAGATGTCAAGGCTTCTATCGCTGATGTGGTTCATGTTATTCTCGTTCCTACTGATCACATTTATGTGATAGTCATACATGTCCTTCCATGAATGAGCAACACACTCTCCCATACGAGCACCTAGATGCCACCATAATTGGAGAGCTAGAAGGTGGCTTTACTAGGTTGCCCAAACAATTGGTTATATTTCTTTAGGTATGACAATTGTATATTAAAACTTATATAAATAATCAAAAGATAATATGAGAATACATATATGCATCTTACAATAGCTAAGAAGCCCCCTAGGGTTCCAAAGCCTCTGGCTCCACATTTTATTCCACATGAGTTATTAAACAACTTAGCCTTAATTGCAAGACATTGACAAGACGATCATACAATATAGACCAAATAGATACCTTTGTTATTAGACTTGGGGAGGAGATCATAGGTATAGAACACAACACTATTATAGTGTTGACAAATGTTTCTGAGTTATTTAAGTATGATTGGCTTAATACATCAATGATAGAGCTTTGGATACGGTGAGTGTGAATACCCTATCATATGTGAAAAATTGTTTAGTTTTCTCTTATATATTAACTGAGTATTGGATATATTTGTTTCAATCATTTGTATTACGTGGCTCTTATTTCATAATAGAAAATGTGGGATTTCTAATGCCATCATTGATTAGCGATGTACTTAGAGATCCGAGTGAGGTCAAAGATTATGTGACTATCACGATGCAGTTTTTGGGTACATCCAAGAACGTTATCATAGATCCCTTCAACGTCATGTGAGTTTTTGACTTGTTGTTTATATGTCTAACCTATGAATATAATTTGTTGTGGAATTTCATTTTTTATTTGCCTTTTATTCACTCAGAATTAAGCATTGGCATTTGGTAGCGATTCTTCTCAAGACTTTGACTGTGTATTTCTTTGATCCTTCGTGTGTAAAAGGGACACCAAATGAGGCACACCCAATGGAATTGGTGATTCATATGTACATGTAGTTTTTCGATTCCCAACATATTTGTTAATGCTTGCATCATATGACAGATTAATAATGCACATACAGTAATTGAACTTATAAGGGTGTGAAAGATTTTTTTTGCGGTAAAGAAAAAGTAGATAAGAAAAAGAAATCAATAACTTGGATGAGTGTTGATGTATATAGTCTTCTCATTCCAATTGCATAATATATGACTGAGTCTCCTTAATTACATTTATTAACATAATTGTAAATATATAAGGCCTTATACAAGACCATGGTTGGGCATGTACATATTATGTGATGTTATACGTGTACATGATTTTCACTCACGCACAACAAATCAAATTTATAGAGAATGTAAGTTATTAGTCCTAGATCATATTAATGAAGTAGTCTCATTTGATAATACAATCAATCAAATCTGATTAGAAGTTTCATTCTCTTTGTAGCTTTTTGAGATTACTAAACCCTACACATTGGACTAGTTGAATGACCTATGTGAACAATGGGCATACTTTTCATCAAAAATGAGGACTCAAACGAAACATTTGACGGTTGATTGATATTTTTTGGTAGTCCAAACATTGATTTCATATTTTTTTAATGTTATATATTATTATACGTTGTGACTTAAAATCTGAGATGGGAGCTGATGTTTATATGTATTTGTGAGTGTGAATTGAATGTTAAGTGCACATGTGCTTGTAAATTTGAATGTGAAGGCATGAGGAACAAAATGATGTGTATTTGTGCATATATTCATGAAATTGAAGTGTGGTTTAGAAATGAAAAAATTGAATTGTGAGTTCATAGATTTGTGTGCATTTGAAGTGAAACAATGATAGAATATGGCATGGTTGTGCCTATTTTGTATAATATATCTTTTTCTTACAAGTTTTTTACTCTGTTGTTAAGCTATGATGCTTGCAAAGGCCTGTAGTTATTCATAATTTTCAATTTTGAAGAACTTCAGGAAGCATACATGCTAGCAGCTGGACAGTAGGTCTGTAGACTTGCTATGTAAAAAACATAGACATTTCTTGTCAGTTATTTGTAAATAACTGACTACATATATGGTCTATGTCAGTTATTTACAAAACCCTGATGAGATTGACCTAAAATTTTCATTATTCAATCACTGACAAAACTGATATCAAGTTGTCTGACATTGGTTATTTATCATTACCCAACCAACAATGAAATTAACATTGTTTGTTGTTATTAATGCAATTGATGAGTAAAGGTCAAAATAGACCACAAACGTGTTGCCCATTGCATGTTACATCGTCAGTTCCATTGTAAAAAGGAAACGATGACAAAAAGTATTGTCGTCAGTTTCTTGAATTGATGGAGAATGGTTGAGTTTTAGCATCACCCACTTGGTTTTCAGTTTATAATCAACATTATATGCCTAAATAATCTACACCATATCCCCATTTTGTAGTAGTGCATGATTTCATTACTAAATCCTACTAGGGTCTAGATCATGACTGAAAATTGAACTAATTATCTCTTCCTTGTCAAAAATTTGGACAATCTTGGCTTATGACTTAAACATGAATTAAGTCTTTTCTCACATTTTCAAAACCTTTTTATGATCATGAATCATGAATCAAACACCTAAGTTAAAATCTCTAAAATTAGTAACCACATTCAAACTAGGAAAGAACCACAGAGTCGGGGATAATCGCTCACCTAAAGTGTTGGGGATGGATGATAAACCATTAGAGGAACACGTTGTGGAGGCCACCTTTTACTAGATGACCACCTAATACAAAATCTCATCTTGTTTTGAAGAATTTCCAATACGCTAAGAGGGTTGGTCAACTATCTAGAAAGCCACCTTAAATCTAGGAACATATCTAACACTCAACTACCAATCTTGAACAATCTGTGCCATATCCTAGATACGAAAAAATGCAATGTTTCATCTTTTTATGGGTTTTGGTCCTAGCCTGGAATCAGTCCACTCAAAAAGAAAACTAAAGATGCGTAGTATGAAGATAGGAGATAGCCTATTCTCAAAGATCTTCTTGAAACTAAGTGGTCTCCACAAGTTTTAAAGTTCATAGACTCCTAATCATAATGGCTTTAATAAACCACCAACCATATCCACTTTTTTCATCCATAATGTTCTCATTAAGGCATGAGTTAGTGAGAGAATTAGTAGTGTATTGATTTAAGAACTAGAGTCAATCGTTAGAGTCACTTTTGCGGTCGATAAACCTTGAATGACTCATCAAAATATTAGGGAGATGAATGATTTGTAAGAGTCTCGGTCGGAGGCTACCCTTACTTTGGGAAAATTATTCACTAGTAATCTTAGGATTGTTATGAATGAATATTTTATTAATTCATCCTTATAAGGAAAAGATATCACTCCCTCTTTCCACCTACAATAAGATTTGTCAAAAAATCCTTGAAAAGTTTTACATTTTTGACCTCTTGTGACCAAAAATGGTGTTCAGAGATGGGTAAAGCCTGCAATTCTCACTTTTATCTCGAACCTTTCCTAGAAAGGGAAAATTTGTTGACACCCCATTTTTTCTCAATTAACAAAAACTCATAATTAATATCAATTTTTTGTCTAATGATGGAGTCCATTGAACACACTTTATAATATTTATGTTTTTTTTTCACCCATTCAATCCTTTCATTTCACCCACTTTTTACCCAGTTTGGTGCTATCTGAATAGAAATCTTCTTTTTAGATTCAAAGTACAATTTTCTCATCAATTTTTCTTTTCTATAAGCTTTGTTCATTATTTACCAAGTTGAATAATTATGAATGGAATATTTCTTTTTCCTTCCATGGATATTCAATTGCTTTTTCCTAATAAATTTGAGGGATAATCATGATCTCTTTCATTATTTTATTCAGAATTTATGTTTTGCTAAGATTTTCTTTATATCATTTCTAAAATAAATGAAAATTTGGTAAACAAGTTTTATCCAACCAACGTCACCCAATGGATCTGATCCATCAGCCACACGACACGTGGCTGACTGCCTCGATCCACGTATCACAATCTCATGGCAAGTAAGGGCGATCTGTCTCCTCTTCCAGAGAGATCTATCTAGAATACTGAATCCTAATTGCAATCTATAAATTTTGGCTACATCCACTATATTTTGGGCCCCTTTCAAAGCTCCTAAAGTCAGAGGATTGAACTACCTCTATTTTTACTTTCTGCATTAGTTGTGATTAGAGGATACTTCCTTTAAGACCACTAGCCTTGTTAATGTTGTTAGACTACTAAAATAGTAATATGATCATACTCTTGACTGCTTTATCTTCTTTTACTTCTTTGTCTGCTCCAACTACTTTAATTGTGTATACATGCACAATATTGCATATGTGATGTTTTTAACTATTACTGTTAATTTGATCTTAGAAAAAGGATTAGATCTTATTCATAACCTAGATTTTTTTACCATCCTCAAACACATCTTGTGCATTGGTCCTAATCAGCCATGAGGGATATCTGTCGTGGGAATTCTTGAGGTAACCAAGACCCTAAACTACCTAAAAATAGGACTTTTAGGGAAATAATGGGAGGGATGTCGACATCTGTAGCCCTAAAAACCCGCTCATGAATAATTTTATTTTATTATCAGTTTCCTTTAGTTTTTTCTCACCTAAATCAACTTGAAAATTGTCATTTTCTCAATTGCATAAAATTTTCTTGATACCGGTTTAGCGGTAGAGATGGGAGTGCTTATCCTTCTCCACGCATAATAAGATTGCCAAACCTAATTTTTTTTATTTGTTTCATTTTTTTATTTCCCTACTTATCCCACTCAGATGATAGATTAGCTTTCCACCGTGTACTCACAATGTCTTGTTTTATTTTTCCACCTTTTGCATATAAAATATGGTGGCGACTCCAAACACCTATTTTTCCATGTGGCAGTCGAACTATTTTTTACTATTGAAAAGATATATATCATTATATATTTTGGTCAGTTGTGACAATAAATATATATAATGAAAGTCTAAATAAGAAAATACAACAATTAGTGACACCTTGCAATCCATATAGAAACTACAATAATTCATGGTTGGTTGCATGTGCACAAGAGATTGTAGTATACTCGTCGATGTACCACAACCATCTAGATCAGTTCTTAGTATCTTATATAGGACCGTCGACCTTCAAAGTAGGATTATTGTAAACCTAATATGTCACGATTAGCATATTTGAGCTTTGTTTTTTAAAGATTTTTAATGTAAATTTTAGTATTTGTATGACAATTGGGAACATATATGAGTTACTACACATGTGGGAACTAGAAATTAAGCAAAAATCCTTGCTATTGTCTAGGTTATGACAACAAAATCTACAAGTTATTATTATATAGGTTTGTCTCCAAATGATGAATCTTGGATCATAGAGGGGTCAAGTTCCATAATAGTCACTATAATTTACATTACATTGAAATTTGAGAATAGTTCAATAGATGTCCAATCTTACTCCAAACTCCATTAGGAGTCATCTTTGCTCAGTAAAATCTATTAGCGCAAAGATAAACACAAAGGAAACAAAGGGTGGTGAGGGTAAGTAAACCATAATGATACCAACCTAGGAGAACTAGTTGGATATGATTGAGAAGCTTCTAAATGCAACTTCTATGGAGGGCTTGAAAATCATCTAACCGTTATTTTTCTTTCCAGAATCAAAATTCAGCATTCAAATAAATTCATTTTTTTCATTTGGATGATTGAGTGTGTATTGTTGTAATATTTGAATTTGTAAGAATGTAATCTTAACTAGTAATTTTGCTTTCTCTTGTGTTGTAGAAAAAGTACAATACTTTTGAAGAAATAAATCAACTTTTACATGAGTAGTTCTCTCGGTTCCCCATATTCATGGATGGTTAAGTATTTCACAATAGATTAATAGATGTCCAATCTTACAACAAACTCCATTAGGAGTCATCTTAGCTCTATAAAATCTACTAGCGCACTTGTAAACACAAAGGAACCAAAGGGTGATGAGGGTAAGTAAACCAGTAACGAGACCAACCCATGAGCACTGGTTAGATACGATTAGAAGCACTTAAATGCAACTTCTAAGGAGGGATCCTAGCAATAGATTCAATGTCTACAAGTTTCTCAGCTTCAGTCGACACAAGTCGAGCCATCTCTCCTTTAAAAAAGGTGTTGAATAGTCTCAGATTTTCACACATGAAAAAACACATGAAAACACACATGAAAACACTCACATGAAAACACTCTCAAATGCGTATCATTAGCTGGAATCGCTTTGTTCCTAAGCCTCCATGAGAAGCTAGATATTTTCATTGGCATGGAGTGGTTACAAATCCACTTCCGTTGGGGTTTAAAATTTGACCGCAAACTTGAGCTCCTTCTAGACCATTTAAATCACTCTTCAGCTGAATTGATTGTGAAAACACCATCTTCTCTAGATTGGTAGATCTCTATACTAGTCCTAGGTTATCTATATCCTCACTATTGATAAGCAATTCTTGGACCTCTCTCTTCCAGGTTCTGTCTCCTTTAAAAACTTCATGAACTTTCAAACCAGACTCAACCTCAGCGTCTTTCAATTTCCAATGTGTGATTAGTCTGGTGTTCCACTCAGCTAAACAAAAGGGAAAGTTGTCACATCCGATTTCCCATCTCGTCTTGGTCTCGACAAGCGAAAGAACCTCCCACAATATTTTTTGATATATTGAAGCTACTCTTCTTCTCTTAAGAAATCAAGGATGCTCCCCACATTTAAACCATATCGCCTTTTTTGTATTCGGCTCTGCAAAACTGTGCCCACAAAGAGCCCCCACATAAAAAACCCAAACATCCTTCACGAAAAGTCATCAAATTTGTCTCGCAATGTAGGGATATCCATATTCCCGTCCATTCAGAAAGATAGATTTCATCGCAACTACACCAGTTGCTTCTTTTAGACCAAACTCTGAATTCCCATAGGAAATTTGCAAATTTCCCCTCAATGTACCCAATCAAAGTTAATTGAGTACCCCCTCCCCCCCATGTGATGTAAGGCAATGGACGCAAGAATAGACCTTAATAGACCTTATCAAGGTAAGCCTACCTCCACAGGACAACAATTTTTCTGCCCCATAAGGTCAGTCTGCTCATGATCTTCTTCACTAGACCATCATAGTGCCTGACTAGAATCCTACCCAGAATAAGAGAAACCCCTAAGTATTGAATCGGTTCCATAGTACTGGCACAACCCCATGAATATGTAATTTCCCTCCTCATCGCATTGCCCGAGATGATAGCAGATATGCACTGTTTATCACTAGTCATGATGCTATTATGCATCTATCCATGACTTCCTCAAAATGATCTAATGTATCTCTATTCCCCTGATTTACAAAGAAAATGGGATCATCAGCAAAATATGATTTCATGTAATCCCCATCCCCAAGATTTAAGAAGAAAATGAGATCATCAACAAATATACGCTTTCCCCAAAATTTACAAGGGAAATGAGACCATCAGCAAACATATGATCTGATGTAATTTCTTCCCCTCGGATCTGCATTTGTATGACATGATGTGACTGACATCTTAAGTATAAATATAGGAAAATAAGTACAGTTTTTAATTTTTGCAGAATGCCCATTTCACTACCCTTTCGCCCCCGAAACAACTGCGCGCATGCATGTGGGAACTGCCTGCCGTTGTGGACAGAGTAAGGAAGCAGGCAAGAAAGCAGGTAGCGCATGCCATAGCAGTACCTAGTACCTGGTTCCTGCGCCTTTTTCACCCGGGCTGACGCCGATCCAACACAGCAAGTTGGGCGGCATATATCGATGCTGGATTCGGAAAGTGGGAGAGAGCTCAAGCTCTAGCTAGCTGCCATTGACATGGTAATCAGTAGTCCAAAAACAACAAACGAAATGGAGCAAGATTTCCGAGATCGTTTCAGGCCTCTGCAGCCCAGAGCACCGAACATCAGTGCTTTTGGCCCTTTTCGTTTCTGGGAAGTTCAGCTGACTAGACCACTACCTCTTCACCGTTACTACGAGCAACGCCCATCCTTCGCCGTATATACAATGAAAGATTACAGACAGGGCAGCTGGTTCGGCAGGGAATCAATGTTTGGATGCCCTGATCGGGACTGCACTGCCACTGCAGGCATATATGCGCACCTTCTTGGAGTCTTTCTCAGTTTTGGGCATCATACATGCCCTGTCTCAGTCTTCCCACGCCACTACAGCTAGCGCCTAGCGGTGACCCAACTCCCCATTCCCATGAATGAAAGCTATAGTCTTGACACCAACAACTGCTCTCGTTGCAGTTGCAGGTGACGCCAGGAGGGAAAAGGCCAAAGCTCCTCAACAGTTGCTCAGTAGGCTAAAGGGCGGCGTTAATGGCAAGGAGGCCTACCCTTGGTCCCCATTGTCCGACACGGCCCAGCGTCGCTGTCACGCTCCATGCATAAGAACACGGCCAATAGGGGCCCAACAGTCAGTCATCCAACACCATGCATCCAAGCTCGCGCGACACATGCACTGCTGACTGCTCGATCGCCGCCACCGCACTCCCCGCCGCGCAACCAGCGGCTGGTCGGGATTTACTCGTTGCCCAACCGGACAGACATCAAACAGCGCAGAGAGTGTTAAAGCCTAGACTACCTGCCCGACAATCCGGTGGGGCTTTCCTGTATCGGACGCCCCTTGTTTTGAGCGAGAGAGTGAGTGAACGAGACGCACCCGCCGGGTGTAAGATGGGTTAATATTAGGGACGCTCACACTTCCCTTCACTCGCATCAAAACCACCCAACAAAATCACTTGTTCCCCACCTACTCACGTGTCATTTCTCTCACAGGTTTCTTCTCATCCTTGCCATCCCTACCTACCTTTACATGTCCCACCACCTAACTCTTGTTGTATTTTTTTCATTTTTTTTCTTTTTTGAGAGAGAGAAAAAGAAAAGAGTATGAAAGTGAGGAGAGAGAAGAGGAAAGTAAGAGAAAAAAAGAACAAAGATCACATATCGGAATGGTAAAAGTGAACCTCAAAACAACAAAAATAGGTGCCAAAAGACCAACAATGAGCGCCAAGGCACCATTAACTTGTTTGGGGTATCAAGTACCCATGTTTAGGCGCACTTACCCATTAACTTGGCGTCACTTCATTTGTCATTGGGTGTTGATTAAGTTTATTATGTTTTGGACGCCATTATCTTGCTTGGGTGGCAATTACCTATTTCGAGCGCAAGTACTCATTCATTGGGTGTATTTTGTGTTAATGAGTTGTTGATTAAGTTTATCATGTTTTGAGTGTCATTAACTTATTTTGAGTTTAATGACGCTCAAAATATGATGAACTTAATCAACTACCCATTACACATAAAATGATGCATAATGAATGGATAAGTGCACCCAAAAATAGAAAATTGACACCTAGAACAAGATAATGGCGCCATAACTTAAAAACTTAATAAATACACAGTGGCACATGAAGTGATGCCCAATGATGGGTAACACACCCAAGAAAGGATAATTGACATCTTAAATAAGTTAATGACGCTGAAAACATAATGAACTTAATCAACGCCCAATAATACACGAAATAACGCCCAATGGATGAATAATTGCGACCAAAAATGAATTAATTGACACCTAAAACAAAAAAATGTTGTCTAAAATTTAATGATTTTAATCAACATCCAATAGCACATGAAATGAAGCCAATGAATAAGTGTGCCCAAACATGAGTCATTGACACCCAAAACAAGTTAATGGTGTCTAAAACATAATGAACTTAATCAACACCGAGTAACACGTGAAATGACGCCGGATGAATGGATAATGAAACTCAAAAATGGATAATTGACGCCCAAAATAAGATATCGGCGTCCAAACTTAATTAAGTTAATCATTTCCAGTAGCACAAGAAATGACGCCATGAATGAGTAAGTGCGCCCAAACATCAGTAATTGACACCCAAAATAAGTTAATGACGCCCAAAACATGATGAACTTAATCAACGCCTAACAACACATGAAATGACGCCCAGTGAATGGATAACGATGCCCACAAATTTATAATTGACACCCAAAAATAAGATATTGGCATCCAAAACTTAATGAAATTAATCGACGCCCAATAGCACATGAAATGGCACTAATGAATGAGTAAGTGTGCCCAAACACGAGTAATCGACACCCAAAACAAGTTAATGACGCTCAAAATATGATGAACTTAATCAACGCCCAGTAACACATGTAATAACGCCTAGTGAATTGATAATGTCGCCCCAAAAGAGATATTTGACACCCAAAATAAGATAATGTCGTCCAAAACTCAATGAAGTTAATCAACGTCTAGTAGCACATGAAATGACGCTAATGAATGAGTAAGTGCGCCCAAACATCATTAATCGACACCCAAAACAAGTTAATGACACCCAAAATATGATAAACTTAATCAACACCTAGTCACACATGCAATGACACCTAGTGAATGGATAACATGACCAAAAATAGATATTTGACACCCAAAATAAGATAATGATCCATAAAAAGTTAATGACGCCCAAAACATGATGAACTTAATCGATGCCCAATAATAAATGTAATGACACCCAATGAATGGATAACTATGCCTAAAAATAGATATCATACACCCGAAATAAGATAATGACACCCAAAACTTAGTGAAGTTAATCAGCATTTAGTAGTACCTGAAATTGACACCCAAAATAAGTTACCAACGCCCATTAAGTAGTCTTAATCAACTTTGTTTAACTAGTGAATGGGTAAGTGACACACAATCACTTCTCTCCTTTTTTCGTTTTACTTTCCTCCTCAAATATATCAACATTGGTGTTGCTAGAGTATATTTTTTTATAAAGAATCTAATAATTTTTATTTCATCAAAAAAATCATCACGATTAGTATTTATTTTTACATTATTGTGTTAATGAGAAAATAATTATCCACAATATACAAAACTCATTTTTAGTATGTATCATTTCTTCTCCAAAGTATATCAAAGCTAGTCTTCTTGAATTGTATTTTTTATAACGAAACCAATAGTTTTTATTTCGTCACAAAATTCATCACAGATTAAAAGTTATAAGTAAAATAAGATTTTTTCTCTTATTCCTCTATCCCACATTTTCAACTCTCCAATCAGTACCCACATCATCCAAAAATTATCATGCAATGCTATTGACAGCTCACTGCCTGCTAATACCACTATTTAAAAAGGTGAAATCTCTCAATATCCCTAAAACAACCTTCTCCATGCGTGCAAGCTTGCATGACTGGTTTACGTGTGTGACCAACACAACAAAATAAGATTTTCTCACGTATTCCTCTATCCCACATTTTTATCTCTCCAATCAGCACCCATGTCATCTAAAAATTATCCTACAATGTCATTGATAGCTCACCGCCTATCAATACCACTATCCAAAAAGAAAAATCTTCTCAACTCTCCATAAACCAACCTTCTCCCTATACGTAAGAGCATGTGAGAGCATGTGACTGGTTTCCATGTGTGATGAACACATTCCCAGTTTAGAATAGAGTTTTTTCTCTCAAAAGGCTCGAGTGGATTTTGGATAAATTCATGAAATCCCCCTAATCTTTGACAGAACTTAAAATTACCCCCACCCAAATCTAATCGGGAGAGAACATGTTACAAGCTTGAATTTTGTGATTTGGGTGGAAATTAAGTTTACAAGATGATACACTAACTATAACCCACTCATCTCTGAGTTTGAAATATGCCAAATCAAGTTGTTCCATATTTATAGATTTGCACGACCCATGTTATAATACTGAAGCAAATAAATATACACCAAGTTTTTGGGTTGAGTTTTGTCCAACTCTATCCCTTTTCTAAGCATCAGAAAATCTTTTGTAATGAGAATATATGCAAATTAGTATATGTCAGGAGATGTTAAAAATTTAGCATAAAATTAAAATTATCTATCACAAAGAAAATTAATGATATTCTTGTTTGCACGTATTCCCTAAGAGGTAATTATATAATGCTTCTAATGGGTTAGTTTATATTTAATTTTATTACGAATAAAGAAAAGTTAAGTCGTTATGTTTGTTTCGGTTTGAAATAATGATTAAATATAATAATGTTATAAGGATGTCTAAGTCAATGATATATGATTTTTTAATTGAGGATATGAATATGAAAACATATGCTTGCTAGGAATTCTCATTCTTCTTTAGTCCATTTTTAAATATTATTTAGAAACTAAGTAAATAATAATAGAATAAGACGAGCATGTGCCGTGACTAATAACTTCATCTGATTAGTCATTCTATTAGATATTGAGTTAGACACATAGGTACATGTGGAAGAATAAATATACTAGAATGTCACACTTTAAGAATGATCCATGAAGGTCATGAAATGGTAGTCTGAATTATTCTCGATGTGACTGAGGACTGTGACCCTTAGACCTAGAGTAACTAAATAATCACATATTGTTCAATGTACTTTATCTCTACCCAATATGACCTAAAATAAAAGTTGTTATAAAAGTAGTGATTATGTAGCGCGACATTATTTGATCAATGTGAGTAGGGTAGATGAAATTTTTCCTTCCTATTGGAGTTTCTAACAACTCTATGAATGAGATTATAAAATTGATCATAATCGTGTGAGTCAATATTTGATATGTCGCTTACATCTACCTAATTAGTCTACTCCCAATCTGAAAAGGAAAGAATAGATTGAATACTGAGAGGATGATGATTCTAGATATCAGGTCCAATCTCATATAACATTTGGGAAAGTGATTGCATTCATCATCAGTGACACATCATTGATGGCTCATCATGAGAATTTCTCATAGTGAGAAATGAGCGTTCTGTAGAGTTTGTCAATTTCTCCACAGAGAAAACACAATGTAAAATCAGAGCGATGGGCTACCATGTGTTGGACAACGCGATTAGTGGTGATTGACCCGTGCTCCGTGATTGCTCGTAGCTGCCCAAGTAATTGCCACCACTTTACCAAACAAAGCATTAATGTCAGTGACACGGTCACAATGACATTGATAACACAAAGGTTAGCATATCCCATTACTTTGGTGATAATCATATGTTACTAGATACCACATATCTCTTGTGAAGTCTTAATATCATAATAGACATCATTGCTAATATAATGTCAAATTATAAGGATACTTGCATAAGGATGAACTCGAAGTGAAGAATGTTTGATTTATTTAAGTAATGGTCACATAGGGATGAACTTGAAGGGAATGATGTTTGATTTATTTAGTTAATGGTTAAGTAAACATTGTGAAAGCCAATGTAATTTTATATTCATACAAGTTATTACCAGCAAGATCTTGTCACAAGGTTATGTTCTTCCACTATACTTATCGTTGTTCCTAAACCAATAATTATATAAAAAGGTAAAATTATAACTATTTTGTGTTAATATATTATTTATCTATTTAAATATGTGCATCTACATGTTAGAATACATGTATGGTTCAAAGTTAGTCACTACAAAACTTAATATACTTTTGATTTTACAACTTTACTGAAGAAAAGCAACATCGGGTCAGCCAAATTTGATTGACCCAAGTACTTGACTGACTAAGGTCGATCATAAATTAATTCTTTATATCCCTAGTTACAATCATAGTTTGAGATGAACATCAGAATAAATCAACCCAGTTTGGTCTATGACCCACCCTGCATAACCCAATCCATCACAACTCCATATCATTTATATGGGTAGGTCAGGCCATTTGGCATGTATTTTTATGTATCTAGTAAGGGCAGAGGAAGACCCAAATCAAAAATCTAGACACCTAGATTCATTATATATGCATGTATACTTAACCATACGATTATATATAATATGAAGGTTTGTACTATATTTTTAACTACAAGATTAGCAAACTATATTATATTTAAAATATGTTGATAATGTTCATATTGATAAGGCTAAAAGCATAATGTTCCAAAGTGCATTTGAGTAATGTGTACTCATTTTCTGGTTGATTATTTGGTAATAGTGTACACATAATTAGACCTTATATATTCAATATATATCATGGGTGTATCTAGGGGACTATCGGAGCTCTAGACCCCCCACCCCCTCAAAATCTAATGTGTGTGTGTATATATATATATATAACTTTAATAAGAAATAAGTATAATAATTACGTTTTGTGTCACTATACAACACCAATCACCTGTTAGTTTGGTTGGTTGACGTTACTTGTTGCTACGTTAATCACCTAGGTTCAAATCCTAGTGAATTGTTTTTTCTTTTCTTCATTCACTCGCTTTGGTTAGAGATATAATGGCTGATGTGGATTAGTTGTCAAGTAAACTAGTTGTTTGATTGGTAGATGCAACTAGCATCCCTTGTATTGTCTTGGGTTTGAATCCCAAACACCTTATAGTTGGACTTTTTTGGTCAAATATCAATAAAATATATATAATAAACCAATTCATTAATCTTAGAATAATATCATATGTAAAATTTATAGAATTTAATATTTTATTGTAGTTTATGGTATGTTTTTTTACTAGATATTATTTTGAATGTAGGCTATGAAGTTAATACATATTAATTTATATACACACAACATTTTAATATGTATCAACTCAATATATTATGTATCAATTTACTATATTATAAAATCAAAAGAACATATTGATTGTGAGTCATCTAACTCAGCCGCCCCAATGGTGATTTTCTGGATGTTCTAGATATATACTACTCACATTAGATGTGTTTTAAAGATCACACAAAGAGACATTTGTGGACCATTCATTGAAACAAAATGTATATTTTTAAATATATGGTAAGTTGGATAATATCCAAAAATGGTTGGATGTTTTTATTATAACATCTCATATACATGCGATATGATTATATTTTTAAAAATATATAATATAAATGATATCCTTCCACACATATAATTAGATTTAGTTAAATTGTAAGTACAATAATTATTACAAATGAAAAAATAGATTACATGCATTGATCATTACATTTTTTTAACATTATTAGTAAATATGTATCTACATATAAATTTTAGGATATTTTCGTAAAATGTGTCATTCAAGCCAATTAGAGCCCGATCGGAAACCCATATTTGTTACGTGGACCAAGTATGGACCCAGCCAAATATAGTTTGGGCATAAACGCAACGTACAACCAAATTAAGTTAGATAGATTCTAGTCAAAACCTTGTAGGACCATATTAGTTGTTTGTTTTTAATCATTCTACAAAAAATACATGTAAAAGAAATTCAAAGAAGATAAAAGTAAGAAGTAGGTCAAAATCGGCAAGGAATTGACCCGTAAAATGGGTGGATGGGTTGGATTTGGGATGGGTCAATGTGAATTTGGGTAAGATACAATGTTAAACAGTTACAACAATAGAACTAGCAAACCCAAACTAGCAGATTGCAGGTCCACTTGTGGGTGTCCATCTAATATATGTATAATAAAAAAGAGGTTGATAGTTGTTTCTCTACACCAAGAAGTAGAATGATTCATTAATAATTTTTTGTACAAATATAAAAAACATAAGATAGTATTTAATGGCAAACATAATATAGTATTCATTATTTTGTATTAACATAAAGTTATGTGGTAAAATAAAACTACAAACTGTTACAATGTAAAATTGAGAAATAAATGATATAGATGTTGCAAATAGCATAGTATCACTATAACAAAGCTATAGTTTTTCAACTAACATTAGAAATTACTAACATAGCATGTTCTTAACTGTATCTACTACACAAAATAAATAAAAAGAATAATATGACAAGATATAAAATATGTAATATAAACGTTATATGTCCATAAACATAAATAACAATGTAAAACCTAACTATTTTGCTTCCATTAACATAACAAATTAGCAAAACATATCAATTATGACATTTAGGTTTTATCCTTTTGTATTATGTTACATATCATCTATTAATTTCTTTATAAATACATAGGTGTGGCATATCTTAATAATCATAGATAAATTAAATTTATTATAATATATTTATCTTAATTTTGAACCACTCACGGGTGTCCATGAGTCTCCCATCAAATTCACTAATTTAATGGGTGGGTATGTGTTTAGGTAATATATAACTAGTGGAAAATTTCATAATTCAAGCTCAACTTAAATGGGCCTGATAGACGAGTAGTTCGGGAACGGGCCTGATCGATGAGTAGTTCGGGAGGTCATAGCATGGGACTTTTCACGAAGGGTCTCAGTTTGAATCCTTCCAGTGGCACTATCTGGAAAAATATTTCTCACACCGTGTTAGCTGACTTTTGATGTGACTTTATAGTTTCCCAATGTATGAGTGGGTCACCGGGTTTACCATCCCCTACTATCATGCCTTCACCTCAATAGATGGGTTTCTCTGAAAATCCAAAAAAAATAAAGGGATAGTAGACCTGTATCCACCATTTAGACCTAATTTGACAAGTCTACTAAGGAGGCAAGAGAACAATCTATTAGGTTTGGACGGAGTAGTTGAGTGCATGAGTCAAATAGTAGTAGTTTTACAATTGGTCAAAAGTCAGGAGTTCATCATAAATCCTAACCTGACACGCCCCCAGTAGTGACGTGTCTTTAACGCGGGCTGAAGAGTGGTTTTCCGCTAGACTAGGGGTGGTTTCCTCTATTGTGTCCACTTTTACTTTTTTTGCCACGAGGCATAACTGCAGACAAAAGAGCACAAAAATAAAAAACATGAATAACTTTTGATCTGTAATGAATTTTTTGACGAAATAAAAACCATTGGACTCGTTGCGAATAATACAATCTAACAAGACCAATATTGATATATTTTGAGAAAAATGATATGCATGCTTTCTTACAAGTATTTGGTACATTATGTTAAGATTTATGCTAATTTGTTATTTATGCACAACATCTAAGAAGTAGGTGCATTCACATCATAACTAAGCACATTAGCACCATAATTGAGCATTTTTAATAAGTATTGTAATGACCCTGACCTGGGTTATGAGGTGACCTTATTTGTTTTGGCTAAGTAAGTTGATTAGAACTTGAATATAATCCTCTAAAGTGTTTTTCTATCAGGTAACAAACTTACGTTTCAAATTTGGTCTTGTTTGAATAATGTTTGAGCAATGTTCTCATGTTATGGACCAAAATGCAATTTACCCAAGATAAGGGGTTATATTGCAATATGTCACATGTTGAACGTGACCTATGTGTTTTAGCATCATAATAGAGATAATTATGCTAAGTGGTGGCTTGTGGAAAGCCTAAATGCCAAGTTTGAACTTGTTTGAATAATGCTGGTACCATGTGCATCAATTTTGGTACAAATTGTAATTTACCCAAAATGTGGGGTTGATATGCAAATTATCACCTCTAGAGTGTCCCTACTCCCTCCTAGTATCATGTAGAGGATATAGAAAGAAGGATACTCCATGTTTGAATCAATTATGAGTGATGGTAATCTTGGTGATGAAATGATCAAGAAAAGGGTTGAATATGAAACCTTAACTTGAGATGTATCAAGTTGAAAAGCCTATATATGAGTGCCTATCGGCCAAGGAGCCATAGGAGGAGTCTCATATCGTTTTTTAGACTCTTGGAAAATGCCATGATGTGAAAAGAACCTCAAGGAGGTGAAGTGTATCAATTTACAACTTCCTTAGAAAAGTTGTATCAGGTTGTGAATAAAGTGGTGATTTAGTTGATATATTTTATTCAAAGAGATAAGTAATGGAAGAAAATTCATCCCTAGATTATCCTCAAGTGTTTTTCATGTCAAGATAAATGTCAATTCATGCATGTACACGTGTCACCCATGCATGGACACGTGACACCTAGTAGCTCAAATTGATGACACCTCATTTTCACACTTCTTCATGAACAACAAGTATATATACCCCTTCTTTCACCCCATAGTGAACTTTTTAGAATCCTACCACCTCCTTTCTCTTAGATATCATGCATAGGGTCCTTGTATCATGCAGGAGTGAAGTGGTATCGTGCATAGGGCCTTGGGTATCGTCCATAACAAGATCATATCGGTCAAGTAGGGTGATATCGGCCTAGTGAGGTGATATCGGCCATAGTGAAGTGTTTTGATCACAAGTGAGGGGGATATCGGCCACAAGTGATGGCATATCGTTCAAGGGTAGTGAGGTATCGTGAAAAGGTGCTAAGGATCAAGAAGGAGCTCAATACTTAACCCTAAGGTGAGGATGTGATCATCTTCAACCTTGGATTGAAGCATGATTTTAGGGTTATGATCTTCCTTTCTTTTTTTCTTCACCAATTGCTTATCCATGGTGATTCCTTGTATATGAAGGAGTTGTGAACGAGCCTTGGACATTTGATAAGTCATCTTCAACCTTAGGAACGTGAAGCTTTGGATCTTATAGCTTTGAAGTTGTTCTTAAGGCGGGTTATATAACTTGAACTCAACCATGTTATTATTCATCACCTAAATTGCTATACTTAATGAATTACTTTTAATTCCAAAAATTCCTGAAATAGTTAATGAAATTATGAGTTCTAGTAGTTGCTGAGACCTGTTTCCATGAACTATAACAGTTAGAACGAAGGTTTAGGGCTTGACGATGATGGTATCACCTTATAAAAGTGATATTGGGTGCAAGCACCTCTAACCCGATATGATGATGCACCTACTTCACTAAAATGATATGGATATGATTGTATACCTTCTTGCATGATATGGTGGTGTAGTATACACCTCTTGCACGATATGAGGTCAAGCAAACACCTCAAAAGTGATATCGGGCTCAAGCATACACACACACCTCTCTGCCCGATATGGTGCGAAGCATACACACACACCTCTCTGCCCGATATGGTGTGAAGCATACACACACACACACCTCTCTGCCCGATATGGTGTGAAGCATACATACACACACCTCTTTTCCCAATATGGTGTGAAGCACACACACACCTCTTTGCCCGATATGGTGTGAAGCACACACACACATCAAAAGTGATATGGAAGCACACATACACCTCAAACCCAAGATGGTAAGCATACATACACCTCAAGGGTGATAAGGTAAGCACACATACACCTCAAACCCAATATGGTAAGCATACATACACCTTAAACTCGATATGGTAAGCACACATACACCTCTAAGGTGATATGGTCAGCAAGCACACACCTCATACCCGATATGGTGGAAGCACCTCAAAACTCAAATGAAGGAAAGCATATTAAATGTAATATACTTGATGAAGTAACACATGAAGTGTCTTATATCAAGTCATACATTAAGAGGTATGTATTTTGATGAATATTGATTAAGTAGGCTTATGTACCTTGAAGGAAAGGTTGAGCCAACTTAATAAAGTATGAAGTAATCAATATCCTAGTAAGGATAAGAGAGAAACTCATATTTTGTGTTGATAATCATTTAATGACAAATGATGAGAATAAATAAGTATGATTGAATATTTAAGATATTAATGTATGCTTCTAGATGTGTGGAGCAATGAATTAAGGTTTGGATTGATAATATGAACTTGAAACCCTATTCAGCTATAAAGGGAAACCCTAACCCTAATAGTTGTTGCCTAGTGAGAGGTAACAAGATGTTTAATGGGCCTTATTAGCCATGTGGCTAGTTGTTTCCTAGTTAGAGGTAACAAGATGTTTAATGGGCCTTGTGAGCCATGTGGTTAGTTGTTGCCTAGTGAGAGGTGACAAGATGTTTAATGGACTTGTGAGCCATGTGATTAGTTGTTGCCTAGTGAAAGATAACAAAATGTTTATAAAAGTCTCATGTAAGAAATGATAATGTTCAAAATAAACTAGGAAATGGAAACTTAGTAACATAATAATAATAATAATAATAATAATAATAATAATAATAATAATAATAATAATAAATGGATACAATAATAATAATAAAATCTTAATCATACACGCTTTATGATTATAGCCAAATAAGGGCTATAGTGTTTTGAATATGCTTAAAGGAGATAAGAGGAATACTTGTATTAAATAAAGGATGTGAATAAGTATGATGACTTGGCCAAGGTATAATGCCCAGTAAAGGTGATGTGGTATTCAATGATGAGATGCACATGATTGGCATAGTCTAATGCATGGAATAGATGCATAAGATTGGCATAGTTCAATACCTGGAATAATAAAACAGGAGTGGTAATAACCCAATACCTGAAATACTTGCACAGGATTGGTAATAACCCAATACCTAGAATAATTGTACAAGATTGGTAATAATCCAATGCCTGGAATAATGTCACATGATTGGTCATAACCCAATACCTGGAATAATTGCACAGGATTTGTAATAATCCAATGCCTGGAATAATGTCATAGGATTGGTCATAACCCAATACCTAGAATAATTGCACATGATTGGTCATAACCCAATGCCTGGAATAATGTCACATGATTGGTCATAACCCAATGATAGGAATAATGTCACAGGATTGGTCATAACCCAATGCCTGGAATAATATCACAGGATTGGTCATAACCCAATGCCTGGAATAATTGCACATAATTGGTCATAACCCAATACCTGGAATAATTGTATAAGATTGGTCATAACCCAATACCTGGGATAATTGCACAGGATTGGTAATAACCCAATGTCTGGAATATTTGCACAGGATTGTCATAGTTCAATACCTGGAATAGTTGCAGAGGATTGTCATAGTCCAATACCTGGAATAGTTGTATAGGATTGGCATAGTTCAATGCATGGAATGGTTGCACAGGATTGGCATAGTCCAATGCCTCGATAGAATATGACGATGTATACTCACATGACTGGTACAATTCAATATCTGGCTAACAGACTGACAAAGGTCAAAAGATATAAATGAGAATGATTCATGAATGACATACCATGATAATGAGTATCACAAGATAAGCTTGAGATGTTGATATAATATGATGGGTAAATGATATACATGTTCTTCCTATTCCTTATAAAGAGAATAAATGATTTAATGCTCTATCATAGATAGTTGCAATGCTTTAAAAGATGAGAATGTTCTAAACTCCTTATCCTCTGCTCAGTTTAATACTATTTAACTGTGATAATAACATTGTTGACGGAGAGTTATTGTTATGACCCACTCCATGAATAACTAATAAATACCTTGAATTACGTGAAGACATCTCAATTAGTGTTGAGTATCAAATTAAATATCATGGATAATCAAATAAGTTAATATTTGAATCAATAGTTGAGTTTGAATCACCTGAGGCGATTAATGATGTCAATGTTGATTATTTAGTACATTAAGTTGAATCAAGTAATCACAGTTGCAATTAGAGCTTTGATCTAGTGAAATAGTCCTTTCAGCATGTTTTGTACTTTGAGGTTATAGAGAATTCCGTGCTTGAAATGTTACAATAAGAATCATCCAAATCGGACCTACGAGCCACAAGTTGTGACCTTTTTAGTTTCTAGGGTTTAAGTTGCAATTTCTCCAAATCCGGGTTACTAAACCCTTTTCCTTTTCTTTTATTCTCTCGCTTATCTTCTCCTTCAGTCGGCTGATAGAACAGGACACCGCAAGCGGTGCCCAACCAGCCCGATAGAGCAGCAGAGGAGGACGATGGGCAGGGCGATTTTTCCTGGAGCCCTAGCTCCGATCAGCAACGCCACCATCACTCTCTCCTACCCCTTCCTCCATTCTTCCTCTACCTTGGCCTAGGGCGGCGCCGACCTGCAGCAGCAGTTGCCGGCCGACCAGCTGCAACGGGCGGCCATGGAGCCGGTTAGGGAGCACTAAGCTCCAGGAAAGAGCGGCGCCGAGTTCGACTAAGGACATTGAGTAAGTTTCTGCGGCCATTAGCTACGATTCTATACCTAACCAACTCCTTCCTCCACCTGTGCGTGTGCAAATCACCTGTTGCCTGCAGCAGGTCCGACCAGGAGCATCAAGGGCGCGAGCTAACACTCCAAAGTGATGCCGTCGGACTCGTCTGGAGGTCCAGATCAGGGATCCGTAGCCCTAGCTGCGTCTAGAATCAAGTAGAGCCCTCTCCTTCAACCCGGTTCCATTTCAACAGGTTTGTTCTAGTTTCCAGTCAGTGCATCGTTCGGCCGAGTTGCGTATGATTCGGCCGAGTTTCTTTATTAAGGATAACGACCAGCGTTTTGATCGGCCGAATTGGGTCTGATTCGGCCGAGTTTCCCTTTATAGGAAATCAATCAGGGTTTGGATCGGCCGAGTTGCGGGTGGATCGGCCGAGTTGTCAGCCGATCGGTCGAATTCCCAGATTGGTCGGCCGAGTTACAGTATTGTGAGTGGCAGTTCATTTAGAAATCATTATTTAACTCATTTTAATTGCTTAATCGCTTCAGTATCAGTTGATATGACTCCTAAACAGTGTAGCATGTACATTAAAGTATGATAAGTTCATTGGAACTTGACATGCGTGAACATAATGATGAGAAAGAGGAAATTCTATGTTTTACAGTTGTAATGCGATATTCCTGTTTAATTGTTTATCTGTTAATTAATTAATAGACTTAGGTGCCCTAACACCGTAGAACCCCTTAGAGAGGTCTGCTTCTTAGGGGTGAAACTCGTGTTGCAACATCATCCGTGCTTGTGTCACGGACAAACGAGGAAAGAGAGACAGTGTCCAACAACAATCGTGCTTGTGTCACGATGGCACTGGGGAAGAGAAATAAGGGTTATCCAACACCATTCGTGCTTGTGTCATGAAGGTAACCCAGTGAGGCTCTCCGCCTGTGTACTCAGGTTAGAGGAGGAGTCTAGAGTACTAGAATACTGCAGAGAGGCCCTTGAGTGCCTAGGACCTGCGGTGAGGCCCTTGAGCGCCTGAGAGTACAGTGAGGCCCTTGAGTGCCTGAGGCCCTTGAGTGCCTAAGAGTCCTGTGCAGACCAGGACGAGTAGTCAGACTTAGCATTTCCCGGGTGTGTCGCTAAGTCTTGTACGGTGGGATCGTAGCATGAACTTGCTGCGGATCTTTATATGCAGAGTACACTGCATATGATTAGGGCATAATAATATGAATAAGAAATCATATAGGACACAGTAAATTTACATAACTGTTATTTACCTGAAATACCTGTTGATGCTTAGAAATGTGATTATTATCTGTATATCTGCTAAATCAATAGAACTGCCCTGCTTGAACTGCATTTATGTTTAATTTCAATTTATAAACCTAATGAGTTGTTTAGTGATAGCTAAGTGAAATGCTATTCACTGAGCGAGTAGGCTCATACCTCTACTCAAAACATTTTCAGGTTATCACCAGCAATAGGAAATCTGAAGGATCCTTTCATCCTATCGCTTAGTCTGTAGAAGGTATACGTAGTTAGTCTAGTTAGAGGTCTCTTAGTCCATTCCCCTCGATCTTCGGGACAAGGTGTGAGTGAGAGAGTGAATGTGTATAAAGATGTAAATTAACTGTTATGCTTTATTTTATGTCGAACAATGTAATATGTTGTAGACTCTGTTTATATTGCTAGTTAGTTAATAAAGATGCTTCCGCAGTTTGTTTAGTTTCATTTTACAACATAAATCAGATTTTCATATTAATGTCTTTAAAATGCTTTAAAAAGTGAAGAGTGGTTGGCTTATGTGTAAATCCCATCCTGTTGCGTCCTAATCTTGTGATTTGTGGTTAATGTGAGATTGGGGCGTGACAATTTTGGTATCAGAGCTTTGGTTTGAGTACATAGTTACTCAAGGTCAGGGGACGATAAGAGACCAATAGGATTAAGGTTTAGGTGTCTTTCTTCTATCTGTAATTTTCTAATAGGAAGTGTTCTGTTATATTATTACAGATAGCAGGAAGAGGATGTGGTCACGAGAATCAAGTAATGAGTTTAAGATGAGTCGTTAAGAATCATTAAGGTCAAAAGATAAAGTTATAAGTAAGGTGAATAGTAAATGATGAGTTTTAGC
Organism: Alisma plantago-aquatica; assembly: GCA_963693085.1. Taxonomy (NCBI): domain Eukaryota; kingdom Viridiplantae; phylum Streptophyta; class Magnoliopsida; order Alismatales; family Alismataceae; genus Alisma; species Alisma plantago-aquatica. The sequence goes on from OY856413.1 coordinate 407,270,262, forward strand.
TCTGGAAGGTCTGAGTGTTTAGATACCCTGGCCAGGTGTCTGAATACTTAGATTGACCAGTATCAAGCTACTATGTCTGTTCTTCTCTGGATGCCCTGGCCAGGTATGCAGAGGAAGGATAGGCTAGAGAGAAAACCCTAGAAATCTTAAGGTTAAGAGATCAGAAATTAATAAAGGAATAAGAGATTACATATAAGATGCGATTCAACTCTTGTCTATCATTGTTTATTTGATTTAAAGATCACTTGAAATGCTTTTATATGTATGAAATGAAATTTTCAGTTTATAAAGTAAACATGATTCTTTTATATTGTTGTATCATGAAGTGAATTGTTTAATGTTTGTTTTCTTTGTATTAAAGTAGACCCGAAATTATGTTTAATTGAGTTTGCCCTAAGTGGATATTCTTTCCACATGTTTAAGGTTAATAGGGGTTGATTAATCTCGAGTAGCTCTTTACTTCAGGACTACAGGTTCGGCCTGGTCCGGCTGGCAGGATGCGTTACTGGGATCTAATGACTCCTATTAACAGTAAAATAAGAATAGACTCTGGATGATTTAGACCCGTAACATAGTGATAATATATATACATTAGGATTTTTTAACTACGATAAGAAGTCTAAATGTTCTTTGTTCTTAAGAATTAAGGTTTGAGAAGCATAGACCCTAATCGGCCCAAAATAGGGTTTTGATGATACATAAATACAAAATTTGATAAGTAAATTGTCTCAGTAAATGATTTTTGGTATTTTATGTGTAACTCTGATTTAGCTCAGATTTGTATATGATTTGTATATATAAAATTTAAACAACATTGGAAAATATCAGAATTTTTGAAGAATGTTCTGACCTGTTTATCGGCCGAGTTTCAAACTCGACCGATCACATTTTCTGAATAATATAGCAGTGTGGTAATTGAATTTTATCTTTTTATTGGTATATACAATTGATATCAAATTTTAACTGTGCTTGAAAAATACAATTTTAGACAATCTGTTAAATTGGTGAAATTGTTGGATGACTTTTGACCTCTACAGTAAGGGTGTCGGCCGAGTTTGTAACTCAGCCGAACCTGCTACAGACTGCAATATAGCAGTGCACTGTTTCATTTTTAATTAATTAGTGGTAACTTGAAATGATCTGAAATTTTTACTGGAAGACTGAAACTTCATTAGGAATAATATATAAAATTTCCAGAATTTTTGGAGCTTCTGTTAGCTGTTTAATAAACGAATTACAGAAACTATTGTGAAAACTGAATTTTCAGCCAATATAATTAAAGTTGAGTGTTGGGTTAATATGCTATTGACCCAATCAACTCAAATTGATCTATATGATCGACCAAACACACACACACAATAATGCTATGTTACTGATATGGACCAAAACCCTAGAATGATTAAAGTTGTAGTGGTTTAAGAGATATCATTAGTGATGTAACCTTGAATACTAGTATCTTTGTAAAAATAAGACCTTGAGATTTGTTCTATGAAAAGTAAACTGGCTTTGATAGTGATCTAGGGTTTTGAGGTAGATAATCTGAACGGTACCTGAGCAACATGTAATGACTTAGAGAAAAGAATAAGATTTAAACTTGAAATATAACAATAAGAGAGTAGCATAGAAAGCGGAGTATTATCCGATATATGATATAAAGATAGCTGATGAAGTTCATGTTTTTAAGACATGGCGTCACTATCTTTATGATGTGACAATAGATTATCACCCTGGTAAAGAGAATATGGTGGCTGATGCTTTCAGCAGAAAGTCAAGTTTAACAACTAATGCATTCTCTATGACAGGTTTCAATAGAAGACCTGTTAGTAGAAATGTGGGAGTTGGACTTAGACTTAGGGGTGTCAGCACAGAGTAGTTTGATTGCACAGATGCAAGTCAAGCCTACATCTTATGATCAGATCAAGGAACTACTATAGGGTGATAGTGAGTTAAACCAGACTATGTATGACATGTTGTGTGTACCTCGAGATAGTGTAAATTTCTTTTAAGGGGAAAAGGCTGAAAGAAAAGATTCTTATGGAAGTGTATGTATTGATGTATGCTATGCTAGCAGGAAACACTAAGATGTATATGAATTCCAAGTAGTTGAAACGAATGGTCAGATATGCAGAAGGATGTAGCTAAGTATGTGGTTAAAAGTAGTGTATACCAGTAGGTTAAGGCTGAACCCTAGAAATCTATAGCTACCTTGTAATCTTTTTCTATACCTGAGTGGGAGTGGGAATTTATCACAATGAATTTTGTGGTAAGATTACCCAGGACACCTAGAGGTTGTGACTCGATATGAATAATTGTGGATAGACTAATTTAGTCTGCTCACTTTCTTCATATTAAGTCGACCTTTGATGTCTCGAGACTTGACTAAGATATACATGGATAAAATAATTAAGTTGCCTGGTAATCCAGTTTGAATTATATCATTTTGAGTTTAGAAATACACAACTGATAATGGTACGGTTTGGGTATAAACCCAGACAATATAGATTTGGTAAATCATTAGATGCATGATTTCAAGCTAGCAAGATAGCATTAAAATATGTAAATAAACCTAATTGCATGCTTCCTGTTATGTTAATGTGTGTGACTTAACATTTACATGAATGGGCACGATTCTCTGAGATATTATTAGAAATTCTCAAGTACTATTAAATACTTGTGTGATGATACGTAAATAACTCTTAATTGAGTTATGTGATGCATAAACCAGGAATTTGGTTAATATGCGCGTTATTCGAGAAATTTCAGATAATTGAAAAATAGTACAGATGGTTTCGTATATGTGAAGTAAATAACTCTTATTGATGTAATAAGATGATCAAATGCATGAATTCAGTATATATGTGTTAAAATTTATCTGAGTTTGGGATATTTATGAATTTTAAATTTGCCTGCATGTATGATATAAAAATTTCTCAGTAATTACAATGATTTTGAAATATACTGCTCTGCCAGTTTTAGAATGATACCGTATTGTGATTTGAATTGCAATCAAACAGATGAGATAATGGAAACCCTAAGAGTAGGGTGTTGCCATGTGATTAGTGAATGAGATAACCCTAAGAGTAGGGTGTTGGCATGTGATGAATGAACAAGGCAAATGAAACCCTGAGGATAGGGTGTACGATGAATCAAGTATTTTGATATCAGTTTTCATAATGAGATGTGATGATTTTAACAGTTAAATTGCATGATTTTAATTTAGTACCCGATTGACATGCATTCTGTTTATTTAAGAATTTTAGTTTGTCTGCATGTATAGTATAATAATTTCTTGGTAATTATCATAAATTGAGATATTGTTATAACAGTTCTGGAAAGACAATGTTTTGTGGGTCAATCTGGAATTAGATCAGATGTGTCCTAGGTTAAGGGACCTATGCAGATGGTTGATCAGAGGATCAAGAAACTCACGAATTGTGAGGTACCATTAGTGATAGTTTTGAGGAGAAATCTTAACTTAGAAGAAGCCATGTGGGAACTTGAGTTTGAGATGCATAACAAGTCTCCTTTCTCTTTTAGGAATTTCGGGACGAAATTCTTTTAAGGGGAAAAGGTTGTTATGACCCACTCAATGAATAACTAATAAATACCTTGAATTACGTGAAGACATCTCAATTAGTGTTGAGTATCAAATTAAATATCATGGATAATCAAATAAGTCAATATGTGAATCAATAGTTGAGTTTGAATCACCTGAGGCGATTAATGATGTCAATGTTGATTATTTAGTACATTAAGTTGAATCAAGTAATCACAGTTGCAATTAGAGCTTTGATCTAGTGAAATAGTCCTTTCAGCATGTTTTGTACTTTGAGGTTATAGAGAATTCCGTGCTTGAAATGTTGCAAGAAGAATCGTCCAAATCGGACCTACGAGCCACAAGTTGTGACCTTTTTAGTTTCTAGGGTTTAAGTTGCAATTTCTCCAAATCCGGGTTAATAAACCCTTTTCCTTTTCTTTTATTCTCTCGCTTATCTTCTCCTTCAGTCGGCCGATAGAACAGGACACCGCAAGCGGTGCCCAACCAGCCCGATAGAGCAGCAGAGGAGGACGATGGGCAGGGCGATTTTTCCTTGAGCCCTAGCTCCGATCAGCAACGCCACCATCTCTCTCTCCTACCCCTTCCTCCATTCTTCCTCTACCTTGGCCTAGGGCGGCGCCGACCTGCAGCAGCAGTTGCCGGCCGGCCAGCTGCAACAGGCGGCCATGGAGCCGGTTAGGGAGCACTAAGCTCCAGGAAAGAGCGGCGCCGAGTTCGACTAAGGACATTGAGTAAGTTTCTGCGGCCATTAGCTACGATTCTATACCTAACCAACTCCTTCCTCCACCTGTGCGTGTGCAAATCACCTGTTGCCTGCAGCAGGTCCGACCAGGAGCATCAAGGGCGCGAGCTAACACTCCAAAGTGATGCCGTCGGACTCGTCTGGAGGTCCAGATCAGGGATCCGTAGCCCTAGCTGCGTCTAGAATCAAGTAGAGCCCTCTCCTTCAACCTGTTCCATTTCAACAGGTTTGTTCTAGTTTCCAGTCAGTGCGTCATTCGGCAGAGTTGCGTATGATTCGACCGAGTTTCTTTATTAAGGATAACGACCAGCGTTTTGATCGGCCGAATTGGGTCTGATTCGGCCGAGTTTCCCTTTATAGGAAATCAATCAGGGTTTGGATCGGCCGAGTTGCGGGTGGATCGGCCGAGTTGTCAGCCGATCGGCCGAATTCCCAGATTGGTCGGCCGAGTTACAGTACTGTGAGTGGCAGTTCATTTAGAAATCATAATTTAACTCATTTTAATTGCTTAATCGCTTCAGTATCAGTTGATATGACTCCTAAACAGTGTAGCATGTACATTAAAGTATGATAAGTTCATTGGAACTTGACATGCGTGATCAGAATGATGAGAAAGAGGAAATTCTATGTTTTACAGTTGTAATGCGATATTCCTGTTTAATTGTTTATCTGTTAATTAATTAATAGACTTAGGTGCCCTAACACCGTAGAACCCCTTAGAGAGGTCTGCTTCTTAGGGGTGAAACTTGTGTTGCAACATCATCCGTGCTTGTGTCACGGACAAACGAGGAAAGAGAGACAGTGTCCAACAACAATCGTGCTTGTGTCACGATGGCACTGGGGAAAAGAAATAAGGGTTATCCAACACCATTCGTGCTTGTGTCACGAAGGTAACCCAGTGAGGCTCTCCGCCTGTGTACTCAGGTTAGAGGAGGAGTCTAGAGTACTAGAATACTGCAGAGAGGCCCTTGAGTGCCTAGGACCTGCGGTGAGGCCCTTGAGCGCCTGAGAGTATAGTGAGGCCCTTGAGTGCCTGAGGCCCTTGAGTGCCTGAGAGTCCTGTGCAGACCAGGACGAGTAGTCAGACTTAGCATTTCCCGGGTGTGTCGCTAAGTCTTGTACGGTGGGATCGTAGCATGAACTTGCTGCGGATCTTTATATGCAGAGTACACTGCATATGATTAGGGCATAATAATATGAATAAGAAATCATATAGGACGCAGTAAATTTACATAACTGTTATTTACCTGAAATACCTGTTGATGCTTAGAAATGTGATTATTATCTGTATATCTGCTAAATCAATAGAACTGCCCTGCTTGAACTGCATTTATGTTTAATTTCAATTTATAAACCTGATGAGTTGTTTAGTGATAGCTAAGTGAAATGCTATTTACTGAGCGAGTAGGCTCATACCTCTACTCAAAACATTTTCAGGTTATCACCAGCAACAGGAAATCTGAAGGATCCTTTCATCCTATCGCTTAGTCTGTAGAAGGTATACGTAGTTAGTCTAGTTAGAGGTCTCTTAGTCCATTCCCCTCGATCTTCAGGACAAGGTGTGAGTGAGAGAGTGAATGTGTATAAAGATGTAAATTAACTGTTATGCTTTATTTTATGTCGAACAATGTAATATGCTGTAGACTCTATTTATATTGCTAGTCAGTTAATAAAGATGCTTCCGCAGTTTGTTTAGTTTCATTTTACATCATAAATCAGATTTTCCTATTAATGTCTTTAAAATGCTTTAAAAAGTGAAGAGTGGTTGGCTTATGTGTAAATCCCATCCTGTTGCGTCCTAATCTTGTGATTTGTGGTTAATGTGAGATTGGGGCGTGACAGTTATCTCTCTCGCTGAGACAATTGTCTCACCCGGTGGGATCCACATTTTTTTAGGTGGACGTGCACAAGGGGGGTGGAGACCATACTACAGAGGGAGAACATCATCTGCAGGGACAACAATGATAGCTCAGGTTGAGTGTATTGTCTGTCATGTCTTGTAGATAAAAGTCCTATGTGTCGTCTCTGTACTCTCACGTCCTTGGATTTAGTATGTGTTGATTTTATGAACAATCTGAGATTTTGGCTTGTATGCCTCGAGGTTTGTTGTTGCTTTATGTATATGTTTTGAGAAAGTAATTGTTATATGTCATCCTCGAGAAGAGATGACACAGTGTATGTACAATATATGATCAATGTGAATATCATGTTTTGGTTCTTCCTTAAAGAGTTTTCCTGGAAATGGATCTCTTTGCAAAAATAGTTTTAATTTTTAGTGATTTTTATTAATCCACTGCTTATGATTATTCCACATAATTAGTAACAATTTGATTATTAGTTTGGTGGCTATCGTTTCAAGTATTAAGTGTATTATGTTAATATTTGTGCTTATTTGTTTTTATGCACAATATCTAAGAAGTAAGCACATTCACACCATAATTGGGCACATTCACACCATAATTAGGTAATTTTCCACAAATATTGGGTGCATTATGTTAAGATTTGTGTTGATTTGCTATTTATGCACACCATCTAAGAAGTAGGCGTATTCACACATATCTATGCACAACATCTAAGAAGTAGGCACATGCACACCATAATTGGGTACATCTGCACCATAGGTGGGAGCTTTTCTACAAATAACGGATGCATTATGTTAAGATAGTATTGATTTTCTCTTTGTGCACATACTCTAGGAAGTAGCACGTTCACACCATAATTGAGCGCATTCACAGTATAATTGAGCGCATTATGTTAAGATTTGTGTTAATTTGGTAGCTATGCACAATTCTAAGAAATAGACACATTCACACTGTAAATAGGCAAAATTTCACCATAATTGGATATTTTTCAACAAACATTGGGCACATTATGTTAAGATTTGTGCTAATTTACTATTTATTCGCATACTCTAAGAAGTAGGTGCATTCATAGTATAATTAGGCACATTCACACCATATTTGACTTTTTTACAAATATTGGGTGCATTATGTTAAGATTTGTGTTAATTTGTTGTTTATGCACATGTTGTAAGAAATAGACGTATTCGCACCATAATTGAGGGCATTATGTTAAGATTTGTGCTAATTTACTATTTATGCACATACTCTAAGAAGCAAACACATTCACACCATAATTGGGCGTATTCACACCATAGTTTGGCACTTTTCTACAAATATCAGGCGCCTTATGTTTAGATTTGTTCTAATTTGCTATTTTGCACAACATATAAAAAATAGGGGCATTCACACTATAATTGGACCCATTCACCATAATTGGGTGCTTTTCTACAAATATTGGGCGTGTTATGTTAAGATTTGTGCTAATTTGCTATTTTTGCACAACATCTAAGAAGTAGGCGCATTCATACCATAATTGGGTGCATTCACGTCATAATTTTGACACTTTTCTACATATTGGGCGCATTATGTTTAGAGTTGTGCCAATTTGCTATTTTTGCACAACATCTAAGAAGTAGGCACATTCACCATAATTGGATATTTTTTACAAATATTATTTGTGTTAATTTGCACATACTCTAAAAAGTAGGCGTATTCACACCATAATTGGGGCATCTGCATCATAATTGGTCATTTTCTACAAATATTAGGCGCATTACGTTAAGATTTGTACTAATTTGTTATTTATGCACAACATCTAAGAAGTAGGTGCATTCACATCATAATTGGACGCAGTAGCACCATAATTGAGTGTTTTTCTACAAATAGCGCATGATTGCACAATAGCACTGTAATTGAGTGGTTTTCTACAAAAATTAGGCGCATTATGTTAAGATTTGTGTTAATTTGTTATTTATGTGCATATTCTAAAAAAATATGCAAATAATACTTATTTAATATTTTTGTTCAAAAATATGTGAATATTACTTATTGTTCAAATGTATTAAATAACAGATCAATTTTATTTCAAAAATATGTGAATATTACTTATTGTTCAAATGTATTAAATAACAGATCAATTTTATTTCGTCTAAAAATTCTTTACCGGGTGAAACTTCACCCTCTTTTATTTTCCCCCAAAAAAATCAAAACAAACAAAATGTCCCCATGCTGAGAAAGACGATTTTGCTGTGCGTGGACCCCCTTCGGGTGCCGTGTAAGTTAAGTCCGGAGTTCATTGAAATTTCTCAAAAGCCTAGGGCGTTTTGGGAAAGCACTTACGTAGTACGGAATGAAGAAGAGTGTGGAGCAAAGTGGAGAAGCAGGGAGTACAGCTGCAACAGGGGATCGCACACCATCGGGCCCGTCAATTCATTTCTTCATTCTTCTCTCCCTCTCATCATCCCCTGCTTTTATAATGCCCCCTGCCGACTCCTGCTACTAGTGTGCTATATTCCCACACCTTCACTTCCTTCACGGCTTTTACTCCTGGCTTTTGGTTAGTTAGTTCGCTCACGCTATACTATACTGATCCTCATCTTCTCCACCCGACCGCACGCCACCTTGCTTTTCTTCCTCTAACTGTGCGCGCTTCTACTCCCTTTCTTCTGCTCGCACCATCTAAAAGGAACGAAGCACCCTGGCCAAAAAGACCAAGCAAGTGAGCTGTCCAAGCTGCAACCATGCCTATACCAGAGCACGAGCCGCTCCCTCCAACGACCCCAGCTCCCCCTTCTCACCCTGCCTCCGCCGCTGCATCTGGCCCAGCCCCTGCCCCAAGCAAATGGGGGCCGTATTCAGGCGCCGCCGACTTCACTGCCAACATGGCAACCATCCTCGTCGCCCTATTCTGCGCGCTCTTCCTAGCCGTCGCTGCCAACGCCGTCGTTCGCCACTTCGTCCGCCGGCGCCGCGCCAGGCTCTCCGTCGGCCTTCCCGTCACCACCGGATGCAAAGAGGCTCCCGCCGCACGGTGTGAGGCGATCACACTTCCGGTGCTGGTGTTCTCCCGCCGCGGGACGACTCTGGCAGGCGACGGTCCACCCGAGTGCGCCATCTGCCTGTCAGAGTTCGCCGACGGGGACAGGGTCCGTGTCATCCCGGCTTGTAACCACGGGTTCCACGTCAGCTGCGTCGAGGCGTGGCTGGCTTCCACGCCGTCATGCCCAACCTGCAGGTCCAGCTGCAAGGCTGACGCCGCAAGCGGAGGAAACAGCGGCGCCGGCCGTGCGTGCACGGTGGGGGAACCGACGACGCAGAGTGGAGCCGCGGATGAACGGGCTCCAATGGCGCCGTCGATGCATGGGAGATAGGCGGACGACGGAAGAACCGTCAAACCATCAGGGTTTCTGATTATTTGTTGATACTGTTTTTGCACTTTGATCAGACTGCTTTCCTTCTTTTCCCTGTTTTTCCACTTACCTGTACAGTACGCTTTGGCAGTCGGTCCAGCACTGGGGCGGAGAATGCGAGTGTGTGAATGGCGTTCAGAGGCTTCTTTGCTCCCTTCAGGGGTGGCTGGGTTTCCCCTTCGAACATAGAAATAAATTTTGTTGGAGATATAACCCTTCACCACGATCCCATCCAGCACGGCAAGTACCATACCAATTGTACTGTTCAAGCTCACTCGTACCAGGTTGCCACCTGCTATAATATGAAAACCTCCTCCTGAGGGGTCTGAATTCGCTGAACGTGTTTTAATTAATCTCAGCCTTAGAATCACTCATTTAATTTTTCTAAAGATATTGTAGGATAGATGTAAGGTTAGGATTTGGAATAACATATAACAACAATATATTTGAGTCCCTCTTGAAGGGCACTAAGCCTCCGTTGGATTGAGTTTGGGATTGCGACTAACTCAGTTTTTGTTTGGTAACCGAGTTTCATATTAGTCTGTCTCATGTGTTTTAGGGCATGTTTGATTTCCCGTATTCAACAAGATTGCATTGCATTCCAAAATTCCGCAGCGGAAAGTTTAAGTTTGCTTTGATGGACTGGAGATTGGAAGGAATTCAGCACTTTTCGTGATTCTGTAAACGCTGGATTATCAATTCCTTTTCGAAATGGCAGGACGCCGGAATACAGCGAACCACGCTCATTCTGCCTCATCTGCAGCCATTGCCAACTGCTCCTCATCTGCCCGGTTGCCTGCACCTGCTGCCAGCTGTCTGTGGTCCCTGCGCTACTGCTACTCGTTTTTGCCTATGCCCACTCTTACAACGACTCAGTTTTACCGGTTCCACTTTTAACTGTACGATACTATCCATTTTACGACACGAGAGAAGGGGAGGCGTGATCCAGCTGAACCAAACGTATATATCTGCATTGCTGGATACGTAAAAAGCAGCAATTACTTTTACTGGGATCAAGTAAATTCTGTATTTCATGGAATCCAGCGGAATCCCATAAACCAAACATGCCCTTAGTACCGGACAGAATTGTAGGCTTCAGTTTAGATGCAGTTTGACTATGGTCTTCGGTCCAACTATCACTTTAAGATAAATGATTGAATCTGGCTGCAATTTGATACTTGTCTGGTCTTGTTTGGGTACCATGTTGAACTATATTGGTTGCAGTTTGATTGTGGTGTAAGGAGTTGGACCCAAAAAAGAATCCAATCCTTACTTTTTACGAGAGAAGACATACACAAACATGATCATTCGGTCATATTTTATAATTTAATAAATATAAACGGGTGCATGCCAACTTATCAATAAATATGCTAAAGAACATAATGTATTGTAGCACCGGTACTTGAACTAAGTTATTACAAGACTTTACATTTTCCCCAAACTGATCCACAAAGGGCAAACTAAAAAGAAAAGAAAGTCTAAACTAGGTAGGTCGACTGCAATGGGTAATCAGACCATCTCAGATCTTCTCAGCAACTCGACTTGGGCAACTTTTCCAAACTCTTGGTGCACATGCTTCTCGTCGCTCGTCTCCTGCGTGGGTTAGAGACAACACCCAGAAGAAGGAAACAAAATAGAAATAGACATTAGTAAAATTGAGTACATGCAGTTGAAAATGACTTGCATTAACTAGGACAAAACTAAGCAATTACTAAGGTTCCAAATTAAGAAGAGTTTAAGTTAACTAGATAGTCAAGAAAGAAGTACATCTAAGAGATTATCTAGGTCTAGTGGATGAGGCATGAAAATTAGTAAGAAATGACATCAACAAAGAGATATTTTCAAATACTTGAATATGAGATATGAGTATTCATGTGTTTACATGTGACAACTATAAAGAATGTAGTTACTAAAATATGGATTGAGTAGAAATAGATACACATCTACTCTGAGCATGACATGATACACATATGTTCTATAAAATTTATTTATTATTACCATTGCAAATTTTATACGGTGTGGAAATTTATTACATCCACACAAAAGGAATCTAGAAATTTATGCTAGTAAGTCAACACATGACACGTAAAAAAAGGTCATTCAAGTTCATTTTGAATAAAAGAATGAGAACATCCATATTATAAAATTTGAGATCATAGGACCCATCAATATAATTCCATAAGTTTCAATAAAGCCTCATAATAACATATCTTCAAAAGATTTCAGTCGATAAGATAAAGAGATTGGTTCTAAAAAGACTTGCTCCATAAATGAAAATAAAGATTTCAGCCATGATAATAGAAAAAAAATCAAGTAGATGCACATACCTCAAACTTGATCCTAGGTCAAAGAGAAAAAAACTATCTTGTCCATCAATTAGGGTTTTCACACCAAAATACATAATTCACATATTAAGTTTCATGTATTCATTAATAAGAAACCCAAAAATTTGGTTCTAATCCTAGTGTCAATATAGATAGAAAGATTATATTTTCCTGATTTTTTAGATCATATTTCATTATAATTTCTGATACTAGAATAATTAGTTATAATTTAATTAAAATAATGTATTTCACTTATAAAACAAAACCCAAAAAGATACTTTAAACCAAACCAATTTCACCGTAATTGATAACATCTAATTTTGTGGACATTGTGTGCTTATTTTATCTTTATATTGAACCCCTTTTTGAGACTTGTCTAGCTAATTCTAATTGCTTTTAACAAGACCTGATGCAGCTACCCAAACTCACCATCCTATTTGCTTTATGTAGAATTTCCAATCGGTTGCTACACTTGAAGACAACACTATAACGGTCGATGAGCGTAAGGCACCCTTGCAATCGAAGGACAAGCTAAGTAAAAACCATGCGGTCGCCACAAGTCACCAGGTGTAGTGACCGAAGGAGAAGCCATCCTAGCAACCGACAAAGTCCCAAGCTATTACAGCCGCTACAACCTACTGACCCTTGTGACCACAAGGATTAGATTGTGCATTACGACTAAAACCACTGATCCCTAGAGACCCAAGGTTCCTAAAGCCCTAGCGGTCACTACAACCTGGGTGTTGCGGCCGAAGGGGTGTTTATCTATTTTGACCGAAGCATGAACCCATGTAGCGACAGAAGCAGACTTAAGTCGATGGGTGACGCCTATAAATAGGCAACGACCTTGTCCATACAAAGGGGTCAGATCATCAAAGATATGATGAAGTGCTGCCGCATTCTAGAGTTTGTTGACTTAAGAGTTATACATTGTCCATATTTTAATAATGACTTAACCATTCCATTCATTTGTATCTAATATGTTTGTTTAAGATTGATTTTAGGCTTTAGGTACACAAAAATGATCAAATTACACAAGCCCTAGCTTTCCAAGTTCAAGTCAAAAGCAATGCAAGTGTGCAATTTGGGAAATCACTCCAAACTACCTTAGAATATTTTTGTAATCACTTGTATTGATGATATGACTTGTATCTAAGATGAGAAAAAATTAGGAACACTAAATTCGAATGTTTGATCACTCTAAAACTATTTTGAAAATTTTGTCACAACAACTCTGTGGGTCGAGTTTGGATCTCGACCGACCAATGATGGATTTTTGAAAATGGATCAATCGGTCGGGTTGTACACTCACAGAACTCGATCGACCGACTCACTGACCAAAACTGATTTTGACTCATCGGTCGAGTTTCCCAGGACAAACTCAACCAATTATTTGAAAATTAGCTTTATCAGTTAGTGGTTTGGTCGAGTTATCTTTATTGATACTCGACCGAATGTATTGTATAGAAAATGTAAAAAAATGATTTTAACCATTGGCGGATTGTTAGAAATAAAAATAGATCAGTTGCAAGTTGTAAAATGACTATTGTTCATTCTTAAGTGATCCCATACTCAAAGGAACACCCCCAACTATAAATAGGACCTCTTGAAGTTCATTCCAAGGTAGCGCATTCATACTATCCTTAGTCCTTGCTATAGTTGAGTGTGTTGCAACTCTTTGAGCCCCTTTCTCTCTCTCATTTACAAAGCATTTTGTGATTATGAGTGAGTTAGGCATGTTGTAAGAGAGCTACCTCCATGTTATCTTGTAAAGATCTCATTCCTTCCATCTTCTAATCCCCTTTCTCAAAGAGCAAAGGTTGAAGTGATCTTCTCTGAGTGAAGGAGGAGTTGTTCTTCTTCTTCAAGGTTGAAGAAGGTGTGAAGATCATATCTAGATGAAGGAGAAGGAAAAGGCAGAATGTTCTAGAGGAGTGGGTAATTCCTTCAAGATTAAAGACTTGATGCAACTGTGGGTAAGTCCTTGGTGAAGGATAAGGACATCGTGATCAAGTGAGTAAGTCGTTATGTAGGTGAAAGACTCTTGTCTTGAATATGTAAGTCCTTGGATGTATGGTGGTCTTCTTGAATCTCTTATGATGGAATATAAGTATACATGGGTTGCAAAGTCCTAGAGGTTGACCTCTCTAGGTAGTGGATTTACAATCTCCTAGTTTGGAGATTGGAACCACTCTAACCACCTTGTCCAAGTGTATGTTTCAATCTCTCTCATCCTTACTATGCTTTCTTAAATAGGACTTCAAATTGTTATTAAGGTTTTTATTTCAATTGATATAATTTGAAGGTCTAACTATTCTTGTGAGAATTTTGAAGCTCTATTCACCCCCCCCTCTAGAGCCCTTGATCCAACAAGTGGTATAAGAGCTTGGATCTTTCCAACAAATCTCCCACAAGATGAGAAGATGGGTGAGAACCTACTTGGTTCCCTCAACCTAGAGGGAGGCTTCTCCATGCACCCCCCAATCTTTGACAACACCAACTTCTTCTATTGGAAGCGGCGGATGGAGTTCTACATTTAAGGGATGAACTTTGATATGTGGAAGGTGATGATTACACCCTACAAGGAGCCAACCAGAGTTATGTCAACATGGGATGAAGATGCCCTAAAGAATGCCCAGCTCAATGCCAAAGCAATTAGCATCCTCTATGCATCCCTCACTCCATTTGAGTTCAACTACATCTCCTCATGGGATACAACCTATGAGATATGTGACAAGCACATGTTAAATAGCCTCCTAGAGAACTTCAAGATGGGGGAGAAATAAGGAGTTGCAGAGATGTACTCAAGGCTCAACATCATCATCAATGACCTAGCTGCCTTGGGACACACTTTGGATAGAGGAGCAATCAACTCAAAGATCTTGAGGTCTCTTCCTAAGAGATGGGAGTCGAATGTGACCTCCATTGAAGAAGTGAGAAGTCTTGGTGACATTCCAACTGAGGAGCTTATTGGCAATCTACAAGCTCATGAGCCAAGACTCGATAAGTAAGAAGAGGAAGCTAAGCAAGAAGAGAAGGAAGCAAGGAAGATCAAAGATAGTGCCTTCAAATCTCAAGTGGAGGCCCTCATCCTTCAACAACAAGTTGCTTGCCAGACCACTCCCTCCTCCTCAAGTGAAGATGATGGTCCTAGTGAGCATGAAGCAAACTTATCCAAGGGAAAGCACTTCGAAGGAAACCAATCTTCTTCTTCTACTCCAAGGTGCTACAAGTGTGGTAAAAAATGACACTACAAGAGTGAATGCCCTAAGGCAAGAAAGTCACACCATAAGAGCAGCTCCAAGAAGGAGGAAGAGTACAAGAAAGATAGAAAATACAAGAGAAAGGAAAAGAAGGAGAGGATACACAAATACACAACTCATGTAGCTTGGGAAGGATCATCCTCTAGTGGATCAAGCT
This sequence comes from Alisma plantago-aquatica, assembly GCA_963693085.1. Lineage (NCBI taxonomy): Eukaryota > Viridiplantae > Streptophyta > Magnoliopsida > Alismatales > Alismataceae > Alisma > Alisma plantago-aquatica. Next base: position 407,285,558 of record OY856413.1, read on the forward strand.
CCGATGAAGATGGAGAGTGCCTCCTTGCACTCATGGCCTCTACTAGTGAATAAATTAGTGAGGCAAGTGATGTAAGCTTGCATGAATTAGCTAAAAAAACTATTATTGACATGCGTATTACTACCCGTTCTTCTTATTTCGAATGTAAATCTAAAAAGAAGAGGTTAGGTAAAATCATTGATGATATGTATGTCAAACTTAATATTCTTGAGAAAAATGAGAAATTCATCTTGAGAGCATTGATAACTTGCAAGGTCAATTTCTTGATCTTGAGCTCCAATATAATGGAGTTGAGGTAGAAATTGGTGTCTATCTTAAGGACATTGAATCTCTTAAGGAAGAAAACCAAAAGTACCTAAATGAAATTGAGACACTTAAAACTGAAAATGTTGAACTTAAGCTTGTTAATGATGCTCATAGATATGAAAGGGATGTCTATATCAAAGAAATTGAATTGCTTAAATCTAAAAATTCTAGGTTTCTTGGTCAAGTAAATGATTTATCTTCTAGACCTAGCTTGCCTAGTAATGATGTTGCTTCTATTTCTCTTGAAAAAGATTCTTATTTGACTAAAGCCCTCTGTTTAGAGATCGACCTTGTTCATACTAGAGATTATCTTGCTAATTTGTCTACTACTATTATATCTCTTACTGATGACAATCATAGACTTAGAGCCTCTATACAGAAATTCATCAAAGGGAAAAACTCCCTAAATGAAATCCTTAACCATTCTACCAAACAAAGTGGTACTAGTGGTTTGGGATTTGTAGGGGTAGCACCTAAGGGAAAGAATAAGGCCAAAGGTAAGAAAAAGAGTAAGGATACCTCCTTTTTATTGGAACCATATGATTTTCTCTCATTGCAAAAGTGATGATCATTATTCTACTTATTATCTTTACAAGCCTAAGGGGACCAACCCAAAGATGAAATGGGTCCCCAAGATAACTATTGATCCCAAAGTTTGAGTTGGGAACAAACACTCTCCTTTCTTGCAGGAAAAAAGAAAATGGATTGTTGATAGTGGCTACACTAAGCACATGACAGGTGATATAAGCCATTTCAACAATTTCATAAAGAAGAAAGGAGGTTCGGTTACTTTTGGGGACAAAAAGAAAGGTAAGGTAAAAGGTGAGGGTGATGTACATGAATCCTTGTGTATCAAGAATGCTCTCTTTATGGATGGCCTACATCACAATTTAATAAGTGTAAGTCAATTATGTGATAATGGTTACCTTGTGATTTTTACTTCTTTTGAATGCTTGCTTCTAGATTCCCTCACTTATCATGTCATATATAGGGGAACTAGAAATGGTAATGTTTATGTGATTGTTCTTGACTCTATTAAGCCTATTGTTGGTAAATGCCTAGTAGTCAATGTGAATGATATTTCTCTTTGGCATCGTCAGTTTGGTCATGTAAATATGCATCAATTGAAGAAGTTGAGCAAAAAGGACTTGGTCAAGGGACTTCCCAAATTGATATTGAAAAGGATGAAGAATGTCAGCCTTGTACCCAAGGAAAGCAAGCCAAGTACTTCTTCAAGTCCAAAGGAGTCCTTAGTACCAAGAGAGCCCTTGAACTTCTCCATATTGATCTATTTAGACCCATGAGAACTCAATCGCTTCGTGGTTCCAAGTATTGTCTTCTTATTGCTGATGATTTCTCTCAATATACTTGGACCTTCTATCTTGTGTCCAAGAGTGATATGCTTGATGTTTTTTCTAGTTTTTGTAAATGAGTGGAGAATGAAGTTTCTTGTCGTATCGTTTCCATCTGTATTGGTCATGGGGAAGAATTTGAAAATGATCTTTTTGAACTCTTTTGTGAAGAATCTAGATATGCACATAACTACTCTTCAACTCAAACACCTCAACAAAATAGGGCGTAGAGAGGAAGAATAGGTCACTACAGGAAATGTCTAGGACCATGCTTTTAGAGTATGGTTCTCCAAAGAAGTTTTGGTATGAAGCCATTATTACGTCATATAAACACAAAAGATTCTTTCGACATGTTTGATCCGAAATCATACAAGGCTTTCTTTCTTGGCTATAGCACTACTAGCAAGGCTTATAGAGTGTTTAGTGTTGATCTTTCTAAAGTAGAAGAATCTGTCAATGTTAAGTTTATTGAGACTAATCCCTCTATTCCCAAATATATTGTTCCAAATGATGACATTGTTGGTGAGGTGATTCCTATTTTAAAAGAACTCAACATCACCCCAAAATAAAAAGAGGTGGCCACTCAAGAAGAATAGAAAGATGAAAAAAAGAAGGATCCAACTCCCCATTTTGCAAAGAATCATCCTATAGAGATGATCTTAGGTGACCCATTTGAAAGAGTGAACGCGTGGTCTTCCTTCAACAAAGAACAAGACACCATCGCCTTCATCTCACAATTTGAGCCAAAGAACATCAAAGAAGCTCTTGGGGATGATGAATGGATCCTAGACATGCAAAAAGAATTGAAGCAATTTGAGAAGAACAAAGTGTGGACTCTAGTGCCAAGACCATGTGATAGAAAGATCATTGTCACCAAGTGGGTCTATTACAACAAGATAGATGAAAGCGGCGAGGTGGTAAGAAACAAAGTAAGGTTAGTTGCTCAAGGCTACAATCAGTAGGAAAGTATAGATTTTTATGAAACAAATGCACATGTAGCTAGACTTGAGACTATTCATATGTTGCTTGCTTTTGATAATTATAATAACTTTCTTCTTTATCAAATGGATGTTAAAAGTGTGTTTTTGAATGGTACAATTGACGAGGAAGTGTATGTTGCACAACCTCTGGGATTTAAACATTATAATTTTCCTAACCATGTTTATCTATTACAAAAAGCTCTCTATGGACTCAAACAAGATCCTCGAGCTTGGTATGAGAAATTAAAGAACCTTTTGTTAGATCATGGGTATATCATGGGAAAAGTGGATTCTACTTTAATTCTCAAACACACTTCTAAAATTTTCTTATCATTCAAATCTATGTTGATGATATCATTTTTGGCAGAACTAATCTTGATCTTTGCAAGGGGTTTAGTGATCTTATGCAGAGTGAGTTCGAGATGAGCATGATGGGTGAGTTTACATTCTTTCTCAGCTTTCAAATCAAGCAAACAAAAAATGGGAACTTCATGAACCAAGACAAGTACACAAGTGAGCTACTTAAGTGCTTTGGGATGGAGAACATCAAGCCAATGGACACCCCCATGTCAAACACTGCCAAACTTGATGAAGATGAAGAAGGTGAGAAAGTGGATGAGAATATCTATAGAGGTATGATTGGAAGTTTACTTTACTTAATTTCCTCTAGACTTGACATAATATTTAGTGTTGTCTTGTGTGCTCGCTTTCAATCAAATCCCAAGAAATCACATCTTATATCTGTTAAGAGGATTTTAAGGTACTTAGCCAAAACTCCAAATTATGGACTATGGTATCCCCAATCAAGGTACTTTACTCTTACAACTAATAGTGATGCGGATTACACTAGATGCTTGATTGATAGAAAGTGCACAAGTGGCACTTGCTTCCTCTCAGGACCATGCTTGGTGTCTTGGTTCTCGAAGAAATAGAGAATAGTGGCTTTATCAACTACTGAGGCTGAATACATTGCAGTTGGGTGTTGTTGTGCCCAAGTTTTATGGATGAAGCAAATGCTTCAAGACTTTAACATTTATTTAGATGCTTCTCCTATTTATTGTGATAATACTAGTGCAATCAGTTTATCTTACAGTCCTATATTTCATAGTAGAGCAAGCATATAGAGGTTCTTCATCATTATCTTCATCATCACATTGCCAAAAAGTATATCTATATCACACATGTGGACATAGAGAATCAATTGGAAGACATTTTCACTAAACCACTAGCTAGAGAGCAATTTATTTTATTAGATCTAAGCTACTCATAAATGATTTGGATGAATTTGATATGCCTTCTAGTTGGTTTCTATCTATCCTATATGCTTTGCTCATGTTTTTATCACCATTGCTTGCTAAAATGCTAAAATTTTCATGTGTTTATGCCTTTTTTCGCTTCTTTTGGGTATTTTTCACAAATACTCATTTTATCACAAAATAGTACCTAATGATGAGTGATATGAGCCTAAGTATGTTTAAAATGCAAAATGGACTAGAAAAATAATTTTAATTAGTACTCAAATGGCTAGAAATTAAAATTTCTAATTATGGTTCAGGTTGACCATCGGTTGAGTTACCAACTTGACCGATCCATGGCCGAGAGATTTTTTAAAAATCCATTTAGTCGAGTTTCTATCTCTCAAAACTCGATCCATGACCGAGATAGAGCAAACTTAAATGTGGTTCGCCGAATTTTCTCCCTATCAACTAGAGAAAAATCGACAAATTCCCTCTCCAGCTCCCTCAAGCTCTCAACCCTAACCCTGACCATCCCTTTCCTAGCCCTATCCATCCCTTGCTTGACCTTCCTAGACCTCTTACACGTCATCTCTAGGTGTTTGCTCGGTTCTTGGTGGTGTTTTCTATGTTTTTGACCTCTTTTTCCTTCTTATCTCGCCTCAATGGCTTCCAATAGGAGAAAGAGAGTCACCCCCTCTGGAGCACCATCCTCCTCCTCCAACTCCCACCTCATCAATATGTTTGATGATACCTTCGTTGTCTCCAATAAATCTCTAAATAGGTACAAGAGGTCCTTCGTAGGAACCCCTTCCCTTTTCATGCCTTGTTTGAGCCTCGTCCGTGTAGACAAAAGGTCATCGATCAGGTTGCTGAGTTGTTGTACGACCACCACCTGTCTGCCCTGAGTGTTGAATGCCAATGCTATAACAATTCCATCACAAGCACTAAGGTAGTTCACAAATTCCATGTAAATTTGTCATGGAATTATGACACTCTTGTACCCCCACCAAAAACTCAAGTCATTCTTACTTCCATGATTGCCGGAAAGAAATTTCAAGTCTCAAAGGATACCTTAAACATCTTTTTCTATGGTACCAAGGTAACTGACACATGGAGGAAGGATTACCCTAGGTATTTTGGCCTCCTAGACCTTGAGGCCTTATATAAGAAATATGATATCACTCTCCCCGATATATATTATTTCATAAAGAAGCCTCAGTTTCCCTATAGGAAGAAGTCCACCCTTCCCTCCTCTACCTTAGACCTAAAAAACTACATTCGCGTTTTGGTAATCAACTACAATATTCATCCAAAGAAAAATCAAACTAAAATTGCTGAGAATACCACAATGATTATGTTTTGTATTTTGCAGAACATCAGAGTCAAGTGGTCTCGATATATTCTCCATCATATGACCTGCTTCGACTCTGGTAATAACACTCGAGGTACCCACCCACCCTATCCAGCCTTGATCTATGGTCTTTTTCAATATGCCAATGTGAAGTCTCTTTTTCATGATCTTCATTACAAACCTGCTAGAAAAGGAGTCTATATCAGTAAGATACAATTCAGAAAAGCTTGCCTCCATATTCTTCTACCACACCTGGAGCCTCCACCTCCTCAGCCATCCTGACCTACCCGTGCCTCATTTAATGTATCAAATGAAACTCTCATGGGTTACATGATGCATCAACAGGCGTATAACCTTCAGGTTTAGGTGCATACGCATCATGATCTCTGTGCTATCATGTCTACCATGAACCTATCATGTTCTTATCCTTATCCTACCTACCAACCCTACCCAGGAGGTGATTATGCATCCTATGCATATAATCACTTTCACCCAACCCCTCCACCTGCTGCCTCTGCCGCTACACCCTCTGTTGTTGGTGGATCTACCCCTGGAGTGCTACCTATCCATGGTGGTCCAATAGATACCTTACTTGCAGGACTTGGCACCTCTTCTCCTACTTTTCCTCAAGCCCAAGAGTTGCATGACCTTGGTATGTCTTGGACTGAGCAGAATGCCATGTGGCCCGATTGTGGTTTCGATCCTTCTGGCGATGAGGAGATACCCGAATAGGTTGATGAGGAAGTTGTTGTTGCTGATGAGGAGGCATTTGAGGATGCTGGCAAGGATGGTTCAGATGGTTCTGATGATGGCTTTCTGGTGCATCTGGTGATGAAGGTGAAGCTGCTACCTCTGTTGTGCCTTTAGATGGAGATGATGACTACGAGCCTGAAGCTTTTGATGATGATGCTGATGATGATGTTGTGGACATAGATAGCCTAGACATTTAGATGTTTTTGTTTTTAGTCTTTAGATGATGATCATACATATCTTTCTAGAATATTTTGTACTAAAAACATACGGGCACATTATCTGAGTTGTACTATTTGTATCATCATGTTGTTTTCATCGTTTTGGCTTGTAGTTGTTTTGAGGACATGCTTTCAGTGTTGTAATCTTAATCATATGTACCCTTAATCTTTGGTTGACTATATCTCATGATTGGTGGTATGTTACCCATATTTTGATTATGACATAGATTGTTTGTCTCTCTTTCATCTCTATTTGATGTGTGTTATGAGGTTGCATGTTTTATCTTGTGGTTGTATGTTTTTGGTTGTGCTTGGAGAAGACCTTTTTTGTTCTCTTCTACCCCCTTACTTTTTGATAATACCAAAAGGGGGAAAGAAGTTCATTGTTTTGAAGCTCAACCATATTGCTTTTATTGCCTATGTGATCCTTTTCAGTTCAATATATGTTTTATCATGTGACTTGCTAAAGGACCATATAGTATATATATGTTATATTGCTTTGTGTAGAAAGACTAACCATGTAGGTAAGAGTGAGCACAAATTGAGGGGGAGCAATTCACATTGTTAAAATTATGAATCCCCTTACAATTCACAAGTATAAGGTATAACTTTACATATCCTTTTCAATATGTTGAGGAATGGTTTGTCATTTTCAAAAAGGGGGATAATTTTGACTTGAGAGTTATACATTGTCCATATTCAGATAATGACTTAACCATTCCATTCATATGTATCTAATATGTTTGTTTAAGATTGATTTTAGATTTAGGTACACAAAAAGGATCAAATTACATAAGCCCTAGCTTGTCCAAGTTCAAGTCAAAAGAAATGCAAGTGTGAAATTTGGGAAATCACTCCAAACCACCTTAGAATATTTTTGTATCACTTTTATTGATGATATGACTTGTAAATAAGATGAGAAAAAATTAGGGACACTTAATTCCAACATTTGATCACTCTAAAACCATTTTGAAAAATTTGACACAACAACTCTGTCGGTCGAGTTTGGATATCAACCAGTGATGGATTTTTAGAAATGGATCAATTGGTCGAGTTGTACGTTCACAGAACTCAACTGACCAAATCACTGACCAAAATTGATTTTGACTCATCGGTCGAGTTTCCCATGACAAACTAGATGGATACTTTGAAAATTAGCTTTGTTGGTTAGTGGACTGGTCAAGTTATCTTTATTGAAACTCGACCAAATGTATTGTATGGAAAATATAAAAAAAAGTGATTCCAACCATTTGAGAGTTGTTAGAAATGAAAAAAGATCATTGCAAGTTATAAAATGAATAATTTTTATTCTTAAGTGATCCCATACCCAAATGAACACCCCCAGCTATAAATAGGACTTTTTGGAGTTCATTCCAAGGTTGCTCATTCATTCTATCCTTGGTCCTTGCTATAGTTCAATGTGTTTCAACCCTTTTAGCCCCTTTCTCTCTTTCGTTTACAAAGAATTTCATGATTATGAGTGAGTTAGGGATGTTGTAAGAGAGCTACTTCCATGTTATCTTGTAAAGATCTCATTCCTTCCATCTTCCCAATCCCCTTTCTTAAAGAGGCAAAGGTTGGACTGATCTTATCCAAGTGAACGATGAGTTGTTGTTCTTCTTCAAGATTGAAGAAGGTGTGAAGATCTTTTCTAAGTGAAGGAGAAGGACAAGGTAGAAGATTCAAGAAGAGTGGGTAATTCCTTCAAGGGTAAACACTTGATGCAGCTGTGGGGAAGTCCTTGGTGAAGTTTGAAGACATCTTGATCAAGTGGGTAAGTCCTTGTGTAGGTGAAAGACTCTTGTCTTCAATAGGTAAGTTTTTGGATATATGGTGATCTCCTTGTATTTCTTATGATGGAATATAAGTATACATGGGTTGCAAAGTCCTAGAGGTTGACCTCTCTAGGTAGTGGATTGACGGTCTCCTAGTTTGGAGATTAGAACCACTCTAACCACCTTGTCCAAGTGTATGCTTCAATATCTCTCATCCTTGTTATGATTGCATAAATAGGACTTCAAATTGTTCTTGAGCTTTTGGTTTCAATTGATATAATTTGAAGGGTTAACTATTCTTGTGAGAATTTTGAAGCTCTATTCACCCCCCTCTAGAGCCCTAGATCCAACAGAGTTATCTCCATCGACTTCTGTTATGACCGCATCAGAGCTTAATTGGTAAACTAGGGTTACCAAGATGATTACATGATTAATTGGACTGATCAATCTTGAAATCTAATGAATTATGATAATCCAATGAGAATGTTTTAACTATGATAAGAATTTTAAGTGTTCATTTGCCTTGAGAATTAGGGTTTGAGAAACATAAACCCTAATCGGCCCAAAATAGGGTTTTGATGATACATGAACACAAAATTTGATAAGTATAGTGTCTCAGTAAATGATTTTTAGTATTTCATGTGTAACTCTGATTTACTTAAAATTTGGATATGATTTGGATATATAAAATGTGAACAACATTGGAAAATATCAGAATTTTTTAAGAATGTTCTGACCTGTTTATCGGTCGAGTTTCAAACTCGACTGATCATATTTTCAGATTGATATAGTAGTGTGGTAATTGAATTGTATCTTTTTATTGATATATCCAATTGATCTCAAATTTTAACGGTACTTGAAAAACACAATTTTAGACACTCTGTTAAATTGGCGTAATTTTTGGATGACTTTTGATCTCTACAGTGAGGGTGTAGGTCGAGTTCTGTGCAGGACAAACTCGACCGAATATGCTGCAGACTGCAAAATAGCAGTGAACTGTTCGATTTTTAATTATTTATTGGTAACTTGAAATGATCTGAACTTTTTACTGGAGGTCTGAAACTCCATTATGAATAACATATAAAATTTCCAGAATTTTTGGAGCTTCTGTTAGCTATTCAGTAGTTGACTTACAATAACTTTTGTATAACTGAATATTCAGCCAATATAATAAAAGTTGAGTGTAGGGTCAATATGCAATTGACCCAAGCAGCTCAAATGGTCTATATGATCAACCCTAAACACAAGTAGCTCTCATTCTTCGTCATTCACTCCAGAGAAACGAAAACCTAGAGAGAGAGGGAGAGTTAGGGTTGGAGAGGAGAAAGAGGTGGAATCGCCGACCTAGGGTTTTGCGGTCTGAGGAATGGTGAAATCAAGTAAGTTTGGTTTCTTTGCATAGAATTTACTGGTGAATCTTCTCTCACATGTCAAGATTCCGTCCATGCTCTGATTTGATCCAAAATGGTATCAAAACTTCCTCTTTTCTCACTCTTTCTTCATAATCCCTCATTTGCAAGGTTTTTGAGTTGAATGGAAGAAGAATTGGGAAATTTGCTAGGGATTTGATATGAGTTCGAAATTCTCAGGGATGAGCTGTAGTTTTGAGGTGTTTTCACACATTGGGGTGAGTGGGTACTTCCTTTAAACAGTATAATGTATGAAATTTGATTATAGCATCCAAATCCCTAAATGCTTAGTATGTGATTCTAAACCCTGAAATGTCCGTTTGATTTAAGTTGTTGCAAATTGATATGATATGGATTCCTCCTGTGTTTGAATGACTCTTTGATGGTAGATTCACATCAGAAATGTATACAACACATCCTAGTAAGAATTCTTTTCATATTTATACCATATGATGTAATTAGGCTTTAACCTAATTGAGATATCACTAGAGTTTCAACCTTATTGAAGAGACATTTAGTCTTGAACTAAGTCTAGATCTTAATGCTCCTAATAAAGCGCATGTCTAACATATTTCAATATCCAAGCCCATTTGGATTCACCATTAAGTCTATGACTTTTGATTTCACTAAGTTGAAGCTCAATCGAGCTGTGCCACGGCCGTGGGGTGACACCACGACCGTGTTGAAGCAAACCCTAAATGAATACTTAAAGGTCAAAGTTAAATGAAGAGGATTAGTAATCTTATAAGTGGTTAGGATGTACCTCATGGGTTACCTTATTTGAATTTTATTCTTGGTGCATGATATCTCAGTGAATAGCATGGAAACCTAAATTTAGTTCAATTTCCATGGTTTCATACATATATTGATTGTATATGATTGTTGAAAGCAATCTTTAATTTGTGAATGTTTATATCGTGTGAAATCCTTATGAGAGCCATGTGATAAGTGAATGAGGAAAATGAAACCCTAAGAGCAGGGTGTTGCTATGTGATAAGTGAATAAGGAAAGGAAACCCTAAGGATAGGGTGTTCAATGAATCAAGTTATGGTGATATGAAAGGTTTCCATATGATATGTGGTGATGCTTAACTGTTGAATTGTATGTTGCTTGTGCATTTAACTTTACATGCTTGTTCTCTTTGAGTTGGTATATATATACTACAGGGTTTCTTATTTTCACAATACATATCTCGTGAATTGCAGGTGATGAGATATGACATGCCCTAGAAAGGGATGTTACTGAGATCATGCATATATGTACGAAATGTTAGAATGAGAATACTTGTTGGGCAGACATGATATATGTTTGAATACATGAGCTATGATGTTTTATATGATATGATATGGCAGGCCGTGTGAGCCTTGTGAGAAATGTAAAATGAGTTATGATTTCTATTTTAAATGTATCTATAATGTTAATGTTAGACTTAGGTGCCCTGAACACCGTAGGATCCCCTTTGTGTGGTCTACGATCTTAAGGGGATGAAACGACCTAACTGGAGGACAGTCCAGACGGTCGGCAACCTACTGGAGGACAGTCCAGATGGTTGGAGAGAGAGTGACCTACTGGAGGACAGTCCAGATGGTCGAGTAGTCGTGTGACCTACCTGGAGGACAGTCCAGACGGGCACGACTCGACACTCCACCTGTGTGCTCAGGTTAGGAGGGGTCCAGTTTACACTCTTTTGAGAGTGCAGTGAGATCCTGTAGTAGACCAGGACGAGAGCAGTCAGACTTAGCATTTCCCGGGGTGTCGCTAAGTCTTGTACGGTGTGGTCGTAGTGCACTGTGAGTCTCTTATGCAGAGTACACTGCATAAGATCAGGGCATAAGCTAAAATATGATCATATAGGTTCACAGAGTTCCTTATAAATGAAAGAGTTAAGGAAGACTAGAGCATAGTCTTCTTGTAGTTATTCTTTGGATGCAATATTTACATTCTTTGTTATTTCAATTATATTGTTTTAGAACTGCTCAGTGTAGTATTTATTGTTGTTAAATTTCATATCGTTTACTGAAAGTTATATCTGTAATCACATTAGTGCCTTAGACTGTTTCTTTGAAGTACTCATTTACTGAGCGAGTAGGCTCACCCCTCTACTCAAACATTTTTAGGGTTAACCGCGTGGACTTGAAGATGGTCAGAGCATCAGTGTAGATCTTCCATAAGAGTTAAGTACAAGATTAGTTGAGTCAGTCGGTCCTTGTCACTCTAGGTCCTCAGTAAGAGATAAGAAAGAGAGTTACAATTACGATGTGTAATATTATTCCTCTTTTGAAATTGTATGCTAATTAGTAGGTCTTATGTGCATAAGGTGTGAGAGACATCATGAATGTTTATACATGTATCTTTACTATTAAAGTCTGATTAGTAAAAGAAATGTTTAGATTCCCTTGTTAAGATGATTTATGTGGTTCAATGCGAGGAAACAAGAGTTTTAACAGAAAAGAAAAAAAAATTAAGGGTGTTCTTTGTATTACATATAAATCCTAATTTATGCTCTAATCTCATGATTAGTGGAAATTGTGAGATCGGGGTGTAACAGCTTGGTATCAGAGCTTAGGGTGAGTTGTCAAGGACCATTAAGTTAGTAAGTTAGAGTCTGATAACACCAAATTTTGTGACGTTTTTGCCCTTTTTTCTGTTATCAAAACTACCCTTTTCTGCTATTTTCCTCTATTTTATTAGCATTTTCGCAATAATTGGCCAAGCAACACTCTTATTCCAATTTTTCCTATCTTCTACAGAGTTTTCCTCGTTTTTGTGCAATGAGGCCGATTCCGGCCCACAATAAGTCTAAGCCCGTCTCGACCTTCCTGACGCCCGATACAACCCAGCCCGACAGGGGCTGGGCGACACGAGAATGATCGGCGGAGAAGGGCGCTGCGCAAGAAGGACGTGTCGGCCGACATACCGTCTACCCGACAGGGAGCCAAAGCCGCATCGACGACCAAACTCGTCGGGCGACACAACCACCCACCGGCAGGCGTGCCGCCAGCCACGTGACCGATAGCCAGCGCCTCACGCCGAGACATACCTGTATCGGCCGTCCACATCCATCGACCGGCGTATAAGGGAGCTACGTGGCGTTTCCAGCACCATAACTCCTTCAACCGCAGGTATAAATAGCAGCTACAGGAAGCCGAAAAGAGGAGTCGGAGGTCGGAAAGTCAGATAGGTCGGACAAGTCGAGAGAGTCGGAAGAGAATTCGGACAAGACAGTTCGGAAGTCCGAGAGCCACCTTCGAAGGAAGATGTGAGAGCAAGAGTATCGCGCCCCAGTGCTTGTGCCGGGCGATACTAGGTGAGCTTTCCCTCATCCCGAGAGGGAAGGGATGGTTCACTTAGTGTTGTACCGGGCGACACTGCGAGCCGATATCGGCCAGCGAAGATGAGCGACACGAGTGCCCGACAGTAGACTCGTAGCTCTTTGCCCGACACGATATCGAACCCGATACACTCCGCCCGTCATGCGTGCCGCCCGACATGAGCGTATCGGCCAGGGTCCTTGAGCGATACAGTCAGTCGTCAGTCGGCGCTGCCCGAGAGGGGGTGCCTCCCGACACTGCTGTATCGGGCTCAGCTCCTGACCGGTATCGGGCAGGAGAGCTACAATAGTCTGTCGTTCTTCTACATCAAGAAGGCGACAACTATCTTTAATTCTGTTATTTAAATTCTTAGCTTATGCATTGTATTAAGACCCTTATTGCTTATGGAAATAGAAATGCTTAATTGCTATTTGTTTAATGCTTAGTGCCTTATGATTGGGTAACTACTGTGTTGGATATCTGAACTCTAGCTTGCATGTTTTAGATCGCGTTTCACTTAGCTACCGAATCGTCTTTCCCGTCGCAACTATTTCGAGAGTTGGGTTGTGGCTCTAGTGTTTGGTCCGGTTCTGGAGTACGAGAGTGCCCGGAACGGAGTTGTTTTAGTATCATTCCACTCTAACTTGAGCCCAGCAACCTCGAGAGGGGTGTTGAAGCTTGGTTAGAGGCACCCGCTCTGAGAGGAGGGGTGCAGGGTGTTACTGCTACCGCTTGTCTTACTGAAGTCTTATCCCTTGCATTACGCCTTAAACTGCAGTTTATCTTTCTATTTTCTGTTGCATGAAAATTCTTAAAAACTGCTAAATGAAAAAATCTTAATCTTTCTTGTAACTCCAGTTGGAGATAGTTTTATTTGATTTAATCGTGACAGCTTGTTGTTCCCCTTCGGGGAACTTTAATATCTCTTTATACCCACCGGAGTGTAGAGTGTCGATTCAGAGTCGTCAACACGACCCACCTTGTCCCTGTGTTCGACCCCGTATGACTACTTCGACCCCGTAAACAAAGTTGCGGGGGCCTAGAAGGATTCGAGTTATAAATGTGAAGGCTCGACTACCTCAAATATGCCTCCAATTTTAGGACGCGCGATTTAGGCCGGTCAACTTTCTGGCGCCGTTGTCGGGGACAAGGCAAATGGCACTGTTGACGAATCCAAAGCCACTAACTACACTCCCGTGCCTCAAGCTTAGAAATAGGCTTGACAGCACCTCTTTTTCTTTTTCTTTTTTCTTTTTCTTTAAGCCTTATTCTTTGCCGGAACCAAATAACTCTGTGTTCTAACTTGATTTCTCGTGATATTTCAGGTACCCTGCAAAGCTGTAACCTGCTCCACCGAGCCTTGATACCATGCCTCGTTGTGAGCAACCCCTTTCTGAGGGCGAATGTCAGAGCCAAAACGAGAGGGCGACCCGGCCTAATTGGGTTGGTCAGCTTTCCGCCTACATAAAAAGATAGGACACCATTATCAACCAGTTGGTACAGGGGACGTTTACCAACCCTGGATCTCTGAATTCCATGCAACACCAGATGGCGAGTCTGCAGATGCGCCAATGGGAGGTCGATCAACGGCTGTCTCAGATGGCTGATCTGATGAAGAACCCTGCAGGAAAAACGCTCCCTCACCCTGAAACTGCAGTAATGGCAGTGCTTAGATCAGGAAAGACGGTAGAGCGCGCTGATGAAGCCCCACCGGAACCTGAGCAAGGGCCCAAGGATGCTATTCTAGCAGGAGGCAGAGGTAGGCCTGCAGAAGCCCAAGAGCCTACGCCGAGACCTTCCGATGAGCCATCTGGTGGGAGGAATCCTTATGCTCCCAGGATACCATTCCCGTACAAGCTGATCAAGGCAAATCTGAAAAAGTGGCACAAAAGGTTCATGGACTCGATCAGGAAGTTGCATCTTGAAGTCCCCTTCCTTGACGCTTTGGAGGAGATGCCCACATACGCCAAGTTTCTCAAAGATCTAATAATGAAGAAAATAAGGGGAGGAAGGATAGAGACAGTGTACCTAGCCTCTACTTCCTCTGCCTTCGTAAAGCCCAGCTTGCCAACTAAGAGAAAGGATCCCGGAGCTTTCACAATCCCATTCGCCATCGGGGACAATGTCGAGCGGAAGGGTCTAGCGGACTTGGGAGCAAGCATCAGCCTCACGCCCTTAAGTTTCGCGCAAAGGATGGGTTTGACCGACATGGTTCGAACCAATATGCAGATTGAACTGGCGGATCACTCCTTCAAAAGACCTGTTGGCATTGTCGAAGATGTGCCGATTAGGGTCGGTGATTTCTTCATTCCCTGCGACATCATCGTCATCGACACAGCTGAAGATCCTAGATGTCCGATCATCTTCGGACGCCCTTTCTTGGAAACAGGGAGGGCACTGATTGATGTCTCTGAAGGGATAATCACCTTGAGGGTTGGAAACAACCACATGGACTTCAAGATGAAGGAGATCATGAGAGGTCCATCTCTGTCTGAATCGACCTGTTTTGCGGATAGTTACAATAAATTCTACGAGGAAATAGAGGAGGATATCCGGACAGTGGACCCCCTCGTAAGGGCAATAAGCTGTCAGGATCCCGACCTCGAAGATCCTGAGGTCGTGAGGCATCTCGACCTTTTCAACCTTTCTGACAAAGACTTGCAAGAAGAAGAGGAGGAGGTGAACTCTGCAAAGTATGCCTCCCTTGAGGGAGAACCTCAGGAGGAGACACCCCGAGCAAAGCCGAATTTAAGAGCGTTGCCTGAAGGACTGAAGTACAAATTTTTAGATGAAGAACAGAGGAACCCAGTCATCGTAAACGCCGATCTTTCAAGCGATCAGCTAGACCGGCTCCTTGAGGAGTTAAGACTCCACAGGGGGGCTATAGGATATTCCGTAGATGATATCAAAGGCCTTAGCCCCGCCCTTTGCATGCATCGCATCAACTTGGATGAGTCTGCCAAGCCTCTGGCCCAATCCCATAGGAAGCTAAATCAGATGCTCAAGGAGGTCGTCAAGAAAGAGGTAATAAAGCTTAGGGACGCGGGGATCATTTACCCAATTAGCGACAGCAATTGGGTAAGCCCGATCCACGTAGTACCCAAGAAAGGCGGAATGACTGTGGTTAAGGGTGAGAAGGGTGACGAGGTGGCGGTAAGGACCGTCACCGGTTGGCGAATGTGCATTGATTACCAAAAGCTAAATCAAGATACAAAAAAGGATCATTTTCCGCTACCTTTTATTGACCAAGTTCTTGAAAGATTAGCGCATCACGATTATTTTTGTTTTCTTGATGGCTTTTCAGGATTTTACCAGGTACCCATCTTACCCGACGACCAGGAGAAAACGACGTTCACCTGCCTTTACGACACTTATGCCTTTAGAAGGATGCCCTTCAGACTCTGCAACGCCCCCACCACCTTTCAAAGATGCATGATATCAATGTTCTCAGATTTTCTAGAAGACATCGTGGAAGTTTTCATGGACGATTTCTCTGTCTATGGAAAGGACTTCGATAGCTGTCTGAAGAATCTATCGTTAGTACTTCAAAGGTGTGAGGAAAACAGCCTGGTCCTCAACTGGGAAAAATGTCATTTCATGGTGCGGGAGGGCATTGTTCTAGGGCATAAGATCTCAACGCGTGGGATCGAGGTGGATACCAGCAAATTCGAAGCTATATCTAAGCTTCCTCCACCAAAATCCGTCACGGGGATAAGAAGCTTCCTCGGGCACGCCGGATATTACCGAAGATTCATCAAGGACTTCTCAAAGATTTCCAAACCATTGTCCAATCTTCTGGTAAAAGATGCTGAATTTGTTTTCTCTAACGATTGTCTCAGTGCTTTTCAGGCCCTAAAAAATGCTTTAGTATCACCACCTATCCTTCAAGCGCCAGATTGGGGTTTACCCTTTGAGCTAATGTGTGACGCTAGCGACTACGCAGTTGGAGCAGTCCTGGGGCAAAAGAAAGATAAAAAGCACCATGTGATTTGCTACGCTAGTCGCACTTTGGACGAAGCACAGGTAAACTACACAACCACTGAGAAGGAGATGCTCGTGATCATCTTCGCGTTTGACAAGTTCAGGTCGTATCTCGTCGGATCAAAGGTCAAAGTATACACAGATCATGGGGCAATAAAATACTTAATGCAAAAGAAAGACGCAAATCCCAGATTGTTGAGATGGGCCTTGTTGCTCCAAGAGTTCGATCATGAAATTATCGACAAGAAGGGCGCGGAAAATGTGGTCGCAGACCACCTATCGAGGATAATGGCTGAGAGACAGAGAGGGCCACAAATCGACGACGACTTTGCCGACGAAGCTCTTATGATGGCTGAAGCTCAAGAAGAAGATTTGCCCTGGTTTGCAGACATCTGCAATTTCCTTGCTTGTGGAGAGCTGCCTCCTGACATCACCTACAATCAAAAGAAGAAGCTATTCGCGGATGCCAAGAATTATTACTGGGATGATCCTCTCCTGTTCAGAAGATGCGCAGACAACTTGTACAAGAGGTGCATCCCGGAAGAAGAAACCGCTGATATCCTGAAAGGATGCCACGCCTCCCCCTATGGTGGACACCTGGGTAGTGAAAGAACAGTGGCGAAAGTGCTACAATCAGGTTTCTACTGGCCCTCCTTATTTAAAGATGCTGCACGATTTGTAAAGGTTTGCAAAGAGTGCCAGTCAACAGGAAATATAGGGCGGAGGAATGAAATGCCGATGGCAAGCTGGATCGAAGTAGAAATATTTGATGTATGGGGGATTGATTACATGGGGCCGTTTCCCCCATCCCAAGGGTATCAATACATACTAGTGGCAGTAGATTATGTATCGAAGTGGGTAGATGCGGTATCCACCCAAACATGCGACGCCAAGTCAGTTATCAAGCTTTTTGAGAAGACCATCTTTCCCTGTTTCGGTGTACCGCGCACCGTAATAAGCGACGGCGGGTCGCACTTCGGAGAAAGGCAGTTCGAAGCGCTCCTACGTAAGTATGGAGTAAAACATAAGATCGCTACGCCCTACCACCCACAGACGTCGGGGCAGGTAGAGGTCTCAAACAGACAGATCAAGCAGATCTTAGAAAAGACTGTCAGCCGCACGCGGAAAGACTGGTCTATGAAACTTGACGACGCATTATGGGCCTACCGTACTGCTTACAAGACGCCCATTGGAACCACCCCCTACCGTCTTATATACGGAAAATCCTACCATCTGCCTTTGGAACTAGAACACAAGGCCCTTTGGGCGATCAAGTTCCTAAATATGGACCTAGACAAAGTAGGAGAAAAGAGGTTTTTGCAGCTTCAAGAGCTCGAAGAGCTGAGGATTCACGCCTACGAGAATGCAAAGATCTACAAGGAAAGAACAAAAATGTGGCATGATACCCACCTTAGGAGAAAGGATGTGAGCGAAGGGGATAAGGTCTTGTTATTCAAGTCCTCCATCCGTCTTTTGCCTAGGAAATTACAGACAAGATGGTCGGGACCATTTTCTGTGTCAAAGATATACCCATCAGGAATGATGGAGCTCCGCGACAAGGATGACCCGACTAAGATCTTCAAGGTGAACGGGCACAGAGTGAAAAGGTTTTATGAAGACGAAGCGTTTGTCAGGAAAGCAGAGATTGACTTGCTGGATGTGGGTACAACCGAAGAGCCTACACCGGTCGAGCTGGCGACGGAAACTTCAGCGCTCCTCGGGAGGCAGCCCGAGTCATAGATTAGGATACATTTCTTTTCTTTGTAAAAACAAACATTATGGACTGTAATAAGGCCCGAGTCAGTGCATGCGCACGTGTGCTGACTCTTTTTGTTTTATGGGCCACCGCTGTGTTTTGCGGAGCATTGAGGAGTAATATCATCTGAGGTAGGAGATCCTTCTCTATACCAATGATGTTTTACCCTGCAATGGCCTCTTACTTCACCCAGGTTTAGTTTTGGCCTTTTGACCGCCCGCTTTTCTACCGTGTCGACCAGCTGGGCGCAGAACCGCTTGTATCGGGCAGCCTCGCCCCGGGTGTCGCAAGGGCAGCGGATGACCCTTGGACTGCCCGATGGGACTGCGCGTCTCGGGAATGGCGTGACTAAAATGCCCGACGCGCGCCATGTTTTGCCCGTTTTACCCCCCAGCTGGGTTCTCTATAAATAGCGTGGAGGTTTCTTCGTGTCGGGCTATCATTTTCTCCTTTTTGCCACCTGGAACGCATGCAGTGATCCTCCCTTTTGCTCGTGTGTCGGCCATCTTGCCTTCGCCCTGGTAACGGGCGATGCCTCCTGAGAGCAAGGGTATAGCCCGACACGTTTTCTCTCGCCCGGCACAGGTTTTGTATCGTGCGAAGCGTATCGGCCGGCTTGTTGTTTTCTTACCAAACGACATGGCTTGTCGCCCGATAGGGTTGTAGACCGACACGATTATCAGCCGATAACCCTGTCGCCCGATGCCAATATCTTTTACCGAGCCGCTTATCGGGTTTACATGACCTGCATATTTTCTATCGCCCGACATGCTTTCGCGCGTAACGCCGGTCGATAGCGTTTTCCCGATGTATCGTATCGGGCGTCATGCTTCTCACGGCGATGTCAGGTTTTTGCTTCATGTGACCTCGAATCGCCCGTCACACCTGTGTCGGGCGTCGAGTCATATCGCGCGACAACATCGTGTCGTCTGATCACTTATCGCACAGTTTTAATAAGTTTTTTTTTTCTTTCTTTTCATCTTTCTTGCCTAACGGATGAATAAATTCTAATTTTGAATAACAGGTATGGCTCGTATGGAGCAAACCACCGGCCGCGCCAACAAGCACGGCGCGGGAAACAGTAACAACAGTCGGGCAGAAGCGACAACAACAATAAAAGGGGAGATTTTTCTTGATTTGGTAGCTCCAATAGCGAGTCACCTAGTTATCATCCTGTCTTTGGGGTGGCTTGGGACCATCTCCAGAGACAGCAAGAGTGCGGCAACCAAGGCCTCCGAACAAGTTCGAGGCACCTCGGTTCCGTCCTCTTAAGGGAGAGGGCCCACCCTGACTACACACTCCTGGGAACTGAACTAGGGACTGATAATCAGTCCTTTTGTTTACGTTCACAACGGAGATGTGAAGAAAGGGCGGGTCAGAAGTGAATTTTGAGGGTTACGCTCAAGCTCAACCACTGCATAGCCAAAGCGAACCCGCTAGACAACCTCCCAATGGCATGCTGCAACTTCGTAGGAGCATTTTGCAGCACATCAGCGAGCTAACCCTCACTGGCTAAACTTTACCTCACTTTTGCTTTCTTCTCTACTCTGGGATAGAGTATGGAGTAAGTTTGGGGGGGGGGTACCCTTATGCCAGTGAGGGGGGGTATAAATTTTCTTTTAACATTTCAAGCTTTCTACGATATTCACTCTCTTTTACCTGATGTGCTCTTATATCTTCCTGTATATTTGATCTACGCACGCATGCCATATATATAAAAAATTTTAATTTTCAAAAATCTTTCCTTTGCAAATTTCTGTCCCTAGGCATATGTACAAAGTTGCTATAATAATAATAAAAACCTGTTGTGACTTCTTGCAAAGTTTACTTTCTGTATATTTAACGAGTTACAAGTTCTGTCATATCTTTCTGATAATGATGTCTCAAACAAACAAAAGATTGTGCCTTGCCATCCAAAAATTTTCGAAAAATAATAATCTCGCAAACAGCTAAGAGACGAGTATAGAGAAGAAAAAAGCTGCCCAAACAGCAGATATCTCTTTTGTTTTCTCTTACCCAAAAAAAATCCCAAAAAGAGAAAGAAGCCTTATGAGTGTGAATAAAAGCATGAGAGTTGTGCCCAATAAAAGAAAAGAAAAAAATATACACACTTGTTTTCCAAAAGTACCCATCTTTAGGCATGGTAGATCCGGGGCAGTGGTGCGTAGGATGTGAAATCACTACTCTAAAGCCAACTGGCTTGGACTGCAGGGACCACTTGCCCGTTAACGGACCCTTACCTGGATGGACTAATGGGAAACAAGAAGAAAAACCCAAAAAGCCTTAGCCTACCCTATACACAACTTTCTGTCCCTAAAATAAAGCTGTTTGGTGTGGAAGCTAACTTCGGAATCATACACCAAAGTCTCGCTGAAGCTGTGGAGAAGAAAAATTTTACTTAAATAATAAGGCAAGTAGGGCAAGGTCTTTTGTTCGCATTAAGACAGCATTACCTCCAAGACATCGCAAATCTTGTGCTACCCTTTAGCCTTAAAGTTTTGCTGTGCAAGAAGAAGCAACACAAAGTTTAGTTTAAATATTGATTGAGGACAATCAAAAAGCTAAGTTTGGGGGAGTTGATAACACCAAATTTTGTGACGTTTTTGCCCTTTTTTCTGTTATCAAAACTACCCTTTTCTGCTATTTTCCTCTATTTTATTAGCATTTTCGCAATAATTGGCCAAGCAACGCTCTTATTCCAATTTTTCCTATCTTCTACAGAGTTTTCCTCGTTTTTGTGCAATGAGGCCGATTCCGGCCCACAATAAGTCTAAGCCCGTCTCGACCTTCCTGACGCCCGATACAACCCAGCCCCACAGGGGCTGGGCGACATGAGAATGATCGGCGGAGAAGGGCGTTGCGCAAGAAGGACGTGTCGGCCGACATACCGTCTACCCGACAGGGAGCCAAAGCCGCATCGACGACCAAACTCGTCGGGCGACACAGCCACCCACCGGCAGGCGTGCCGCCAGCCACGTGACCGATAGCCAGCGCCTCACGCCGAGACATACCTGTATCGGCCGTCCACATCCATTGACCGGCGTATAAGGGAGCTACGTGGCGTTTCCAGCACCATAACTCCTTCAACCGCCGGTATAAATAGCAGCTACAGGAAGCCGAAAAGGGGAGTCGGAGGTCGGAAAGTCGGATAGGTCGGACAAGTCGAGAGAGTCGGAAGAGAATTCGGACAAGACAGTTCGGAAGTCCGAGAGCCACCTTCGAAGGAAGCTGTGAGAGCAAGAGTATCGCGCCCCAGTGCTTGTGCCGGGCAATACTAGGTGAGCTTTCCCTCATCCCGAGAGGGAAGGGATGGTTCACTTAGTGTTGTCCCGGGCGACACTGCGGGCCGATATCGGCCAGCGAAGATGAGCGACACGAGTGCCCGACAGTAGACTCGTAGCTCTTTGCCCGACATGATATCGAACCCGATACGCTCTGCCCGTCATGCGTGCCGCCCGAGAGGGTGCGCCGCCCGACATGAGCGTATCGGCCAGGGTCCTTGAGCGATACAGTCAATCGTCAGTCGGCGCTGCCCGAGAGGGGGTGCCGCCCGACACTGCCGTATCGGGCTCGGCTCCTGACCGGTATCAGGCAGGAGAGCTACAGTAGTCTGTCGTTTTTCTACATCAAGAAGGCGACAACTATCTTTAATTCTGTTATTTAAATTCTTAGCTTATGCATTGTATTAAGACCCTTATTGCTTATGGAAATAGAAATGCTTAATTTCTATTTGTTTAATGCTTAGTGCCTTATGATTGGGTAACTGCTGTGTTGGATATCTGAACTCTAGCTTGCATGTTTTGGATCGCATTTCGCTTAGCTACCGAATCGTCTTTCCCGTCGCAACTACTTCGAGAGTTGGGTTGTGGCTCTAGTGTTTGGTCCGGTTCTGGAGTACGAGAGTGCCCGGAACAGAGTTGTTTTAGTATCATTCCACTCTAACTTGAGCCCAACAACCTCGAGAGGGGTGTTGAAGCTTGGTTAGAGGCACCCGCTCTGAGAGGAGGGGTGCATGGTGTTACTGCTACCGCTTGTCTTACTGAAGTCTTATCCCTTGCATTACGCCTTAAACTGCAGTTTATCTTTCTATTTTCTGTTGCATGAAAATTCCTAAAAACTGCTAAATGACAAAATCTTAATCTTTCTTGTAACTCCAGTTGGAGATAGTTTTCTTTGATTTAATCATGACAGCTTGTTGTTCCCCTTCGGGGAACTTTAATATCTCTTTATACCCACCGGAGTGTAGAGTGTCGATTCAGAGTCGTCAACACGACCCACCTTGTCCCTGTGTTCGACCCCGTATGACTACTTCGACCCCGTAAACAAAGTTGCGGGGGACTAGAAGGATTCGAGTTATAAATGTGAAGGCTCGACTACCTCAAATACGCCTCCAATTTTAGGACGCGCGATTTAGGCCGGTCAGAGTCCTAAGTGTGGTAGATAGGAGATGTTTTGATGTTAGCTTTGGGGATTTGAGTATTTGGATATCCTGGCCCGATATCTGAGTACTTGGATCAACCAGTACAAGCTACTCTGTCTATTCTTTCACATATACCCTGGCCAGGTATACAGTGGAAGAATGGGCTAGAGAGGAACCCTGGAAATGTTAGGGTTAGAAAATGAGAAAAGTAACAAGAATTAGGAGCATAAAAATAAAAGGAGATAGAACTTACATTTCATAATGTTTTTTTATGTTGGAAATGAATAGAAATGCTCTTATATGTTTGAATTGAAATATTCAGTACTTTGAAATATATATGGGTCTTTAAGATTTGTTGCACACTATGCAGTTGTAGCATTTATTGATTTCATTCTTTGTAACATGTAGATTAGAAATCATCTTTGAATGATCTTTCCTTAGTGGATAAGTTTTCTTCCACACTTTTGAGATGAATAGAAGTCGAGTAATCCTCAGTAGTTCTTGGCTTCAGGACTTCAGGTTTGGCCTGGTCCGGCTGGCAAGATGCGTTACTGGGATCTAATGACTCCTATTAATAGTATAATAAGAATAGACTCTGGATAATTAGACGCACATTAGAGTGAGAATGTACATACAGTAAGATGTTGAAACAGATGGGCAAGATCAGAACAACTAAGAATCAGTTGAAACTGGTATCTGAGGTTCAATTTTGGGGCCTCATATGAGAAACCCTTAATTGGGAATAAAGGAACATGATATAAGGTTCATAATCAGTTTATTGATTAATATTATATGAGCTATACATATGAAATATAGAAAAGATATGTGAAATGTATGTATGGTTCTAGATAGTAAGAATCGATCATGAAGAATGGATCATATAATTGAGTTTAATGCTTTTATGAACTCTAAAGCAAAGGCTGAGTAGAAGAATAGAGTTGAGCATTCAATAGGTCCATAGAAGTGAAGAGTCTTCAAAAGATTAAAAGTGAAGAGAATCATATGATCATATAATTCATAAGACTAGAACAACAAACTTGTTCCTAAGTGAAGAATGTAGGTGTAGTTTAACGAATGAATAAGTCATACAAGGGTAGACTATATTCAGGAGGGAAAACTTGATTGAAAGAGAAACTGTGTTTGACCCATGCATGATCCCTTTGATTTAAAAATGAAGAATATTTAAGGTATTAAGGGAATGTTTGAATACAAGAATTCTAAGTCTCAAAATCATCTTCTCTCTCATATATTCCTTAACAATAGCAAGGTGGGAATGAAATGATAAGAAAATGAATCATATATGATGCATAACTACCTTGGTAGGGTAATCTAGTGAATGTAATAGTGACATACATTACGATGAAGTGCGATAAGAAATAAATTCTTGTGTGATAGCAAGAATGATGAATAATCTATTCTTACCTTGAATGTTTTAATGTTAGGGATGTTTATTGTATATGATCAAAATGAGAAGGAGAGGTAGCAAAACATAAGTAGTAAAGAATGAGGAGATAGATAAAGGAAAACACTAGCTTTGTGTAATATGTGAACTCATTTTTAGAAGTATGCTTTGTTGAAGGCATACTAAGGTATGTAAGTTGGTTCTATGTATGATTTCAGTGTATGTGTGCAAGCTATATGTTAATTAAAGGTGTATGATAGTTTTAGTAATTCATACCAGATATGCATCCTAGTATTGTGTATTTGTGATATGGTGATACAGTTTGGATGATGACGGAATACATGGAGGGATATCCTGAATAAGGTAGTTATACCTACTCACTCATATTAATAGAAGGGATGTTAATCAAATTGTGTTGATAAGTAACCCTAATGAGGTATATCTTGTTATACCTAGATTTAATCTAACTAAGTGATGGTAACTTGGTATGAACAAAGCTTGAATGACTAATACAATCGTTGATTACTTTGTTACTGTTGTTGAAACCCTAGTATGATATAACCTGATGGTTACACCTTGACTTATGTGTGGGTTCATACTGAGGATAGTATGGAATGCGATAGTAATGCTTCCATGAACCAATGGGGATGCCAAGAGTAATACTTTACAATTGTTATTGAACCTAGTTTTTCAACTCAAGACTGTTTTGCTATCTGAGTTGCACGTTATTAAAATTCAAAACAGCATGGTGAATTCTCTTTTGTCACTTAAAGGTGATACAGAACAATATAACATATTGAGCCATATAAATTGAGACAGTTGTATCAAATTATCAGTGTTGAGATAATATCTCAAGAGTATGCAATATTCAAATAGTTGTTTATCTGTTTATCCTATGTTTGACTGTGGCATAAAGAGTTGCTTGATGTCAGTGAGAACTATTTCAAATATGTTGTGAGCTAGTAAAGAATTAAAGGATTTAATGTTGAAAACTACATTCAAGTATGAAATACAAGAATATAATGACATGGAAGATTTTAGAAGCTTAAAATAACCTTGAATGTACCTTTCTTGTATGTTTATGTTTCGGGGACGAAACATTTCAAGGGGGGAAGAGTTGTTATGACTGCATCTGAGCTTAATTGGTAAACTAGGGTTACCAAGATGATTACATGATTAATTGGACTGATCACTCTTGAAATCTAATGAATGATGATAATCCAATGAGAATGTTTTAACTATGATAAGAATTTTAAGTGTTCGTTTGCCTTGAGAATTAGGGTTTGAGAAACATAAACCCTAATCGGCCCAAAATAGGGTTTTGATGATACATGAACACAAAATTTGAAAAGTATAGTGTATCAGTAAATGAATTTTAGTATTTTATGTGTAACTCTGATTTACTTAAAATTTGGATATGATTTGGATATATAAAATGTGAACAACATTGGAAAATATCAGAATTTTTGAAGAATGTTCTGACCTGTTTATCGGTCGAGTTTCAAACTCGACCGATCATATTTTCAGATTGATATAGCAGTGTGGTAATTGAATTTTATCTTTTTATTGGTATATCCAATTGATATCAAATTTTAAATGTACTTGAAAAACACAATTTTAGACACTCTGTTAAATTGGAGTAATTTTTGGATGACTTTTGATCTCTACAGTGAGGGTGTCGGTCGAGTTCTGTGCAGGACAAACTCGACCGAATATGCTGCAGACTGCAAAATAGCAGTGAACTGTTCGATTTTTAATTATTTATTGGTAACTTGAAATGATCTGAAATTTTTACTGGAGGTCTGAAACTCCATTATACATAACATATACAATTTCCAGATTTTTTGGAGCTTCTGTTAGCTATTCAGTAGTCGAATTACAGTAACTTTTGTATAACTGAATATTCAGCCAATATAATAAAATTTGAGTGTAGGGTCAATATGCAATTGACCCAAGCAGCTCAAATGGTCTATATGATCAACCACACACACAAGTATCTCTCATTCTTCGTCATTCACTCCAGAGAAACGAAAACCTAGAGAGAGAGTGAGAGTTAGGGTTGGAGAGGAGAAAGAGGTGGAATCGCCGACCTAGGGTTTTGCGGTCCGAGGAATGGTGAAATCAAGTAAGTTTGGTTTCTTTGCATAGACTTTACTGGTGAATCTTCTCTCACATGTCAATATTCCGTCCATGCTCTGATTTGATCCAAAATGGTATCAAAACTTCCTCTTTTCTCACTCTTTCTTCATAATCCCTCATTTTCAAGGTTTCCGAGTTGAATGGAAGAAGAATTGGGAAATTTGCTAGGGATTTGATATGAGTTCGAAATTCTCAGGGATGAGCTGCAGTTTTGAGGTGTTTTCACACCTTGGGGTGAGTGGGTACTTCCTTTAAACAATATAATGTACGAAATTTTATTATAGCATCCAAATCCCTAAATGCTTAGTATGTGATTCTAAACCCTGAAATGTCCGTTTGAGTTAAGTTGTTGCAAATTGATATGATATGGATTCCTTCTCTGTTTGAATGACTCTTTGATGGTAGATTCACATCAGAAACGTATACAACACATCCTAGTAAGAATGCTTTTCAGATTTATACCATATGATGTAATTAGGGTTTAACCTAATTGAGATATCACTAGAGTTTCAACCTTATTGAAGAGACATTTAGTCTTGAACTAAGTCTAGATCTTAATGCTCCTAATAAAGCGCATGTCTAACATATTTCAATATCCAAGACCATTTGGATTCACCATTAAGTCTATGACTTTTGATTTCACTAAGTTGAAGCTCAATCGAGCTGTGCCACGGCCGTGGGGTGACACCACGACCGTGTTGAAGCAAACCCTAAATGAATACTTAAAGGTCAAAGTTAAATGAAGAGGACTAGTAATCTTATAAGTGGTTAGGATGTACCTCATGGGTTACCTTATTTGAATTTTATTCTTGGTGCATGATATCTCAGTGAATAGCATGGAAACCTAAATTTAGTTCAATTTC
This sequence comes from Alisma plantago-aquatica, assembly GCA_963693085.1. Lineage (NCBI taxonomy): Eukaryota > Viridiplantae > Streptophyta > Magnoliopsida > Alismatales > Alismataceae > Alisma > Alisma plantago-aquatica. The sequence goes on from OY856413.1 coordinate 407,312,812, forward strand.
CATGGTTTCATACATATATTGATTGTATATGATTGTTGAAAGCAGTCTTTAATTTGTGAATGTTTATATCGTGTGAAATCCTTATGAGAGCCATGTGATAAGTGAATGAGGCAAATGAAACCCTAAGAGCAGGGTGTTTCTATGTGATAAGTGAATAAGGAAAGGAAACCCTAAGGATAGGGTGTTCAATGAATCAAGTTATGGTGATATGAAAGGTTTCCATATGAGATGTGGTGATGCTTAACTGTTGAATTGTATGTTGCTTGTGCATTTAACTTTACATGCTTGTTCTCTTTGAGTTGGTATATATATACTACAGGGTTTCTTATTTTCACAATACATATCTCGTGAATTGCAGGTGATGAGATATGACATGCCCTAGAAAGGGATGTTACTGAGATCATGCATATATGTACGAAATGTTAGAATGAGAATACTTGTTGGGCAGACATGATATATGTTTGAATACATAAGCTATGATGTTTTATATGATATGATATGGCAGGACGTGTGAGCCTTGTGAGAAATGTAAAATGAGTTATGATTTCTATTTTAAATGTATCTATAATGTTAATGTTAGACTTAGGTGCCCTGAACACCGTAGGATCCCCTTTGTGCGGTCTACGATCTTAAGGGGATGAAACGACCTAACTGGAGGACAGTCCAGACAGTCGGCAACCTACCGGAGGACAGTCCAGATGGTTGGAGAGAGAGTGACCTACTAGAGGACAGTCCAGATGGTTGAGTAGTCGTGTGACCTACCTGGAGGACAGTCCAGACGGGCACGACTTGACACTCCGCCTGTGTGCTCAGGTTAGGAGGGGTCCAGTTTACACTCTTTTGAGAGTGCAGTGAGATCCTGTAGTAGACCAGGACGAGAGCAGTCAGACTTAGCATTTCCCGGGGTATCGCTAAGTCTTGTACGGTGTGGTCGTAGTGCACTGCGAGTCTCTTATGCAGAGTACACTGCATAAGATCAGGGCATAAGCTAAAATATGATTGTAACATCCCAGGATTTGAGGCCTCCGATAACATGATCTTAAAAGGAATGATTGGACTACCCATATCACCAAGGTGCACCTCCTTTTCCGGGAGCCCATCTCTAAAGAACTCCATAGTTAAGCATGCTCAGCTTGGAGTAGTACTAGGATGGGTGACCAGTCGAGAAGTTGATCCTGGCTTGCGCGTTAGTGTGGAAAAAGTGCGCAGTTAAGGCTAGTGGTGGTCTGTGGGGCCAGTCGTCATTCCTGAAACTCTACTAGAGCCTTGGGCAGTGGGCCCGGTTGTTACAATGATCATATAGGTTCACAGAGTTCCCTATAAATGAAAGAGTTAAGGAAGACTAGAGCATAGTCTTCTTGTAGTTATTCTTTGGATGCAATATTTACATTCTTTGTTATTTCAATTATATTGTTTTAGAACTGCTCAGTGTAGTATTTATTGTTGTTAAATTTCATATCGTTTACTGAAAGTTATATTTGTATTCACATTAGTGCCTTAGATTGTTTCTTTGAAGTACTCATTCACTGAGCGAGTAGGCTCACCCCTCTACTCAAACATTTTTAGGGTTAACCGCGTGGACTTGAAGATGGTCAGAGCATCAGTGTAGATCTGCCACAAGAGTTAAGTACAAGATTAGTTGAGTCAGTCAGTCCTTGTCACTCTAGGTCCTCAGTAAGAGATAAGAAAGAGAGTTACAATTACGATGTGTAATATTATTCCTCTTTTGAAATCGTATGCTAATTAGTAGGTCTTATGTGCATAAGGTGTGCGAGACATCATGAATGTTTATACATGCATCTTTACTATTAAAGTATGATTAGTAAAAGAAATGTTTAGATTCCCTTATTAAGATGATTTATGTGGTTCAATGCGAGGAAACAAGAGTTTTAACAGAAAAGAAAGAAAAAAAAGTTAAGGGTGTTCTTTGTATTACATATAAATCCTAATTTATGCTCTAATCTCATGATTAGTGGAAATTGTGAGATCGGGGTGTAACAACTTCCATCTATCTTTTACCTCTGAAGATGAAGGTCCCAAGGAGAGATAAGATCACCATCATCTTCTTTGAGAGAAGGAGTTTCCATCCATCCTCTACTCTGATGTCAGATCCAGATTTGAAGGAGTATTGTTGGTTTATCGCCTTCCCTCTCCGTTAGATATATCACTTCCCTTATGTTGATTCACCTAACATCTTGTTCTATCTTGATGTATCTTCACATGTGTAAATATATAATGCTACTCATGAGCATGAGTGGCTAAACTCATTGCTTGGGTTGGGAGTAGCCACTAAGGCTCTCCCAGTATGTATATACATACATCCTTTTGAATATACATGATTTTAGCAAAGATTATCTCCTTTATCTTAGTCTTAATGCTTCACTTGTATGATTAGCTACCATCTTCTGATGTTTGATTGTTAGTGTCTTGAAAGAGTAACACTAACCCTATCTAAGTGTTTTGGAGTTGCATGAATGCATGAGAATGTTGGAATGTTAAATCTAATGATCATATGGTTATTTTTTAGAATGTTTGTTTGCCATATCGAGAGAGAGACAACCTTATAATCTAGATCTATCTTAAGCTCGAGAGAGGAGGGAATAGAAATAATGATGATTGCTTATAATCTTGGTAAGGGTATATAAAGGGTGTGGGTATTGCATATTGGTGAAAGACCTTAGTAAGTATAACCCAATCTAAGTCCCCATCCGTATCTTATTACCACGTGCTTGTTTTCTTTTGTTCTCTTGTTTTGTTTTTTTATCTTTCTTTACTTGTTTTGTTTTGTTTGTAGTAATAGCACTCTGTTAGGAATACCTTTTCAATCTATCCCTTCCATTTGTTGTATCTGAGCCTAGGTTTTATGTTCTTAGCACTTACCATTACTTGTCCCTATGGTTTGACCTCGATCTACTACATCAGATCCTGTATAATAGTTGTGGGGGCCTTAGTGTCGGGTTATAAATTTAAGAGTCTAACTACTCTAGATCCGCTCCATTTTGGACGTGTGATTTAGGTCGGTCAACTTTTTGTCTTATTACCATGTGCTTGTTTGATTTTGTTTCTTTATCTCTCTTTACTTGCTTTGTTTTGTTTGGAGTAATATCATTCCATTAGGAATGCCTTTTAAACCTAGACCTTTTGTTTGGTGTATCTGAGCTTAGGTTTTATGTTCTTAGCACTTACCGTTACTTGTACCTGTGGTTCGACCAAGATCTACTACATCAGATCCCATATAATAGTTCCAGGGGCCTCACTTTTGGGTTATAAATTTAAGAGTCTGACTACTCTAGATCTGCTCCATTTTGGATGTGTGATTTAGGTTGGTCAACTTTTTGGCGTCGTTGCTAGAGACAAGGCAAATAGAACTGTTTAGAACTCAAACTTACTCACTATACACCCATGCCTCAAGTTTAGCAATAGAGTTGACTATACAAATTCTAAATCTGTTGTATCTAACTGTTTTGAATACTTCATTTTATATGTCCAATTTTCTAACTCGACTATGTGAACTGTTTAGGTAGCTTGGGGAGAAGCAGATTTAGATGACACTTTTTCCTTTTCACATCAATAGGACACCCCGTAGAGGAGGACATGCTGGTGGATGAGGTGGAGGACATGTTGGAGAAGATCGGAATGCAAGACTGGAGGTTATCCGAACCCCACCAGTAACTGAATCCGGACATGATGATGGAAACTCAGATGGAACTGGACAAGGCCACAATCCGATACCTCATGACGAAAATGAACGTGAAGAATGCCATGAAAATGACTATGAAGAGTGATAAGAGGATGAGGAGTGCAAGGAACAACGACATGATGACCACCGTCATGCTCAAGCAAGAAGAAACCAGAGGAAGCTTCGTGAGTACGAGGATAATAATCATAAAAATGAAGAAGATGATGATGAAGAAGGCCTTTCCCTCCGAGATCTATTCGCTACAAGAGCAAATGAGTTGAAGAATCCTATTATCATTCCAAGATTTCATGCACCCAATTTATAAATGAAACCCATAGTAATATCCATGATTCAAAACTAGTACTTTGAGGGGAATTCTAGAGATGAGAATCCCTATCATCATCTTGACGCCTATAAGAATATATGCGACACCATCAAGATGAGAGTGTTCCACAAGAAGTGATATATTGCAAGGACTTCAACTTTTTCCTAAGATACAAATCCCTGGCATGGTACCTTTGTTTACCGAATAAGAAGATTAATGGTTGGGGACCCTTGGCTGACAATTTCATCACCAAATTCTACCCAGTGGTGAAAACCCTCAGGAATAGGCAAAAGATAAACAAATTTATGTAGAAGGTCGGAGAAAACTTTTATGAAGCATGGGAATGATTCTAGGAGTATGGGAGAGATTGTTCGCATCATAACTATGACAAGGGTCTCCTAATCACAACCTTCTATAATGGTCTTACCTCAGCTGAGAGGACTTCACTGAACATTTCCGCATGAAGCAACTTCTTAGGAAAAAATCCAAAAAAGACTATGAAAATGATCAAAAACATGGTGGCCCTACAAGAAGGGATGGGTTTTGACAGTAGAGACATAGATTCTACAATGAAAACAACACCTTAAAGACCTTCTATGAAATCAAAACCTTTAGAAACTACCACTGCCCAGATTCAAGAGATTGCTACAGGTGCCAAATAACTAAAACACTCTAGATGCAAGGGTAAGAAATATGTTGAGAAGGTCATGAAATGTGTCACGTTCTGTGAAAGAGGTCATGGAATCGATAACTACATATGTAACCAGAAGATAGTGAAGATAGCAACGAATAAGAAGAGACAGAGAATGTCTCTTATGCAAACATTAAAAGACCAGATCATCCTAATTTCAATTATAGAAAAAAAGATGTTGCAGAAAACTCTCACCAGCTAAGTGGAACATCCAAACCACCACCAGGATTTGGAAAAGGAGGTAGCAGATGCAGTATACCCATACTACAACATAACAGAAAAATAGAAATTATTACCAAATTCAAGGGCAAGGTCAAGACCAATATCTGAATAAGAATACAAACCGACAAAACCAATATCAAGGCCCAAGTAGGAGCAGCAGGTAGCTGGACATGATGGCTCAACTATTTGATTTCACAAAGAGAACACGTCTCAGTGAATGACCAACTCACACAAAGTGCAATCAATAACTTGTACTTATTAACCATGATACAAACCCAAATGGCCGACATGCAAACACATCAAAAACAAATTGACCAACAACTCCCACAAATTTCTGAACTCATAAAGAATCCTCTAGGAAAGATCCCCTCCAACATAGAGACTACGAAGATGGCTATTCTTCGCTCGGGAAAAGTCATGGAGAGGCAATAAGAAGAAATTCACCAAGAAGGAGAGACTTCCACCAAGCCACAACCTGAACCCACTATAGTAGAGAAGGAATCCGAGAAGGAAGAGTCCACAAAGAAGGACAAAAGTAAAGAAAAAGACCAAGAGAAGAAAAGTGCAATGCTAAAGAAGTATTCACACAAAGAGATCCCTACTCCCCAAGGGTCCCCTTTCCTTACATATTAATTAAAGCACATCTTAAGAAAAGATACGAGAAGTTCACGGAGGCTATGAAAAATCTGCACCTAAACATCCCTTTCCTTGACGTTATTGAGGAAATGCCCACATATGAAAAGTTCTTCAAGGATCTTATCATGAAAAGAAGAAGAGGAGATCATATAGAGATGGTGCAGCTAGCCAAGATGTATAGTGTGAATGTCCAAGCCAAGATGCCCACCAAGAAGAAAGATCTTGGGGCATTCACTATCCCCTTCAACGTTGTAGATAATTGATGAATGCATATTCATCATGATTTTTAGTTGCCTTTTTGGGACCAATTTGATTCAATACTTTCGATTTCATCTCCTAAATCTCACAAAATGCAAGATTTCTTAACTAATTCAATTATCAAGATTATTAACTAGATTTATATTGATTTTGTGCAGGTCTTGACTAAGTTCAACCATCGTATGGAATTCGCTCGAGATCCTCTCAACTTTGGTCTTGACCAATTGATCTTTACCAAATGGTCTTCAACAATCTACCCATGTGGTTTTGACCTATCGGTCTTCGACATTCACCTACACGGTCCTCCTCTCACTACTCTACCTAAATGGTCTCAAAGCCGTTTGAGCTCATACGGTCTCAAGACCGCTTGAGCCCAAACGATCTCAAGACCGTATGACGCCTAACGGTTTCAAGACTGTTTGGACCAAGGACCATTTAGACGAAGAAGACCGATCGAAGGCCATCGGTCCTCAAGACCGTTTGTATGACGATGATCCAAGACCATTTGGATGAAAACCGTTTGGACACTCAGGCAAAGACCGATGAAGAGCAAGACCGATTGGTCCCAAGACCATTCAGAGCCATATGGTCTCAAGACCTGTTGGAGACAAAGACTGTTTGGTCTTAAAACCGAATGAAATCTATCGGTCTCCAAGACCATTTGATCGGTCCAATCAGTGTTCAAAACCATTTAAAGCGCAAGACCATTTGAACAAAGATTCAAGACCGATCAAGCGTAAATGGTCTCCAAGACTGATCAAAGCCTAGCGATCTGTAAGACCGTTTGGCCAACTGCCATCGAAGACCGTTTGAAGCCAGCGCAAGAGAAGACCGGTTGGCGCCTATCAGTTTCACTAAACCATTTGGAGGCAAAGTTCCAGGACCATATGGGAAGTTACTTCCCAAGACCATTTGGTCATTTGATCCGTCTACAAGACCATATGAAGATAGGATTCCAGACCATTTGGGCGTAGCAAACTGATAGAAGCCAAGACCGTTTGGATGTCAAACGATCTCCAAGACCGATTGCTCCAAACCGTTCAAGCAAGCCGGTTGCTCTAAACTGTTTGGAGCAAACTCACAGCAAAAACGTGAGGACCCCATCCAAGCCTATAAATAGGACCACAAGGGTCCTCATTTGGGCATCGATCTAGGGACGCCGACAGGCTGCCTAAGTGCAAGGTTCGATCAAGCTTCATCCTCCACACCGCCGTCCTCCTTCCACGCCATTATCATGCCGCCCACACCTCCTCCTGTTGTGAGCTAGGAGACCAAGAAGATAAAGAAGGTGGAAAAGAAGGTCTGCCTGGTCTGCCTTGGTGGTCCTTTCTCCTCATCCAGATCTGCTCCAACATGACGTAGAAGACCACATCATCTTCACCGAGCTGCGAATATCTTCTGCATCATACTCATGGCGGAACCTTCCTTCTCTCTTATTCTTCTTACTTCTTGCATCATGAGCGAGTAGTCACTTTTCGCCGGGGTGCGGGGACTAGCCCCACAACCCATGCTTGCATGTCTTTTCATTTAACATTCCAAGGCAATATATATAACTTTCCATTTTGTTGTTAATTGATGATGTTTGTAGCTTGATTACCTACTTGATTTCATCTTGTTCTTCCCTATGTCATGAGAACTTCTATATGTAGGGTGGAATGCCGATTAATGAGGTAGACTCTCAAACTAGAAATAAAATGAGATTCCTTGAGGTCGTAAGTGTATGATCCGTGAGGGGATGAGCCATCTAGCCTACGGTGACACTTCTGTGGCCTAAACATCCCTTAGGGAGGGCTACAACCTTATTTGGATTTTGTATCTTCTTTGTTAATCGTCGATGTTTGCTTGTAGATTAATCACCTGCTCTCTTGTCGATTAACGTAGTAGACTCCCTGACTAGAAATAGAAAGGGATTCATTGAGGTTGTAAGAGTATGATCTGTGAGGGGACGAGCCATCTAGCCCATGGTGATGCTTCTGTGGTCTAAACATCCCTTAGGGAGGTACTTAGCCTCAGTTGGATGTTGTATCTACAGAACTGTGAGCGCATGATCTGGATGGTGACGAGAAATCTGATGCCTAAGGGGATTCTTACGCGGGCCTAAACATCCCTTAGGGAGGGTTCACAGAAGTTCCATTTGGATAGTTAGATTCTTGCATGGATGTTATGTGTTTAGATGTGTTTGCATGTGCAGTGGTGGTGAAACCCGATACCATCCCAGCGATTCCATATCATTTATCTAGAACAAACTTTAAATTTTTCTCTTTTACTTTCTTGCATTTAGTTTAATCAACCACAAACCAATCAATCGTTCTAAATATTATTCTTACTTGAGCTACATATGACTTAAAAAGATTCTTAAAAACATTGTCCTTTGGGATTCGATCCTTAACTATACTTTGATAAGACCCATCCGCTTGCGGGTGGTATTATTGCACAAGGTTTTGGTAAAAGCTCAGGGATTTCAACCCCGAGTGAGTTTGTAGTGCGATAATATTCCACGTCAAATTCTGGCACCGTTGTCGGGGACAACATAATCAGTTAGTCAAATCTAGTTCTTATAAGCATAATCTAGGATTTTGTTTTTCTTTTGATACAATCGATCATCTACTTGAATTTCACTCCACTTCATCAATCTTACTTCAGATCTTTTCATTTCAGGTACCCCCAAGACTGGTGTATGCACCGCCAGCTTCAGAATGTTTGAACAGTCTCGAACTCACCGCCAGCTTTGATCCGAAAATAGACAGAACCTTTCATCGTCAAAATAAAGAGAACCAAACAAGAATGGCTCAAGAAGAGGAAATAGCCCGAAGGGTGGCTCAAGCCATCAATGCACAGAGAGAAAGACTCATACAAGAAGCTAGGGCTGCAGTTCAAGAGAAAATCTTAACAGCACAAGCAACAGAACTACAAAAGGATCTTAGGGAATTCTCAATCCCTAAGGCTGCCGATGTTCATCACCCAGTCCAACCTCCTCCCATCCATGCTCCCAACTTTGAGATACGAGCTCATTAGATTACCTTGCTGCAAAACAACCCATTCTATGGTAAACAAGGAGAAGATAGCCAGGAACATCTTCTAAGGTTTATCGATTTATGTGCCATGACAAAGAAAAATGGAGTGTCTGATGATGCTATTCGACTCCGACTCTTCAAGTATTCACTTGCTGATAGAGCCATAAGTTGGTACAAATACCTACAATGCGAACCCAACACCACTTAGGAACAACTTCAAAATGTTTTTCTGGAAAAATTCTACCCTCCTTCTCTCACCTATGAAATTAGGGGACGAATAACAATGTTCACTCAAGCCCCTGGAGAAACTCTTGTTGAAGAATGGGAAAGATATAAAGATCTTCTACACAAATGTCCACACCATGGAATCCCTAAGAATCAGCTTATTGAAATCTTCTATAGGGGTGTGGACGATGATATCAAAAGATTTTTAGATTCCTCATATGGAGGAAACTTCATGCGTCAGAGTTATGATAGCGCATGGAGGGTTGTCACCCTTGGAGCTAAAAATCAAGATAATTAGGGTAGATTTGTAGGCAAGGGAGTGTTGAAGGTAGCTATGGATGAAGTTATTCCTGAATACAAGTCAATTGCTGAAACCCTCAAACTCCTAGTTGCTAAGTAAGACCATATTGAATCATCCCTTACTGCTTTTGGAAGAGGACGTTCACCCCCTCAACAACAGGAACAAATCAAGTCAGCTTCGTTGTTCTGTGAAGCATGTAAATGTATTGATCATTCCACTTTAGCATGCAATGTTCTCTACGATGTCGTTCTAAGCAACACATGTGGCCAAGAAGATAACGATCAAATGAAAAATTTTAATGCCGTCAACACCATTCCTGGATAAGGATACTACAATCTAAATCAAAATAGGAACCATCCTGGTTTTCAATATGGAAATCCTTCAGGAGCGGAAAACTCGCGACAACATGGTTCAAACAATCAACAATGAGGCCCACCAAGATTCTAGTATAACCAACAACAAAATTTTGGGAATCAAGGGAACTTCAGAGGCAACTTCCCAAACAGGAACTACAACAAATATCAAAACAACTCACAATTCCAGACTCCCAACCAGGTCCCTTACCAAAATCAACAAGGGAAACAAACCAGACCCATTTCTCCTGATGACAAACTGACGACCATTGAGAAGATTTTGCAGTTGCAGCAAACCATGATAGCTAACTAGAAAACCTTGATAGCTAACCAACAAGCACATCAGAAAGCCATTGAATCTCAACTAGCTCAACTTGCAGCTAGCGTGAAGCCACCTGTTGGAGCCTTTGATGGTCAACCAGAGAACAACCCTAAACATCCTAAGCAATTGAAGGCTGTAATGACTCGTTCTGGTAATGTATATCCTGACCCTTCTTCAAAGACACCAGTGGTTACCATAGATAAATAGGACCAGGTGAATGATCGAGTTGACAAAGAACCTGAACCTATTCCGAAGGAGCAACAAAGCAATGATAAGTCAGAGAAAGAAAATTATGTGAAACCTACTATAGAAGAGGAAGAAGCAACACCAAAGCCTGATATTCCTGTGTACAAGCCTCATATACCTTTCCCAACTCATTTGAGGCAAACCAAGATCGACACTCTTTTCAATAAATTCAAGGAAGCTATGAAAAAGCTTCATGTGGATATACCTTTCCTAGATGCGCTGGCTGAAATAACAGCCTGGACAAAATATCTGAAATCACTTCTGATAAGGAAATACATAATTGAAGAGAACAAGACAGTCAAGTTGGCGACAACTACTTTAGATATCATCCTGAGTAAGATGCCCAAGAAGCAAAAAGATCCAGGATCTTTTGGGATTTCTTGCCATATCGGTGATTCTTCCTGTAAGAAAGGATTGGCCAATCTTGGCGCCAGTATCTCCATCATGCCACTTAGCCTTTGCAAAAGGCTAGTGTTTTCTGAACTTCTCCCGACTGGCATAACCATACAAATTGCAGATAACACTATGACTCTACCTTTAGGAATCATTGAGGATCTCCCTATCAAGCTAGGAAAAGATTCCTATGTTATGTGTGACTTTGTCATCATGGATATAAAAGAATATGCTAGATACCATCTAATCTTTGGACAACCTTTCCTCGCCACTGCAAGAGCTCTAATCGACGTTGAAGCAGGAACTTTGCTGCTTAGATTAGGTAAAGAAAATCTCAAATTCAAGGTTTTTGAAAGCATGCGAAGTCCAAGCATGCAAGAGGAAGTCTACTTGATTGAGTGCATAGAGAATATGTCACTCCTAATGCATGAGGATTATGAGCAAGGAGATCTTTTACGGATTACCCTCACCAATCTGAATGTAGAAACTTCAGATGACCAACAAGTGAAAAGTTGTGTTTTCCACCTCGATACTGCTAAAGAAGATCCTGAAGCCAAGATTGAGGAACTAAAAGCAGTGGATGTTACTGAAGAAGCATGTGAAAAGCCTCAAGCTCCTGTAATGAAGCCCCTACCATAAGGATTGAAATACGTGTTTCTAGATGAACTCAAGATCTGCCCAGTCATCATAAATTCCGATCTAACAGTGGAACAAGAACACAAACTTTTGAAGGAATTGAAGGAAAGAAGAAAAGCAATCAGCTACAAGATGAGCGACCTCACTGGGGTTAGTCAAGCGCTGTGCATGCACAAAATCCCCATGATGGAAGATCACAAGCAAACTATTGAACATCAATGCAAATTGAATCCAAATATGAAGGAAGTAGTCCGACTTGAAGTCATTAAACTGCTCACTGCTGGGATAATCTATCCGATATCGGATTCACCATGGGTGAGTCTCGTGCATGTGGTCCTAAAGAAAGGTGGAACTACTGTGATATGAAATGAAAATGATGAACTCATCCCCACTCAAACGATTATAGGGTGGAGGATGTGCATTGATTACAAAAAGTTAAACAAGGCAACTCGAAAGGATCATTTCCCAATGCCTTTTCTTGATCAAGTATTAGAACGGTTGGCTCATCAAGAATATTTTTGTTATCTCGATGGTTAATCTGGATTCTATCAAATACCCATACATATAGATGACCAAGAGAAAAATACATTCACTTGCCCATTTGGAACATACACATTTAGAAGAATGCGGTTCGGCCTCTATAATGCACCTACAACCTTCCAACGTTGCATGGCTTCCATATTCACTGGTCTCACTGAAACAATTATGGAAGTCTTTATGGATGATTTTTCTGTATACGAAGATTCATTCGACTCATGCCTAAAACACCTCTCCCTTGTCCTCAAATAGTGTGAAGAAGCACATCTTATGTTAAACTGGGAGAAGTGTCACTTTATGGTAAAGGTAGGCATTGTCCTCAGCCATAGGGACAGTAATCGAGGAATTGAAGTAGATAAGGCCAAGATTGAAGTAATTTCCAAGCTCTCTATCCCTATCAATGTAAGGGAGGTTCGCACATTCCTAGGTCATGCGGGCTTTTACCAATAGTTTATAAAGGATTTCTCAAAGATAACCAAGCCGATGACAAATTTTCTACTAAAGGATGCTGAATCAATTTTGACGAAGAATGTGTTAAAAGTTTCAACCATCTAAAGCATGCTCTTACAACAACACCCATCATCAGAGCCCCTGATTGGGATCACCCTTTTGAAATTATGTGTGATGCCAGTGATTATGCTGTGGGTGCTGTCTTGGGCCAATGTATAGAAAAGAAACATTATGTGATCTACTATGCATCGAAAACCCTCGATGAAGCTCAAAGGAATTATAAAACTACCGAGAAAGAATTTCTAGCAGTCGTGTATGCCTTTGATAAGTTCAGATCCTACCTCATTGGTTCAAAAGTCATTATCTACACGGATCATGCTGCTATCCGTTACCTCCTGGCAAAGAAAGATGCTAAACCTAGGTTAATTAAATGGATTCTCCTCTTATAAGAGTTTGATTTGAAGATAAGAGACAAGAAAGATACAGAGAATGTCGTGGCAGACCACCTCATTCGTATCCACACCCTAAAGACTGAGAAGATCCCCATCAAAAATTCTCTTCAAGATGACCATCTTATGAAAGTTTCTGAAGCTATCCCTTAGTACGCGGACTATGTAAACTACCTGCCTGCGGGTGTTATCCACCCCGAATACACCGGAAGTGCACTAAAGAAATTCTTGCATGATGTGAAGCAATATCACTGGGGTGAGCCATACCTTTTCAAGCTCTATGTTGATGGCCTATACAGACGATGTATCACCGAAGAAGAAGCTCAACTTATTTTGGAGCAATGTCACTCAGGCCCAGTTGGAGGCCATATGAGCCCTAAGAAAACTGCCTTGAAAGTTTTGTAGTGTGCATTCTTTTGGCCAACTATATCCAAAGATTCCTACAACTTTGTTTTATCATGTGACAAGTGCCAGAGAATGGGTAACATAACCAAAAGAGATGAGATGCCACTGAACTTGTGGCAAGAAGTCGAGATATTTGATGTTTGGGGTGTGGACTACATGCGTCCATTCCCATCTTTTCATGGATTTTCCTACATCCTAGTGGCGGTGGATTACGTCTCAAAATGGGTCAAAGCCATACCAACCATCACTAGTGATTCCAAACCTGTCACCGAAATGTTCAAAGATATAATTTTCCCCTGATTTGGAGTCCCACGCACTGTGATTTCCGACGGAGGTTCTCATTTCATAGAAAGAAGCTTTGAAGCATTACTGAGGAAATATGGTGTAACTCACAAGGTAGCCTCACCCTACCATCCAAAAACTAGTGGACAGGTAGAGGTTTCTAACCATCAACTCAAGGCTATTTTGGAAAAGACTGTAGGCCACAATCGGAAGGATTTGTCAGTAAAAATCAATGACGCCTTGTGGGCCTACCGAACTGCTTTTAAAATTCCCCTTGGAACTACACCTTTTCGACTAATCGATGGAAAGTCATGCCACCTACCTGTAGAATTGCAACACAAGGAATGGTGGGAAATAAAACAACTGAATTTTGATATGAAATAAGTAGGACAAGCCAGGATTCTACAACTTCAGGTGGTGGAAGAACTCCGAATGACAGCTTATGAGAATGCTAGAATCTATAAAGAATGCACAAAGTTGTGGAACGATGGTCATATCAACAGGAAGGACATTCAAGTGGGAGATCAAGTTCTTCTATTCAACTCAAGACTAAGGTTATTCCTTGGAAAACTCCATTCCTACTGGTCATGACCTTACATCGTCAAGTGCATCTCCCCACATGGTGCTTTTTCTTTATGGAGTGAAAAGTGAGGAGAATTTGTGGCAAATGGTCAACGACTGAAGAGATATTTCACCTCAGCCAACACAGGCACCGAAGAAATACTGGAACTCACCAATCCAACGTATCCACCGTGAAAGTTGAAGAAACCAAGTCGAGCCATTGACATAAAACAAAGGCGCTTGTCGGGAGGCAACCCGATCAATAAATTCGTATTTAGTTTCAATTTTGAATTAGAAATTTTTCTTAATTTTGTTTTTATTTTTTAGATAATTTTGCACCAAATAAAATTGCATCGCGAGATGCTATATCGAGTTCTAAATGGTCTTTATATTTGAGATTTTCAGATGGAGGACACACGTTGATTGGAACACAATCTGGTGGTCCAAACGACATGGACTTTCCCCTCCATCTTTGATTTAGAGTTTGCTTGGGACAAGCAAATTTCTAAGTTTAGGGTGGAGGGTGGGTGGTATGTATCATACTTTCCACCTTCACCCATCTAATTCAGACTTAAGATTTCATCGTTGCATTTTTTTGACCAAAATGTTCAAAATTTTCTAAATTTTTTAAAAAAATTTCCAAAGGAATCACACAGAAACTTGATGAAGTTTTGACCCTTTTCATTTCTACCTCGATGCATTTTGAGTCATTATACCCTCCTTATTCGAAGCAGATCCTCAAAAGGACCTTTTTCTGAAAATTAGCCTTTTGATTGAAATCATCTTGTGAAGCTTATGAATCCTAACATCATGATCTTTATGCAAAAATGGCATGTATCTGTCAAACTGATAGGGATCAAACACATCGTGCTTCCTAACTGACTAGTGGAACAATAACATGGAATCCCCACCAGATCCTCATCAAGTCATTATTTGAGCAAAGTACAATAAAGAGAACAACCCGGTGCACAAAATTGTAAATCAAGTTGCATTCTGATCTGAACTCTCTTCTACACTTCTTCTATCATCTTCATACCCCTCCATCCATAAAAAATAAAAAAAAATATCCAAAATAGTGCCAAACCCTAAGTTTGGAGTGGCACACCACTTCCCTCTATATCCACTTCTTCCATACCCCTCACAAACTAATAGGGGTGTACCACCAAGAAAAGATGCCAAAGCACACACAAAAAAATGCAATCTCAAGTCGAATAGAGCAGAGATTTGCACAAAAAAAATGCAATAAATGAAATTGCAAATAATGTAATAAACTTTAATTTTGCTCTTTTACTTTCTTACATTTAGTTTAATCAACCACAAACCAATCAATCGTTCTAAATATTAGTCTTACTTGAGCTAGATACGACTGACAAAGATTCTTAAAAACATTTTCCTTTGGGATTCGATCCTTAACTATTCTGCAATAAGACCCGTCCACTTGAGGGTGGTATTATTGCACGAGGTTTTGGTAAAAGCTCGGGGATTTCAAATCTGAGTGAGTTTGTAGTGCAATAATATTCCACGTTGATAATATGGAAAGAAAAAGGTTAGAAAATCTAGGGGCAAGCATAAGTCTAATGCCTCTCTCCTTAGCCCAAATACTTGGACTAATGGACATGGTAAAGATTGGAATGGGGAGGGAGTTAGCCAATCACACATTTACAAAGCTAGTGGGAATAGTGAAAGACGTCCCAATTCGAGTATGACAATTCTTTATATCTTGTGACATAGTGGTGATAGACACTGTTGAGGACCCGACATGTCCAATGATCTTTGGAAGACCTTTCCTTGATACAGGTAGAGCCCTGATCGATGTGGCATGAGGGATTATTGATCTTTGTATCAGAAATGACCATATCAATTTACATGTCTAAGATACTATGAGAGGACCTTTTCTATTTGAGGCTGTCTACTTCATGGATAGCTATACCTTGTATTGTGAAGAAGTACAGGAAGACAATGCCATTGTCGATGCGCTCATGAGAACCATGAATAGTCTGGACCCCGATATGGAAGATCCCAAAGTAGTAGAAATCTTAGATTATCTAAACCAACCAGAGGAAGATTTCATTGATGAAGAAGTCACTTTGATAACATTATAGTATACTTCATTAGAACAAACGCCTGAAGAGAAGAGTTTCTAGATGATGAGGAAAGGAATCCCATTATTATAAATTTCACCCTATAAGAAGATCAAGAGGATAAGTTGTTAAACAAACTCAAGCAACACATGAGAGCGATAGGGTACATAGTAGATGATATTAAGGGTCTAATCCCATGCACCACATAAACCTGGAAGACACTACCAAACCTTTAGCTCAACTATGGAGGAAGTTAAATTAGACACTCAAAGAGGTTGTTAAGAAGGAGGTAATCAAGTTATGAGATAGTGAAATCATATATCCTATAAGTGATAGTAATTGGGTCAGCCCAATTCATGTTGTACCCAAGAAAGGGGGGATGACTGTGGTAATGGGTGAAAATGGAGATGAGGTGGCAACTCAAACTGTGACAGATTGCCATATGTGCATAGATTACTAGAAACTGAAAGCAGTTATGAGGAAAGACCATTTCCCTTTACCCTTCATTGACTAGGTGCTGGAAAGGTTGGTACATCATTTATACTTTTATTTCTTAGATATATATTCAAGATTTTACCAAGTGTTGATTCATCTAGACGATCATGAGAAGAACAACTTCACATGTTTCTACGAAACCTATGCCTTTCAAAGAATGTCATTTGGATTATGCAATGCACCTGCCACTTTCCAAATATGTATTATTTTCATGTTCTCAGATTTCCTAGAAGATATAATGGAAGTCTTTATGGATGAATTCTCTGTATATGGCACAAATTTTGATAAGTGCCTCACAAATCTGTCTCCTCTTAAAATGGTGCGAAGAGAAACACTTAGTCTTGAATTGGGAGAAGTGTCATTTCATGGTACAAAATGGTATTGTGTTGGGACATAAAAAAATCTAAGAAAGGAATAGAGGTTGACCTTAGTAAAATCAAAGATATATCCAAACTCCCTCCCCCAAAAATAATCATAGGGGTAAGAAGTTTTCTTGGTCATGGTGGGTATTATATAGGTTTATTAAAGACTTATCAAAAATTGTCAAGCCTTTGTCGAACCTTCTGGTAAAGATGTAGAGTTTGATTTACAGATAAGTGCCTTGATGCCTTCAACACTCTGAAAAATGCTATAACAACAACCCCAATCTTACAGGCCCCAGATTGTGAGCTCCCTTTTAAAATCATGTGCGATGCCAGAGATTAGGCTATTGGGGATGTTTTTGGAAAAAGGAAGGATAAAAAACATCACACAATCTATTACACTAGTCAAAATCTCGATGAAGTCTGAGTCAATTACACAATCACGGAAAAGGAGATGATGTCAATAGTATTTTCTTCTAAAAAATCCAGATCTTACTTGATAGGATTAAAAGTGAATGTGTATACTAACCATCGAGCTATAAAATATCTAATGCAGAAGAAGGATACCAAACCAAGATTTTTAAGTTGGGCCCTACTCTTATAAGAGTTTGATCATGAAATTATTGATAAGAAAGGGACAAAAAATGTAGTTGCGAATAACCTGTCAAGGATAATAGTAACTGTAGAATACCTATTACCAATTAACTACAATTATGCTGATGAAACCCAGATGATGGCAAGGTACGTTGAGCCAAACTTACCATGGTTTTCTGATATCTACAACTATCTGGCGTGCCAACAACTACAACCTGACATTACCTATAATCAAAAGAAAAAGTTATTTTCTGATCTAAAGAATTACTATTGGGATGATCTGCTCCTGTTTAAGAAATGTGCTAACAACATATACCGAAGGTGTATACTGAAGGAAGAAGTACCTCAAATCTTGCAGGAATATCATTCTTCGTCTTATGGAGGGCACCTAGGATTAGAGAGGACAAAAAAAAAAGTCCTACAATCTGGATTATTTAAATGAAATTATTATGATCTTAAATGAAACTTTCATCATAGGTCAACTCTAAGGTGAAAAACTTACTAAAGGGGAACTATATAAGATAAGTATTTCTAACTAGGAGACAATTTGAATTAGTCAAGAATCCATATACCTTGATGCTCTCATACCATGCTGTAAAGGCATAGTCTCTACTATTAAACATGATAAACAAATACATCAAATATGTGACAGCGGAAGTTAAAACTTGACTTTATTCAAAATGTATAAAGAGTACATTATAAAAATTTCCCAAATGGGAGTAAAAATTTATACAAGCATAGGATTGAGGTAGAGGAAGACTTAAACTAATACAACTGGTCTCCACAAACAACATAACAAAAGTTTATTCAACTAGTCCAAGCTATCTAGATGTGCACTATCTCCTTAGCCTTAGGCAGGTTCACCAAGCTTCCATGCACACTCTGATCCTAATTTGGGTGGTTGGGATCACCCATCAAGAGAGAGATAAAAACGTATGTGTTATTCAAGAGAAACAGGACAATTAAATAATCCAAAGCATTGCAACATAAAAGATTCTCCACACTAAGAGGTTTTAAAAGAAATGAGGCAAGTATATGAATAAGAGAGAGAAGACTGCCATAATCAATCACCACAATAATAATCACATAGCATGAATATATTAAGACACAAAGTCATCTCAATGTAGGGTGAGGCACCCACCGGACCTCACCAAGTGGCAGGGGGACTAAAACCCCAGTGCCTATATAAAGTGGTAGGAGGACTAAAACCCCAGTGCCTAATATAAAATGGCAGGGGGACTAAAACCCCAGTGCCTAATATAAAATGGTAGGGGGACTAAAACCCCAGTGCCCGGTAGGAGGACTAAAACCCCAGTGCCCAGTAGAAGGACTAAAACCTCAGTGCCCTATGGGCGGTTTGTACTCATGTACACTACATTATCATTTGGCCTAAAATACATCATGCTTAATAGTTCACTTGGCAGTAGTGAACAATATAAAAGTAATATTTGCATCATAACATTTGGGAATAAAACCCATGAAATAAAGGAGCCAACAAAGGCAACAACAATATACAATATTTCCAAGTAAATGGGCCAACATAAGTGGTAGCAAGATTCACATAATTCAACTAGATGAGCCACAATGGCCTTAGAAGCATAAAACAAGTAAAGATCCAAATAAAGGCATTTAGGAGGATATCAAGGCTAGCACAAAATTTTTGTAGGGTTGGATAAGACCCAACTGAAGGATTAGGATTGTTTGCACATAGATTTCACATTCATGCATTCCACACATATAATAGGAATCACATACACAAATAAGTATCACATACCAAAATAGGATCCACATACACAAATAAGTATGACATACACCAATATGTTTTCACATACGAAATAGGCTTCACATACCTGATCTAGATTTATTACCATTACTTTCACCAATCACATAGTTTTCACTTCCATTTTTCCCTAGTTATAAACATTACACATGTATTAGTATATATTAAGGCATAAAGCATAGGAAAAACCCTAATTTTGGAACTTATTTTCAAAAACACGATGTAAGGTTCAAAACCTAGTCCAATCGATTAGTCACATTCTCTTGATTAAAAAAACATATTTTACTACCCAATTTGGAGTTAAAATAGATTAATTACACATTTTAGATCATTTATTATAATCAAATAGGTATCTAAAGAAAACTTCGAAAAAGGAATCATAATTGGACTCAAGAACCACAAAATCAGATTCTACATGAAAAATCCTTTCCAATGAGTATTTATTTGCATTTTTCTGACCATGGATCGATTTACTATGAATAAAGTAAAATTCGCCAATCAGAATGCAAGAAAAATCCATGTAGGCTAAAAAGGTTTGGGCCAAGGGCGATAATACTAGAATACCCTAGGTCGGGAAATGAAATCAATTCAAAGAGCAGGGACACTATTTTCATCTTTACATCTCAATTAATCGCAGCTGAGAAAATCAAAACAAGATGGGAAAGGTCATAACTGCCCATGGTGGATCAATAGTCGAATTGAATGGGGCTGGGTTCCTGGGTCATTACCTCACCAGGCATCTCTAGCCAGCCACGGCGAGCAGCTCCTGGAGGTCAGGATCCATGGCTCATGACCAAGGCGCGTTGGCATAGGAAAAGATCGGGACTATGATCCCTTGGTTCCTTCAGTCATAGAGACCTCCTTGGCAAGACCGTACGGACGTCAGAAACCTGTAACTGAGCCCCGTCATTGCCAGAACAGAGGAGTCCACCGAAGGACCAACACATGCTCAGAGGCCTACTTTTGAGAAGGAAACAATCAGAAAATGCTTATGGACGAACGGTGAGTCAAACACCGGTATTGGCGAGGGTGGAGGAGCACAGAACCACGAAAATGAATGGCAGCAGCGACGGCGGCCCGGTGGGCTATAGGACTCGTCGTTCTGGGGCAACTCAGGCCAAAATGACAAGGGAAGAGCGAAGAAAGTGGGTCAAGGATGCTCACCGCTAAATGAATTGGATTGAAATGACTGGAAGCTCTGGTTCTCGGCCGTGTTCATAACAGAGAAGGAAGAAGGAGGTCAGGCAGCTTTGGGGTGCTAGGGACCAAATTGGAGGTGGAGGAGATTTTCTCGGGGGCTGAGGGTACTTGACTCGGCCTTAAATAGGCGCGAGAGTGGGCGAAGGTCCCTCTGTGTGGCCATGGTGGAGAGGAATCGAGGAGGTACGTTGGGTGTTTCCTCCTTACGGCACGAGAGGAGGCGAGAGAACTCTCAAAAGATTTGTCGTGAAGAGACAAAGAGAATCGGAGAAAAATCACCTGAAATGGTGCAGTGAGGAGAGAGAGAGGTCGGGGAGCTCGGCGGTCAGGTCTGTCCTAATGGCTTGAGGAGGAAGATGACCTCCTCACCGTTGGATCATCAAGCGCCTAAACTAGAGCCGTTAGATGTGATCTATGGGGCGTGTGATAGGGATTAATGGCAGGACATTAGCGTTACATTGACGTTTAAATGATATCGATTAAATGTTAAAATTAGTCTTTATTAAAAGCTTATAAAATGCAATTGAATGGTCAAATGAAGTCCAAAAGCCACCAAATTTTAACCACTTGCACAAATTACAGTCTGGAACAATGCTATGAAATTAGATTCTCGTTTTACTCATTATATGGCCCTTAATAAATATATTTCTCATTAAAGTGTATTTTAATATATTAAAATGAATGAGTTATATGAAAAGACTTGTTTTAATGGATTATATGAGTAAAATTCGATATATACAACCATTATTAACTTTAAGAGCAAAATCTCACCATTATATTCTATTTATATATATCATTATCATTTTTTAGGAGAGAGAAGGAAATTAGGTTAATTACACTCAAAATTAATTACATTACATATTTTTGCTCATATCTTATCCAAAAAGATATAAGAGCTCCAAATTAACATTATCCACTTATTATCTCTCATAAAACTCCATTTTTCATTATTAAACCTTAATTATTTCCTTAAGTGGGTTATTTGTGCAAACACCCCTTTATTATCATAAATGGGGGTAAAAATGGAATTTCACCATCATTAATGCTCAAATTGCACATAGAGTCCAAAAATGATTCCTAAGGATGGGAAATTTATGAAAAAGGTCCAAGTGGACTAGAAGGCCAAGAAAAGCTAAAAAGTGGGTAAATTGCAGGGAAGACCCTAGATTCCGGTATGTTACACAATTCTTGGAAACATTTAAATTAAACCTTAAATCACTCTAGATAGAAAGACCATATTTTCCTAATTTCATATCATATTTCATTATGATATTATGACACATTAATAATTAATAGTGATTTTATTTAGATAAATTCATTTATTATGGTTCTAAAACAAAATACAAAAAATGGCATTAGAGCTAAATTGATTTAGGGTTAGAAAATCCCACCAACTGATAGATCTCATAATTTTTATTCCAAAACACATTTCCTTGTATTTTTTGAGATTTCTATAATTAATTGTCAATTTTATAAAATTATTTCTATTTTTTAGTTTGACTTGAAGATTTTGGACAAAAAGGTTGCACTACCCCTACATCACGTGCTATATCATATCTACATGACATGACAATTTATTTAAATACCAACCCACATCTCACTCAGCCTATGAAGAAACAAATGAGGGAATACACTTACCTACCATATCTATTGTGACAAGAATGAAATGCATCTATGGAAAAACTAGATTCTAGTCCCATGGTTGTTCTAAATAGATCTGATGATGAAATTGGTACCACAAACACAACTACCACCTATAAATCCTGATACAATGTAGATTTCTTGACAACCAAACCTTTGATTTGAGTTCTCCAACTCTGAAAACCTCAATGACCTCTTCCAAATATCTTGAGGTGGAAAGAGGAAGAAACTAAGCCTTCCTCCATGGAAGTCAGAGAGGGGCAAGTTGAGGAACACAACAAGAGCCAAACACAACATGAGTCTAGATTTGGGGTGGACTTTTCATCTAATGATGGTGTTTTTGGTGAGCAAAATAGTAAGAACTAAAAAAGCCAGAGTAAACAAAATGCATTAGTGGTATTTGTAAAAAGAGGGAGAACTGTAATGTCTATCTTGCAACCAAATTGGCCGGTCTAGGTGCTTCAAAAAAAATCTTAGATTATCTTTGTGCTAATTTTGTGAGGTGTACTGGTTGAGACAGATGTGACAAACCGTGGGTGACTACCTCCAATAGATGGAGTTTAGGGTAACAACATAAGTGATGGGAGATACTGTTGGGAATTCAAGTTTCGTCATGTTAGTTTAGGGTTTAATCTTGGATATATTCCCAAATGCATGAAAGTGTGAAACCCTGAGTTGATGGCATAGAGATGAAAATAGTGGAGTTACAATGTCAAGGATGGATAGGGGCATATATATGATTAAACCTAGGAGAAGTAGAGATCAAAATACTTGGGATAAGATGAGGAAACTAGAAGAGAAAAAATGGAGAGTGATGTGTAGAGAGGGAGAAATTGGAGAGAGAAGGCATATATAAGTCACTATTTCTAGAAAAGAGCTAGTTGGTCATAGGTAGAGGATGATTTGATCTCCCTTGAATATCTATCCAACAAATGCATCACCACAGCAAGATGGAAAAATCATGTAACAAGGACCACAACATATCATGACAATAAAACAAGGAAAGAAATCAACCAATTAAGTTAATACATTCTTATTTTGCATTCTGTGCTTGCTTTATTCCTAATATATTTAATCTAGATATCCAATCCTGATGAGAATTTATAGATAAAGCAATTAAAGCATGATGAGTTTGAAGCTAACATCACTTCTCGTGAAATTGTTTGTTAGTTCATTAAATTTTAAAAAGTTTGTTAGTATTATTAAAACTGAATCCTCACTTAGTGGTTATGTTTTTGACTTATGCTCATTTTGCAGTTATCCTCTCACTAGGAAAGTCTTTCTTATTTTTCCTTAAAAACCTCAATCTTACTCTAAATTTCCATTAAGACTTATTAAAATTCCTCTAGATAATAACCACATTCCCAACTTGTGTTATATGCCCCAATAATATGAAAATTGACATCTAATCTAAATGAGAAGGGGAAAATATATTCATCTCATTCATGTCCATTTTTGAAGCCATTACATGTATAAAACTATAACTTGTAGGTGAAGGAATTTTTAAAACAAATTATCTCTTATTTTAATCATTTGTTTCCATAACTCATTTTAAACTATATATCTTTCCTTTGTCTAGACTTAAGAAGATTCGATAGAGATAGTTTTAGAAAAAAATATATTATGATGGTAAAATTATAGAAATAACCCCTATTTGCAATATTATTATAATTTAATCACACTTAAGGCTCAAATAATATGTTATTCATTAAAGTAAAAAATTGTTTTCCATTAACCCTAATATATTCTAATTCAAGAAAATGGTCATTAAGATCATCATTATTAAAAATTTATAATATAAGGGAGGAATATAATAAATATCTAGAGTTGGGTATGTTACTGTACATATGGACTACTTTTCTGGTATGATTTGTTTGGTTAGGCATTCATAGATGGTGGATTATTTGATTTTTAAGGTAGTTGGTGGTGCTATTATGTATTTTTGTACTATAAAGAATTGGATTGTAATACATGATAAATAATTTCCACTAGTTTGCTAAAATCTTGTATTAGTTTTTTAGAAATAAACCAAGTTCGAACCAATCGAGACATAAATAATTAATATAGATACATGATTAACCTTGACTGTGTAACAATTAGGTGCCTTCATGGTAACATGTCGAACATCATACATGATTGTATATTTGTAAAATGTGACCATCTAATATGTGTCATGAACTCTAGCCCAGGGTTGATTTCAACTAAATCATATATCGCGTATGCATAACAAGTATTGGTTAAATACACCTCTATATTTTATTTGTACTGTTAGAACTCAAATTTCAACCGTCCACTACAAGTTTGCATTTTAAAATGTTACCTTGAAACATAATGATGTTATCATATTTTAAACAATATCTACCCAATCATCTTTGAAACATTCATGCTATATCATACATCCTTGTAACTTTTTTTCTGACATCACATTGATGTGTTATCGGATCATTCTATTTTCACATGTCATACTTTCCATCTATATATGAGTAATCCAATGTAATAAGGTCACATAAATCATTGTGGTGTTGATGTATGTTCACAAAACAACAAAGATACAAAAAATGTAGATAATTAAATCATTTCATAGGAAATCAACATCCCTAATAAAAGATATGAATATTTTCAAGAGGCATTAGTAAATAAACATATGTGGTTCATGGAAGCCTATAGCCAAACATAGATTGAGTAAAGACAGAAAGGATATTATGGACTTGGCTATGGAGTTTCTGGAAGAGTGTATCGGTGAAAAACTTTTAGCATGTTAACTTCAATAGATGGGTGTGTTACATGACCATGCATTTTTAGTACTCCATTTTGACAATGATGTTCATGAAAACTTTATAATAGTTCATAACTTAATGGCATACAATGTTACACTCTTCGGTAGTCAACTTAATCTTTCCATGTAATGATTTTGTTCTAGGTGTAATGTAGGTTGTCCATTGGAAATAACATGGTCTGGATCCCTACATAGATCACATTTGTTGGTTTTAGTAGATCACATTTTTAACATTATATTTACTTATGAACATATCTTATTGGAAAAATATTATACAATTTATTAACCATCTCAACTTATGACACCAAGCTGGAATTTGAATGTATATTCTATGTTAATCCTAAGTGTGCAACATCTATCACATTTTCATCAATATCATATGAGGACATGTTAAACTATTTATGGCATGGTGTATGGTTTGTATTAAAAGAGTTATCGACCCATACTTAGTCAACACATATAATGACAACTATTTATAATGTTATACAAAACAAATTCCAACACATACCAGTTCCATACAATAATGACATACAAACTGTCAATACATTTGTTTGTATATGGAAATATTAACAATTTTGTTTTAGGAACTACTACAGACATCCTCATCACTATAGTTTTCACTAGTATTAGTAGCAAATTTGATTTTATTATGGAGGCAATTAGACCTTCTATGCAACCATCTTTATCCTCTAGAAACTATAACGACCCATTTCCAAATTAGCCATCTAATTAGGGTTTACTTGGATGAATACATGCTTAACTAGAGTGATCATTGTTTACGCTTGATTCATGATGATAGTTTTATCATGATTTTTCAAAATTAAAACAAAAATTTAAGTATATCTTGATTCAAATAATTAGGGTTTGAGAATCGATAACCCTAATCAACCAAATTAGAATTTTGGTAGCATAAGGATACAAAATTTGATTAATACATTGTTATGTTAAAAGATTTTTAGTATTTGAAATTTGGATATGGCTTGTAAAACTGAAGTTTAATTCTTCTTACAAAATATCATAACTTTGTACTATTTTCTGACCTATTTGTTGGCTAGGCTTTTCCAGGACAAACTCAATTGATCGTGCATTTTGGCTGATTTACAACAATCTAGTATTGGATTATTATCTTTTTGTTGGTACGTCCAAATGGTCTGAAATTTTAACTGTATCTTGGGAACTTCATTTTAGAATTTAGGTTAAATTTTCATTATTTTTAGATGATGTTGGACTGTACCAAAGAGTGGCGTTGGCCGAGTTTCTTATTAGTGACAACTCATCCGACCAACCAGTCTAAATAAATAAAAAATACAATGAAGGGATTGTTTGCAATTTTGACAAGCACCTTAATTAATATATATGATAATTTTAAAACTTTAATATCTTGCTAAATTCGTGGTTCTTGGCCAAGAAAGGAAAATTGAGAGAGAGAGAGAGGAGAGTTAGGGTTTTGAGAGGAGAAAGTGGTGGAGGTGATGGTCTAGGGTTTTATCTTCCTAGAAATGATGGAATTAGGTAAGTTAGTCCTATTTAGATACATTTTCTTGGTGATTCTTATCTCACATGTATATATCTCATCCCTCCATTGATTTGAACCAAAGATATAGGAAATCACCATATTTTCTCTTTCTTTCTCTTATATTCACCTTTCTTGGGTTTTTGAGTTGAGAGGAGGAAGAAATGGATTCAATTGCTAGAACCTTTATGGAATTCTATAAATTGAAATTGTATGGGAGTTTTAATGTGCTTAGCACTTGAGGTTTGCATTTATCTCTCTCATATTCTCTATAATCATGTTGAAATCATAATTCCTTCCGTCTTAAATAATCAAAATTAGTGCTAGTAATTGTATGAAATTTGGTAATCAAATGCTATTTTTTAGTTCCTAATCAATTGATTCAAATGCATGTAAAGTATTTTTGATAGACAACTATATCGTTTTATATCAATTTTGCTTAAAAAATCAGCCCAATGGGTGATTTTCTTGGTAATTTAGTTGATATATATGTAATCATATTGGAACTCAATAAACATGAATTGCTCAACTAAAAATTGAAATCATTACTTGTATTGAATATTCTATGTACACGAGGGTCAGTATATGAGGATTTGATATGGATTGAATTCATGTATAGGGTTAATGTTGAGTGATAGCCTCAAATGAGTCAATGAATCAATGTATGCTTGTAAATGATTGGTTTATTTTGTGGAATAGAAACTAGGGTTTCCATGTGTCTTGGATGGACTCAATGAACCTCTTTACACCCTAATGGGATTATTAAATAATATGATTCTTATGATATGTTGAACTAATATGACTTCTTAAAATCCAAGAAATCTAGTATTAAGACAATTATGTGATATAAAGAAAAACTCCATATAATCATGTGAATGTGAAAAGATGCTCAATTGTAGGCATTATTACTTCAATTGAAAGTTATAGGTCTTATTAGGATGACATAAGCATAATACATATATTATAACATACTTTATGGAATAATGAGTAAAATCCACATGAATGCAACTCCTTTTCACGTGTCAAATAATTATGAACTGAGAAGATGACTAGAGATGACAAGGTAATGAGATTTAATCCTAATCCATTCTAATTTCCTAAAGTGAGTAGTATCATAAGGAATTGAATGGTCATTGTTAATTATAAAAATACCATTAGATGACAAATGGCATGATATGCTCATCGAAATGTAAGAAAGGAAATGGAATTGATTGTAAGTTATGAACGAATTTAATTGAATGAATATGATTAAGTCTATAATTTATTTATTATAATCACTTTTGGGTTGACCTACATTGGAAGAAATACACCACATAAAGACTTTGATGAATGTCAATAATAGAGAAGTACTACACATTAAGTGAATTAAGAATGATTGACCCCAATGATGCATTGAACATGAAATGAATAAAGTTAAGAGTAACAAATCTAAATGAGGAGAAAACTAGGTAGTTATCTTGGTGGCTCTGAGAACCTAATTGTAACCCTAATATGAAGAGCTATGTGATAGCAATGAATAGTATTTTCTAAAATAAGGGATTATGGAATCTACACAAGTATAGTCTAATTCAATTGCAAGATGAAGTTCAAGGATGTAGTTTGATTCATAAGAAAGCATGTTTGGACTATAATTGTCTATAGAAAACTTGTATTCTGAGAATGATCTGTGATGAACTTTAAATGAGATTACAAATGTGCTAGATGGTAACCCTAACTAGCAAATGGTAAATAGTAAATGAGGAGTATTAAATGTATTATGCGCATTTACGCTTGAGATGTATTCATATCTATAGAATTTGTATGGAATAAGTATATTTTACATTATAAACATGTTCTAAACATGATTGATGATGTAAGATGATTTATATTCCTATATTGTTGCTAGTTTAACTGTCTCTGTGAATACTTGATGAGAATTGTGGCATAGAATGAATTAATAACAAATATATTGAGATCAAATTAACATGCATTGATTAAATTTGAGGGACCCTATTTAGGGTAATGTTGGATGATGAGATGATGTCTCTAGATGATAACCCACTGATGATAAATTGTATGAAATGATGTAGAAATGGGAATGAAACATGAATGTTGTAAATGGTTTCTGTTCTTGATATAATTCTCTTCTTTCTTATTAACCCTTATCTTCTTCATGTCATTCTAGATGTACAAGAATATACACATATGATAAATGATGATATGAAATTTCTTTAAGATGAATGAAAAGGGATAAATAACAAGTGAAATAATGGCATGTTTAGTTAGATTCCTTGAATTTCATGAGTCTCCCTCAAGTGCCACAATAGGGAAATGAAACATATTTCATTGTAGTAATTAGGCCCAGTTTGGGAGAGAAAGTTAAAAATTCAACATTGTTGTACAATAGCCGCTGTAATATAATTATTAGCGTGGTGATCACGAATTCCACGTTGTTTCGATATAGCAGCTAAGAGTTGCATTGGCAAAACACGTCAAATTTGACAGACTTTATGATGACCGCCTATTTGTCGGGAGGGGGTCTGCGCTAGTTCAGACACACCATTTTCTGCAACAAGTGTTATTTGACCGAAGAACTAGATCACCAACACTGCAAAATCTACATATTTAATACCTGTAATCTGAAAAGTTGTACGCAAATGGCCCCTTAGAGTATTATGATAAGGATTCTCAGAGTGTGGATCTAGATATTGAAGGTTAGACTACCAATATTTAGGGATGAATCATCTAGGGTGATTCGAATGTTAAATACTCTAATGTGATATTTTATGTCCATGAGGAATAAACTCCGATGAAATGAGAACTATGAAACATGATGATATGTGATATTCTAATATGTTGCTATGTTTATTCTTGTATTGTGTATTAAAGGTGAGGACTCGATCCTCTTTAAGCGACCCTATGGTGAACCATGGTCTGTTTTTGATGTCTTAGAGTGGTCAGATAAACCCTAAGACAATGGTGGTGAGTCATTAACATGAGAACCATGCATAGTGATTTCTACTTGGTGAGGATAAGCCAAGTAGTTTCAAGGTGAAGGAATAAAAGATGACAAGTCTGTAGAACATATGAATTGGATGTTTGTTACATGCCTTTTAATGCTAGTTTAGACACCTTCTAAGGTTGAATATGTTTCTTTTTGTGGAAATTGATCAATCTTGTACAATGATAATTTATTTGCATATTTTATTTGTCCATTACAGAACCTGTTCAGAAAGGTTGACAAGGGGTTGAGTTTGGGATTTAATATCGACTCTGAATATGATTGAGATTTATTTATCACTTGAATAAACCTATTTGGTAGACATGTTTTATGTGTACTTTAGCTTCAAAACAATATGATACGCTCTTGGTCCGGCTAGTGGGGTGTCACAAAGATAATGTTATTCTTATATCTAAATCCTATTTTATTAGATCTTTATTTTCTACTCCTACAAATGTATTATCATTATGAAGTATTTCACATCTATTGATCAATTCATAGACATGCTCGTGAAGATTTTTTAAATTTGGATTGGCCTAAGTGAATACCATATTTGATTAATAAGATCATTGTCATAAACTATATCTGATCAAATGCTAGAACTGTCTATTTACTTTTCAATGCAAGTTTGTTATAAGTTCAATATAACTTAATCCAATATTGATGAGTGTACCTAGCTTGAGTTGGAAGTATCCAATCAATGGGGCTCTATATGAGTCTCATGAGGTTGTTTCAAATGTTTTTAGGTATAATTCTATTCAGTGGAGAGATCATGACAAAGAAGATATTTATA
The DNA here is from genome assembly GCA_963693085.1 of Alisma plantago-aquatica. Taxonomy (NCBI): domain Eukaryota; kingdom Viridiplantae; phylum Streptophyta; class Magnoliopsida; order Alismatales; family Alismataceae; genus Alisma; species Alisma plantago-aquatica. The sequence goes on from OY856413.1 coordinate 407,343,012, forward strand.
GATTAATCCATACTAGAATGTCCTGGTACTCTCTCTTTCCCAAGATGGGTTATAGATCGAATTATTTCTTTTTGGTGCATATAGGTGATGTTAATTGATGTGCATATGAAGAAAAATATTTGACTCTAGTTTTAATGGAGTTGAATAAAATTTGTGGTGACTAAATATATTATCATTGATGTGACATTGGTTAGAGGTTTTATGAGAAAGGAAAAGTTAAATTTATCTGTGTTATTTGTATACTGTGTTAATTATGCTTGTTGAGAATTAGTTGTTTTGCTTCATAATCTGGGTTTAGGTTGTGGGTTTCTCTCTAATAATTGGCATTAATACTAACTAAAAGAGAGTTTCGCACAACAACCATGTGGTGTCTACCTTTGCAGTCATAAGGTGATCAACATATGATGACCAGTTTGACCTAATACTCTATGCTAATAGTAGTTGGTTCAACATCACCATCTTCAATGACTTCAATATTATAATTTTGTGTTGGCAGTGATACATAGGTAGCCTCATTTTACAAAAGTCTAGAACCAATCACTTATGTTAAGAATAAAAAAATATATGATAGTTTTGGGTTTCATACCTATCATTACATGCACATGCTTCATCCATGTACACTCAGGCATTGCAAGGTAGTTCACATTGACATATTACATTCCAATAATCATCATCTGAGATTATCAATGTATCAACAACGTAAAATAGTACAATACTTATCAATTCCATGATATAAAAATGGAAACATGTAATTTAATATTGTACATATGATAATATCTGGTTCATCTTCACTCTTCTCAACAAATTCAATGTTGCATTGCACACAAATGAAGTGTCCTCTCATGTATCTATAGATGCATTTTATTCATGGCCTCCCATTAGTTAAGTGATTTTTGAAGTCATTTTCTAGTGATAAATAACCTTGTGTGCTGAGTTTTTTCTTCAACTCCACCATCATTCACTCGTTATCCAATAATGTTTTATATTTCCCTTGTGACATGATGCAGTGGTTGACCCATTCTAGACAATATAAAATCTATGGACCATTTAAAATCAAATGTTTTTTCTATCCATTATGTATACATTGATAATTTTGACAACAACTAAAAACTAGTGATTATTTTCCAATAGGTCTACAATCACATACATACTACATGAAGTTTAACAAATAATGTGTAATGCATACAAGATTAGGAATAAATAATCAACAAAATTAATTAAACTTGTTTAGACATAGTACAAATAGACAAAGTACAAAATTGTAATTTTTTTAAGTTACATAAATCCAAATATAGTGTGTAAGAAATGAAATCCATGAAAGGAAAGTTCATCATGTCATGTTAGTGAAAAAGTCAAGTGGATTGTCTCAACATCTATTAGTAGTGGTGCAAATTAGATGGCATGCACATTAGAAGTGATCATTATGTTGTTCCTATCATGAGGCATGGATACTCTTCTTCTGACATTGCCTAATGGTGGTGGCGGGATCCACATGGGTTCATCCAAGATAATAAAAATGTGGATTTAAAGGAGGTGGTATAGGAGGCCCTATAGTATTCCTATATATGCATTGTTTAGAAAAAGTTAACCACATTAGGACGTCCACTACTAATGTTCAGATAAATTGTCCATCTTGTCTTGTCCTTCAAACTATTTATTAGAACATGTTGTAAGAACAATGGTTCATTCAAAAAAGTGTTGTAGTAGTGTTTTGTAATTGTTAGATACTTAGTCAAAATCTAAATGTCCCAAGGAGAACACACCACATGGACTTTCTTGTAACCTTTAGAGAATTGATTGATGGAGACATCAACAAATTTGATTGTGGGTGTAGTAGTATTATGCTCCTTCTTCCTACAAGCATTTAGGATGTTGATTGTATTTATATCCTATTGGGATTCACTAATGATATTGACATTGTTTCTCTCACTAGAGATACCAATGCTTATTAGAGTCAAATGTTGTTGGGTAGAGTAACAATAGTATCTACTTGATCTTCATCGAGATCAACTACATCTTTAAAAGTGTTATTGCAGGGAAGTATTGAAACATTGAAATGGAAAGACATTTCCTCCAGCAATGTCTATACCCACCAATAACTCAAAATCACAATAGTGTGGGAATGACCTCCTCAACAACATGGAAAGCTTAATTTTCTTATATAAATCAAATTTATGGGTTAATAGCCTCATTGTACATAAAAATGGGTACACACGAATTATATTTCCAAATTAAAGCTCACCTGAAGCAATTTGATCCATTCCCAAGTGTCAGGCGGTACAAGCTTATGCAGATCCTCATACAACCAAATGTATTATGTTTCTCCAACATATTAATTATATCATACTCCTTTTTAAGGTCCTTCCAATGTGTCTTAATCTTTGATGGTTTTATAACAAAACCCTAGAGCCTGGACTTGGAATCCAACTCTTCCTCCCTTCAACCATCTTTTGTAATTTCTCAATGCACATACTCAAATTGTTTTGGTAATGTAATGATGCAACCATGGTTGCATCATGTTATCTGTCCCTAATAGATTAATTCAATTTATAATTTCTCTCCATCACTAATGAACATTTGTAGTTGCACATTTTTATAGGAATTAGAATATTATTTCAATCTTATTCTATTTATATATATATAAATGGTTGACATTTTTTGCATATTTTGAAAATGTTATGGTAGACATATGAATCCCACCACTATTTAACAAGCATCCATCGATTAGAGTTTGCAACCTCATATGTGAAATTATGATCACATAGAACTTTATAATTTAGTAAACCACACCTCAACCTATATAAACTAAAGTAACAACTTAGCACTAAAGGTTTTATAAGAATATCAATACCAAACCAATGTCTTGTATACAATTTGATGGATAAAAATAAAACCCTAATGGTGTTGATTCCAAAAGCTGAATCATTATACAAGGTGGGGTAAATCAATTTTTTTGATGTTGTGGTCATTCATAATGGTTAAAATCCATTTAGTTAATTAAAATTAAACTATAGTATCTTCATATAATACTAAAACATTGTATGATGTGTGACAAAATCATAATACATAATTATATGCTCACTAAAATGGGCAAAGACTAGTGACTTAACTGAGCTGATATACACATGTTGCTTATCATACTAACACATTGTATAAGGTGGGGTAAAGTTACAATTTAAATGATGTGTTAATTTAGAATGGGAAAGAACCATGAATTTGACTAAGCAAAAATTTATCCAATGATTTACTTCGTACTGAAAAATAGTTCAATGTGGGGAAAATGTATAGTTTATACCGATGTGTTCAACACCAATGAGTAGAAAACATTGACTATAGTGTTCATTCATAATGGCAAACAATGTTGGAGAAATGGGGAACATACATTGAATAATTTCATGTTGTTTTTGTAACAAATGTTAAACAATATTGTAAAATCAAAACATACTTGGATGGTACACTTGTATACCTTATTTATACAAAGACTTTGTTCAAATAGGTCAAACCTCAGAGTTACCTGATCATATTATCACAAAATATCTAACCCAATTCCATTCGTTCTACGTAGTTAAATTATCTATTTAACATACGTTACCAACTAAATCCTACCCTAATTAAAACAAAGACGATGTGTAACCTGAAAGACAATTGAAACAAATAGGATTCATACAAATGGATTTAAATAACAAAACCCAAACTAAAGTAAATAAGATCATGTACTATAATTTTTGGGCTACTAAAATTTTTGGGCATAATATGGATGTCATAAAGTAGGATTGATAGTCATAAAGTACCAAACCCCAAATTGAAATTTTTGGGCTACTAAAATTTATATTAATTAAACCAACCACAACAATAGTATATGTATATATGTGTGTATATATATTATAATTAAGGCATAATATGGATGGATAACATAAATAACAAATTTATATTAATAGAAAAACACCGAGCCTAATTACATTACACAGCGATATAGTAGGGGCATTATTGACCTTCAATAGTTGACCACAGGTTGTCCTGGACAAACATCTTTCTTCGGAGAATGATAGACATGTCGTAGATTATGAAGTAGAGAACCAACAACAACGAGAATGATAGTCATGTAGTGGATTGGGAAGAAGTGAAACAACAACAATGAGAATGGTCAATAGGTTGGGAAGTAGTAAAATAGAAACAATGAATCTAGACTTGTCAAAAACATGCTTGGAAGTTGGTATAGGAGTACAATATGAATGTTATGTATCCATAGTTTTGGAATCCTAGAACCTAATTTTAAGTGGGTTACAACGAACTTGTTACCCAACCCAAAAGCAAAGTAATATATTACCAAACTAAAACAAGGTCATATATAACCCAAAAAATTTAGAATGTATGGGATTCATAGTAAGGAAGATGAGAAACAAAAAGCATTCAAATAAAACTATCTTCACATAATACATCCAGATAGTAGCCATTGTCATCAACTGTCAAAATCTAAAACTAGAATTATATGGGGCTAGAATATTAATCTAAATAGACTCATTAACAATGAAAATAATTACATGCTAGAACTGAATGAGATAATAAACTACTAATTAGGTTCTCCTATGTATTGAAAAATTAAACACCAAGCTGGTATGTGCTCACAGGACTATGTTAAATAGTAACATATAGTTAAAAACAAAAGCACATACCACATTTGAACACATAATTATAATAATGTGTCTGAACCAAAAAATACACTCATAATGGATTGTAATATTTGAAATGAAGAAAACCATAAAAGATAAAGCAAAATCTAAATCATTTAAAATATCTAAACATCATAAGAAGTTTTGACCTCAATTTAATTTCCCCATATTGTTGCACATATAGGTTTTACAAATGTGACTACGGAAACTAGTAATAATTATTGTGTAAAGAGAACACATATACAAATGTAATTAAAAAGTAATAATATAGCGTCCTTGAACTTAAGAAAAACATTTATTAACAAATGTATACCGAGTCCATGTAAAATAAATAAAATCATATCTTTTAAAAAGTAGAAGGGTAGGGAGAAGTGACCAAGATGAAGATAGATCTTGAGTAAAGGAACAAAAAAAGATGAGACCACATCAAGCATCAAAATTCTCAACATAAACAATGTTGGATATGTTTCAATTTACCCCTCTCTTTCAGATACAAGCAATAGGAGGAGAAGGTTAGATTAATATTCAACCATGATCTGGATCCTACTAACATAAATAATTGCTACCTATCGCCACCATGACTAGTTGTGGATAGATTTTGGCACTGAGAGGGAAAATAAGAGAAAGAGAATTGGAAAGATAGCAAGTGAGACAGTGAAAGAAAGACAACTTTTATGCATGGGGTGTGGTTGTCATACATCTTTTTGTATTCTTGAAGTCAAAAATATATTTGTCTATAACTAGATATATAACTACATACCAGGAAACCACAAATTCAATATGAATTGGAGGTCATGAAATTTAAAAAGTTAAATATCCACTACATTCAGTTCACATTTTAAATATTGAATTTCAAATCCAATTATTATTATTATTATCTAAGAAAAAATCTTAATGCAAATAATATATACATATACATTTCAAATATATTATTTTTTCTTAGAAATATAAAAATATAAACGTTTTAGCATTACATTTAATGTAATATTAGTATAATATATATTATATATTCATTAACATTAAATATATGTTTTTTAGTTTAGATCATGTGTTACCCAATCAAATCAGATTTGGATGTTTACATATGATATAACTTGGATTATCAGATATCAAACCTTTACTTGGATTGAGATATCATATATTGTATTATATACTCTAAATTCATTCTGTTTCCAAGTCTATTTGTAATTTCCCAATCGGTGCAAGATGATGGTGTGCCACTATATGGTAGAATAGTAATTACCAACTAGTCTAGTCTACCCACATTAACTAATGAAAAAGTTCTCACCATATTCCAACATTGCAACCTCTTAGATGGGAGGATTCGAGGGAGTTGTTGAGGTAGACTACATGGAATGGGATGATGACAAAATTAGTGGTCATGGTTGACTTGGAGCCAACCAACTAGATCTGTCAAATTCTATTTGAGCCTGTGAAATTGACTCCACCCAACCTGAAAAATGGTTCTAGTTTTGGATTTTGTTAGATTGAGTCAATTCCTACTTCAAATGTTGATGTCATAACTGAAACCCTAGTTAGTTCAAGGTGGTGACTTTTTTTTTAATCTAAATTGCATACAAATTGACAAATTAGACAAAGAAAAGTCTAGTTAGGGTAAAAATTGTTATATATCACAATTAATTAAAAATATAGAATTTGATTTCATTTTATGGTCATACATTATGAAATTGTGTCCGATATTAAGTACACCAATTTGTAAAAAATATGGTTCCAGGTCAGTTTTAGGATGAGCTATTTTGCATCAACCCATTTCTTGTTTGACTCGAAATCGACTTGAAACTAGTTAGTTGACTCTTCTATAAGTGGAAGAAGCAACCTAATTATGGATTATGTATTCATTTAGGTTTGTTTGATATGCTTTTTTATTCTTAGTCATACTTTCAAGTGACTGTTGCATCAATCTTTTTAGTATGAGCTAATTTATTGTATTTATTCAGCACAAACAATGCCCGATATGGATTCTCAACATTGCTAAATATTAAGATGTAATTTTTGAAATAAGTGAAAATTGTATAGTCGATGACAAATCTCAAGCTGACCTATGGGGTATGGGGAATGAAGCCCAACAAGGATGATATCCTTATTATGGTTTGGTACCCAAAAATGAAGATTCTAATAATATCCAATTTACATAGAGTAGCTAGTTTACTTTCTACCGAAGAGTCATACCTTCTAGAACCACTAATGTAAATTGTGTAAATATAGTTTTTGACTCTCTTATGTGTACGCAAGTTCATAAGAGGGGTCTAGTTTGAGCTATAGTCTCCATTTACAAATGTGTGGAGCCTGTTGGAGGTTGAGGAGCTAGTTTAATAGACTTACGATTACTACCTTACTATAAGTCTTGTATGATAATATTTTATCTTGTTGAGATACTTTTACATATTGAGATACACTCCGTGTAGATCAATGATATAAATTGAATGAAATATTAAGTTAAGTTAAAATAATATATTTTTAGAACAATTTCAAATAAATGTTTATTTACTTTCTATAGTAATTTAGCATGTTCTTATATTGTATGAGATCCTGCTATTTATTTATATAAATTGGTAGGCAATTGGCATGCATGTACTGAATATCGATGTAAAATTCACTTAATCAATTATATTTGAAATATAATGGCTAGTTAATGAGGTTTATCAAAATTAGTTTCAAGTTGACACTCTACAAAAATAATATTTTGAGTGCAAGTACATATAAGTAGAAAGATCTAAAGTCAGACATTGGCAAAAGTAGTAGATAAAGGTGTATAGTTGCATAGTATGTAATTAGTTAGATAATCCATTATTCTTCTTCTAGTCTTGGAGTGTGTGAGAGAGTGGATGAGAGACATTTTTGTATGATTTTTGATATAAATTACCTTCATGAATTACTTTTCTTTCTACCCCATTTTTGTTGTAGTTGTAAAAATCAAACATAGACAATGCACTTTTTTAATACCAATATATTTTGATGAATAATAATACATAGTCATTTAAATAGTTTCATTTATGTTATGAAATTTTTTAAGTCTGAACTAGATTAGTTAAAATAAATGATTAGCCTACTTTCACCCCCATGATGAGGGTCTAAATATTGTGCTAGCGGGTTTACTTCACATCACATAAGTTCATGAGTGGAGCATCAAGCAAATATATAAGACACACAAATAAACTCAATATAATGTAAATTTAATGAGGTTTTTTACATCAAGACCCACTTGATAACATGACTAAATAAGATAAAGTACATGAGACCTTCTAATCAATATACAAATATCGATAATTATTGACATGGTCCATGAGCTTTAGTGAAATCCCATGGATCTCTAATAATTCTTTATTACATTATCAATAGTGTTCATAACTAGATAAGTAAATTTAAGCTTATAATTAGTTAATTCAATTTCATCAATACATTCTTTATATTAATAAGGAAACACTTTATATCAATGTAAGCGCTTCACAATTAAATTAAAACAACCAAGAAAATCATTATAGTTTAGGCTATATTAATACAGTGAAATCCATTTCATGGAATATTTCTATTATACAGCTCAAAAGATTGTATCAAACACCTGAAGGCAGCGTACAATTTATCTTAACCACCCTAGGAATCAAGAGTATCCATTCATACAATGGGTGTGACCAACTCAAGGTTACGTCCTTATATTTAACACAATACTACCAAAAATTTTGAAATGATTATTTTAGTATCACAATTCTTAAACACATAAACAAAAGGACATGCTTATAATATGATTTAAGTTATAGGGTATCATACATGAAATGTATTTAACAAATATACTACACCAAGCTAAAATTATTATCCATTTTCATCGGTACACACAAATTAGTAAGAGGTAGAATGTAGCTCAACAAAATGATGTGCAGAGATTATGGCCACCCAAATTTTAATGTTTCTCTCTCTCTCTCTCTCTCTATATATATATATATATTTATATATGATTGGTATATCAAGTTGAAGTAATAGACCTTAAAGGGTCCTAATATGTCTAGATTATTATGTGAGAATGAACTAAATTTATGTGGTCACAATTTGATATTGAAATGTATGATTATATCATGTACATATCTCCATATAATTATGATGGTAATCTACGAGTGGTGTTATAGAATTGGAAAAATCAAAGTATACGGCAAAATCTTGTGATTAATTTAGATATGATATTCAAAGAATTGCACATCTAACATTTCAAATAACTTTTGAACACTGGAATGTTGTTATATAAGAGTGATATCACAACTCTAAATCGTTATTATCATCATCAAAATATATGACTCAATCCCAATCATGTTGTGGTATGATACATCATCATCATGATCATCACATCATCATCATCATCATCATCATAATCACCATCATCATCATAATCTACAACAAGTCTTAATGTTAAAACAAAATCAATATAATGCTGCCAAAATTATTGGTATTTTTCAAATATGTTTTAATCATCAGTTAAGAATATTTCTTAATGTTTGTTTAAGATTCTTATGCATCATTGACAATTTCAAATGTATTAATAATAATTTTGTAATAAACAAAAATTATCAAAAATATTGAGACCTTGGGTTTGGACATTGATACATTTCTCACATTTTATGTAACTGCATATGTTGTGTGCTAACTTTTTACTCAAGATATATTCTTTAATTCCTTTCATACTTCTATTTTTCTATAAAAAAAATTAACTAGAAAAAGGGAAATTGTTTGGCTGGGTTCGCCATGCGATCTTGGTAGTTCATGCCTAAAATCAGACATTGCTTCTCCACCTCCAATATGTGAGAGAGACTTGTCTACAGTGGCCTTCTAGAATAACTCCCACTATTCACCACAAATTGTCACATATTCTCTTAGAGGTTCCTTCTCCTTAAGCATCTTGGTAGACTATCATTGCCATCCATCTATAGGAATCCACATTTTGACATAACACCATTCTTAGTTTGACACAATGTGTTCCATGATTTTCATTTAACTGCACTTTATTGTCCTAATTTTCTAATTCATATAATTTATTATTGATTTAAATTAAATAAAAAATGATGTTATGTATACACATGTGTTTTGTTTACCTTGGAGATACTTTGATTAAAAGTTAATTCAATGAAAACTTGGAATTTTAGACCTAGAAAAAAGAGTAGTAGTTGTTATTTGGCACTCATTGATGTGAGCAGTCAATCTATATATTATAGGGGTGGATCCTAGATGGAGTCTCATCAACCATAGTAAGAGTGTCGGTGAGACTAGGTTAGGGTACTTTGACCACTATGTGTAGTTGATGCTCGCTGGAGTTGGGTTGATGTAGCCCGAAGTTGGTTGATGAAGGATACATTTGGATGAAGTGACCAGGTTTTGGGGTTGAAGAAGGCTAGATTTTTTCAAGATAAGCTATAGAATTAGTAGAAATAATGTGTTTTTTGGCTAATATGTAATTTTCTCATGACTCTACCAATAATAACATAACACTAGTGACCCTATAAAATATGTTATACTCTTGTATAGCTGAATAGGATGTGATGGAGGAAGAGGAATCTTGGTTAAAATCTCTTCATGATGGTGGTTATTCAAAACTATTGAAGATTAGACCTTGGAATCATTATCTAAACCTAGTAGAGATCAAATCCATATGCATTGATTCTTATTTTCTCATTTATTATACTGATTTATATCTATCTTCATGACCCTATAGTAGAAATTCTCCATAATCTAGATTCTTAACATTTAGCAAATGTATGGAGCATGACTCGTGAGAGGATCCACTCATTAGTTGTTTAAGGAATGAACCCATCTCCAAACACATGAACATGTATTATGGAAAAGATGTATTTTATTTCATAAACATATGATACATAATAGCATTATAATTATATATAAGTGGAAATTTGAACTATTATCATTATCACCAAGCTTTACATTATTCTTCACCATAAGGGTGGAATGCATAAAAAATAACAATACAACAATCTATATAAAGGACTAATTACAGAAGGCAATCTCTCCATCTCAAGGTATCCATATAGACCATAATCCAAATTCATGTCCCTCCTAAATCATCATCCTCTAAATCACCTACATCTGGGTGGTTTGGGAACAATACCTTAAATAGGAAGAAACAAGAAAATGTATGCCTCCGTAAAATATTGGTATGTGTAAATGCTACTTGGGTGTTTAGGATGCAAGTGTGTTCCATGTAAACAGAGGTCATAAGACATTTTCATAACTTCAAGAGAATGTATTAAAATATAATGAAGAATGAAAGAATGATACATTCATTTCTTATAAATAATGTATTAAATAAAGACTATTTCCATCTTGATAAGTTACACAAATATAAAAAATAATGAGATGTGTGTTGATTATAATGTAGAATACCACAATCTAAAAGCAAGATCGCAACCCATAAATTTTAAACCAAGAGAATGACGACTAAAACCTCAGTCTAAAATAAATATAGCACGGAAGGAGGACTACAGTCTTAGTTCCTTCTTTCCTAAATGTAAAGTATGACCAGAGGACTAAAACCTTAGTGCCCAGTAGGAGGACTAAAAGCTCAATTCCTAACAAAAAATGGTGCATTTACATCTAAATATGACTACTCAAGACCACACATGCATTATAGAGTATTCAAGATCATAAGTCAATCCAAGATGTATTGAAGTACAAAAGGGATGAAAACATCTAACATAAAGAAATAGGAGTCACAAGAATTTGTACATGAGAAGAATGATTTCAGTAATAGAAAATGGATAAATTAGTTATTAACAATTGATATTCCAAAATGATTTCATGATATTCAAAATAGGAATTTAACTCAAAAATATGCCTCATTGGTAAATATTAAGGTTTATTCATTATATTCCCAATTAAAAGCTAAGGATAAGCACATAGCTAATCCTCACAACTAAACATTAACTTTTTTATATATTCTGGTGAAAAAAGTCAAGTTTTCATCAAGAAACACATTATGTATGTTAGCCAAATCAAAGAAAACATGTGTATAGATATATCTATCATGCTTATTCAGCTTTTAACTAGTTAAATGATATTAGGACTTTTAATATTATGAAGTGAATGTACAATTCTCTAGATATCTATTTTAGTTCTAAGATCCATATTTAGTAACATAAGTCTACATGTGTCTATATAACATAAATGTGGAGCTAATAATATGGATTTCTCTAGTTTAAGTCTTGAAAAGTTATTACATCTCGAATACCATGGGATTCCATATTAAAACTGACCTCACATTTATCATGCATAATTGTGGTTATATATTTTTTTGGTATCCAGTTCTTGAATATTCCCTAATTTCAAGCATATACTTTAAGGATAAATAAAAATATATCCCAAGATATACTTAAGAAACCTACCATCGATACTTGTGTTCAAAGAGCAACCTTCTTAAATATATTGCTACTCTCATACTCCATCTTATTCTTATCCAAAAAATATGAATAGAAATATATTTATTTCCTACATCCATGTGTATTTTTAATCTCCATCATATATATATATATATATATATATATATATATATATATATATATATATATATATATATATATATAGGGTATATCTTCGCTACCCGTGTGGGTAACTAAGATTCTCTACACGTGCCTCAGTTTTGTAACTGGAAGGTATGCATTTGTAATGAGACAATCCAAATTTGAAATGAGACGACCGAAATTGTAATACAAAGACTTATTTTGTATTACAACGCTATTACAATATTAAATATATATTTATTACTATAACAACGCTATAATACAAAATGAGTTTTTGTATTACAATTTCGGTTGTCTCATTAAAAATTTGGCTGTCTCATTACATATATGTGTCATCCCATTACAAAATTGATGCACGGGTAGCGAAAATATACCCATATATATATATATATATATATTGATATATATATTGTTTATGTATATATATTTGTGTGTATATACATACACACATATGTATATATGTATATATATGTATTTATATGCCATTGTGTGTGTCAGATTGTTTATTCATGAAATGTGTAATGTTCACATACTAATTTTCTTACAAACAAGAAATGAAATTACAATTTTGCTATGTATACATTTATTATAACATGGGAATAAACATCAATGTGAAAAATATTAAGACAATTGATCTATTAGTTTTATTAAATTTTAAAAGTAGATTTAAATGTAAAAAACATTTGGATACCACACTAGTACATAATGGGGATACAACGTCGGTTATTTTTGGCATTCGGCGTCAGTTTAAGACCGACGACCAAGTGGGCGACGCTAAAAGTTAAACCTTTCTTTATCAGTTGTGTTAACTGCCAACAAAAAGTTTCCACATCGATGTTTTGTTAGAGAGAAGTTGACGACATAACTCTCAGTGAGTGTTGCTCTAACATCTCCTCGTTGGTTGTTTACTACCAAGCAATAGATGCCAAATAACTTGATGTCAATTTTATCAATGATGGAAAACTAAATGTTTAGGTATTTTTTGGCGGTTACTTGAAAGCACTGATGTGAAATCAAATGTAGTCATTTTTATCAGTGATGGAACAGTAAATGTTTACGTATTTGTCGGCAGTTAACTAAAAAAATTGATGTGGGAAACAAATGTAGTCGGATTTTATACATAATCGATGTGAATAAGTATATTTTTTATAGCAGGCCTGTAGACCTATTGTTCGACTGCTATCCTATCTGGATCCTGTTGTTCTTCAAAATTAAATTCTGAAGAATAACATGCTCTCTGCATGCATCGTGGCCTATGAACATGCTAGCACACCTGCAAAAAAAAGATAAATTATACAAAGTAGGCACAAAAATGCCACATTCTGTCATTTTTTCACTGCAAGTTTTCACCCAAATCCATGAACTCACATCTCAAATGTAACCCTTAGCCACACTTCAATTTCATACATTAAACCATCATTTCCCTTCCTCATGCGTTCACATTCAAGTTCACACATATATGCACTTAACATTCAATTCACACTCACAAAATGCATATCAACATCAATTTCCATCTCAAATTAATTAAGTTCAAAATATATTTTACATATCAACAATTCACACTCAAAAATACATATAATGTTTTTTACTTCAAAGTTCAAACTACCAAAAAATATCAATCAACTGTCATATTTTTCATTCAAGTCCACATTTTCGATGAAGCAGGCTACCCATTGTTTACATAGGTCATTCAGCTTCTCCAATGTATAGGGTTCAATATTTGAAAAAGATTGTAGAGAGAATGAGACCTCTAATTAGATTTATAAAAAATGAGAATACTTTCATAATACAATATGATCCAAGACTAATAACTTGCATTCATTATAGACTTGTAATTTGTGTGATTGGCATTCACCTGCATATACAACATCACGTAATATGTGCATGCCCAACTATGGTCTTGTATAAGGGTCTGTAGATTTACAATTTTACATTAATATGTAATCAAGAAGAGTTGATCATAATATGTTATGCAATTGAAAAATGAGAAGACTATACATCAACACTCCTCCAAGTTACTGATTTCTTTTTCTTATCTACCTTCCCTCTATCGGTACGAAATGATTTCACAACCCTATAAGTTAAATTAACATATATGTTGCATTGTTAAACTATCATGTGCAAACATTAACAAAATATGTTGGTCACCAAACAAATATACTTACAAATGAATCACCATTTTCCTTGGGAGCCCCTCATTTGTTGGTAGTTTTTCACCTAAAGGATCAATTAAATACACACTCCAAGACTTAGGAATAATCACTAACAACTGCCAGTGCCTATTTCTAAAATAGAAGGAATATAAAATAAAAATTGTAATAAATAGGTTAAGACATATAAAAAACAAGAAAAAACATACCTAACGTTAAAGGGAGCTAAGATCATGCTCTTGGAAGCACCAAATTCTTGCACTATAGTAGTAACATATTCTTTGATGCCACTCGGATATCTAAGTACATCGAAAATATTATATATAAACCAATACTCAGATATATGCAAGAAATAATTAAACAATTTTCACATATGACGGGGTATTCACACTCACCGTATCCAAATTTCTATCACTAATGTGTTTAGCTAGTCATACTTAAATACCTTAGTGACATTTGTCAACACTATAATGTTTTCATGTTGTATACCTACAGTGTCCTCACCAAGGCAGATCACAATGGTATCAGTTTGGTCTATAGTGTCTAACCATCTTGTCAACATCTGGCATTTAGGGCCTAAGGAGTTGAACAACTCCTGTGAGATAAAATGAGGGGGGGGATGCTTCAGAACCTTAGGGGGATTCTTAGCTGTTGTAGGTTACATGCATATATTGTAACATTAGATTGTTGTGGAATATATTCTAACACCACTATGATTATTTTATATAAGTTTCAATGTACATTGGTCATACCAGGAGAAATATAATGAGTCATTTGGGCCACCTAGAAAAGTTGTCTTATACCTCCCCAACCGTGGTGCCATCTAGGGGTGCTCGTATGGGAGAGGTATGTACCTCATTCCAGGAAATACATGCATGATTCTCACACGATAGTGATCAGAGATAAGGGGAATACTATGAACCACAATGGCATTATCAGCCTCGACATCTTCCATGATGTGGCCTGCTAATTCATTGATGGCAAGACAATATTTTTCGGGCTGCAATTTTATGAAACATAAAATTTTAAATTTGAAAATCTTACATATTTGATTTGAGGGATTACTTTTATCACAAAAAATGACTTGAATTGAAATCTTACCTCGGTTGTGCCCTGCAGGTCCAAAGGGATGCTCCCAATGCACTCTGTGGTAGAGTGATGAATAGGTGTTGTGACTGCTACAGAAGCTAGTTTTTGCATCGCCTAAGAAGCAAAGTGTTTCTCCAAGGTTGTGTCTACCAATCTTTGCACGTACTCTGGGTCCACTTCCCCTTACTTTCTTTGTTTGTGCTTTTACTGGGATGAGACAAAAAAGATTTTATACCAAAATCAGCTCAAACACCCCTAACACATCGCGGACTCTCTTCAAACATGTTAGGGGATAAGTCTAACCTTATTCATCCAAAACTAAAGATCCACGCACACTAAACTCTTATTCATGGAGTTAGGGTTTCTAGAGTTAGGTATCTAGATGTTGGAATGTCATAGGGCTCCATCCCCTTAAAAAGGATTTCATCCATGAAATCTAACCACCCAAGAATCAATAACCAACTACTATCCACCCCTTAAAATGTTTGACCTACCAAGCCAAACTAGAATATAGGTAAAAGGGTGAGTTTGACTAAACCATATATAAGAACCATCATGCTTCCACTACGTACTCTAATAGCTTACTAAAATTCAAAGTCTAGGTTGTAGGGTTAGGCTGACCAAACATGTGGTCCTATGGTACATAAGGAAGTTATATTGGGTATCCATCCTCAAAACAAGTCACAACACCTGAAAAACTAGGTCATCACTTAAGGTTACCAAAGATATTAAAAAATGTCTGAGGTTACTATTGCCTAAAAGCATACCATTTTAGAAAATTTGTATCAGGTCAAGTTAGGCAGGTATCATATGGATCTGAGAGTCCCCATAAACCAAGAAAGTGGCGAGGAGGAAAATCTTGCCAACCCCCCAAACACTGGTCCTTTCTAGAAACCTTTGCTTTCAACTTATGCCCTAATAGCTACCTAACATGCTCATCACATAAAGGTTAACTAAGCATATTTCTAACGGGGAACTTTTATGATCCTAAATGTACCTTTCATCATCTCATGAGCACCATAGGTCAATTCCACTGCTAACATGTCACCTAAAGAGAAACTATGTAAGGAAATGATTACAATTAGGGAGACAAAATTGAAATAGTCATATTTTGACTAACATGGGCTCTGATATCATATTGTAAAAGAGTGAAATTGCCCCTTTGCTAAAATTTGAAGAATAAAACAACCAACTCAAACATACTCAAAAGTTATGTTGGAACATGTGTAAAATTTTCAAATCTTTATATAATGGTATACAAAAGACCAATGTGCGTAGCAACAGAATAAAAGTAATGAATATGTTCAATTTTCATAAAAGATTACAAAAATTTCATCATATCTCCCATATAGGGTTTACATGTAAGATACATCTTGGGATCTAAGATAGAGGGAATTCTAAACAACTTCAAGTCCTGTCTCCAAAGTAACATCCCAAAGATCTAGGTCTATGCCAAAAGCTATGTTCTCCTTGATCTTGCTCAACACCTTGTGCTTTACCTAGGTGGTTGGGAAGTCACCCACCAAGAGAGAGAAACAAGGTATGTGCCAACAATATGAACAATAAACAAAGACCAGAACAACAATAAAACATAAGGATATAGATTCATTATAAGATGAGAAGGCCAAGATAATGAGGCATATAACAAAAGATTCTTGCATAAACAATTAAATAATAATGAACTTGCATGAATGATTACTATTGGACTAAATTAAGTATGTAGGGTTGAGGCACCTACCAGACCCCTACCTATAGATGAGGGGAGAGTAATCACATTCCCAATCACCTATCAAATATTTTATATTGGGGAGAAATAACACATTCCTCATGAGAAAGTAAGCACATTCCCCAAGGCAAAAACACATGCCCTAACTACGGGAGGTTGTACATGAGTACCACTACTATAGCTAAATAGTCAATAAACCATCATGCTCATGGAATAATAAAGTGGTAAGAAATATCATCAAATATTTGCAACATGGAAGTGGGTTTCCAAGACCTAAGAAATAATATATCAAAACTAATTTTGAGGCAATTAGAACAAGAGAAACAATAATAAAGGAAATAGGGTTCATTTCAAGCCTCATTACAGAGAATAGGGTTGGTTCACAAATATCTCAACTAAAGGGTAGGATTTTCACATACCGCTCTTACTAATTTAACTACTCACTTTCACCACTTTAATTGAGTTCAAGGTCCACTTTTCCTATTTTCAATGTATAATCATTTATGAGAGTATATCATGTACATTAATGTAAAGAAACGCTCGATTTTGGACTATTTGAGAAAAACCTCGATTTAGAATCTGAAAACATCACCATTGATCTTATTAGGTTCTCCTGACTAGGAAAACATATAATTTTGTCAATTTTGGAGTTATGTTGATTAAAGTACATTTTTAGTGATTTTTATATATTAAATCATTTTCTAGAAAACACATTTTGACAAAACTCAAAACCAAACCTCAAGCATATTTTTATTAGAAACATTACATTTTTCTAATTCCAAAACATATTCATTTTTAATTTATGGACAACCAGAGAAAAAGATATGATTTTTATAAAACTGAACAATCAGAAATGCCTAAAATTCCAAATAAGCGAGAAATTATGACAAAGAGGGAGAGAGAAGGGCCAGTCCCACGTGACTTGTCCCAATTGCTAGCCGCCAAGTCATGTGTCAAGGCCAATAGGGTCACATCCAAGGCAAACAAAAACATGGCTAAAAGATTGGAACGCCGCGTGGTCCCAATTGCTAGCCGCCAAGTCATGTGTCAAGGCCAATAGGGTCGCATCCAAGGCAAACAAAAACATGGCTAAAAGATTGGAATGCCGCGTGCGGGAGACAAAGAAAAGAGGAGAAAATAGAGGGTAAAACAGAGATTTGACAATGGGGACTCATCCCCTTCGAACCAGCACCATGGAAAGCTACCCGCAAGTAGCAGCTTGCATGAGATTTGGGGAAATACAAATCCTCCTTTGATTCTCTGATCTAAGAACACAAAAATGAAGCATCTGGTACCAGAAACTTACCACTTGGTCGAATTGGACCCTGGTTATGACGAGTGCCCGGGCTAGGAGCCGTAAGGCCTCGATGAATGGTGACCTATCATCGGTAAAGAACAAAACAATAGATGACATTGAGTGGAGAGAAAGATCAGGTGAAGGATGAGGGAGCTAATGGTACCTATATATAGGAGTGGTTGAGTATAAATCCATAGGAGGTAGGAGCTCCGAGGAGTAGAGGATGGGATTTGGTAAAATCACGTATACACAATGTGAGATCATGAGTAGGGGTTCGTTTAATGTGGAATCTAAAAAGGAACATGTGGGAAAAGAAATCATGCAAAAGATTAAGAGATGAGCGAGAAATTGTAATCCAAATATCAAACTGTTCACGGCGCACTATTCACATAAGTGGAAGGTAAGAGACAACTTTACAACCTTTCAATAAAAAATCCAACAACTCTAATCACACATGTGAGAATATAAAAGGCTTGACATATTAAATTCGTCTCCCAATAAATTTTAAATAAAGTGTGAATGCAATTAATTTCCTATTTTCTCTCTCTTCATTTGAGGGTACAAATGAACTAAAAAATTAATGAAATTTGACACCTAGTCTATTTTGGACATGGGGAATCCAAATATGCAATTAGAATTCCCTTTGAGAACTTTTGTTTTGTTCAATAAACCAAATCCTATTTTCTCTTTCTTCCATAATTAATGATTATAAGATTCTCCAATTTTGATGAAACTATATCCACAAGTCACATTTAGTGTCTTGGATACGAATTTGCCAATATTTCCTCATGTTGAAGTTATTTGTTTAATTAATTAATGTATTGAAGGTTCTACACACTCTCTCTCCTGATTTCATCTTTTAATCAAATATTCTCCGAATTGAGTGAAATTCACCGAAAGGCACATTATTATGTGTAGATTACGAATCTAAGATTATTTGCCACCCATAGAGTCATTAAATATTTTATTTGATATTTTTGGAGAAAATTCATACCTTCTTTTCCAAATAGAATTGATATAGTTATTATAGTCCCAAAATTATGAAACTTGGCCTCCAAGCCAAGTCAAAAACCAAGGAAAACTAATCTCAAGTTTTTAACCAATCTTCCGTTTATGAGTTTTGGCCTATTATCTATTATTACCACAATTTCTCTTATTAAATAATTCAATATCACATTAAAATGTTTAAAACATTATTATTCATTCTTTTTTCTCTTCCTTGACCCATAAGGCTAAGTGGTAAATTTGTATATTCCCTTAAGTAAACTTTCACTAAGGTATTTATGCATAAACCCTTTTATTGGTATAAATAATGAACAAATGTTCATCAAACCACTATTATTTCCACAAATTAAACATCAAATCCAAAAAGGATAGAAATGAATGGAAAAACATGGAAAAGGGCTAAAAAGAGAACATGTCCAAGTTTTGATATGTTACAACACTCCACCCCTGAAAGAGGATTTTGTCCCTGAAATCACAAGCTAAGAAAGAAGAGTGAGTATGCAACATATCAACATGAAACTTCCAGTTTGTTTCCTCCAAACTATAAAACTTGCACCAAAAACATTCACTAGCAACTCCTCATAGGCCAGATTCTCAAGGATCACTAAGGGTTCCACTATTAAGATTTCTTTTTACATTTTTAGGCTTATTAGAATTATATTCATTAGGATATCACATTATTATTATTATTCTTTCAATTGTGTCCTATTATATCACTTTATTGGCAAAAGAGTTATATTTCATTATTATGCAAGAAACCCTATATATATTTCTTATTTATTTCATTAAGAACAATTAGAGTTATACTCAATTATCTCAATTTTTATCAATATATTTGACCATCATCCTTAATAATATGGATTTTGACTCTATTATCCTCATATCATCCCCATACTAAATTATATCAAATTACTTTGCATGAAATAAGACATTTTATCTAATTTGTTATTAAGTCTACAACTAATCTAAATAATGTCACATTAATTACTAATATCTATATTACACATTGTCACATTACCTTTCTTACTCACATTAATATCCTCAAAAATCTTTTACTCATATGTATACACTTCCTATTATTCATTATGCATATTTAAAGCACATTACGCATTCATGCATGTTTATGTGAATCAAATTACTCATTAACTATATTTGAGTCATTAGGTGAATATTAGAGAACAATGTGAAACATATTACATATTATTTAATTGATATACATATTAGTTTAGGATTATGTGGTTTTATGTGTATCAATATATCTTATTTTATTACGAAAACTAATGTCACTAATGATCATGAATGTCATTTAGGATGCATATATCAATGTTAGATGATTACAACCTAGGGTTTAGGTCAACATGATCATTAAAATTCACTTATACCTTCTTATTAAGTCTAGGATTAGGCTCCATTTATCTCACTCATCATAACATCAGAGATTACTTGTCCATGACTTGGCTAGCATCATGCGTATCCACAATTAGGATTAATATGTGAGTTACTTATATTATGTGCATTAAATATCCATTAGGATTCAAACATGTGAACTATTCATTAGATGACCATTATATGTCCATTAGTGTATAAACAAACATGTTAGGGGATAAGTATAACCTTGTTTAGCCAAAAATAATGATCCAAGCACACTAACATCCTATTCATGGAGTTAGGGTTTCTTGAGTCAGATTAGCTAGATTTCGAAATGTCACAGGGCTCCATCCCCTTAAAAAGGATTTCATCCTTGAAATCTAACCATCCAAGCATTGACAACCAACTACTCTGCACCCCTTAAAAGGTTTGACCTACCAAGAAAAACTAAACTATAAGTAAAAGGGTAAGTCTGACTAAACCATGTATAAGATCCATCATGCTTCCACTTCACACTCTGATAGCTTACCAAACTACAAAGTCTAGGTTGTAGGGTAAGGCAGGGAAAACCTGTGGTCCTAAGGGACATAAGGAAGTTATATTGGGTATCCATCCTCAAAACAAGTCACAACACCTAAAAGACTAGGTCATAACTTAATGTTCCCATAGATATCCAACAAAGATGTCAAAGATTACTATTGCCTAAAAGCATGCTATTTTTGAAAATCCGTATTAGCTCAAACTAGGCAGTATTCATATGGATCCAAGAGTCCTCGTAAACCAAGCTAGTGGTGTGGAGGAAAATCTTACCAGCCCCCGAACCTTGATCCTTTCTAGACACCATTCTTTCAACTTATGCCCTAATACCTACCTAACAAGCTCATCACATAAAGGTTAACTAAACATATTTCTAACATGGAACTCTTATGATCCTAAATCTACCTTCCATCATCTCATGAACAACATAGATCAATTCTAGGACAAACATGTCACCTAAAGGGAAACTATGTAAGGCAAGGATTCTAATTAGGGAGACAAAATTGAAATAGTCAGATTCTGACTACCATGGGCTCTGATACCATGTTGTAAAAGAGTGAAATCACCCCATTACTAACATTTAAAGAATAAAACATCCATCCCAAACATACTCAAAAGGTATGTTGGGACATGTGTAAAATTTTCAAATCTTTATATAATGGTATACAAAAGACCAATGTGTATAGAAGTGGAATAAAAATAATGACTATATTTATTTTCATAAAAGATTAAAAAATTTCATCATATCTCCCATATATGGTTTACATGTAAGATACATCAAAGGATCTAAGATAGAGGGAAGTCTAAACTACTTCAAGTCTTGTCTCCAAGTAACATATCTAAGAGCTAGGTCCATACCAAAAGCTATGTTCTCCTTGATCTTGTTCAACACCTTCTACTTTACCTAGGTGGTTGGGAAGTCACACAACAAGAGAGAGAAACAAGGTATGTGCCAACAATATGAACAAGGAACAAAGTAAGAACAAAAATGAAACATAAGGATATCGATTTATCATAAGATGAGAAGGCAAAGAGAGTGAGGCATAACTAAAGATTCTTTCCATAAACAATTAAATAATAATCAACTTTCATGAATGATTAATGTTGGACTAAATTAACTAAGTAGGGTTGAGGAACCTACCTGGCCCCAAAATATAGATGAGGGGAGAGTAATTACATTCTCAGTCACCTATCAAAAAAATTATATTGGGAGAAATAACAAATTTTGTAGGGGAGAGTAACCACATTCCCTAGGGCAAAAACACATGCCCTAACTATGGGTGGTTGTACATAAGTACTACTACTATAGCTAAATAGTCAAATAAATCATCATGCTCAAGGAATAGAAAAGTGGAAAGAAATATCATCAAATAGTCGCAACATGGCAGTGGGGTTCCAAGACCCAAGAAATAATATATCGAAACTAATTTTGAGGCAATTAGAACAAGAGAAAAATAATAAAGGAAATAGGGTTCATTTCAAGCCTCATTATGGAGAATAAGGTTGGTTCAAAAATATCCTAACTAAAGGGTAGGATTTGCACATACCTCTCTTACTAATTTCAATTACTCACTTTCACCACTAAAATAGAGTCCAAGGTCCACTTTTCCTATTTTTAATGTATAGTCATGTATTAGAGTATATCATGTACATTAACGTAAAGAAAACCCCTATTTTGAACTTTTTGGACAAAAATTTAATTTAGACTCCAAAAACATCACCATTGTTCTTATTAGGTTCTCTTGATTAAAAAAATATAATTTTGTCAATTTTGGAGTTATGATGATTAAAGTGTATTTTTGGTGATTTTTATGTATTAAAATCATTTTCTAGAATACACCTTTAAAAAAAACTCAAAACCAAACCTCTAAAGTATTTTTATTAGAAAGATTACATTTTTTTATTCCAAAACATATTTATTTTAATTTTTGGACAACTAGAGAAAAGATATGATTTTTATAAAACTTACCAATTAGAATCCCCAAAATTCCAAATAAGCAAGAAATTGCAACAAATAGGGAGAGAGAAGGCCCGGGCCCACGTGACTTGGCCCAATCACAAGCAACCAAGTCACACGTCAAGGCCAACAGGGTCGCATCCAAGGCAAATAAATACAGGGATAAAACACTAGAACACCCTCATGGGGAGACAAAGAAAAGAGGAGAAATCGGAGAGTAAAATCAAGATTTGACAATGGGGATTCATTTCCTTCAAACCAGAGACATGCAAAGCTAGCCGCAAGCATCAACTTGCGTGAGATTTGGGGAAATACAAATCTACCTTAAATTCACCGATCTAAGAACACAAAAATGAAGCATCTGGTACCAACAACTGACCACTCAGTCGAATTGGACCCTGGTTATGACGGGCTTCTGGGTGAGGAGCCATAAGGCCTCGGTGAACGGCAACCTATCATCAACAAAGAACAAAGAAATAGATGAAATTGAGAGGAGGTCAAGATCAAGTGAAGGACGATGGAGCTAATGGTACTTATATATATATATATATATATATATATATATATATATATATATATATATATATATATATATGAGTGGTTGAGTATAAATCCATAGGAGATAGGAGCTCAGAGGAGTAGAGGATGAGATTTGGGAAAATCACATATACACAATGTGAGATCATGAGTTGGGGTTCGTTAATGTGGAATCTAAAAAGGAACATGTGGGAGAAGAAATCGTGTGAAAATATTAAGAGACGAGCGAGAAATCATGATCCAAATATCAAACTGTTTGCGGCGCACTGTTCTCATAAGCAAAAGGTAAGAGAAAACTTTGTAATAATTCAATCAAAAGTTTGATGGCTCTGATCACACATGTGAGATTATAGAAGGTGTGACATATTAAATTCATCTCCAATAAATTTCAAATAAAGTGTCAATGCAATTAATTTTCAATTTTCTCTCTCTTCATTTGAGGGTGCAAACAAACTCCAAAATTTATGAAATTTGATACATAGCCTATTTTAGACATGAACAATCTAAATATGAAATTATATTTTCCATTTGAGAACTTTTGTTTTATTAAATAAACCAAATCCTATTTTCACTTTCTTCCATCATTAATGATTATAAGATTCTCCAAATTTGATGAAACTTCACCCACAAGTCACATTTAGTGTGTTGGATACGAATTTTGCCATTATATCCTCATGTTGAAGTTATTTGTTTAATTAATTAATATATTGAAGGTTCTACATACTTTCTCTCTCCTAATTTCATCTTTTAATCAAAGATTCTCCAAATTGAAGGAAAATTCACCCAAAGGCATATTGTAATGTGTGGATTACAAATCAAAGAATATTTTCTACCTTTGGAGTCATTATATATTTTATTTGATATTTTGGAGAAAACTTGTATCATCTTTTCCAAATACAATATATATGGTTATTATTGTCCCAAAATTATGAAACTTGGCCTCCAAGCCAAATCAGGCCCAAGGAAAATGAATCTCAAGTTATTTTTAACCAATTAGTCTTCCTTTTATGAGGGTCGATTATCCATTATTATCTCAATTTCTTTTATTAAACAATTCAATATCACATTAACATGTTTAAATCATTACTATTCGTTTTTTTTCTCTTCCTTAACCCATAAGGCTATGGAATGTTCTAGAAAGAATCTATTTTATCATTATCTCACATAAGTGGTAAATTTGAATATTAGACCCTTAAGTAAACTTTCATTGAGATATTTGTGCATAAACCCTTTTATTGGTATAAATAATGAAAAAATGTTCACCAAACCACAATTATTTTCACAAATTAAACATCAAAGCCAAAAAGGATAGAAATGAAAGGAAAAGTTTGGAAAAGGGCCAAAAAGAGAATATGTCAAGTTTCAATATGTTACAACTCGACAGTAGGAATAGATACAAAGGGCCCTTTCTCTTCTTACTCTTGTTCTTGTTGTTGCTGTCTCAACTAGCAGCGGTATCAATTACCATATGAACCAAACCAATGGTTGTGCAAATTCTTGTCACACCTATCATTTTGAACTTCGTGAAGGGCCTGATTAATTCATACAAGTGATATTGTTAAGTAAAGATAAGAAATCATAAAAATGTAATTAAGTCAATACTTAGAACTCTTCTATTTGTCTATGTCGAACAAACTCCTTCCAATCATCTTGACAAATATAGTTCCATTTTTTCTAGGGTTCCTTCTTGTCTCCAAAGACACAATCTTTGGTGAGGATTGTTTGCCAATCTCTATGTCTTCTCCCGAAGTGCTGCATAACATACTTGTGATGCATCTTTTCATCAAATTCATACCAGCTCTAAAAAAGGTTCAACATTCAATATTGTTTAGAAATGTTAGAAAAAAGAATAGAAAAAAAGACTATAAAATGTAACTACATTTATCTCACCTCTAACTCCTTCCAGATGAGGTCCTTACAGAACAGACTTACTTGTCTGCAACCCTTAGTGGGGAGAGGCACATTGCTTCGACCAAGGACCCCACAATAGA
Organism: Alisma plantago-aquatica; assembly: GCA_963693085.1. NCBI lineage: Eukaryota > Viridiplantae > Streptophyta > Magnoliopsida > Alismatales > Alismataceae > Alisma > Alisma plantago-aquatica. The sequence goes on from OY856413.1 coordinate 407,368,868, forward strand.
TGACAAACTCATTAGTAAGTGGAGTGCATGCTTCATTGAATTCAATGATTGTCTTCTTCCCTTGCCTATTTGCAACATCTTTCATCACATTTATCCTTCTAACTCCCTTACACTTTTGATTCTGAGCACCGTCATCACCCTGATCAGGATGCTCAACATTCTCACACTTATGGTCACATTGCTCCTGGTCAGATGGCATCTATAAAATCAAAAGTAAATAAAAAAGTCAGATCGCATATAAAAAGTCAAACTATAATGAAATCAGATCACACATATATATATATATATATATATATATATATATATATATATATATATATATATATGAACAAATCAACATGTTATATAATGCAAAAAAAAGTTAGATTACATATGAGCACTATACCTTAAACTAATATCCCTTATGTGTAATCTTCATGTGTATAATCATCAATGTCAGATTTAATATTTACACTTGGTAAGCCAATAGAAAATGGACTAGAGTCATCATACTTGTCATAGTACTCTTATTCATCAATTGGATCTGAAATGAACTGTCTTTTCCCATGAAGAATGATAGACCAAATTTCTTTTGTAGGATTGTTGATATAGAATACATGTTTTACATGTGATGCCATGAGGAAAGGTTCATCCTTCTTGCTTGTCCACTCAAAATTCACTTGTGTGAAATTGAGTTCGTCAACTACAACACCTTTATTGTTATCAACCCATTTACTCTTATATAATGGAACTTTAAACTCTTTGTAGTCAAATTCCAATATGTCTTCAATGGAACCTTATTAAGACATCTTTCCTTCACATAGACTCTTATCCTTAGCACTATAAAAATACAATGAAGATGCCTGAAGGGTGACCCTACTATTTTTTATGACACTTTTATCATCGTGAAGTTTTGTGTAGTATGAAAATCCATTTATGTCAAACCCTTCATAAGATGTAATGTGGATCTTCGGCTTCTACACGAGCCATTTGATAGTTTCTGTAACATTATTTGTTGTTTGAGATAGTTGATTGAATACTTCCTTTTCAAACCACCTAATATATGTTTAAGTATGCTCTCTAGCTAGATACATCGAACTAGCTTGGGGATGACTTCTATTGATCTCGTTGGTGTGTTCAGTGGTATAAATACCCACATCATCAATGTGGTGTAAAATATACAAGTGTGCTTGTTCCCACCATTCACAATTGATATGTATCAGTTGTTCTCTAAAAATACCTTTACCGGAATAAACATCAGAGCTCACGACATTAGCAGTAGTTTCATTGCAACTTAAAAAGTCATTGTAAATGCACATAACATCCCTAGAAATATAGACCTCAATGATATTCCCTTCAGACTGAAAATAGTTCTGAACATCACCTTTAAAAACACTCATCTACCACTAATGCACGGGTTTTGAGTCGCTTTTAGAGGCCAATTTTATACGTGTTTTGTGTATCTATTTGTCACTTTCTTGATTATATTCGCATAAATCACTATTGTTGGCCTGTACACTCTGTTTGCATCAAATTATGCTTATTTTATCATATTTATAAGATTTTATATATTCCCCAAACTTATATACATTTTTCTGCATTTTTCAGGTACTTTATGTACAATGCAGAGTCAGTGCCACCGACCCTTGAAGTCGGTGCCATTGAGATGAGATCAGCAAGAAGTCCGCAATCGACCAGAAGAGTCGGTGCCACTGAGATGACTTTGGTGATGGATGCGGTCAACCAGACAAGTCGATGGCATCGACCACATAGGTTGGTGCCACCGAGTTAGCTTCAGCGTGAAAGGGAGAAAATTTGCCTCAGCTAGCACCGACTCAGCCAGAGACCAACTAAAGCCCGATGTCGTCGGTGCCACTGACTCTGTCATATGTCAGCAATCTAAACCAGCCACCCCGATCAAACGATCCACGTTAGGTAGTACCATAAGTGACCTAAGACAAAAAGGGAGGCCGGCCAAAACCAAAAATGGAGGAACTTTTGCATCGCACGATGACCAGAGAAGAGAGGGAGAGAAGTACAGAGCCGAAGGACGACAACCAGATGATTCAAGCACCTTTGATGGGCATTTCTACTGCTTGAAGACTACATATCACACATTTCTCGAGAAGGGTCATCCGAAGCATCGTCTTTCCAGGGGTTACACGAATTTTTTCATATTTTCCACAATTTTCTTCTCTCCTTCCATATACTTTCAAATGAAAACCATGTGGGGCTAAACCCCTCTGTTCCTTAGGACCCGAGAGTAACCTGGGGAATCGTTGTATTGACTTTTATATGATTTAGTATACGTTTCTTATATTTCTTGGATATATAAGTTTTGATTTTAATGACTTATTGTTGTTTTATCACCATCGATAGGGTATTAGACCAATAATCACTCTAAAAGGAAGATTAACGGTTAGAAAACCATAACTTGTACACTGCCCTATGTGTTCCTTAGAATAGGTGACGTATAGGTAGTGGAAAGAACCCAGAGTTTTCAAGAATGCACCTAATCTAAGAATAAAATTACCATTGACATGGAATTGTCTTAGATTTAGGTAGTGGATTGTATTGCGGGAGCAAACAATTCGAGCTACAAGCTTTCTATCCAGGATATCAATGCGAATTTATATTAATTTGGTAAAAATGATATACAACGAGACCCGTGGTGAAACCGGTAAACCTAAGGAATTCCACCATAATTAAATCAACCATTTTTGTTTTCTCTTTCATTTTCTTTTCTTTTGTTAAAACCCAATTTAACCATTTCAATCGGCCTCGTTGATCGTACCTTCGTTAGTAGTAGTCACTGAGACTACATCTCCCTGAGTTCGATTCGGGCCTCACAAGGCCTATATTATGTGATGCGTCCACTTGCATTTTTGCACTTGGTTTTGACATGTCAAGTTCTTGGTGTCGTTGCCAGGGAGACGACAAGTTTTCAGCACTACAAGTGCTGCGGTCGGCCACTCTAGGCCACTTTTTATTTTTCTTGTAATTTTATTTTAATCTTTTGAACTGACTTGCAAATCTTATTTATCTTTCTCAATTATTAGTACCATTTCATACACTGTTGTTTGAAATTTGAAGGTACTAGTAAAGCAACAATGGGTGACAGAGCAGCAACTAAAGAAAAGACCATATGGGAGAAGATCAAGGCGTCTTCTTCGACTGCTCAGGTGGGCTCGATCAAGAAATAGGCAGTGAATGTGGCACAATACAAGATTGACCTAGGGCTGATTGCACTAGTAAAGTCACAAGCTTTTCACAGGCATACTCATGAATACCTAGTGGCACACATCAGTAGCTTTGTGGAGTGTTGTGACATGGTGAAAGTGGATAAATGTCTACAAATAGCTATTTACCAGAAGTTGTTTCCATCATCGTTGGCAGACAAGGCAAAAGAATGGCTATACAACCTGCCAAAGGAATTCATTGAGACATGGGATTAGATGATTGAGGTCTACTTTGAAAGATACTTTGCCCGCTGGAGAAGACCAATGAGTTGGTCTGGAAGATTTATAACTTCAAGCAACAAGCTGAAGAATCATGTCTAGAGGTGTGGGAGAGATTCTAGAATATGCTCAGAAAAGTCCCTCATCATGGGATGGGTCTGGAAAACTAGGCAAAGATGTTCTATTTTGGTCTTAACCATAACGAGCGTGTCACTCTGGATAGTGTAGGCACATGGTTCTTGTGACACATCGTTCGAATAAAACGTTATTAACTAAGAAGAATAAATCACTAAGTAACGGATTACCAAAAATCACTAAAAATTAAAACCATTTTACAAAGAGGTCCACACATAGGAAAATTCTTTCATAAAGAACAAAGTAACATAATTACATACTGGTTCACAAGTACATATCCTGTATCATCTTTTTCTGAGGATTACATGCATCAACTGCTCTGTTAAACTAAACACATGCAGTATGAAATCTCGAGGCACTAAGCCAAAATCTCGAAAGCATTAACTACTACTCCGAGGACCTGAGAGTACAGAGATGACACATAGGACTCTATGTACATCTATACAAGACATATCTTCCAGTGTCTCCACCTAAGAATTCACTGTTGATCCTGCTGCTGCTGTTGTTCTTCACCTATTGAAGGATTCCTACCTCCTCGTCCGCGTCAACCTAAAAATGTGGTTCCCATGGGGGTGAGACAATTGTAAAATTGCCCCAGCGAGAGATATAACTCTCCACCAGAAACATTATTATGGAAGATTAATAAGATAAGTCTGAACAGAGAAATCATAATTGCTTAACAGCAGTTAATTCATTGTTTAACAGATTAAAACATTATTCTTATCTAAAACATTATAGTTGTAACCTGATAGAGCATCGTATCACTTATTCCATAAGGAATGTGAAGAACATGTATAACATTTATCCGCTGCACTAAGCAGTATAATATCAACTAATGTTTCTCGCATATGAACTTTATGCAAACACATTACACAGCTAATTTTATTTTACACATCATGTGTCAGGCTGCAATTAACTTGCCAAAGTAAATTGACATCTTCATTATAGAGTTATAGCCACAACATATACTCTCTTTAGGCTTAGAACACACAGCTAATGCCTGGGATTGTTTTATGGAGTCATGGCCTATAGCCATACTCTTTTAACAAAGTATTGGGATCTTAATCCCTCATCTCATCAAACACATTTCCATTTCTTAACAAGTTCATCATCATGATTATAGAATATGGGTATTCAAACCCTTAATTCAACATATAATATTGGTTACCACATAACAGGTAACTTAATGCCTTCAGGTCATTTTGACCAAGGTAAGCATGATTCTTACTACATAAGCATTCCACATCACACACAAAGATTAACTCCCCTCTTATTACTTCTTAATAGGCAACAAGGCATATTATGGCTTATGAAGCCCATACACAATTTCAATAGTTAAAACATCATATGGCACACAAGGCTCATTAATTTCATATTACTTCTCACTAAGCAACAAAGCATATGAAGGCTTATAAGGCCTATAAAACATTTTCAATATAAGAGCATCATAGCTCATACATGGCTATGCTTATCATCTCAACATACCTCCATGATTAGTTCTCATGATAATAGATATAATGCTTTCATATCAGCACCATGCAACACAAAGTCTAACCTCTATTCCCATTTTAGGGTTAGGATTCCCCTTACATATTATCACCCTCCATTAGGGTTTTCCACAAATAACCATTTAGGTTCTTAAGATCATGTTATTAATGATCAAACCTTAACTCATTGCTCTGCACATATAGGAGCCAACATTGATAACATAAGTATTCAATCATCCTTATTTATTCTCATCATTCATCATTAAATGGATTATCAACACAAAGTATGAGTTTCTCTCTCATCTTTACCAGAATATGATTGCATCATAGTCTATTGATTTGGATTAACCTTTGCATAAGGCACGTTAGCCTACACTTATCAAAGTGCATTACACCTGAATGTAACAACTGACATGACACACTTCATGTGTCACTCATCCAAATATATTGGATTTAAAATACATTAAGGTATATCACACTTGAGGTGTTGGATGTGATATCTATCATATTTTGATGTATCACTTCCCTCATCACCATTACCTTACTTAAGTTCATCCACTTAGCTTGTATTAGGGTATTTCCCATCCTAATAATTTGTACACCAGTTCATAACATTTATCATGTAAAGTATTGGTCACAAGTCACTGTATTTATAAAATACAACCATTGCTAATGATATGGACTCATCTTTGAGTTAGGAACTATTGATATAAGGATATCCACTATCAACCTCTTTAGATGTTACACTTGTCAATATATTAATCACTATTCCATTATTAGGAATAGGATTCTCCATGATTATAAATTAAGGTTCACATAGCATCTCCCATAAATATGGGTTTCACATAACCTTACTCTACTTTAGAGTTTCACATAACATCTTCATATATCAGAGTTTCATATAACATTACCCTACAATAGGGTTTCACATAGCATTACCTGAAATTAGGTTTTCACTTGTCATCACCCTTAATTAGGGTTTCACATGTCACACCCTTGACTAGGGTTTCATCAACCTTCTCAATTAAGGTTTCATGATCTCTTTACAAAGTATCATACCCTGATTACTTATTATGTTCATGTTGAAAGTGTTGAGGTTTAACCATTACATGATTGTCACTCATGTAGGGATTCCTCTTCTCTCATCCTCTCTAGGATGTCAATTACTCCAATCTTAATTTTATTAGGTCCATACAACTTGAATGAAGGGTTGTCATAAAATATCAAATCATTGCTTTCATAAGCATCAACAGTTAACCACTCAACAAGGTACTAAATACCCTAGTACCTCAAAGGTACAACCATTGTAATTACCTTTGGTTTACATCATTAATAATCAATTAGTTAATTGACCTTTAGTCACCTTAGGTGTTCAAATGGTTTGACCAATTGAACCTCAAATATTCTTGGTCACTTAGACCCCAAACGGTCTTAGTCACTCAGACATTGAATGGTTTGAAATCATTTAAGCAAAACCATAATGAAACTGTATGGTCATTTCTTACTTGAACCCACTTGGGTCTCGAAACAGTTTGAGAACGTTTGGTCTCAAATGGTCTTGAGACCATTTGGACCCAAACAGTCTTGATACCATTCGGACTCAAACGGTCTTAAGACCGTTTAGTCCAAACCCTGTCAAAACCGAATGGACCAACAAGGTCTTTCAACACTTATCAAATCAGTGTTTCAATCATTAAACCCTCTATCAATTGAACTACTGATTTGTTCTTCAATCGAATCATTGAATCACCCTTAATTTGGACCTTCAATCAGGGTTTTGAACCCAATTGAACTAGGGTTTATAATCAAGGAATCCATCAATTAGGGTATTGAAATTGAAGAACCGTCAATGATTGACATTGTGGAACTAATTCAATTGAAATTGTTGGATCATCATCAAACCATGACATGACCTGACCTCAAACAGTCTTGAGGTCGTTTGGATGACCTACAAATGGTCTTTAGACCGTTTGACTCATCCATCATTAAAATTATAAAATTCACTTAGAGTTTGCATCATTGAATTGATCATCAATTTAGTTATTGATTGTATTTCAATTTGATATGACTGGGCCTTCAACCATCCAATCATACTTCATCATAGACTTCCAAACGGTCTTGGTTGACCTCCAAATGGTCTTGAGACTGTTTGGGTGACCTCCAAACGGTCTTGAGACCGTTTGGGCTAGTCAACCCAAAATTGCTTCAATTCACTTAAGGATTCAACACTCAACCCGATTAGGGTTTGCAATAGGTAGATTATCCAATCAGGGAACCTTTAGAAACTCATCAATTAAATCTATTAGATCATTATTCAAAACATAAGAATCCCCCCTCAAATGATCAACCCTCTCCATTCAGTCAACCACTCCAAACGGTGTGGAACTCAAACCTTCAAACGGTTTGCAAACTGTTTGGTCACCAAACGGTTTGGTGAAATCGTTTGGACCACATGTTGAAACCGTTTGCAATAGATATTTGTGAAGGTGTGTGCTTATGATTATGTCATCATCATCAAGCTATAAACCCACAAAACTTTCTGTGATTTTCATGGTGATTGCATCAATCAACCAAATAAAATTTTGGACACAAAGAAAGTATCAACAATTGATGAAGATATGGAATCAATAACAAAGTTCAAGGGTTCAAGTTATATAACTCGCCTTCAATTGAGCTTCAAAGCTTGGAGCTTCACGTCAAAAATTGTGGAAGAAGCTTTTGCAAGCTCCCAAGGCTCGTCCTCAAGCTTTGGAGTGAAAAGATTGGCTAGGATTGAAGATGGAGTGAAATAGAGAAGAAATCATGCATTGTTTTGTGATTTCCATCATGAATTCGAGGTGAAAGAAGGTCAAGAAGCTTACCAAGAGGTTGGGGGTCGTCCTCCTATTTCTCCAAGATCCCTTGGTCGTTTTTTCAAGCAAGAAGTGAAAGTGGATCAAAATTATCCCTTCACCTCATAGATAAAGGAGCTTATATATGAATTTTATTGAAAATTCATTTAAGAGAGAGAAAGTAGGAATTATCTCCTCAAATTTCTTGTCATATGCCCCCTTCTCTTCCTTAGGGACGAGGCTATCCTCTTTTCCTCTTATTCCTCTCAATTATCCACGATTTAAAGGAAAACAAACTAAGCACCTTAAATCATATTATAATAATATCCGAAAGTGAGTGGATATTTCTTTTTCTTTTCTTAATGTGAGTGGGTTCTCCACTCACGTAGATATTTCCTTTGCCTTTGCAAGGCACAAGGACGTCCAAACATAACCAAACTCAACCATTATGGTTTTGGTTGAAGGGCAATCCAATTAATGTAATTATTTTTGCATTAAATTGAATTAGGGTTTCAATTATGCTTAAATCTTGATTATTTTAATATCAAGATTCTCTTTCCTTCAAAATGATTCAAATGAGGCGGCCCTCTAAAATTATTTTCTCTAACTGATGCCAAGAATCATGAGGGACCCTCTTGAAGTGGTATTTTGCATATTGAACCCTAGATTTTGGGTAAATTGCACATTACACCAAAACTAGGTTTTAATGCACAAACATTTCTCAACAGGCTCTTTCTTGTTATTCAGGCTTGTAGAAGCCATACTACTACATCATACTCATTCCCATGATTCTTCAACACATGAGGAACATTGAATCATGTACCATTTGCAAATTAACCCCTCAACTTGGGTAATTTGCACTTTAGTCCAAAATTAACAAAACATTGTTTCAACATTATTCAAAAAGGACTAAAAATTGAAATATAAGTTCCTATTGAGCCTTAATTACTTTGAGAGAGATAAGAGAGAGCATATAATCAACTTCATTAAGCAAAACATCTAGGTTTAAGCATAACCCAAGTCAGGGATGTTACAAATTATAAACCCCTAACAAGGATTTCGTCCCCAAAATCCCAGATAACAAAAGATAGTTGTTACTCATGTCATCAAGTCTCTAATTATCATCTCAATATCATGGAGATACTATAGATCTTTAATCCACACAAAGTTCTTCCACACAGGATTATTCGAAGAAAATATTTTCAACTTGATAAACTTTTCACCATAATTACAATTGTTCCTTCCATTAGTTCAACCTTATCAATGTTTATGTTTATGCAGAGAATAAAACCCTAACATATGATGTTCATATTATTTTGTGTAACTAGATTGACTTCATAGTTTACCAATATAGGTAACCAACATAAATACCTTACTTTGGTATTCATCATATGTATTGAGAACACATCTCATCCTTATCATATTCGATTTCCTATTGTTACCACCAAGGGTCCACATGCACAAAGTATTTATTTTACTTTAGGACATTGGTTGTTCCATATATCATTATCTTGGAACCAAAGTCCAAAGCAAACTGATACTTTTCTATGTATCCATCAACGAATTATTTCTAATCCAAGTACATCAACTGTCATAATACTTACTTGATTGTCATGTAAATGAAATGAAAAAAACATAAAGGAACATACCCCTATCATTACCCAAGGTTGTTTATCAAAGGGGAAACATATATATTCAACAGAGGTAATACACTCAGTAATTCTTATGTTTATTGGGAAAGTTCACTTAGCACTTCCTATGTAATTGGGAAAGTTTACTTAGCACTTCCTTATGTAATTAGGAAAGTTCACTTAGCACTTCCTCATTAATTGGGAATGTTCACTTAGCTCTTCCTCATTAGTTGGGAATGTTCACTTAGCTCTTCCTCATTAGTTGGGAATGTTCACTTAGCTCTTCCTCATTAGTTGGGAATGTTCACATAGATCTTCCTCATTAGTTGGGAATGTTCACATAGCTCTTCCTCATTAGTTGGGAATGTTCACTTAGCTCTTCCTCATTAGTTGGGAATGTTCACTTAGATCTTCCTCATTAGTTTCATTATACTAACTAGATTGTTTCAGAATGACTGCTTGATCAGAGTATTCAGAAAGATAACAATCTAAGAGTTTTCATACTTGCCTTATCTCAAATAATCATATACCTGTCCAGTGTATACATGTATTGAGATTAGGTAGTATGCACTTTATTTGCTATCATATTCCTCACTTTTCATATCATTATACACACAAGATTTTTCATTCTTGAATTTTCTTCAGGCATCACTTCTATATCTCATCTTTTAACACACAAATAAGGGAGATTATAAAGCATTTTAAGGAACACTGAGTAAGATGTATGTTCTCATCTCCCTTGTGTCCCTATAGGACTAGTCAGAGGGATTTCAAAAACAACTACTTTCTTATTTTTAACACATAGAATCATGAAATGAAATTTCAGAATGAATCTATTTCATCTGACCTGTCACAACCCGAGGGTTGACTATTGCATCAGATTGATTCATTGCATAGATCCTTGCAGTTGCTGGTTGTTGACTCTGTGCTTGATTATTGGGTGTTGATGAACCAGCTTAGGACGCTTGTCCTCGTCCTCTATTATTACTAGAAATTTGTCTCCTTTGTGAGCCTTGCTGACTCTACCCCTGGGGTTGAGTCACCATTACATTCCCATCTGGACAATCCTTTACTAGATGTCCCGGTTGTCTACATTGGTAATAGATCCTAGTTGCAAAATAGGGTCTGTGAGATCTAGTCACCGATGTTGATGCTATGCTAGGGGCTCTACTATGAGCAAAAATATGGTCCCTACCCCTACTTGACGCCCAATGTGTCTGGGTATTGAATCTCGATGGTGCTGCCGATGCAGAAAATCTCAAATTTTTAAAACTTTCAGATCTTTGTCCTTGACACTGAGTATACACCTTCTTACTAATGGCATGTCATTTCTTGATTTCAGACCTTTCTATCCTCCTTACCGACTCCACAAAAGTGGCAAACCTCTCCCTGTTCTCTAAAGCAGACACAGGAGTGGTCAGTTCAGCGTTCAACCCCTTCTTGAAACGTTGAATTCATTCCTCATCATTAACCGCCATATGCGGACAAAATTACAACAACTCCATGAACTTAGCTTCATACTCACTAATATTCATTTGTCATTGTCTGATCCTCTCAAATTGAGAGATCTTCTCGTCTAGATATGTCTTAGGGAAGTATTTACTGACGAACTCTCATCGAAATACCTCCCATCCAATTTCTTCACCTGGTCTTTTATCTTCTTCTATAATCCACCAGTGACCAACACTCCCTTTTAGGAGGTACACTGCATGTCTTACCTTCTTGGCTTCAGGAATATTAAGAATTTTGAAAGCCTTTTCCAGGTTTGTCAGCCATAGATCAACATCTGTTGGATCAACTGTACCAACATAATCTATGGATCCAACCCGGTGAAGTCTCTCAAAAGTCTTGCCGGCTCCATACCCCTCATTGTGGGCTGGTGCCCTAGCTGCTGGTGGTGACATCCTGTCTGCCATGTGTGTCATAGTTGCCATAAACTGGCTAAACAGGGTATGGAAGGCTAGATTCTCTATCAAGGCTGGGTTAATCTGGGGTTGTTCAAGTACATGCCCTTCCCTATTCTGGTCTCCTACACCTCCTCCTGGTGCAGCAACACTGCTATCAGTAGCGTGTTCTTCATGTGTTCCAGACATCTTCATGTTTTTCTTCTTCGCCTATATGAGCAGACGTCACTATCAGATAACTGGAAGACACTAGAACAGACTCTACATCTTAGTCATATGTCTCTGTAGACTCGACAAACCTAGCACTCTGATACCACTAAACTGTGACACATCATTCGAATAAAACCTTATGAACTAAGCGGAAACAATCACTAAGCAGTGGATTACCAAAAATCACTAAAAATTAAAATCATTTTACAAAGAGGTCCACACATAGGACAATTCTTTCATAAAGAACCGAAGTAACTTAATTACATACTGGTTCACAAGTACATGTCTTGTATCATCTTTTTCTGAGGATTACATGCATCAACTGCTCTGTTAAACTAAATACAAGATGTATGAAATCTCGAGGCACTAAGACGAAATCTCAAAAGCATTAACTACTACTCTGAGGACCTGAGAGTACAGAGACGACACATAGGACTCTATGTACATCTATACAAGACATATCGGCCAGTGTCTCCACCTGAGAATTCACTTCTGATCCTGTTGTTGATGTTGTTCTTCACCTATTGAAGGATTCCTGCCTCCTCGTCCACGTCCACCTAAAAATATGGTTCCCACGGGGGTGAGACAATTGTAAAATTGCCCCAGCAAGAGATATAACTCTCTGCCAGAAACATTATTATTGCAGATTAATAAGATAAGTATGAACAGAGAAATCATAATTTCTTAACATCAGTTAATTCATTGTTTAATAGATTAGAACATTATTTTTATCTAAAACATTACTGTTGTAACATGATAGAGCATCATATCACTTATTCCATAAGGAATGTGAAGAACATGTATAACATTTATCCGCTGCACTAAGCAGTATAATATCAACTAATGTTTCTCGCATATCAACTTTATGCAGATACACTACACAGCTGATTATATTTAACACATCATGTGTCAGGCTGCAATTAACTTGTCAAAGTAAATTGACATCTTCATTATAGAGTTATAGCCACAACATATACTCTCTTCAGGCTTAGAACACACAACTAATGCATGGGATTGTTTTGTGGAGTCATGGCCTATAGCCATACTCTTCTAACAAAGTATTGGGATCTTCATCCCTCATTTCATCAAACACATTTCCATTTCTTAACAAGTTCATCATCATGCTTATAGAATATGGGTATTCAAACCCTTAATTCAACATAGAATACTGGTTACCACATAACAGGTAACTTAATGCCTTCAGGTCATTTTGACCAAGGTAAGCATGATTATTACTACATAAGCATTCCACATCACACACAAAGCTTAACTCCCCTCTTGTTACTTCTTAATAGGCAACAAGGCATATTATGGCTTATGAAGCCCATAAACAATTTCAATAGTTAAAACATCATATGGCACACAGGGCTCATTAATTTCAGATTACTTCTCACTAAGAAACAAAGCATATGAAGGCTTATAAGGCTTATAAAACATTTTCAATATAAGAGCATCATAGCTCATACCTGGCTATGCTTATCATCTCAACATACCTACATGATTAGTTCTCATGATAATAGATATAATGCTTTCATATCAGCACCATGCAACACAAAGTATTACCTCTATTCCCATTTTAGGGTTAGGATTCCCCTTACATATTATCACCCTCCATTAGGGTTTTCCACAAATAACCATTTAGGTTCTTAAGATCATGTTATTAATGATCAAACCTTAACTCATTGCTCCACACAGCTAGGAGCCAACATTGATAACATAAGTATTCAATCATCCTTATTTATTCTCATCATTCATCATTAAATGGATTATCAACACAAAGTATGAGTTTCTCTCTCATCTTTACCAGAACATGATTGCATCATAGTCTATTGATTTGGATTAACCTTTGCATAAGGCACGTTAGCCTACACTTATCAAAGTGCATTACACCTGAATGTAACAACTGACATGACACACTTCATGTGTCACTCATCCAAATATATTGGATTTAAAATACATTAAGGTATATCACACTTGAGGTGCGGGATGTGATATCTATCATATTTTGATGTATCACTTCCCTCATCATCATTACCATACTTGAGTTCATCCACTTAGCTTGTATTAGGGTATTTCCCATCCTAATACTTTGTACACCATTTCATCACATTTATCATGTAATATATTGGTCACAAGTCACTGTATTTAGAAAATACAACCATTGCTAATGATATGGACTCATCTTTGAGTTAGGAACTATTGATATAAGGATATCCACTATCAACCTCTTTAGATGTTACACTTTTCAATATATTAATCACTATTTCATTATTAGGAATAGGATTCTCGATGTTTATAAATTGAGGTTCACATAGCATCTCCCATAAATATGGGTTTCACATAACCTTACTCTACTTTAGAGTTTCACATAACATCTTCATATATCAGGGTTTCATATAACATTACCCTACAATAGGGTTTCACATAGCATTACCTAAAATTAGGTTTTCACTTGAAATCACCCTTAATTAGGATTTCACATGTCACACCCTTGACTAGGGTTTCATCAACCTTCTCAATTACGGTTTCTTGATCTCTTTACAAAGGATCATACCCTGATTACTTATTATGTTCATGTTGAAAGTGTTGAGGTTTAACCATTACATGATTGTCACTCATGTAGGGATTCCTCTTCTCTCATCCTCTATAGGATGTCAATTACTCCAATCTTAATTAGATTAGGTCCATACAACTTGAATGAAGGGTTGTCATAACATATCAAATCATTACTTTCATAAGCATCAAGAGTTAACCACTCAACAAGATACTAAATAACCTAGTACCTCAAAGGTACAACCATTGTAATCACATTTGGTTTACATCATTAATAATCAATTAGTTAATTGACCTTTATTCACCTTAGGTGTTTAAATGGTTTGACCAATTGAACCTCAAATATTCTTGGTCACTTAGACCCCAAACGGTCTTAGTCACTCAGACATTGAATGGTTTGAAATCGTTTAAGCAAAACCATAATGAAACCGTATGGACATTTCTTACTTGAACCCACTTGGGTGTCTTGAGACAGTTTGGACCCAAACGTACGGTCTTGAGACCGTTTGGTCCAAACCCTCTCAAACCCGAATGGACCAACAAGGTCTTTCAATCCTTATCAAATTAGGGTTTCAATCATTAAACCCTCTATCAATTGAACTACTGATTTGTTCTTCAATTGAATAATTGAATCACCCTCCAATTGGACCTTCAATTAGTGTTTTGAACCCAATTGAACTAGGGTTTATAATCAAGGAATCCATCAATTAGGGTATTGAAATTGAAGAACCATCAATGATTGACATTGTGGAACTAATTCAATTGAAATTTTTGGATCATCATCAAACCATGACATGACCTGACCTCAAACGGTATTGAGGTCATTTGGATGACCTACAAATGGTCTTGAGACCATTTGACTGATCCATCATTAAAATTATTAATTTACTTAGAGTTTGCATCATTGAATCGATCATCAATTTAGCTATTGATTGTATTTCAATTTGATATGACTGGGCCTTAAACCATCCAATCATACTTCATCATAGACTTCCAAACAGTCTTGGTTGACCTCCAAATAGTCTTGAGACTGTTTGGGTGACCTCCAAATGGTCTTGAGACCGTTTGGGCTAGTCAACGAAAAATTGATTCAATTCACTTAAGGATTCAACACTCAACCCGATTAGGGTTTGCAATTGGTAGATTATCCAATCATGGAACCTTTAGAAACTCATCAATTAAATATATTAAATCATTATTCAACACATCAGAATCCCCCCTCAAATGGTAAACTCTCTCCATTCGGTCAACCACTCCAAACGGTTTGGAACTCAAACCTGCAAACGGTACCAAACGGTTTGGTGAAACCGTTTAGACCACATGTTGAAACCGTTTGCAATAGATATTTGTGGAGGTGTGTGCTTATGATGATGTCATCACCATCAAGCTATAAACCCACGAAACTTTCTGTGATTTTCATGGTGATTGCATCAATCAACCAAATAAAATTTTGGATACAAAGAAAGAATCAACAATTGATGAAGATATGGCATCAATAACAAAGTTCAAGGGTTCAAGTTATATAACCCGCCTTCAATTGAGCTTCAAAGCTTGGAGCTTCATGTCAAAAATGGTGGAAGAATCTTTTGCAACCCTCCCAAGGCTCGTCCTCAAGCTTTGGAGTGAAAAGATTGGCTAGGATTGAAGATGGAGTGAAATAGAGAAGAAATCATACATTGTTTTGTGATTTCCATCATGAATTCGAGGTGAAAGAAGGTCAAGAAGCTTACCAACAGGTTGGGGGTCGTCCTCATGTTGCTCCAAGCTCCCTTGTTCATTTTTTCAAGCAAGAAGTGAAAGTGGATTCGAAATTATCCCTTCACCTCATAGATAAAGCAGCTTATATATGAATTTTATTGAAAATTCATTTAAGAGAGAGAAAGTAGGAATTATCTCCTCAACTTTCTTGCCATATGCCCCCTTCTCTTCCTTAGGGACGAGGCTATCCTATTTGCCTCTTATTACTCTCAATTATCCACGATTTAAAGGAAAACAAACTCAGCACCTTAAATCATATTATAATAATATCCATAAGTGAGTGGATATTTCTTTTTCTTTTCTTAATGTGAGTGGGTTCTCCACTCACGTAGATATTTCCTTTTCCTTTGCAATGCAAAAGGACGTCCACACATAACCAAACTCAACCATTATGGTTTTGGTTGAAGGGCAATCCAATTAATGTAATTATTTTTGCATTAAATTGAATTAGGGTTTCAATTATGCTTAAATCTTGATTATTTTAATATCAAGATTCTCTATCCTTCAAAATGATTCAAATGAGGTGCCCCTCTCAAATTATTTTCTCTACCTGATGCCAAGAATCATGAGGGACCCTCTTGAAGTGGTATTTTCCATATTGAACCCTAGATTTTGGGTAAATTGCACATTACACCAAAACAAGGTTTTAATGCACAAACATTGCTCAACAAGCTCTTTCTTGTTATTCAGGCTTGTAGAAGCCATACTACTGCATCATACTCATTCCCATGATGCTTCAACACATGAGGAACATTGTATCATGTACAATTTGCAAAATAACCCCTAAACTTGGGTAATTTGCACTTTAGTCCAAAACTAACAAAACATTGTTTCAACATTATTCAAAAAGGACTAAAATTGAAATATAAGTTCCTCTTGAGCCTTAATTACTTTGAGAGAGATAAGAGAGAGAATATAATCAACTTCATTAAGAAAAACATCTATGTTTAATCATAACCCAGGTCAGGGATGTTATAGTTCTTTCTCAATAACACACTATCTAAGTGCCAGGAGATACTATAGAATATGGCTAAAAACCAATCCTAGGGTAATGAGAGAGAATGCCCAGAGCACATCAAGAGTGTGATAGAGTCAAAGGAAATCAATGTGTTGAATGAAAAACTTGATTTGATTGCTAAGAAGATATATTAGAAGGAAGAAGAAGAGGTAGAAAAGGTCAAGTGCATGAGGCAGTAGGGGTACAGAAATAATGAAAAAGATAGTACCAATGAGATGCTGAGGAAACTGCTCTAGCAAAATGAGATGTTTATGGGACAGACACATCAGGTTCTTTAGAGCCATGGGGCACAGATAAAAAACATGCAGTATCAAATTTCTCAAATTATAGAGGAGATGGCTTCCATGAAGAAGATCATTCAGCAAGAACCTACTGGGAATGTCGCACCTGTGCAACAACATCAGCAGGTTAAATATATCTCAGTCAGCAAGGAACTAGAGCCCCCTAATGAGGATATACCTAAGCGAACATTATATAGTTAGATATGGAATATGTCCCCAAAGTTCCATACCCTTGGATTTTGTATGGACTTTAGGGAGGGTGCATAATGCCACACAAGGAAGAGTAGGTGAAGGCTCTACTTCATAGTGGAGCAGCCACAGTCAATGAGGAGACACCCATAAACAAAGAGAAGTAGCCGCAAGTCATGCTATCAACAGAAGATGTGTTAAATTCTATCTCAAAAGGTGGTGTTGAAGCAATCTTAGGGGAGGAGACCCCCAAAGTTCCATATGTTCCACTGTACAAGCGTATATAGGAGCCAAATGTTCCATTCACGGATAGTCTGAAGCTGAGAAAAGAGCAAAGGCACTTTAGGAAATTTCTTGAGATCTTCCAGAAGCTCCACATCAACATTCCATTGGTGGAAGAAATAGAGAAAATCCCTACATATGGAAGATTCATGAAAGATATCATCAACCAAAAATGCAGGATCAAAGATACAAATGTTTGGTGTGTTGATGAAGCGGTGAGTTCTATTATTCAAGGAAAGCTGCTAAGAAAGAAGAAGGATCCAAGATGTTTCTACATCCCATGTTCTATAGGTGGACAATAATTCCCACAAGCATAGTGTGACTCAGGGCCAAGCATTAACCTCATACCTCTTGCTACTTTTCAGAAGTTGGGAATGAAGAAGCCAACAAAGACCTACATGACAATTGAGTTGGCAGATGGATCAATTGTGAAGCCACAGGGTATATGCGAGGATGTGCTAGTCAAAGTAGACAAGTTCATATTTCCTGTAGATTTTGTGGTCATGTATATGCCTAAGATGAAAGGATCTAAGATACTATTGGTAAGGTCGTTCCAAGCTACAACTGATGTGATCAGTGCCATTGGGTGTGGTTACGTGACACATGGAATTGGTGATGATAGAGTTGCGTTTAAGCTTCCATATGAATCATCAGAGCCACCCCTTGACCAACCAGGATGAAGGTATTCCTCATGTCAATCCTAGGATATGAAACAAGGGTTCTTTTTGGGAGGCAACCCAACTTTTAAATTGCTTCTTTATGTTCTATTAATTTTATGCACTTAGTTTGCTTAATTTTTAGTAATTTTTTTTAAAAAATGGAACCTTGATTTGTGTTTGGAAGTGTGCAGAACTTACAAAGTCGGAACCACCGACATCCGTGTTGGTGGAATCAAGATTTGATCAGTGTTGGATTGGCTTTGGAAAGGCAGAGTCGGTGCCAAAGAGTTCTTAGTCGGTGCCATTGACTTCCCTAAAGATTTTCATAAAGTTGTAGGAGCGTATAACTGATAAACAGTCGGTGCCACCAATATTTTTTATTATCCCAAGCTTGGTTGGTGCGTCGATGCACTGAAAATGATTGGCAGAGTCAGTGCCACCGACTCCTGGCAGACATCCACCGAAAAAAGGCCGTAAACAACACTGAAAACGTTTTTAGCACCATTTTTTACATAGCAAAGAAGGCTAAAGAATGTCACATATTAGCACCACTAAGACACAAAAATGGGCCACCAAGAAGGGGGAGATTAGCAAGCACAAGTAGGTCAAATGGGCCTCCACCATCCACCTCCACCACCCTTCAGAGCAAATGAACCGCTGTTCCACCTCTTAAGTTGGAATTTGGACTATGAGGCCATAGTCATATTCAAGCTTAGGGGGTGTTGGAACAACCTTTTATCTTAGCTTTTATTTATTTATTTTATGATGTTTATTTTTGAAAATTTTAGTTGTTTTTATTTCTAGGTTTATTGCAATTTTTAGGATCCACAATATGTATAGTGTAACATGTGGATGCATGGTTTCAATTGAAAATATCAATCTCTGGGTTGGGTGCAATTTTATGAGTAAATTTTGTGAGCTTATCTTGTGAGTAATCGAGGCACATAACTAAAGAAGTGCTTGAGTAAGTCAGCTTCAGGACATTAGAGCATAAATGACCATCTAATTTGTCTAAGAAAGTGATTGACAAGGATTGTTGAGCCTAAACTAATCAAACACTAAGGCGACCTTAAATTAAAATTCAAGAAAGAAACCCCTTGATTATCTTTACACAAGTTATTAGAGAGGGACATATGATTTTTTCTATAGGTTTTGTCTCTTAGTTGTGTGATCTCAACCACCACATTCCTTTGACTCACACCCCACCATAAGAGGATTGAGTACACGTTATCATTCTTATTTTGTTTGCATTTACATTGCATAATAGACTTTGCATAGACATTGTTTATTCTTGTTTGCATTAGTGCATATATAAGAAAAAAATATATATAGAAAAATCATACATGCACAAGAAAATCATGGTGCATGTCATTTAGTTGCATAACACCTTTGTTCATATAGTGGCATAAGCATGACATTTCTGCTTGCATAAAATCTTGTCTAACTTTTTCTCCCTTAATAAAAAGGTAGTGATTGTTGATGGAGCTAGGATTTACACTAAAAGATTGCTCTTTTGATGGAAGTCCTAATGTGAACCAAAAACCCTAGGGAGTTGATGTTCTCTCTTTGTTTACCTACAACTGGTGCTAAATAAATGCTCCAACCCCACAAGAGTGTGGAAGCCTTATCATAGTACAGATTTAGGATCGAACCCAAAGGACAACGTGAAGAATCTGGATGTATTTGTCTCATTTTGTCTCAATCTAAGTTAATCGTTTACAACTAAGAGAATGATAGGATTAATCTAAACTAATCTAGAGCATGAAAAAATAAAGGCAAGTATGAAATCTAGTTAAAGTTCAAAATATAAGATTATCAGATGATGATGTGGTGATGTGGATATTCACCACCACTACACATGCATTGTACATGTAACAACATAGCAAGACCTGCAAGCAAGATACATGGATGTTGTGAAATGTCGATGCCCTCTTGGACAAGGAGCATTGCACACATCCTTCACAGGTTGAGTAGCTCCCATCCGGTACATATCTGCATGTCAGTGGAGATATGCGCCCTCCGAAGGGAGGTCTTACTCAACCTCGTGAAACATGCATCGAAATACTAACAAGCGAGTGATATTATCAATTTGATTAGTATCCTTATAGACTATCCCTCTTTCAAGGACATATCTACGAGAAACGTGGGAGTGTTACAATGCCATCCATCCCCGAATGAATGGTCACTTACTTTGCATCACTCCCTTCACAAAGTGTATTCCTTGACCTATCAAGATTGTACTTTCATACATCAACTGATTCCATTTCATAGTATGAAAGTACAATGGTTGAGGTGAGTTTACTCCACTCCTTGAAAGGAATTCCTAGATACCAAAACAGATGTGTGTTGGATACACACATCAAGAACCAATGCTAAATCGGTAATTGAGTCTCAAGAGTAGACGTAGACAATCCACAACAAAAGACAATAGATCATGCAAGAAAGCGGCCAACATTCGAGCCTGCAACGAAATGATTAGCATTGAATTGGAAAGATAACATTTTTAGGTACATATTACAAAGCATGGGTAGTGGGGCTAGTCCTCGCACCCCAGTGAATTACACTACTCGCTCCTAATAGAGGAAGCAATAAAGACAGAGAAGAAAGATAGAACAAGCATCGTCGGAGCAGAAGAGTAGATCAGCGACAGCTCGGTGTAGATTGCCCCAGTCTTCGGGACTGCTCTGACTTGGTCGATGAAGTCCGTCTCTTGCTGCCTTGATCTTCGTGTGCACCTCCGGAGACATACGAGTAGGGCCAGATAGAGCTTGGTGGAGATGAGGTAGAAGTGGAGCAACCTTGCAGCCTCCCAGATCTAATGCCCAAATAAAGACTCTACTGGTCCTATTTATAGGCTTGGATGGGGTCTTCACATTTGTGATGTGAGAATACTTCAAACAGTCTTGGCTCCAAATGGTCTTGGCCCCAAATGATCTTGGCTCCAAACAGTCTTGGCTCCAAACGATCTTGGGTCCAAACGGTCTTGTCAACCGATCTTCATCTAAATAGTCTTGTTGTCCAACCGGTCTGGAGTCTTAACGGTTTTAGGATCCAAACAGTCTTGGCCCCAAATGGTCTTGGATCCAAACGATCTTGGGTCCAAATGGTCTTGGCAACCAGTCTTCATCTAAATGGTCTTGTTGTCCAACCCGTCTGGAGTCTTAATGGTTTCGGGATCCAAATGGTCTTCATTTCCAAACGGTCTTGGCCCCAAACAGTCTTGGGTCCAAACGGTCTTGGGTCCAAATGGTCTTGGCTCCAAATGGTCTTGGGTCTAAATGGTCTTGGCTCCAAACGGTCTTGTGCCTCGACATCTAAACGGTCTTGAGACCGTTTGAAGGGTAAAACCGGATGGATGGCCAAACTGTAAGGAGATTTAGATATGTTATCAGATGGATGAGAATGATCTGCAGAGAAGAAGGAAAGTGAGTAAAGGAGGATAAGATCAAATAAACTAGTAATTAGATCTATTAGAGCACTATTTTCATGAAACTGAGGAGACACTCAGAGTAAGCCAAAACAAGGGTGGATCAGTCGATATGAGGCACAAAATTCCTAGAAATGGCGACTGATCACCACATTGAACTTAAGCGTTCCTCATCCTGAGGAATGGAAAAGCCCAAGACAGTCGCCAAAAAGCTTGTTCATCTCATAATTTCCTCATCTTCATGCAAATGTCAGAATTTTCAATTAAATTGAGAAAAAAATGAAGCAAAACAAAATTAGGGAAAAAATGTCAAAAATCCTTTGAATTGGTGACTGAGGATGAATACGGAGGATTCATCACCCACACCGAACTTAAGCGTTGCTCATCCTGAGGAACGGAAAACTTAAAATAGTCACCAATGAAATCGTTCATCTCGTGATTGCCTCATCCTTATGTCATATCATAATTTTGGTCATGGCTCATATCGATATAGTATCAAGGCTTCCTTAGATTACATAATACATCTTATGATATCCTCATTTCTGAGTTCACTTTACTGAAGTATTTCCTTCTCACTCTCTACTGTATCAGTCATATTTAAAAGTTTTATGTGATTTTGAAAAGACCTGTAGAATCAATCAAACATGTATATGATCTGTCGCTGGTGTTTTCAAGAGAATGGTTGAAATGGAGGCAATTGTAATGCCAGTAGGTTGAAAAAGGAAAGAATAGGGGTGTGATCAAAAGATAAGAGTCTCTCCTATAATCGATTAAAGATTCTTATTATTGGTGGATTCATCAAGATACTTTGAGTGTTTTGTGCATAACTCTGGTTGACTTAGCCTTACACCTGATTTTTTTTTCTAAAGGTAACTCAGAAGTGTTTATAGGTTGGCTTAAGGATTTTGGCTAACTTACCTCTTCGAGAGGTGGTAAGGGGTTATTTTTGGAGCCTTAGGGTCTCACTACCGAGCTCGATACATATGTCTTTGTGAGGGAAGCTAATGTACCGGTTGGGCAAGACCTTTGTCAGTTATCCTTATTTAGGGCACAACTCTCATGCTTTTATTCACACTCTAGCTTTTATTCATTATCACTTGGCTTAGGAGAAAGGATATATTTGGATTTTTGTATATTTTGGCTGTATGGACTCTTTTTGGAATTGGAGTAGATTTTTCCTCAACCTTGGTATGTGCACAATCATCATCGTATACTTTTTGAACAAAATGAGAAGGTGATACGCCCCTGTTATGTATTGAGGGGTATGGAGGAAGTGGTTATAGAATAATAGGTGTGGTGTACCACACTGAACTTAGAGTTTGGCAATGTTCTAGCTTACACTAGAAAAGAGTATGGTGTGCCACACCGAACTTAAAGCTTTGGCATGATTGGTGAGCAGAGAGGTATGGAGATGAAAGAAGTAGTGTAGAAGAGAGTTCAGATCATAATGTAGTTAACTTAGCGATTCCATATGATGAGTTCCTTTTCTTCATCACACTCTGCTCAAAAAGTGACATGATAAAACTTCAAATGAGAATTCCATGCAGCTGATTCATTAATCAGTGAGAGGCGTGATGCATTTGATCTACCTCAGTCTTATTAAAGCTTATCATCTTTTTTCTATTAAGGATATGACATTAGGATTCACAGACTATACAAGATGAAATCATTTATCGGCTAGTTTTAAGCATTCTTTTCTTGTGAATTTACAACGAAAAGAGGTGATGAACATAGATTCAAAAAGCAAAAGCTGACTAGATAAAGGCTTTATTTTAAGAAGACTATGAAAATGCGGAAAAAATATGAAAAAGAAACTAGAATGGAAAATCAGAAAGCAGTAAAGATAGAGGGTGGAGTGAGAAACATACCACCCACCCTCCATCTCAAACTTATGAGTTTGCTCATCTCCGAGCAAACACTAGGTTCGAGATGGAGGGGAAGAGTTGTGCAGTGTTAACGAGGTGGTCCTCGCAATTGAAAGAAGGTCCGGCAAAGATGTTTCATGATAGTTGGCACTGAGAGCGAGGAAGCGGCATGGACAACCTATTGACTGGGTGGTCGTGGAAACTCAGACAGGTTTTCTGGACAACTTGAATGCACATTTATTTCACCTCTTTGTCCGTCCAGAAGAATCCATAGACCTTCCCCCATCATCGGGGGAGGTGGAATATATGCAGCTGAAATTGGGGGACTAGGCGAATAATCGAAGTCATGCCTATATGTGTCCTCCAGTAGTGGCTCACCCTCAAAATTCAGAGTCAAGACGCCTTCTTCATGATCCAAAGCAGTTGATAGAGGGTTGGCCACTTGAACTTCTTCTTGAACCAGATCAGGTGGCGGATCCAGTTCAGGCTTCATTTCATCACCCAGATTTTCCTTTGTAGGGTGTGACAGCCAGGGTGACATTTCTTCATCAAGGGGATTGTTCTGGGGATCATCATTTTGATGCCATGTGTCCTCCAGAGTGTTATCATTATCAATGTTGTGGTCGATAGGAGCAGCATGTTTGATTCTGAAGTTAAGGTGTTGTTCAAATTCTTCTTCATTGTTCACTCTTAATTCGTCTGAGTAACTAGAGGGAGATTCAATAGGTAGAACGAACTCTTGCTCAGATAAGGGAATCATGAGAACCTGAAGTAGAGGCACCAATAATGTCTCTTTGTGGGAAGGGTTAGCCCATGGCACATCATTTTGCAGACTAGAATCCTCCCACGAATCTATTTCTTAGATATTGAGACCAATATACTCCATTCCTGAGTCAAGCTGCTGTTCCAGTTCTTCCTCATAGCATGCCTCTAGTTCTATTAAGTATTCGGGAGAATTTTCTACGGGAAGAATGGATCCTTGTTCAGGTAATGGAGATATGTCAGTCTCCTGTATATTTGGTAGCTCGAGAGGAGCTTCTCCATAGGGGAGAGTAGCCATTAGAAGATTGTTTTGTGGCTCGGTGTCTTCCCAAAGGTCCTCCTTGTCATCACAAGGGTCTATAGAAATATCGTATTCCATTCCAAAATCAAGAGATGGTTCGTGGTTCTCTTCATAGTACATCATCAACTCATTCAAGTGACTAGAAGGAGATTCAATGGAAAGAACATACTCTTATTTGAGAACTGACTCCGTCTGGACTTCTTGTAGGGATGGCAGCTCTGGTAACATCATTTCATTGAAAGGATCGGTCATAAATTCATCGTCTTGGGATCCATCATCCTCCCATGATTCTTTTTCATCATCATCAGGGTCAGTGAGAGTGGTATGGTCCACCTGAATCAAGATCTTGATCAGTCCCATCCACAAAGTATGTTCCTAGATCAGCCGAATGATCAGAAATTTCTTCATTAGGACAAATCAGATCTTGTTCCAGTAATTGAGACATTTGAGTTTCTTGCATAAAAGACATATCCTTATCTGAATCAGTCACATATTCATCTGAGTTTGACTGTGAAGGAATGTAGAGTTCTTGTAATATAGACCCTTCTTCATTGGAATTCACCAACAAGACAGCTAAAGTTGAAGAATATTTGTCGTATAGGGAGTCAATCATTGCTGATTGCTCCTCAATCTGTATGGTTGGATCTAGGTATGTAGGGGAATAAGATGGGTAAATACTGAAATTTATCTCCAATTGATCTCCCGACTGTAGAAAAACTTCATATTGGCAAATCAATTTTTCATCTAAGGGAATAATGCAGGAGTCATTTTCCGAGTCCGACCTTGGGTCAGAAAATGATTCTTTTTCTTGTGATACTATGGAGAAATCATCCTCGGGTTCAATCATTTTCTCTGAGGATGATTCCTCTCCCTACACTGCTGCTAAAAGATCATTGGAAGGCACCTCCCACATGATATCGTAATCATCATCATAATCGATTGCAATATGCAGATGAGGAGTGTGCTTAAGGGAAACTAATGACTGTTCTTCATGTTGCTCATAAGTGAGGACAAGTTGCATAAGTTGATCAAGCTCGGTTATCAACTTCTCATTTGTGGTTGTCTGATCAGCTAGTTGTTGAGCCACCAATTTCTGTAGAGCACGCACTTCTTCTATTAATGTGTATCGATCTTCATAGTTGGGATCTTCACTATACCCATTGGGTTGATGTGGATAGTAGCTCGCCTCATTGTGGTATTGATTTGCATTGCAGTCCAGATTTCCTTCTACATAACAATCTACGCCTTGAAATCTGTCATAATTGGGTTCTTCGTAGTAGCTTCCAGGAGGATATGGATTGTAACTTGCGTTATATCCATAGTCGTGTGAAGAGGCTGCCTTGAGTTTCCCAACTATACGATTTGTGATTATTTGACGTAGTGCATTCACGTAGTGAGGAGGAGCGTTGAAGTAGTTGATTGATGAATGGGAGTAGTCACCACATAATTGACATCTAATGGTTGGTGACATTGACTACTTCATTTTGAAGAGAATTGGTACCTGAAATCAAAGAAGGTGTTTATCAGGCTTGACCAATAACTTCAAATTCAAGAGAGTATGCAATAAAACTTTAACTTTTGAGATCAAGGTTTTCACCCCCCCCCCATTTTTTTTAGATTTTTGAAAAGAAAACGAAAAACCCAAGAGAAACTTAGGTTGATACAGAATTTGATGAAGACGATTCTTACGACGTTGTCCCTGGCAACGACGCCATTTTTTGATGGAGCTAGGATTTACACCAAAAGATTGCTCTTCCTATGGAAGTCCTAATGTGCACCAAAAACCCTAGGGAGTTGATGTTCTCTCTAATTTACCTACAACAGGTGCTAGATAAATGCTCCAACCCCACAAGAGTGTGGAACCCTTATTGTAGTACATATTTAGGATCGAACCCAAAGGACAATGTGAAGAATCTGGATGTCTTTGTCTCGTTTCATCTCGATCTAAGTTAATTGTTTACAACCAAGAGATTGATAGGATTAATCTAAACTAATCTAGAGCATGCAAAAATAAAGGCAAGTATGAAATCTAGTTAAACTTCAAAATCTAAGATTATCAGATGATGATGTGGTGATGCAGATATTCACCACCACTACACATGCATTGTACCTATACCAACATAGCAAGACCTACGAGCAAGATACATGGATGATGTGCAATGTCGATGCGCTCTTGGACAAGGAGCATTGCACACATCCTTCACAGGTTGAGTATCTCCCATCCTGTACAAATCTGTGTGTCAGTGGATATATGTGCCTCTGAAGGGAGGTCTTACTCAACCTCGTGAAACGTGCGTCGAAAGACTAACAAGTGAGTGATATTATCAATTCGATTAGTATCCTTATAGACTATCCCTCTTTCGAGGACATAGCTACGAGAAACGTGGGAGTGTTATAATTCCAGCCATCCCCAAACAAATGGTCACTTAATTTGCATCACTCCCTTCACAGAGTGTGTTCCTCGACCTATTAAGATTATACTTTCATACATCAACTGATTCCATTTCATAGTATGAAAGTACAACGATGGAGGTGAGTTTACTCCACTCCTTGAAAGGCATTCCTAGATACTGAAACAGATGTGTGGTGGATACACACATCAAGAACCAATGCTCAATTGGTAATTGAGTCTCAAGAGTAGACGTAGACAATCCATAACAAAAGACAATAGATCATGCAAGAAAGCGGTCAACATTCGAGCATGCAATGAAACGATTAGCATTGAATCGGAAAGATAAAATTTTTAGGTACATATTATAAAGAATGGGTAGAGGGGCTAGTCCCTGCACCCCAATGAATTACACTACTCGCTCATCATAGAGGGAGCAATAAAGATAGAGAAGAAAGATAGAACAAGCATCGTCGGAGCAGAAGAGTAGATCTGCGACAGCCCGATGTAGATCGCCCCAGTCATTGGGACTGCTCCGACTTGGTTGATGAAGTCCGTCTCTTGCTTCATTGATCTTCGTGTGCACCTCTGGAGATATATGAGTAGGGCCAGGAAGAGCTTGGTGGAGATGAGGTAGCAGTGGAGTAGCCTTGCGGCCTCTCGGATCTGATGCCCAAACGAAGACCTTGTTGGTCCTATTAATAGGCTTGGATGGGGTCTTCACATTTTGGATGTGAGAATACTTCAAACGGTCTTGGCTCCAAATGCTCTTGGGTCCAAGCGGTCTTGGCCCCAAATGGTCTTGTCTCTAAACAGTCTTGGCTCCAAACGATCTTGGGAACCAATCTTCATCCAAATAGTCTTGTTGTCCAACTGGTCTGGAGTCTTACCAATTTCGGGATCCAAACGGTCTTCATTTCCAAACGGTCTTGGGTCCAAACAGTCTTGGCCCCAAACGGTCTTGGGTCCAAACGGTCTTGGCTCCAAACAGTCTTGGCCCCAAATGGTCTTGTCTCCAAACGGTCTTGGCTCCAAACGGTCTTGGTTCCAAACGGTCTTGGCAACTGATCTTCATCCAAACGGTCTTGTTATCCAACCGGTCTGGAGTCTTAATGGTTTTGGGATCCAAATGGTTTTCATTTTCAAACAGTCTTGGATCCAAACGATCTTTGCCCCAAACGGTCTTGGGTCCAAATGGTCTTGGCTCCAAAGGGTCTTGGGTCCAAATGGTCTTGGCTCCAAACTATCTTATGCCTCGATGTCCAAACGGTCTTGAGACTGTTTGAAGGGTAAAACCAGATGGATGGCCAAACTGTGAGGAGATGTAGATATGTTATCAGATAGATGAGAATGATCTGCAGAGAAGAAGGAAAGTGAGTAAAGGAGGATAAGACCAAATAAGCGGGTAATTAGATCTATTAGAGCACTCTTTTCATGAAACTGAGGAGACACTTAGAGTAAGACAAAACAAGGGTGGATCAGTCGATACGAGGCACAAAATTCCTAGAAATGGCGATTGTGAGGATGAATTTGGAGGATTCATCAATTGTTCCCATTCTTTGAAAAAGAAAAAGAGTAAGCACTTACATAAATTAATGGTGTAGTGCAATTAGAAGCCCAAAGCAATGTTATTTTGATTGAAAAGGGGGCTTAAAAAATCTGAAAGTCCAAGGGCATAATTCTACCCAATTATAAAGAAAAGTTAGCATATGATTTAGTTGTTTAGATATTTTGTCTTATCTCAAGATGAAATAATAGTTGCATGCATCATTCCATCTTAATGAGTAGGCATTAGAAGACTTTTACAAATTTTCATCATCATAGGTTCATCATAATTTTTTATTGTGTGAAAGATTTTATGTACTCATGATTTTTCCACAGCCACCCATCCCGACCAGTCGTTGCTCTTATCAGTAGGCCACTCAATTGATTATCTCCTCATTCATTATTTATCAGGAGAACTACTTCCATCTAGATGGTAGGTAGAGAAAAGAGCAATGTAGATAGGAGATTACACAATGCACCAAGTATGAACCAAACAATTCTATCATATTAACTTCTTTAATTTATAGTGTCTCATTGATTGGGGGCGGACATCTTGGATAGAGATTTTTGGTCGCCTATAGGGCAGTTAGTGTTCAATGGTCAGTAAAGGCCGGTATGAGGACCGAAGGTGGGGACTTTTTAGATGTACCTTATGCACTTATGTCCTTCAGCTGACTTATCTCAATCAGATCCAAAGGTATTGTTGCTCGAGGATGAGCAAGATTCATCTTAGGGGAGTTTGATGCATAGGTTTTGAGTCACTTTTAGAGGCCAGTTTTATACGTGTTTTGTGTATTTGTTTGTCACTTTCTTGATTATATTCACATAAATCACTATTGTTGACGTGTACACTCTGTTTGCATCAAATTATGCTTATTTTATCATATTTATATGATTTTATATATTCTCCAGACTTATATACCTTTTTCTACATTTTTCAAGTACTTTATGTACAATGCAGAGTCGGTGCCACCGACCCTTGAAGTCGGTGCCACTGAGATGAGATTAGTAAGAAGTCTACAATTGATCAGAAGTGTCGGTGCCACTGAGATGACTTTAGTGATGGATGTGGTCAACCAGACGAGTCGATGGCATCGACCACATAGGCCGGTGCTATCGAGTTAGCTTCAGTGTGAAAGGGAGAAAATTTGCCTCAGCTCGGTGCCACCGACATTCCAGTCATTGGCACTGACTCAGCCAGAGACCGACTAAATCCCAATGTCGTCGGCGCCACCGACCACCAAGTCGGTGCCACCGACTCTGTCAGATGTCTGCAATCTAAACTGGCCACCCTGATCAAACGGTCCACGTTAGGTGGTACCGTAAGTGACCTAAGACAAAATGGGAGGCTGGATAAAACCAAAAGGGAGGAGCTTTTGCATCGCACGACGGCCAGAGAAGAGAGGGAGAGAAGCACAGAGTCAAAGGACGACAACCAGATGATTCGAGCACCTCTAACAGGCATTTCTTCTACCGAAAGATTGTAGATCACATGTTTCTCGAGAAGGATCATTCGGAGCATCGCCTTTCCAGGGGTTACATGAATTCTTTCATGTTCCCACATTTTTCTTCTCTCCTTCCTTATACTTTCAACTGAAAACTATGTGGGGCTAAATCCCTCTGTTCCTTAGGACCTAGGAGTAACTCGAGGAATCGTTGTATTGACTTTTATATGATTTAGTATAAGTTTCTTATATTTCCTAGATATATAAGTGTGGATTTTAATGACTTGTCATTGTGTGATCACCATCGATAGGGTATTAGATCAATAATCACTCCAGAAGAGGGATTAACAGTTAGAAAACCATAACTTGTACATTGCCGTATGCGTTCCTTGGAATAGGTGACGTACGAGTAGTGGAAAGAACCCAGAGTTTTTAAGAATGCACCTAATCTAAGAATAAAATTACCATTGACATGGAATTGTCTTAGATTTAGGTAGTGGATTGTATCGTGGGAGCGAAAAATTTGTCTACAGGCTTTCTATCTAGGATATCAATGGGAATTTATATTAATTTGGTAAAAACGATATACAACGAGACCCCATGGTGAAATCGGTAAACCTAAGGAATTCCAACATAATTGAATCAACCATTTTTGTTTTCTCTTTCATTTTCTTTTGTTTTGTTAAAACCCAATTTAACCATTTCAACCGACCTAGCTGATTGTAGTTTCGTTAGTAGTAGTCACTGAGACTACGTCTCCCTGAGTTCAACTCGGGCCTCACAAGGCCTATATTATGTGACAGATCCACTTGCATTTTTGCACTTGGTTTTGGCATGTCAACCGCTCAAAAGGATAAATCCAATGCAAGAAAATTGGACCCCACATTTTCACTTCCCTGATCAAAAGGACAACTAGATGTACCATGATATCAAAGAATGAAGAGGGGAAATGCTTCTCAAGTTGACACAGGGTAATGACCACTTCTTGTTGCAACTTATCTAGAATCCCAAAATCAATTACTTTTCTACGTAGAGTGTTGAAGAATAAGCAAAGTTTAGTGATGGAAAACCTTACATGCTTAGGAAGGATAGATCGAATAGCCACATGAAATATATGTTGTAGTCGAGTGTGACAATCATGAGATTTAAGACTTATCAGCTTCATATCCTTCACGGATACCAATCTACAGATATTGGCTGAGTATCCATGCGGTACCTTAACATTACACAAGCACTCACAAAAGGTTCTCTTCTCCATGGTAGACAATGTGTAATAAGAAGGAGGTAGATATGTACGACGACCTTTGACAACTATGTTTTATTAATTTTTTCCTTATACCCATTTCTCATAGGTCCATTATGGATTTTATGCAATCTTTAGTCTTACTGGGTATATTCGATAGAGTGCCAATAATGCTATCACAAAAAAAAATTCTCAACAAGCATGGCATTGATACAATGTCGAATTGTCAAAGATCTCCAATAAGGAAGATCCCATAATACCATCCTCTTTTTTAATAAAGACATTTCATAAGCGGGAGTAGTACATAGTCTCTTACCAAAATGATTTACAATGTTGTTTAATCTTGCATAAATATCTTCTCCTGGCATAGGTTTAGGGGCCCTATGTTCCCTAGTTGAGCCATTGAATGTTTTGTGCAACTTTCTGTAAGGATGCACCCTTGGTAGAAATCTTCAATGACCAAGATATATAGTCTTACCACCATGTTTCAATCTGATAGAAATTGTATTTTCCTCACATATAGGACATGCCTTGGATCCTCTGACACTGTAGCTAGACAAGTTCCCATAAGCAGGAAAGTTATTAATAGTGCAAAACAACGTAGCACTTATATTAAACATCTCTCGTCGCAAAGAATGATAAGTCATCAAACCTTCTCCCCATATTTTCTTTAGGTCATCAATTAGAGGTTCAAGGTAAACATTACTATCATTGCCAGGTTGTTTGGGCCCCGATATCAGCAACTACAGCATGACATATTTATTCTTCATACACAACCACAGAGTAAGATTGTATACAACAAGCATGATAAGCCAAGTACTATATTAGCAGCTTAATGTTCCATATGGATTCATCCTATCAATACAAAGTCTAAGTCTTAAATTCCTAGCTTCTTCACCAAATTCAGGATACAATAAAACAATCTTCTTCCATTGCGGGGAATCAAACGCATGTCATAGCATACCATCATTGTTTTTCTTTGCCTCTGCATGCCAAGTTAAATTTTGTGCATCTATGGATTTAGCAAACAAGTGTTGAAATTGAGGTATTATAGGAAGATACCACATCACCTTGGTAGGATACTCAGTTCTGGTCTTAGCCAATGTCATCCTTTTGTACCTAGACACCCACATTTCAGACATTCTTTCATATTGATATAGTCCTTCTCAATTAACACCCAACCATTCGAGCATGCATGTATCTTCTTTACCTCCATTCCCAGTAGGTAACATCTTTTTCACTACATATGTTGAGATTGGAAGCTCGTTGCCTTCAGGGAGAATATCTTTCAACAAAGACAATAGAGAAGTGAATATTTTGTCACTCCATCTATTGTTAGCCTTCAGAGTATACAATCTCAACACAACACTCAACTTTTTAAACTTAGTACAACCTAAGTATAATAGTTTCTCAGCATTGTGCACGACGTTTCTAAATATGGGAGGTGGTCTATAACATTTACCTCACAAGTGTCTAGCATCACATCAACCATGTCTGCTAGAATTTGTTCATTCTCATCAACATTGTTGGCCATTTCTTATTGGACACAACTACCACTACCCACATCTGCCGATCTCATACTAGGAATCACTCCATGCCAGTTCCATTCTATATATCTATGTACAATCCCATTACACATGACATGATCTTTGATCATGTCAACAGTGTAAACTTTTAGGGTGTTGCTACAATTCCTACATAGGCAATAGAACCTATCTCCAGGTTGTTATCTATGTTCCTCTACAAATCTTACAAACTCATCGAGACCATTAATAAACTCCAGAGTGTAGTGGTTTAGTATCAACATCCATGATCTATCCATTCCTATATGATCAGATGGGAGACGAGTTAGTTTCAAGTAAACAATAAGTCTGAATAATTGAGACCTAATCATAAAGTAGCATTCATATGAATGAATGTGTACCACCTATCCCATTCTTGAGCAGTTTAGCTCACTAGTAAGTGTATAATGTGTGTTTGATTTCAATAAATTTTGGCAGCATTTCCATGTAGTTCTCCAAGTACATTGATGTTGGGAAAATACCCACCTACATATGTACCCAGAGAACAAAGGGGACATGATGTCAAAATTTATTAAAATTGAACACACATTATACACTTACATCCTAAGTGAGATGAAGTTCTTAAGAACGGTCTCAAATCAGGGATTATTAAGGGTTTACTCCTAATGAGTAAATCTCAGACGGGTTTCTAGGCCAACGACACATTCTAGGGTTTATAGACTAGATTTTATAGATTAATAATTCACAAATAGGGTTTACTCACATATTACCATGTTACATCCTATAATATGAATTATAAACTAGGTTGTGCATGTTCATTACCATGTAAGATTACTAGAGAAAACCCAACTCAAACTAGGTCAACCTGATAATTTTAAATGCACAAACTACGTACATGACCTCTTATAAGGAAAATATAGCATATTTGTAACATCACTGACCTGGGTTATGCTTTAACCCTAGGTGTTTTGCTTAATAAAGTTGATTATATGCTTGCTCTTATCTCATAAAAAGTAATTAAGGCTCAAGAGGAACTTATATTTCAATTTCAGTCCTTTTTGAATAATGTTAATAATGATATATTAACCCAAGTTGAGGGGTTAATTTGCAAATGCTACATGATAATATGTTCCTCATGTGTTGAAGCATCATGAGAATGAAGATGATGCAGAGGTATGGCTAGTGAAAGCCTAGGTACTAAAAAAGAGCTGATTAAACAATGTTTGTGGATTAAAACCTAGTTTTGGGGTAATGTGCAATTTACCCAAAACCTAGGGTTCAATATGCAAAATAGCACTACAAAATGGTCCCCCATGTTTCTTGACATCATGTAGAGCAAAGAAAATGAGAGGGGTACCTCATTTGAATTATGTTGGAGGATAGAGAATCTTGATATTAAAATAATCAAGATTTATGCATAAATGGAACTTTAATTCAAATTAATGCAAAGATATATATTAATTGAAAAGCCCTTCAACCAAAAGTTGAGGGATGAATTTGTAAAGAGATTGTACGAGCTTGTGCCTTGCAAAGGCATGAAAAGATCTTGAGTGAGCGGAGACTCCACTCACATTAAGTTAATGAAAAGTAATATCCACTAAAATGGGATATTAGTATAATATGATTAAGGTGATTAATTTCTTTTCCTTTAATGTTTGAATAATGATGAATTTTTGCAAGTAAAAGAATATAACTTCGTGGCCAAGGAGTTTAGGGGGAAATGTGGCAATAATTTTGGAAATTAAAGGAATTAATTCTATTTTCTCTTTCCTTGGATTTCCTTATACATATCCCATTTTCCACCCATACATGGACTCTTTTTCAGATTTCTCTTCTCTTCTTGCTTTGGCCGACCTCAAGAG
Organism: Alisma plantago-aquatica; assembly: GCA_963693085.1. Taxonomy (NCBI): domain Eukaryota; kingdom Viridiplantae; phylum Streptophyta; class Magnoliopsida; order Alismatales; family Alismataceae; genus Alisma; species Alisma plantago-aquatica. The sequence continues at coordinate 407,403,605 of OY856413.1, forward strand.
AGCTTAGGCGCAAGAGAAGGATGACCCCCAACCTGTTGGTAAGTTCTTGACCTTCTTTCACCTTGATTTCATGGTGAAAATTGAAAATCAATGTTTGATTTCTTGTTTTCTCCACTCGATTTCCAACTCTAGCCAACTCTTTCATCCAAAAGCTTGCAAATAGACCTTGGGAAGTTTTCAAAGCTTCATCCACCATTATATGCATGGAGTTTGAAGCTTGTAATCAGATTTAAAGGCGGGTTATATAACTTGAACCCCTCTATATTGTTATTCAACTATCAATCTTGCAATTTTGTTGATTCCTTCATCTTCTTGATTAATTGCTTATTGAATTTGGTAAATCCATGAATTAAAAAGTACTAAGTACTACAGGGACGAAGGTATATGATGATGACATCATCTTGTACACATTTCCCAAAGAAATTGTATTTCATTCGGTATCAACAAGTTGCTCATTCGGTTTCAACAAAACTGTTTGAAAGCAAACAGTTTCATCAAACCGTTTGAAAATAAATGGTTTCAAACCGTTTGGGAGAGTTGACCAGGGTTGAACATTTGGGAAATTTGATGCTAATATTGATGGTTGATGACCCATCAAATTTTATTGATTAATTCCAATGGGTTCATCAGTTGAAGGTTAATCAATTAGCAAACCCTAATCAGGATTAGTGCTGAAATTCAATTTGGTTAATTTAGATTTTTTGTTTGATGAACCCAAACGGTCTCAAGACCATTTGGGAATCACCCAAATGGTTTCAAGACCGTTTGGGGTCACCCAACACTATTTGTAGGTCTAGGGTTAAGTATGGTTGAGTAATTGAAGGTTTAAAGATACCAAATTGAAATGCAATTGAGTGCTGATTTGATGATCAATCCAATGATCTAAACCCTAATGGAATTTCACAAAATCCAAGGATAGGATGGGGCAAACGGTCTCAAGACCGTTTGGAGGTCATACAAGCGACCTCAAGACCGTTTGAGGTCACGTCATATCAAAAATTTGATGATAATTCATTAGTTTCAATTGAATCAGTTCCACAATGTTGATCATTGATGGTTGCTCGATTTCAAAGCCCTAATTGAAGGTTCTTGAGTAGAAACCCTAGATCAATTGGGTTCAAAACCCTAATTGAAGGTATAATTAAAGGTTGATTCAATAGTTTAAATGACAAAGAAATCAGGGATTCAATTGATACTTGGTTCATCCATTGGAATCATGAATTGTGTAAGTGTTGAGAGGACTTTTTGGTCCATTCAGTTTTGAGATGGTTTGGACCAAACAGTCTCAATACCGTTTGATCCCAAATGGTCTCAAGACCATTTGGGTCCAAACGGTCTCAAACCATTTGGAAACCCAAAGTGCAAACGGTTTCAACACCTATTTTGTCTAATCGGTTTCAAGAACAATTTGCTCAAATGGTTTTCTACCAATCAAATTCTAAGAACTAGGATTGTTTAGGGCCTATGTAATCAGATCTTTTTGAGGTGCAACATGGTTGATCCATTGGGACACCTCATGTAATTGAAGGCCCAATAGGGTTAATCCAATTGGATACCTAATGCAATTGAAGATTCAATTGGTTAATCCAATTGATCACTTAATGTGATTGAAGATTCAATTGGTCAATTCATTTGAATACCACATGTAATTGAAGGTTCAATGGATTAAACCATTTGGAGACCTGATATACTTAGTTAATTGATGCTTTAGTGGGAGTAATCATTAGTGCATAATGATGTAATAATTCAATACATCATGTTAACCCTAGATGCATGTATTTGAATGAAGAATAGGCTCAATCTAATCAAGAATTGAGTAGTGGACATCCTGAGTAGGATGAGAGAGAAAGATTCATACATGATTGATAATCATGTAGAAATTAAGCCTAAAACATTCAAAGTGATGTGATATACAATTAGGGTATGATCCTTGATAAAGAGATCATAAAACCCTAATTGAGTTGATTAATGAACTCAAACCCTAATTTAGGGCAAGTTTGAATGAAACCCTAAACTAGGAGGATGATGTGATATGAATGTACGGTAATGAGACGTGTAACCCTAACTCAGGGCATTTTGGATGAGAAACCCTAATTGTGATGTGAATAGTAAACCCTAATTGTGGGTTATTCAATATAAACCCTAATCTAGGGTGATGTGATATGAATAGTAACCCTATTTCTAAAATAGGGTGAAGGTATGTGAAACCCTAATTCTGGGTTATATTATGTAGCATGAAACTCTAACCTTAGACAATGAAATGATAAATCATTGGTCCTAATTGTGCAAAGGGAATGAGTAACCCTGATTGACATGAAATGGGAAACACTAACCCTGGTAATGGAATAGTGGTGTTACCCTTGAATAGTATGAAACTAAAATATGATTGATATATCGGTTATCATGTATGCTAACCATGCAGGTATCCTGAGATGATGAACATAGCCAGGTATGAGCTATGATGCTTTATTCATTGAAAATTATTCATTGGGCCTCGTGTGCCATAATATACCTTGTTGCTTAGTAAATGGTAACAAGAGAGTTAATGAGCCTCAAGTGCCATAAGAGATGCTTGTGTAGCAAGTATCATATTTACCTTGGTCAAATGACTTGAAGGTGATAATCACCTGAAAAAGTGGTAACAGTTCTCAATGATGAGCTAAGGGTTTGAATACCCAGATCCATATAATTATGGTATTGAGATTGTGAAGGGATGATAATTCCCAGTATTGAAATGAGGGACTGAGATCCCAATGTCTTATAAAGACTGAGAAGTAATTGATGAAAATAGTACATGTTTCTTTGTAGCACTTGTCCTAATAAGATATATTTGAAAACTTAGATGATGCTAAAAGAATATGATAATGTACTTAATTAATCAAGTGATACCATATAATGTAGTTTCCCTGACCACAAATCCATCAGCGTCAGAATTAGCTGAATGGTGAAACGGGTTTTACTCGGAATGCATATTTTTGAATAGGTGGGGGTAATTGGGAAAATATATCCTTATGCCCCATAGGAATGGCTACAGGCTATGTCCTATGTACGGGATTGGTTTCGGGCCATACCCCAATAAGAGTATGGCTATGGGCCATAACTCCTTAATATAATACCAAGCATTGACTACGGGCCATAACCATGAAAAGAGTATATGCTACGGGCTATAACTCTATAGTGAAGATGCCAATATAACTTGGAAAGCTAATTGCAGTCTGACACATGATGTATCTGCTAAAGTAGCCTCGTACTGATCGAGACAGATGAGGTCATGGAATCTGGCTCTCCCATTGACCTTGTATGGTACTGATGCTTTACGTAATCGGGGTCGGTTGGAGTATGAGTGGTATATCTCATCTCCTCAAGGCATAAGCTTAAGAAATGTTTATAAAATGTAATCATCCGTGTAGTGTATTTACATAAGATTGAAATAAGAGAATCACTAGTTCATGTTATTCTTCTTAGCATGTTCTAGATACATAAATGTTATATATGTTTTTGAACTCTTTATTGAATAAGAGACATGCTTCTTTAACAAGTTTTAGCTTAAATGCTTGAATAGAAATGTTACTCTAATCTGCAAAGATATTGAACTATCTTCTGTTGAATATATGTTTCCATTGTTCAGTTTACTTCTATTAAACTACAATAATAATGTTTTCGGCATAGAGTTATATCTCTCACTGGGGCAATTTTATAATTGTCTCACCCCTGTGGAATCCAATATTTTTAGGTGGACACGGATGAGGTAGAGACAGAAACCTCATAATAAGGGTTGGATAGCAGCAGCAACAACAACAAGGACAGTAGTAGATCGTAGGTGGAGATACTGGTCAAGTCTTGTATATGTGTAAATAGAGTCCTATGTGTCGTCTCTGTACTCTCAGGTCCTAAGAGATAGTGTATTATAATCGATATGAGATTTTGGCATGATGCCTCGAGGATTTTGTTACTTGAGCTTTTGATAAAGCAAATGATGTGTTTATATATATATATATATATATATATATATATATATATATATATATATATATATATATATATATTCCTCGAGAAGGAATGGTAAAGAGAATGTACTATGTGAACCAGGATGTGAATGTAATATGATGGTTCTTGTTGAAAGAGTTTTCTAGAGAATGGATCTCCTTGCAAAAAGTTTTAATTTCTAGTGATTTTTTAGTAATCCGATGTTAGTGATCACTTTCGCATTTAATTAATCTTGTTTTTGTGAGTTGTACGCCACAAGTTTAGTGGTATCAGAGCTCTAGGTTCATTGAGTCTACAGAGACATAGGATTAAGGTTGTTGAGTCTATTCTAGTGTCTTCCAGTTATCTGATAGTGTCTTATGATCATATAGGAGGAGAAGAAGAACTAAAGATGTCTGGAGCACATGATGAACATGCTACCGAGAGCAGCATTGCTACACCAGGAGGAGGTGTAAGAGACCATGATAGGGAGGAGCTCGTGCCTGAACTACCCCAGTTCAATCAAGCTGATATGGGGAACCCAACCTTCCAAGCCATGTTTGGACAGTTTATAGCAGCCATGACTCACATGACAGATAGGATGCCATTACCTACACCTAGGGCACCTACCCACCATGAAGTACAGGGAGCCGGCAAGACATTTGAACTACTTCGCTGGGTTGGGGCCATAGATTATGCTGGTACAGCTGATCCAGCTGATGCAGACTTATGGCTGACTGAGCTGGAAAAAGCCTTTAGGATCCTTAATATCCCAGAGAATGAGAAGGTGAGGCATGTTGTATACCTCCTTAAAGGGAGTGTTGGTCACTGGTGGATCATTGAGGAGGGCAAGAGGTGAGGTGCTGAGATTGGATGGGAAGAGTTCTGACAAGAATTCGTCAGTAGATACTTTCCCAAGACTTTTCTGGATGAGAAAATTACTCAGTTTGAACGAATTAGGCAGGGACAAATGAACATTAGCAAGTATGAGGCTAAGTTCATGGAACTTTTGCGGTTTTGTCCACATATGGCATCTACTGATGAGGAGAGAATTCAACATTTTGAGAAGGGGTTGAATGCTGAATTGACCACTCCGGTGTCTGCTTTAGAGAACCGGGAGAGGTTTGCCACCTTCGTAGAGTCCGTAAGATAGATAGAGAGGTCTGTGATCGAGAAGAGACAAACCAGTAATAAGAAAGTGTATCCTCAGTTTCATGGACAAAGGTTTGAGGGTTTCAAAAAACCAAGGTTTTCCACACCAGCAGCGCCACAGAGGTTCAATACCCAGATGCAGTGGACGTCAAGTAGGGGTAGAGGGTGTAGTTTTCCTCCGAGTAGATCCCCTAGCACAACATCAACATCAGTAACTGGACCCTCTAGACCACATTAAGAGAATAGAACTTGTCATAGATGTGGACTAGTAGAACATCTAGCAAGGGATTGCCCAACGAGGAATGTAGTAGTGAACCAACCCCCGAAACAGAGCCAGCAAGGTTCTCAGAGAAAGTCATTTTCTAGTGGTACCCGAGGACATGGACAGGCGTCCCAGGAAGGATCGTCAACACCCAATAACCGAGCATAGGACAACAACAGGCGACAACAAGATTCTATGCAATGAATCAACCCGAGGCAGTGGTTAATCCACGAGTTGTGATAGGTCAGATGTAACTATTTCATTCTGATATGTCTTCATCCTGTTTTATATCTGTGTTAATTGATACGGGTGCTACACATTCCTTTATCACTCGAGAAGTGATTCATGACTGCAATATAATTGTCAGTCATAGAGTAGATAGCTTGTTGTTAGAAACACCTTTGTTGGGGTCCGCAGTGTTGCAGGAGGTATGTTCTTCCTGCATTCTTTCTTTTTCTGATCATCACATTCAGGTGGATCTTATACCACTTGAGATGCATGGATTTGATATAATCCTTGCGATGGATACCTTAGAAAAATATAAGGTGGTCTTGGATTGTGATTCTAAGCAGGCTGTGTTCACAGACAACAATGACACATGGATCTTTCAGGGAGACAGAAAGATTCTTCCAACTTGCTTAGTGTCAGCCATGGTAGCTAAGAAGTTGTTGAGACAAGGATGTTTTACATTCTTGGCTCATGTGGTAGATACCACAATGGAGAGTCCTGAACCTTCTGAAGTTCTGGTTGTTAGGGAATTTGAAGATGTATTCCCTGAAGAACTTCTAGGAGTTCCACCGCCCCGAGATATTGATTTTGAGATTAACCTAATTCCAGGCACGCAATCAATAGCCCAAACGCTGTATAGGATGGCACCTGCTGAAATGGCAGAGCTCAAGAAACAACTATAGGAGTTGCTTGAAAAGGGTTTTATCCGACCGAGTACTTCGCCATGGGGTGCTCCGGTCCTCTTTGTAAAGAAGAAAGATGGGTCTATGTGATTTTGCATCGACTATAGGCAGTTGAATAAAGTAACCATAAAGAACAAGTATCCTCTACTAAGGATTGATGACTTGTTTGATCAGTTGCATGGTGCAACTATCTTTTCTAAGATAGATCTGAGGTCAAGATAGCATCAGTTGCGTATTAAGGAGAGTGACATACCTAAGTCTGCCTTTAGGACAAGGTATGGTCACTATGAGTTCATAGTTAGTCATTTGGACTAACTAATGCACCAGCTGCATTCATGGAACTCATGGATAGAATCTTTTGACCTTTTCTTGATCAGTGTGTAGTCGTCTTTATAGATGACATCTTGATATATAGTAGAGATGCTCAACAGCATGAGCAACACCTCCGTCAGGCTTTGACTTTGCTAAGAGAGCATAAGTTGTATGCTAAGTTTAGCAAGTGTGAGTTCTGGTTACCAGAAGTTTCTTTTCTTGGACACGTAATATCTGCTTCAGGTATTCGTGTTGACCCTAAGAAAGTAGAATATGTCCTACAATGGGAACAACCAAAGACACCGATGGAGATTCGCAATTTCCTTGGACTGGAAGGCTATTACAAGAGGTTCATTAAGAACTTCAGCTCTATATCTTTACCCCTAACCAAGTTGACCAGGAAAGAGATTCCTTTTGTCTGGAATGACAAGTGCCAACAATCTTTTCAGATGTTGAAGGAAAGATTAACAAGTACACCTGTGTTAGTATTACCTGAGCAAGGGAAGGGGTACACAGTCTTCTATGATGCATCTAAGAACGGTCTAGGATGTGTGTTGATGAAGGATAAGAAAGTGATTTCTTTTGCTTCTCAACAGCTTAAGAAACACGAGGAGAATTATCCGACACACGATCTAGAGCTAGCTATTGTGGTCCATGCCTTGAAGATCTGGAGACATTATCTCTATGGAGAGACATTCCAAATTTTCACAGACCATAAGAATTTAAAATAGATCTTCTCACAACATGAGTTGAACATGAGGCAATGCCGCTGGATGGAGTTAATCAAGGGCTACAATTGTATAATTGATTATCATCCAGGGAAGGCCAATGTGGTTGTTGATACTTTAAGCAGAAAATCAGCAACACCAGCCTTAGATAAAGCACAGTTAAACTCCTTAGTGTGCTCTAAGAGAAATATGTTTATATCTTTAAGGAAAGATAATGTACATCTTAAGGTATCATTGTTATCTGAGTTGTTAGCAGAGATGCAAGTAAAACCTACTCTGAGACAACAAATTAAAGAAGCACAGCAGGCTGATGTTGTGATTCAATAGATTAGGTCAGAGTATGGTAGCGAGAAACGAGATGGTTTCCATGATTCAGATGATTAGGTAGTCTATTATCATGGTAGGATAATAGTACCTGATGTTGATAAGTTAAGAAAGTTAGTCTTGGAAGAAGCTCATTCTTCGATGTATGTTATGCATCTAGGGAGCACCAAGATGTATCATAACTTGAAAGACATGTATTGGTGGCCTGGTTTGAAGATGGATGTTGCTGAGTTTGTTATGCGGTGTCCAGTGTGTCAGCAAGTTAAAGTTGAACATCAAAAGCCCGCAGGAAAAATGCAACCTCTGCCTATACCACAGTGGAAATGGGATCATGTGACCATGGACTTTTTGGTTGCTTTGCCTAGAACATCCAAAAGTCATGATTCCATTTGGGTGATAGTTGATAGGTTGACTAAGACAACACATTTCATTCCTGTCAAAACAACATACACTGCTGAGAAGCTTGCACAGATATACATAGATGAGATAGTGCGGTTGCATGGGGTTCCAGCCACTATTGTATCTGATAGAGGTCCCCAGTTCACGAGTCATTTTTGGGAGCAACTCCATAAAGCTTTGGGTATGCAGTTAAGGTTTAGTACAACCTTTCACCCACAGAGAGATGGACAATCTGAAAGGACCATGCAAACTTTGGATGACTTGCTTAGGGCATGTGTCCTTCAATTTGTAGGAAGTTGGGATCTACACCTGAGCTTGATAGAATTTTCTTATAATAATACCTATCAACACAGTATTGACATGGCACCATATGAAGCATTATATGGTAGACGTTGTAGATCTCCTTTATGTTGGTATGAAATATGGGAGTACCAACTATTGGGTCCTGAGTTAGTGTAGAAAACAACCGAGAAGATTAAAGTAATACATCAACAGTTGAAATCCGCTCAGGATAGATAGAAATCTTATGCTGATAAGCATCATATACCTTAAGAATTCCAAGTTGGAGACAGACTGTACCTCAAGGTCTCACCTTGGAAAGGTATCCTTAGATTTGGAAAGAAGGGGAAGTTAGCTCCTAGATTTATGGGGCCTTATCCAATCATTGAGAGGATGGGAAAGGTAGCCTATAAGATGGAGTTACGACCTGAGCTGCATACATTGCACCCAGTGTTCCATATCTCTATGTTGAGGAAGTGTAATCCTGACACAGAGTTAGTTCTGCAACCTATGGAAGTAGAACTAAATGATGATATTTCATATGTTGAAGGACCTGTGTTGATTCTTGATAGGAGAATCAAAAAGCTGAAAAAGAAAGACATATGTCTTGTAAAAGTCCTCTGGAATCACTGTGGCATTGAAGAAGCTACATGGGATCTAGAGGAAGAGATGGGGAGGAAATACCCTACTCTTTTCTCTTAATGTTTTTGTTGATGATTTTGGAGACGAAATCCTTGTAAGGGGTGGATAACTTGTAACATCCTTGACCTGGGTTATGCTTTAACCCTAGGTGTTTTGCTTAATAAAGTTGATTATATGCTTGCTCTTATCTCATAAAAAGTAATTCAAACTCAAGAGGAACTTATATTTCAATTTCAGTCCTTTTTGAATAATGTTGAAATGATATTTTACTTGTTGTGGACTAAAGTGCAATTTACCCAAGTTGCGGGGTTAATTTGCAAATGTTACATGATAATATGTTCCTCATGTGTTGAAGAATCATGAGAATGAAGATGATGCAGAGGTATGGCTAGTGAAAGCCTAGGTACTAAGAAAGAGTTGATTAAACAATGTTTGTGCATTAAAACCTAGTTTTGGGGTAATGTGCAATTTACCCAAAACCTAGGGTTCAATATGCAAAATAGCACTTCAAAATGGTCCCCAATGTTTCTTGACATCATGTAGAGCAAAGAAAATGATAGGGGCGCCTCATTTGAATTATGTTGGAGGAGAGAGAATCTTGATATTAAAATAATCAAGATTTATGCATAAATGGAACTTTAATTCAAATTAATGCAAAGATATATATTAATTGAAAAGCCCTTCAGCCAAAAGTTGAGGGATGAATTTGTAAAGAGATTGGACGAGCTTGTTCCTTGCAAAGGCACGAAAAGATTTTGAGTGAGTGGAGACTCCACTCACATTAAGTTAATGAAAAGTAATATCCGCTAAAATGGGATATTAGTATAATATGATTAAGGTGCTTAATTTCTTTTCCTTTAATTCTTGGATAATGATGAAGTTTTGCAAGTAAAATAAGATAACTTCGTGTCCAAGGAGTTGAGGGGGAAAATGTGAAAATAATTTTGGAAATTAAAGGAATTAATTCTATTTTCTCTTTCCTTGGATTTCCTTATACATATCCCATTTTCCACCCATACATGGACTCTTTTTTAGATTTCTCTTCTCTTCTTGCTTTGGCCGACCTCAAGAGAGCTTAGGATCAGGATAAGGACGACCCCCAACCTTTTGGTAGTTCTTGACCTTCTTTCACCTTGATTTCATGGTGAAAACTGAAAATCAATGCTTGATTTCTTGTTTTCTCCACTCGATTTCCAACTCTAGCCAACTCTATCATCCAAAAGCTTGCAAACGGACCTTGGGCAGTTGTCAAAGCTTCATCCACCATTAGAGGTGTGGAGTTTGAAGCTTGGAATCAGATTTAAAGGTGGGTTATATAACTTGAACCCCTCTATATTGTTATTCAACTATCAATCTTGCAATTTTGTCGATTCCTTCATCTTCTTGATTAATTGATTATTGAATTTGGTAAATCCATGAAATCAAAAGTACTAAGAACTACAGGGACGAAGGTAGATGATGATGACATCATCTTGGACACATTTCCCAAAGAAATTGTATTTCATTCGGTTTCAACAAGTTGCTCATTCGGTTTCAACAAAAACGTTTGAAAGCAAACAGTTTCACCAAACCGTTTGAAACTAAAAGGTTTCAAACCATTTGGGAGAGTTGACCAGGGTTGAACATTTGTGAAAGTATATGATAATATTGATGGTTGATGAGCCATAAAATTTGATTGATTAATTCCAATGGGTTCATCAGTTGAAGGTTAATCAATTAGCAAACCCTAATCGGGTTAAGTGCTGAAATTCAATTTGGTTAATTTAGATTTTTGGGTTGATGAACCCAAATGGTCTCAAGACCGTTTGGGGGTCACCCAAGACCGTTTGGAGGTCTAGGGTTAAGTATGGTTGAGTAATTGAAGGTTTAAAGATACCAAATTGAAATGCAATTGAGTGCTGATTTGATGATCAATCCAATGATCTAAACACTAATGGAATTTCACAAAATCCAAGGATAGGGTGGGGCAAACGGTCTCAAGACCATTTGGAGGTCATCCAAATGACCTCAAGACCGTTTTAGGTCAGGTCATATCAAAAATTTGATGATAATTCATTAGTTGCAATTGAATCAGTTCCACAATGTTGATCATTGATGGCTACTCGATTTCAAAGCCCTAATTGAAGGTTCTTGAGTAGAAATCCTAGATCTTTTGGGTTCAAAACCCTAATTGAAGGTCTAATTAAAGGTTGATTCAATAGTTTAAATGACAAAGAAATCAGGGATTCAATTGATACTTGGTTCATCCATTGGAATCATGAATCGTGTAAGTGTTGAGAGGACTTTTTGGTCCATTCGGTTTTGAGATGGTTTGGACCAAACAGTCTCAAGACCTTTTGAGCCCAAACGGTATCAAGACAAACGTTCTCAAGACCATTTGAGCCCAAATAGTCTCAAGAACATTTGGGTCCAAACGGTCGCAAGACTATTTGGGTCCAAACGGCCTCAAACCGTTTGGAGACCCAAAGTGAAAACGGTTTCAACACCTATTTTGTCTAATCAGTTTCAAGAACAATTTGCTCAAATGGTTTTCTACCAATCGAATTCTAATAACTAGGATTGTTTAGGGCCTATGTAATCAGATCTTTTTGAGGTGCAACATGGTTGATCCATTGGGACACCTCATGTAATTTAAGGCCCAATAGGGTTAATCCAATTGGATACCTAATTCAATTGAAGATTCAATTGGTTAAACCAATTGATCACTTAATGTGACTGAAGATTCAATTGGTCAATTCATTTGAATACCTCATTTAATTGAAGGTTCAATGGATTAAACCATTTGGAGACCTGATATACTTAGTTAATTGATGCTTTAGTGGGAGTAATCATTAGTGCATAATGATGTAATAATTCAATACATCATGTTAACCCTAAATGCATGTATTTGAATGAAGAATAGGCTCAATCTAATCAAGAATTGAGTACTAAACATCCTGAGTAGGATGAGAGAGAAATATTCATACATGAATGATAATCATGTATCAATTAAGCCTAAAACATTCAAAGTGATGTGATATACAATTAGGGTATGATCCTTGATAAAGAGATCATAAAACCCTAATTGAGTTGACTAATGAACTCAAACCCTAATTTAGGGCAAGTTTGAATGAAACCCTAAACTAGGAGGATGATGTGATATGAATGTAGGGTAATGGCATGTGTAACCCTAACTCGAGGCATTTTGGATGAGAAACCCTAATTGTGATATGAATAGTAAACCCTAATTGTGGGTTATTAAATATAAACCCTAATCTAGGGTGATGTGATATGAATAGTAACCCTAATTCTAAAATAGGGTGAATGTATGTGAAACCCTAATTTTGGGTTATATTATGTAGCATGAAACTATAACCTTGGACAATGAAATGATAAATCATTGGTCCTAATTGTGCAAAGGGAATGAGTAACCCTGATTGACATGAAATGGGAAACCCTAACCCTGGTAAGGGAATAGTGGTGTTACCCTTGAATAGTATGAGACTGAAATATGATTGATATATCTATTATCATGTATGCTAACCATGCAGGTATCCTGAGATGATGAATATAGCCAGGTATGAGCTATGATGATTTATTCGTTGAAAATTATTCATTGGGCCTTGTGTGCCGTAATATACCTTATTACTTAGTAAATGGTAACAAGAGAGTTAATGAGCCCCAAGTGCCATAAGAGATGCTTGTGTAGCAAGTATCATATTTACCTTGGTCAAATGACTTGAATGTGATAATTACCTGAAAAAAGTGGTAACAGTGCTCAGTGATGAGCTAAGGGTTTGAATACCCAGATCCATATAATTATGGTATTGAGATTGTGAAGGGATGATAATTCCCAGTATTGAAATGAGGGACTGAGATCCCAATGTCTTATAAAGACTGAGAAGTAATTGATGAAAGTAGTACATCTTTCTTTGTAGCACTTGTCCTAATAAGATATGTTTGAAAACTTGGATGATGCTAAAAGAATACGATAATGTACTTAATTAATCAAGTGATACCATATAATGTAGTTGCCCTGACCACAGATCCATCAGCGTCAGAATTAGCTGAATGGTGAAACGAGTTTTACTCGGAACGCATATTTTTGAATATGTGGGGGTAATTGGGCAAATATATCCTTATGCCCCATAGGAATGGCTACGGGCTATGTCCTATGTACGGGATTGGTTTCGGACCATACCCTAATAAGAGTATGGCTATGGGCCGTAACTCCTCAATATAATATTAGGCATTGTCTACAGGCCATAAACCTGAAAAGAGTATATGCTACGGGCTATAACTCTATAGAGAAGATGCCAATATACCCTGGCAAGCTAATTGCAGTCTGACACATGATGTCTCTGCTAAAGTAGTCTCGTACTGACTGAGACAAATGAGGTCATGGAATCAGGCTCTCCCATTGACCTTGTGTTGTACCGATGTTTTGCGTAATCGGGGTCGGTTGGAGTATGAGTGGTAAATCTCATCTCCTCAGGGCATAAGATTAAGAAATGTTTGTAAAATGTAATCAGCCATGTAGCGTATTTGCATAAGATTGAAATACGAGAATCACATGTTGATGTTATTCTTCTTAGCATTTTCTAGATACATAAATGTTATATATGTTCTTCAACGCTTTATTGAATAAGAGACATGCTTCTTTAACAAGTTTTAGCTTAAATGCTTTAATAGAAATGTTGCTCTAATCTGCATAGAGATTGAACTATCTACTATTGAATATATGTTTCCATTGTTTAGTTTACTTCTATTAAACTACAATAATAATGTTTTCGGCAGAGAGTTATATCTCTCGCTGGGGCAATTTTATAATTGTCTCACCCCTTTGGAATCCAATATTTTTAGGTGGACGCGGACGAGGTAGAGACAGAAACCTCATAATAAGGGAAGGACAACAGCAGCAGCAACAACAAGGACAGCAGTAGATCCTAAGGTGGAGATATTGGTGAAGTCTTGTATATGTGTAAATAGAGTCCTATGTGTCGTCTCTGTACTCTCAGGTCCTAGGAGATAGTGTATTATAATCGATCTGAGATTTTTGCATGATGCCTCGAGGATTTTGTTACTTGAGCTTTTGATAAAGCAAATGATGTATATATATATTCCTTGAGAAGGAATGGTACAGAGAATGTACTATGTGAACCAGGATGTGAATGTAATATGATGGTTCTTGTTGAAAGAGTTTTCTGGAGAATGGATCTCCTTGCAAAAAGTTTTAATTTTTAGTGATTTTTCAGTAATCCGATGTTAGTGATCGCTTCCGCATTTAATTAATCTTATTTTTGTGAGTTGTATGCCACAATATTACTATAATATCTTGGTTTAAATGGGTACAAGACACAAGTTGAGTTACTGATTTCAAAGTTCAATCATTTCATGATGATATATTAGGTCCGAAAATCACATATGATTGAGTTGCAACACTTATAGTCATGATAGTACATAAAACGGCATATAAGTGGTTCATGGCATCAATTACAATGTAGTTTACTGTGACGTACCGTTCGAACAAAACATCATTAACTAAGAGGAAGCGATAATTAACAGCGGATTACTGAAAATCACTAAAAATTAAAACCATTTACAAAGAGATCCAAATACATGAAAACTCTTTTATCAAGAACCAAAGTATTACATGTACATTCTAGTCCACAAGTACATACTATGTACCATTTCTTCTTGAGGATTACATACATTAATTACTCTGTTAAGTCTACACATGAGTAGCACAAAACCTCAAGGTATTCAAGCCAAAATCTTAGATTGATTATAAAAATACTAAGTACTGACTCCAAGGACCTGAGAGTACAGAGATGACACATAAGACTCATATTTATAAGAAATGATAGTCAGTATCTCCACCTGAGATGTTACTGTTGTCCCTGATGCTACTGTTCTTTCCCTACTGTATGATTTCTACCTCCTCGTCTGCGTCCACCTAAAAAGGTTGGATCCCACGGGGGTGAGATAATTGAAATTGTCCCAGTGAGAGATATAACTCTCCTCCAGAAACATTATTATTACAGTTTAATAGAATAAAACTAAGCAGAGGAATCATATATATTCAATAGCAGATAAATCAATGTCTAAACAGATTAGGGCAATATTCTTATTCAAGCATTTCAGCTATAACTTGATAAAGAATCATGTCACTTATCCAATAAGGAAATGAAGAATAGGTATAATATTTAACCATCTAGGATATGCTAAAACATCAACCAATGATTCTCGTATTTCAACCTTAAGAAAATATGCTACACGGTTGATTATATTTTACAATCATACTTTAGCCCTAAGGAAATGAGGTATACCCCTCATACTCCAACCAACCATTGCAAAGTCAAAATCGGTGTCATACAAGGTGAATGGAAGAGCCGGCTGCCATGACCTCCCTTATCTCGGTCAGTATGAGATTCCATGCAGGACATCTTGTGTCTCTACTAATATCTTTCCATGGTATACTGGCAACTTCTCTATAGAGTTATAGTGGTGGATGTACTCTCTTCATAATTGGGAGATTTCATGTTTATCTCACATCGATCTGGCATTGACATTATCGGGAGATTCGTGATACATCCATCCCGACATCGGAGGATTAGTGATACATCCACCTCGACATATATAATGAAGGATTGAGAGATTTAATGTTTATCTCACATCAATTCCTCCATTAGGGCGTAAGGATATTCGCGCCCATCACCCCCACATATTCAATAATATGCCCTATGGGTTATGTCGCGGAGCAACCCATTTCACCATTTAGCAAATTCTAACACTGATGGATCTATGGCCAGGGCACTACATGATGAGATTTCACTTGGTTAATTAAGTACATTATCGTATTCTTTTAGCATCAGTCAAGTTTCAAACAAGAATTATTACGACAAATGCTACAAAGAAAGTATAATACATCTATCAAGTACTTTTTAAAACTTTATAAAACATTGGGATCTCAATCCCTTGTCACATCATGGGAATTCTCATACCATAACATCTCATCATCATGATTATGGAATATGGGTATTCAAACCCTTACTTCATCAAAGAACACTTGTTACCACTTATCAGGTAACTAATACCTTTAGGTCATCTGACCAAGGTAAACATGATACTTACTACACAAGCATCTCACATGGCTCACAAGGCCCATTAAGTATCTTGTCACCTCTCACTAGGAAACAAATTATCACATGGCTCACAAGGCCATTGATCATCTTGTCACCTCTCACTAGGCAACAACCCATTGACATGGCTCACAAGGCCATTGATCATCTTGTCACCTCTCACTAGGTAACAACCTATTCACATGGCTCACAAGGCCATTGATCATTATACTTTTTTTCAAGTATTTAACATGCCTTACATGGTTTATAAAACAAAATAATTACAACCTTCCCATCATTAGGGTTAGGGTTTCCCTTCCTTATTGATTAGAGTTTCTCTTACATATCATCACCCTTCATTAGGTTTAGGGTTTTCCATTATTAACCATTTAGGTTCTTAAGATCATATTATTAATTATCAATCCCTAATTCATTGCTCCACACAGCTAGGAGCCAACATTGATAACATAAGTATTGAATAATACTTTTTATTCTCATCATTTATCAATAAATGATTATCAACACAAGATATGAGTTCCTCACTCAACTTTACCAGAATATGATTACATCATGCTTTATTAACTTATCTTAACCTTTTCTTAAGGTATGTTAGCCTACACTTATCAAAGTACATTACATCTCAATGTAACAATACACATGACACACTTCATGTGTTACTCATCCAAGTATATTGGATTTAAGGTACATTAAGGTATATCAACCTTGAGGTGTTGAATGTGATATCTATCATGTCTTGATGTATCACTTTCCTCATCACCTTTGTCTTACTTAAGTTCTTAAACTTATCTTGCATTAGGGTATTTCCCATCCTAATACTTTATGCACCAGTTCATCACATTTATCATGTAATGTATTGGTCATAAGTCACTTATTTGAATTATTTAACCATTATCAATGATATGGACTCATCTCTAAGTTAAGGCATTATTGATATAAGGTTATCCATTATCGACCACTTTAGGTGTTTCACTTATCAATATATTAGTCACTATTCCATTATTAGGAATAGGGTTTCCCATCTTTATCAATTAGGCTTTACATAACAACACCCTTCATTAGGATTTCACATAACATCATCCTCTTTTAGGGTTTCACATAGCATTACCTGAAATTAGGGTTTCTCAACCCATAGCCCAAAATTAGGGTTATGGTTTATCATCATATTGCCCGAGATTAGGGTTTCAGGCACTAAGACCTAAAATTAGGGTTTACATACCTTCACCCTATATTAGGGTTACATATAGCATTACATAGCCTCACCCTAGGTTAGAGTTTCACATCACATCACTACAATAGGGTTTCACATGGCATCACCCTAGATTAGGGTTTCACGCATCATTATCTTGAATTAAGGTCCCTTATAACTTTTCCCCAGATTAGGGTTTCATGTAGCTTTACCCGAAATTAGGGTTTCATGAAGTACCCTCTTAAATTAGGGTTTTTCACTATATTACCCTGAATTGGGATTTCTCATATCATCACCCTATATTAGGGTTACAACATTACCCTAGATTAGGGTTTCACTAACATTGCCCTAAATTAAGGTTAGGGCTCATCAACCTTCTCGATTAGGGTTTCATGATCTCTTTATCAACGATCGTACCCTAATTACATATTTTATTCATGTTGAAACTGTTGAGGCTTAACCACTACATGATTATTATACATGTATTAATTCCTCTCTCTCTCTCTCTCATCCACTCTAGGATGTTGATTACTTCAAGCTTAATTAGATTAGGTCAACCCTTCATTCCAATACATACATTTGGGGATACATAGTGTATTGAGATATTATTTCCATATGCATCAAAGGTTAACCTCTCTAAGGTTACTAAACACCCTAGTACCTTAAAGGTACAACCATTGTAATTATCTTTGATAAACATCATTAACAAACATAGGGTTAATTGATCTTTCATCACATTAGGTCTTCAAATGGTTTTGGTTGCATTGAACCTCCAAACGGTTTTGACCCCTCAATCCTCCAAACGGTTTTGAGACCGTTTGCCCTCCAAATGGTTTTGAAACCGTTTGGGCATCTAGGGTTGAGACCGTTTGCCCTCAAAATGGTTTGGAGACCGTTTGGGCACTCAACCCTTGAAACTGTTTGATCATATGTACATTGAAACTGAATGGACCCATCAACATTTGAAACCAGTTAGACCACCAAATGGTTTGAGGCCATTTGATCTCAAATGGTTTGAAGAACGTTTGATCCTAAATAGTCTCAAGACCATTTGGACTCAAATGGTCTCAAGACCGTTTGGTCCAAACTACCTTTAAACCAAAAGGATCATCTAGGGTTTCCTTCAATCGATCAATTAGGAATTTGCTTCATTGAATCATTCATCAATTGGACCATTGAGAGTACATCAAATTACAACCCTTGGATCTCCAACCATCCATCACATCCCTTGACCTCCAAACGGTCTTGAGACCATTTGCCCCAAAATGGTCTTGAGACCGTTTGCCCCCAAACGGTCTTGAGACCGTTTGCCCCCAAACGGTCTTGAGACCGTTTGGGCCATTCAACATAGAAATCGACTCAATCAATTTAGGGTTTCAACCAATCAATCTGATTAGGGTTTGTAATCAATGGATCATACATTCTTGATACCATTATAATTAGATCAATTTAAACCATTGGATCTTCATTCATCCACATCAGAAATTGACCCCAAATGGTCTTGAGACCGTTTGACCTCAATCAGTCTTGAGACCGTTTGCCCTCAAACGGTCTTGAGACCGTGTGGTCATCAATATCGCAAACGGTTTGATCATGATATTTATTGAGGTGTGTACTAAGATGACATCATCATCTTCAAGCTTCAAACCTTCAAAAATTACTGTGATCTTTGTGGTGATTTCAACAATTAATCAAAAGGAAATTCGGGAAAAGAAAATGAATCAACATATGATGAAGAAATGAAATCAATAATAACATTTAAGGGTTCAAGTTATATAACCCACCTTCAAAGTTGAATACAAGCTTCAAAATTCACGTATTTAATGGTGAATGAAGCTTTCTCAACTTCCCAAGGTCCGTCCTCAAGTCTTTGAGTGAAAAGAATGGCTAAAGTTGAAGATTAAATGGAGAAAAGAAGAAAATAAGCATTGAATTTCGATTCCCACCATGAAATCAAGGTGGAAGATGATTAAGGAGCTCACATACAGGCTGGGGTACGTCCTCCTATTGCTCCTAAGCTCCCTTGTGTTAGGACAAAGCAAGGAAAGAAAGAAGATCCGAAAAAGCCTTTCATGTGGGTGAAAAATGGAGTGTATATAAGGGAAATTCAAGAGAGAGGAAGTGTTATAAAACTCCTTCAATTCCCCACTTATCCCCCTAACTTCCTTGCATACGAAGCCATCATCCTCCCCTTCTAAATCCTCTTCTTTATCCATGAATTAAAAGAAAACAAATTAAGCACCTTAATCAATACAATAATAATATCAAAACATTAGTGCATATATATTACTTTTTCTTTAACTAATGTGAGTGGGCTCTCCACTCACTTTAGATATTTCGGTGCCATTGCAAGACACAAGGACGTACATACTTATATAAATTCAACCATAACATTTTTGGTTGAAGGGCACTTCCATTAATTTATTTATTTTTGCATTAAATTGAATTAGGGTTTCAATTATGCTTAAATCTTGATTATTTTAATATCAAGATTCTCTCTCCCCCAAAGAGATTCAAATGAGATTACCCTCTAATTTGCTTGTCTCTAATTGATACCAAGAAACATTAGGGACTCTGAAGAAGTGGTATTTTGCATATTGAACCCTAGGTTTTGGGTAAATTGCACATTACACCAAAACTAGGTTTTAATGCACAAACATTGCTTAATAAGCTCTTTCTTGGTGCTCAAGCTTTCACAAGCCATAACTTTGCATCATTTTCATTCTTATGATGATTAAAAACTTGAGGAACATTTATCATGTAACATTTGCAAGGTAACCCCTTAAATTGGGTAAATTGCACTTTAATCCAAAATAAGCAAATATGATTTCAACATTATTCAAACAAGTTTAAACTTGGAATTTGGGCTTTCCACCAGACACCACCTTGCATCATTCTCTCTATAATGATGCTAAAACACATGAGGCATGCTCAACATATGACACATTGCAATATAACCCCTCAACTTGGGTAAATTGCACTTTGGTCCAAAACAAAGGAACATTGCTCAAATAGCATTCAATCAGGACCAAACTTGGAACATAAGTGTGTCACATGATAACAAAACACCTTAGAGGATTATATTAAAGTTCTAAGAAACTTATTTAGCCAAAACAAACAGGGTTACCTCATAACACAAGTCAGGGATGTTACATTTACTAATTTAGGGATAAAAAAATCATTTTCCAATATGAAACAAGAATGAATGGTGGAGGAGGAAGAGGAGAAGACAAACTTGAGGAGGAGAGAAAATGACAAAGGAGGAGGAAGGCTAACGAATGATGGTGGCAACGATCAACAATGGAGCAGAGGAGGAAGGTGGTGGCACTCAGTAGCAGAGCAGCACTAGTGATCTTTGGCGACAAGCTTGGGTGGTGGTGAGCTTTGACAGCGGTGAACAGCAACAATAGCAGTAATGGAACGACGGTGACCAGGAGTAGTAGTAATGGCACATCGGAGAGGAGATAGCACAATCACCACTGGAAGAGGCGATCAATAGCAGAGTAGAGGACGAAGATGGCAACGATCACTAGCAGAGCAGTGCAGTGACCTTTGGCGGTGAGCTTGGGTTGTGGTGACCAACAACAGTAGCGGTGAGTGGCAGTAATGGTGCAGCGGAGAGGAGACAGCTCAATTGCCAGAGCAGTAATATTATAGGAAATGCGGGTAGGATAGAGGAGAGAAAGGGTTTGTTGGTGGGTTAAGTAAGACATATACCGTTTGTTATAGGTGAATGACTGTCGGAGAATCTTGCAACCCACAAATGATTCTTAACATGTTTTATTGACATTTATGTTTACAGTAACTGACGATAAATCTCAATTGGTGATGAAAAAATTCATGGGACGATTGGAGAAAAAAACCTTTATCATCGGTCCCTCAGTAAAGACCAGCCAAAAAAGGTCAATTTATTCCCACGAACCATATGGCGTGTTCACATCTTTATCCCGTCAGTGTTTTAGAAAAAAAAATTAGATAAAGATTTTTTGGAGGCAAATGAAATGCTCCCAAAAAGTTTGCATGAAATTCAATTTTTGCAGGTAATGCATAGCATGGATTTTATAAAGAAGAGACTAATGATAACAAGAAAGAACAACCCGTGTTTTCATAGTTGCATGAACCACGATAGTTGTTAACCTTAAACTGCTGATAGAAGTAACACATATAGTTTATCTTACAAATATTATCAATGTTGTATTCGCATTCTGTAGTAGTGTCATTTGTTCATTTGAATGTGTCATAACTAAGTAATTTTTAAAATCATGAGTTATAGGAGATAACGATGCCTACATTTTCTTACATCCTATGAAAATGTAGTTGGTCCCAAATTTGAGTATAGGAAGAGCTTTGGTAGTAGGTTGGAAACCATACATAAAACTTTGTCTCTTTTTGTAACATGGGTCCTTCTAACTTTTTTGTTAGATAGTCCATAGTTGTTGACGTGCTATACCAACACCCCTGTGTAGTGATAAATATGCAAGGGGTTTCAACACAGTGTCGAGTGATTATATTGAAAGAAAAGAAAGATTTTCCCCATCTTGGATGGGTGTAAGTAAAGAAGCTAGTTCCACTTTATAATTGCCCAGACATAGTAAAAAAAGCTAAAAAAAGAGATAAGAGTGGGATCTTGGAATATTAATTCTTTGATAAGAAAGTCTTTGGATATAGTAGACACTATGATTAGAAGAAAAGTTAACATTATTTTCTTAGAGAAAACAAAGTGGACAGGATAACGATGTAGAAAGATTGGAGACATAGGGTACATATTTTTATATACTGGTATCCAAATACTCAAGTCTCTTTCTTTCCCTTATATATATATATATATATATATATATATATATATATATATATATATATATATATATATATATCTTTTTTCCTTCTCTACTATCCAACTTCTTATATATCCCTTCAAAGTATTTGGATGGTGTCTCTTGAACTGCCATGTCTCTAATAAAATGCAACATTTTAGAGATACAAAAATGTAAGAAATATGCTTTGAAGGGATATGTAAGAAGTTGGATAAAGTTGGATAGTAGACAAAGAATATATATATATATATATATATATATATATATATATATATATATATATATATATATATATATATATATATATATATATATATAAGGGAAAGAAAGAGACTTGAGTCAAGTAAAGTGAATCAAGAATGAAGATGGAAGAGTGCTAGTGTAGGATGTAAGAGACTTGGTTAACATGAATTTCACTATATGAGGATAAGAATTCTTCAAATGTTTTGAAAATGAATTGGACAGATGGTCCAAATGATGTTCCCATTAATGCAAGGAAGAGTATGGGGGGTGAATGAGCTATGTGTTAACTAAATTATTGAATAAGATTTTGAAGACAAAGAAGATGTCGCTTGAGTGTAGCAATAATACTATAGTCTCAGTCTATTAGAACAAAGGAGATTTTCAAATTTTCACAAATTATAAAGGTATATAGCTTATGAGTCACACTGTGAAGCTCTGGGAGAGGAATAATGAGGAAAGGATAATATTGATAGAGTATATTTTAGACAATTGATTTGGTTTTATACCAAGAAGATCAACAACATATACAATTTTTATGAAAAGAAAGCTTATGGAGAAATATGAAGAAAAACAACAGAGTTCTTCATATGGTTTTTATTAGTCTAGAAAAGGCCTTTGATTGAGTACCAATGACATTGATATGGAGGATTTTTGCATATACATGGTGTGTTAATCTAATATATTGGCAGGATAAACAAGTGGTAGGACTCCTAGAGGAGTGGCACCAACGTTTTCTATCATTGTAGTGGTAAATCAAGGATTGGAACTCATCCCATATCTATTTTTTCTTATTATGGATGAGCTAACAAATCTTGTCCAAGATGATATCCTTTGGTGCATGTTATTTGCTGATGATATTGTGGGTATTGATGAAAAAATAGAAATATTGAATGATAAAGTTGAAATTTGGAGATATGCATTGCAATCTAATGGATTTATGGTCCATACAAGAAAAACCACATATATGCATTGCAATTTTAGACAATCTAGAATTCTAAATGGTGGGGTCAAGTTGGATGGAATGGATGTACCAATAAATAATAAGTTTTGTTACTTGGGTTCTATTATTGAAAAGGAGGGTGATATTCAACATTATTCTTGTCACACAGTCAAAATAGGATTGTTAAAATGGAGAAGTGCAAATGAAGAGTATGCGATCAGAAGATCCCTCTCATATTCAAAATCAAGTTTTACATAACAACTATATATAGATCCATCCATGTTATATGGGAGTGAGTAATGTGCAATGACGAAGCAAGGTCACAACAAGATAAATGTGGTTGGAATGTGTATGCTAAGATGGATGTGTGGGAAGACAAGAAAATGCCATTTGAGGAATGACTATATCAACATCAAAGTGAGGTTCACATTAAGGACAAGTTGTCTGAGCGTCATAAAAGATGGTATGGACATGTACAATGTAGACTGAAAACTACACCTATTTGAAACAAGTTTATTGATTCAAGGACAAAAAAAGAAGTAATGGCATGGCTAAACTAACTTGGGAAGAGTATATAAAGAGAGATTTCGAATCTTCACATCTATATAGGAGTATGCCCAATAATAGAGTTGATTGCAAAAGAAGGATCCATGCAGTTGGTCCCAACATGGTTGAATTTGAGTCTTGGATGATGATGAGGAGGAGTTACACAAGATTAATATATTGAATTATATATCTAATATTTTTTACTAGTATAGTATTATCCCTAGACACCACAAGTTTAATTAACTAAGTATTATAATTGAAAGACTATATTATTTTCATTAATCACATATCCTTATCATTATCTAGAAATATTATATTGCTTCCTCTTGTACAACATTCTAGATTGAAATAGCATACATGTTCTAGGTAAAGAAACAACTATATACATATATATATTTTTCTATGTACATCCTACAGTCAGACAATAGAGATAGTAAGATTCTTGCTATAGTTAATTATATAAATCAAGGTATTATTGTTGAAATTATCATCCTAAAATGTTTATTAATAAAATGAGAGATAATGAAGGAAATACTAACTTTAAAGATTGTAGAAGGTTAATTGATGTTGTTAATTAGTTCTAGATTGGCAGAAAGGTTGAGGTTCGATGCATCCTCAATCCTAAGGGCTAAATTATACTGGATCTAACTCTTTGGGTGATTTAGGGGAGTGACAAACACTCCCCCTTGTCCTTCAACTAGTGTTTTGGGACTTGGAGTATGCATTTATGGTCATATTACATTGAATATGGCCAACATATTAATAACTTGATCCTTCACCATGTTTGTAACTTGAAAAGGAAGTGATGATGGGATCTAGGGAGTTGTGGTTTTAGAAAGGAAAATCAACGATGAGATATGTTACTCTCTTGTGCATAAGGAGAGGTTTGCGAAATTTGAGTTGTAGGTATGTGTGATTTAGTTGAGAGATCCAAAGGTATATATATAGGACAATGTGTGTAGTATTGGGTCTTGTACATTCGTTAAGGAAACTAGGGAGAGAGACGACAAAGTTAACAATTGATCTAGGTTATCACAAAGGATTTTGGAAGAAGGAATTATATGAAGATCATTGGTGTTCTGTTGCAGGTTTATTCGGGATCAGAAACTATCTTTAGACATGTATAAAGGTAGAGGATGAAGGTTAGGAGGACATAACTCAGGAGTATTTTTCCTCTTAAACAACTCCATCAGTCTGACTGAATATTAGTTTGGTATCATGGTTGTTCAAGGAGGAAATAGACCTTCTCCATCTTTTTCACATGGATAATGCAGGCACAAAGTCTTGTAGTTGTAGTGGATTTTAGAGTCCAATTACTCGTGAATTGAGGCAAAATAGTAGGAAATATTTTTCTATTTGTCTTCCTTGATCTTGTAGAGAGATGTGTGAGTGCTAATAGGGTCAAGAACACATGAGTTATTACAGCTAGTTATGATGATATTTGTCGAGATATACGACTCGAAAATGACATTGGTGCAGTTTGGTTGTCAATACGGTTCAATACACTGATATGAAATGATCATTAGTTATTTGTGGGTGCCAATAGGAATAGAATATGAGGGCTCCATTGATGAGTCTCAAGGTAAGGTGTTTGGTTAAGGAGAAAACATCCATCATATGAATTAACTTGCAGTTTCAAAGTTGAAGATGGTCAACAATGACAACCATGGTTGGGTGAGAAGAACTTCAAAAGGAGAGGGAGGGTAAATTAGGATTTATTATAGGAGGTAAGAGGGGTTTTTGAATATGTGTAGGTCATCATTGAGTATTGAAAGAACGTTTCCATCCATCTCTACAACAACTAGCCATTATCATAGAAGAAGAATGCATATATATATTCTTATAAATTAAGTTGATTAATAATTTCATGTATGAATTTCTTATTATAAATTCAATGAATTCCCCCCCCTAAGATACATATCATTTATTTCTATTATAATTTAACCACGGGTTGTATTTATATTGTATAAATGACTAAAAATATGAACTCCCTATTTGAAAGGTGCTAATTTCCTTCATCAATTGCTTAATAATTCATATTCATAATTGTAAATAATATTTTCTATTTAAATTGAAGCCAATAGATGTTAAATCAAGACTACTAGTTAAACGATAAGTCAAAAAGTATATTTTAACTTAACTTTTTTAAAATAAATAAATATTAACAAATAGGTTTAGGAAGTTAAATAGTTTGCAAATATTTATTAGATGAGGAGAAGAACATATTTAAACCCAGGAAATTCACATACGATCCAAGAGATTGAAGTTGAGGTTTTGAAATAGGAGAATCATGAAATAAATTTTAAGAAAGTTTGGTATCAATAGTTGGTATCAATAGTTAGTATGCTATATCACATAATGAAAATAATTTGGCTATAAAATACATTTTTGTATCCCCATTAACATATTATATTGTATGGTATGTAACTTCTCAAACTAACCATCCATCACCACTATGCATACATCAAATACATAGGTATATAGGTTCTTTCTATGATTTGTCTCCCTATTTATTGTTATTATGGCATGAATGAAAATTCAATATATTTAACAATGATAATAAGTTCCACTTAATTTCTAAGTTCAAGGTATCAATACCATTAGTTTTGTTCAAGTTGGGGTTTCGGCATATCAAGATAAACCTTTTCAAAATTAATTAACCATTTTTAATCTGACTTTGAAACTTCACTTATTTCCATTTTCCTTTTTAAATAACTGAATATTATTATTAGGAGTTATTTAAATTATACAAGTAATATTATTGGTGGTCAAATTAGTAGTTTTGATCTAAACCCTATTTAGTTGGTAGTTACATATATTTAGTGACTATCAAAGAATTCCATATTGCACCTATTATTAAACCCAATCAACCCTAAAGTCAATTTATACTCCTAATGACTAAAGGAAGTAAGAATTCACCCCTATTAAAAGATCTATCTATCATCCAACTAACCATATAAATAGGTACCAAAGGGTAAGTAAATGAAGACATATATCTAAAGGTACTTATTCGCAACTCTACTCTTAGGACTAGGAATTTTGGGTTGACCAAACCTATCAATGGTTATTTCTTTGGGGGGTGTATTACTACTTGAAACTACTTATGGTGATAAGTTGGTTCAAGAAACTAAAGACAAAAATCTAGCAAACTTATCCTTTTTTTTAAATATAGTATAATAATGAAAACAAATACGATGGTGCTAAAATCAACACTTGAAACAAGTAAACAAATTTCCACCGTGAGACTAACTTGATATTACTTGATTCCACCAAGAGATTCTCATTCTTTAAACATCTAGAACATCATACCAATAGCATACCACCACTTATGTCATGACAGGGGGAAACATAGTTTCCAGTTATAAGATTCAACCCTTGTCACCCAGCATTGGTGCAACTTGTCAAGAAGGGCGCCTCCCAGCCAACCCACCCACGTTTGAATCCTATCAGGAGTGAGCTCCCGGCTAAACAAATAGATGGTAGTCATTTTGACCAAGACGCTACAACGAAATGTCATGCTATTGGGTGTGGTGTAGGGGTAAGTGGACACACTACGTCTAGATGTAGGGTTTGACTTGGTAGGGGTATTCCATTAGTGGCTCGTTCTAGGAGGTGTTCCTCATCATAAAAATGTCAACTCCTACAAAATAACTAGGTAATAGAGATTTGTGTACAACTAAATTGAAGAAACTCTATTTTGTATTCATGCCCTTCCTAACCCTATGGAACTAGTTTAGGTTATCACTTGAAAAAAGGGATCATCATAACTCTAAATTTAAGTTGGGTTCCAATGTTTGTTATTCATGGATTCTCAATTCTCAAAGTGGATGTAGTCAAAGCATGCTTGTAAGACAATAAATAAGAGTATTTAAAGAAGGAGCTAGGATTAAGACTATGTAGAATGTCCATACCAGCATACATTATTTAGAGGTTGGACTAGATTCTCACTAAAATAAGAAATAAGACTACCCAGTAGGAGATCCATATTATACATAGAAGATTTCCACCACCATAGAGAGGGTAGAGGTGATGACTTCAAAACACTATGTCTTAACCATCAAATTTGTTCTGCAGTGACCAAATTTGATAGATATTTAAATCATAATTTGGATTCCACAACTCAGGAGAAAGTACATCGACAATCTATATAGGGTCATCTACACCCTAAATAATGCATATGTATATGAACAATAGAGGATAATTTCAAATAGAAAAATTAACAATCTGCTAATTCTTTGAAGCCATAGTGTAAGGAGTTGAATCATGAGAGTATCCACTGATTACTTAGTTGAGGAATAATGCCATCAAAATCCAAATACACTATATGTATGATGTAAATAATGTATTTAATTTCATCAATGAATGATATGCGAAAGCATTATGATTATGTAGCACATATTATTTGAGCTAATTAAACTATCACAAAACATTACATTTTCCTTCACCATAAGGGTGGAATTCATAAAAGAGAAAAGTACAAGAATCTATACCAAGAACCAACTTACTAGGCCATCTCATGGGTCATTGACCGTTATGCCAATTCATGTACCTCTTTAGTCATCATACTCTTAATTACCAACAACAAAGTGGTTTAGGAAAAACACCCCAGAGTTGAAGAAATAAAAAAAGAGGTATGTATCAATAAAATATTGGTATTTGGAAAAAGAAAACTACTTTGGCCTTTAAGATTTTAATACAAAGTAGGGGTGTTCCCAGCAAAAATAAGTTATAAGAAACTCTTGTAAGTTCAAGAGAATGTATTACAATAGAATGGAGCATAAAAAATGATGCCTTTATATCATATCAACAATTAAATTACTATCTTTCCATCATGAACAATTCCAAAAGCATAAACAGACAATTACATGCATGTTGATTACAATATATACTAGCACAAACTAAAAAAATGATTGAACCCATATGTTGGAAACCAAGGATAGGAGAAATAAAATGACAGTGTGAAATAAATACAACATATAAGGAAGACTAAAACCTTAGTTCATGGAAGGATGACTAAAATCTTAGTGCCTAGATATGAAGTGTGGTAGGAGGAATAAAATCTCAATGTCTAATAGGAGGACTAAAATCTCAGTACCTAAAAACATGGTGTATCTACTTCTTGATATGACTAGTAAAAATCACATTCATAAAAGAGTACGCAAGATCATAAGCTGGTCCAAAATGTATCATAGTACAAAAGTAATGAAAACATCCAACATAAAGCAATTGAATCACAAGAAACATATATAAGATCAGAATTATTATAATAAACAATGATGGAGAAATTAGTGAATAGCAATTGGTATTCCCAAAGGATTTCAAGTGATTCAAAAAAGAAATGCAACTGAATATATGCCTCATTTATGACATGGAGGGTTAAATTATTATATACCCAAAAGAAATTAATGAGATGCACATACATAGTCTTCACAGCTAAAGGCTAACTTTTTTGATATATTCTAGTCCACATAGTTAAGTTCTTATCTGAGAAACACATAAGGTATGTAGTCAAAGAAAGAAGAACATGCTTATATGTCCTTAATATAGTTTTATATAGTGTTCTTTCCCTAGCTCTAATCACTCAAAGTAATTCCAAACTTCTTATTCTTATTAAGGGAAAGTATGAATCATTACATACATACATACATACATATATATATATATATGTTCAAAGATATGTATTTAGTCACATAATTCTAAATATATCTAGATCACAAATATGCATTGTTGATATGTTCCTCTAATTTTGGTCCTTGAATATTATTCTCTCTCTGAGATGATGTGTTTCCATATAATACCTAACTTGACATGTAGCATGCATTTTAGTAGGTATGCATATTTTATTACCAAATTCTTACATATCTATTAAATACATATATCTACTATATGGATAACTGAAATACTATTCCAATGTAGACTTAACCATCCTTCCATCCATACTTATGTATATAAAGCAACATTCTTCAACATATTATTTCTCTCATATCTGTTCCTATTCAACATACATCATGTCTAAATAAATGTATTTACTAGGTTCATGTGTATTTCAAATTACCATCTCATCTATATATACATACCTACATACATACATATATATATGGTAATGGGTTTGGAAGTGTGTATCGATCAATACATATAAACATGTAACGACCATTGTTTATAATACCAATAGAATTCTTTTAAGCCTACTCTATAGAGGAAAAACCATACAATTACAAAGCATGTCACATGCATTGATATAATATATATTATCACAAGACAAAATCATAAAAGTTAAAACAAGGGTCACCTAACTATGTATATAAGTAAGAATAGGTTTGTAATGCAAAATATCACACGCATCATGATTGTGCAAATGAAGTCAGACATCCAAACTCTTCAAGAATCTTTAACAAAATTGATTGAAATAAGTATGTTATTTCAAATCTGGCTAGCTATTGTACTTTCCCCATACAAGTGAAGTGATAACAATCTGATTATCATGAAGGGATAAAACACATACATTGTCATTCCTAGACATCATCATTGATGGTCAAATACTACACAACCTCATGCATTTTCCCTAGTTGTGTGTATGATAGGGTTCCAGTTTCGTCTAACCTAAAGAACACCAAACTTCTTATCCCATTTTTCTTGTAGAATTATGTGGAAAATTGCATGGTTGAGTGTCTTTTGATGCAAGATTAGGTATAACTTCTATGTCTAACATCTATGAATCACATTTTTGGTCTCTTTATAAATTTTATGTGTGCTTAATAACCTCATCTCCTTTAGCTTCAACCACAATGTGCATTAATTGAGATTCAACATCATCCATTTCATGATGGTTGTCATTTTCGTTCATCACCCCCTGACTAGATTTAGATGTGGAGCTTCTGTTGTTAGATAAGAGATGTTCTTATTGGATACTTTGGAGGAGTTCTTGCTTTTTTTTCTGATTCTTTCCCATATGCATTGTTTTAGTACTATCATTAGCAGCCACTAAACCAGCAAGGGCTTCAATGTCCATCATATCCAAAGGAATAGTACATGGCTATTCAAAAACTATATGTGACTCATTGTGATATTTAGGTTCCTACTTTTCATGATTCTCAAGTGAAACATACATGTTCCTTCGAGCATTAGGTTTCTCTTTCATAGGAACATATTTATCTTGTTGTCTACGTATAGATATTTTGTAATGTTACTTTTAGCAAAAATGTTGGTCACTTACTATATAGATGGTTCCATTTCAATCTAACTTCATTATGATTGTGATCCACATATTTAGTATGTTTTAATTCATCCATTAGTTTGCAATCATTTTGGACATGGCCCATTGTACCACAATTGTAACAAATATCCGGCAATGTCTCATATTCAACCTAGTAGGAAAACCTACTAATTGCAAGTATCGGTTACACCAACAACATTGAATTGATCTTACTATAATTCTTACAAACTAAGATTGTGTATAATTAATCATGTGGTCATCCACATTGATCAACTTACCTGATTCCTAACCTATTCTATCAAATTTTCTAGATTATATAAAGACAAAGATCCAAATTCAAACCCAAGTAACTATTCTTAAGGTCCATAGTGAATGTGAAAATCTTCCACTTAATTCCTAGACCATTAAACATGATCCAAAAATGGACCATGGAACTCTAGTTAAGGCATTGAGAAAATCATGTTTGAAATAGAATGAACTAAAAAATTAGAGCTCACTTAGTAGGCCTTCCATTGACCCTTTGGTATCCACATCTATTATAACTTCTACAAAAGGTTAGATAACCAATGGATTTGGCAACTAACTTCAACACCACCACAAAAGCAATAGTTTTTGAAAATTTATATTAGCATCTAGTGTGATCATAACTTCTAAGGATCCTCTTTTGCAAATCAATAATACATGTTTAGGGTTCACAACATCATGTTTCTCTTCTCAGAATACAAGGTATTCTATTTTGTTGCTTCTAGCCATGGCATCTCTATAAGACCTGGTAACCGTAAGCATCATTTTAGTAGTAATTTCCATGTCGTAATGCCATTGACAAATATCCACTTTGGAAGTATACTTATGATCAGAATTATTACAACGTGTGTTTCTAGAACTGCTTCGTCAAAGTCTAGGATACACAAACTTGAATCCTAATTGTTTGATTCTCAGGTGAGCAATATCTACTTTTTATATCATTGTTGTCCCAATTAGGCATGATGTTAAATTTCCTTAAGTTGTGCTTCTAATTCAATTTTCCTCATTCCTAGATTTTTCGTTGACATTTCCTCCTTCCTTACCATATCCTATGAGTAAATTTTCATTTATTCTTCATTATCGTCCCCCACTACACATGAACCTCCCCTTCCATCTCTCCATGTAGGCCTACCATAACCACAACTGCCATGACTTCCTAGGGAAGTTGAAACCACTAAGGGTGCACAGAGTGTCACATTAGCCTTTCCATCATTTCCTTTATATCTACCAGACATTAAAATAGAACATGTAGGATCTTCCAATAAAATCCAATCGAATGGAATGAATCAAAATTGACAAGATTAGATGTGCTTAAAAATCACAACCATATCTCATCTATATCACGAAATATAGTTATATATCATCCAACAAATTCTGCAATTTTTACGATTTAGTGTTGACTAGAAAATATATAACTTTTCTCATGGGATGATCTATGAATATTATATTGAGGGGATTTTTATACACATGTAATATGAGGAGTATACATCATGTGCATAAGGTTGGGTTATTTTTTATAGTTGTGAAATTTCAATGTGTACATACAAGCTACATGTACTTAGTTACACAATTTGTTTAGCTATATATATATATACACACATATATATATATATATATATATATATATATTTGAGTGTGTATGTTTGTGAGTGTATCTTGGGTTGTCAATTCACAAAAACAATAACATAATCATACTACTCTTCTTATATCAACAAATGAAACTATGAGAATGCTATCTAACCATCTATTACAAAATGGGTATAAATACCAGTGTGTAAGCTATTAAGATATTTGATCAAGTAGTTTTATTTATTTTAAAAACTAAATTTAAATGAAAAATTCTTGGTTATTTTATAATATATATTAACTAAATAACTTTCTTAAGTTAGGAGTACCAAGAGATGAATCCATTTAACAATATATATGCTATCAACTAATATTAGTGTGGAAGTATACCTAGACAACACCACTTGAACTCACTAGGAGTTATCAATGAGTGACTATGATTATATTTGTTACTCACACTCCTAGTATCATTATTTAAATGTATTATATTACTTCCTCTTATACTACTTTCCATACCAATCAAGAGATTATATATGGGATTATCCTATTAGAATCATTCTATATAAGTTGAGATATGAGGAAGGAAAGACTAACTTTTAGGTCTGTAGAAGGATCATTTATGTTGTTGATCAATACTTGCTTGATTGGCAATGAGGTGGACGTTATCATGTATCCTTGATCTTCTATGATCAAATCATATGTGATCTGATTGATGAGGTGACTTAGGGGAACATCAAACACTCCTACTTGTCCACCATCTATAGTTGTTGGGATGTAGAGACTCATCTCCATTTCTAGTTACATAAACTATTGCCAAGGAATGGATAACTCGATCCTTCACTAGGTTTGCATCTTGAGAGGGAAGTGGCAACGTGATCTAGTTAGTTATGGTGTAGGTGTGGAAAAACAACAATGAGATATGTTGTTTTTATGGATGGGGATAGTTTGTAAATTTTTGAGTTGCAATAAGTGAAAGATCCAAAGTTTGATATATATATGTATATATATAGGGTATATCTTCGCTACTCATGCTGGTAACTAAGATTCTCTACCCGTGCATCAGTTTTGTAATAGTAAGGCATGCATTTGTAATGAGACAGTCCAAATTGTAATAGACAAACTCATTTTATAAATACAACATGATGTTTATAGTCTCCGTCTGGAAACAGTAAAATATATATTTATAACTATAACAATGTTGTAATATAAAATGAGTCTTTGTATTATAAAATGGGTCTATGTATTATAATTTGGACTGTCTCACTAGCATGCCTTCCTATTACAAAACTGATGAACGGGTAGCAAATCTTAGTTACCCGCACGGGTAGTGAAGATATACCCATATATATATATATATATATATATATATATATATATATATATATATATATATATATATATATATATATATATATATATATATATATATGGTTTTTTTTATATTAGGTCTTGGATATTTGTCAAGGGGACTACATCAAGTGAAAATGGAGGTAATAATTGATCTCAATCATCACAAAGGAGTTAATAAGAAGGAATTCCATGATAGTCATTGATGTATTCTTGTTGGTTACATTGGGATTCAAAACTATCTTTTAACATGTAAAATACCAAAGGAGACACATATAAGGAGTTTGTAGCTGATGAATGTTTTTCCATGTCGAACACTCTATAGGATTGGTCAAACAAATCCCAATGTCATGGTAGTTCCATTAGGCAACATACCTCTCATATCTTAGTTGTAAGGGTACTTCAGACAAAGTCTTCTAGTTGTTACAAATTTTAAGGTATTAGTTTGTAATAACATCAACGTGAAATTGTAGGAGATTATTTGCTCTTTGAATTCTTGGGATCTTGGTGAGAGAGGTGTAGGTGGTAATATGGTTAAACCAACCAAAACCCACTAAGTAGGGTTTTAGACCATCAAGGTGAAATGAGGCTAACTATCCAATTTTAATCACTGGCTTCAAAATCAGCCACAAAATCTCTAAATTTATCATACTAATGAAATATATTGCAAACTAAATAGGTAACATCTAATCTAATCTCAACATCATGATTTCAAAATTGAGTTTGACTTTTAAACACAACTTATTACAAAACTACTCTGAATCATCACTCTCATATTTACTATACCAGAGGAATAGTCAAAGACCATCTAAATAAATTAGCTATTCTTCTCAAGACCTTGGTTGTACTTCTGATGAAAACAAGTGATTAACTGTTCCTACTGAGTTGGACCTATACTTGAAAAAGAAATGTTTCAGTAGAGTGTCTAACTTATTGTCTCTATGTGTGGAAAGTCGTCAAGAAACTATGACAATCCAGATATACATTGTCAATTGAATTAACTACACACCAATGTAAGTATTGTTTTTGAAATCTATAAATGATCCAAAATGGAAGGGGTTATGATAATAACTATGGTAAGTAGATCAACTAACCATTTATTAATATTTTATGCTCTCAAAAAATATTGTATTACTTTATTTATGCCCTAGACCCAAATGAAGTGTACCACATCATGTGGAAGTATTGCAATAAGAAACGATCACACAATATAAGACTTAGAGTAAGTCCACTATGCTAGCTCCCCTACCTACAATGGGGCTCTCCAAATCTGACCTCTTTTTATAAATAATTGGATAAATAAATTGGATTGCTTTTCTAAGAATGGGTACTTAGACAATGTCAAATCACTTGGCTTAATTATGTGCATCAATGGTTCCAAAAGGGATGACTCACTAAATAGTATCTGAACTAATTGAACTATATTGGGACCACTACAATCTTTGATTGATGTTGGGTACCTCACATTTTTAAGGAGACTATCCTCACAAGGCTTAGTCCATTGTAACTCTATGGTATGCTCCGACTACCTCATACTAGCCAATGTCAGTACATAAGCATGTCACCTCCTTCACGTGCAGACCTCCATGATGGATTATACAATATTCATGTCATCTAATGATTTGTTTATTCTTTAGTTTCAATTATAGTTTCAATTCTATAGTTCTTAGCATCACTCTGCACTTAGGGCTTCTATTTTCATTTTGTGGACACTGAACTTAATCTTAATCATTGGACTGAATAAAATAAAATTCTTAAGCTGATTAAATTAGAATACAAAACAATGCGAGAGTGAACTACTCTTTGGACTTCATAAGCATTTGACTATCAACATTCATTGATTAAATCATAGATTCTTTGTATGGTTCACATTGTAGAAATTATGGAAAACATGAGCTCTGATGCCTATAATTCCACTAGTAAGATTCACCACAATTTTGTATGTATTTATTCTATAGATGAATACAATGTGAGAGGTCTGAAATAAACTAAAAAATCAATCTCTCAATTAAAACCTCATGTTTTGGTTCAATAAATCAAAATAAATTGTCAACATATAAGGAGGAACATGCTCTAATGATTTTTTGCTTAATTTCTATATAATAATAATTAAAGGATAATTTTCCACTCACCTCAAATGGATCCTAGATCATAGTTCTCAGATATACACTTGGTATGTCCAGATTTTGGATTACACAACTTGGATTCGAGCTATATGCTTAAAATATACCTTCAAACAACCTGACATTAGGTCTATTGACTCAAAAATTGTATACTAGATCAAGAATAAGAAGAGGAGGGAAAAGAGGACCTTCAATGAGTCATACCAAAGACTTTGAGAAATGAAAAATGAAAGAGATAATGAGTTTATGAGTAAAACTAACTTACCACAATTGATTTATGGATAGGTCTTTTGTTCTACCTATTCTTTGTGTTCTTCCCCCTAGTCATCCTAGAAACTGCCTCCCCATTTTCCTTTATTTTGAGGGCTATGGCTATTTTAAAATTTAAATACAAATCTAAGGAAACATATTTCATCAAATTTTGACATGTATATCAAAAGTTATGATCTTTTTTTGTGAATGGCCTTATTGGGTGGCAACACAACTAATTTTTCATCACTTTGCATCATCAAGCTGCATAGCATTGGTATGTGTGTCTATCTATCTAATCAATGGCTTGTTTGGACATCAGTTTGCATGGCCAATGCTTTGGTCGTCAACCTTCATGGCGTCTAGTTTGCGTGGACATCGCGTCGGCCGCCTATCTAAGTGGACAAGATTTGTGTGGCCTGATGACAATTTTGCATATGTTACTAAAAATGTTGTAACTCCCTTAATTTAACTGCAACATCATCAAATTATTTTTACGTTGGATTACTAATTGAATTCTCTACCATTCTACACTAAAACATGTTTTAAATCTTAGCTGATAATTTAATTATTATTCTTTATGTCAAGTAACTTAAATTATCTTCCCAAATACATGTGTGGGTTATATTCTCTAACAACTAAAGCTCAAATACAAGCGATTTGTCACTTCATAAGCTTCTAGATATTGGGATATAAAAATTTTCCATGGCCTTGAACATAGGAGACATATTTTCTTAGTAGTACTAGCTCAGGGTCTATGATCTTCTTTGTACTAGGATGACACTTCAAGTTTATATACTACTTTTCCAATTCCATAGATGATGGGATAGGGGCACATATATCTAGCTTTTATTGTTCCCTACCTTTCCAAATATGAGAAAACCTTTCCATGGTGACACTTTCAAGTAAACCTCATCCCCAACTTCAAAGTTAAGTGGTGTAAATATTTTCTCTACATAGTTATCTTATTGTCATGTGCAACATTCAATTGTTGTTGATCACAAATATCTATTCTATTATTTTTCTCACCAAATTCATACCAACAAATGGGGTATTTAAACTTTCTCCCATATAGATCTTCATAAGGGACCATGTGTAAACTAGAATTGTATATGTTGCTATAAGAAAACTCCATAAGACAAAGGCAATTATCCCAACTATTTCTAAACAACAATACACATGTTGTCAACATGTCATGTAGGGGTTAAGTTGTCCATTTCGATTTTTGATCTATTTGAGGGTGAAATTATGTGCTAAAATTCAAACATGTTCCCAAGGAACAATATAGTTGATTCTAGAAGATCAGATATGTGTCATATATAAAAATGATTGGTATAGAAATGGGAGCAGTTTCTCCCATACATAGCTTCATAAGGGGCCATGCCTAAATTGGAATGGTAACTAATGTTATATGCAAACACAATACAACTAAGATAATTATCCCAACTACTACTAAACTTCAATACACATGCCCTCATCATGTCCTCCATTGTTCAAATTTTCTCTTTTGATCGTCCATCTTTTTTAGGGTGAAATGATGTGCTAAACTTCGAACCTATAACCTAGGCATGATGTAACTAATTCTAGAATCTAGATGTGAATTGGGAAACTATGCCATATATAATAGGTGTTTATCATTGACTTATTGGCACACACCACACTTGGGTACATACTCATCCACATTTGAGGTTTTCATGCATCTTGAACCTACCTAAATGTATTACATACATAGAAGATTGAGCTTCCTCAAGAGTTTAATTCTTTAATTTACAGCCATTTTGTACACACTATCTTTCCTTCGACACAACAACCAATAATATAAATATATGATCTATGACCGATTACTTCCTATCATATTTTTTGTGATCTTCTTCAATTCAATGTCACACTATTGAATCTTTTTAGTTTTTTCATAAAATGTAGGTCTATCCTGCATTGAGAAATTAGCCCAACTTGTTTTGACACACTCAAATCTAAATTCATTTCTCTCATTTTGACCTGCAAGTCTCTGTTTGCACATGAAACTAAAACAAATCTACAAGTGATGTGCACTTTTTACTAAGAGCATCTTCCACAACATTGGCATTCCCAGGGTGGTAATCAATGGTACCATCATAGTCCATCTATTGTGTCTGAGCTTGAGATACTTTTGTGAGAATATGTACTTATTGGAAGTAAATACCAAACATGACTCATCATAGATATAATGATGTGATATTTGTAAGGCATATACTGCTATTTCAAGATCAAGATCAGGTATTAGATAATTCTCTTCATTCTTCTTGAGCTGTCTAGAAGCATAGGATACCACCTATCCATTCTAGATAAGAACACATACTAAACCTCTCCGAGCTGCATCCCATAACACCACACATCCATTGTCTACCTCTAGTAAGATAAAAATGGGTGATGTAGTGACCTTCTTATTTAACAATTAAACAATGTTCTCACATTTTTTAGACCAAACAAAAGACATATACTTCCTTTTTGAACGTGTAAGATGTCATGTTAAGAGACTGAAGTACATTATTAACCTCCTACAATTTCTACCTAATACTATTAGGATCTCAGTAGCATCTATGGGTTTCTCCCATTAAAGAACATAATCCACCTTCTATGGGTATACAATGACACCTTCTCCTCATATGACATGTCCAAGAAAGGAAACTTTAGCCAACTAGAACTAACATATTTTGAATTTAGCATAGAGTTCACGTTGTCTCAACAATTGTAGGGATATCCTTATATGTTTCACATGTCATTTTTCATCTCTGAAATATATAAAAATATCATCTATAAATATTACTACAAAAGGATCTAAATATGTTTTGAAAACTCTATTCATCATGTTCATAAAATCTGTAAGTTTATTCTTTAGTCCAAAAGATGACTAGAAACTCATAATGCCAATACCTTATTCTAGATTCCAACTTAGGCACAGAAAATGCCTTTAGTCTCTACTTATGATAACATGACCTTAGATCCATCTTTGAAAATATTGTCGCTCCACATAGTTGAATATATCACCAATACTAAGTAGCGGACATTTGTTCTTGGTGGTTGTCTTATTCAATAGATGATGGTCTATGCATAACCACAAAGTTTCATCCTTTTTTCACAAAGAGGATTTGAGCCCCTAAGATGATGTACTAGGTTGAATGAAACCCTTATCCAATAACTCTTGTAGCTGGTTTTTTTTTATTTTTTTGAGCTCTCTTGACAATAATCTATAGGTTGGTAATGGTATTGGGTGACAACCATGTAAAATTTATATCTCATAGTCAACATATCTCTCAAGAGGTAAACCTAGTAAATCATCACAAAGACATCTCAAAACTTACATACTACCTGAATATCCTCTATATAAGATGATCTTTTCTACTCTTTTCCATCTACTTCACGTGCTAAAAATGGTTGACACCCTATCCCCGTCATCTTATCAACTTGAACAGATGGTACTATTCATGTGGATAGGACCTTTTTATCTCCGTGGAGATATAGGAAAAGTCACCTTGTTGAAAGATAACTTATTTCTTCCAACAATCCAATTAGACATCATCTATATCAAGTCAATTCATGCCCAAAATCATTTTAAAAGAGTTAATGTCTAATGGTATGGCATTAACTTCTATGGTGTAACCACTAAAACTCAAGATACATCCATGACACACTTTTGTCAAAACTATCGGCCCACCTATCTATACTTTCAACAAAAAATCATAAGATAAATCATGAGTTGAAAGATTTTATCCACTAACTAATGCCCTCTGTATAAAAAGATGTATCACACTAAGATCTATAGAATTTATAACTAAAATGATTCTAAAGAGAATCATCTAACCTATTACAACTATTAATGAGACTACTCATTCTATTTGATTCATAGAGAAGAAACTTCTTGTAGCTCTCCATCTGTCATGGTGTCCTTGATATCCAGTACCGGTACTAGGTGCTCCCCGACTAGATCTTGAAGCCATTGAAAAACTTGCTCCTCAAGTTGGAGCTTGCCTCTCTGGAGTTTGTAGTTGTGACTGTGAACTCTATGCTAGTGTATGATGAAGTTTAGGAAAGTCTCTCTTAAAATGTCACATGTGTCAACAGTAGTGGCATCCTTGAAAATAAGTTCGCCATAGTTTACTAGTGTTCCCTACCTAAAGTGTCAAATACGACCATACC
The DNA here is from genome assembly GCA_963693085.1 of Alisma plantago-aquatica. Taxonomy (NCBI): domain Eukaryota; kingdom Viridiplantae; phylum Streptophyta; class Magnoliopsida; order Alismatales; family Alismataceae; genus Alisma; species Alisma plantago-aquatica. Next base: position 407,444,128 of record OY856413.1, read on the forward strand.
TTGTCTCTACAAAGTTGTCACTGATGTGGATGACCATGAAGGCCTTAATGAAGGTATGCACCTAGGTGGTCTACACCATATGCTAGGGATAGATATTCCTATACTATAAGATTATACAAGATCACTTGGACATGATCCTTTCCATCCAAAACAGCCAAGACCTTGTCCTATTTTGATGAAGAATCCACCACTTACTTTGTATACACTAGTACACTGTCCTCCTATACTAAAATCTTCATATCATTTTCTACCCTTCATATGTTTAGAAGAATTACTTGACTCTTCATTATGTCTCATTGCCTCCACAAACTCTTCAAAGTTCCCTCTATCCTTTCGACGGAACACTTCTATAGTGTGTCCAAATTCTAGGGATTTAAAATTCTTGCATATCTCTATGTCATCCAGTTTAAGTTGTGGATAGAAGGTAACCAAACTTATATATTATTCCTCATACTCAAAAATTGTCATATTTCTTTGTGTAATGCTTTATGGTAGTATAATCTTGTCACTCAAGAAGGTAGGAGGGAAATATTTCAACTAGAACTCATCCACATATTCATTCCATGTCATCACTATATCTCTCCTTTCATCTTCTACTCCACACCATCACAATTACATATCTCCTTGTAGTAGATAGATAGTATAGTTAAATCTTTTCATCTAATAACCCCATTAGGTGAAAAACATTTTCTAGTTGTCAGAGCAACTCATGTCACAACTGGATCAGTTGTCCAAGATAACTCAATACCACATAGATTCTTCACTAGATCATAGGATCTCATCTCTATCTTATCCATCTTAAGCCATTGTCCAAGGGTTGGTGCCATAATTGCTCTCAACCTATTCTTCAACATGACCAAGTCCTCTTCCTTTTGTTCATGTATCCATACCAGAAACATATATGTTAGATATTTACATCTCAAAGAGTAAAAAACCCTAACACTATTGGTCTCTTACCACCTCAATCCCAAACCTAGGCTCTGATATAAAACCTAACACAACTAAAACCCACAAACCAAGATTTAAGCCCATCAAGGTGAGATTATGTAAACCATTCATTTTAATCATTGATTGGGAAATCAACCATATTTTTTTCTTTTTATGAATATATATAACTAATGAAAACCTATTGTAAACTTAATAGGTAATATCTAATATATGGATTACATCACGACTTCACATTTGAATTTGACTTTTACAATGTAATCAACTAAAAGTAACTAGCTGTGGATTTAGTATACGTCAAGGACAACTTATTTCAAAATTGCTCTCAATCCTCACTCTCACATTACCAAGACTAGAGGAGAATAAGAGACCATCTAACTAAGCTTGATATTCTTCTTAAGACCTCAACTAATTTACTCCTAAAAAGAATTAGATTCCAACTCCTCCTACTGAGTTGGACCTGTACCTAATTTTTTTTTCATTACAGTGTGTGTAGAAAGTCATCAAGAAATCATGATAACCATATATATTGTTGATTGAACTAAATACATAATAATAGGCATGTAAGTTGAAATCTAAAATTATCCAAAATGATAGGAGTTTTGGTAATAATTATAATAAGTAAATCAATTAATTCCATAAATTAATATTTCACTCCTTTATTTATGCCCTGGACCCCCATGAAATGTACCACAACTTGTGGAAGTATCACATCAAGATATGATCTCATCATATAAGATGTAGAGTACATCCAAGACTGTAGCTCTACTAAACTAGCTCCTCGGTCTGCAATGAGCCTCACCATGATTAACCTCGATGGTTGAATAGCTAGCTGGATAAATTGGACTGCTCCTCTAAACCTATGTACTCAGGAAGAGAGTCAAAGAACTTGGTTTAACTATCTATAACAGTGGTTCCATAAGGGCTGACTCACTGAACAATATCTAATTCAACTGAACTATACTAGGTACCACTAGAATCTCCACTAGATGTTGGGTGCATGACTATTTTATGGAGACCATCCTCACTAGGCTTAGTCCCACCATACATCCCCCTTACCTCTATGGTATGTCTGACTATATCATTTTGGACTCTACCATTCAGTAAGCATGTTTACTCCTTCATCGTGTAGAGCTCCATGATGAATTCTATAGTGTATGGGCATCAAATTTCTAGTTGGTACTTTGATTTCACTGATATATTTACTACTATATTATTATTATCTTAACTTTGTACTTCTATTCATATTGTGAATATTGAACTTAATCTATTACATTAATAAAATAAAGTTCATGAATTGATAAAATGAACATACTGAATAATGCTAGAATGAATTACTCCTTGGACTTGATAAGTATTTGACTATCAACCTTCACTGATTAATTCATGGATGCATAACATGATGCAGTATTATAAAAATTAGAGCAAACTTAAACTCTGATGCCTCTAATTCCACAACTAAGATTCACCACAATCTCATAGTTTAGCATATTATAGAGGAGAGATGACCAATGACTTTATCCCAATATGGTGTAGTGGTTAAAAGTCAATGTCACATTAGTGATGAAATAACAATGAAAGGGGCACATTCAGTCAATGCAAAACACACATCAATAGTGACGTCCACCCTTTTAATCACTGAAGGACATGTCAGACCATCAGAATAGTTTATCTAGTAGACGATGTGCATTAAAATGATAACAATTCATTGACAATAAGTGGTGTTTGTCTAGTTAGTTGATGGCACACTACAGATACAATGATGGGTGATCTCATCAATGAAGGAAATTCATCTTCTTTCTCAAGAAAAGGAAGTTCCAATGCCTTTATTCAGTCTAAACTAGTGGTGTGAGGTGGCACAATGGAATTCTAGTGAAAGGATCCAACTAGAAAGCCAATTTCAATGTCAACAAGATATACGACCTCATAGAATAGTGGTCCAAAAAGTATTATAGATTCCTTCATGAAAACAATGAAGGACATAGATGTGAATTTAGTTCACACTGGAAGAATGGTGTCGTTAACAAAGAGAGTCGAGGAGAAGTTTGTGTATTGCTTGGGATGTGATAATCTTCTAATGTGTCATAGTTCTCTATTTACAAGGGCTACTTATATTTATGGGTAATGAAATTGATTGGTGTGAGTTGTGATATTGATCACATAGTTCTTGCATTCTAATATTTACATATACGTCTCATGTTAGGAGGTCAATCTCACCATCAATTCCTATTCCTTGGAGTTTTTAGATCATTTTCTTCCAAATTAGATCATCGTCTTTTCCCACTACAATTCCTAGCATGTGACATCCAATTTGAAATTGTTGAAAATGGGATAAATAGACATGAATTTTTCATTCTAATGGTTTATCCATGGATCTCTACAATGATACTGCTTTCACATCCCCAACTTCCAAACACTATAAAATTATACAATCACAGAACAACTACATAATTAAGGTTTTAATGCTTAAAAGTCATGTTTTTTTGTCTTTCACTAAATGAGAATTTCAAATTCCAATCAACTTACAATAATATACATAATATAATCACTAAATACAACTAAACCAGACTCATATTCAATCATACCCTTTTATTTCTAGTAATTCAACATTTTGGCAATATAGAGGCCACTCAATTTAGGCTCAGAAGTCATCATCAACTGTTGTAATATCAACTCCTATCAGTAATACGTGTTTCTAGAAAATTTTAGATAAAGGTTTTGTCATTTTGGTTTAATATGATAAAATTGGTAAGAAACATCAAAAAATGAGAACTAGAGCATTATAATGCACATATTCTATATTTCAGCAATATGGAAACAAAAAGACCATCTTTTTCTTTTTAGAAAAGCTAGGTATAGTAGAGTATAACAAACTTTGGAATTCCCAAGGTTTTACCCATAACAAGCTATTCGTCCCATTTTTAGGAAATTTAACTTGTAAGTAGTGAGGAGAAGTGTTTATAGTAGGATTTCATCTCAATATTACCAGATAGAGGCTAAATTACTCGATCATCCCAAGGAAGATCATGTCTCTAACAATAAGAATCTTGAACCCTAGCTCCAAAAGCCCAACCTTCCATGCTCCAAATGTTCACCCTTGCATGCACTGGATCCAACTAGTCCAAAAAGAAGAAAGAAGGGATTTTAGGTGGAGAAGAGAGAATTCAATCATAGATTATTGGGAACTTGTATCGTACCAAATTTTTCTACCATACTAATTTTGAGTTTTAATTCATTATTTTCCACCTTTAACCTTAATTTCATTTTAATGACTCACATTTGAATTTATTGGGTCTAATTATATTATCCTCCTCATTTGACAAAATAGTCCTTAATTTAACTTGTTATACTAATTTGGTATCATTTTATTTTATTCAATATTTTATGAGTTAAGACATATTATTTTGACCTTTTATATAAATAGTAGTCTTAAACTTACATGTAATTGATCTTGGGTAATAATAATAGTATTTAGAACTATATATATGAATTATTAGCCAATTAATGTTGCCAAAAAAATTTATTGGGAAATTAATGAATGAAACAAGAACCTTAAAGTCAAAATTTTGTGTTTTTAGAAATTTATTATATATAAATACAAATCATGGTTAAGTTCTCATAAAAAATCAATAGATATGTTAGGAGTTACAATACCTTTACATTTATAGTAAGAAGTTTGGACATCAAATTAATATCCTCTTCATTGATAAGGATACATTTAAATTTATCTTCTGTAATGACGGATAAATGTTGTAGAGATGGATGTAAATGTTTTCTTCTGATTCGATGAACGCCTACACATATTCAACCACCCTTCTACCTCCAATAAGAACTCCTCAAAACCCTAACATAGCCTTCTGATCCATTTGAAGGTCCTTTGAGCCAACCATGCTTGGCATCTCCCACCATCTTCATCCTTGGAACTACAGGTGCCTTCTGTGATGGATGTGCTCTCATTGACCAAATACCTGACCTTGAAACTCATATGTGATGCACACACATCCACCTCACTAAAAATCAACTTCTTTTTTTAGGTCTCCATGTCATATGCTTGTAACTATGAATCAAATGTAGTCCTAATTGAATCTATGATAAGGAATCTATGTTTCACACGGGGGTTGGGGGCACCTACATGGATTTAAATAACATACTTGAGTCTTCATCCAAGTGGCATGGGTTGAAACCCTATTATAATCCTAACACACATAGTAGGATACATCTACTGGCATGGGTTGAAACCCTATTATAATCCTAACACACATAGTAGGATACATCTACTTTTTTAAAAGCCCATGACCTCTCGATTGGAATATCCTTACAATGAGGTATCCATCAAAATATGTAAAAAGGTATATCTGTTCATAAGTCGGTTATCAGGATTTGAGTTTACTCAAAAAAAGTACTCATACAAAAAATGGATCATTATATGTATAACGGTCACAATGATTAGTTCTAGTTTGATAAACTCATTAATAGCTAGTTGGATATTGAATCCTTGTATACCAGATCACTGACAAAGCTTGTTCATTACCGTAGTGGTGCATGAATATAGTAATGCAACTTCCACCACCAAGCCTTGCCCATGCTTATTGGGTACAAGATTCCAAACAGGTAACAACAGATATAAAATCATCCTAGATATAGATGAACATCGCGAAATGTAATCCACAAAGGAAAAAGTGGTTTGCGACTTGATAATGATAAAGAGAGTTGTATTGCCGTGGTCATTCGTGGTATGATGAGGGTTAGTTACGGTGGGAAGAGATAGGGGCGAGGTCGTTGTCCCATAATGGATCACTTTGCCAGGGTTAAGATCACTCATGCCGTGTCGTCAGTCGTGGCCCCGCAATGGTGTCGTGCAAGCTCGAAAACTGTGCATGGCCTCCACTGTCTCTCAAGTTGAGACTCTCAACCGAGTTCCGCGAACCATAAACCTACACGAATTCACTGCCTCGGTTCTGGGATGGCACTTAATTACTCAGCAAGGACCAACACAAGTCAAGCCCCAGTACGGGGAGGGATATATGCTGCCGCAATACGAGCCCATGGTAGTAATTTTTGGCAATGAATGCGGTGGGCCGGGTTTGGGGTTGGCATAGTGTGCCCTGATCCAAACGGCATCCAAAATTATGGGATGGGGCGAGACGATCGAGGGTGTGATAGTGAGACAATTGATTGATATATGGTTGAGGAATAAACACCAATCCGTCCAGGTTATGGGAAACTGTTTATATAACGCCTCATCTGTTAAAACCCACACCCATATCTCGAAAAAAACGCACAGAGTACAATAGCATTGTGAGTCTCAATTTTAGAAGTGACCATAATTGGTCTGTGGTTGGAGAGAGATAGACTAATAATTGTTGTGGATGGAGAGAGTGTGGAATGAAAAAGAAAGGGAGATGGTGGATGGAGAATGGTTGTAATTAATAGACACAAAGAGGTTGTGGATGGAGAGAGAACGTAATAAATTGAATAAAAGGTAGTGGATGGAGAGAGAAAATGCAATAAATAAAAATAATGAGAAGTGAATGGAGAGAGAGCTAGGGTGTAGTAAATACAAAGAGAGAAGTAATGCACGGTGAAAAAAGGTGTATTAAATACAAAGAGAGAAGTAGTAGATGGAGAGAGAGAACGACATAATGATTCATACCGGCACGATAAGTAGTGTGCATGTATAATGTAAATATACATATTAATTAACATTTTTTAATCTAAAAATATGTATTATATTTATAGGCTTTGTTTTTAAGCATTTTGTGCTTTAAAAATGTTCACTGTAGGATGTATAAATACGTAAAACATAAGTCTTATATAAAAGTGTAAATATTACTTATAAAAATGATGTATATATATATATATATATATATATATAAATTAAAAGTGTATATATATCCAGTAGTATTTATAATTATATTGGTACACTTTTAATTTAATGTCGGTAGTGTTCTTGATTACTTTTATCACTAATAACAACTACTAATATTTTTTATCCTTTTATTCATCTTGAAACCTTTTGACTTTTGGCACTGTATTAAAATTTTCTCTATACAATATTAGACGGTCGCTTCGTATTATGTGTTTGCGTTGATCGAGGTATGGGTATAAATTCTTGTGGAAGAGGTGTGCTCTATAAGTTACACTATCCACAATAACTTATCTACCCATTCACACACCTATTTTTCGAGAGTCTACAAAAGTTTGGCCCGGTCATTTTCTCTCATGCACATTAACTCCACACCAATTAACTCCATGCAGAAGTTGCAGAATCTTGAAATTCTCTCCTTACTTCTCTCCAGCCCCAATTTAAAAAAAAATCATTTTCTCTTTTGCAACTCCACTCTCCAGCCCCATTCCACCCCACCAGCGTTCGTGCATTAGTACAATACATGCGTGTACAGTACATGGTTGAAAGTTTTTTTTCTACACACTTTTGTCAAACACTACATTTTGAATGTATACAAAATGTGGTTGTTAGTATTGTGTTCTTGTACAATGTGGTTGTTAGTATTGTACTTCTTGTGTGTAATTTTGACAAACACTACATTCTAAATGTATGCAAAATGTAATTTTTTATTGGGCGCTCATACTGTACATCTCGTACGGTAAGTCTAAATGTATTGTCAAATGATGTTAGTATTGTGCGTATCGTACTGTACGTCTTATACCGTACCTATTAAAGATACAAATATCTGATGGGACGGTGATAATAAGATTTGAGAGCTACATGTAATATACAGTTGTTAGTACTGTATGTCTTATATTATACATATTGTATTGTAAATCGTGTACTATGCGTAAAAATTGGGTTAAAATAATAATGATTTTGCATGAGTAAATTTTTTACAATATGTTGTGTAAAATATTGTATATATGATTAAAATTTAAAAGTTGTATTGTTGCAATATATCAAATAAGTTTTAATTAAAAGCATTAACAAATGTGTGTACAAATTAGAAACAAATAGAATTTTAATTCTAAATACTTTTCGTAATCTATAATGGAGTTGTGATATCACATGTCCAATTAGTTGCGGAATGGATACAATAAGTGCACTTGCATGAACGGTTATATATGCCAGCGGGTGGGTAGACGACTAGGGCTAGAATTTTCCATATCAATAGTCCTACTTTATCCATGATAATGAATGAGCTACCGTCGTCTGCCAGCATTACGGCCTGGAAGATGGGAAGAGACGGGCTGTCGTGGCCGATCCGGAGCCGGCCAAACATGACCGGCGGCAGAATAAGCAGAACATGCCACCTGAACATGGATTATGTATTTATGCAGCGGGTGGCACGGCGAGAGAGCAGCTAGCTGCCCGAGTTGTGCATGCCGAAAGAGCAGGTATCTTTAGCTTGCAGTAATAATGATTCTGCGCCATTTTCACCCCAAGCTGACTCTGATCCAACGCAGCATGTTTGGAATATGTTGCTGTTGGGTCCTGAAAGTGAGAAAAACGTATACTGCCATATCGTCTATGTAACACTAGCTAGCTGCCGTTGAAGGTAACCACTAAACCAGTAGCAGGAAACCAATGAACAAACTATATCACCGACCGCCGCAAGGCATCACGAAGCTCAACTGCGATGCAGCGGTGGCCAATCATGTAGCTGATGGTTATGGACTTGCTTGGAGGAACAACGATGGAGAAGTCATCCGTATAGCTGGAAGAAGAAACCCGACACTCCAAGATACAAGATGTGCAAAAGCTTTGGCTATAAGTGAAGGCCCTCAAGCTTTCAAAGGAGATGAATCTTACCGCATTAATGGTGGAATCGGACGCTGAAGCAGTTGTCAAACTAATCGTTGCTGAAGCTAAGAGGGCTGACATTTTGGGGACTGTCCTTGATGACATAGCCTATTTTAAATCCTCCTTTTCCTGTATTTCCTTTGTTACTTGTCGTAGACAGGCCAATGGGTTGGCACATCAGCTAGCCCGGTTGGCCTCTAGCATTAGTTCTCCCTTTAGTAGTTATAGTTCCTTTGCCCCCTTTGTTATGAACTGCGCTCGTGCAGATTTGATTTCTTAATGAAAGTAGAGTGTTTAACCTAAAAAAAAAAAAATGAACAAACTATAGCAAAATTTGCCCAGATTGTTCACGCCTATGGAACCCCAGACCTCCTCCGTCACAGTAATTTTGTCCCTTTCAGTTTTAGGTGTTCAGAAACAGAACTTATAGCTGCCTGCCTTCGGCATTGCCATGAGCAAAGAACTTCCTGCAGAATCACGTGGTACGGCGACCACACGGCAGGCGCCCTGATAGGGACGCACTGTCCCAGCAGGCATATAACTTCTCAAGAGTCTCTCTCCGTTAGGTGCATCATGCCCTCTCAATTCATTCGTTACCCACCCTCCCACCGTACCCCTGCCCATTCATTAGTTACCAGCCCTTCAATTGAGTCCCTACCTCCTGTGATGAAGTGGATTTTTCCACATTAATGATCTAATCTTCAATTATGACCTTGTAGTATCTAATCTTGCTCAATTGATCTCACTTCATCACCTTATAATATTTGAACCTTAAAAGACACCCAATTTGATGATATGCTATCTAATTCGAATGGTGTGCACCTTATGACTTCAAAACCTAGTTCCATTAATGTTGATACTTGATTGATTTTATTCGTGGACCATACTACATCATTTGAAATCCAAACTTTTTTATATAACTAGAATATATTATTATGAGACATTGTTCTAAATTTCAGAATTTTGAGCTTTTAGTTTGAGAGATATAAATTTTGTAAGAAATACATTTAAAATTCTAAAATACCTAACCTAGATGGCTCCAGACCCTAACCCGGATCCGGATCCGGTAGAGGAGGTGACTGAGTCGTCTCTCTCACCCCCGTAGTGCAGAACATAGACCCCACAGTTGTGCTGGTTTTCAAATCATCGACTCTCCCTCTGTACTAAACCTTATTTCGTCAAATTAGTTGCAATAGATTCGTTTCTCCTCTTCTTTCCAATGAGCTCTAAATTTCTACCTAAAGACTAGGATCTAGAAAACGCCTAACTCACCAGTGCTCGAGCACCTCGACGCCATCACCTGGCACAACCCTAGGCCTCGTGGCACCTATTTAAGGGACTGTGTAGCTCCACTCCCTCTCCTTTTGCCTTAACCATACATCAATTGATTGCAAACTAGTCTCACCTCCTCCACCTAGCTCAAACTCCCATCACCCAAATTAGAGCACCATGCTCTTGCCTCAGAGAATCTCCCTCCAACTGCCTACGCCCACACCATCATGGGGTTCTAGAAAGGCTTCTGCAACCATCACGAGGAGGTGTCGCAAGGTTGGGAGCCCAGTCAAAAAAGAACCCAGTGCCTTGCAGAGACACCGCCGACAAGTCGTTCTAGACTCCACCAGACAAAGAGTGGAAGCATGCAGATAACTCCATGGAGGTTCATGAATTCACCAAGACATCTATTTTCCCTCCCTACCATGGTATTCTCCTCAATCCTTGCACTACTTTGTATCCTTCACCTGCAAACCAGTACATCAGTTAGAGTTCTGCTCATTGTTCTTTCCATTGGAAAGCTTGCCAACTTCGTCAGACCGCTATGAAGCCAACAATGTAACTGACTTTGCCTCATGAGACATCTCTCCATATTCCTTTCTCTCTACTTTTACCCTTGTCACATGAACAATGGAGCGAGGTCTCATTCCATTGAACGAACAAACAATCAATGTTTCACAATCACCAATATATCCTAAATTTGTCACGCATTTGACTATGTTGAGATGGGCATTATTGACCTTTCGCCCCTATCGCAGCCCCTCTGAGCCATGCTATGGCTTGCGGGTCAATGGGAGGATCCACGAAGTCAGATCCCTCCCCTAATCCGTAAATCCAAGCTTGAAATTTCTTTTTCTATTTTCATTTTATTCTTCTAGAAATTATCTAATTGGTCAGTTTGGTAAAATTGATTATAAATAGCTCACTTATCCAAAAAAATCCCAAAAAATACACACACGCTCATAAAAGTATGCACTTTGATATGGAACCATAACATTACTCTACCATATTGGTTTTCAATGAAGTTGTATCTCTCTTTTTATCTTAATTATTAGGGTTCTATTATTATCTCAAATCCTAATACTATTAAAGCCCCTGATTTACGTGATCAAATGTTACATGATGACTTTGTTAGACTTTGATCATATATTGATAACTAGATCACATGACTATACTAGTAGATCATTATCTGATCTATTATTGGCATGTTTGTATAATGAAATGACTAGATCATTTCATATCTTTAATCCCTAATATTTTACACATCAGATCATACCTAACTCAAATATGTGGTCTTGATCTCAATCATATTATCCTAGATCTATACTCTTAATTTCCATAGGGAAACTAATTCAATGAGAATAAGAATACATGAATGAATGCCCTAGTGGGTCATTAGAGCAATGAACTATATATTGATGCATTGTTGCTCTCATTTTTACTAGGATCTTGTACTCATTAGACTTGTTGATTTTGATGTTGATAAATACTCTAGACTCCAAAAGAGGTACGCCTTTATATTATTTCCTCCTTGAACGGACTAGTGATATTGAATGATAACCTTGTATGTACTTTTTTGAAAATCTTGGTTATGTATTTGTTTGAGATACAACATTCTCTACTGAGTAGTTTATATATATATATATATATATATAATCTTGGAAAACCTTGAGCATAAATGATATTCCCATTATGGTTGCCCAAATTATGATGATGATGTTGATATTGGGTACAAGCGACCTCCTCACCTCAGAGGGTGGAACTCGTACAAAATGTTGATCTCCTCCTTTGAATGGAGAGATGGAGCCAGGTGACCTCCCCTATCTCGTTGGGGTGATGGATCCATATATATAAGTATGCTTCTTGATATTAGTACAATGGAAAAACTCATAATAAAATTGAATTGTTCAGTATAAACTTGAGTTTAAATATCCCATTGAATTTTTGCTTATAAGTCTTGACAAGTACAATATTTTGCTATTATTGTTTCAATTGTTCAACATTTCTCTTTTAAAAGTGTATCGATGCATTTTCATTGATTGCATCTTGAACTTCCTTATTTTAGGCATGAACACTTGTAGACTTGATGCATGTTATCTATCATACTCTTGCCAATATCTTCCAGAATGAAGAATGTGCATCAAAGGGGATTATACGTAAAGGGATGTAAAATTTAGTTTCTAATTTTCTTTCCTTGTAATATTTTCTTTTCTTGTTTCCTTCGAGCCCCAAATGTAATAACCTTGTTCTTTTTAATAAATAAAATATTATTTCTTTTTGCATATCATGTGTGTGATATTTGATCCACTCAAAGACGGGCTCTCTAATCCCATTAACACTTCCTACCCGGGTAGTGGGATTGGGATCATGGTAAGAACATACAGTTCTGTGGAAGTTGGTATTAGATCCAAAACACACTTCTTATGTATTTATGAAATAATAATTCTAAGGTCTAAACCAAGGAATCCCTAAACTTCACTATGGTGAAATTGAGGTATCTAGAAAGAGCGTAAAGGGGTTCTAGTAGTAATTCCTCCTATCTATTTTCATGGTGGTTGAGGTTCCCCCTACTCCACCTGGCCTTAGTGGATCCAGAAATAGATTGAAGGATTTCCTATTACCCTAGAAAGTTTTCTAGCGTCTAATCTTTTCTTTAAGGACTACCCTAATCCACCTAAGTAGATGATGATTAGTTAGTCTTCTCATCTCCTCATGTGGTTCTTCTCTCATGAATATTTACCACATGATTTCTCGATTATGGGTAGCTTAAACATGGGGAAAACTAAAATTTATTTGAAATCACGAAATTTGATTAAGATTATAATGCCATTACCTGACCTTAATTTGAAAACTTGATTTTGATCAATGAAATCCTTGGAATCAAGTACTCATGTATGACCACTCATATCATGTAAACTCAATTTTAGAAAAAGTATACTACATGCTCCCTATGTTTGAGGTAAATAATAAAAATCCCCATATGGAAAAATAAGGAGGAATTATACCTTATACCTCATTGTTGATGAGGTCCCTATTTGATTAAGTTCATGATTCCCTATTATTGCTTAAACCTCAAACAAAGTTAATTAAACTTTTTCCCTATTAAATATGTACCATGATCATGCCACGAAACAACTATGCATTAGTACTCACAAAATCATGATGTAAGACTATGATGCAAAAGGCACCTTCCCTATTGATATTGATGCCTCTTTGTAATCTCAATTTTGAAATGATGGATATGAATCTAAATCTTGCACTATTGTGTTTAGATTCTTTGAGTGCCCAATCCAACTTCTCAATCTCCAAATTACACCATTACCTTGATCATGAAATAAAGAAAATAAAATTTTTGGCACTATTATACTCTTGCATTTATTGACCCTGATTTTGCAAAATCTTGACATGGTTTCCCTATTATAACCTTAAAATCTTATGACCTTGTGGAATATGATTTGATCATTGATACTCTCCCTATTCAGATATGCTCAATTTCCCGTGAATAATGTAGACTCATGTGCTAGATTAGGGTGGTAGTTGACTCGTTCCTCCCTTAATCTAGGTCACATCTCTATTTAGACTACCTCTAAATTTCACCTTACCAATTTTTTAGAGTTTGAAAAGGTAACCCTTTCTGCATGATTTTTATTTCTTGACCTAAGTCTCTAATAGGATATATCCACGGTGATATTAATACTTGGTCTTAAATCTTGATTTAATAATGACCTTGAAATGTGACAATATTGACTATAGCATGTGGTTGAATTCCTAGAAATACCTAGGTCTAGACCATTCATCTACCTTCAATATCATGATCATGAACTTGATAGTGATATCTTGAAATGTTGCTCGATTATTGTTGGATTGTTGTATATGGATGATTGATCACCCTTAAGGTCTAAAGTAGGAATCTAAACCCTAGCTTAAAAATTTTGGACCTGTGACTTTTGATGTTAAAAAAAAATCTCAACTCTTGATATTGGTTAGTACAATTTTGACTCATGATTATCCATCTCAATAATGATATGAATCCTATGATCACACTATTCAGATCTTGAGATCACCCTCAATATATGACTAATGACTTTCATAATCCCAACTTTTTAAATTTTTGAAATTATGACTATGTTGACTTTCTCGATTAATGAATTAGGGTTTAGTTCTCATGAGGACTAGGGTGGGACCTCCCTTTGATTTTGAGCACGAAATCATGATATTGAACTTATGACATATGTCTCGAATTGTTGAAATATAATATCTTGATCATGTATGTATAACCCCACCTAGGCTAATGTAGAAGCTAGGACCCTAAAATATTGGGATTGAAATTCATGTTGTACTCTTGATTCAAGATCTCTATTCATTTGACTTAAAATTTGGCCTCTCCAAATTGTGCTCTATAGGATGATCTTTCCCTATTTGTGACTCATGTTATGATTTTGAACAATATATGACTATGCTTTGACCTTGATGCTCGATGCTCGATTATGAAATAGTGATGATACCAAGTCAGTTATGATATGTGATATGAAATCCCAATTTTGATTGATGATTTTTTGAATTTCGAGGATAAAATTTCTTTTAAGGAGGGAAGGATGTGATGGAGTGGATTTTTTCACATTAATGATCCATTCTCAATTCTGACCTTGTAGTATCTAATTTTCCTCAATTGATCCCACTTCATCACCTTGTGATATTTGAACATTAAAAGACACCCAATATGATAATATGCTATCCAATTCGAATGTTGTGCACCTTGTGACTTCAAAACCTAGTTCCATTAATGTTAATACTCGATTGATTTTGTTCGTGATCATTTGAACTCGAAGATTTTTGTATAACTAGAATATTTATTTTGAGATAGTGTTCCAAAATTTCAAAGCTTTGAGCTTTTCATTTGAGAGATGTGAATTTTTCAAGAAATACATTTAAAATCTCAAAATACCTAACCTAGATGGATCCAGACCCTAACTCGTGTCTAGATCTGACAGAGGAGATGACTAAGTCATCTCTCTCACCCCCCTCATGAGGAATAGAGACCCCACAGTTGAGATGATTTTCAAATCATTGGCTCTCCCTCACTACTAACCCTTAATTCATCAAATTAGTTGCAATAGATCTAGTTTCTCATCTTCTTTCCAACGAGTATAAGATATCTACCTAAAGACCAGGGTCTAGAAAACACCCAACTCACTTGTGCTCGAGCACCTCGACTCCATCACCTGGCACAACCCTAGGCCTCATGGCACCTATTTAAGGGATTCTATGGCTCCACCCCCTCTCCTTTTTGCTTAATCATATACCAATTGATCGCAAACTAGTCTCTCCTCCTCCATCTAGCTTGACCTCCTATCGCTTGAATCAGAGCATCATGCTCTCACCTCATAGCATCTCCCTCACATAGACTACATGCACACCATCATGGGATGTTGGAGAGGCTTCTACAGCCATCACAAGGAGGTGCCACAGGTTGGGATCCTAGTCAACAAATTACCCCTGTGCCTTGCAGGGACATCACCAGCAAACCATACTAGACTCCACCGGAAAGAAAGTGAAAGATTGCAGACAATATCCATGGTGGCTCACAAATTCTCCAAGACATATATTTTCCCTCCCTGCCATGGTATTCTCCAAGACATATATTTGCCCTCCATGCCATGGTATTCTCCTCAATCCTTTCTTTTCATTGTATCCTTCACTGACAAACTAGTACATCATTTATAGTTATATTCATTGTTCTTTCCATTGGAAGGCTCACCAGCATTGTTAGGATGTTGTGAAGCTAAAAATGTAACTATATTTGCCTTTCTAGACCTCTCTTTCTAATTTCATTTCTCTCTACTTTTACCCTTCTTGCATGAACAATGGTGTGAGGTCTCATTCGATCGAACGAACAAACAATCGTTGTTCTGAAGTCACCAATATATCCTTATTTATCACACATATCATTTCGTTGACATGGGCATTTTTGACATTTCACCTTTGTTGCATCCCCTCTGAACCATGCTATGGCTTGTAAGTCAGTTTGAAGGATCCACAAAGTTGGATCCTTCCCCTGATCCATGAAGCCAAGATTGCAATTTCTTTTTTATTTTGTTTTATTCTTCTAGAAATTATTTGATTTGCCAGTATGGTGAGATTGATTATAAATAGCTCGCTTATCCAAAAAAATCCCACATGCTCATAAAAGTGTGCACTTCGATATGGGACCATAACATTACTCTATCATAGTGGTTTTATATGAAGTGAAATTGTATATCTTTTCATCTTAATTATTAGGGTTCTATTATTATTCAAACCTTAATACTATTGCAACCCCTAATTTATGTGAACAAATGTTACATGATGACTTTAGCCTCTGATCATATATTGATGACTAGATCATGTGACTATGACTACTAGATCATTATCTAATATATTGTTGGCATGTTTGTTGAATGAAATGACTAAATATCTAATATCTTTAATCCATGATATTTTTCACATCATATCATACCTAACTCAAAATATATGTTCCTGATCTCAATCATATTATAATAGATCCATACTATTAATGACCATAGGTCAACAAATAAAATGAGAATAAGAATACATGAATGAATTTCCTAGTGGGTTATTAGAGAAATGAACTATATATTGATGCATTTGTGTTCTCACTTATACCAGGATCGTATAGTCATTAGACTTGTTGATTTGGATCTTGATAATATTGTAGACTCCAAAAGAGGTACACTTTAATATTATTTCCTCCTTGAACAAACTAGTGATATTGAATGCTAACCTTGTATGTACTCTTTTTGAAATTCTTGGCTATGTATTTGTTTGATCTATTGTGTTCCCTAATGAGTAGTTTTTTAATTTGTATATATATACTCTTATAAAATCTTGAACATAAATGATATGCCCTTTATGACTACCTGAATTATGATGATGATGATAATGATGATGATGCTGATATTGGGTACAAGCAACCTCCTCACCTCAGAGGGTGGAACTTGTATAAAATATTGACCTCCTCTGAATGGAGAGATGGATCCAGGTGACCTCCCCCATCTCACTCCGGCGATGGATCCATATGTATATATAAGCATGCTTCTCGATAGCAGCACAATGGGAAAACTCGTAATAAAATTGAATTGTTTGATATAAACTTGAGTTTAAATATCACACTGAATTTTTGCTTATAAGTCCTGCGAAGTACAATATTTTGCTATAAATGTCTCAATTGTTCAATATGCTCGTTTCAAAGTGTACTGATGCATTTCATTCATTGTGTCTGGAATTTCTTAATTTTAGGCATGAAGACATTACTTGCTACTTGCTATCTATCATACTCTTGTCGATATCTTCTAGTTAAAAGAATGCACATCACAGGGGATTATACATAAAGGGATGTACAATTTAGTTTGTAGTTTCCTATCCTTGTAATCTATTTTTTTCTTGTTGCCTTTGGTCCCCTGATGTAATAAACGTGTTCTTTTTTTAATGAATTAAATGTTATATCTTTTTACATATCATGTGAGAATGACCTTCGAGCCACTCAGAGACGGGTGCTCTGAACCCCTTAACACAGCCCACCCGGGCAGTGGGATTGGGATTAGGGTACGAGCATCTATGTGATACCTCCCTTAAGGAGTACTTTAGAAAGGGCTGAAACCGGGTTTGATCTTGATTTTGGCTTGTCTTTTTTTGCCAGCTCAACAATCTACCATAAATAATACAGTGTTGTTGTTTGGGTGAATTGGATCCAACTAGAATAACATGGGAGCAATCCTGGATTTTTGGGGTAGAAAGTTGTACCTCTCTTGCATACAAGTCAGACCATAGCTAGGGATTTTCTTTTCATCTCTTTGTTTTGCAATGAAATATGTAATACTCTAGTTTGTGAATCCTAGCTTGGATTGAAACAAGGGCGGAAATTATAAAATTTTATAATAGATTTTGGATAATCTAGCTAAAGTCATGTATGTATCTAAACATGCCCTTATCATGTTTAACATCAGTGGTTCCATACCTAGAACAAGTGATGCATGTAACACTATGTTTGATGCATGGTGAATGAAGGGGAGGGGAACTTATGTTAGTTTATCTGGTTAGTATTAGGAGGGAAATGATAGGAGAACGTGAATGATAATGTAAATATAAAATATGTGTGGTGATGTGAAATGTTGGTGATATAAAAATGAGAATGTTAGTGACGTGAAATGTTAGTGATATAAAAATGAGAATATCATTCTCTTTCTTTATATTCATTGTGGTTATAGAAATAGTTTCCTTTGTATTTTTAGATTTGCAAAAAAATCATCCACATATTTAAGCACTCCCCACCATAGTGCACCATATTTTCTACAATCACATGTCTTTTATTTTACTTTTTATATTAGTATCATGACATCAAACTTTTCAAATTTCCTAAAAAATCAAACCTTTTGAATTTCCATATAAACACAAATTTATTTTAGTTACCTTCTTTTCATTAAAATTTTCCATTATATTTTTTGAGTAATTATTGAACATTGTATATGTCTGTCCAAGTGACTTAAAATATGCATGACATACTTTGTCTGCTACATTCACATTGGTAGTGGGCTTTACTAACTTTTTTCACCATATTATTTTTCCCTTTCAAATTTTATATTTCCCTAAAATATTTATGATATATTTCCCATCAAGTTTTTTTCCTTCTCCCTTTCTTCACTCCAATTTAGTGGGGGGGAGAATGGGAGAGAAATTGCTAAAAATACACATGTTTCTTTCCCCCTTTGTTCCTCTTCACTCCCTTCACTCCCCTCCCTTCCATGTCACTTTGTTTAGCCAAACAGTCCAAGCCTTCTCCCCTCCCTTCCATTCTCCTCCATTCACCACATACCAAATAGGCCTTAGTACAATAATAATGATTCAAAACATATATGTGGATGCAATTTTTTGTGTGGAAAGGTATGACCTTTGTTTAACCAACATCGAATAGAGAAGGGATCAAAGTTGTACAAGAATGTCAACAAGTGCCAATCAAAGTACCCAAATACATAAAAAAAAACTACAACATAAAATAGAAAATGAAGCTTGGAATACAGAGAACTATTTGCAAAAACAAATGATATTGATCTTAACTATATTGATTTTCCCAAATAAAGTATCTTCAGCCTTCTTTTTTTAATTTTTGGATATCTATAATATCATGACTTGCAGAATCTATTTTGGCTAACTTTTCAGCATCCAACTCTTGGCTTTTTTTCAAATATGGACTACTCCTCATTTTAACAAAAATGCTTCTCGTTTCCAACCTAATTACACAGAAGTGTGTTTAGGCTGAGAGTTTAGACTTGGATAATGTATTGGTTATTGCAACTCCACATTGTCATTGGCATTATAAGTGAAAATGCAAGAAATAATGCCTTTGGAGTGGTGTATAACCATCTCATATGCTTCAGTGTCAAAAATAGCATGTGATATATCTGTAGTCAGTACTTGTTGTTGATCTGGAACTTATCAGAAGAAGTATCAATAAGTTGTGAGTTTTCTCATCATTGATAATAGGTAGGTACAACTCACTTACTTTTTTTAATGTTGTGCTAACTATCGAGTTTGATTTCTTTTCCTAGTCCAAACATTATGCTCCATAACTGATGTATAATGATGGTCAAGTTTCATCAAATGAATCCTTCTCATTCTAGAGAAAGGAAATCATAATTTTCCTATTTTCAGTCCCATCCTTAGAAAGAGGTTGATTGATGTTGTTTCTAGCAATCCTTCTCATGTGAATGTTCTTGTTGTAGTGTAAAATCCATTATTTATTAGTTTGTCCCTGGAGACACCTGCTTGTGACAATGGTTGAGAATATTGTTGAGTTTCTTCTTGATAAGATTTTGAAGCGCAATTTTTATCATCATGTCCTGTAATGCGACATTTCTGATAGATCACTGGTAGTATATCATACTCAACATTGAAGTCAGATTCATTGATGGTAACAGTCAGTTGCACCAAAATAGTTGTGTCCACTTTAATAGCAATTCACACAAAGTGACTTAGTTTATACTGAAGTTTGTGTACTTATATCCTTATTAACTTCCCAAGAATGAATATATTCATATAGTTCACAAAGTCTATGTTGTTGGTAATTTTGATATATATGTATATACAGTCAAAAAACTTCTCAACATATAGATCATATATTAATTAACCATAGGGATTAAAATGATATTGTATATGTTTGAAAGATATTATCCATAGTCCATTTACATGATGATTCTATATGCAAAACCATTAAACAATTTCTGCGATTTTTACAACTCGACGCATGTGTTTCTCAACAAATGGTCCACAAATACATAGTATTATATTTTTTTAGGATCATCTTATGTAAGAAGTAGAATTTTATATGGGTATCTGGAATCCACATATTTAATTCTGAGTTATATTTAATTTTTTTAATTTTTTGACGCTTATCAAATTTAGGTTGGATATGAATATCATATTTCACATTTGCTATTAGATATGATATATATCATTTGAATTCTCTAGACCGGTGTGAGATAAGAATTAATTTACACAATTTTTAGAACAAGATATTTTATTTTAGCATTCTCAAGAAACTCTTACATGGAAAGACTAAAGGAAGCAATAAAAAGACATGAAACCACACAAGATACAAGGTTTATAGTGGTTATAGCTTGAGATATCATAGCACCACAACTTAATTATTTAAAATTAATATTTCTCAATCTATAATTTATCTACCTTTTCTATATCAGTACAAATTATAACTACATGTGTTTTTTGTGATCAACACTAACCTTCTTTTTGGTTAAAGGATAACTTTATCTTTCCTTAATTTGTAGAATGAAGAAGATAACCCTTGAACAATATTTCGATATATTTCTTTCACCTTCAAGCACAACCTTCTCGTAAGAGGTAGTTACTAAGTATGAACAAGCAAGGAACAAGAAGGAATAAAGAAAGTACTACTTGTTCTTGCAAAGATTATAATGAAATCACGTATATGTAAGAGCTTGAACATAGTTATCTTCAATCAGACTTTATTTGGAAAAACTTTCTTTGTCATCAAAGGAGTTATAAACAAGGATAACATGTAGAGGATCATTACCATGTCCTCCCTAAAAGTCATTTGAATGCTTTCTAGAAGTAGGTGGTCTTTTGGAGTCTAGAGTTCCAATAGTCCTTTAATCATATCCTATGAGGTAATCAACACATCTCATATAGATTAGGAGTTCTAATAGTCTAGGATTTCCAATAGTCTAGGATGGCAGTTGGTTGTTCTTCGCTTGTTCTAACATGAAATGAATAAAGTCTTCCAATTACATATGTATAGAAGTATAATTCTAAGAACACATTTATTTACAAATGCTCAAACACAAATTATTACACATTCTTGGACAACATCAGACCTTATAATTTGATCCGGATGGCCCTTTCTCCGCTTGTTCTAACAATAAAAAGGGAACTTATTCTGGCCGGCCCTTTCTCTCTCTAGGGCTCCGCTCTCCCTTCTCTCTAGTCAATCCCGGCGGCTGCCGTTGGGGGGGAGGGAGTGCTCTCTCGGCGTTTCCTCCCCCTGGCATCCAACAGGCGTGGCGAGGCCACTGTGATGAGTAGATGCAGAGCGATTCTCTGGTGATGAAAGTTGGTGGGTGTTTGTTGGCACCTATTCGATAGATCTGGGGTGAAGGAGGTGCGACGCACTGCGAGGAGTCGCGATCCAGGCCAGAGGTGTGGCGATTTGACTAAGTTGAGCTATGTCCATTCAAGTGCGATGGGTGGAGAGAGACCACTCTCAGTCAGTTCCAAACTCGTGTTGCTGCTCCACCGCATTGGGGTGTGAAGGGTTCCTCCGTTCGCCTCCAGTGACCTTCTCCTTCTTTCCTCCGAGTAAACCCTGGCTTGCCCAGGTTGCTATCAGTTATGAATCCGTACAGGTTCTTATTTAGGCAGATTCGGCGGCAGTAGGGTGCTCTTTGGGTGGCTTGGTCCTCCTCTGTCTGCCCGGCTGGCGGCGGGTCTCTGCTTGTCTACTGTGCGGGTCCCCCATTGGGGTACTCGGTGGCTAGCGGGAATTTCAGGAGGAATGGGATGATCGAGCTCGGCCTGTTGGGCCGCTGATTGAGATCTCACATGGGGTCCCTCCCGCGGTGGTGGTCAACCTTATTGGTTGTTTGTCCCTCACCTGGGTTCCCTTGATCGCTCATCCTCTGCGGTTTCGACCCCAACACAGTACAGGTGCGGTATCTTGCCCGCTGTCTTCTATGTTGATGTGTGAAGGAACACTGTCAATATGTTCGATGAAATGCTCTGTGCAAATAGGGCCATCGTGTGATGAAGCTTCCGCAAGGTACTGGGTTCAGGCCTGAGTCAGCTTCATCTCAGTTAGAAAAATGACTGGCTGAGCTCTGTTCTCATCCAGTTTAGCTCTACTGCTTAGTGAGCTTCTCCTTATTGCAGATGTATGATCGGGTTGCGCCTCTTAATCTGCTTGTCTCTTGATTGGTGAAGAGGACTAGGAAATCTATCTTTCCCGCATACTTTTTGAGATGTTCACAACGTCAGTGCTGGGGAAGATGGTCATTTTCTTTTCAAGGACATCAATCGATGGAAAGCTCATGGAGGGGAACCTCCTAATGTGCCTTCTGCAGTTTGGATGCTTTTATTTGGTGTAGGAACCTTTTTTCATCTCGTCTAGATAACATTGCCCTTCCTTTTATGATGGGTCAGTCTCCAGTCTTCCAGGATGACACAATTTGAAGGTGGGGTTAATGCTAGTGTTTGTATTGGTTGTTTCTCTGGTTAATGCCTTCATCTATTAGGTAGTGTCTGTATTATCTAGAAGTTTTTGGAATCTGGTTCCTATTCTTCTTTTGGGGGTCTATAAACCTTTTTGTTATTTCGGATGTTAGCATCCCTGGTTGTAATGGGGCGCAGTGTATGTACCCAAAGTTTTTGGAATTATATAGTAACACACTTTTTGACCGACCAAAAAAAAACATCAGACCTTATCTAAGTACTTTGATTACCTTACATACTTAATAGACATGCTAATATCACACATAAAAAGTTTACAATATGAAAAAGCCAGGACAAACATCCTTTCCATAGAACTCGAAAAGTATATATATTTACTTTTAGCAAAATCTATTTAGAGAAAATATAAAATAAAAATATTTATGTAAAATATATTTGATATAATGATAGCATGTGATACATGTAGTTAATTTATTAACATCACATCTATGATGTGTATATTAGAGAGGTATCTGAATTTTAATAGTATATGATCATATTGGATGGTTATTAAAATATGATATGTGTCAGATTTGAAATGTGATGCACTTTGTTTGGTTTGGTTTCAAATTTGAGTATTGTACTATGTGCCTAGAACTCGATTACATATCTATAAGGTAGTATATATCTAATATATAAAGTTATCGTAATTCATACTTGGTTCGTATAAAGTTATTAGTGAAAAAAAATTCAACAAGACATGTTACATCGATACAACAAAAAAAGAGTGAATCTTTTATTATTTACACATATGCCACCAGACAATCAGATTACAACATTTTGAATTTGCTACTCTATTGGTAGTTCTCTCTCTTCTCTCTTTTTTTATAGGATTTTTTTCACCCTTTATTACATTTTTCCTCTGATTCCCTCAAACCAGCAACTCATCACCTCCACTACCACCTCTCCAACCCACTATTTTCATACTCAAGAATGATCTTTAGTTCTCACTCTAGTTTCTCAAAATTGTTTGTTGACACTACTACCCCCACTTGTTTATTTTCCCACTATCCTATCTAATGTGTGATTGTGTTCTCTTTCTCATTCCTTGCTTTCACGCATGAGAAGTGCAACGAAAACATCATACAGCGGTTCTTATACTAACCTCTCTCTTTCTCCATATCCCAGTTAAGTTTTTATTTAATTTTATTTCTACTTTCACATAATGAATCCTAGATCCCTTCCTCTTCATTTTCCATAAAATTTATCTCTCAACCTAATAGGAAACCCCCTCCCTTGATTCCTTACTCTCTTTCTAACTCTTTATGTAAATTATAGTCATTCCCTATTACCTCATGTTTCTTGGTATCTCTTTCCCATTGTTTCATTTGATCTTACCTAATATTTAAATACCTTCTTTTTAACAAGACCATTGAATATTTAATATTGTTTGAGTTAATTTTGCACATGGGTATTGAACCATTACATTTTTTGGTTTTATTTGCTGATTAATAGTATGTTAACCTATTAATATGGAATCTTTTTTAATAGTATGTACTAGCCAAGTTTATCATCATATCTTCTCCCTCATTCAATATTTTGCATGCTACATTTTCGCATGATCCATTAAACTATTTGGAATCACCAACTACATATACCATAGTGATTTCCTCAAGAAGATGCCTCCTCTTTTCATATCCATTTTCGCCTTTCTATATCTGCTCTGAGAAGATAGTTTTATTACATAACCATTAGCAACGTCCATTTCCCACCACTGACATCAACCAGGTCTTTAGGAACCTCAGATAAATATTCACAATCTCCTCATATCAAATGTATCGTCCACTGGTACCTCAAGATGACCATGGTGAATCCAAACCCACTATTGGACATTTCCTACCAACCTATGATAACTTTCATCCCTAATTTACTGTATTTGCAAATCTTGATACAATTTGAACTAGAATTTCTTCTTTAGTGTATGTTCTGCATCAACGACATATCATATTGGTATCCTTTTCAACAATGTTTCTATTTTGCAAGTATGTGCCACTATGCTTCCCATCTCTTCCTCAACGGGACCATTGTGTCACGAATTGACATTGTGCTTCCCATATCTTCCTTAATGGGACAACTATGTCATGAATTAACACCACTTTTATCATTTTAGTGACAACACATACATTAGAGGCACTCAAGAACTAGAGATGACATATTATCTACATTAACTTCTTTTTTGATGGAGAAGTCAACATCCATTCACCAATAACACTACTCTCAAGTTCTCCATTAGTACTGCCATTTTGTTCTATCTAAAGTACAACCTAACCACTAGATGCACGCATCATTGAAATGTGAAGGTTAGGTAATGTATCTCTCTTATTTCTCATGTGATTCCATTTTACTGGTAAACAATGTGGTCGGTGGTTGATGATGATGGGATGATAGAGTCGGGTACTAATTTTTGTTAGGTCACCAATATTCTCATTGTGCTCAATGTCAAAGAAAAGTCTTCACGAGAGTAAATGCAAGATAAACATGCATATTTCTAAAAAGGTCAAACATCTATTTTGTTAACTTTGATTGGTGATTGTCATAGGATTTGTCTTATTTGAGTTTTTTTATTTGATGAAGTAACATATTAACATATCTTTCTATGAGACTTCAGGATGTGATGTTGTATTGTTGTTGGTCCATTCATGCATGGCTCAATGCACAAATGGAACCACTAATCACACATGAATAATTTACACAACTAGGAAAAAAGCAGAGGACATGGAGGGTGGTTCCAATCCACAAAGAAGAATGTTTATTGGACACCTTCTAGGGAAAAAGCATATGGTGTTGTAGTTTGTAAATTTTTGAACATCTTCCCTCTTTTAAACTTTTTGACAACATCACGGAAAGCTTCTTCACTTATAACATTATTCCAGTTATACCATATACTGGTGTTTAATGTTGGAGGTGAAGTGTGATACCTTTTCAACCAAATTAACTTCCCAAGACCCACAACCATCAAAAAACCAATATGCAACTTGTCATTTTATCAATAGATTTCCCATCCTCATTGACTTCATAGTTCCACCACTTAACCTAACAGTTCTACATTGTCCATTTTGATGATGACTTAATTATTCCATTCATATGTATCTAATATGTATATTTGAGATTGATTTTAGTTATTGGTTACATGTAAAGGATCAATTGAATCAATCCCAAGTTTTATCAAGTTCAATTCAAAAGCAATGCAAATACACATTAGTGGAATACACCTTAAACCCATAGGACAATTTTTGCAATCATTCGTATTGATGCTATGACTTGTAAAAAAGATGATAAAAAATTAAGAGCACTTAAATCAAATGTTTAACAATTCTAATGCTGATTTTTAAAATTCATCACAGAGTACATGTTTGGTTGAGTTTCTTCCTTGATAAGCTCAACCGACACCCTTGATGGATTTTGGGAATCGATAGGTTTGGTTGAGTTTTTCTGAGAACAAACTCGATCAACACCCTACAAAGCCAAAACAAATTTAAGCCATCAACTGAGTTTCATCCAGGATAAACTCCACCAATGCTTCAAATTTGTTCTGTAGCATAATGCAACTAGTCAAGTTACCTTTATTGAAACCCGACCACTTGCACTATATGGAGAGTGTAGAAAAAGTGATTCTGGTCATTGGAGTGTTGCAAACATCACAAATAAATTCGTTGCAACACCTCAAATGACTAGAATTCATTCCCAAGTGCTTCTAGTGGCTAGTGGACATCCCCTACTATAAATAGGGACCCTTGTGCTTCATCCCAAGTTTGCCTCTCATGCTCCTAGATATAGTTGAGTGACTTTGTCCACATAGATACCCTTTCTCTCTCTTGCTTACTAATCAAAACATCCATATGAGTGAGATAGGTTATTGTGAGAGGGCTACTTCATTGTAATCCTTGTGAAGCTTTCAATCTTCTCTTTCCTCGACCCCTTTATTCAAGCAAATATTGGTGAAAGCTTCACCAAGTTGAAGGAAAAGGTGAAGGCTAAAGATCCTTGAGAAGAGTGGGTAATTCCTTCAAGGTGAAATACTTAATGCAAGAGGGGAGCTCCTTGGCAAAGGTGTCCAGCTCCTTGCAATAGTGGATAAGCCCTTGTATAGGTTGAAGACTCTTACTCAAAGGATAAGTAAGACCTTGTAAGGTTTATTGGATCCTTTGGGTACTTAAAAGGGAAGTCTAGATATCAATTCCCTACAAAAGGAAAGTCTTATAATGGAATATAAGTATGCAATGGTTGAAAAATCCTAGGGCTTAACCTATCTAGGTAGTGGACTGACTTTCTCCTTGTTTGGAGATTAGAACCACTCTACATAGCTTGTTCTTTATCTCATGCAATATCTCTCATCCTTGCTATGTATGCTTAGTAGCACATCAAATTCCATATTTGCAACTATATCTCTTGATGTAACTTGAAGGTCTAATGAATTTTTTCAAGTGCTTTTCATCTCTATTCACCCCCCTCTAGAGCATTTTGTTCCAACAAGTGGTATCATAGCCACAGTCTTCTTTGAAAAGTTCTTCCACAAGATAAGAAGATCAGTGACAACCTTCTACATTCTCTCAAATTGGAGGGTGGATTATCCATTAGACCTCCAATCTTCAATGACACAAACTTCCTTTATTAGAAGCGACATATGTATTTCTACTTGCAAGGAATGAGCTAAGACATGTGAAAAGTAGTCATCCTTCCCTATAAGGATCCAGCCGGAGATATAGTGACACGGTTTTACCGTGTGTATAACACAAGTGCACGCGTCAATATAATATAGGCCTTTGTGAGGCCCGATTCGAACATAGGGAAATGTAATTATCGATAGACTACTACTAACTGTTCGCAATCAGCTAGACCGATGGGAAAATAGAGTTTTATTTTGAAAAAGAAAATAAAAACAAAATAAAACAAAGCAATCGATTAAATGGTTGGTTTAATCAATTCAAATGCAATCTCTAGGATTGCGGTTTCACCACGGGTTCTCGTTGTACTAATTCCTACACAATTATCACAACTCATCTCCCATTTTGGATAGTGGCATGTAGTTAGAATTGCTCGCTCCCGCGATACAATTCACTACCTTAATTTAGGTCGGTTCCACGCCAGTAGTAACCTATACCCTAGATTAGGTGCATGAAAAGAACAGATCTCTGGGTTTCCACCATTAACCATACATTGCCTTTTCTAAAGGATTTATTAGTTAATGTGATTATCGCACCTTTTCAACCGTTAATTCTTTGTCAAAAGTAATTAAACTAATTAGATTACCATTATGGTGATCAAGCACAATGATAGCAATGGATAAAATGACATCATACCATGGATTTGAGAGATAAATAGTGATGAATTATGTAAAAAGAGTCATACAATCATTGCCCGAGCTACTCCCGGTCCTAGAGACAAAGGGGATTAGCCCTACATGTTCATATCAACATTACACATGGAGAAAAAGGAGAGAAACATGGAGAAATGAATGGAAATATGATGTAACCCCTGAATAGGAGAAGATCTGAATGATCCTTGGTGTGAGGTGAACATTCTACAGCCTTCCGGCAGAAGAATCGTCTGTCTACAGCTTTAGGAACGTTCGGGGAGTAGCTTTGGGCTCCTCTCTTCTCTCTCCTCTCCTCCGGGACTTGTGCAATGGAATAGAACCTCCATGATGGCTTTGGGCTATCTTTTCCTAGGTATAGGTACCACTTACGGCCGCCAAAAGAACGTAGTCGTCTGATTGGAGTCATGCTGGATATTTTCCTAATCCGACGACATCGATACCATCGACGGGGTGTCGATGGTATCGACACCTTAGGGTACCGATGCTTTCTTCAATTTCTGGAAGCCTCCTGATGGCATCTCGATACCATCGAATGTTCCCGTCGATGGTATCGACGGGGTGACTTCTGGCACGTTGTTACACTTTTGAGACCATCGACATTGGGTCGATGGTATCGAACTATCTGCTTCCTCTCCGGCTTTTCTACTGTTGCTCTATCAATGCTATTGATGAACCTTCGATGGTATCGACGGGTCCAGGAATGCAAATTTCCTGAAATAAAGAGAGGAACAAAAATCAAATTTGAGAAATATGATAATTTATGCAAAACAATGTAAAACAAGATGAATTTGTTGCAGGCAAGGATAATAGGCCAAAGGAATTGAATCATGCGATATTGATCACAAATATGCCCAGTAAGCACATAAAACGAGTGTAAAACTAGCCTATAAAAGCAACTCAAAACCCCTGCATCAAACTCCCCTAAGCTTGAACTTTGCTCGTCCTCGAGCAATAAAACTATAGAATAAAATTACGAGGGTCAACTAAAGAACATACTAGCATAACAAACATCACATTATGACTCCCACCTGCAAGGCACAGACCGGCCCTCACTAACCACGGAATGATAACTACCCTAAAGGTGACAATAATCATCCATGAGAGGTTTCCACCCCGTAATCAATGAACACAATCAAATAAAGCAAATAATATAATAAATTCCTCCAGTTCAGGCGTGGTGCATCTTGTGATCTCCTATCTATGTTGCTCATGTCCTAGCTACCATCTACATGGAAGCAGATCTCCTGATACACAAGAATGAGGAGATAATCATGGGTGAACTACCATTTTGAGCAACAGGTGGATGGAATGGGCGGTTGTGAAGAAAAGAAAGCACCATACAGTTTAACATGCAAAATCAACAAAAATGACCTAAATGATGCATATGCATATGCAAATGGCCTAATGTCTACATTTTAGGTGGAATGATGCATGCACTACAATTTCGTCTCAATGTGAGATGAAATGTCTAAAAAACTACATCATGTGCTTATTCTTCCTATTATACAGGTGAAACAAGTTCCTTTCTCCCTCTGATTTTTACTTATTTCTCAATCTTTTTTTTCTTTTCTTCTTTTTTTTCAAGCCCCATTTTTGTCAATTGACTAAGGAAAAACATAAAATTTTCTCGGGCTTATTTTCACATAACTACTACAATTGATGCATTATAATCTACTTTCCAGAGAGTATAGAACAAGTTCCCCGCTTTTCTTATTTTTCAGAAGAGATAAGGCACATAATGTCATATATGCTCAAAAGCATGCAAAATGCAACTATATGAAAGAAATTATGCAACTACAATGACATGCACTCTAGAATGTGTGCATGCATGACTAATCTACAAATATTTTTATGCAAAATCTAGCTATAATGCAATCCTCCTATCTAAATGGCATGCAATCAAGAGATGACAAATTGTAAGGTGCTCCCAGTTCTTATGGTGGAGTGTGAATGAAGTGATGTGGATAGATTACAAGACTAAATGACAGAACCATTGGAAAAGATTATATGTCCCTCCTTACTGACATGTGCACATGGTAACTAAGAGGTTTGTCTCTTCTCACTTCAAATTAAATTCATGTTACCATTTAGTCATTTTAAGCTCAACATCCATATCCGTCCTCCTTTCTTGAACCATAAGGATGTACAGTTATAATCATATGTTTTAAAGTTGACCTACCCAATTACTTTCCTCAGTTATGTACTCAATTTCAAACAAGTCAAACTTACAATTTCTTAAATATTTTTCATTCAGATTCATTTTCTCCCAAACCCCACATGAAACCATTGAGATGACATGCAATTACATGTAAACTCTGCTGGTTACTCTAGATAGAAAGTGGATCCTAGAAAGCCATAAATAAACCAAATTATGCAACTAAAAGAAAAATTGCAAAAAACTAAGAAAATGCTACAACAAATGAAAATGAAATAAAACTAAGATAGAAACTGTTCCATCTCCCCCCCAAGCTTGATTTCGACTATGGCCTCATAGTCAAGAACAAACTCAGAAAATGGAACATTGATACCCTTCTACTGCTGAGGTGGTGGGTGCGGAGGGTATTGGTGAGTATGGGGGTTCCACTCTGGATAATGCCCTTGAAAGTTGGGATCGTAGGGAGGCATGGGCGGTGGTTATGGATATCCCACAAAGTAGTCTCTGCTCTAGTAGTGATCATAGAAAGGTTGATGTTGCTGCTCTATCCTCCCCAACCTGTCGTAGACCTACTACTGGTTGGCGAAGAGCTGGTGCTCGATCTCAAAGATCGCTTGCTGATTTTCATAAAGCCTATTCTGTGTTTCCTGGATCCCTGTAAAAGCTACCTGATGCGACTACTGCATCGTCTGCTGGGAATCCTGGATAGTCTGGAGCATGGTATACATCCCCTGCATAGAGTAGGGGCCATCTCCGTCGTGGGAGGGTTGTGGTGGCGGTGGCTGGGAAGACGAGGAGGCTCCATAGTTTCGTGGATGCTTTCTCGGAGCAACTCGTCGTCGAAGAGGAATAGTGGCTTCCTCCTCCACTTATTTATCATCGTCGCCCTCTTCAACTTCCATGTCTGCAGCTTGTTCTTCCTCATCTTCCTCAACAT
Organism: Alisma plantago-aquatica; assembly: GCA_963693085.1. Taxonomy (NCBI): domain Eukaryota; kingdom Viridiplantae; phylum Streptophyta; class Magnoliopsida; order Alismatales; family Alismataceae; genus Alisma; species Alisma plantago-aquatica. The sequence continues at coordinate 407,475,299 of OY856413.1, forward strand.
CAATGATAGGCCACATGTAGCTTTGGCCTAGCCTGATGTTGAAAGTAGGGTCGGGCAATTGCGCCCTTTGAAACACAACTCTCACATGGCAGGTGGCGTAGGTGATGCCATAGCGGGCTTCAATGAGGCCAGAGTTGACAAAGTGGGATAGGTTGAGCATATTTCTACTCTCAATCGTTTGGAGCCCAGACAAATCAAGCCCCAGGTGCATGGCAAGCTAAGTAATAAGGCCCCCAAAGTAGATTGGGGCCTTGCGAGAAACATTCCTCTTAACCGCTATCATGTGCATGAGTAAGAAGGCTCCAAAAATGATCGGTGTCCTCTCTAGCAGACAAGAGAGGAAGAAAAGGTCCGTCTCCTAGAATTTTCTCTGTGACAACTTGGACCTTGCAAAGAATGACTTAGAAATAATTCGGTGAAGAATCCGGATAAAAGGATGCTCGAAATCAACTACAGCAGTGTGGTGCCAGCTGATAGAATATCCCACAGGTATGGTGACCATCTTTCCATACATAGCTTCATAATCAGTATTTTGTGGTGGCTGACGCAGATCACTATGGTTCCACCCATAAATTCTGTTAAACTCGTGAAAGGTCAGGTTGTAATCCCAGTTGTAGAAACGGAAAGACACACACCCCTCCTTCCATTCCATCTGCGCCATTTGTAGTTCATTGGGAACTACGCAGATGTCAAGTGACGTTAGAAACTCAATGAAAATTTCCTTATATGTGGGCCATCCGCTGAAGAATGGATGATCATCTGCATGGTCGTGGCAGAGTGTGGGGAACTCGCACAGTTGTCCTTGAAGCACATAGGCCACATTGGCCTCAAATCCCAGATCTTTGAGAAGCTCCCGGTCACCATATTGGGTGGGCTCAAATGGACACTTCCACAGTTCTTCATAAACCTTCTTTACTTCCTATGATGGATGGACTAGCCTCGGGCGAGGAACCGGTCCTTGTTGCGGGGCGGGTGGGGCATCTAGGGCAGCTCTGGATGATGAGGCTCCGGATCTCACCATTGTTGCAAAAGGAGCAACGAGTGAGAGAGAAAGGAGAATGGAGCTCGGAGAAGTTGGTCGCGGTACTCAGAGAAGATAGAGATTTGTGGAATCGAAGAAGATGCTCATAGATGATCGACGGCGCTGATCTCGGTTGCTCTCGGACGCTTGGGGTTGTTTAGGCTTGATTGTATAAGTTAAGAAATTAATATGTGATGTTGGATTGAAGGATTGCTTCCCTTTTTATAAGGGGCGGCTGCATCTGCTGTCAGTGTGTCGATACCATCGACAGTCCCATCAATGGTATCGACGGTTGTTGGAATCCACGGCTCGCTGCAATCGACAGCTGTTGATGGCTCAATGTGGGGGCCCAGATCGGCTACATGTCTATGGTAGTGACCGAGTGTCGATACTATCGACACTATCCACAGATAGGCATTATGGACCACTCGATGTAGACTTCACATCGGTGATGTGTCCATCCATACTATCGACTCCTTGTTGATAGTATCGACACATGTATGTGTCTTTGATCCTTGCGAAGTCTGGCCATTGCGTTTTTTGTTGTAGAAATTTCAATACCATCGACCAATGTGTCGATGGTATCGAAAATACTAAGACACCTGGTCTGAATATATCCAGAGATTTCAATACCATCGACGAATTGTCGATACCGTCGACGGACGTCCATCGTTCTGCCTATTCCCATCTTGATACCATCGATGAGGCCATCAATAGTATCGACGGGATGAAGTTTCGGTATAATTTTTCACTATTCAAATTCTGATACCATCGACCCAGACATCGATGGTATCGACCATTTCCCAGTCTGCACACTCAACAAACATATTAGGGTATCATGTTTAGAGACTAAGTGCTAAATTAATGAAAACTACTTAGGAATATGAAAATTTTCAAGAAATGACCATGTAAGATACCAAGGTTGGGTTGCCTCCCAACAAGCGCCTCATTTAACGTCTTGGGCTAGACATAATCGTGCTCCTCATTCCTCTTTTAGTGCCATGAGTTTGATCTCATGCACTTTCCTTGCGTAGTCTTCCCCATAGTAGTGCTTCAGCCTCTGACCATTCACCAAGAATGTTCTTGCACCATCTCTCACCATGATAGAACCATGGGGTCGCACCTCCTCAACCACAAAGGGTCCACTCCACCGGGATTTCAATTTCCCAGGATGCAACTTAAATCTCAAATTGAACAATAGCATGCTATCACCCTTCTTGAAAACTCACAATTGAATGTGGTGATCGTGTATTTGCTTTGTCCTCTCCTTGTAGATCCTCGAGTTCTCATATGCATTCATCCTTAGCTCATCCAACTCATTGAGCTCTAGCATCCACTTTCTCCCTACATCATCAATGTTCAGGTTTAGCTTCCTTAGCATCCAATGTGCCTTATGCTCTAAATCCACCGGCAAGTGACAATCCTGCCCGTAAGCCAACCTAAAAGGCATGGTGCCTATCAGTGTCTTAAACGTGGTCCTATATGCCCATAGTGCATCTGGTAGTAGTGCACTCCAATTTTTCCAGGAAGAGGCCACCGTGCATTCTAAGATCTTATTGATTTCCCTATTGGACACCTCCACATGGCCTTGCATCTGCGGGTGGTATGGGGTACCTACATTATGCTTGATCCCATATTTACTCAATAGTGCAGTGAATTTCTTGTTCATGAAGTGGGTACCGCCATCACTTATGATCATTTTTTTTTATAAAATCACTTATGATCATTTGTGGCACACTAAACCTACAAAAGATATTCTCTTTCATGAACCTACACACTACCGCAGCGTCGTTAGTCCTTGTGGGTATTTCCTCTACCCACTTCAACACATAATCAATAGCAAGCAAGATATATAAATTAGAATTGGAGGACACAAAGGGTCCCATGAAATCAATGCCCCACAAATCAAATACCTCAACTTCTTGAAACACATTAAGGGGCATTTCTTGCCGCTTTGAGATGTTACCTACCCTTTGACATGAGTCACACCTCCTCACATAATCATAGGTGTCTCAGAAAAGTGTGGGCCAATAAAGGCCTCTCTCTAATACCTTAGCCGCCATCCTCGTGCTCGCATGATGACCGCCGGTGGGCAATGTATGACAGTGACTGAGCACACTATCATATTCACTTTCAGGTACACACCTGTGTAAAATTCCATCCCTGCATTGTCTCAAAAGAATAGGGTCATCCCAAAAATAATATCTCAGAGAATGGAAAAACCTCTTTTTCTCTTGGTAAGTCCAATCATCTGGGAGTTCTTTGCATGCAAGATAATTTATGATATGCAAAAACCATGGGTCCTTAGATTGGATAGAAAGGATTTTCTCATCCGGGAAGGTCTCGGTAATGAGTATGTTAGTATCTCTCTCATCTACCCGGTCGAACCGAGACAAGTGGTCCACAACCACATTCTCAATGCCCACCTTATCCTTAATCTCAATGTCAAATTCTTGCAAGAGTAGGATCCACCTAATGAGTCTAGGCTTGGCATCTTTCTTTTCCATTAAGTACTTTATGACGGCATGGTTCGTCCATACTACAACTTTAGACCTAACTAAATATTGCCTAAATTTTTTGAATGCAAAAACCACGGCAAGCAATTCTTTTTCTGTGGTGGTGTAATTAAGTTGGGCATCATTCAAAGTCTTAGAAGCATAGAAAATAATTGTGGGATTATTCTCAAGGCGCTGCCCAAGAACGGACCCCATGGAAAAATCGGATGCATCACACATAAGCTCAAAGGGCTTACTCCAATCCGGTGTTTGAACAATAGGTGCGGAAATCAACTTTTGCTTGAGAACCTCAAAGGCATGCATACATTTGTCATTGAAATAAAAAACTACATCCTTCTCAAGCAATTCGGATAATGGCTTAGCGATTTTAGAAAAATCCTTGATAAACCGGTGATAAAACCCCACATGACCAAGGAAGCTCCTCACCCCTTTCACCGAGTTCGGTGGTGGTAGTTTGGAAATAACCTCAATCTTCACTAGATCTACCTCCAGTCTCTTGCTATACACCTTATGTCCAAGAACTATGCCTTCTCTAACCATCATGTGGCATTTTTCCCAATTGATGACTAAATGTGTGTCCTCGCATCTTTGTAGCACCTTGTCTAGATTATATAAGCACTCATAAAAAAATTCACCGTAGATGGAAAAGGCATCCATAAAAACCACTAGATAATGTTCTACCATATCCATAAAGATAGCATGCATGCAACACTGAAAAGTAGCTGGTACGTTGCACAAGCCGAACGACATATGGCGATATGTGAAAGTCCCATAAGGGCAAGTGAAGGTATACTTCTCTTGGTCCTTAGGGTCTATGGAAATCTAGTTATATCCGAAATAACCGTCTAAAAAGCAAAAGTGAGAGCGGCCAGGAAACTATTCTAAAATATGATCAATGAATGGCAGGGGAAAATGATTTTTCAAAGTGGCAGAATTTAAACGATGGTAATCAATGCAAACATGCCACCCCATTACCAATTGGGTGGTGACAGGCTCGTTCGAAAGATTTTGAGTTACCGTGATTCCCCCCTTTTAGGGACTACCTGTGTTGGGCTCACCCATGTAGAGTCTGAAATAGCATAGATGATGCCCGCAGACAGAAGCTTGATCACCTCTTTCTTGATGACCTCCATCATGATAGGGTTGAGGCGATGTTGCGGCTGAATCATAGGTTTGTCTCCTTCAATGAGTCATATCTTGTGGTGGCAGAGAGTAGGGGTGATCCCCTTGATGTCTGAAACTGGCCACTCGAATGCACCACGGTGATTTTTCAATAGAATCATCAATTTCTCTTCCTCATCCGGACTCAGATATGCCAAAATGATCACCAGTAGCTTTGCATAAACCTCTAAGAATGTGTATTTCAAGTGAGGGGGCAGCGGCTTTAGCTCTAAATCAGGCAGGATGACCAAAGAAGATTGAAGTGGTGGTGGCAGCGGTCCTAGTTCTTCATAGTGCTTGACATAGTAGCAAGGAAGCACTCAAAGCATGTTCACACATTCTTGCAATGACATGCTTCTCATCCAATCATCCATGATGTTGAACAAGAAAGCTTCATAAGGTAATTTTGGGTACAATTCATGCATGGAGACTATTATAGAATCATCCTCAGTAGACGGTGGGACTTCCTCTTCTTCATCATTGGGATAACCCACAGCTTTAACAAGAGAAACCAACTTTGTTTGTTCCATGATGTCCACAGTAAGTGTTCCCATATCTACCTTTGTCATGACGTGAGCCATATCAAGAAATGGTTTCCCTAGACAAATGGAAACGTTGTTATCAAAGTGTCTAATTTTTTTACACTGTCCTGGCTCCTATGATTGTGAGTCAGCTGTCATCTTTATTTCAAATCTATCATCTGCTATGCCCATGGTCAACTGACCTGTACCCATTTCCAGAATCATGTTAGTTGTAGCCTGGAAGGGTATACCTAGAAGCAACTCATTTCCTCACTCATCTTGCATTTCCATCACCACAAAATATGTCAGAAATACATATTTGTCCACTTTGACCAGAACATCCTGACAAATCCCATAAGGCCTTACAACGGAATTATCCACAAACTGGATTGTCATGTTACTCTTCTGGGATTCGTTAAGACCAAGTTTCTTGAAAGTGGATAGAGGCATCAAATTGATGCTCGCTCCCAAGTCACATAGTGCTTTGCCAAATTTTACCTTTCCAATGTAGCATTAAATATTGAAACAGCCCAGATCTTATCGCTTTGGTGGCAATTTTCCCAAAATGAGGGTGTTGACCTGCTCCTTAAGCACTACCACCTCTGTGTCAGGAATCTTTCTCTTCTTGGTAATTATATCCTTCAAGAACTTACCATAGGAGGGTATCTACTCAATGGCCTCTAGTAAAGGAATGTTGACCGAAGGTTTCCTAAATCCATCCAGGAACTTCTTGAACTGTGCATCTACCTTCTTTGCTTTCATACTATTTGGATAAAGAACCTTCAAGTGATTAAGTACAATCAACCTTGAAAATCTCCAATTGGTTTAGGGTTTAACCTTCAATCTTCAACCCATTTAGGTTTTAAACGACCTTGAACTTGTTTAATCTCAAACAACCTGGAACCCATTTGAGCCTTAAACAAGTGTGAACTCATTTGACCTTAAATGGGTGTGAACCCATTTGAGCTTAAATGGGTGTGAACCCGTTTGAGCTTAAATGGGTGTGAACCCGTTTGAGCTTAAATGGGTGTGAACCCGTTTGAGCTTAAATGGGTGTGAACCAGTTTGAGCTTAAATGGGTGTGAACCCGTTTGGCCCTAAACGAGTGTGAACTGGTTTGAGCTTAAATGAGTGTGAACTTGTTTGACCTTAAACGAGTGTGAACTCATTTGGACCTAAACGAGTGTGAACCCACTTGGGTCCAAACCGTATGGTCATGAAAGGTGACACAAAGGTTATGATTTATTAAGATGTCCTATGTTGAAGCCTTCAATTGGCCAGAGTTAAGTTAACCACTTACAAATTGAGTCAATTAGGATGAGCCTCAATCAATTGGACACCAATTTGACTCTCAATTGAACGCCAATTAGGGTTAAGTCTAACTCAATTAGGGTTTCAATCGGATAATCATCAATATTCAATAATGTGAATCAAATCAAGGTTGAACCTATCATTTGACTTCCAATTGGGCCCAAACTTGACCCAAACGGTCTTGAGATCATTTGGATGATCTCCAAACGGTCTTGAGACCGTTTGCCCAAAGTTTGACCAAAAACCAAGTTGTTTGAAAAAGGGTTGAACCCTAAATAGGTCTAAAACCAGCAATTTTATCAATTCATCAACTTATTGCAATTGGACCCTCAAACCATAAAATTTCCTTAACCCTAGACCTCCAAACGGTCTTTGGGTGCCACTAAACGAGTATGAGACCGTTTGGGTGAATCCTAAATGGGTTTGAACCCGTTTGAGTCTTTCAACCCAAAACTCAACAAGATCTATACTTGAAATCAGCAATTTTAACCCGATTAGGGTCAGGGTGTTGAAGTGCCTTTAACTCTCAATTGGTTAGGAAATTAGTTTATAATTCTTTGTAGAAATGAAATTCAATATATTATGAACGGACCCTCAAACGGTCGTTCCTTGGTCAACCCCATCACCCATTCAAAACTAAACGATCTTGCAAGATCGTTTAAGATCAAACGGGTTGAGCCCCCTTTGATTTCAAACGAGTGCAACCCGTTTGGACCTATTGGTCCAAGATCATTTGGTAAAGTTGGATAAGGACCAACATAGATATTAACGCCCTCCATCTTCAACCTTGAACCAAGGTCTGTTCTTCACGAAAAATCTTGCAAGAGTGCAAAGAAAGATGGGGAAAAAGAAGGACTAAGCACAAAAAGCAAGAACAAAGATATGCATAATAAAGCTAGGAGTTTAGAGTTATAAAACCCACCTTAGAACCAGCTCTAGAGATCCAAGCTTCGAGCTTTAATGGTGACTTGAGCTACACAGGTTGGCCAAGGTCAAATCTTCAAGAAATGGTTGGGAAAGATCGGCTAGAAAGAAGAACCAAGTAAGAAAACTAGGGAAACCAACCTTGTAATGTGATTTCCTCCATGGATTTGAGCTAGAAGGCAACCAAAACTTACCCAAACCTACTTGGCCGTTCTCCCCTGCTCCTGAGCTCCTTCCTTAGTCGGCCACAGCAAGAGATAAGTGAAGGGTGAAAGGGAAATGTTGCCTTTGATTGCAAAGGAAAGTGCATAAGTACCTTTGGGGTTATTTTCATCGTAAGGACAACTTACTCCTCCTTTTCACAACTAGGTCCTTTCTTTCTTTTAGGCACGTCCCTCCTATTCTTTTCTAAGGTAAAACTCCTTCTAAAACCAAGAACTAAAGGCAAGGAAGGTCAACTTATCACTAAGGTACATATGTACATAAGGGTCTCCTTACTTACAACTTGATGATTTAATTACAAAGGTGTTCCTTATTATATGATTATTCAAAGGAAGTGCCCCCTTCATCATTATTAATCTAAATGATGTCAAAAGTCATAAAAGATGTTCTAGATGGTGTATTTTATAAGTTTCACCCCTCATTTGGGTAAATTGCACTTTAATCCAAATTAGGGTTTTTAAGCACAAGGATCATTCCATAAGATGCATCTTGATGCCCAGGCTTGGGAAATCCATCTTACCTCATCATATCCACTCATAAGATGTCTCATCATCAGAGGAACATCTTAACTTGTGAAATTTGCAAGTTAAACCCCTTAACTGGGTAATTTTCACATAGGCCCCTACATTACCAAATAATTCTACAACATTGTTTTAAAAGGACAAAAAATGAAAATGTATGCCCCTTAGGAACTTAATTACATGCCAAAAGATAATCACAAGGACTTAATTACATTTTTAGGCAAAACATCTAGGGTTAGGTTATAACCCAGGTCAGGGATGTTACAAATCATCCACCCCTTACAAGGATTTCGTCCCCGAAATCGATAAAACATATTAAGAGAAAAGAGCAGGGTATTTCCTTCTCATCTCATCCTCTAGTTCCCAAGTGGCTTCTTCAACACCACGGTGGTTCCAGAGGACTTTCACAAGGCTTATATCTTTCTTCTTTAGCTTTTTAATTCTGTTGTCAAGGATTGACACTGGTCCTTCCTCATAAGTTATATCATCATTCAATTCTACTTCCATAGGTTGTAGAACTGACTCGGTGTCAGGGTGACATTTCCTCAGCATAGAAATGTGAAACATAGGGTGTAACTTCTGCAACTCTGGTGGTAATTCTAGTCTATAGGCTACCTTTCCAACCCGTTCAATGATTGGATAAGGCCCCATAAATCTAGGAGCTAACTTTCCTTTCCTTCCAAAGTGAAGAACTCCTTTCCAAGGTGAGACCTTGAGATACACTCTGTCTCCAACCTGGAACTCTAACGGTCTACGACGCTTATCAGCATAAGATTTCTGCCTATCCTGTGCAGTCTTAATCTGTTGTTGTATTACTTTAATCTTCTCCGTAGTCTGCTGTACAAGATCAGGACCTAACAATTGATGCTCACCAGTCTCATACCAACACAAGGGTGACCTACAACGTCTACCATACAAAGCTTCATAAGGTGCGATATCAATACTATGTTGATAGCTATTGTTATAGGCAAACTCTATTAGGCTTAGGTGTAGATCCCAACTTCTGATAAACTGGAGAACACATGCTCTCAACAGGTCTTCCAAGGTCTGTATAGTCCTTTCTGACTGTCCATCAGTCTGTGGATGAAAGGCTGTACTAAACCTTAACTTTGTGCCTAAGGCTCTATGTAGCTGCTCCCAAAAATGACTTCTAAACTGGGGACCTCTGTCAGAAACTATAGTGACAGGAACTCCGTGCAAACGTACTATCTCTTGAACATACAACTGTGATAACCTCTCAGCAGAATAGGTTGTTTTGACAGGTAATAAATGAGTTGTCTTTGTCAACCTATCAACTATTACCCAGATGGAATCATGTCCTTTGCTTATCCTAGGTAGGCCAACAACAAGGTCCATGGTCACATGGTCCCACTTCCACTGTGGTATGGGTAAAGGTTGCATTATCCCTGCAGGCTTCTGGTGTTCAGCTTTAACTTGCTGACACACAGGACACCTCATCACAAACTCCGCAACATCCTTCTTCATCCCGGGCCACCAATACATATCCTTTAAGTTCTGATACATCTTGGTGCTCCCTGGATGCATAGCATACATCGAAGAATGAGCTTCTTCCAGGACTAACTTTCTCAAGTTATCCACATCTGATACTATCATTCTCCCATGATAGCATGTTACTTGATCTTCTGAGTCATGAAAACCATCTCGCTTCTCATCACCATACTCTGATCTAATCTGTTGAACTGCTGCATCAACCTATTGTGCCTCTTTGATCTGTTCTCTTAGAGTAGGCTTTATATGCATCTCAGCCAACAATCCGGCTAACAATGACACCTTCAACTGTACATTGTCTTGCCTCAAAGAGATAAGCATATCTCTCTTAGAGCATACTAAAGAGTTTAATTGTGCTCTATCCATGGTTGATGTTGCTGATTTCCTACTCAAGGCATCTGCAACAACATTGGCCTTTCCTGGATGGTAATCAATTGTACAATCGTAGTCCTTGATTAACTCCATCCAGCGATGTTGCCTCATGTTAAGTTCATGCTGAGAGAAGATATACTTAAGGTTCTTGTGATCAGTGAAAATATGGAATGTCTCTCCGTAGAGATAATGTCTCCAGATCTTCAAGGCATCAACCACAGCAGCTAACTCCAGATCATGTGTCGGATAATTCTCTTCGTGTTTCTTAAGCTGTCGGGAAGCAAAAGAAATCACTTGTTTATCCTGCATCAACACGCATCCGAGTCCATTCTTGGAGGCATCACAGAAAACTATGTATCCTTTGCCTTGCTCAGGTAGCACAAGTACAGGTGCACTTGTCAACCTCTCTTTTAGTAATTGAAAAGATTGCTGGCACTTATCGCTCCAGTCAAAAGGAACTTCCTTCCGGGTCAACTTAGTCAAGGGTAAGGCTATGGAACTAAAGTTCTTAATGAACCTTCGATAATAGCCGGCCAACCCCAAGAAACCACGAATCTCCATCGGTGTCTTCGGTTGTTCCCATTGTAGAACAGATTCTATCTTTTTAGGGTCAACACGAATACCCAAAGCAGATATCACATGTCCAAGAAAAGATACTTTTGGTAGCCAAAACTCACACTTGCTAAACTTAGCATATAGCTTATGTTTCCTTAGCAAAGTTAGAGCCTGACGAAGATGCTGCTCATGCTGCTGAGCATCTTTACTATAGATCAGAATGTCATCTATAAATACGACAACACACTGATCGAGGAAAGGTCGGAAGATTCTATTCATGAGTTCCATAAATACAGCTGGTGCATTAGTTAGTCCAAACGACATAACAGTGAACTCATAGTGACCATACCTTGTCCTGAAAGCAGACTTGGGTATGTCACTGTCCTTAATATGAAGTTGATGATATCCAGACCTCAAATCTATCTTTGAGAAGACGGTTGCACCACGCAACTGGTCAAAGAGATCATCAATCCTCGGTAAAGGGTACTTATTCTTTATCGTTACTTTGTTTAATTGTCTGTAATCAATGCACAACCGCATTGACCCGTCTTTCTTTTTAACAAACAAAACCAGAGCACCCCAGGGTGAAGTGCTCGGTCGGATGAAACCCTTCTCAAGCAACTCTTGAAGCTGCTTCTTGAGTTCTGCCATCTCAGCAGGCACAATCATATACGGTGTCTGGGCTATAGGTTGGGTATCTGGGATCAAGTTGATTTCAAAATCAATTTCCCGAGGCGGTGGCACACCTGGAAGTTCTTCAGGAAACACGTCTTCGAATTCCCTGACTATAGGAACTTCAACAGGGTTAGGACTCTCCATGGTAGTATCTACCACATGGGCCAAGAATGCATAACATCCTTGCCTTATCAACTTATCAGCAATCATAGCTGACACAAGACAGGTGGGTAGAATCTTTCTCTCTCCTTGAAAGATCCATATGTTGCTTTCATCAGCAAACACAGCCCTTTTGGATTCACAATCCAAGACAACCTTATACTTTTCCAAGGTGTCCATCCCAAGGATTATATCAAATCCTTGCATCTCAAGTGGTATTAAATCCACTTGAATGCGATGATCAGAAAAGAAGAGGATACAAGGAGTGCATACCTCCTGCAAAACAGCAGACCCTCTCAACGGAGTCTCAAGCAACAAGCTATCTGCCCTATGACTGACCGTCATGTTGCAGTTACGAATCACTCTTCGAGTGATAAAGGAGTGTGTAGCACCCGGGTCAATCAAAACAGATACAACACAGGATGTAGACATATCTGAATATAAAAGTTCCATCTGACCTGCCACAACCCGTGGGTTGATCACTGCATCAGGTGGGTTCATTGCATAGAATCTTGCTGTCGCCTGAGGTTGAGCCAGTGCTGATGATCCAGCTTGAGATGCTTGTCCACGTCCTCTAGTTGCTCCTTGAAATTGTCTTCTTTGTGATCCCTGTTGACTCTATCTCTGAGGTTGTGTCACACTGACAGGCCTAGCTCTGCAGTCCTTCATCAGGTGTCCCACCTTACCACAGTTGTAGCAGCTTTTCTCCAGTTGTTGTGGTCTGGGTGGTCCTGTGACTGACATTGATGTTGAACTGTGAGTCTCTTGTAGTGGTAGGCTTTGTCCTCTACCTATATTTGAAAACCATTGAGTCTGAGAACTAGATCTGGGTGGTGGAGGTGTAGGTGCAGAGAATCTAGGCTTCTTAAAGTCCTTAGATGAAGAACCCTGGAACTGTGGATATCTCTTATGGGTTTGTCTCTTCTCGACTATGGATTTCTCTATCCTTCGGACTGACTCAACGAAGGCAGCAAACCTCTCCCGACTCTCTAGGGCGGACACGGGAGTAGTCAAGTCGGCATTTAAACCCTTCTCGAACCTTCTAATCCTCTCTTCTTCTGTGGCAACCATGTGCGGATAGAATCATAGCAACTCCATGAACTTAGCTTTGTACTCGCTAATGTTCATCATGCCTTGTCTCAATCTCTCAAACTGAGAGATCTTCTTGTCCACGAATGTTTTTGGAAAGTATCTGTTGACAAATCCCAGACGAAAATCTTCCCACGAGATCTCCACTCCAGGCCTCTTCTGCTCTTCCATGGTCCACCAGTGACCAGCACTTCCTTTGAGAAGATAGACAACATGTCTAACCTTCTCAACTTCTGGGATGTTTAAGATTATGAAAGCTTTCTCTAACTCGGTTAACCACAAACTGGCATCTGCAGGGTCATCTATCCCAAAGTATTTGGTAGCTCCGACACGACGAAGTCGCTCGAACGTCTTACCGATACCTTGTCCTTCAGGCTGGGCAGGTTCCCTAGGTGTAGGCATGGGCATTCTGTCGGTGATGTGTGTCATGGCAGCCATAAACTGCCCGAACATGGTTTGAACAGCTGGGTTTCCCATGTCAGCTGGGTCAAACTGAGGTGGCTCAGGTACAGGTTGCTCTATTTCCGGGTTTCTTGCACCTCCTCGGGGTGCAGCGACACTACTCTCAGCCTCGTACTCCTCATGTTCTTCGTGTGGTCCGTACATCCTTAACTTATCTTCTTCTCCTGAGGAGCAGAAGACTCTATTAGATACGAAAGAAACACTAAGGATAGACTCGACATCCTAAGTCCTATGTCTCTGTAGACTCAGTGAACCTAGAGCTCTGATACCACTTAATTGTGGGCTCTGATCTCCAAAACTCAAGATAAACATAGCGGAAGCGATTCGATTAACAGCGGAATACGAAAATCATCGGAAATTAAAACTTTTTGAGACAAGATCCTGAAATCATGAAACTCCTTTTATAAGAAACAAGGTAAACATATTACATCTCTGTTAGATCACTTCATGAGTGATTATACACAGCCAGATACAAAATCTCAAGATTTAAAACCCAAAATCTCAGACCAAAAGACTCCAAGGACCCGAGAGTACAGAGACGACATAAGACCATCTAACTATATGACTCAGCAGTCAGTATCTCCACCTGAGATTCACTACTGCTCCTGGTGCTACTGTTGTTGATTCTGATCACCTGCAGACTGGTTCCTTCGTCCTCGACGACCACCTAAAAAGTTGAAATCTACGGGGTGAGACAATTTTAAATAATTGTCCCAGCGAGAGTTATAACTCTCCGCCAGAAGCTTTATTATAGCAATCAAAGGATAACATAAGCAATAAAAGCTTTGAGGTAATCAACAGCAGATTATTATCAAGTAGAGCAACAACATTTAAGGAATATGAAGAACATGTATACTAAGTAATGTAACTTCAACCAATGTATTTCGTAGTTCAACCTAAGCAGATATGCTACGCGGTTGATTATGTTTTACAAACATTATTATGCCCTGCGGAGATGAGGTATACCGCTCATACTCCAACCGATCACTATTATGTCGCATCGGTATCATACATAGATCATCAAAAGAGCCGAATTCTTATGACCTCATCTTCCTCAGTCAGTAAGAGGATCAACATGCAGGACATCTAATGTCTCTGCTACAATAGCTTACCAGGGTATTCTGGTACTTCGCTATTAGAGTCACAGTGGCATTCTGTACTCTCTTCGCCATCGAAAGATTTCTTGTTTATCTCTCATCGATGCGGTATAAAAGATTTCCTCAGGAGATTAGTGTTACATCACCCTGGCATAAAATACATAGTGAAGGATTGATAGAATAAAGTACATCTACATCAATTCCTACACTAGGATGTAAGGGCATTCACATCCATATTCCCCACATACTCAAAAGTATGTGATCCAGGAATTCCCTTAGGAAAACATGTTTCACCATCATTTAACTCCTGACAATGATGGATCTATGATCAGGGCTCTACATGGTATGATTATACTTGATTAGTTAGGTACATTTCAGTATTCTTTTAACATCATACATGTTCTCAAACATTAATCATTAGCATAGCAGCTATGAAAATAGAATACTAAATGTATCAAGTCTAAATCATATCAATTATCATTTCTCAATCATCTCATCACAAGTCATCTGACAAGTATGACCTTGATGATATTCATGGCTCTCATAGCCTATCATTCTCATAAGATGCCACTTACTAGGCATCAGCATATGTCATCATTCATAAAGCTAATGACATGCTTTCAATGAAATTGGAATCATAATCCTTACCTGGATATGATCATTATCATGTATAAGAACCTGCATGGTTAATTCAACTGATAACAGTAATCAATTTGAATCAAGAGTTGTACCCTCATACTCTTATAAGGGTTAAGTTCCCTGATTTTCATCAATTAGGGTTTACTATTCACATTACATGTCATCACCCTAGAATTAGGGTTTACTATTCACCTCATGGTGAATTGAACTCATAACATCACCATGCATGAGAAACATCATCATTAAATCCCTAAAATAGGATTAAGATTCATCCATTATCATAGTTAGGGTTTCCATGATCTCACATAAGTGGATCATACCTAATCTTGCATATTCATGTATATTGAAGGTATTTTACTTGAGTTTACACTATAAGTGG
Source organism: Alisma plantago-aquatica (assembly GCA_963693085.1). Lineage (NCBI taxonomy): Eukaryota > Viridiplantae > Streptophyta > Magnoliopsida > Alismatales > Alismataceae > Alisma > Alisma plantago-aquatica. The sequence goes on from OY856413.1 coordinate 407,490,432, forward strand.
TACTTTCTCTCTCCTCTCACTAGTAGATGGTGATTACACCACTCTATATTAAGTTGGGTTAAGTCCCCTTTGATCTACATAAACCAAATCACCACTATCAAGTGATTAGGGTTTGTTTAGAACAAGGTATCACTCAAATTAACCTTTCAAGGGCATTTTGGTAATTTACCCATTGATCATCATCATGGGTCAATTCATTAGTCACTTAGTCCCTTAACGTCTTAAGTTACCATTATAGTTTAGATTAGATCATCTTTGAACCATTTACACCTTCAAGTGATTAAGTACAATCAACCTTGAAAATCTCCAATTGGTTTAGGGTTTAACCTTCAATCTTCAACCCATTTAGGTTTTAAACGACCTTGAACTTGTTTAATCTCAAATGACCTGGAACCCATTTGAGCCTTAAACAAGTGTGAACTCATTTGACCTTAAATGGGTGTGAACCCATTTGAGCTTAAATGGGTGTGAACCCGTTTGAGCTTAAATGGGTGTGAACCCGTTTGAGCTTAAATGGGTGTGAACCCGTTTGAGCTTAAATGGGTGTGAACCCGTTTGGACCTAAATGAGTGTGAACTCGTTTGAGCTTAAACGAGTGTGAACTCGTTTGACCTTAAACGAGTGTGAACTCGTTTGGACCTAAACGAGTGTGAACCCACTTGGGTCCAAACCGTATGGTCATGAAAGGTGACACAAAGGTTATGATTTATTAAGATTTCCTATGTTGAAGCCTTCAAGTGGCCAGAGTTAAGTTAACCACTTACAAATTGAGTCAATTAGGATGAGCCTCAATCAATTGGATACCAATTTGACTCTCAATTGAACGCCAATTAGGGTTAAGTCTAACTCAATTAGGGTTTCAATCAGATAATCATCAATATTCAATAATGTGAATCAAATCAAGGTTGAACCTATCATTTGACTTCCAATTGGGCCCAAACTTGACCCAAACGGTCTTGAGATCGTTTGGATGATCTCCAAACGGTCTTGAGACCGTTTGCCCAAAGTTTGACCAAAAACCAAGTTGTTTGAAAAAGGGTTGAACCCTAAATAGGTCTAAAATCATCAATTTTATCAATTCATCAACTTATTGCAATTGGACCCTCAAACCATCAAATTTCCTTAACCCTAGACCTCCAAACGGTCTTGGGGTGTCACTAAACGAGTATGAGACCGTTTGGGTGAATCCCAAACGGGTTTGAACCCGTTTGAGTCTTTCAACCCAAAACTCAACAAGATCTATACTTGAAATCAGCAATTTTAACCCGATTAGGGTTAGGGTGTTGAAGTGCCTTTAACTCTCAATTGGTTAGGAAATTAGTTTATAATTCTTTGTAGAAATGAAATTCAATATATTATGAACAGACCCTCAAACGGTCGTTCCTTGGTCAACCCCATCACCCGTTCAAAACTAAACAATCTTGCAAGATCGTTTAAGATCAAACGGGTTGAGCCCCCTTTGATTTCAAAGGAGTGCAACCCGTTTGGACCTATTGGTCCAAGATCATTTGGTAAAGTTGGATAAGGACCAACATAGATATTAACGCCCTACATCTTCAACCTTGAACCAAGGTCTGTTCTTCACGAAAAAGCTTGCAAGAGTGCAAAGAAAGATGGGGAAAAAGAAGGACTAAGCACAAAAAGCAAGAACAAAGATATGCATAATAAAGCTAGGAGTTTAGAGTTATAAAACCCGCCTTAGAACCAGCTCTAGAGCTCCAAGCTTCGAGCTTTAATGGTGACTTGAGCTCCACAGGTTGGCCAAGGTCAAATCTTCAAGAAATGGTTGGGAAAGATCGGCTAGAAAGAAGAACCAAGTAAGAAAACTAGGGAAGCCAACCTTGTAATGCGATTGCCTCCATGGATTTGAGCTAGAAGGCAACCAAAACTTACCCAAACCTACTTGGCCGTTCTCCCCTGCTCCTGAGCTCCTTCCTGAGTCGGCCACAGCAAGAGATAAGTGAAGGGTGAAAGGGAAACGTTGCCTTTGATTGCAAAGGAAAGTGCATAAGTACCTTTGGGGTTATTTTCATCATAAGGACAACTTACTCCTCCTTTTCACAACTAGGTCCTTTATTTCTTTTAGGCACGTCCCTCCTCTTATTTTCTAAGGTAAAACTCCTTCTAAAACCAAGAACTAAAGGCAAGGAAGGTCAACTTATCACTAAGGTACATATGTACATAAGGGTCTCCTTACAACTTGATGATTTAATTACAAAGGTGTTCCTTATTATATGATTATTCAAAGGAAGTGCCCCCTTCATCATTATTACTCTAAATGATGTCAAAAGTCATAAAAGATGTTCTAGATGGTGTATTTTATAAGTTGCACCCCTCATTTGGGTAAATTGCACTTTAATCCAAATTAGGGTTTTTAAGCACAAGGATCATTCCACAAGCTGCATCTTGATGCCCAGGCTTGGGAAATCCATCTTACCTCATCATATCCACTCATAAGATGTCTCATCATCAGAGGAACATCTTAACTTGTGAAATTTGCAAGTTAAACCCCTTAACTGGGTAATTTGCACATAGGCCCCTGCATTACCAAATAATTCTACAACATTGTTTTAAAAGGACAAAAAATGAAAATGTATGCCCCTTAGGAACTTAATTACATGCCAAAAGATAATCACAAGGACTTAATTACATTTTAGGCAAAACATCTAGGGTTAGGTTATAACCCAGGTCAGGGATGTTACAAATTAACTCAAAACCGAATGGACCATGATTTCTTTGGAAAAGTGTCCATGATGATGTCACCATCATCTACCTTCGTCCTTGAAGTTCATAGTACCTTTGATTTCATGAATTAACCAATTTCAACCAGCAATTCATCAAGATAATGAAGGAATCAATGAAATTGCAAGATTAATGGTTGAATAACAATGTAAAGGGGTTCAAGTTATAAAACCCGCCTTCAATTATGGTCCCAAGCTCCAAGATTCACGTCTCCACTGTTGGTTGAAGCTCTAGCAACCTCCCAAGGTCGTTTCTCAAGCTTTTGGAGTAAAAGGATTGGCTAGGGTTGAAGATGGAGTGAAGAAATGAAGAAATCATGTATTGTTTTAGGATTTTCACCATGAAATCATGAAGAACGAAGATCAAAGGCTTACCAAAAGGTTGAGGACGTGCTCCCTTCTGTTCTTAGCCTTCTTGGTCGGTTTTTCAAGCAAGGGGAAGAAAGGAAATCCGAAAAAATCCCTTGGGTGTGTTGGAAAAGGCTCTTTTATAAGAAATTGATGAAAGAGAAAATCTCTTATAAAAGTCTTTTAATTCCAAAATTGTTTCCACCACTTCCCCCTTGGTTTCTTGCATGAAAGGGCATCTCTATACCCACCGAGATCCCTTCCATTATCCATGAATTAAGGGAAAAGAAATTAAGCACCTTAACACTTATAATAAGAATATCCATATTTGAGTGGAAATTCTTTTTCTTATAATAATGGTGAGTGGGATTTCACCTCCTTAGTATATGCTCGTGCCTTTGCAAGGCCTTAGGCTCATCCACACACATCTGAATCCAACCATTTTAATTTTGGTTGAAGGCCCTTTAATTAATACATTCATTTTTGCCCTAAATTGAATTAGGGTTTCACTTAGGATTAAATCTTGATTATTTCAATATCAAGATTCTCTCTCCTCCAACTTGATTCAAATGAGGCGCCCCTCTCATTTTCTTTGCTCTACATGATGACAAGAAACATTAGGGACCTTATTGAAGTGGTAATTTGCATGTTGAACCCTAGGTTTTGGGTAAATTGCACATTACACCAAAACTAGGTTTTAATGCACAAGGATTGCTTTACAAGCTTAATCTTAGTACCCAAGCTTGTGAAAACCATACCACTACATCATATTCATTATTATGATGTCTCCACATCATAGGAACATCTTATCATGCAACATTTGCAATTTAACCCCTCAACTTGGGTAATTTGCACTTTAGTCCAAAATATGCAAACATTGCTTCAACATTGTTCAAACAGGACCAAAATTGAAAAATAAGTTTCTCATGAGCCCTAATTACTTTTCCAAAGATAATATTAAGTATCTACTCAACCTTATTAGGCAAAACATCTAGGGTTAGAATATAACCCAGGTTAGGGATGTTACAAATTATCCCCCCTTATAAGGATTTCGTCCTCGAAATCACTGAGAAAGTTCACTAAGTAATTTGTTTTGAAAATATCCACGGAGCATGTTCACTAAGTGTGTTGAAAATATCCATGGAGGAAGTTCACTAAGTATGTTGAAAATATCCACGGAGCAAGTTCACTAAGTATGTTGAAAATATTCACGGAGCAAGTTCACTAAGTATGTTGAAAATATCCACGGAGCAAGTTCACTAAGTATGTTGAAAATATCCACAGAGCAAGTTCACTAAGTATGTTGAAAATATTCACAGAGCAAGTTCACTAAGTATGTTGAAAATATCCACGGAGCAAGTTCACTAAGTATGTTGAAAATTTCTACGGATCAAGTTCACTAAGTATGTTGAAAATATCCACGAAGCTAGTTCACTAAGTATGTTCAAAATATACATGAAGCAAGTTCACTAAGTATGTTGAAAATATTCACGGAGCAAGTTCACTAAGTATGTTCAAAATATCCACGTAGAAAGTTCACTAAGTATGTTGAAAATATCTACAAAGCAAGATCACTAAGTATGTTGAAAATATTCATGGAGCAAGTTCACTATGTTGAAAATATCCACGGAGCAAGTTCACTAAGTATGTTGAAAATTTCCACGGAGCAAGTTCACTAAGTATGTTGAAAATATCCACGGAGCAAGTTCACTAAGTATGTTGAAAATATCCACGGAGCAATTTCACTAAGTATGTTGAAAATATCCACGGAGCAAGCTCACTAAGTATGTTGAAAATATCCACGGAGCAAGTTCACTAAGTATGTTGAAAATATCCACGGAGCAAGTTCACTAAGTATGTTGAAAATATCCACGGAGCAAGTTCACTAAGTATGTTAAAAATATCCACATAGCAAGTTCACTAAGTATGTTGAAAATATTCACAGAGCAAGTTCACTAAGTATGTTGAAAATATCCACGGAGAAAGTTCACTAAGTATGTTGAAAATATCCACGGAGCAAGTTCACTAAGTATGTTGAAAATATTCACGGAGCAAGTTCACTAAGTATGTTGAAAATATCCACAGAGCAAGTTCACTAAGTATGTTGAAAATTTCCACGGAGCAAGTTCAATAAGTATGTTGAAAATATACACGGAGCAAGTTCACTAAGTATGTTGAAAATATCCACTAAGCTCTTCCTATTTAATTCCATTATACTCTCTAGATTGTTTTAGAATGACTACTTGATCAGAGTAATAAAAAAGGTAACAAATTGAAGAGTTTCATACTTGCCTTATCTACAATAATCATATACCTAGTCAGGGTATACAAGTATTGAGATTAGGTAGTATGCACTTTATTTGCTATCATATTCTTCACTTTTCATATCATTATACACACAGGATTTTCCATTCTTGACTTTTTCTTCAGGCATCACTTCTAAATCTCATCTTTCAACACATAGATAAGGGAGATTATAAAACATTTTAAAGAACACTGAGTAAGATATAAGTTCTCATTTCCCTTGTGTCCTTATAGGACTAGTCAAAGGAATTCAAAAACAACTATTTTCATATCTTTAGCACACAGAATCATGAAATGAAGTATCAAAACAAAACTATTTTATCTAACTTGTCTGGGACGTTTGTCCACGTCCTCTATTGTTACTAGAAAATTGCCTCCTTTGTAAGCCATATTGACTCTGCCCCTGAGGTTGAGTCATCCTCGAATTCCTATCTGGACAATCCCTTGCCAGATGTCCTAGTTGTCTACATTAGTAATAGGTCCTGGGCAGAAATTGTCGAAGAGATCCAGTCATCGATGTTGATGCTATGTCAGAGGCTCTGCTTGGAACATTACTATGATCCCTATCCCTACTTGACATCCATTGTGTCTGGGTATGGAATCTTGATGATGCTGCCGATGCAGAAAATCTCGGTTTCTTAAAACTTTCAGACCTTTGTTCTTGGGTCTGGGTGTACACCTTCTTACCACTAGTCTATCGTTTCTCAATTTCAGACCTCTCTATCCTCCTTACCGACTCCACAAAGGTGGAAAACCTCCCCCTATTCTCTAAACCATACACATGAGTGGTTAGTTCAGCGTTCAACCCCTTCTCAAAATGCCGAATTCTTTCCTCATCACTAACTGCCATTTGCGGACAAAACTGCAAAAAACCATGAACTTAGCTGCGTATTCGCTAACGTTCATCTGTCCTTGTTCAATCCTCTCAAATTGAGATATCTTCTCATCTAGATACGTCTTAGGGAAGTATCTAGTGATGAATTCTTGTCGGAAAACCTCCCATCCAATTTCTTCACCTGGTCTCTTATCTTCCTCTATCATCCACCAATGGCCAGCACTTCCTTTGAGGAGGTATACAGCATGTCTTACCTTTTCAGCTTCAGGAATATCAAGGATCTTGAAAGCCTTTTCCAGCTCTGTCAGCCATAGATCAGCATCTACTGGATCAGATGTACCAGCATAGTCTATGGCTCCAACCCAGCGAAGTCTCTCGAAAGTCTTGCCGGCTCCATAACCCTCATAATGGGCTGGTGCCCTAGGTGCAGGTGGTAGCATCATGTCTGCCATATGTGTCATGGATGTCAGGAATTTCTCAAATAGAGCATGGAGAGCTAGATTTTCTATCACTGTTGGGTCAATCTGGGGTTGTTCAGGTACAGGCCCTTCCCTATTCTGGTCTCTTGCACCTTCTCCTGGTGCAGCAGTGCTACCCTCAACAGCATGTTCTTCATGTGGTCCAGACATCTTCAAGTTCTTCTTCTCCTATGTGAGCAGAAGATACTATCAGATAAACTGGAAGACCCTTAGAACAGACTCTACAACCTTAGTCCTATGTCTCTGTAGACTCAGCGAACCTAGAGCTCTGATACCACTATTGTAACGACCGATTCACGAAAACAAGATTAACTAATGCGGAAGCGTTCACTAAGCAGTGGATTACCAAAAATCACTAAAAATTAAAACCTTTTTATCAAAAGATCCATTAAGTAAAAACTTTCTCACATAGAACAAAAGTAACACATTTACATTCTTGTTCGAAGGTACATATTCTGTATCATCTCTTTCTGAGAATTACAAGAATTAACTGTCCTGTCAAGCTAAACACAGGCAGTATAAAATCTCGAGGCACTGAGCCAAAATCTCGAAGGCACTAACTACTACTCCGAGGACCTGTGAGTACAGAGACGACACATAGGACTCTATATACATCTATAAAAGACATAATAGCCAGTGTCTCCACCTGAGACTTCACTGTTGTCCCTGCTGCTGCTGCTGTCCTTCTCTTACTGAAGGATTCCTATCTTCTCGTCTGCGACCACCTAAAAATGTAGTTCCCACGGGGGTGAGACAATTGTAAATTGCCCCAGCGAGAGATATAACTCTCTGCCAGTAACATTATTATTGCAGCTTAAGAAGATAAATATGAACAAAGGAATCATATTTGTTTGATAGCAGTTAATTCAATGTCTATCAGATTAGAATATTAATCTTATTCAAGATTGCAGCTATAACTTGAAAGGGCAACATATCACATGTTCATTAAGGAATATGAAGAACATGTATAACATTTATCCACCACAGAATCATTATCACAACATTAACTCTCTTCAGGCTTAGATCATATATCTAAAGCCTGGCATTGCCATAGTGGAGTCATAGCCTGTAGCCACACTCTTTTCTCAAAGTATTGGGTTCTAAATCCATCAACTCATTAAGTACAATTACACTTCTTAACATATACATCATTATGATTATAGAATCTGGGTATTTAAACCCTTAACTCATCATAGAACACTTGTTACACTTATTAAGTAACTTCATACCTTCAGGTCATCTGACCAAGGACATTATAATTCTTGCTACACAAAGTATTGCACATAGTTCACAAAGCTCATATCACCTCTTATAACCCCTTAATAGGCAACAAGGCATATGAAAGCTTATAAGGCCTATAGAACATTTTCAATGTATAGAACATCATAGCCCAAACCTGACTATGCTCATCTTCTCATCATATCTGCATGATTAGTAATCATGATGCAATCACATATCAGTACCATGCAATACAAGGGTTATCTTATTATATTCATAACCCATTAGTCTATATTTGGGCTTCACATAGGATTACTCAGTGTTAGAACTTCACATAGCATCACCTTGTATTTGGGTTCCACATAGCAGTACCCTGTATTAGAGTTTCACATAGCATTACCCTGTATTAGGGTTCACATAACATTACCCTGTATTAGGGTTTCACATAGCATTACCCTGTATTAGGGTTCACATAACATTACCCTGTATTAGGGTTCACATAACATTACCCTGTATTAGGGTTTCATGCACCTTTACCCCATTTTAGGGATTAAGGTTTACTATTCACATCCAAGTAGAGTTTCCCTTACCTCATGCCCAAATTAATGTTAGGATGTACAATTCCAATTAAATTAGGGCTTCTTACATTGTGACACTAAGTTAGGGTTACATCATCACCCTAGATTATGATAACACTCAGTTTTGCCCTAGATTAGGGTTTCACACATAGCTTTACTCTAATTAGGGTTTTACACATAGCATTGCTCTAATTAGGTTCATCATATTGGACCTTCAATTACATGAGATATTCAAATGGATTAACCATATTGATCTTCACAAAGTTACTTACTTAGACCCTCAATGATCTTGGTTCTTATACATCAATTGGTTGAAAACCATTTGAACAAGTTGTACTTGAAATCGATTAGACAAAGTAGGTATTGAACCCGTTTGCACTTTGGGTCTCCAAACAGTTTGGGATCGTTTTGTCCCAAATGGTCTTGAGACTGTTTGGTCCCAAATGGTCTGGAGACCGTTTGGTCTAAACCTCCTCAAAACCGCATGGACCAAATATGGTCTCAATCGATCAAATCAATTTAGGGTTCTCAATGTTGATTCCTTCAATCATTGAATTCATGGAACCAATCATCAATTGGACCTATCCTCATACTTCAATTGAGTTAAATAGGTCAACCTACAACTGATTTAGCCCTCAATTGACCCTTAATTAGTCATCAACTAGGGTTTGAATCAATTGAATTAGGGTTTGGAATCGATGATCCTTCAACACTAATCAATGCAAGATTAGTTACTTGGAAACCATTGAACCATCATCCAAATTGAACATGACCTGACCCCAAACGGTCTTGAGGTCATTTGGATGACCTCCAAACGGTCTTGAAACCGTTTTCCCATCATATCATCAAAATCCAAGTCAACCAATTAAGGTTTGGATCATTGGATTGATCACCAAATCAGCAATTGATTACACTTTAACTTAGTAACATTGGATCATCAATTGCTTAACCATACTCACCCCTAGACCTCCAAACGGTCTTTGGTGAACTCCAAATGGTCTTGAGACCATTTGTATGATCTCAAAACGGTCTTGATACCGTTTGTCTCATCCAACCCTTGGATTCTAGTGAAATTCATCAAGGTTTGGTCTATTGAGTCGGTCAACAAATCAACAATTGATTGCTTTGTAACTTGATAACTTTGGACCTTCAAATAGGAAACCATACTTAACCCTAGACCTAAAAACGGTCTTGGGTGATCCCCAAATGGTCTTGAGACCGTTTGGGTGATCCTCAAACGGTTTTGAAACCGTTTGGGATAATCCAACCAAAATTTCAAATCAACTCATGGAATTTCAGCACAAATTTCAATTAGGGTTTGCCCAATTGATTAGCCTTCAACTCATGATTCCTTTGGAATTAATCCATAAAATTTGGTGGTTTATCACCCAACATAATTAGGAACAGGAATCTCAAACGGTCAACCCTTGGTCAACCCTCTCAAACGATTTTGAAACCGTTTGCCCAAAACGTCATATTAATCAAGTTGAAAATCAGCACTTAATCCAATTAGGTTTGCCTAATTGATTAGCCTTCAACTCATGATTCCTTTGGAATTAATCCATAAAATTTGGTGAGTTATTAACCAACATAATTAGGAATAGGAATATCAAACGTTCAACCCTTGTTCAACCCTCTCAAATGGTTTTGAAACCATTTGCTCTTCAAACGGTTTCAAACTGTTCGCTCTCAAACGGTTTGGTGAAACCACATGAGCAATTAACTCAAAACCGAATGGACCATGATTTCTTTGGAAAAGTGTCCAAGATGATGTCACCATCATCTACCTTCATCCCTAAAGTTCATAGTACCTCTGATTTCATGAATTAACCAATTTCAACCAGCAATTCATCAAGATAATGAAGGAATAACAATGTAAAGGGGTTCAAGTTATAAACCCACCTTCAATTATGGTCCCAAGCTCCAAGATTCATGGCTACAATGGTGGTTGAAGCTCTAGAAACCTCCCAAGGTCGTTTCTCAAGCTTTTGGAGTAAAAGGATCGGCTAGGGTTGAAGATGGAGTGAAGAAATGAAGAAATCATGTATTGTTTTATGATTTTCACCATGAAATCATGAAGAACGAAGATCAAAGGCTTACCAACAGGTTGAGGACGTGCTCCCTGATGTTCTTAACCTTCTTGGTCGGTTTTTCAAGCAAGGGGAAGAAAGGAAATCCGAAAAAATCCCTTGGGTGGGTTGGAAAAGGCTCTTTTATAAGAAATTGATGAAAGAGAAAATCTCTTATAAAAGTCTTTTAATTCCAAAATTGTTGCCACCACTTCCCCCTTGGTTTCTTGAATGTAAGGGAATCTCTATCCCCACCGAGATCCCTTCCATTATCCATGAATTAAGGGAAAAGAAATTAAGCACCTTAACCCTTATAATAAGAATATCCATATTTGAGTGGAAATTCTTTTTCTTATAATAATGGTGAGTGGGATTTCACCTCCTTAGGATATGCTAGTGCCTTTGCAAGGCCTTAGGATCATCCACACACATTTGAATCCAATCATTTTAATTTTGGTTGAAGGCCCTTTAATTAATACATTCATTTTTGCCCTAAATTGAATTAGGGTTTCACTTAGGATTAAATCTTGATTATTTTAATATCAAGATTCTCTCTCCTCCAACTTAATTCAAATGAGGCGCCCCTCTCATTTTATTTGCTCTAAATGATGCCAAGAAACATTAGGGACCTTATTGAAGTGGTAATTTGCATGTTGAACCCTAGGTTTTGGGTAAATTGCACATTACACCAAAATTAGGTTTTAATGCACAAGGATTGCTTTACAAGCTTAATCTTAGTTCCCAAGCTTGTGAAAATCATACCACTACATCATATTCATTCTTATGATGTCTCCACATCAGAGGAACATCTTATCATGAAACATTTTCAATTTAACCCCTCAACTTGGGTAATTTGCACTTTAGTCCAAAATAAGCAAACATTGCTTCAACATTGTTCAAACAGAACCAAAATTGAAACATAAGTTTCTCATGAGCCCTAATTACTTTTCCCAAGATAAGATTAAGTATATACTCAACCTTATTAGGCAAAACATCTAGGGTTAGAATATAACCCAGGTCAGGGATGTTACAAAAACGAGTTCATATGTTAATTAGACCCTAATGAACTTTGAATTGATGATAGGTGCGTATAATGATCTTGTCAAGGATTAAAAGGATAAAATAGTAGCATTAATGAAAAAGAAACTTAATGAAATTAATTGATGATTAATGTGTCTTTAATATGGATATAGAGTTATATGTTGTTAAGATAACCTTAATATTGAAGAATAGATAAGATAATTAGGGTTTCTGAGTAATGGCATAAAATTAGGGTGTAATGTGGTAAAAGATGAAGGGAAACACTAATTGTAAAATGAAACCCTAAAAGTAAATTAGAAACCCTAGGAAACGAGCTAGGTTTAATAGATCTTGATGACATGAATAATAAAAAGGGAATTACATGATTATTTCAGGATCTTATTGAAAATGCTTGCTTGCTTGGATTCTTATTTTCATGGATATTTCTGTTCAAATCATCAGATCAGGTATGTGGTTACGCTTATGAATATCTCGAGTTAGTTTTCTGAGGTTTACCGAAGTTTTCATTGATGTCATGAATTAATTGTTGGATGATTTTAATTCATGCAAATTATAATGTGAATATGACTATCACATAAGTGATGTGCCTACTAGCTCAGATCCTAGTCCCCTCTGTAGCTTTATAGATTGACCTAGTAAATGGCTACCAATGGGGTAGGTCCATCAGGTCATTAAATGACTTAGTAAATGGCTACCAATGGGGTAGGACCATCAAGTCATCATGAGTTAGATATTGGGCTACCTTCGGGTAGTGCCATGCGACTCTATTACCCTAGGTATTGGCTACCTGTAAGGTAGGTCCATGGGGGTAAAAATCTACCTAAAGAGAGGTAGCATACAAGTCCACTGCAGGGATAGCACAGAGTTAGGGGATAGGTAAGGATTGAGTAGTGTGGCTTAAAACGTAATCTTGGTTGTTAAATAATTAATTGAATGATTACATTGTTAACATATTTGCATGATTATTGTTTCCCCCACATACCAGCTTCTTGCTGATCGACGTTTTGTTTGTCGGCGTTTTAGGTACAATGAAAAGAACAAATAGTAAAGTAGCATATGTGGAATTAAATGAGAAGTAACGTGCACAAGAGGATTAGTTAGATCAGTACCTTTATGGTTAGAAGTTTAGAAATCCCAGTTTTCAAAAGGTAAGCAAACTTTTATTTTATACAAGTTTTCAGTTTAGTTGGTAAAGTTTATTAATTATTATTGATTATTTGTTGAACCTTTGATCTGGGTTATTAGATAACAGCTCTTCTCTCTTGGTCTCCCTTAAGTGGGGGTTACTAGGAGACGAGGTTGTTACACCTGGTCAATGCGGGATTAAAGTGGGAGTAGAAGGGTCCAGAATTTCCATGAATTGATACACTACGACAGATTAACCGGTTGTTTCACTAACGAACCGGTCGTTTGGGGACTGAACCGATCGGTTCATCTCATGAACTGGTCTTTTGGGGAGCTAAACTGATCGGTTCATTCATGAACCAGTCGTCTCATTTCCCAGGACAGTTCCCAATTGACTTTCCTCTTTCTGTTTCCAATTAATCCAAAGATCAATACTTGTCCCAATCAAATTGTACAAGTGAAATGAAATTATTTTCTCACCAACCTAACTTTCCCAAACTGGCTCGTTTGGTCCAGCTAAACTGATCAGTTCAACACTTGAACCAGTCATCTCCCTTGACCCTGAGCCAATCAGTTCAACAGTTTGAACCGGTCAGTTGGCAGTCTAGGTTGTGTAGAAATTAGTCAATGCAGTTCTCAATGAATCTGACACCCAAATCAGTTAGTCCAATACTTGAACTTGGTGATTCTGAGTCAATTCAATTGATTGAATATTTAATTGAACTACTAAATACATTTAGTAAGCAAACTAAACATCATTCGTGGATAAACTCCTCTTCTAGGTTAAATCCTATGTGTGTGACCCTACAGGCCTATTTCACGTTGGTAGTGAAAGTCCATAACAAGTATGACTTCACAAGAAAAGAGCGATGCCTAGTCACACATCAGTGCTACCCAAGTGAAAAAGAAAGTTGGAGAACAACTTTCAATCCTACAATCCGTGACTAGTGTTACAGTGAATGTATAATTCCTTTGTTACTAATATCCTGAATGAACTCAAGGCATGGAATAGTCATCCTTTCAACGTTCATTCACTTCCTTGATCTCAGAGTAGACTGGATGAGATATGTGTGACATCAATATCACATATTGATTCACACATGCATGTGCATGCCTTTCTCAGTCCTACTCATGAAGTGGCCATGGACATCAAACTCCCTCGGGAGGGACAAATCTCATATCTATCACTCATCCCTCAAAAGCCCCATGTGTCAAAGTCACCCAATCATCACCTTTATAACAATCTATATTTCAGGACTGCGTTTGATGATGTCAACGTGTACCCAATGACATGTGTTGAGTGTAGTGATTTCAGGTCAAAGAATCACAATCACCACCAATACAATTAGACCTGATCCTGACTAACCAAACGTGGTTTCCATGCATCACTCTTATGGTGGGTCTGCCTGGTACCCTGTTCTCTAACATGTACCTATGTGTTTGGTTTGATATCACCATATCATGACTAATAAGACTCAGTCATCAACCAACACATAATCTAGTCTTGAGTGTTATTGATGTCTATGGTAATTTCCACAATAACAACCAACTAGGGACAAAACTGAGAATGTACACACTCTTAACATCTGCATGGTCTTATCGTTCAAGTCATGTACTTGAAAGCATATGTAATTGAGTATTTTCATTCTCTAGACATCTATTATGTTATACTATCATCTCAAAATAGTTAAAATATATAGATTGGAAATTGCCTTTATTATTATTCAAATCATTTACAAAGTATCCCATTACAATCATCATATGACTTGCTCTATGGGCATACATACCAACAGATTGATTGTGCTACACTAACTCTCTTTCCAGAACAAAAGTTGTCCATAAATTTTATCATAATCTCACGCGGAACTACACATCTATTGTGCCACCCCCTAACCAATAAATTTTCCTTACCTCCATGATTACGGGTACTAAGTTCTCCATCTCTAAAGATTCCTTGAATTCTTACTTCAATGGTAGCACCACCGCATATACATGGTTGACTACCTATCACCAATACCTTGGCCTTCTTGACCCTAAGAAGTTGTGTCAAGGTTTTGAACCTGAGCTTACCCTTCTCATCATCCATAAGTTCCTGAATAAATTAGATGTTCCCTATAGGAAGAAATGCATCCTTCCCTCTTCCTCCATTGACATCAAGACTCACCTCACTGCACTTGTGGTCAAATGTAATATCCATCCAAAGAAAAACCAAATGGATATTGTAGAAAACATTGTTGTGAAGATGTACTATCTCTTGAATGATGTCAACGTCAAATGTGCTTGTTACATTCTCCACCACATGACCTGTTTTGACTCTGGGAAGAATACCCATGGAACCCATCCACCTTATCCCAACTTGATTTGTGGTTTGTTTACTCACCACACTAAGAAATCCATTTTTCATGATCTTGGCTACAAAGCAAGTAGGAAAAGTATTTACATCAATGAAACCACTGTCAAGAAGTATGTTCATCCTACCTCCTCTACCACACATGGTGCTTCAACCTCCATCCAGGACCCTCCGCCTCCTCCTCGACCTGACCGTGCCTCTTTCTCAATGTCTAATGAAGCCCTTATGGGTTACATGATGCACCAACATACATACAACTTGTAGGTCCAGGAGCACCTACACCAGGATCTAGTTCAAATAATGCCAAGAATGAACTTGTCATGCACGCATCCTTCCCCCACCTACTAGTCCTACCAATTTGTTGACTATGAAAACTACTAGAGGGGGGGTGAATAGAGTTTTATAAATAATTTTACAATTATTGAATTTTAAACTCAAACAACCACAATGAAAATATTGGACAAGAAGACACAGGGTTTAGAGTGGTTCCAACTATAGCAAATACTATAGCCGTCAGTCCACTACCCGGTTGCTTACCCAACTGGGATTTGAAAAGAAATTTATTTTATTACCTCGCAAGGACTTTACATAAAATACAATTTCTTTTCCCAAACCCTTCAAGCAGCCTTCACCTAGAAGTAATCGCCCAATCCTTGAAGCAGCCTTCCCTTGAAGTAGATGCACCAACTCCCGTTGCACCAGCCTTCTGAAGTAGCTTCCCGTGTGATAGCCTTCTTGAAGTAGCTTGAAGTCCCCTTCTCCACCTGAGAAGTCAACCCTCTCCAATCCGCAGCCTCCAACCCTAGGAGTAGCAAGGAGAGTACAAAAGATACAAAGGAACAAGAAGGATAAAGGAAATTACAACTTATCCTTTAAGCCCAAGGCTTGATTTGCCTATATCAAGCGTGTAGATCTCCTAACCAATGTGTATGACAATGTGATTGTAGTGGATAGGAGATACTAGCCTATAGGACACGAAATGTGAGCAATAAGAATGAATGGCAAGTGTAGGAATTGCTCTATTGCTCTAAAACAGATTGCAAGTGAGTATTGAGCTCAAGTATGGCACAAGTATAGCTTAGGTGTCTTTTGGTGTCCTAAGGCATGTCCTATTTATAGGAGTGGCCTATGAATACTTAAGGACGTTCTAGACAACTTCTAGGGGCTTCTTAGTGCTTAACTAGCCGTTAGGTATAAGTTAGGTGCGTTAGTAACGGCTAGTTGCTTTATTCTGCAGTTGCTGTCAGAGACCATCTCGGTCGACAATTTGTCGACCGAGATACCTACTCGGTCGAAGTTTTGTCGACCGACAGGATCTCTGGATAACGTTTATTTGCAACTGTCCACTGCTGTGTCTAACGGCTACTTTTGGTCAATCTCGGTCGAGAAGTTTGTCGACCGAGAGTGTCTCGGTCGAGGAGTGTGGTCGACCGAGATTGACTCTGTTTTCAATCTTTTAATTAACCACTAAGCATGTGTATGAGTGTGCATATGTGATCCTATTTGAAGGAGATGACTTATCTAAGTGTGGTGTTTAGCTAAGGAAGATCCAACGCTTGATTTACATGCAATCTAAGTACTTGTACATTATATATTTGTACAAGTTTTTACAACAGTGATTACATTGCATGGAAATATAAATATGTAAGCTTTTTGGATTTTTCCCTAGTTTCTTTGTCATCCACCTTAATCCTGCACACTCAAGTAGCACGTTAGATCAACAAGAATGAAATGTTTGTCATCATCGAAACAAAGGGATTTATCATAATGTCCAATTTATCCAACAATCTCCCCCTTTTTGAAGATGACAAACATTTCCTAAAATATGAAATAAGGAAATATAAAGCATGTGAGTTTCATACCTGAAGATTACCTTAGTGCTGGCCATCAAGATGAAACTCATTTATATTTATATTTTTGATTTTATATTCTTTCTCCCCCTTTGTCATTTCAAAAAGATATCCAGGTTAAACATTCTATTTCTTCTCCCCCTTAATTTTATATTAAGCTCCCCCTTAAATAGATATCCTATAAGGAACATGGATTTATGTCTAATTTATCCACAATTTGTTTCTCAATCATTTGCAAAGGATGTTAAGCCTTTAAATGATATGAGATTCCCTCAAGCTTATGATGAATGTATATTTATTTCTCATCTATCAAGGGATGATAAGCCCTAAATTAAATGAGAGTCCTTTAATCTTAGAGTACATAAAAAATGTCTCCAACCAAAACAAGGGATGTTAAGCCCTGATTTGTTTAGAGAGTTCCTTTAAGAGCAAGATATATCATTTTGATGAAATTCTTTTTCATACAAATTACTTTTAAGAATCCGAAGGTCATAACAAACTCCAAATGATGTTAACAATGTTTTTGTAAGCTTCATAATCAAAATAATCAAATTTGTTTTTATAAGCTCCCCCTTAATCTTACGATTTAAGCAATTTAAGGCTTTTAAGGTCACAAATGATAAATTTTTGATTTTGACCTTTATCAAAAGTATACTAAGATTTAAGTTCAATAAATTGATGTCCAAATAAGCATTTTGTCAAAGCTTATTTTAGGTCGCCCTTGACTACGACCATAGCGCCCCTTGGTCAATTTTAATTTTAACCAAGAGGCAAATTCTGCAGATTTCCAAGATAAACATATGTGAAGTATAATTTATGTAGATAGCTATAAATATCAATTTGAAGCACATTAAGATATACCCATTATAAAAACTTAATATGAGCATCATTAGTGAAGTCGTTGTCCTAGATTTTTCTAGAATGCATGTTTTACATTCATTGTAAATGATGTTTCATATGCTTATGGGTACAGAAATATCAGATCCCATTTCTTCTTATACCCTTATCATAAGATTCTTTTAGAAACATATATTTTCAAAGCAAGATTAGTGTCTTTAAAGTCAAGATATTTGCTTTTGATTTCTTAGAACAAGCAAATAGATAAAAATATTAATATTTTGTTCTAAGAGGCACCGTTTGGCTTGATATAGCAACATCTTCATCACAAGCTGTGTCCACAATTATTATCTATTATGTCACGATGCTTTTAAGCTAATGACATTTGCAATTATCTGAATCACACTGATCATTCATGATTTGTATATATGAATCAAAGCTTATTTTAAACCAATGAAACATAATGATCATGATGAAGCATGTTAAGTGAAACTCAATATGAAAACATTTTCTTAACAATGAAAGCATAATTAATATCTCAAGTCTTTTTAAAGATATCAATTTGAGAAATTTTGTAATATTGTGTTCTTTGCAAGCATTTTTAATAGTCATATCACCAATGAATTATTTTTCTTGCTTATCATCAAGACTCACGCATGTAATTATCATTATCTATTTGTGTTACAACAGCATGCTTAATGATGAAATAGTGAAAGCATATCCAATAGAATGATAATTTCATGAAATACAGTGATTGTAATCATTTAAACTGAATGTCATAACACATGATTTCTATCTAGATAGATGCTTTAAAGAAAATCATGTAAAACATTATAAAATAGGGATTTCTAAGCTTGATTTTCAACTTAGAGAATGATGTCATTTACATTCAAAAAGATCTTCAACTTGTTTTGTAAAACAGTCATTAACAACAGAAAGATAGCCATTGATCAATCAGTTGTTCAGTAATTTCACTGCAGACTGAAATCAATGACCAGTTCGGTCGACGATTTCTCGACTGACTGACTGCTCGGTCGACGATTTCTCAACCGACAAGGTTTCTGTTTTACCTACAGAACTATTTATTGATTTCGAGTAAAATGTAGACTATGTCTAATTCAATTATGCAGCTTAAGAATCAGTTTTAGTTGAGATCAAACATATGAATATCAAAGTAATATTTAGATCAAATCTCAACTAATCATATTAAAAAAATTAAGTTTTGAGGACCTTAATTAAGATAAGTTTTCAAGTTAGATATTTTAGTTACTTGAATCATTTTGTTATCCCTTTATGTTAAGTTGAGATAGACATAAGGATGTGCAATTTAAAGTCTTCGGTCATATCTCAACTTAGTCTAGTCAATTCAATTTGGGGGTTTCGGAACCCATACTAACTCAACATTCTTTTTCTTGTATGGGCATGAAAAAGAGTAATGTCCAAGACGTGAGCAGTAATGGCAACATATAGAATCAACCTCAAGTCTTTTTCTATGGTTTTGTTCTAGGTTGTTCTTTGGTACAAATGTGGCTTGATGTGCTCGTGTCTTTCTCCAACTAGGTTGTTGATGAGATTTCCCTTTGGGCTTATAACCTAGTCCTCTTCTCCCAATTTGATGATAGGAATCATCCAAAATTCTATCAAGGATTCCATTGTTGCTTAACCTACTAACTTCTTGTTGCAACTTAGCGATCTCATCCATTCTTTTCTTAATATCTAGTTTTGCTTGATCTAGATTAGATGATAAAGAGTTTCTTTCTTTTACTATATTATCATAATCTAGATGTGTACACAAAACAGGTTGTTTTTTAAAATCATTTAACTTTGCAAGTAATTCAACCTTTTCTTGATATAGAAGATCATAATTTGTTTCTAGAGTAAAAATCTTCACATCACTACTACTTAGAGATGATTTCAATGTACGGTTTTCAGAAACAATGCTATCTTTTTCAAAACCAAGAGTATTCAATTTAGCATATAAATCTTCATTTTCGGATGTAAGAGCAAGAAGTCTAGTATTTAACTCATCGTTTGCCTTACTAGATTTCTTTAATTTCTTCTTACACTCAATATATTTATTGTGAGTTTCTTAAAGACTAGAAATTAGCTCTTCTTTTGATAAATCAAGAAGGCTTACCTCTTCTTCTTCTTCTTCATTGGTTGTAGCAATAAGACAATTTTTGTTTTCATCTTCCTTCTTTGATCTCCATGGACAGCTGGATGTTGTATGACTTGTTCCTAAGCACCACTCGCATCTTGTTGAAGATTTGTCCATTCTTTTCTTTTGCTTGCGGTTGTAGACACCTCCACCCTTCATTCTTCAAGACCTGGTTAGGGTTCCTTGAAGCCTTCTCTGATACCAATTGAAAACTACTAGAGGGGGGTGAATAGAGTTTTATAAATAATTTTAAAATTATTGAATTTTAAACTCAAACAACCACAATGAAAATATTGGACAAGAAGACACAGGGTTTAGAGTGGTTCCAACTATAGCAAATACTATAGCCGTCAGTCCACTACCCGGTTGCTTACCCAACCGGGATTTGAAAAGAAATTTATTTTATTACCTCGCAAGGACTTTACATAAAATACAATTTCTTTTCCCAAACCCTTCAAGCAGCCTTCACCTAGAAGTAATCGCCCAATCCTTGAAGCAGCCTTCCCTTGAAGTAGATGCACCAACTCCCGTTGCACCAGCCTTCTGAAGTAGCTTCCCGTGCGATAGCCTTCTTGAAGTAGCTTGAAGTCCCCTTCTCCACCTGAGAAGTCAACCCTCTCCAATCCGCAGCCTCCAACCCTAGGAGTAGCAAGGAGAGTACAAAAGATACAAAGGAACAAGAAGGAAAAAGGAAATTACAACTTATCCTTTAAGCCCAAGGCTTGATTTGCCTATATCAAGCGTGTAGATCTCCTAACCAATGTGTATGACAATGTGATTGTAGTGGATAGGAGATACTAGCCTATAGGACACGAAATGTGAGCAATAAGAATGAATGGCAAGTGTAGGAATTGCTCTATTGCTCTAAAACAGATTGCAAGTGAGTATTGAGCTCAAGTATGGCACAAGTATAGCTTAGGTGTCTTTTGGTGTCCTAAGGCATGTCCTATTTATAGGAGTGGCCTATGAATACTTAAGGACGTTCTAGACAACTTCTAGGGGCTTCTTAGTGCTTAACTAGCCGTTAGGTATAAGTTAGGTGTGTTAGTAACGGCTAGTTGCTTTATTCTGCAGTTGCTGTCAGAGACCATCTCGGTCGATAATTTGTCGACCGAGATACCTACTCGGTCGAAGTTTTGTCGACCGACAGGCTCTCTGGATAACGTTTATTTGCAACTGTCCACTGCTGTGTCTAACGGCTACTTTTGGTCAATCTCGGTCGAGAAGTTTGTCGACCGAGAGTGTCTCGGTCGAGGAGTGTGGTCGACCGAGATTGACTCTGTTTTCAATCTTTTAATTAACCACTAAGCATGTGTATGAGTGTGCATATGTGATCCTATTTGAAGGAGATGACTTATCTAAGTGTGGTGTTTAGCTAAGGAAGATCCAACGCTTGATTTACATGCAATCTAAGTACTTGTACATTATATATTTGTACAAGTTTTTACAACAGTGATTACATTGCATGGAAATATAATTATGTAAGCTTTTTGGATTTTTCCCTAGTTTCTTTGTCATCCACCTTAATCCTGCACACTCAAGTAGCACGTTAGATCAACAAGAATGAAATGTTTGTCATCATCGAAACAAAGGGATTTATCATAATGTCCAATTTATCCAACAGACTATGCTTCCTATACATACAATCAGTTCTATCATACCACCACGTTGCTGATCCTGTTGTACCCCATACCTCTATTGGTGGACCTACCTCTATTGCCTCCTCTCAGCTTTTTGCACTTCCATTTGGCCCTTCTACTGCCTTTCTTTTTTACTTTGATTGTGCTTATGTACCCAATTATGAGCAAGCTAAGGCATTGTGTGAGTGGGGCATCTCTTGGGAAGAGCAAAATCATAGATGGACCGGTCCTCGCTCCTTCGGTCTTGATGAGGACACCGAGATGGATGATGAGGATGATGCTGATGATGAGGCTATTGGTGATGAGGATGATGGTTATGACGGCGATGATGGATCTGATGTTGATGGAGGTGGTGACGATGATACCCCTATTGACCTCGATGCACCTTTAGATGGAGATAAAGACTACCAGCTTGATGATGACGATATCATTGACATCTTTTCCATAGATGTTTAGTTCTTAGTCTATAGAGTGCTCACATTTATCTCTTTTTGTAGACTTTTATGTACTGAACATTTTGACATTGTATCTGAGGCATACTATTTTTTATCTCGTTGGGTTTTCTTGCTGGTTTGTAGTTTTCATCTTGAGAGGACACAACTTTTGTTGTAATCTAATCTTATGTACCTTAACTCTATGCTTGGTTACATTTTATGAGTTCTAGGTATGTGCTTCCATATTTTGAGTATGAATGTAGTATGTGTTGTTCTCTCTTATTATCTATTGATGCTTGCTTATTGTGATTGCTTGTATCATTTGTGCCTATTGATAAGAATGTGTTTTAGCTCTTTTGCCCCTTCTCTTTTTGAAATGAAAAAGGTGGAGAAATGAGCTCAAGTACTACAAGGGAGATCGGGGGAGATATGAGCTCAAGTGCATATTGAATTGTGATCTTTTTCCTAGTTAATTCTCTGAAATATCATGTGACTATGTAAGAGGACTCAATAGTATATATGTGCCATGATTATGCTTTTTGAGAAACTAACTATAGGTAAAGATAATCATAAACTTAGGGGATCAATTGCTATTGTTCATTCATGTATCCACTTGTGAAGTTTAAATTCAAAGTCATTTTCAATATGTTGAGGAATGATTTGTCATCTTTAAAAAGGGGGAGAATGTTGACCTAATAGTTATGCATTGTCCATATTTTGATGATGACTGAACCATTCCATTCATATGTATTCAATATGTCTATTTGAGATTAATTTTAGATATTAGGTACATGAAAAGGATGATTTCAATCAAGTCCATTCTTGATCAAGTTTAAGTAAAAAACAATGCAAATATACTTTTATAAAAAAAATGCCCTAAAACTCAGAGGATAATTTTTGTAATCATTTATATTGATGATATGACTTGTAACTAAGATGAGAAAAAATAAGGAGCACTTAAATAGAATGTTTAAGCACTATAATAACAATTTTTAAAATTCATCACAGAGTGTTTGTTCAGTCGAGTTCCGTCTTGATAAACTCGACCGACACCCTTGATGGATTTTGAGAATTGTTAGGTTCGACTGAGTTTGTCCCAGAACAAACTCGACCGACACATCCTTGAGAAGAGTGAGTAATTCCTTCAAGACGGAAGACTTGTTGCAAGAGAGAAATTCATCGACAAAGTTGTCCAGCTCCTTGTAAAAGTAGGTAAGTCTTTGTAAGGTTGAAAAGTCTTGTTGAAAGGGTAGGTAAGACCTTGTACGCTTTATTGGGTCCTTTTAGTCTTTAGAAAGGAAGACTAAATATCCTTATCTTACAAAACGAAGGTCTTATTATGTGTTTTTATAATGAAATATAAGTATCCAATGGTCACACAATCTTAAATCTTAATTACCTCTTTAAGTAGTAGTCTGACTTTCTCCTAATTTGAAAATTAGAACCACTCTACAAAATATATTCTTAATCTCATTCAATATCTCTTATCCTTAGTGTCTATGCTTAGTTGTACATCAAATTCCACAAAAGGCAGTGTTGTGAGTTATAGAATGCAGCTTACAGGCGAGGCAGGGCAAAAGCCCGAAGCCCTCTCTTTCACTTGCTATAGGACAAACGGCGGCGTTAAAGGCAAGGAGACCTAACCACTGGTCCCCAGTTCCCCTCCCCCCTGCCGTTGTCTCATGTCTGGCGCGGCCTAGCTAGCGTCGTTGTCATACTCCATACATCCAACTGTCAGTCATCCAGCACCCTCTCTTCCCTTCACCTGTCCATGCATCCGAGCTCGAGCGACACATGTATTGAACCGCTGCTGCCACCGTCCTCTCCCCGCCGTGACTGTTCATGGGCAACCGGCGGCTGGGCGGGAATTACACGTAGCCTAGCCGGACTGACATCACTCGGCCCATTGCATCTCTACTAGTGGGGTTTTTCAATCCATCGGGTTGGTGTCTACGTTAATGCGGGCGCCCCCTAGTTTTGGATATGTAAAGTGAGTTTAGTGATTTGACTCGCTGGATTTGTATGAGAGTTAATTTCAACTTCTCCCCTTACATTTTCCTTATTCAATTATCTCCCGTATTTTCACTTTGTTCCAACCAACCCCTCGGCTGTTGGCTTTCCGTCACTGCCAAAGGCTGGAGAACACCAAACACTATTTCTGAACTTATAGATTTTGATAATGGTATGACTCACAATAACTTATCCGTCATAAATAACTCAAATGACATACTACTAAAAAGGTTGAGATAATAGGAGGTTGTTAGGTTGAAAGTATTATATTTTTGAAGTACCGCATGGGTGAGCTCCAGAATTATTCTCTTATAATCTATATATTGTTTAATTACCTAACATACAAGTCAATCCAAGGCACAACAAACAAAAAGAGACGAGCAAACGGTTCACCATCGTTAAGAGAGATGGAAGGCTAACCATTGGGGGTTAGCTGGAATTATTCAAAAGACAAGGAAAAATAAGAAATAAGGACAAAGTGTATGGATGTTGTATTTCAGAGGATTGGATTTGCTATCCAAAAAAGACTAGCGGCGCAGCTTGTTGCCCGCCTGTCATCTTCTTCAATGTAAATCTTTTCATGAATAAGCTTTCTCTTGAAAGTGAAGGGGACTTTGGGAATTTACACTTTTTTAGTATAACTAGTACATCGTTTATCTTATTGCCAAGATATGATGAGAGGTAAATAAAAGACACGTAGGCGTACTCAGTACAATATTCTTGAATATTGTGCTGACGTGTATCACATGTAATCTTTTGTTTAGGTTGTGATTATGTTCTTAAAGATCCAGGATAGTTGAGAGTTGTGTGGCGAGCCGATGTACAAGTGGACCTGTTGTCTTAAGATCATGTTGTTTAATTGTAGTGCATGTATTGGTAGAAGTTTTTTGTTCAATATGTAATATCAAATGTTGTAACAATTCATTATGTATTATATGTTGAATGGTGAACATGTGTTAATGGCCTTGTTATTGTTCATGTACATGTGCTACTACTGTGTTTCCTTCTGACTTCCTCTGATTTTCTCTTTCTTAGCCTAGTGTGTGATGTTTAAATTGGGATTCTCGCTGAGGTGAGGGTTTCAATTTGGACGTCACACATCAGATTAAATTTTAGAAAATCTGAGGACGTCGCACTCTTGATAGACAAATCCACTCAACTATAGCTAGCAACATAAGAAGCAAACTTGGAATGGAGTTTAAAAGCACCTATTTATAGTTGGGGGTGCCTACTAGCCGGTAGATGCACTTAAGAACGAATTCTAGTCGTTTGAGGTGTTGTAGCAGATCTAATTTTGAGTTTTACAACAATCTAACTATTAGAAATACTTTTCTGCACATTATGTACGACTTTGCAAATCTAGTATCTATATTTAATTGTGTGACTTTGCAAGAATATTTTCCTAAATAATTTAGTTATTGTGTTTGAAAGTATTTGAAAACTAAACTCATTTTTTTTTCTTATTAAGTAGGAACCATGCATGGTTCACACTCGGTCTAGTTGAGATTCATTCTATGAGATCCTTGACCACCCTGAAGTAGTTTTAACCAATAGTAAACCATGAGTCAGGAGAAATAAGGAGAACAAAGAGGAAGCTACTAATATTTCGACAATAACATTGGTAACTCAAAAGGAATTGTTGGAATGAAAGTGCTGATTTTTTAAGAAGTAAAGAGACAAGGTGAAGGCAGAATTGCATTTGGTTATTTCCAATAGCATTGGCATTTCAGTCCTTTGATGATCCTTGACTATTTATGTAAGCGTCTCGGACAGAACTCCTGGACTTCTTTTGATGTATGCTTGCTTCCCCACAAATAACTATATCTCAGTGTGTTACTTAACGTGAGCCACATCATCGAAGGGATCTCAAGTTCTCTACACACTCGATTACCAGGTTCTTCACGAAAACCTTCCTATGCCCTCTTAAAACTTTCCACTTTCGAAGCAGACATGGGATTTGGGTGTTCCATAGGGAATCATATATACCTCTCGTGTGTCCATGCGATTTTAGTTTAGTTTGAAAATATAGATCTATAAGCCCGGCCGAACGGCTGATCACTGAACCTTTGTTCCTTTCTATAAAAATTAGAGTTTTTTTCCTAAAACCCCCCTCACCTTTCTATAAATTCCAGAAACACCCCTCTAGTTTGACAAATTCTAATAAACCCCCTCTACATACCATACCTGGTAATACCCATTCTACGTGACGGGCTAGTGGGTTTTTCTTGTTCAAATTATATCCTACAATGCAGATTCATGTATGCACTTGGTCTAATCATTTTTGGATTTAATTTGTTTATTTTTTTTCTCATTTATAGAAAAATATTAGGTATGAGTATATTTCAATGGGACAATTATTGAAATAAGACAATTATTTGAGTTCATGTTGTGTAAAACGCGACCGAACCGAGACGAGAACATTTCAGAATAGGACCGGACCGAGACCGAGACCGGTAATCAAAATATTTTTATCATTTTGTAACATGTTTAGTAGTAAAACTCGCATATTTTTTATTATTTCTAACTATTGTTAATGTAAATATCAAATATTTACACCATTAGTGTTTTAATATGTGATCTATTTTTACTTCTACATAACACAACATCATGTTTGAAGATATTGTACACGGTCCATGCTTCGGTCCTCGGCTAGACAAATATTGGACTCGGCCACACCACAGACTGAAGTTATAAAATTTATAGACCACTGATTGAATCGAACTCAAAATGGTCTAGGACTAGATCAGATCAAACCGACCGACCCAATCCAATTTTACGGTGTAGACCAAGATTTACTCACCTCGAGTTCAATCTAGATCAGAAAAAGTAGATCATATATTCTGATAGTCAGACATAGGACTAACACGAGCTCAGACTTTTATCACCGTGTCCAACCTAAAACAATTTAGAACATGGTCCATATTTCGTAT